>OY725341.1:21850353-23339028 GCA_963243735.1 Neocrepidodera transversa
CTGGATACCAGGACACCGAGGAGTCAAAGGAAACGAGAAAAAATGTAGAAAGAACCATGTTTCCCCAAGGAACCTATAATGATGTCATTTAATTAAAAAAGAATATCTCCATACATTGGAAGGAGTAAAGAGATACATAATACACTCTTAATATAATATATCACCATGGTTCTCCAACGTTAACCATTTATCTAGAAAGGAAAATTGTATTATCTCCAGAATTAGAGCCAACAACTGTCTAACAAGGACGTATCGGCACAAAAGTAATCTCGCTCCCAATGATTTATGCGAATGTGGTGACAGACAGTACTTACACCACATATTTTTCACATGTTCTAGGATACAAAATAATATTCAGACTCTCCACAGATCATTGAAGATTCTAAACAACGAATATTGGCCATATACAGTTGTTGACTTAGTTTTTAAACTAAAATGTACTGATAACATTAAAACCATTATATCATTTCTAAATAATTTAGACATTAAATTATAACTAGTGTAGTGCAAACAGTGGCGGATTTAGGGGGGTGGGGCTACAGGGGCTGCAGTCCAGTGCGACAGATTCAAGGGAGCGGCAAATTTTCATTTTTTCAGTTTTCTATTATGGCTTCTTTCTATCGTTGTGTTACACTGTTGTGTTTTTTTGAGTGAGGCATGCTTCATGCGACAAAAGTATTCATCTGAGTGGTGATTATGCTCAAAATGATTTCCGACAAAGACATGACCTAATTGGCGCTATCCCGGTTTACTGGAGGCTGAAGGTTAGAATGTGCATACTGTTGGGGGACGGGGAGCGGCAATATACAATCAGTCCGTAGGCGGCAAATATCTAAATCCGCCACTGAGTGAAAATTATCGAATATAGTGATGCCGTCAAGTAGTGTATGTCTCTTTACAACTCCAACATCCTTTCCTACATATATGTATGCATGTAAATTTAAGAAAAAAGTAGTGAATAGTGACTAACTATAAACGAAAAATTTGTAAATCTTAACCTATATTGACTTGTGTTTAAAATCGTCTATTTTTATTATTCAGTTAAACACTTCAATTAAAATACGTTACCATAAGCCGAATAACCCAGGCAGTTGAGGCCTTAAAAGAAGAAGAAGAAGTCTCTTGTCATTCTTAATTAGTACATTCTTGTCGCCGGCCATACCGCATGTACAAGTATCTAAGATCTTAAAATCAATTTCTACATCAAGTATTGGTATTACTATTTTTTTATTTTAACCCACCTTGGGCATAATGTTTGTACATTTTCACTTTGTAAATGTTGATTTGTTGAGATTTCTTGTGGTGGTATCTTATTGACCTAAGTTTACACTTATGTTTTATTCTTTATAATTGTTAATATATGATTTAAATTTTACATACTGACGTAATCTTTCCACTTTTTACCTAATAAAATGAAACGTTGTTTTTATTTGTTGATAAAAGTAATTAGGTAATAAATGTGATTTAAGCTCAATTATTTTTATTATGGGTTCGTTCCACGAATAGAATTTGAAATATATCAAAAAGTGAAATATTAAAATAAAAAAAAATTACCGCCAGTCTAATTTAATATTTTGATATATTTAGAAACAATTGACAAAAAAAACTATGATATATTTCACAATCCGTCATTTCTTTATTTTTGTGGGTTTGAGAAAATTAAACTCAAATTAAACGTTATATTTGTTTTATTTTATAAGAAAAATTTAAATCTTTCAGAGACTTTTTCTTCTTTTTCTGGAAATGTGACTTAGCTTGGTTTTTGGCTTGTCTTCGAGTTTCTTCTAAAAAATTTCTTGGCTCCGGCAGTACAGATGTTGGCCCCAAAGGATAAATACAAACTTGCTCGTCCGAAAAAAAACTTGTTCAGTGCAAAAACTTGTAGACCCAAAAGAAAATGTTCTGTTCAAAAAAACATGTTCCAAAAAAACTTGTGGTTCCAAAAACCGTAAAGTTCACATAAAGTAAATATAAGACAAAAATCTTATAAAAATTATCAGATTTCGTGGTCTCGGTTTTAAAAAAAGAATATAAAACAATGATAATATTATTATGTAATACATGAATTTTTAGATCAAAATATGAAATATAAAAATAATCAAAGTGAATTAAATTTTAAGACAATCCGTAAAAACAAATAAAAAATAAATTCTCTTTTTGTAATTGAGACTGAAAGAGAACCACAAACATCAGATAATTTATATTGTTATAAAAGATGAGATATGGAGTAAATATAACAAAAATATACCGGCATAAAAAAAATTAAAAACAACAGTAAATAAATGTTAAAGCGTTGAAATAATTAATAATGATAATAGGGGCATAAGTGAAAATATAATATAATATAAATAAAACTTACCCTATATAACGAAGGGAAAAGAAGAAATTTTCAATAAGCGACATAGACGATATAGAAGTCAATTGTTTTGACTGGAGAGGCAAAGAGAGAGAATTGCTAACATGGGAAAGACATTTTATAGTAATACCTAGAAGAGAGGGAGAACTTGAGGCACGACGCGAGGAAATTAAGGCGGGATATCAAGCGAGTCTGAAATTAAGATATAATGAGCAGAAAGATAATGAAAATACAGGGTGGCACAGAAAAAACGTAACAAAAATTATGTAGATATTTATACAACAGAATATCACAGAATTTTAATTATAAGACACAGGACCTCTTAGTAGTTAAATTGCAATTAGATGGTTCTCATTTTTTTACTGTAATAAATAACCACAATACTTTCACCAAATATGTTAATTAATATTCTATTTTCATATTTAATTTAAGTTCATAAACCTGTTGTATAAATTACAAATAATATTTCTATGATCATACAAAAACGCGCATTTATTAAAAATTATACTTTAAAATATTACTCATTACAATATATGCAGATTTGCATTAAATTAACTGGCAAACCATGTAGTGCATTAACTGATGCTTCCTGTAACTTGTTTTAAAAAATGTACACGTTTAATGTTTTTATATACTAACCCTGTGCACTTGAAATATATTCAGTGGCTAGCATGTGGCTGTTCCATAAATTTTAATATTTCATCCTGAATACAAAATCGAGTTTATCTTTTGTTTAATATACTTTTTATTATTTATAAGTCGAAATTTAATACTGCTGTTTTATGCTAAATAGACGAGAAAGTTTATTATTTTTTTTGTGATAAAAAAGTTATTCCTATTATTATTACTTTTCAAAATCCAGTAGTTTGTTTATTTTATTTATATTATTATTACTTTGAATTTTTTTATTTCACCCGTCGTCTCTGTTATTTAAAATTGCTATCGCATCGGTGAAGTCAAAAACGCAAAGAGAATTTTTAAATGAATTTCAAAGGCATAAAGTCTCCGACCCGAATGGAAAACCCAATAATAAGAGAGTAAAGTAAGAAAGCAAAGAAAAGACGCTACGAAATAAGGCATCAAAGTATACACTAAGTCTGAGGAGGAAGGCCTGCTCGTGGTTAGTGAAATGACAGGCTTATGTCCGATATAGTCAAATAAGGCGCAGGAGAGAGGACTCGATGTCTGTGAAATATCGCTGTTAAATTGGCGGAAAAAGCATCTCGACGTTCGGTGGGACCTTCCTTTTCAATTTTCATAATTTTCCGCTTTGCAGACACGGCCACAACTCATGGAAAACAATTTAGATGTTTTTAGAATAATACTAATGGTTATTTAGGTTCTATTTGTCATTTTGTAGCTTTATTTTATCTAGTTGAAAACGTTCCTTTATTATAATAAATGTCTTAAATTAATACGGTTAAGTTAATAATAAAACATTTATTTATTTGTGTCAAAAATTATTTCAATTACCAGTTATAAGATAATTAATTAAATTAATGTTTTTGAAGGAAGTTCCTTAACGCGGCTTGCGGTATGAGTTAATTGGCAGAAAGCGTCACTAAGGAAAAAGCGTTATGCCCCCTCCAGGCGACCCTACCTCTCTTTGTCTTTCTCTTTTGTCGCTTTCTACAATATGATGATAACATAATAACAAAAATAATTTGTTCTTATTTAGAATTTATTTTTATATAATTTATATTTCACTATTTCATATTTAATTTTTAAAAAATTAAGAGATAGAGAGATTGATTTTTCCGATATTTTTCTGATTTTTTCTCATTTTTCTGTATTTTATTTTGTTAATTTTTTTTTTCGATATTTTATAATTTTTTGTCATTTATTTCTCATTGTTCTGTTTTTTCTCTTTTTATTTCTTTTGTTTTCTGATTTTTTCTTATTTTTTTTTTACTTCCCTGATTTCTTTCCTTTTTTTCGGTTTCAGCCAAATTTTTAATAAATGATTTAAATTTTATACACTGACGTACTCTTTCCACTCTTCACCTAATAAAATTTGTGTTTAAATGATTTTTTTGTTAATAATGAACTATCAGTTCATCAATAATTGTATACACAACTTTTTCTTATTTTTCTAATTTTCGAGTTTTCAAAAAAAAACTATCATAAAACGGTTTTGTCCGTCCGTCAGTCTGTTAGACTGATTCAACTTAAAAACGGTGATAGATAGAGACAAACGGACAACGGCAATCGATCCAGCATCCTTAAGAACCCCACAAATGATATAAATCTTTATCCTGTTTGTAATTTCCCGCTACTTATACCATATAAACTGTAATATATAAAGTAAATACCTATATAGAAATTTTCGAAAACTCGAAATTACGGCGAAAATATGGCCGTTTTTCACTTTTTATTTTTGGTTTTTTCTAAATGTTTTTCTCATTTTTTGTTTTTAGTTTTTTTTTCTGATTTTTTCAATTACTCCTCTAATTACTCCTCATTTTTTTCTCACTGTTCTGTTTTTTTTGATTTATTTCTTTCGTTTTTTATTTTTTCTCATTTTTTCATATATCTCTGATTTTTTTTTGATTTAATTCAGTTCATTCGAATTTTAAAGTGTCTTTGAATTTTTTTTTATGGTTACACTTGTTTTCGGTTTTCTTTTACTGTTTTTTGTTACTTTTTTTTCAATTTTTTGCCTTTTGCGATTATTTTCGTTTGTTTTGCGACTTTTTTTGCGATTGTTAGTGTTTTTGCGTTTATTACGTTTTTTTTACAATTTTTTTGTAGTTATTCCGTATTTTACAATTTTATTTTTCTTTTTTGCCATTATTTTCTGATTTTTCTTTTAATTTTTTTTAATATTCTCTGTTTTTTTATTACTTTTTCTGATGTTTTCGATTCTTCTAGATTTTCTGTTTTTTATCATTTTTCTTTCTTTTTCTGTTTTTTTTTTCGATTTTTTATAATCTGTCCTCATTTTTTCTCATTTTCCTGTTTTTTTCTAATTCTTTCTTTTGTTTTCTAATTTTTTCTCATTTTTTATTATTCTTCTGTTTTTTTCTTATTTTTCTGATTTTTTGCGTTATTTTTTATTTTTTTTCTGTTGCTTTTTGATTTTTTCAAACTCATTCCCATTTTTTTCTTATACCTCTGAGTTTTTTTTTTAGTATTCGTCGATTTTTCGGTCTTTTCGATTTTCTTTCTCATTTTCCGGATTTTTTCTTATTTGTTTCAATTGTTTTTTTTTTATTTTTCTAATTCTTTTTTATTCTTTCAGTTTTCAGTTTTTTCCATTTATTTTTCTCATTTTTCTGATTGTTACAAAAACTGTTTTTTTTTCGGTTTTATTACTTTTTGTTTTGATTTTTTCGTTTTGCCGTATTTTACAATTTTTAGTTTTTCAAAATTTTTTCAATGTTTTCTGTTTTTATTAGTTTTTTTCCGATTTTTCTGATCTTTTTGATTCTTCTAATTTTTTCTTATTTTTTTTTCGCCATTTTTCTCATTTTTTTCTATATTTTTTAATTTTTTTTTTGGTTTTTTTATAAAATATCTAAGTATATATGCGGATTGTGATATTCGATATTTTATTATTTTTATCTGTGCTATTATTAATTTTGTTAAGAAATGCATTTTTCGTCTCCTAATTTTGTTTTCTTCGTCGAACGCACATGCGCCTGGTTATTTTTCTTTTCAGTTCTTTAAATCTTTTTCATTTTCAAATGTTAAAAAATGAAAAAATAACGTAAGGACGGGGATCCCCTAATCCCGCACATTTATTTATCTCGGCATTTATCAAATTCGTTTAGATTGGTAAGTCCATACCGTGCACTGGAGTTTTTAGAAAATTGAATCAAGATAATATAGCGGTCAGTAGACATAAACGATAACAGTAATAGAACAAGCAAGGATTCTCGTCCGAGAATGTCTTTGTATCATCGAGAAAGGACAAGATCAGTTGAAAATAAGAAAGACCAACCGTTATCTAACTCTCGCAGGCCGCAAACTTAGCTAGTGAATCTTCTCAGTTGTCCTATTAGAACAACTCGCCCAATACTCACTGTACCGGAGTCTTAGTTACATCTCCGTAATCCTATGTTAGTGCGTACTTGGCACGTTATGTCGTATGATTAGACAGATTTATGCAGGGATTTCCGACATTATGTCAAAAGGAGCGCCGGGAGGCTCGCTTTATGAAAGTCGTTTTGTCTCTAATGAGATTTTCCCTTGTCAGCAATTACAATAATTTCCTACTTATTACATAATTTACATATGTTCGCCGGGGATGCAAGCTATTTCCACTTATAGCGAGAATTCTACTTACTATGAGGCGATTAACCTGTATGTTTTTATTGTTGGGGACGGAAACGACTATTATGTTGTGGAAATTCTGGGGAAATTTTAGTTATATTACTTATTTACTATGAGAACGTCGTTAGAATGAAGGTTTATATTACAACATGGTAAATATTGTTCGTAGGAAGTTTATTTATTCATGAAAATTATTAATAATAAATATTATAGTCTTATAAAAAATTAGATTTTAAATGAATTGATTTAAAATACATATAAATATCACAAAATATTTTTAATTTACGAAATATATTATAAAATAACTAAAACATTTTTCCTAATTCATTTTATAATATTTTCGTAAGAAATTTTGTATAAATTGTGGAACATTTTTAAATTACTATTGTTTTTTTAGTTCCCAAGAAACAGACATATAGACAGCCATAATACGCAATAATATTTTTTTTATTCTTCTCTCTATGTAGCGAGAAAGTAAAAAACGGTAAAGTTCATTGCATAGCCTTTCAGTTGCACGTCATATGGCATTTATCTCGCTTTATCGTATTAAGTTGAAAGAAATGCAAAAAAAGGTACTTCCACTATAAATTTTCATAAGGCAACAACATCATGAGAGATCTACACGTAGATATTAAATAACTACAATGGGGGAGTTCCCTCAGTATTGCCAACCTAGAAAAAGGTCTACCAACGGGGAAGGATTATTTTTGATCAAAATCTACTTCATTATTTTCGCAATGATAAAATAGGTGTACACAATTCTATTGAGGTTTCCAGAATATATCGTTAGCGCAATATAATGATTTTAATAAAATCTTACTTCTGATTGGTTGAAATTTCGTTGTCAAATGTCATTCGTCATAGAGTAAGTATAACAAAGTGACATGTTTCATTTTCAGGGACTGACCTACAGCCTTGGAGGATTGGTGGAACTAAACAGAATTTGGCGAGTAGTTTGAATATTCTATAATCTGAAAATGAAACATGTCGCTCTGTTATACTTACTCTATGATGAATGACATTTGACAATGAAATTTCAGCCAATCAGAAGTAAGATTTTATTAAAATCTTTATATTTCGCTAACGATATATTCTGGAAAGCTCAATAGAATTTTGTACACATATTTTATCATTGCGAAAATAATGAAGTAGATTTTGACCAAAAATAATCCTTCCCCGTTGGTAGACCTTTTTCTAGGTTGGCAACATTGAAGGAACTCCCCCATTGACACAATACAGGCATTTCATTGGCTGCCCTTTGCTATACGTCATGGCCTCATAGTCAAATTGAAATAATGAACACGCTCTTTAGCTATTTTTGATAAACGTCAAAGTGTACGCCTGACACTGTGAATCATAACAATACTTCCATTAGTTCCATTTGTAATTATTGTGGTTAATCACATTTTTTAGAAGTTGGAATATTATTTTTAATTTATTTATTTATTTGGATAATTATAAACATGCCGAGGTATAGCGAAAAAGAGCAAGCGTTAGTATTGAAACTGCTTGCTTATTTAAAATTAGAAAAACAAGCCGGTAAAACTCTATTGTCAGTAAATGCTGTACATGAAGTAATACCCGATTGCACCAATGAATTTAAGGAAGCCTTACCACTAAGCAACCCATAAAATCTTAATTTTCGTTGCACCAACGTTATGGAATGCTTATACTCTTCTTAAAGCTTGATTTGCTAAGCATTTATCAGCGATCACTTAAAACTGTCCTTTAGCAAGGAAGCGAAGTTTTTAGGTTTTATTTTAATTTATAGTATTTGTTTAATTCTTGCAATTCATAAATTACGTCCCAAGAAAAGTTAGAACTGGTAGAATTGGTTGAAGTAGGTATACCCAGAAAAAATTATATACTTTGAGGAAATGGATCCTATTGGATTTCTTAAAAGGTTTAGGCTAACAAAAGAAACTGTTTTAAATATTTTGACTTTGATTGAAGACCAGCTGGAGTATCCCGATAATAGGTAAATAAATACTGACAGCTGATAAAGGACATTAGCAGCATTGTTTCATTAGGAGTGAAATTAGCAATTCGTTTTTTCTTTTATTTTGGCTACAAATCGTCTCAGTTTCACTGATCTTGAACTTGAAAAGTTTTAAGTTGAAACTTGGATAATTAAAAATTGAGGTTAGTTAATGGTAGATGCTCTTCTTTTCACTTTTCCACAGTATGTCCAACATTTAATAATGAAAATGTACCATATTCTGACAACGTTGTCAAGTGTAACACATACTTAGCTAAGGAAGCCTTAAGAAGTCATGGTGCAAGCAAATAATAAATTAAGAACTTCTTAACTTTATGGATCCCTTAGCTATTCCTTGCTTAAATATATGTTGGTGCAATCGACCCTAAGTTTCACATCTTAAAGTTTAGTAAAAATTCATTGATGATAAATTAATTTTAGCGTGTTTCGGCCGCCTTAGGAATATCACTATCGACTGTAGGATGATTGGCAAATGAAGGTATTCAAACAGATCGCGAATACTCAGCTAAAATGTCCGATTCTGTGAGCGTTAGCCGTGGTCCTTTTCCTATTTGGCTGAATACGATCCTGACAACTGTCAAAATTTTGTAGAGTCGTCATCAAATGTTATGTAGTAATCAAAGACATGCCGAAAACATGATATGACGTCATATTTGGTGACGTGCAACTGAAAGGCTATGCAATGAACTTTAGTATCTTTCGAGCGCGGTCTGTACACAGGGCCGGTCTCGTTACATTACTAACTTAGTTCAGAGCTCTTCAGATCTTAAGATTATAGTGTAAGTGTACATGACTATGAGAGCTCTCACGGCTGTTCCAATTAACCAATTTTCTTCAAACTTGGTATGTAAATACATTAGGGCCATAACTTAGTGGAGTTTAAATGTGGGCCCTCTAGGTCAAAGTGGACCGGAGGGCAAACTTTTTTGATGGTTGATACTTAGCATCAGTAGCAAAGCATGTTATGGCAACATACATTGAAGTAAGTTTCCCTTCAGAGGTTTACGCTTTTCTCATTTTACCCCGAAACTAATATTATAGGCCTATAAGCCGAAAGTAGTCACCATCTTAAATTGTTCCAAATATACTGTGGTACATCATGTTGAGTTTTATTCTGTATAAATTTTTTAAATAGGAATAAAGAAAATTTAACAAGTTCATTTTGACAAAAAATAAATAAGAAGAGATTGAAAAATAAAACAAAACACAAATTATTTATACAGGGTGTTTTTTTAAAAAGTTTCCACCCCAGATTTAGGCTTACCCAATAATTTTTGGCAAAAATGGCGAGACACGTCGATTTTTGATTTTAATGGGACAATATTTTTGATAACAAACATCACTCTAACGTCAACCCCCTTCACCCCTCGCCCCTCAACTTTAAAATTTAAATAGGGAACATACCATGTGTGGCACATCAGGGAAAAGGTAATTCAATGCAGAATTCAAATCACTAAGTTTATTTTTTTTTTCTACCCCCCTGAACAGAAATACAGGGTTTTTTTTCCTACCCTCACTTTACTCTCGCACAATAATTTTTGAGAAAAATAGTGAGACACGTCGACTTTTGATTTAAAGGAAACGAAATTTTTGACAAAATTTGTCGCTCTACCTTAACCCCACCCCCGTAACATGAAAATTTGAATGGGCAATACACCATGTGTGGCACATCAGAGGAAAGGTAATTCAATGCAGAATTCAAATCATACCCTTTGTCCACTGCTAGGACAAAAAAACATTACATAATTTGTATCAATAATGTTATCAGTTTATTGTTAGTTATTTAAAAGAAGGTAAAAATAAAAAAAAATACAGCAATTGCTCCAAATGTTGTCCATCGTGCTAAACAAAAGTTAAGTCTGTCTTGGAATTCTTATCTAACATTTTGAAAAATTTCCCTAGTAATGGATTGACATTCTCTTACAATTCGTACCCGAAGGTCATCAATAGATGTAGGTTTAGTTTTGTAAATTACTGACTTTAGGTGACCCCAAAACCAGAAATCACAAGGAGTCAAATCTGGAGATCACGCAGGTCATTCTTTTGCTCCTCTTCTACCGATCCAACGTTGTGGGAAATGGTCATCTAGCCATTGTCTGAGTGGTAAATGATAATGAGGACCAGCCCTATCTTATTTAAAATGTAATAAATTTTCATCTAGAGCAGGATTTCTTACTTCATCTACCTGATTTTCAAGCTCCTGAGTAATTAGCGGGTCAATGGTCATTTCTAGCATTTCTAGGTATTTTTGACCAGTTAAATTCCCATCTACGAATAATGGCCCAATAATTTTATCGCCCAGTATGCCAGCCCAAACATTAAGTTTTTGAACATGTTGAGTATGCCATTCAACAAAAACATGAGGGTTGTTGTCACTCCAGTAACGACAATTATGTTTATTCACAAACCCGTCAAGAAAAAATGTGCACTCATCCGAAAAACAAATATTTTGAACTATACGGGGTGTGTTATCAATCAATCAATGCGAGCATTTCCTCACAAAATTGAACTCTTCTATTCGGATCATCTTCATGAAGTTACTAATAGATTTGCATCTTGTAAGGTCGATATTTATTATTTTTTAATACCGAAGTGATGAAACTGAAAGTCCAGTATTAGAGGCTACATTGCAAAATTTCCCAGAATTTCGACTTCTGTTACTTCGTCCAATACCCTAACTGCCGTCCTTTTTTTATTTACTACAGATCCAGTTTCCTCAAACTTCATAACAAGTTTTCTAATGTAAGTATGACTTACTTGCAAACCAGGATGTTCTTCATTAAAAAGAGTAGTAGCTCTTCTCGAACATCTGTTCGCGGAGCCGTAAATGAAAATCATTTCAATTCTCTGTGCTCTAGTGTAGATCATTTTCAATGTTTATTTGATAAATAATTTTAAACAAGTGAGTTTATAGGTTGGTTTTTGCCAAAGGTACTCTTATTTTTTATAGAAACAGAAAAAAATTTTGAAAATCCACACATTCAGAATTGTAAGAAAACCTCAATAAATTAATTCATAGGAAAATTTTTCAAAATGTTAGACAAGAATTTCAAGACAGACTTGACTTTTGTTTAGCACACGATCGACAACATTTTGAGCAATTGCTTTAATTTTTTTTTATTTTTACCTTCTTTTAAATACCTAACAATAAACTGATAACATTATTGATATAAATTATGTAATGTTTTTTTGTCCTAGCAGTGGACAAAAGGTATGATTTGAATTCTGCATTGAATTACCTTTCCTCTGATGTGCTACACATGGTGTATCGCCCATTCAAATTTTCATGTCACGGGGTGGGGGTGAAGGGGTTAAGGTAGAGCGACAAATTTTGTCAAACATTTCGTTTCCTTTAAATCAAAAGTCGACGTGTCTCACTATTTTTCTCAAAAATTATTGTGCGAGAGTAAAGTGATGGTAGGAAAAAACACCCTGTATTTCTGTTCAGGGGGTAGTAAAAAAATTAAACTTAGTGATTTAAATTCTGCATTGAATTACCTTTTCCCTGATGTGCCACACATGGTATGTTCCCTATTTAAATTTTAAAGTGACGGGCTAGGGGTGAAGGGGGTTGACGTTAGAGTGATGTTTGGTATCAAAAATTTTGTACCCCTCTAATCAGAGATCGACGTGTCTCGCCATTTTTGCCAAAAATTATTGGGTAAGCCTAAATCGGGGGTGGAAACTTTTTAAAAAAACATCCTGTATACTCACAACCCAAGCAATCTAAAATAATTTAAACTCATATTCCAATTTACTTATATTATTTTTTTTCAATTTTGTCAACCTCTCACGTATTATATTAAAGATCCCTCACACATCCCAAACCAAAGCCATCAAGAATGTTACTCTCCTAAGTATTAGTTTTATCAAAGTTTACCATCAAATTTCCATTCTGAAGACTTCATTTGGCCGACATACGTATGTAGATGTTCGGAATGGGGAGTCAAAAGCCGATGTAATTGAGTCTTTTTCGAGCTAGGGCCTAAGCCGAACTCTAGTCTTTCGAAAAAAACCGCTCTATGCATTGGCGGATCTTTGAAACAAAAAACAGGAAAATAAATATAATTTCTAATATACTGCATTAAACTAACAGAATAATCCAGAATAAACCTAATCATTTTCTTTTTTTGTATGAATAGACAAGTACAACAGGAAATCTTTTAAGCCGCTTTAAGAGTAACTAAAATGAGGATTTACGGTATATTTGAATAGGTAAAAATTGTAATTACTGGTATGTTTTTCAGAAATGATGACGTACTTCAGATAAAGGAGTTCTTGAGGAGTAGGGGAGGACCGGGCAAAGTGGATAAGTTAAGACCAAATATCCAGTACTTCCTAAATAAAGGAAACAAAAAAATAAATAAATATAGCAAATGTTGACAGTAGGGATTGCTTTATTAAAATAAAATACAAAAATGCAGGTTTTTATAGGTTAGTAACACACGCGAACACTTAAACTAAAATAGATGATCTGGGCAAAGCGAAAAGTTGGTTAGGGTAAAGTGAATAATATGAAACAATAAACTATTTAATTGCAGTCATCACACCTGTACTGCCCAGTACCTTCGTACGATGTACACTGCTCATGGGCCCATTGCTGACAAAAATTGTACCGGATCCAGTCTTCTGTTGGCTTTCCATTAACCTCAATGTATTTTTCGGCACAGAAAATACACAAAGTCTGTTGAATATTTTCCTTCTGAACTCGTTTCTTTGGGATTTTTTCTTTCTTGACTCTTTTGTCGGTCAATATTAGTTGAGCCGTGGTTTTTAAGTATTTTTCCTTTTGTTCTTCTTTTATAGGAGTGCTTGTTAGTACTTCTGATTTTTGCGTTTTTCTTTTACGGGTACCAGATGATCTTACTACTTTTGGCAAAGGTCTAACATCTCGAGGACTGTAGGTTGGTTTCACGTCAGACAAAGATTGCACTCTCTCCACAATTTCCGATGTACTACTAGAAATAGATAGTGGTGCATTTGAAGACAACATTGTACTCTTTGGTGGAGTTCTATGTTCCGGTTGGTTTGACTCTGGTAGTACCACTACTTCCACAGCTGGTTCATTGATAATTTCACCTGAATTATCTTCTATTTCCATTACTTGATTTTCAGTAGGCAATAAATTGAGGTGTGGGATCTCAGTTTCTGCTACTTGTTCTTCAACAGTTTCACATGGAGTATTTGGAAGTGCATCCTCATACGTGACCGATGCTGATAGGTAGTCTTCATCTCCAAACGTATGTTCATTAATTGGCCAAATACCAGGAGATCTAAACCCTGCATTTTGGGAAGTGGCACTTTTTAAATAAGCCGGACTGAATAATTTTGCAATATCATATTGATTTAAAATTCTCCCTGGATGCGAATTTTGAAATACATTAATTTCTTGTTCAAAATATTTTTTAAGTGGTCCATAGACTGCTTTGTCAAGTGGTTGCATCTTGTGTGTAGTATATGGTGCAAATGATACAAATATGATATTGTTCTTGGACGCAAAATTGAGAGCTGGATAAAATTTATGAGATTCGTGACTATCCAGTAAGAGAATAACTTTTTTTTCTTTAGTTGGCCGAACTTGGTCCACAAAATCCTTTAGACAATCAAGAAAAACTTCCCCATTTATCCACCCTGTTGGTGTACAAGTGGCTTGAGTTTCGGGGGGAGCACCATGTAACAACCTTTCCTGCATTCGTTTGCGAGCAAAAATTATAAAAGGGAGTATGACTGAACCTACAGCATTGCAGCAACAAACAACAGTGGTTAGTTTACCACGCTTGTTATCACGCCCATTTGTTTCTTCCCTTTGACAGATAGAATTAGTTGTCGTCATTATGCCAGTTTCGTCCATATTATACAGACGAGTTCCGTCTATGTCATACTTTTTAACTTGATCTGACAGGTTTTTATAAAATCTCTCAACTTGGGTTCGATTAAAACCTCATGCTCTGCCCACACTTGTTGGTTCTGGTATTCTCAAAGTGATCTCTCGATTTCTCCTTAAAAATCCAGTCAGCCAATCATTTCCTGCCTTCGCATTTTGATCCCAACTTTTAGGGTAAGTTAATTTGTTTTTCTTTGCATATTCGTATACAACTCCTTTAAAATCATCTCTAGTCAAACCAAAAAAAAGATTATCAAGATCCTTTAAGTATTGCAACAATTCTTTCTAGTGATTATTATTAAAAACGGTTCGGAATCTACCCAACTGATTGGAGGTTGAACCGGATATCATATGCCCAAATAATGTTGCGTACGGTATATTATAAGTTTGGGTCACTGAATTCATGGACGTCCCTGTTGAACATTCTCTCATTGCTGCCCTCATTGTTTCCGCTGTCCACTGCGCTTGTTGCGTTCTACTTTTATATTTGTACACCATCTGGAATATAAAGTCCACTAAGTAGGTATCTACATTACTATAAGAGTGTTATTTTCTTTCAAAGCGAATAATTATTCACTTTGCAATATTCGCTTTGCCCGGAGGTGACAAGTTCAAATCAAAGTGAACTGAGCAGAGAAAAAATAAGAAATATTTAAATATTTTGATTAAGAACGACGGTCAACATGCGTAATTATTGTAAATACCTACATTGCAATCAATATCTTCATATTAACGTAAAAAAAAGTTCGTTAAACTAACCTTCAAATATTTTTATTATTCACGTGGTTACACAAACAGTCGTAAAGCTACTGAACGGTCGTTAACTTCGCACAGATAAATGCTGTCTCAAACTAAGCGTGGGTATATGGGTGTCTTGGTATTATTGCGGAATTCGGGACATCACGTGTTTGGGCGTGGAAGGGATTATTCGCTTTGCCCGGCATATTCACTTTGCCCGGACCTCCCCTACACAGTTAAATTTCGTATGGATGAACCATAACAGCTCGATAAGTATTCCCTGTAAATATATTTTTGATACAATAAAAATTTCTCGTTTTTTTTCTACCCCGCCGCTGCTATAAATCGCGGATTAGAAACAGCTAGCAATGACGTGGATGAGTAACCTTTTCCTTTTTGTCAGATTACTTGATAAAACCAAATGATCAGACTTCGATTACAAAGTGTAAATAATCCTTCGGCTAAAAGCGTTCATGATTCATGATCTTTCAAAACAATCGAATGTTTGTGGAAAACGAATCTATTTTCTCGTTCATCCACTCGGAAAATTATGAAAACTGAAAAGGCGGACTCGATGAATTCGAATTCTATTAGTTATACTGAAATGGTTTCTTGATTTGATTTTCGCGATACTAGCTATTGAAATATTTGAAAAATCATAATAAAAAGTCAGCTAAGAATAAAATAAAATTTAATTATTAAAATGTTAATTTAAAATATAATTAAAATTTTTTGAAGTAGCTAAACGAAATATCCATATTTAACTTAAAAGTTCTTACAAGTCCAAGGCATTACTGGGAACTAAACAGAAGTTGACAGTGATATTTGATGGAGCTTCTACGAACACCATTAAATATTTAGATTACTTAAAAGGGTTGACGACGTAGATTATAACTTAGTATTCTATTAATGTACATTTTAGTTATGCTCAAGTAACAAACTAGATTATTTTATATATACATGTAGTTTTCAATATGTACATTAATCCCGTGAGCGTTAGCTTTGCCAAAACTCGGATGTGGTTGTTGAAATACATACATAAAATATATATGAAGTTGTAAGTAACTTGCAATAACCAAAGTTGAGATAACTAATTTTTCATCGCAAAAATAATTTAAATTCCGAGGAAATAGTATGTTTTACAACAAGAGATGAAAATACTGTTTTTTTCGTAAGTGAAAATTTGTGAACGAGCGATAAAAACGTCATTCATCACTATAGATTTTGTATATAAAATACTAGATTATAATTTCCAGACTTTTATTTATTTATAACATAAACTTGATGTACTATTATAAGAAGTGATAGGTTATCTTTTATAATGAAACTAGCTGAATACTCGTGCTTTGCTAAATACCTGGAAGACCAAGCTTTTCTTCTTTTTTTTCATTACTTGACCCTATTATTAGCTTCTTATTTTTACTATTTTTTTCTTATTTTCCCCTATTTTTTTACTTCTTATCGATATATTTCATCTTTTTGATAAAGTGTCTCTAATTTTTCAAGTTTTTATTTTCCCCAATTTTTCCCTTTTGCCATGTTTCTACTATTTTTTACTATTTTTTCTTATTTTTCCCTACTTCCTCCTATTTTACTCTATTTTCTCTATTTTTCGCTATTTTCCTATTTCTTCCTGTTTTCCATCATGTGTACTTATTTTTTCGTATTTTCCACATTTTTCTCTATTTTCCCTTATATTTCTCTATTTTTCAATATGTTTTCTCATTTTTTTTCTAACTTATATATATTTCCATATTTTCTTCCAATATTTTCTTATTTTTCCCAATTTTTTCGTATTTTTCCTATTTATCCCTATTTGTTAGTATGTTTCCGAAATTTTCCTATTTTGCCCTTTTTTCCAGATTTTCCCTATTTTTTCCTATTTTTCAATATTTTTTTCTATTTTTATTATCTATCTCTATTTTCACTATTCTCCAAAGCCCTTTTTTGTCCTACTGGTTTAATTTTTTCCAATTTTTCCCCATTCTCTATTCCTTCCCTATTCTCTATTTCTTCCCTATTCTTCATTTCTTCCCTATTTTACCTATTTTTCAAAAATTTGTTCTGTTTGTTCCTGGTTTCAACTACTTTTCCATGTTTCTCCAATTTTTTACTATTTCTCAATATTTTTCTCTCTTTTTCTTCATATTTTCCCCTATTTTTCAATATTTTCTCCATTTTTCCTATTCGTTCTTATATCTTTCTATTCTTCCTGTTTTCCATTAGTTATCCTTTTACTTTATGTTTCCTTATTTTTTCTTATTTGTCCTTATTTGTATTTAATTTTCACTATTTTCTGCTATTTTCCACATTTTTTTTTCTGCTTCTCAATAATTTTTATTGTTTACCCCTATTTTCCCATATTTGTCCCTATTTAAATATATTTTTACCAAGGTTATTTATATTTCCGTTATTTTTCCCCACTTTTTTTCCACTATTTTCTAGTATTTTTCTCTGTTTTCACCTATTTTTTACTAATTTCCATATTTTCTCTATTTTACCCTGTTTTCTCCTATTTTTCTAACTTTTCATTATTTTTCACGATTCTTCTAACTTTCCCTATTTTTCATTATTTTTTCCTATTTTTCTCTATTTTTCACCCTTCTCCAATTCCCAATTTTGCATCATTTTTTTTATTTTTTCCAATTTTTCCCTTTTTTCTCTATTGTTCCCTATTATCCCTATTTTTCAGAAATTTGTTCTATTTACTCCTGGGTTTCCCTATTTTTCCTGTTTTCCCATTTTTTACTATTTCTCAATATTTTTGTCTATTTTTCTCCATATTTTACCCTATTTTTCCCTGTTTTCCAATTTTCTACTATTTCTCCCTATTGTTGTCAATTTTTTTCTATATTTTTCCCTATTTTTCACTATTTTCTTTATTTTTTTATTGTCTCTTATATCTTTCTATTCATCCTGTTTTCCATTAGTTTTCTTTTTTCTTTACGTTTCCATTTTTTCCTATTTGTCCTTATTTGTACTTTATTTTCACTATTTTATCCTATTTTCCTAATTTTTTTCTGTTTCTCAAAGTCTTTTATGGTTTTTTTTTTCTATTTTTTCTTATATTTCCCTACTTTTTCTTATTTCCACTATTTTCTCGTATGTTTCTCCGTTTACTTCTATTTTTCACTAATTTCCGTATTTTTTCTATTTTGCCCAATTTTCTCCTATTTTTCCAACTTTTCACTATTTTTCACTACTTTTCATTTATTTTCCTATTTTCCCTATTTTACTATTTTCCCCTATTTTTCTCTATAATTTTCTATTTTTCACATCTTTTATATTATTAAAATTATTTTTTCCCCATTTCTTTTTATTTTTTTTCTAGTTTTTCATTAGTTTTTTCCATTTTAACAGTAAATAAAAATACTTTAAAATTATATATTAGCAAGTACATGTTAAAAAATGATTTTAAATTATAGAAATAAAGATAATCTAGTTTAAAAAATGGTGGAAGCGCTTCTTTGGTTTTTTGATCAAAAACGTGCAAAATATTTAAAATTAAAAAACAAAACCTAGCAAAGTATAAAATTATTTATAAACACATCAAAAATTTTCAAAAAATGGTGGGAACAAAAATTTTTTTTTGTAAATAAACTTATAAAATATTTATTAACCTAAAAAAAATTTATAATTATAAATAACGGAGAATAAAATTATCTATTTAAAAAAAATGGTGGAAGTGCATCTTTGTTTTTTTTAATCAATAACTTTCAAAGTAATTAAAATAAAAAAACAAAACCCATGCAAAGGATAAAATTATTTATTAAGACATGGAATGTTATTATTTTATAATCATAAATTATGGAAGAATTAAAGATAACTACGTGCAAAAAATGGTGGAAGCGCAGTTTTTCCAAAGTTTTTAAAATTAAAAAACCAAAATCAACAAACTTTTAAAATCAATTACCAACACAATAAAAAATAATTTATAATTATAAATAACGGAGAATTAGAGATTATCAATTTTTTAAAAAATGGTTTAAGCGCCGCTTTTTTATGAATAACTTCCAAAGTATTTAAAGTTAAAAAGAAAAAACAAAGAATAAAATTATTTATTAACACATCTAAAATTAATAATTTATAATTATAAAATATGGATTTATTAAAGATATTTTTCAAAATTGGTGGGAGCGCCACTTTTTTTAATCAATAGCTCTTAAAGTATTTAAAATTAAAAAACAAAAATCAACAAACTTGAAAATCAATTAAACATTAAAAAAATTATTTATAATTATAAATAACGGAGAATTAAAGATTATCAATTATTTAAAAAAGGTGGAAGTGCCGCTTTTTTTTATCAATAACTTCCAAAGTATTTAAAGTTAAAAATAAAAAACAAAGAATAAAATTATTTATTAACACATCTAAAATTAATAATTTATAATTATAAAATATGGACTTATTAAAGATATTTTCCAAAATTGGTGGGAGCGCTACTTTTTTTAATCAATAGCTCTTAAAGTATTTAAAATTAAAAAACAAAAATCAACAAACTTGAAAATCAATTAAACATTAAAAAAATTATTCATAATTATAAATAACGGAGAATTAAAGATTATCAATTATTCAAAAAAAGGTGGAAGTGCCGCTTTTTTTTATCAATAACTTCCAAAGTATTTAAAGTTAAAAATAAAAAACAAAGAATAAAATTATTTATTAAAACATCCAAAATTATAATTATAATTATAAATTACGGACTAATTAAAGATATCAATTTTCAAAAAATGGTGGGAGCGCCACTTTTTTTTAATCAATAGCTCTTTAAGTATATAAAATTAAAAAACAAAAATCAACAAACTTGAAAATTAATTACAAACACATTAAAAAAGTGGTGGAAGCGCCCTAATTATAAATTATGGGAAATTAAAGATAACAATTTTCAAAAAATGGTGGCAGAGCGACTTTTGCATTTAATATTAAAAAGCAAAAATAACAACTATTAAAATTATTTATTAACGGATTAAAAAAAATTATATTTATAAATAACATAGAATTAAAGATTATCTATTTTTTAAAAAATGGTGGAAGCGCATCTTTTTTTAAAGCAATAACTTCCAAAGAATTTAAAATTAAAAAACAAAGAATGCACTTTTCTATTAACACATCTAAAATTAATTACTCATCATTATAATTTATGTACTAATTAAAGGTACCAATTTTCAAAAAATGGTGGGAGCGCGACTTTTTTTTAATCAATTGCTCTTATTATTTAAAATTAAAAAACAAAAATCAACAAACTTAAAAATCAATTACCAACACATTAAAAAAATAATTTATAATTAACAATAATGGAGAAGTAAAGTTCATCTATTTTTAAAAAAATGGTGGAAGCGCCCTAATTATAAATTACTGAAAATTAAAGATAACAATTTTCAAAAAATTGTGGCAAAGCAACTTGTGTATTTAATTTTAAAAAGCAAGAATCATCAACCCAAAAAATTATTTATTAACTCATTAAAAAAATTTATATTTATAAATAACCTAGAATTAAAGATTATCTATTTTTTAAAAAATGGTGGAAGTGCCTCTTTTTTTAATCAATAACTTCCAAAGAAATAAAAATTAAAAGACAAAGAATAAAATTATTTATTAACACATCCAAAATTAATAATTTATGATTATAAATTACGGAAAAATTAAAAATAACAATTTTCATAAAATGGTGGAAGCGCAACTTTTTTTAATCAATAGCTTTAAAAGTATTTAAAATTACACAACAAAAATCAACAAATCTTAAAACTATTTTTTAACACATAAAAAAAAATAATTTATAATTATGAATAATGGAGAATTAAAGATTATCCAAAGTATTTAAAATTAAAAACACAGAATAAATTAATTCATTGATATATCTAAAATTAATAATTTATAATTATAAATTATGGAAAAAACTATTTTTATTCAATAGCTCTTGAAGTATTTAAAATTAAAAAACAAAACCCAACGAACTGTAAAATTATTTATTAACACATTTTTAAAAAATAATTTATAATTATAATTTACAGAGAATTAAAGATTAACTATTTAAAAAAATGGTGGGAGCCCACCATTCTTTTTTTTATCAATTACTTTTTTTCAATAACTTTTGAAATAAATAAAATTAATGAACAAAACCCAGTAAACCTCAAAAATAATAATTCAAAATGTATTTAAAAAAAATGGAAGGAGCGCCTAATTTTGATTTTTTAAGTTACCAAGAGTAAATAATTATTATCATATGTAAATAAAACAGAAAAATTACAAATAAGGACGAAGAAAATAAACTATGTATAAAAATAAATAATTAAGTAATTATTACTAGTAACACCAATACTAAACTTTTTTTAACATAAATATACATTTTATTATAAGCGTTTGATATACATTCAATTCTTAATAAAATTATTAATTTATGCATTTAAAACATATTTTTTAGTCTTATATTACAGTTTTAATAAAAACCATAATCAATACAGTTTTAACTTTCCATATTTTTCTTTTAACACAGCAAAAACTTTTTCTAAAGTTAAAAAACTTTCTTCTCATACTTGTACAATTAAATTTGAGTAATCCATAAATTTCCTTGTAACTGAAGAAGACTATAATGAAAATATATGATCACACAAAAACATCCCGAGAAAAAAAATCCTTTGCGGTTTGTCGAGAAGCTCTTCGATGAATGGTCAGTTTTGCTCTTGCGCTTTTACCCTTGAGCTGGAAAATTCATTTTAGCACGTGAGAAAATTTTCAGTTGACGTTCAAAAGCGCACGGAGGCATCGAGGTTCTCGAGAGTCGGCTCGAAAACACGTGAGTTAGTTTGGAAAGTTGTCGTAAAGTTTTGGACTGATATTTTATTTTATTGTTTAAATAGGAAAATTATTAAGGTAAATTTTTTGTTTTTTAGGATATAGAAAAATTATTTTGAACAATAAATCTTTATAATTACATTATAAAAAAGTTTTTACATTATTATAAATCTTTTATATAAAGATATAAGATAAGTCAAGTTTACAAAACTACAATAAATTAAAACAAATGATACAAACAGTTAAAAACAATTTTTTAGAGCAAAATTATTACATATTTTTATAAAAATATTTAATTAAATGGGAGCTAAAATTAAGTATTTTCATGTTTAAATTTTTTCAACGATTGCGTTAAATTTTAAAAACGTTTATGCTTGACTAATTAATTACTAATAATTAATTTTAACCACTAATTTTACAGATTAAAAGATTAATTATTATCTATTATATGTACTTAAATTTAATCAACTCACGTTTACTACTTTAACTGCTAAAAACTTGTATTTGATATAATTTTTATAATGTATTGTAAAACGTTTTGTAAATTTAATTTTTTGCCTGTTTGATTGTATATTAAACGGCGCGATTAGTTTTTCCCCTAAAACCATTATTCAGCAAAATAATAATGGTAGGCCAGGTGTAACGTTTTTAAATTCCTTTTGCTTTGTACACATAAACCGAATAATTAATATTTATAGGTCGATATATTTCTAATAATAGTAATCTGATTCGTTTAAATATTTATATGATATATCAAAATTAATTAGTTATTGGTAATATAAATAATTACGAATCATTTTCTACAAATTAATATAAAAAACACAGCGTCTGGCAATTTAACCCTTTCAGTCATGACTTTTTGTTTTTGAGGAATAAAATTCTGTAATTTTCAGGACAATTGATTTGTTTTATTTAAAATTTTTTTTTTCTGTTTTTATTTTCGAGAAAAGAAAATGTCCTCTATTGAAGGCAATGGTTAAAACCATTACTTCATATATCCTTTTTTGCAGTGAAATATTTTGATTGAATAAGAGCAATAGTATTTATTAATTAAGTATGATATGATAAGAAACAATTTTATTTTTTTTTTAAACACAAATAAACATTATATTGTTTACAATAAAAATAAGTTTTACTCCTAAAAAGTTGTAACTTGCATCTAGTGATATTTTGCTAATCGTCGAAATCTGGTAAATAATAATAATTTTTTATTTTCCATCAGGCAAAATTATTACATTTATATCAATACATATAAATAAATAAAGTAACTTAATAGAAAAAATAAACGACGACATCAGAGTATGTAAATAAAAGGTTAACTCTAATACATAAGTCTAAACATATTATAAATCTAAAAATTCAGCTCTGGAATAAAAACAATTTTAAAGAACAAACACTTTAAATTTTTTCTTAAAATTATAAGTATTTGCACAATGTTTTAGCTTATTCTGAAGTTTATTGAACAATTTTGGTCCCATAAAATTTGGTGCATTATAGGTTACATGCAGCTTTGCGTAAGGTATGTAAAGCTTATCAACTTTCCTCGCTTGATAACTATAAGTCATAAAATAGCTTTTGCATTTTAATATGTACATGAAAATTTCGAATATATAAAAAGATAGAAGTGAAAGTATTCCATAATTTTTAAAATATGAATTACAAGATTCGCATTGTGAAATATTTGCTATACATCGTAACACTAACTTTAGCGCAATAAAAACATTTGAAGCATCTACAGAGTTACCCGACAGACCTACTTCATATCTATGTCGAGCAAAATACACACTACCAAGTTCATGAAACTGCAGCACCTCTTGCAAGTTAATAAAAATATTTCAGTGAATTCACTTTTCCGACAAGTTTTTGATAGTAAGGAATTCGTGAATATACATCCCAAGAAAACGAACACTTTTATGTATCTTATCAGGACTGGAATTACCCACATTAATACTAAAATCATCCAAAATATTCTGCATATTATTGAATCTTATGATATCTGTCTTATTATTGTTAAAAAACAACTATAAACTATTAGAATATGTTACAATTTTCTCTATAATAAAAGAAAAATCATCTTTTAACGCAGATATGTTATTTAATAAAATACAGGGTGGCTACTTTTTAATAGGGACAGCATTGCTATCTCGTAAACGGTTAAATAGGGAAAATGTGCAAAATATAAAAATAGACAAAATGATTTTTTTAAATCTAAAATATCCCTATTGGTTCCGGAGTTAAACGACAAAATCCGAATTTGTCGAAAATCGTTTTTTGCCAAAGCTCTGTTATTATACATTATTTGTGATAACTTTAGTGAAAGTTTTTATTGTAGTCTAACATCGTTATAAACTGCCATAGTTAAATTTTAAATCTGACGTTTTGTCTCTTCGGGGCCATCATCAACTTTATCTTTTTAAAATACTCAATTTAACGATATATCATACTTGATTATTCCGTGACGTTTTGTCTCTTCGGGGCCACCATCAACTTTATTTTTGCGGACCTGCCTATTTTATTTAAATTCATTGCCGTGGTTCCAAGTATACTACATTTAGATATCAGTAAATTCTATTTAATTATTTATTTATTAAATATTACAATAACAAATGCTATTAAATCTTAGTAATGCTCTGGTCCAGAACCACTAGCAGGTGCATTGTTGTCTCTCACTAGACCAGGGCTGAAGCCTTTGAAAATGGTAAAAAGTGAAAAAAATAACAGTAGTATGAAACTCATTGGAAAAGGAAGAAAAAATTACAAAAATTGAAGGAAAAATAATTTACGGGCGATCTGAGGTCGGGAAGTGGAAGGGGGTAGTTTTGAACGGCAGAAAATTGTTTATCAGGATTTCCAGCAAAATTACAAGTCCTACAGAAAAAAGTTAAATGGCAAAATTGTAAGTAATAAAAAGATCTACAACTTTTATGTTTACACTTTTTTCACATAACCTCAAAATGTACGTGAAAAATCCAAATAACCAAGTTTTTGGTTTTTTATTTTTATCTTTTACAAAAAACAATTTTTTTTTCACGAAATTTGGTGAAAACTTACCTTTTTATGTCCCAAATACACTGTAATTTTTTTGATTTAAAATATTTATTTTTTCACCTTATTTTATTAATATCGAAAAAGCACCATAATCTTGAATACATTGCTATGGTAAATGTTCTAAAAAAATGCAAAGAAACGAAAAAACTCGAATTCGAAATTTTTTTTAATCATTATGTACAATTTTGAGCTATTTAATGAAATTCCCGAATTCAGAACGGCCGTAAATTATTTTTCCTTTCATTTTTGTTATATTCTCTTCATTTTCCCATGGGTTTCATCCTACTATTCTTTTTTTTGGGTTTCAAAAACTATCGACACTGGTCTACACAGAATAATCAAGTGTGATTATCGTTGAATGTAGTAGTCAAAGCGATTTAGTACTTTTAAATAAAATAAACAGGTCCGTATTTAAAAAGATAAAGTTGATGGTGGCCCCGAAGAGACAAAACGTCAGATTTAAAATTTAACTATGGCAGTTTATAACGATGTTAGAATACAACAAAAACTATCAATAAAGTTATCCCAAATTTTGTATAATAACAGAATTTTGGCAAAAAAACGATTTTCCACAAATTCGGATTTTGTCGTGTAACTCCGGAACCAATAGGAATATTTTAGATTTCAAAAAATCGTTTTGTCAATTTTTATATTTCGCATATTTTTCCCCCTTTAACCGTCTTTTCTAGCGCCTACCGTTTACTATATAGCAATACTGTCCCTATTAAAAAGTAGCCGCCCTATTACCTCCTATTAAACAGTCTATACTGTTAACATATAAAATAAACAATATTGGCCCTAAGATTGACCCTTGTAGAATAATATATTTTTATAAAAATTAAATAAAAATTAGGAAAACTTCCACCTGGAGAACTTGAGGAGTCACTATCCCATCCATCATCATCGTCGCTACTTAGGATATATATGTCAGATAACGCTTCTTCAAGAGCCTCAAACAACTCTTTTTCATTCAAAGACTTGCTTTTAGGAATTTTTAATACGAAAAGTCTAGGATAAATAATAATTTAGAAGAAATGCAGAAAAATTCGAAGTCTACTACAATAACGTTATTTAATGATATAGTTGGGCGTTGGCAACTAGTTTCGGCATAATAATGTCATCATCAGGTCAAGAATATTAACATTATTTAGGAAAAATATTATTAGTTGAATTGATGTACAGGTTACATTAAAAAAGGTGCGCACTTAAATCTAGATTATTGATTTAAAATTTATAAAGTAGTACTAAAAAAGAAAGGGACGTACATGAATGTAGTTAACGATTAAAAATAAGGGAGGGAACAGATCGAGGTCAGTTTGCGTAAAATATGGTACAGCAAGAGTTTAAAATTTCTTAAAAATCGTGGCAGAAAGTCGGACAAACTTGAAATTCGAACAGAGTTCAGGATTCAGATAATAGTGTGAAAAACTTGGTGTAGGAAAAGCAGGAGTACCATTAACAATAATTAGCGGCCAAAAGAAACAATATATCGCTGTTAACATTAAATTAGTATCGGGTAAAAAATTTTAAATTCTTGGCCTGATGAAGGCATTGTTGGAAATAAAATATTTTAATGATTTTTTCCCGATATGTTAATATAATATACAGGAAGTTGCATAAAGAATAGTTAATATTTTATTCATAGGTTCAAGATCTATAAATATTAATATTTTACTAAATAACTCTCAGACAAATGTTATCTACTTCTAAGATACAGGGTGTTAAAGATAAAATGTACTTTTCGTTTGTATGCAATAATTTCTTTATTATTTAACGTATTGATTTGAAATTTGGAATGATTACATTTTTAAGTTAGTAAATCATAAGCATGTTATCAATTTTGAGATTAGACAAAGTGGGCATCACCTACACTCTTCTCGATGAATAAAAGTATCCATTTTTTAAACCTTTTTTAAATTTTTTTCAAGTATTTATGATACACCCTATACATTTAAACAAAAAAGGTATATATTGTAATGATATTTACAATCTGTCTCAGAATTTTGGCTGGGTCCTAGTTAAAAAAATAATAAATATTACAAGACTTTTCAAAAAAAAAATTTTAAGTTTGTCTTATTATATGCCTGTTGTAATTTTCTTATGAATAAATTTCTAAACCATGATTGCTTCTTCCTCCAAATGTTCCTATTTCAAATTTCCTATGCCTTCGGTTCGTTCTCCCACTAATACCTTTTTTTTGTTTGACAAAATTTTGATTCTGGCTTCCTCCAAATGTACTTATTTCAAATTTTCTATTATTTCAATTTATTCTTCCCAATAATACCTTTGTCTGACCAAGCTTCTTCTTCGTCAATACATTTTTCTAATTTTTAATTTTACAAAATAAAATTCATCACTATTATTATTGTTATATACTCTTCATTTTATTTATATTTTTTTTATATAATACAACTTTCAATAAACCTTCGTTCTATAAACTTACAATTGCATTCTATATCTGATATCAAAAATTTTTTAATTGATTGAACACCCTTTGTCTATTATTTTCTTTTATCCAATTTTTTTTTACCACTAGACTTTTTTTTTAATACCTAAGCCTTAGTTTAGGTTATTAACCCTATATTCCCTGTTTACTATCTGACTTAAAATTTCATGTATGACACTTCCAAAATTTCGATTTTATTATAACATCTTTCATTATTTTAATAACTTTTAAGATTCTTTCACTTTTCTTCAATTTATTACCAATTCATCTATAATACCTTTCGTTTTCTATTCTTTACTTACATATCAACTCTCCTATCTTATTTAATAAACATAACATTTAACTTTTAATAATCTTTTAATAAATTAAATTTCAAACATAACTTTATCAATATTAATATAAATCTTTATGATATTTAACTCATTTCAAACACTAAAATTAATTGCTAATTTGTATATTAACTTAATTATAAACATCTCCTAATAACTCTTTGAACAGAAAAAAAATTTTTTTTTATTTTATAAAATTCCCATATACAGGGTGACATATTTAAATTTTTATAACAATATATATGTTTTAATAGTGTTGAAGAATATCCTCACCACTAACCAAAACTACACTTGTTTATCACTTTACGTACTTTTCGCTAACTACAGTGGCATCATCAGGAGTTGATGAACGAAAAATAAATTTTAACTTTGACACCCTGTATCCTAGTAGTAGATAATATTTGATCCAAAGTTATTTAGTAAAATATTAATATTTAGAGATCCTGAACCCATAATTAAAAAATATTGACCATCCTTTATGAAACATCTTGTATATATATTGAAATAGTAAATCCACAAGACGAAGGGTGGATCATACTTCTCACTGGGCTGGGTTTAACAGTGCCTAAATTAATGAAAAATACAAGATATAATAAAAATTAACAATATTAATGATCTTCCTTTTTCTTCCTTCCTCTGCTACCTTCTTTGATCTCCCAAAATGTCCCTTCTCTTTCCACCTTTTACTTCTTCTCTTTATTTAGCCTTGAAGATGTTTAATGTTTGTCTTGTTTAAATGGTTATCTTTTTTTATATAATCTTTGTTCCTTTATATTTTTTTTATAAATAATATTGCTTACTTTTTTTTTTAATTTTTGTTTCTTCTGTTCCATACACCATCCTTTTCCATCATATACATATATAACATTCTTTTGATAAATATAATTTTATTTTACAGGTTTTTTTTTTTTTTTTTTTTTTTTTTTTTTTTTTTTTTTTTTTTTTTTTTTGATTTGACAACCTTCTAACATTTTAAATATTCAAAATTTTACATACTATTTTTTTGATATAATTTAAAATGTTATTTTGACTGACACTAACCCAATGACAAATCATTTCACCTGATAAGAAATACCATCCAACCTGTTATAAGGAATTTTATACTTCAAATGCCTTAAACCCTGTTCATAATACCAAACTTAGTTTATATTTTTAATACCATTTACTAAAATTTCTTTTTAATTCACATTTTTCTTTTTATGTGGAAAACTTTTAATTTTATTTCCAATTCCTATCCATTTTCTTTTATTTAAACCAACCCCTACTATATTTTATAAGAAATTGTATAACCAATTTTTATAACAATATGTTTGAAGTTTATTGTCAATTTGGAAAAAATATATTGTCAAAACAGTTAATATTTAATTTAAAAGGCAATAAAATCAAATCCAATTTAACATTTGGCGACCGTGACAATGGAGAATTATTAGAAAAAATAATAGAAAAACATTTTAAGAGAATATCAGCAGAATTGATTAAAAACTAACTGATACTAGTGCAACGCAGGAAGATGTTTTATCCCTTTTAAGAAGAGGACAAGAGTGAAAGACTAATTTCTGCTAATAAAATATGAGACGTATGCTTCTAACTGGGAGCGATGAAGAAATAAATTTTGAAGAATATGAAGAGGCAGAATTGTATCGAGAACAACTGATAAGAAATTGATCCAAATGCAAAGTTTATTTAAGAAAAACGGTAAATGACAAGTCGAAAAGCATCAGAGATTCAAGCAGCGGTAAAAGTAAGAGAGATTTCCGTCTAACCCAAAATAGAGCTGAAAAAATTCGATGGTAACGAAAACAATTTGATAGGATTTTGGGGACGGTTCCAGAAAATACATAAAGAACAACAGATCGATCCAGAAGACAAGTTCCAATACCTTTTACAAGCAAAAGAAGTCGATTCTGCAGCAAGAGAACTAGTTGAGAGCTTTTCTCCATCAGGAGCCAATTACGCACTTGCTGTTTACCTGTTGAAGGCCAGGTTTGCTAAAGATGAATTCTTAATCAAAGTTTAAGTAAGAGAATTATTATGTGCCATTAACTGAATAAAAACGAAAACATATCTTTAGCAAAACTAAAATTGCAACATATTGGACAAAAAACAAAATAAAACAATTTTTTATAACAGTAAAAAATAGATAACATAAAATAAATAATAATATAAAACCAGAAAGTCTAAAAAAATAAATCGAAGAGATCATCTTCTAAATAACAAAAAATCGGTTGTGACGCCCCAAAACTTTCCCGACGAGTATCCACGAATACTTTTTCAGATATTTAATGTTAAAGTTTCAATTTTGACATTTTTTCATTTTTGACAGGTGACAGTTCGAGAAATAATTTTGACTGTTCTGAATAGAGTTTTTCAAGGGCTTTGAAACGACATATTGCATGTCCAATTCCGTGACAAATTGCATCTGTCATTTTTTGATAGTGATAGTTCCATTAGACAGATCTCGTACAAAAACTAATGGATTCTTCTGACAGATAACCCAAACCCATATACCAAATTTCAGCTCAATCGGATTAATACTTCTTCAGATATTTAATGCTGAAGTTTCAAATTTTGACATTTTTTTATTTTTGATAGGTGACAGTTGGAGAAATAATTTTGACTTTTCTGAATAGAGTTTTTCTAGGGCTTTCAAATGACATATTGCATGTCCAATTCCGTGACATATTACATCTGTCATTATTTGATAGTGGTACTTCCGTTTGACAGATGTCGTACAGAAACTAATGGGTTCTTCCGACAGATAAGCCAAACCTCTATGCCAAATTTCAGCTCAATCGGATTGAACGTGTGGCCTCTATCGTGGAAGAATACACACACACAGACCGACAGACAGACTTCCATCTGAAAATAGTCTTAATCGTCTCAGGGGACACGAAAATAGATATTTCCGTTTTTATCTCGATTGTTTTTTTTAGCTCGTTCACAATACTTTCCCTTCTAGGAGGTGGGCCGGGAAAGTAAAAACACAAATGCGAATTTCTGTTTATGAAAAATGTCGAAACCATTACCTAAACATAATCCAGGTTGGCCAGGACATTGTTCACAATGGGTCATCTTCCTCTGTTTCCTCTTATGTCATACTCTACATCTTTTTCTGATCGTCCATCCGTCGTCACCTTTGGATGTAGTTCTTGACAATGTAAGTTGCGATTCTGCCTTCTTCACTCTAGGAGTTTTTGTAGTCTTATTCGTTATATCACTCAAAATCCGTAGTCATAAAGACTTTTTTTTCTGTGAATATTTGTTATTTAAAAAGAAAGAATTTAGTAACATGAGGTGAATGAGATGGATTCCTAATTTTTTGTACCATCTGAGAATTTTCGTCTTACATGGATAGTATATACTGAATTGGTCTTGATGATCTACACCGCCCATGAATTTATTATAATAATATATTGGTGTACATTTTTCCCTTACCCGATTTTGCCTATAATTCAGTAGTCAACTTGAAAGATTTGTATAGAGAATGTCCCGACTCTAGATAATTTTGCATAAGTTCAGGTACTAATTTTGCAGTATGTCCTTTTCCATCTGAATTGCCTATTGCTCCGGGGTATACTAATTCTTTTAATAAGACTCTACAAGGTTTGGTTGACATGTATAATTTTATACCATATTTTTGTCTTTTCTTTTTAATATACCGGCGAAATACTAACGGCCCTCTTCACAGCACCATTGATTCCTAAAGTGAAAGTTATATTTGGGAATAATAAAGAACTACAATCTTCTAGTTGTAAAAATTTAAAATAAGTTTAATTTGATGCAGCCGATCCGTTGTAATTCCTGCAGGTACATTTTCGGAAAAATGCAAATACCTCATATGAGTAGGAAACGATCTCTACTCATATATTTAGAACAGCCTTGTAAATTGAATAAAGAGTAATCCTATAGATGGTTTATCCGAATTATTACAGTATGTAACATTAAGCTAAGAAAAGTCCACATTTATGCATGGTTTCCATCTACTAATCCGAGATTTATCTGTGGTACCCACAGACAGAAATACGGTTTCGCCATAATTATTTGTTTCTCTCACAATTAAGTCGATACTATTATCGTCAAATATTGTACGACAGTTATAAATCGGCTCGTTGTTTCCCCGAATTAAATGTAAAAGTTCATTTTTCTCGTAATCGGAAAGGCCTTCAAGTCCATATGGTTGCTTGACCACATTGGAATAATTCCATTTCCATGAGTGGCTGCTTGTATGTGTGTTTTGGGTAAGTGTAGTGGTCTATATCATCAAAAAAATTCACGACGTAAAGCAAAAACTGGAAGAAAAACAAAATTTTTAACTTCCCCATCATCATAATTACTTAAGTCGGACTGTCCCAAAATATCTTCATCATTAGTAAGCAGAATTCCCAGTAATTCATCTAATTCAGAACCTCTAACATAGCTAATTACCCATCATATGTAAGATTTTTAAATGATATTTTTTGTTTTTTTGTTCAACTACATGCTTACCGAAATTCACGTACTTACTTCCAATGCTGAGAAAACACTGGCTTACTGATATGCAAATCGTATGGTGTCACACATGTGTGTCATGCGCACCGCAGACAAAATCGAAATGTCTCACATGTGTAACATGCGCACTCAAAGAGTCAAGTTTTTTTATAATTTTTTTTCTGGCTTTGTTTGTTCTATATGTTTTTATATGATATCTAGCTTATAGACTATTTTATTCCATAATGAAGATCAGTAAATTCCTGAACGTATTCAGTTTTCTCTTCCATCAAGAAACATAATTTTACTTGACTATTGTAATTGTTTATTTCCAAGGGTTATATCATGGCCATCTTTGGTTATTACTTCCAAACGTTTCGACTGCAACTGCGTAAGCAATCTTCAGTAGCGTGAACGAAGTACTCTTCACGACGTAGGAACTGAAACATCTTTAGCTTCGATTGTATCATTTATATGCGTATTTGCTCGCAGTTTTTTAGCGCGACTGCTATTTGGCAGTTTTATTTTTGCGCTGTTTAGTGCTGTGTGCCAGATTCTAGATAATGTTGTTGTTTCTTCCTTAATATTGAAGTTCTGTTTATGTCTGTATATTTCTATTGCTTCTAAGTTCAATTTGGTCGTGTCGTGACATTTCAGTTTATCCCAAATAACAGCTTCGTTTATGTCCAGTTATTCGTGTTGTTAATGCTTCTATTCGTTTGTCCTACGTACACTTTAAGAATTTCCCAATCCGATCATGAGCTTATGGTTGGATCCCTCCTAGCAAGCTAAGGGAAATCCGCGTTCCTACCTTTCAGCATGAGGTGAATGGTGCTAACCGCTATCTAGAAAAGCCAGTGCCAAGGAAATCCCTAACTAACTCCGCGCTCCAAAGATTAGCGAGGAGGACCAGTATTATTCATAGACATGAGAGGTTTGCTTTTTGTATTGTGTCTGTGAACAGAGAATTGTATTAATTTATGGAATAAATCCATATTTTAGCCTTTTGTTATGGGGGTGTGTTTATAATATATTTGTTATGGGATATTCTATATCTATATCATTATCGTCAATAATTTTATTTGGCCAGTTATTTATGTATTAGACTGTTCTAATATCTAAAATATCTAAATAATTTCTCAGTTTCTGCTCTATTTGTACATTGAGCTGCTCTCGTGCTCTAACCATCTTTTCAACCACGCATGCGTCGGCTACGTGGGACTGGTCCTCGTTTTCCAAGCCACAGGTGCCCAGTCAATAATTGTATTGCTTTCCAATTAAGGCCCTGTGTGTTAGTTTTTACGGCCTTTATGTATTTATATGTGTTTCTCCCATTTTTTTATGTCCGATATGCTTTGCCATGTTGCAAGCTTAGCTGTTTTCCGTCTTCTATTGAAACATTTTTTATCGACATAGTTTTTATCATCCAGGTTTGTCTTGGCTCTCTTAGGGCCTTATGTGTCCATATTTAATTCCTTGGTCTTCTCTGTTTCTTTTATCTATTTTAGTGATGGTATTAATAGTTTTCAATTCGTCATTATTTCATTGTATTTCAACTGCTACAGGATTCCGTGGGTGATATTTATATGCCATTCTCAAGGCGTTTTCTGAATCTGTGCATATCACTATGTTTTTATTGAAAAATCTAGGGCCTTGTTCTTTTATCAGTCCAATCCGATCAGTTACACCTTCTTCGTACGATAGATAGACTTTCCTTCGTATTGTTCTTCATCAGGATTACTTAGATTACTGAAGAAGCTACATTTTAAGTACTGACATGATGCCTTTTGCAAAACTATGTGAAATCTTCATGATATTGCTTGCATAAAACTGTTATTTTTATATAGCAAGAAGAATGATAATAAAACATAACCTAATCTCACTCTATGAAATTTTTTTTTTCATTTACAATCATGTTATTTTTTTGTCAAAACCAATATTTCACAAATGGGATACTCAAGAACACAGATTGGCGCATGCATCGCTTCTCTGTCACCCTCCCTGCATTTAAATTTAGGCAACCCTAGATGTGATACACCTTTGACAAGTCAACCCAATAGGAAATAATTTCATACCATAAAAAAATAAATTAAATAACTGTTGAGGGTATATTAATAACGCTTGTTTACCTGTTTATACCTGGCAACCACATAGTTAGACTAAAAAGAAACTAATGCAACCTATATTTTTACAATTCCTCATATAATCTACTCTTTACTAATGCTCGATTTTCATCAATAACAAATCGGGGATGTTGATCAAAAAAATTTAATTAAAGTTAACAGTATTGGCATATGATTTAGCTAGGCAACTCATTTGCGATTTATCAATGAACACATTATCTAACATATGATCAAATAACAGATAAGGTTATATATTTCTAATACCGCATTTCGTACTATAGCAAAAAATTCAGAATCTGATATCTTTTGTAGAGGAAAATATGCCTGAAAGGGTTAAAAACCAGTAATTTGGACAAAATATTCATATAATTAATTTTAAATATTACGATGTTTCCATATTTATAAATGTTAGTAAAACAAACTAAAGCAATTTCTTTTTACCAATATCTAAAAAAAAATTTCATGTTATTTTATTTATTATTTTCTCGAGTTCTTATTTCCGGTATATCATATTTCAGGTCCCGATGTGACAGATGATGTGAAGATTCGAAATAAACAATTGTATATACAATGTCGGTAAATGAAGATTTATTTCTAAACGGTAACGGGAAAACGAAAAGCATTTATCAACAATCCTCCACCGGGGAAAAACACGTTCTTTTTTACCCTACGAGTTCTTTACCGCCGGCCATCGACGTTGGCACGAATAAGAAAATACAAAAACAGGTATTTATACAATTTATTTTATATATTTGTTTCTGATAATGTCACTAAGTATTCCGAAACTGGTTTTTTTTTAGGTAAAGCGGGAAACTATAAAAATTACAAGTCTCGTAAACGCAATTAATATTTAACCTTTATATAATAACATAGTGGCTAACAGAGCAATTTTCTCAACTAAAATATAGTAAAGTCACTTAATAACGAACCTTTAAATTCTCTTATCAGAAAACCCTAATGTTTTATCAGTAGACAAAAATATCTAACGAATTTAATAATCATGTACGTAGGTATGGGTAATTTTCTATAATTGGAGTCAAGTTTGAGAAACATTAAATTAAATTTTAACCAAAAAGCCGCGCTACCTATTATTTAGATCGGAAAATAAAAATGTGTTTCGTTGAATTTTGCACTTTAACGAAGTTTTACGCACGCGATACTATTATTTGTCACGTGAAACTCATATAAGACTGGTTTGGGGGCTATAGCGTATTTGATTTTTCGGATAACATTACAGTTTTCACCTTGGTACTAACAGGATTACAAATTTTTAAATTAATAGAAATATTTGTCATCCCAAAAAGGGCTATGAGTAGTTTGTATTACTAGTTTTTTAATGTAGGAAAATTTCTAGTTCCAAAAAAATATTTATTATTAAATTGTACTAAACACCACATGCAGATCTCCGTCGCAAAACTAACTTTTTGCAATTAGTCCAGGCAACGAAGAAGTATAGGGAAAAATGTTGGGAACACAATTTTTTACTTCGTAACTTTGTTTGTTAGCAGGTGAACATATCAAAAGTCCCCGCCCGTAGCCCTTGAACCGGGCTGGAGGGGGGTGGTATGAAGATCCCATTTTTCTGTTTTTCGCTTATATTTCGGAAACTATATCCTAGCGATACGACCACTATATACAAAATGAAAGCTGGATAACTCTTCTACGATGCACCCACAAAATAAACGCCGGCCATAGGACTATAAAGTATTAAATTCCCTTCAATAACATGTATTATTTTACTATTTTATCTATTTTCCTTAAAATATTAAAGCAATTGTAGTGTTAAGCTGAGCATGAAACCTGAAGTTATGCAACAACTCTCGACTAATCAATGTTTCAATTTTTTACGATTTCCAGTCAACGTATTTTCCGAAATATGCACCCTTTTGTACGCATAGTGAGTACTGGACGTCTAAATAGCACAGATACTTGTGGGCCCGCTAACAAGGTTCCTCGCACTTAATTAAAGAAGATCTAGACCATTTTATTTGGAAAATATGTTGCCATAATCATATTTGTGCCTATATGAATATCTATAAGGCATTGGGATAGATTTATAAATTACAAGCATTAAATTAAAACGAATAAGTTTATTGATACAGAAAAGAGAATTAATATAAAACATTACAACAGTTGGTACTATTGAGTCAATTTCTTGTTCTCTTAGGGTGGGAAGGATCTTTATCCTCGTCTTCATTTTCATCTTCTTTTTCTCCAATATATTCTCCATCGGACCCTTGTAGGGAAACGGTCAAAAGATCCTTCTTCTTCATCTTCGGAGTCAACTCCTCATAAAAAAGGGGATTTTCAGCTCCAAAAGTACCAGTCAAAAATCAAATTTGAAACCTCCAACACGTCACCGAAGATCCTGTATTCAGCGCCGAGACGCCGACGCTAATATTTTCGACAGACAGTTGGGTTTTATTTCTTCTTCAAAACTCAGTCTATTCTCACAAATTAAACTACAAACACCCAAAACAGAAGTTACAATATTTTGCATCTCTTATCGTAAAGACGATCTCCTTAGTTCGTCGGATTTATTTTATCTTCTCAACAATAAATCAGAATAAGTATTTTCACATTTTACTTCGCCAACTTCTTATATTCCCTGAGCCAAAGGTTAAATGCATATCGACTGAAACAGCTGACAAAATTTCCTACTGTCGTGTGAACACTAGGGGGTGACGCTTATCAGTTAATTGTACGCTAAATACCAACTTTTATCATTTTTTTTACTAAAATATATTATTAATGTTACGCCCTAAATGTAAGAGCTATTTAACTGGTACTGATCTGGTAGTAACTTAGTAGGGTTGTCCATATAAAAAATAAAAAAACCTGAAAGATGGTAGCATAGTTGCCGAAGCTTACTGTATTGTCAACTCTCGGTTTTCTGCAGTACACTCCGGCGCCATCACCACTTCGTGTCTTTGAACCATCTCTGTACCGTACATGAGTCGTCCCTGCAAAAAGGATTTCCCCCTTTTCCAATTCATCCGTTCTCGGAATAAGGACTTTAAAGGACTCCTGCATGTGAGTTCTGGCATACTGCTCCAAATGTGTATGGAGAGAAATAAGACCCAGAAATATTTCCGAGGTAGTTGACATAAGGCCTGTAATGGTCACACAAGCCAGTCTTTGAAGTCCAGACAACTTAGCCGCCGCAATAAACTGAGGCCACTTCGTCTACCAGACTACTGCTCCCTATGAGATCATTGATTTTATCACTATTTAATGAATCCAGGTAATCTGCTTAGGGTTCATTCCCCACGATATGCCAGAGGTATTGATTGTTCTTTCCAGATGGGAGTTCCAAATAACTTTTCTATCTCGGATAATCCCCAGATATTTTACATCCTCCGTAAAATTTAATGACGTAGCTTATCAAGCTTCCTAGTTTTTGTAAAAGAAACTACCACCATTTTGTTGCAGTTTAAGATATCGGTTCCTCCTCACTCTATACGATGTTAAGGGTTACCTGAAAAATATTAGATATAATCTCTTTAAACAAACCTCTAACCATTATTAAAAACTCATTGGTATAGCACTAAAAATCCACCCCTAGCTGGGATAGGCGTCGACCAAGAGCGACCCACTAAGGGGAGACAGAACCCCACCTTGTTAACTGAGGGGGAAAATCGAACCAAAAAGACACTATGTGTTCAAGAAAAGTGATAATTTCAATAAGAAAAAAGAAGTACCACATTCAACTGCAAATAATTTTTTTTTATTGTTTGATCTAACACCGATCTAGAAACACTAATATTATTTACCTGGTAGAAGAAGATATACAAATCTATACTCTTTATAATATTACTGGAGGCTTAAATTATTGATTTTCTGTATCAATGAACGATTTGACGTTTTGACTTTGATGAGAATAGTTTGCAATTTAGACTATCAAATATCACGTCCAGATTCTATGCGATGCGAATTATAGTAGATTAGGACAAGTAAAATAAGGTTAATTTAGTGTATTAAAGAAAGATGTGGCTAGTAATGAAATTAACGAACCTACAGCAAATTTTTTGATAATGGGGAAAAGATCAAGTTTTTTTATTTAAATCACGGCATGCAAAATATGTCATAATGTTGAAACACAGTATAGCGTCTCCTGGCTACCCTAAATAAATATATAAAATTTCATGCATATCGGTTTAGAAGAATATACGTTTAAAAAAATGACGAAAGAGCGATCCTTTTTGTTTCTAATTTTGATGAAATTAGAGATATCTCTTTGGAGGATGATAATTATAATTTTAAGGCGCTACCTATTTTTTTGTAAATAATCAAATCAATCAATTTTTTCCTCCTACTTTTTTTCCTATTTTTCTTACTGTCTTTTTTCCCCTACTTTTGTACTAATTTCTTTTTTCCCATTTTCCCCACCCTATTGTTCTCCTGAAGTATTTTGTCCCCCTAAACTTTTATTAATATATCTTTTTTCCCCTTCTTTTTTATTAATATTTCCCCCACCATCCATTACTAACCGAGCTCAGGGAGGTTAGGAGCAATCAAATTTCTTTCTCCTTCTTTTTTACCAACTTTTTCCCCTAGTTTCTTTCCTATTTCTCTACTCCTTATTTCTTCTAATACTTTTTTACTAATTTCTTTGACTGAAACTTTCTATTCTATTTTTCTCCTACTGTATTTTTCCCTCTACATTTTTGTTATTATTTTTTTCCCATTTTTCCTCTCGCCCTTCAGGTAAGAGAGGTATAGGAATCATGCTAAAAATTGGGTAGTGAGTTTTCAATGAATAAACACGTTTTAGGGTCCCTAGAATACGATTTTAATATTTTCGCGATGATGTCTGTGTGTGTGTGTTAGTGTGTGTGTGTGTGTGTTAGTGTGTGTGTGTTAGTGTGTGTGTTTGGATGGATGTTGTAGTAACGATAACTCAAAAACTACTGAATAAAAAAAAATTGAAATTTTGCATACAGGATTCTGATACCCTAGATTAGATCTGATTAGATTTTGGTGCCAATCGCACAACCGGAAGTGGCAGTTGCTATGGGTGATGACGCCATTATTATACAAAACGGCAATAAAGTTTTACACATATATTTTGTATACCCTATAGTTTATTTTCATCTCATTAAAATTTTCGAAACTTTTGCCATTGTTGCCAGATTTACAAAAATATAATTTTTTTTCATAATTTTTTGTGTCAACCTGTAAATTTTGATTCAAAAATGGCGAGAGGTCATGTGCTGGCCACACCAGATTTTTTATTATTATTTCCCCCTCTATCCACTCCGAGGAGTAAACTATTATGTTCCTAAGTTAAGTTTCGTTTTTTAATTCCCTACAAATTGGGAGTTAAAAATTATTTTATGTCATACTAGTTCAATATTATGTTTTTATTGTTTAGTTACCAACTACATAAAGTGTATTTTACAGCCCGCAAAGTGCACTTTATGGCCCGCAATTTTTTAAAATATTCATATTGTGTAAGCAATATTGAACTAGTATAACATAAAAGTTTGTATGCACCGCGGGTATAAACAGATGATTATTCGCTCGGGCGACTTACAAACCCTCGGGTAAGAGGCCCTCCGATTTGTAAGATCGTCTCCCTCAGGGCATAAAGATCTATTTATACCCTTGGTACATAAATAACTGTTATATTTAAAAAATGGCGAAAGCGCAATCCTGCAATATTTAAAAATTAATAATTCCTAAAGTTATAGGTTGTTTAATTAATATTATTTATTGTAGAATCTTATAAATGATATTTGATTAAACATAAAAATAATTGTTTCTTTTAAAGAATTTTTAATAAATATTAGATATTAAACTAGAATAATAAATAAAACCCACAGGCTTAAAATATTTTGTTGAAACTAATTTCATATGTAACAGTTCACTTTGAAAATTGAAAAAAATAAGTAATAAATATATTTTTCTTATGAACCAAAGGACCATGCACTTTTCTTATTTTGTCTGAGTCCTAAGCCGATTTTTAAAAAATTTGTTTCACATGTTTTTTGAGTATATACATCATAAATCTAAAAATAGAGTGTGACTCAAAAAATTGGCTTTCAATATATGATCTGTGGTTTACACTACAATTAAATTAGTAATTATCTATCTATATCTACTACTATTTTAAAACGTGAAATATAATTAACGAAGCGTTTAAATTGAATTTCGTAGAAAAAAACATCTTCTTTGGCTCAAAGGTAGCAATGGCGCGATAGGACAATTAGTGGATTCTGTGAATCGGAAAAAACCTCGAAAAGTGTAAATATTTCAATGCCTAAAGAGACTAATTCTCTCACCCCCACCTTTTCGAGAATTTTGAACACGATAACGTATGTTTAAACTCTTCAATTTAACCGCACCCCCCAAAGAGGCAAAAAGGTACCCCGAAAGAGGTAATACTCAAATACAACCGCCCTCTCATACCAAAAAAATCTGTGTCACTTCTAGTTTTCGAAGAAACCAAACATGATAACGATGATTTAAATTCTGTCAGAGTTAACTGCACCCCTTATGAAATAAAAACCGCCACCAAAAGGGGTTAATGCGGATACCTCTCATCCCAACACAACCTACATCACCCCTCGTTTTCGAGGATGCTGAATACGAAAATGATCCTGGATCTTCTCCTCGAAAAAAACTACCCCTCAAATGGCCAAAAAGTCTTCTCTTATCCAGTGCACTTCATAAAACCGTGTATCAAAGGGATATTTTTTGACCAATTGAGAGGTCAGTTTGCTTCGGTGTGAAGATCCAGGATCACCATCTTTCAAAACGGGGGCTGACACATGTTTTATCGGTATGAGACCGTGTGGGGGTGGTTTTTGGCCGTTTTGGGGGTGTGGTTAAATCTAAAATAGTTTAACCGGGCATCCTCGTGCTCAGCATCCTCGAAATGGAGGAGTGACGCAGGTTTTGTCGGTATGAGACGTCATATCCGCGTTTTACCTCTCTCGGAGCGGTTTTTGTCTTTTTAGGGGGGTGTTGTTAACTCGGAGAGAATTTAAACGACTGTCATCATGTTCAGCATCCTTAAATACGGGGGTGGGGAGAATTAGTCTCGTTAAGCTCTGAAATGTTTACATGTTTGTCGGACTCACAGAATCCACTAAATATAGAGGTTTAGAATTATAATTATTTGTTTTCCTAGTTGTTTTTATATACTTTTTATAGAAAAATTATTAAGAAATGACGGCTTCAGGAAAGCAAGTTAAAATAAAATTAATTAAAATTAAATAAGCATAAGAGTAATGACATCTTTTTATACGTTTATTTTCACAAAATTCAATTTTAGCGTATCGTTTAATATATTTAATAATAATAATAAAATATGAATTTTAAGTATATGTCAATAGAAAATGACTAATTTATTTAAGAGAGTAACGAACAGTATTGTGTCAATTTTTTGGGCAACCCTGTATTTTTACAGTCATGGAGCAGTGAGAAAATTAATATGACTCAAGATATATGTGTACCAAATTGTAAAAAAATCGACCCGTGACCCAACCGCCATAAGAAAATTGCATGGTCCTTTTTCAGTATTTCTTTATTTGTGCTCGCTATTCTTAATTTTGTATAGAATCTGGTCTTAAAGATATTTTCCTGCAGCCGCCACGAAAATCGAACTTTCGCTTTGATTTTTAGAGCGAAAGTACACACCCAGAAAAATACCCATGTATTTTTTCTCATTTTGCTGTGTAAAAAAAATTGTTTATTTACACTACAGAATTGTTCGAAATTCTATTACAGCTGTGTGTAAAAATTTTCATATGTTTTGTGTATATGATAATGTGTAATTTTCATAAGAAAGTTGTTCATATTTAATACACAGGAAGTCTGGATTCTTTTTAACCAGAAACTGTATATATTTATAAACATTTACCCTAAAAAAATCTTTAGAAATCTGGTAATAAAATTCAACAGCAAATAAACATTTTTTCCACACAAATTATAATATATATTGAGTATGTTTGATACACAATTGTGTAGAAATACAGACGCGCTAAAAATGGCGCCTTTTTCTGACCACTTGTCGTTAGTCTAGCCATGTTGCCATATTACTTATAAGATATTTTATAGAAATAATATCTGTAAAGAAATGGAATTAATACAATTGGTAAAAACAATTAATATTGCCCAATAGGTAGACAATTTTTATTTAACTTGTATATTTGCACATTTGTTGTCGAAATATCATTAAAACACGCTTCAAAAATCATCTACAAAATAAATTAAAATACACATCACGATTTTTTAGCGTAATGTGGCAACATAACAGCGCTTCGACCATCTCAATGTCTCAGTCGTTTGCGTTTGCTGTGTTAGTTTGTTTTGCGATTTGATACCCTAGAATAAATTATGAGCAAGTGGAAAAACATTTTCCAGATAGGCAAATATGTAAGTAAATACCAAATTTTCATTATTGATTTATTTAATAACCTTTTTTAAGAGAATCTAATTAACCACAAGATCTTCGAAAATAGGACATAAATCCACATTAAGAAACTAATCTGATATTAAGGATTAAAATAAATGATCAGGAAGTTCAACTGAATGAGGTATTTATAAATGAGAACTTTTATCGATTTTTATTAAAGAAATGTTTTTTTAGGCAGTTTCTCATCAATGTATTTTTTCGGAGGCAGCAACTGTTCAAGTACTAGGTAGCTACTAGTCTACGTAACCGATGATGAAATCGAAGTAGAGCTCGGTCCAAGCCAGAAAGCCTATTTGTATATAAAGGCAACAGTGGGATTATGTTATAAATTTTACCAATACCTGATATAATCAATGTAAGTACCTATTTACTAAATGAAGTCAAATTTAATGCTATAATTCTAAGTTTTTATTGTAAGTTTGTTCCAATATACTGGGTGTTTTATTGATAAATAGACAAACGGTGACTGAGAATAGGAGAGACAAAGATATTTCTATAAACCTATGGTTAATAGGTTTCACGTAATTAATATAGAGACACACACAGTGTTTTGTCGATTTTTCTCATTTCTTTCGAAAGTATAGTAATTAACGAACTACCCAGTATATTATTTTGAACGTTAAGCAGTCATTGTGATTTATGCAACTTACTATGTTTTACACATAAGGAAGTTATTTTTGCTATAATTATTGTAGTAATATTTTAATAAACATTTATTAGTATTTTAATTCCTAATATTGTTTATAATTTTTGTTATTGTTGTTTTGTATTTTTGTTTTTAATGTTATATTCTCAATTATCTGAAATAAATTATTTTACCCACTTTTTTATTCAAATACACAATCTATAAATTATTTTAACCACTTTATTATTCAAATGCACAATCTAAATATTTGGATATAAAAGTTGTATTATTTTTGTGATCACATGGATATTTTTCGTTTTATAAAATAAAAATATTTATGATATTAATTTGGCATTTTTTTAATCTTTTTCCAATTTCAGAAAAAATGTGTAACCTCTTATTGGTATGTAAAAATATTTCTAATATAGTTATGATTTTTAGACAAATTATAACACTATTAAAGAAATATTCTATAGATTTTCTCTAAACAATATATGTACAAAAAGCATATTTCAATGTTTAGGGAAACTACACAGCATTGTGTTAAAAGATAAAGGTATTGGTTTTACTAACCCTACATAAGTATACATAAATGTGTTAAAATATGCACACCCTATTCACATTTATTGCACAAATTATGTAATTTGTGTAAAATTTCTACAGTCTAAATTAAATAAAAAAATATACTGTTGGAATATACTATACACAATCCTGTGTACAAAAATCATATACTTGTGTACTTTATATTCAAAAAGTTTATTATAATAATAACCACAATGTGTTTACTTGTCAAACAATTGTTGATACTAATTTCACAAATCTAATAAAATTATTTCTATTTAGCATGTATAAAAAATCAAAAATTTAATGCAAAATAATACAAAACTTTTAAATTTAAACCAATAAAGTGTAGTATACAATTTGCTAGACAATTCTTACACAAATTGATTCTGTGCCCATTCCAGAAACAAATTATATAGATAATGTTTACAATTGTTGATTATAGATGCACACATTTTTAAGTGTGTTGATATAAATTGTATCGAAAGTAAAGCTTTCGGTACGATTATGTTTTACTTTCGGAACGATTTTTTGTACTTTCATGACCATTTTTAATATCTACTTTTGCAACTTTTGGAACAAATTTGAATTGATACTTTAATTTGACGAAAAACTGTATAATACTAATATTCTTCTTAATGTCTAATAAGCGGCTGAAGAAAAAAAAACTGTACATAAACACGATCCGAAAGAGATTTTACGGAACTCGCAGGCTTCCAGGACTCGCCTATGTCTCGTCTTGGAATGTGTCTACTTGTCCCATAAAATGTCAATTTCAGAACTTATTACTTAAATAACTATTTTCTAAATCACTATTTTTTATGCATTATTGTAACATTGTAAACCAATTTTTAAAATAATTATATTTAAAATTTATTTTTATTTTATGGACGCCTCAGAGGAATACTCTAATAAAAGTTAAAAAAAAACCAATACGAAATAACCGAACAATAAAAATAAATAAAAGCGCTCTTTTCGCATAATTCATTGAAATCTTCCATAATTTTGACAACCGTAGATTTCATACACCTGGAATTTTACCAGTTATTACTACTCGACGACCATTTTCGAATGAAGAAATACCGATTTTATTACTGGATATAAAAATCCTGTTCAATTTTGTGGCTACAATTCTTTTATTAATCCCCCATAACTTTCGCAAACGTATAAATAAAGTATATTATTCGCACAGTTCGACGTTATTGGATCAGATTTTTTTAAATACTAGCAATGTAGCATATTGCGCATATAAAAAATAATGCCATTACTGGATTTATTTTATATTTTAAAAAAAGTCACTAAGCAAAAAGAATATTTAATTATCCACTAAATATAACAAGAATATAAAGGGGACAAAAAAGTTGTCGAAATTAAAAAATTTAAATAAATCCAGAAAAATAAAAATATTTAAATATTAGATTTGATTTATAGTCCAGTACGTGGGTATCAAAAAGGGGTGTTTGAATGCAAAAGGTGGGGGAGTGGCGATTTTTTAGTATGTTGTTAGCCTTGTAAGTCAAAAACGGTGGCTTTCTAGACAAAATATCTTCTATACAAAGTTAAAGAGAACAAAATTTGCCACATTTTTGTAGAATTTTTTTTTGTAGCACACATATGTTAGGAGTAACAGCTTCGTGAAGTTGCACTATTGAAAAAAAAACTATTATATTTTGTTATTTGGCTGTTAATAACTAAAATAAATAATTTAAACAAATGCAAATCATATTGAAATAATTTTGATAGTGGCAATACAAATACAAAGACCGCAGAATTACTTCGTCGATCAAAAAAGCACGTGTCTGCCGATATCCTTTTTGATGAAACAATGGTGGTGCAAGTTTCGCAGCATCGATTTTTAGCCATTGAAAAGAATAAAGTTCGTCTCATATCGATGCTGAAGAACAAATTTGAGCTGGCTGCATTTAAAGTTTAACAAGCTCAAGATGATACCGATGTCAACACTGCAATTTCATTATGCAGCGAATCAATATTTGATGCTGTTTTTGTCTTCGGGGAAGACGTTGAGCTTTTAGTACTTCTGACAGCCTTAGCACCAGCCGAAAGTTCTATCTACTTCCGTAAACCTGGAAGAGGAAAAACTACTGAGAGGATATATTCAACAAGTAGCCTCAAATCTGTTCTTGCATGCCTTCAGTGGTTATGACACTACGTCACCCCATTCAATCATGGAAAATCTAAATTTTGTACGCTGATAGAAAAGAAAAGATCGGTTCATGAAATAACTGAAATTTTCAACCAACAAGATGCCACGACAGAGGAGATTACCGAGGCCGGAGTACAATTTCCTGTAGCTTTATATGGTGGTTACATGGATAAAGAGAGTTTGGAAGAGATTCGTTTCCAACGCTTTTCGCCAAATCTACGCTTAAAAGTAAATTTAATCTTGCCTCTTTGCCACCTACAAAAGACGCGGCGCAATTCCACGCCTTTAAGACGTACCACCAATTACAGAAATGGAGAAGCATAGAGAAAAATCCTGAAGGCCGGGGTTGGAAGCATGTTGCTTACGAGCTCACTTCCATAACAATGGCTTCCGATTCCTTAGTATCTTGTAACTGCAAAAAAGGGTGTAGTGGGGTATACAGCTGCCGCAAGGATGGACTTAAATGTTCGGTTGTATGTGGGTTCTGCAACGCAGAATCTTGCGGAAATATGCCGGAAATCCGCACTGAAAACGAGGATGACGACAACCCAGACCATCGAAACGTACCAAAATGTAGTAGAAATTAATTTGTATAACGCCCTAAAATTATGATTTATTTTTTTTTTTCGACTGCTAGGTCATTAGCCTTTCCATGTTATTTACGCTGATCTAACTTTTCTTTCGTCGCTGTTTAGATTTCGTTGAATAAATTTATTGTTTTTAAGAAAGGTAGGCATGCTTTTATGCAATTATAATTATTTAGACACATCTTTTCATTATTTGGTATTGCGTGTTGACTTCGAAGTTGTTGGTAGGTTTTACATTCAAAGATTACATGATCCATTGTTAGATAGACGTAATTCGCATCGTGGTTTATTTCTACGAAATAGCATATAGGATGTCGTTATTCTTGTATGGCCTATACGGATGCGTGTTAGTACCACTTGTTCCCTTCTTGTCAGTGTTCTTCTAATTATAAATGAGTAAGTGTTTTCTTTCACTCTCTTTAATTTAGATTCATGTTCTGTCCATTATGATAGAATTTTATGTTTCAGGTAAATCTGGTAGTCTTCAGCTCTAATAGGTATATCCTCAACTGGTTCATTTAGAGCTGCTTTTGCAGAGTGATCAGCTCTTTCGTTACCTGTGATACCGATATGACTGGGAATCCATATGAATATTGTTCTTTTGCCATCAGATTCTAGGTGATGTAGAGTAGCTTATATGCGTCTAATCATGGGGTCATTGCTGAATGTATTTTGGAGTGCTTGTATTGAGCTTAGTGAGTCCGTGCAAATTACATTTGATGTGTTGTTGTTTGTATGTATGTATTTTAATGCCTGCCATATGCGTATAGTTCTGTTGTATATACTGTGACTGCCTTTGGAAGTGTCCATGAAAATGAGTTGTTTTGGATGTTTATCGCGTTGCTTGTTTTTTGAGTATTTTTTGATCCGTAATATACACTATTTGGCTATTACGGTAGGTGTTCAATACTTGCATAAATTCTTGTTTAATTTACTATTCTTAATTAAAAAAAAATGCAATATACTTTTCGTTTTTAACTTTGTTTACGAAAAGTATAATACTGTTAAATGATAATATTTAAGTACCTTCTAGTTTTTTTTATAATTATGTAAAAATATTATAATATATAAGAGTAATAAAATAAAACTCAACTAAAACGAAGTTTCCACATTTTTTTTTTCAAATAGTGCAAATTCACGGACCTGTAACTCCTAACATATATGTGCTACAAAATTTTTTTTTTTAACAAAAAATGTAGGAAATTTTGTTCTCTTTTACTTAGCAAAGAACATCTTTTGGCGTGGAACCCACTGTTTTTGAGTTATTATCAAAAACCAAATTTTTGTACATACAATCTTAGATGGCGGCGGAGGTCGAAAACTTGCATTTTTTTATTAGGGCACCAAGCTTAACAACATACTGAAAAACCGTTACTACCCCACCTTTTTTATTCAAAAAACCCCCACGTACTGGACTATTAAACTAAATATTAATAAAATATTTTCCCCACTTTAGGATTGAAATTTATTAAAACCCTGCTTTAGTTGGTGCTTACGTAATAAAAAAAAAAAGATTTGAGATTTGTCAATTTTTAGGTATTTAGATTTTTGGAGATTGGACAATTTTTGAAAGAGATTAATTTAATTATGGGAATTTGTCAGAAAGGTGAAATAAGAAGGAATTTGTTAGAGGAATTTGCATTGTATTTAATAGATGATTATTGAAATAAACTATTTATATAAAGGTAGAACTATCTTATTCCGTAAATAAGTAAGCAACAAAATACATGGAACAAATAGCTATAAGAAGACGATGCAATGTAGATTAGGTTAGACACATAGACAAAAACAGAGTAACGATTGAGAACCACATATGACTTTTAAAGACAGAAAATAAAGATTATAAGGTGTTACAGGACGTATGCCAGAAGAAGAAAGAATCAGATCAATAGAAGGCATATTAGTGAAAGGGAAGAACCGAAGAGAGTAGAAATGGAATTTTAACAATTTTATTGCAATGAGGTACGGGGTAATGCCTCCCCTAAATGTTAGATTTATGACTGAAATACATATGTTGTGCCACATGTACGGATATCATTTTATTTAGTGAGACATCGGGAATGGCTTTCAAATGCCTATGCAAACTAATTAGGGTGAATCCATCCATCCACTTCATGATCCCGAGCCAATGGGATATTGTAGCTAATCAGCACTTGATCCCCACGTTCCCTGTCACCTCCCCCAGGGTTTTTCCCCCGAAATGTCCGCCACTCTGGACATGGATTTGTTTTTCTGACCCAAGTCCCCTGGGCCTCACGATCCTCGCTTTGCTATGCCCCCATTGGGCATCAGCGGATTTCTGGCTGGTGCGTTTTAGATTTGACTCTTAGGATTTCGTTGAAATTTAGGATAAGAAAAATCTCCTCCTGAGAGCTTAAGATTCTAGGAATATTGCGGATATTTAATATTACAGAACTTAGCACTGTAATTAAGGAAGGACATGAGGATGGGGTGGTTAAGGATGGTTTTGACGAAATGTTGATAGGTGGGGGTGCCGGGGATGAGAATCTGGAGGATTGAGTAGTGTGTTGTCTAATTTTATAGGTGGGAAAGGAAAGTTTAAGGGGGTGTTTTTCTGATAAGCTTAACATGTTGGTTGAGGTTTGTCATGGTTTCAAAAGGATTCGGCGAGTTTGCTTCCATCAAGGAAGGAAAATGATTTTTGGGTGCCGATCTGCGTTTGGAAGTTTTACTTGTACCTTCCTGTGATTGGGAGATACTAGATAGGAGTTTATGTGTGGCACTGGCTCTAGATGGGCCGCGTGTGCCCACCATAGTTTGGAAGCGCTAGGAGTATCATATCTAAGCGATATTTCATTAAAATTGTATATTATTATGCACCGTAAGTGTTTGTGCCAAATTAAGTTGCTAAAGGTATGCAAAAAAGAAATTTCATGTTCACTAGGATAAATATTATCTTTTTCTATTAATCTGCTAACTGTTCCTAGTTGTTCTTTTACAGCATCTGTTAAATGTTCTGTTTTCCTCTTTTTCCCATTTTGTTTTCCTCCCCAGTTTAAGGATCAGTAAGATTAGATTAGCGTAAATATTTGGTGTAATTATAATTACAAAATGGCTAATGAACCTGATGATTCCAGACCTACATTCCTCTGTCGTTTTGTAAAAAAATGTTGGAACATATAAAAGATAACTTTTAAAGATCCAATTTTGTTTACAATAAAAATAAAATAACTTAAGACCTCTTTATAGCAATATTAAATTATTTTTATAGTTTCTTTACTAATAGACCAGGGCCAAAGCCTAATTAAAAAAAAATTCTCCCTGCACATGAACCGATTTCGAAGTGGGATCAGTTTTAAATGTTGAAAATCGTTTTTTGCAATTTACTTCGAAATGTAACTTCCAATCAAAAATGATCTATACTAAATTTGCAGATAATAAGTAAATCTATAATCTTTTTTAAACCACTTTTCAACATAACCCCAAATTTTCCGAGATAATGGCAAGAAAAACTGTTTTTTTTTATTTGTTGATTTCACTTCGGTCCGGACTGGTATTAAAATCATGAAAAACATATGAATTTTTTTAAAATGGCTTTTCTCGACGTATGGATGGATGGATGGAAATTGCTTCTCGTATCTACGAGAGAATCCCTATTATTTTTGTGCATTCTACCTCTAAGGGAGTGGAAGCTGGAGGGGGTCTAAATTTCAAAAAATTCGTATATCCGCCATTTTCAAAAATAACGAAACAAGTCATAATACTTTTTTCATGGCCTATTTATTATAAAATTAATTCGCTTAAATCTTTTTTCGATTTGACCTTCATGGGTCGAACTAGAGGGGGTTAAAATTTAAAAAAAAAATATCCGTCATTTTCGAAAACTTTTTTCATATCCTTATTATTATTATAAAATTAATTTTTATAAAACTTTTTTTTATCCGACCTATAGGGATGAAACTGAAGGGGTTAAAATATCAAAAAAAATATTCGATATTTTTGAAAATATCGAAACAGGTCATTAGACTTTTTTCATGTTTTAATTTCTTATAATATTAATTAGCTGTTTTTTACGGTTTTTCGCGATTTTTTACGATTTTTTAGGAATTTTTAAGATTCTTGACGGATTTTTAAAAAATTCAGAAAAAATGGGAAAAAAATTCAGAAAGATAAGAAAAAATGGAGTATATCCTAAAAAAACGCAGAAATCGTAAAAAATCGTAGAAATCGTAAAAAATCGTAGAAATTGTAAAAAATTGTAGAAGTCGTAAAAAATCATAGAAATCGTAAAAAACCGTAGAAATCGTAAAAAATGGTAAAAAACCGTAAAAAATCGAAAAAAACCGAAAAAAATCGAAAAAAATCGAGAAAAACCGAAAAAAACCGTGAAAAGTGTAAAAACCGTAAAAAACGTAAGAAACCGTAAAAAACCGTAAAAAAACGTAAAAATTATAAAAACTGGTAAAAAACCGTAAAAATTCGCAAATAATATTAAATAATCGTAAAATATCATAAAAAATCGTAAAATACTGTAAAAAACCGTCAAAAATCGTAAAAACCGTAAAAAACCGGAGTTAATTAGAAAAAATCGAAACAAATAAAAAAAATAAAATACAATCCAAAAAAATCATAAAAAATTGGAAAAAAAAATTAGGAAAGCGGGGAAAGGTAAAAAAATAGGAAGGAAACCACTAAAAATTAAATATAAATAAAAACTAGTAAGTAAAAGAAATAATCTGCGCGATTTTTCAAGACTACGGCCCGTTTCCGTTAGCGGAAGAAAGTCCAATTCGAAAAAATTGGAATTTTTCCCATAATTTTTTTTTTAATTTTTTTTCAACGAACCGGTTGCGAAATGGACATCAATCAACGCGTCTTGACTTACACACCACCTTAATAGAAGGCATCTTCTGATAGAGCCTTTCTTTTTTGAATAAAAACCGGTAGCCGAAAGAATTTTCCGGATCAGCCATACCGTTCTCGAGTTATCGTGCGCACAGACATACACATATCCACACAGACAGACTTTTTTAGCCGGAAAATCAATTTTTTCCACGTTTCATGACATTTTAAGTCATTTGGAGCAAAAAAATTTTTTGAGATTTTTGCACGATTTAAATACTACGGTTTGCCATAGGTACTTCACCAAAGGTGAAGTATTGGCGGGCCGTAGTAATATATAATAAAATCAGCCATCGGACTGTTTAAATCATTACGGTTACTTACGTCATATTTCTATTTTTATTTTTTTGCAGTTCACTTTTGTTATACTTCACAATACTTTTTCAGAAGCTAATGAAAAATGTCATTTTGATTATGTCTGTTTAAAAGACTAAAATATTTTTACAGCGTTAATGTCCATAAATTTCGTGATGCGTATAGTTCTTGTGTTTATTGTTAAAGTGAATTTTTCGGTCCGAAGAATTAAAAGCATCATATGTTTTTACCCCGTGTAATATTTTTATATAAAAATTCCAATGTACTTGAAATTTTAATAAAACGTATCTTTGGAAGTACCGGATTTAAAATATTAGAGATTTTTGAGTGAAATTTTTTAAACGAAAAATTGATCGTAGAAATTTTGATTTTTCAATTTCTCAGGGGCTCATTTTGTAAAAATTAATCTCAATTTAATTGATATATTTGATCAGACATCTACAAGGTGTTCCGTGCAATATATTATATTGTGAAGATTTTTTATTTTATATTTCTCTTTCTATTTAAAATTATCAAAACAATTTGATTTAATTTTTTATCTATTTTGATAAATTTTGTACGATTTTTACAAGCTGCTTCTTATGCTAATTGATATAAAAAACAAATTTACGGCTCGCCTCGACCACTTAGATGAAATTTTTGATAAACGGCAGCCCGCAAGTTTATTAATAAAGTAGTTCGAAAGTGTGGCTTTACGGATCATTTAATGTGCCCTGCAGATGATTCTGGTAAGAAAACTTTAGTTACTTTAGTTTGCTGAAGCTATTTCAAAAACTTTATAAATCCAATACCTATCATACTTTTGTATAATACTGTGTATTTGTTTTTACGTAAGAATTTTACCATTATGTGGATTTGGTTTAATAAATTAATTGTCGTTTAAATAACATCGTTTGATTATCTGAATGAATATATTTTTAATTTATTAAAAACAATTCACTTTATTAAAATTTAAGTCGTATATTGTATTAAAATTGAAATTTAAACAGAAATAAAAATGGATATTATAATAATCATTAAAAATGGTCATAATAAACTGAAAGTAGAAAAAAATATTATTTAAATAATTTGGTTCTTAATCAATAAAGCTGAACATTAATTATAGGTAAATAAATATAAAATTTTTCATGTAAAAAAAAACAAAATTTAGTAAAAAACAATAGGTGTAATTGACATCTAAAGTGCTTGCTAACCATTAGTTTTCTTCCTCTACACAGTATATTTCAAGTTTTGTTATAGCACACCATTAATATTGACATATTAAATTATATTTTTCTACTATGTATTTGATTTATAATGTACCTTTAATGGCTATATAAACAAAAAACCACTCAAGCAGATTGAAGGTAAAAAAAATATTTTTCCATTTGCTTAAATGCTCTTCTGTTCGCTGAAAATAATATAGTGGTGGAATATTAAAAATGAAGTGCATATGAAATTTCGCTTTATCGATACTTGTAAATTATTAATACTCAAATAAATATATGTTCGATTTCAACGACACATATTTTTTATTGGATTATATTTGAGAGATCTACTTAGACTGTATGAAACAAGGCGCACTTGCTTTTTTTAAAAGAGACCTTCTTTTTATTAAAAAAAATCGCACTATTACTGCCTCATTACCTTTGTGATGGCGAAGAAATATTTCTTACTTCCACTTTTTATCACAATTTTCAACGTTTCCGAGCTACCAGAGTCCGAAAATGTAAAAAAACATATTGTCTGGTCATTTGGATGTCTGTCTGTTTGTCTGTCTGGATGTAAACACTCCCAAACGAAAACGCGGATCGATTTTCGGTTTACGCTTTAGTTAGTTATCCATCAAATGTCCTTAAATCATTGAAAAATTATTAAAAAATCATTGAAAAATCCTTGAGAAACCATTGAAAACTCATTACAAAAACATTGAAAAATCATTGAAAATTCATTGAAAAATCATTAAAAAATCATTGAACAATCATTCAAAAATTATTGAAAAATCATTAAAAAAAAATTGAAAAATCATTGAAAAATCTTTACACCATTATTGAATAATTCTTGAAAAGTTCGTAAAAAATCCTTGAAAATTCGTTGAAGAATTCTTATTAAAAACCTTGAAAATATACTAAAAAAACGATGAATAAAACTAAACCTTAAAAAGTCCCTAAAAATTCCTTATAAATCATTAAAAAAACTGAAAATACATTTAAATTTTTGTTGAAAGATCCCCGTGAATAAAAAAAATTTTCAAAAACCTCTTGAAAAATCAATAAAAAATTAAAAAAAGTCGTTTATTGAAAAGTCCCTAAAAAATACTTAAAATAATCCTTTAAAATACCTTTTAAAAATACCTAAAAATCCTTGAACGATCATACTAAAATTCTTGACAAAATACTTGCTAAAATGGTAAAGACTTGATTCAATACTAAACTCTGAAAAATTCTTATAATCTTTCTTGAAAATCGGTAAAAAAATCCTTGAAAAATAACTAAAAATTGAAATATATAAAATATCCTTGAATAATCTTTGCGGGTTCCTTAAAAATTCTTTGAAAAATTATTGAAAAATCCTCGAATCATTATTGAATAATTTTTGAAAATTTCTTAAAAAATCGTCAACAATTCGTTCAAGAATTTTTATTAAAATCTTTGAAAATATAGTAAAAAAAAAGAGTGAATTAAAGTAAACCTTGAAAAAATCTTGTAAAGTCCTTAAAAATTCCTTGAATACATTAAAATATCTTAAAAATTTGTTGAAACATCCCAAAAATGTAAAATTTGTTGAAAAATTCATAGTGAAAAATCCATAAAAACTTTTTAAAAGAATCCTTTCAAATTATTTGAAAACTTTAAAAAGATCTTTAAAAAATGATTAAAAAATTCTTTAAAGACTTGGAATAATACTAAACTTTGAGAAATTCTCTTAGCCTTCGTTAAAAACTATTGAAAAATCCTTGAACCATCATTAAATAATTCATGAGAAGTTAAAGAATTCTTATTAAAAACCTTGAAAATATACTAATAAAAGAATGAATAAACTGAACCTTGAAAAATCCTTGTGAAGTCATAAAAAATTCCTTGAAAATCATCAAAAATTCTTAAAGTCTTCTTTGAAAATCGTTAAAAAAACCTTAAAAAATTACTTAAAATTGAAAATTTCTTAAAAATATATTTAAATATATAAAGGATTGAATAAAACAAAACCTAGAAAAGCCCTGTAAAATCCTAAAAAATTCCTTGAAAATTATTAAACAATCTGAAAATTGTCTAAAAAGATAAAATTTGTTAAAACGTTCCCAAAAATGAAATTTTTTTTGAAAAACCTCTGGAATCCTTGAAAAATTCATGAATAAAAAATCCATGAAATTTTTTTAAAAGAATTCTTAAAAGTATTTGAAAAATCATAAAGAAAAACGCTTAAAAATGTATTTAAAATACTTTTAAAAATAATTGAAAATCCTTGAACAATCATGGTAAAATTCTTGCAAAAAATGTATAAAACTTGGAATAACATTACACTTTAAAAAGTTCTTAGTCTTCCTTGAAAATTATTAAAAATTCAAAAAATTCATAGAAATTGAAAATTTCTTAAAAAATCTAACAAATATACTTAAATATTTAGTAAAAAAAGTTTGAATAAAACAAAATTGTTCTAAAGTCCTAAAAAAATGTTTGAAAATCATTAAACAATCTGAAATTTTTTTAAAAAGTTAAAATTTGTTGAAACCTCTCCAAAAATGAAAAAACTTGTTGAAAAACCACTTAAATCCTTAAATTCATGGATTTAAAATCCATGAAAAATAAAAAAGATATTCTTTAATAAAAAATCATTAAAAAATGCTTAAAGGTCCTTTAAAATATCTTTAAAAATACTTTAAAATCCTTGAACGATCATAGTAAAATTCTTGACAAAGTTGTTTCAAAATGTAGTAAAGACGTGGAATAATACTAAACTTTGAAAAATTCTGATAGTCCTCCTTGAAAATCGTTAAAAAATCCTTAAAAAATAACTAAAAACTGAAAATTTCTTAAAACAACCTTAAAATATCCTTAAAAATGTATTGAAAAATTATTGAAAAATCCTTGAGTTATTACAGAATAATTATTGAAAATTTCGTTCAAGAATTCTTATTAAAAACCTTGAAAATAGAGTAAAAAAAGAATGAATAAAACTAAACCTTGAAAAATCCTTGTAAAGTCCTAAATTCCTAGGAAATCATTAAAAAATGTGATAATAAAAATCTGTTAAAACATTCCAGAAAATGGAAAATGTTTGGAAAAACCTCTAGAATCCTTCAAAAACTCATGAATAAAAACTCATGAATTTTTTTAAATGAGTCCTTAAAATTATTTAAAAATTTCTTGACAAAATTCCTGCAAAAATAGTAGACTTTAAATAATACTAAATTTATACTTTTTCTTGAGAACCATTAAAATATCATTGAAAATGACTAAAAATTTTTTTAAAATATCTAAAAAATATACTTAAATAATCCCTAAAATTTTCTTGAACAATTATTGAAAAAATCCTTGAACCACCATTAAATAATTCATGAAAAATTCGTAAAAATTCCTTGAAAATTCGTTGGAGAATTCTTATTGACAAACTTGAAAATCTAGTAAAAAATGAGTGAATAAAACTAAATAATAAAAATCCTTGTACAGTCCTAGAAAATTCCTTGAAAATCATTAAACAACCTGAAAATCCCTAAAAAAGAAAAATTTGTTGAAACACCCTCAAAAATTTTTTTTAAAAAACCTCTGAATCCTTGAAAAATGCACAAATAAAAAATCCATGAAAAAATTTTAAAACCATTTTTTAAAATTAATTGAAAAATTCTTAAAGAATTGTTAAAGCATGCTTGAAATGATTCCTTTAAAATATCTTTAAAAACTACTTAAAAATCCTTGAAAACTGGTAACATTCTTGACAAAATTCTTGCAGAAAAGTAGTAAAGACGTGGAATAATACTAAACTTTGAAAAACTTATAGAGTCGTCCCTGAAAATCTTTAAAAAATCCTTGAAAATACTTCAAAATTGAAAATTTCTTAAAAGATCTATAAAATATTCTTAAATAATTCATGTGGAATTCTTAAGAATCCTTGAAAAAATATTGAAAACACCGTAAATTATTATCATTGAATAATTCATAAACAGTTTGTAGAAAATCATTGAAAAATCATTGAAGAATTCTTATTTAAAACCTTGAAAAAATAGCAAAAAAAAGTGAATAAAACTTACCCTGAAAAATCATAAAAAAATCCTTGAAAATCATAAACAAATCTGAAAATTTCTTAAAAAGGTTGAAGCATCTGCAAAAATATAAAATTTGTTGAAAAACATATTGAATCCTTAAAAAGTTCATAAATGAAAAATCCATGAAAAATTTTTAAGAGAATCCTTTAAAATTATTTAAAAAATCCTTAAATAATTAAAAAATGCTTAAAAAATAATTTAAAATGCCTTTTAAAAATACTAGAAAACCTTGAAAAGTCTTGGAAAAAGGCTTGACAAAATTCTTGCAAAAAATTGTAAAGACTTGGAATAACACTAAACTTCAAAAATTTTTTGTAGCCTTCCTTGAAAAATAGTTAAAAATTGTAAAAATCTTAAAAAATCCATAAAATATCCTTAAATAATCCTTGCAAAATCCTTTAAAATTCTTTAAAAAATTATTAAAAAATCATTAAACCATTATTGAATAATTCATAAAAAATTTAAAAAAAATCCATCAATGTAAATAATTATTATTTAAATCCTTGAAAATAGTAAAATCTTTAAAAAAGCTGAAAATTCTTTAAAAGTTAATATTGGTTTAAACATCTCTCAAAATCAAAAAAATTGTTGAAAAACCTCCTCAATTCTTAAAAAATTCATGAATAAAAAATCCCTGAAAAATTAAACGAAAATGCTTTAAAATTATTTGAAAAATCTTTAAAAATTGATTAAAAAAATTCTTAAAAAAATCCTTTAAAATACCTTTTAAAAATACTTGAAAAGCCTTGAACAATCCTCACAAAATTTGTTTAAAAGTAGGAATAATACTAAACTTTAAAAAAGTCTTATATTCTTCGTAGAAAACTGTTAAAAAATCTTAGGAAATTTCCTAAAAATTGAAAATTTCTTAAAAGAATTGAAAAAACATACTTAAATAATTCTTGCGATATCCTTAAAAAATAATTCATGAAATTTTCGTAATAAATCCTATGAAATTCCTTAACGAATTAAAAAACTTGCAAAAAAAATAGTAAAAAGGTCTTGCAATAATACTAAATCCTTAGAAATCCTTATAGAATGTTTAAAAAAGTACTTTAATACTAGTTAGAAAAATCTTGTTAACTATTGAAAAAAAAAATAAATTTTGTAGAAAACCTCATGAAAAGTTCCTTGATAAACGTAACGAATAAAAAATACTTAAAACCATTAAAAAACCTCTTAATAAATTCTGGAAAATTCATTTTAAAAAAATTTGGAAAATCCAAGAACAATCACAAATTCTTGACAAATCAAAATTTAAAATATAAAAACGTATTCTGAACTTAATTCGATACCTCACGGTATATTCATATAAAATCCACTCATACATTTTTCATTTTCCTACCCGTAAGTCTTTTACAGTTTTTAATTTCATCATCCTACTCCAGCTTAAAATCAGTTAGCTCTACTATACCTGCATATCATGAAAAATCAATAATGCTTTCCTTCTATAATTACCAATAAAGAGATTAACCCTTTGAAGGGGAATAATTGGAAAATATTGACCTGGTTGTGTCAACATTATTATTAAAAAAATTCAGGTTAGTTACAAAGACACAAGGTAGGGGAAAATTAAATTACGAACGTGAGAGTTTCCGGTAGAAGTTTTATTAGTAGGGACAAAATAACTACCATTGATAACAAAAAGGGAAACTTATAATAAAATCATAAACAAAAAAAATTTAACGTAGAATCATTTAATAGCTCTGAAAAATATGATTGTTGGCCCTGACTCGTTAATATTTTATAAAAAAATTGAGGACGACTCTGTACAGACAAATCAGAGGATTATCGAGAAGTTTACCGAAGAAGGGAAGCAAAAAATACACATAAAAGTAAATATTGGTATTGGCAAATATTTTTTGAAAACATAATTTTTCAAACTATGCAATAATTATTTTTTATCTATTTAATGTGGTCGTCTAGGTTTGTTCTAAAATATATTGTAAATTTTGGTTACATTTTTGTTATTTTTTTTTGGTTTTATATTATAAATTTTCGTTACATTTTCGATAATTTTTTTTTTGGTTTTATTTAATTATAATAATTAACTTTAATTACCTGCTAAGTTGCATTATTATATCTCAAAAGTGAAAGTAAAAAAAAATTAAATAATAATTGTTCCTTGTCTAAAATTTATTTCATATCAATATTTTTTTTAAAGATGCTGTTTTAGGATAAACCCCCATATTTATCCAATTTAATCTAAATAGTTTAGTACTTATCTAACTCATAACGGTTAGAAAACTGGCAAGAGAAAAGCTGGAACTGAGTGTATAAATCAGGTGTCTTCATGTTGTTAATTTCACGTCTCCGAGTGTGAATAAGTTAAGCTTAGCTTAGTTGTAATATAGTATGGTAACATCAACCTTCCGCCTGCGAGTAATTACACTTTACAACGTTATTAATGCCATTTCGTAAATAAATTCCGTTAGATTTTGCGACGCGCGCCAATGTCGCTGCCGCTTAGATACAGGGATACTTTTAAAAAATAATGATAGGTTAGTTTAATTACAATTTGGACGTACAATATAACTGTTGTTCCTTTTGAGCAATATTTCTTATTTTGCTACTATCAGTTCTATTATCATTTACAAGTTTATTTTATAATCAATAAAATTCAAATCTAATGTTTACCTTACATCAAAAAACTAACTGTAACATGCCAAAACGGACTGAACCTATTTAAATGCTTAGCAAAAAAAAACTGGGGTGCCGATGGAGATAATTTACTATTGTTATACAGACACCTTATTTGCACAAAAATAGATTATTGTTGCACCTCATCATCAAATTTAAAACTACTGGACGTTATTCACAACAACGCTCTTCGCATAGAACCTGGTGCATAACGAACAACTTCGGTAAAAAGCATTCAATGAAAACTCAGCAAATCATCGCTACACTAAAGAAGACAATTTACGAGTTTAACCTATACATCAAAACTATCATCTTTTTAAACCAGTAATCTGACCTTCACAATCCCATCATCTATAGCTAATAATTCAAAAACACACCTTCCTTTTCGAATACGAATACAACATATCCTAGAATCTATACAAGCCACGGATTTTCCCAAATTACATCATATTATATTAGACTGGCTATTGTGAAAACTCTTAATCTCTCTTAGGGTTAGGTTCCTTTGAAAAAAATAATAAACTTTACAAAAAATTAAATAAAAAAAAATTATAATTTTGGGCGCCTTAAACTGATCTTCTCTCTCTTGTCCTTCCTCCAATCAGCTGTTTTCTTTTCTTTTCCCGTATCACCACCTAGTTATTTCCCTCTTATGTCTTCTGTAATTTTTTTATCCCCACCTATTTCTGTCTTCCTGTCTAAACTAATCTTCACCACCACCTCGTCCTCCTACAAACCAATTTGTTCTTTGTCTTCTTTGGCAATTCTCTTTTTTAAGTTATTTTTATTTTTTTAGTAAAACCCTTGTTTTAATAATTGCTTTTATTTTTCTTAAACCATAACTTCCATTACTTAATACCATTCAATACACCAATCGTTAATATCTCATTCTAAATTTCTTTTCTGACATCTTACTTATCAAACCTCTTTTTATTAATTAATTCACAACCAAAAACTGTTTATTATTTTTTCTTTCATTTGTTTCTTTTCTCCCCCTAACTAGATATTTTTTTGATCTCTAAATTCGAATGACTAAACACACTAAGATTTTTTCTTTTACTTGTACCACAATTGTTGAGAACTCATTATTACATTCAATAAAAATAATCTTCTAACAAACATTCGTAAATAAATCTTAACACATTTACATACATTCACACGCACCTTAAACTTTTTCATAACCTCATTTTCATTGTCAAACTTACATTTGACAATAACCTTCCACCTTTCCATCACTGTCAACCACCATACATACAAAAACAGAACTAAAACTACCAATATAACTAAAAAACCATATCAAATCCCCCATTATGAATTTTAAACGAATTACATAAATTCTTTAAAATGAATTATGTAAACTATTAACAACTACTACAAAATTAAATAATAACAAATAACATTAAACATACTAATATCAATTTGATAGTCTGTCACTTTTAATTCATCTCTTCTCATCTTCAAATTTATACTCATATATCTGCTCTATATTGAACACTCCTCTTATAATTCCATTTTCAGGTTTTTTTTTTTTTTTTAGCACCATTATTTAATTTTCACACTGTCGTTTTTCTGAATTCTTATTAAAATTTTCTTTCTTCATTTATTCTTCTTTCTATTCTTTTATAACATTTCCAACTTATTTACTTCTATCTTTCCATATAAAATACTATCTTCTTTTCTCTAATATTATCTTGAATTTATTAATTATTTCTTTGCTTATAGCAATTACCCATATTTATTCATATACTTTAATTATAATTCATAATATTTCTTCATTACTCTTCATATTCTTCATATTTTCTTCATATCAATATTTATTCTTTAATTTTTTTTATTTTACCGCACTTAATACTAATTTTTTTTATTAATTATATTATTTTATCTTCAAGATCCTATTTTCTTTTCTTTATTGCTATTCTTCTTACCACCATCTTCATAATAATTTCTTACATTTTCCCACATTATCCTATTTAATGATTTTATTCCCATACCTATGTCCATTATCAAATTCTTCTATACTTCCTTTATTCCGAATATTATTTCTTTAGTTTTATTCAATTATTATTTTATTTTTCATTTCCAGCATTACTATTCCCATATTCCATGTCCTTGCTCCGGTTTTCTTCATTTAAGCCATTAATTTGTCTATTTTTAACTTTTAAATTTGACCTTACGTCTTTTATATCTTTTTTCCATTCGTTTTTTATTTATTTTATAACATATAAGTGTCTTTCCTTTTATTTCTGTTGCAATTTCTTTATCTCTTACTTTCTTCTTCTTACTTTCCTTATTATTGTAACAAAGTTACTTTTTTCCGTATTATTTAAAATATATAAATTAAATCGCGCACGGCACTGGAGTAAAATTAGATTAAAATTGTGAATAAAAGACCAGTCGTACCAGTTGAATCGTCGCCAGGCAGATGGAGACACTCTCGTCTCTGCTTCTTAGACGCTTAAGTTCGTATCGAGTAGGGCAATTCAAACCGTTGTCGGCAGCTGCAGAGACAGCCCGAACAGACTTGCTGTGGCCGTCCCAATTGGAACAGCAGTGCAGTCCGTCGACCTTTAGAGACAGGTCAAGTTGAAGCCAACTTCAGTTATATCCGGAGTCCAGAGCCGTCAGTCCGACTACACCACGCCGCCAAGCCAATCGTCCGTTACACACCTTTTCTCCGCCGGATTTTGGTAATAAATAAAAGTTTTGATTTATAAATATTTGTTTTGAGTTTAACATCCAGCAGCTAATACCCAGATACTCAAACCCAGCAGGGCAAGTAAAGACCGCCCTTCTGGCCGCCAGTGATTTTGGTCGATACCATAACGACCCCTGGAGTATTTCTTTCTCCACTGACGCTGCCCGTGCAGTGGCCTTCACACTCTAAACGGAAGGTGGCGCCCGAGGAAACCCGAAACCTGGACTAAGGCGCCAAAGTGACCCGTAACGACCGAAGGGCCGTTACAAATTTGGCGCCCGAGCAGGGACCGTTTTTATGGTGTACCAAGACCGCTGATTACCGAATTTGTGGAAAAAGCTGATTCCAAGACCAAAAATTGAACCGACCGTCAGAGAGAGCCAAAACCACCGTAGAACGCTTCAGAGGACCGAAATAAACGTAACTCCGTCAAAAACCGCTGACCTGTCATTTTGACAGATTGTCCAGATTTGCTCAAAGAGAGCCCGCATCGCTTCCAAACACTTCCAGAGGCCAAAATACAGCAAAATCCGTTGAAAACATCCGACCTGTCATTTTGACAAACTGAAAGAGGATACCGAGTGACCCATCGTTTAATAGGTTTACGAGGTCGTAGAATCGATTGGCAATTTCCGTTTTCAAATCTGAGAAGCCGTTCTTAAGATACAAGGGTATAAAGCCGTAATTTTGAATTAAAACGAGAAAAAGCGAGGAATTCCGAGTAATACCGAATCAGATAGACTACAGAGTGCGCAGAAGCACAACTATTTACCTGATAACCGCTGTTAGACACATTTTTGTGCGTTGAGAGAGAGTTAGCATTAGAGACTCGACCGAGTAAGACGTCCGAAGCACCGTAATGCTGCCATTGATGGTAGAGGACTGGCGTGTCACTTTCGATGGTACTGACGATCCCGCCGCATTTCTAGAAAGACTAGAGGAAATTCGAGAATATTATGGAATTACCGCCGACAGACTCCTGCAGGTCATGCCCGACCTACTACAAGGGATGCCTGCCATGTGGTTTAGGAATAACCGACGATATTGGTCCACCTGGGAAGAGTTTTGCACCGCCTTCCAAAATTTCTTCTTTCCGGTCAATTACCGAATTGACCTAGAAGTCGCCATCAGTAGGAGGACACAGCAGCTGGATGAAACCGCCACCTCCTATATCACCGACCTACAGACGCTAATTCGCCGACATGGAGGCATGACGTTAGATCAAGAACTGCAGTGGCTCTATCGAAATCTGCATCCTGAATTTCGACTTCATATCCGCAGATCCGACTTCCGTAACGTGAAAGGTTTTATCAAGGCCGTCAGAGAATATGAGTTACTTCGATCCGAAATCGAACTAACCCAGTCGACTGTTCCATCCACCCCACACCGCATCACTGACCCACTTCCGTACATATCCGTTCCAACTACTCCGTCTATTCCGTATTTTACCCCTCAGTCTCTCCAGGTCAGAAATATTCCTACCCCCCTACCCGGAACATTTCCTACCGCCTCCGTCATGCCCGGAAATAACGTAGACCGTACCGAGACAAACCAGCAGATGTCAGCAACCCCAGTCACTAGAAGATCCACCGAAAGGAACGAAGAGTGTTGGCGTTGTGGCCAGACGCGACATGTGAGAAGCCAATGTAGAGAGGCGCCCCGGATCTTTTGCTCGAGATGTAAAAGAGAAGGAATCATGTCCCGTGACTGCCCTTGTCCGCGGTCGGAAGAACCACTAGAACGCTGCCGAGAAATGAGACCTGTGCAGCAACACCCTCATGATGCCGCACCCATCATACCGCATGAAGACAGTCACCCCCAGTTACCCGTCGACGTGCCAAGTGGCACCACTGATTCCGTTATCGAAAGTGATGCTACGACTTCCTATGTAGAAGATCGGATAGCCGAACAATGGAAGTGCAGCCGAGAAGAGCCGAATGTTCCAGCTGACACAAGTAGTGCCCGATTGGTAAACACAGAGACCGTAACCACCCCAGAGATTCAGCAAGAGGATTACCATATAGAACAAACTTCTGAAGATATTTTGGTGGACAGCCGCTCCGTCGCGGTAGATGCCTTCCCCATCAGTACCACTGAAATAGGATCAGCCTTAATCTGCACCCAGGAAAATCGTCAGCCAGAGATACCGCTCCAACCTCCCAGCTCCAGATACAGAGGGTGGAAGTATAGAAGAAAACAGCACCGTCAGAAACCGGATCGACCTTCCCCGAAGACAAACCTCCTGCCGACGCTGCCAGTATAGGACCTGCTCACATCCCTTCGACCGAAGACACCAGCCGAAGACGCCGTAGAAGTTTTTATTTTTTTTAGTTAGTTTGTAACAGGCGTACCTACCCCGAATATAGGGTTCGACCACTACAGGGGTAGGCACCTGATAGGATTCGTTTCACTTTATTTCTTTTTTCCAGATATTTAGTTAAGGTGTAAAAAAAAAAAATGTATGTAATAATTTTTTTTTTCCCGAAGTAGGAAGGGTGTGTAACAAAGTTACTTTTTTCCGTATTATTTAAAATATATAAATTAAATCGCGCACGGCACTGGAGTAAAATTAGATTAAAATTGTGAATAAAAGACCAGTCGTACCAGTTGAATCGTCGCCAGGCAGATGGAGACACTCTCGTCTCTGCTTCTTAGACGCTTAAGTTCGTATCGAGTAGGGCAATTCAAACCGTTGTCGGCAGCTGCAGAGACAGCCCGAACAGACTTGCTGTGGCCGTCCCAATTGGAACAGCAGTGCAGTCCGTCGACCTTTAGAGACAGGTCAAGTTGAAGCCAACTTCAGTTATATCCGGAGTCCAGAGCCGTCAGTCCGACTACACCACGCCGCCAAGCCAATCGTCCGTTACACACCTTTTCTCCGCCGGATTTTGGTAATAAATAAAAGTTTTGATTTATAAATATTTGTTTTGAGTTTAACATCCAGCAGCTAATACCCAGATACTCAAACCCAGCAGGGCAAGTAAAGACCGCCCTTCTGGCCGCCAGTGATTTTGGTCGATACCATAACGACCCCTGGAGTATTTCTTTCTCCACTGACGCTGCCCGTGCAGTGGCCTTCACACTCTAAACGGAAGGTGGCGCCCGAGGAAACCCGAAACCTGGACTAAGGCGCCAAAGTGACCCGTAACGACCGAAGGGCCGTTACATTATTATTAATTTTATCATTATTAATCTTTTTGAAGTTTCTGTTTTCTTCTTCATTTTTCTGTTTTATGTTTTGTTGTATGTTGCAAGGTCTTTCTTTTCTTCTATTCAAATTATTTTTCATATTCACTTGTTTTTTTATTTTATTTATTTCTTCACCTAACTTTATTTCATTTTTACACTTTTCTATATTTTCCCCTATCTTTTGTTCAATATTTTCCATAATTCTTTCTTCTACTTCCTTTATATTTTGTTCCACTTGCTTAGCTATTCCTGCAGTAGGATTTAACCATTTATTTTTTTAAATTGCATTATCTTGTTGACCTAATTTTACTTTCTCTATTTCTTCTTCTATTTTATTATCCGTATAATTCTTTAATTCTTCTATTTTTTTGTTTATGTATTCATTATTTTGTTTAATTTCTTGACTCTCTTGCTTTGATTTTTCTACATTCTTATTTATATTTTCATCCAATTTCTTAATGTTTTTATCCATTTTCTTAATATTTTCGTCCGTTTTCTTCATATTTTGTTCTCTATGTTGTTTTTCTTGATTTAAATTTGATTTGACTTCTTCCTTCACTTTTTCTATTTCCTTAGTAACTGACCTAATTTCTTGTTTATATTCTTCTCTATACTTTAACATTTCGTCTCTGAATTTTTTTCTTAATTCTTCGTTTGTTTTCTTTATTTAATTTTTTACAATCTTTATATTTTCTTCAGTTTTCTTACTTGCTTCCTGTATACTATTTTGTAATTTTTCTTCTGATTTCTTACTTGCTTCTTGTATACTGTTTTGTAATTTTTCTTCTGATTTCTTACTTGCTTCTTCTGATTTCTTACTTGCTTCCTGTATACTATTTTGTAATTTTCCTTCTGATTTCTTACTTCTTTCTTCTGCCTTTATATTTACTTCCTGTATACTATTTTTTAAATCATCTCCCATATTCATCATCATTTTCATCATCATCTCCATAATCGTCTCTTGTTCTTTTATTTTAATTGGTTCTTTTTCTTGTCCTTCTATATTTTCATCAGAATTTTCTGTCACATTATTGGTCTCTACATCTATCATGTCTCCTTGTCCTTCTAGATCTTCATGTTGAAATTCCTCATCAACAACTATATCTTCTTCTCTTATAGGGTTTCTTCTTGTATTCCTTCTTGTTTCCATTATTTTTTTTAAATAACACTAACACTTAGCACTTCTATTGATAACTATTAAATTTCGTTCTACTATAATATTCTCCCCCCGTATAAATTTATTTTATCCCAAATGTCAAACTTTAATTTAATTTTGAAATGTCAAATACTGTCAACTTAAAATACTGTAAAAAAACCGATGTTAAATTTAATAATTCTAATTTATATCCTAAACAACGTTAAATTTCAATCACTCAAATATCATTGGTTTCAAATCAAAAGGTTATTTTCAACAATTGTGCTACAAAATAAAATTAAAAATCTTACCAATTTTGATGATACTTCCGAATGAAAATGATGTGGAATTTACTCTAAATTCGGGCCCCACGTTGGCTGGCGACAATTTATATTAGACTGGCTATTGTGAAAACTCTTAATCTCTCTTAGGGTTAGGTTCCTTTGAAAAAAATAATAAACTTTACAAAAAATTAAATAAAAAAAAATTATAATTTTGGGCGCCTTAAACTGATCTTCTCTCTCTTGTCCTTCCTCCAATCAGCTGTTTTCTTTTCTTTTCCCGTATCACCTAGTTATTTCCCTCTTATGTCTTCTGTAATTTTTTTATCCCCACCTATTTCTGTCTTCCTGTCTAAACTAATCTTCACCACCACCTCGTCCTCCTACAAACCAATTTGTTCTTTGTCTTCTTTGGCAATTCTCTTTTTTAAGTTATTTTTATTTTTTTAGTAAAACCCTTGTTTTAATAATTGCTTTTATTTTTCTTAAACCATAACTTCCATTACTTAATACCATTCAATACACCAATCGTTAATATCTCATTCTAAATTTCTTTTCTGACATCTTACTTATCAAACCTCTTTTTATTAATTAATTCACAACCAAAAACTGTTTATTATTTTTTCTTTCATTTGTTTCTTTTCTCCCCCTAACTAGATATTTTTTTGATCTCTAAATTCGAATGACTAAACACACTAAGATTTTTTCTTTTACTTGTACCACAATTGTTGAGAACTCATTATTACATTCAATAAAAATAATCTTCTAACAAACATTCGTAAATAAATCTTAACACATTTACATACATTCACACGCACCTTAAACTTTTTCATAACCTCATTTTCATTGTCAAACTTACATTTGACAATAACCTTCCACCTTTCCATCACTGTCAACCACCATACATACAAAAACAGAACTAAAACTACCAATATAACTAAAAAACCATATCAATATATAGCTCCTTTTCTTGTACCCTTGTTTAAATACCCAAATACCTTCATACAATAAGTACGAATCAAATCCACAGATTATTATCCAGATTATTATCAATACCTACCATGAGACATCTTCACTGATGCATCCAAGTCAAATTATCGAGTGGGATCCGCAATCGTTGCATTAGATACACAACAAAAATACAAACTGAAAGCTGAATCTACAATACTTAGAACATCACCACGGAAAAAAATTATAATAATTACAGAAGAAATAAAAAATTCAATGTCTAGTACCACATAAATGTTATTGAAGGTAGAGGTTGCCAACTAGTTTCGGTATACTAATGCCATCATCAGGCCTATAATACAACGTTCAGCATGAGTAAGGAAAGTGTTGGGGTAACAGTATAAAGATTATAACAATATAGGAAAAAATTAAATAATTGTACTAAGTACTCGTGACAATTTTATAGCGCGCACTTAAAGAAAGTTCATTCAGAAAAAAGCATTAAAAACTTGATTAACTATGTGGTACAAAGAGGGAATGTGGTACATGGTAACGTAACGATGAATAATAATGAAATGTAGTTAAAAATGTTCGAGTAGATTACTTAGCTTAGGTTTATTTTTGGTAAGTTTTTATTCTATTGAGGGGTGAAGGACCGAGTGGTAGGTGTCGTCTGTTTATATATTATATTATATTAAGAAGAAGTGGCGGCAGGTCATGGCTGACTGGTTGGATTCTTTTAGGAGTACTACGGTTTGTGTTCCTCTTGTGTATGGTTGAGCATGCTGGATTAAGTGGATTTGCAGATACTCTGGAGCAGTATGGCAAGAGAAGTTGTCTTCTTAGCCGTAGAGGTGGCTCACTGGCTTCGCAACATAAACTAGCTACTGAGCTTGACCGGAACGCTTCTAAGCAAATACGTAGAGCTGAATTTTGTCAGGTATTGAGAGATCTCAAGTCTGCTTTAGTAGCTAATATATAGAGTATGCTTCAGTAGTCTATTCCAGAATGGATAAGTGATCTGTATACGGCACCCCATTGACGGTGTTATAAGCTCCTTAGGATTTTGAGCTTACCTAGACAGTTGTCTTTGACTTGTTTAATGTGCCCTTGTCAAATATGATCCCTAAAACTACTACGGGGTCTTCGTTAGATCATGGTAGTAGTGTGAGACTCCAAACCGTTTAACTGGTTTGACCTACCCACCAAACCCCCCCTGAAACTCCGCCGGATCTCACAGTACCGTCTTTCGACATTTGTTGTGAGACCAAGCCATACCCTTTGGTGTTGTCGTTCGTCCTCCTCCTTTGTCCTCATCATATACTTTGACATTTTCTTTGCCACCTCCCATGACTTCGGTGACTGTCATGATTTTCATTATGTTATTCTTTCGTCGACCTCTGTGCTACATTCTTGCCTGGATCCGAGCCATCTGGAACAGTGGAACATGGTATCCTCTGCATTCTCTATTTCTCTACAGTAATTGCATTCATCATCTTCCACCTTGTTCTTATCTAGGAGATATGTTTTAAATGATCCGTGCCCTGTCAATAGCTGAGTAATGTGGTAATATAGTGTTCCTATTTCTTCTTCAGGAGAACCTAATTACTTTGGACTTTGTAGATAAAAAGTGGATGCCTATTCTGGTAGATCATTTATAAAGAGCATCAACTGTTTTTTGAATTAGGTTGGCTGTAGTGGTGGTATTCCTGCCATGGCAAAAGATGAACGGATCGTCAGCTTAGAGAGCAAAACAGATAGGTGGGTGAATTATTTTGCACACATTGTTGATGGAATGGATGAAGAGTGTTGTGCTCAGAATACCTTGAGGTATTCAATTTTCCTGCATAAGAGTGTAAGATATCTTTCCATTGGCTGCAACTCTGAAGTGACGGTCTGTTAGAAAAATTTTAATCAAAGAGAATATATTTCCTTTATTATGATGAGCTTCTAACGTTTTCAAGATGATGGATCGAGGAAGAGAGTCAAATGCACTCTCTACGTCGAATATTGCTGCTACTACTTCTTGGTTGTCTTTGAAAGCATTAATGATGTGTGTCTGGAGTACTAGTAGATTATCACATGAGTCTATTATTAACCATCTTCTCCAATAGTTTGCACCTAGTGCATATTAGTGCGATAGATCTGTAGGAGTTAGGATTGCCAGAACCGTTATTTGTTTTTTATGGGAAGGCTAGTTGATTCCTGCCATGTTTTTGCAAAAGTTTCTTTGTTCCAGATGAAGTTATAAAGTTCTAAAAGTTTATAGAGGCTGTTGGCAGACAGATTTTTAAGGAATATGGAAGGAATATCATTAGTAGACGACAGAGCTACCGAGAGTTCTTGGTATGAGAAAAGAGGGTTTAAAGCATAGAGTTCGTGACCGATATTAGAAGTCAGAGGGAGAATGAAAATGTTTGGGCTGTAAAGACTAGCTTGGTTTGTATTTTCAGATTTTTCTTGCAATGAAGAGGCAAAAATATTAACAATGAAATCAAATTTATTGAAATTTAACGTAACTAAGTTTAATTTTAAGTTTGATAATTAGTTTAGAATTTAAACTTTATTAGTGTGATTTTTATTTTATTTTTATCCAGAGATGGTATTAAAGTTCTACTAATATGACGTCTGATGTTTATTGTTTGTTTAATATGTAATAAAAATATTCGTTTAGTTTGTCTAGACATATATAGCTAGAGTAGCAATTTAATTATACACAATTTGTAAATTAGGTTTCTCAAAACAGTTAAAATACAGGGCCGTATTTAATGATAATAAATATTCATACTTGTTTAATCTTATATCCAAATTAAGAAATATTTAATGATTTATTTCTATGAATAATAAAATATTTATTACAAACGATTAAGGCTAATATTTAATTCAATATTGACGAACTATATCTTGTTTTGTATCAACAATGTATAGTTTAAAAAAATGCACCGGAAATTAAAATTTTGTAAAAATAGTATTTATATTGTCTCTTTCAAACATTACACAAAGCGTAGATTGGATCAGAAATAATTATATTTTGAAAATATGGTTTTAGATCAGAGTTAAAGTGAAATAAACAAAATAATCAATATTACAGTTGTTTCTGTAACATTATAAATTTTCATATAAATAAAACAAGTTTTATCTAATCCATAAATTTAAATTTTTTTTTTAATATGCAAAAATTTTATAGCTTAATTGATTCAGTGTTTACGTTTATATTTTTCATCTTTTTAATAATGAGTTATAAAATATTTTGTACACCTCTGGCATTATTTGATGTTTATATTCCTAGTCGAATTAAGCTTGGTACATAAATAACTATTATTCCCTTGAGGTACACTGTTTTACACGCAGAAAATGGAAACGGTGTTATTTAAAATGGGTTTTGTACTTAACTTAAAGGAATAATTCACCATTTTATCAGAAAAATGCATTTATACTTCGCGAGATAAATAAAACTTAAGTCTAATTCTATATTTTATAGAAAAAATGCATTTTTACTTTCCGAACTAAAATAAACTAGAGTGAAATTTGACATTTTATAGAAAAAATGCACTTTTACTTCGCGAGCTTAAATAAACTAAAATGGAATTCGACATTTTATCGGAAAAATGCATTTTTACTTCGCGAGCTAAAGTACACTAGAGTGTAATTTGACAATTTATCGGAAAAATTCATTGTTACTTGGCAAGCTAAATAAAACTAGAATGTCATTCGATACTTTATCGAAAACAGGCGAGCTAAAATAAACTATAGTGAAATTTGACACTTTAACGGAAAAATGAATTTTTACTTCGTGAGGTAACTCTGTCACTTGGACATAGAATCTTCGTATTTTTTTTCTTCCAATATGAGATGCTGACGTTGGGCCTCGTAAATTACATATTCAATTAGGATGTGTTTGACAGTTAGTGGATCGTTGCAAATTTGACATATTGGTGGATTCTCCTTTGTCATAAGATGTTGATGCGTCAATCGAGCGTGTCCTATTATCAGTCTTCCAATAATAATTCTATCTCTTCGATTCGTTTTATAAATAGGTGCGGTATTATTGACAGAGGGTTGTATTTCGTGGAGTTTGGTAGAAGATCTGGAGGTAGTTCTTAAGGTCACCCTGTACTTGGAATCTTACGGAATTATGGTAGGTTGTTGTGGACTGTTTTCCAGCAATATCAGCTCTTTCATTTCCTGGGATGCCGACGTGTCATGGTTCCCAAATTATAGTTATGCTTTCCCCTAGAGGATTAAGGCGGCTAATTGACTCATGTATGGCTTGGACAATAGGATATTGTGTGTAGGTACTGTTGATAGACTGAATAGAAAACAAAGAATCAGTACAGATTGCGACATTTTTATAGTCTGCCGACAAAGAGTTTGAGGCTACCAGGATAGCATGAAGCTGACCGGTGTAGACTCTGGCTAAAGGTGATAAGCAACGTGAGGCTATTATGTTGCAACTGTCTGTGACAGCAGCCCCAACTCCGACCTCACTTTTAAAGGCGTCAGTGTAAACAATTTTGTCGAAGTTACTATGGTTTATAATATGCAGGAAGGCTTGTTTGAGAAATGATGGAGTGATTTGATTTTTTGGAAATCAGGTGAAGGATATATTGATATTGGGCAGGGATTTCCTCCAAGCGGGTATTGGTGATATTGGATTGGGAGTTGTTAAGGTAAGATCTACGTTGCGTAACAGTAGGACGAGAGCTTGTGGTAGGGGTTGAGGTTATTGAGGTCATTAGTTTATGTATTGGGTTCTGTGGATTAGCTGATACTCTGGCTACGTATGACAAAAAAAGATGTTATCGTCTATGTGGAAGGGGCAGTTCATGGGCTTCAATGCACAGACTTTCACTTGAACTGGATCGGAAAGTACCTAGGCAGATTCGTAATGGGTTTGTACGGTGTTGAGCATGCGGAGGTTAAATTTCACGGCAGAGGGGTATAGTGTATAGTGTATGTAATTAATAGTATGCCCTCTTCAATGCCCCATTGATGGCTGGAAAGTGTTTTTAAAATATTGAATCTGGTCATATAATTATCTTTAACGTTTTTAATATGCTGTTTGCAATTAAGTGTTTTGTCAAGGGTGATTCCTAATATTTTGTTGTCTTCTACAACAGGTACACGTACTCCATCTAAAGTTATTGTTGGCTCTGTTGTACCTAACCGGAGCGAGGTTCTGCGGCTAAATTTCATTACCTTAGATTTAGAGGTGGAGAAATGAAAGCCATTGTCGGAGGCCCATTGTCAAAGTTGGTCCACTGCGTCTTCAATTAATCTTGAAATAGACACAATGCTTTTACCACGACAGAAAATGACTAAGTCATCTAGGACAATTTTCACTGGAAGTTGTATAGAAGAGCAAATATTATTTAATGCTAATATAAAAAGAGTAATGCTAAGCACCGAGCCTTGTGGGACTCCGGATCTCTGGGAACATTTTGCCGTTTGCTAATACATTGAAAGATCTCTTGGACAAGAAGTTTTGAAAGAAGAAAATTATATTGCCTGAGATTTGGTAGGTGTTAAGGCAATTAAGGATTAAATTATGTGGTACGATGTCAAATGCGCTTTCAACATCGAAAAAGACACTACGACATCTTTTTTCTCCAGAAATCCTAATATATGTTTGGAGAGCTACTAGGTTGTCCATGGTGCTGCGCTCTTCTCTGAATCCTGACTGAGCAGCAGATATGATTTGATAAAACTAAAGTGTAATTCGATAATTTATCGAAAAAATGCATATTTACTAAAATAAACTTGAGTGTAATTCCACACTTTATCATATAAATATATTTTTACTTCCCGAGCTAAAGTACACTAGAGAGTAATTTGACATTTTATCGGAAAAAAGCATTTTTAATTTGCCAGCTAAAATAAACTGGAGTGTAATTCTACACTTTATTGTAAAAATGCATTTGTACTTCGCGAGCTAAAGTGCACTAGAGTGTAATTTGACATTTTATCGGAAAAACGAATTTTTACTTCGCGAGATAAATAAAACTTAAGTGTAATTCAATATTTTATTAAAAAAATGTATTTTTACTTTGCGAGTTAAAATAAATTAGAGTGTATTTCGATATTTCATAGCAAAAATGAAATTTAAATTCGCGATTTAAATTAAACTAGATTGTAATTTGACATTTTGTCAGAAAAATGAATTTTTGGTTAGCGTTTATTAATCTGATGATATAGTTAAAAAATTTTGAATATTCAGAAGACGTGAAAAAAGACAATATACAGATAATAATAAGTACATATTTATGAGAAAAAATTTATTATTTTCAATGACTTTGGATTGTTGCTATCTTATTTTTCTGATTTTAACACGATAGTTTCCAGATTTCTAAAATCATAGGAATTCATCCTCAAGAGAAATTAATTATCAAATGACGTAATTTTCTCTTGATTTTAACATAAATAATCCCTAACATATTTTTATGGAAAAATTTAAATTTTTTAAGAGAATTTTGATGTTATGGGTTATACAATTAATAAATAATCATTAACAATTTTTTTGTCAACAGCAAAGTATTTAGTTTATTTGAATTGAAAATAGATAATCGTTTACCAAAAATATTAATTTTAAAAAATTTAAAAGAGGCGGCTGATGCAGCTGTCTACCATTTCATACGACACCAAGATCCCTTGATTAACAAAAAATCTTTTCCAAAATTTTTTATATCAACTGGATCAATCTTTAACGACGCCTGGTAGAAATTTATCTAGTAATAAAGCCACTAAAATTCTAATTACATTTTTTCGATTTTGACTTTAAAAATTCAAGATCCGTTACCGGGCGCTTTATTAATATATTTTTAATAACATTTTATTCATAATTATTATAATTAAAATATAAAGACGAAATTATTATTAAAGATTAAGTAAATTTATTCCAGTAATAAAAAAAGCGATACCGGTAAATTAGTAACTTCGTTACAAATTTGTGAAATCCTAGATTTCATACAAACTGAATCAATTTCACTCAGAAATTATGCATAATTTACAATCCTATCTATATGTGTTATAATTTATATCTAATATCATATCCAAACACATTTTTCAACAATGTTTTCTAAACTACTAATACTTTTCTTCAAGTCACATCTTGCATATCTACGTCATTCCAATTCTTAGAAACATCCAACATACTTTCGCAATAATCTCTGTCTTCATTTTATTTTATCCCTCTCCATCTCTCTCTTATAAGTGAGAAATATTTACAGTTTGAATGTTACACACCACTAACTTTTAACCAATAAGATTGGATCAACTTATTTCCTTACGCATCGTTCGCCTGGCTGTTATAGGTTGGGTGAAAAAGCTAACCAGCCACAAATATCACTGTTTTATTAACTCTAGGAGTGAGCAGTCGCATTAAATTAGCATTTCAGATAGGTTAATCCATTATAATAAAAAGTTATTCGTTAAAAATGGATTTACCACATCATTTAACAAAATTTTCAAAAATTTCACAACAGTATTGTACCTAGTTATATAGCTAATAGTGAGTGACAACAGTTAATTAAAATGATTATTGTGAAATAACAATGTACCTATATTTTATATTATAATAAATATTTATGAAAATAACCCTTATTTGGTTTTGTTAATATTATTGATGTTAACACGTCGACTGCCATGCTAAATATTCCAAACATATATCGGTTCTTAATCATATTTGTTCGCAATCTGTTTTTTCAGTGTTAGCAGTAGAAACGTTCCAAACGGCTTACTTATTACATATTGTCAACCCTGTAGTTTTCAATTAGATGACGAGGAATCGCGCCCGAAGCGGATAAGATATATGGCGTAATATAGTAGGTACAAGCCGAAGTGCAAGGTAGCTGTAGATCGCGGTGAGGTGTGGGGCTGTATACACTTTGAAGCGTCATCTATATAATCTAACGTGGTTTTATATTAAAAGGGAGCTTCTGCATAATAAAATACTGGGATAGGTGCGCCAGTTTGGGTATAGAATCGATCTATATCAGAAAATATAGTTATTATATTTGTAAATCGTAAACAAGGAGAATGTCTTGGTTTATTAAATGAAATGGTAGGTTCTGTTTGGAATCTAAAAATATTGACGTTTATTTTATTCAATTACCAATACCAATTTTGAGTCGTAAATTGAAACCGGGTTAAATTTCATTTTATGGAACTTAAATTATGTTTAAATTCGTTATATTCCAGCGAGGTCTGTATTGAACTATAAAGGATATATAAATGAATAAATATTAGCATCTACACTTTTTTTATAAAAAAAAATGATTTCTGAATAATTTTTAATAAGCTAAGCCAACCTAACACAAACTAACCTAATTTGAGCTAACCTACCGTAAATTGAGTATAAAAACTAAAAATTCAATAATATTCGTCCTAAATAATGACATAACTCACAACAACTTCTCGTGTAGTACTTAATTTCTTATTTAATAGATAATATTTATTGCTTAGACATATACACAGTATCTGTACTAGGAAACACATTTAAACACCATGATTTAAAAATTACACAGGTTAGACACTCAGACGTCCCAAATTCGTTCAAGTCTGCGCATGACGTCAGCTGGAGTCCAAACGAAATAATTTAACATTGGATTGCATAGGGTTTTTGTGTCTTTCGGGTGGTTTTTATTTTTTTACCGCTATATATTTCAAAAAAATGTACTGTAAAGTATTGTACACTAAAAAGTGATAACTACTTTAATAAAGGTATAAACTTTTTTTACGATTCCGATGTGTTTTATATTATAAAAGCTATTTAATTGCTAGATGTAAAAATCAGAAAATGCCCAATTATGTTATGTCTAATTTTATCGTTAAACTAATTGTCAAATATCAGTGAAACTTTTTGATGCACATTGTTATTGCAGGTTTATGTTACTTAGGTTTTCATATATCTAGTGCTTAATTTACACTCTAGAACGAATATGGCAAATTTAAATACGAGTATAACTTAGATTTACAGTCATACAAGTTGGTATGTAAAATAAATGTTATAAACTTTTTCATAAGTTGTGCAGTGCTTTATTGTAATTATTGAATAAAATGCTAACTAATAAATGAATACGTATAACTACTTAAAACTATTACAGAATACATCTTACAGAACTTTTTTTGTATTATTTAAAATAAAGTCTAAAAATGTTAACATGTTTATTCATATAAATCTTACTGTTTTTGTAATAAAGGGGACTTAGAACATCGAAAAAACTTTTTACTGTTTTTAGAGCGAGTATTACTTTTACACCAAACATAGCGCAATACATTTTTAATCAGTTTATAGGTGAAATTAAATAAAAATTTGTCAAAAAAGATAATAACCTCATATAATGACACATTAAAAATTTTTGATGGGCACCAGGTGACGTCACATATCCTGCGCAATGTCTAACCTGATATACTTCAACCATGTTTAAACACTATATCCAAATCCTACCCTGTTAATACACGTCATTAAAATCCAAGATAATACAGGTGCCGCCTTCTATGTTTCAACAGCAAATTATACAGAAACTTATTGAGTTCCAAATTTTTGCTCAGTTTATACACCAAATGCCTTATTAATAGATAACGCCATACAGTGGTTCTTGAATAACTAAAAAAAAGTACAACTACAGGCTCTCTACCGGCAACTAAATACTTTAAAAGTTTTTTTACCATAAAAAATAAACTACTATATCTCGAAAAAAACAATAAACAAATAGATTTTGTAAGGGTTAAAGGTCGCCAAGCGAATAAGTACTACGGGACTCGAATTGGAGGTAGCATGTAACTCCGATATTATTCCTCATTTAAAAAAGATAGTAACAAATTGGTGTGAGAATACTTATAACAATATTGCTAAAATTTCTATGAGTCATTATTATAAGATGCCCCCCTATTTCTAATTAACCTTCCAAAGCATATTATACCTACTTGAATCTCCTCTCTGTCTATGCCATATAACTAGTCATTATATCCAAATACGAGCTCGAGATTTACAAGTGAAGGCGACACGACAAAACTTGGACATGTTGTAGCAAAGACCTAAGAGAGCTTAACTTAAGATTCTCCACTGAATTGTCCTCTCGGAAAATACGCCATCTTGAAAATTTTTGTTTTTTTTGCAATAGCTCTGCTCTTTGGCAAAAGGACTCATCGTGCGGTCATACCTGACATAATTGTAGGTATTAGTATGCTCTACGAGTTTGGTAATGGGTTGTTTTTCAATGAGAGTTATCAGAACAGAGATTACCGGAAATATATGTCGATGTCTACATTTTTTGACTATTTTTTTCGATATCTCGAAAACGGTCAACGATATGTGAAAATTTCATGGGACCTTATTTGTAGCGTTTGAAAAAAGAAACGAAATATGATAATAACCGATATGCGTGAAATATCGAAGAGCAGAGTTATTGCAAAAAAAACAAAAATTTTCCCTTTATCAAGATGGCGGATTTTCCAAGAGGACAAATCAGTCGAGAATTTCAAGTTAAACTCTTTTAGGCCCCTGATTCAGCATGTCCAAGTTCCATCGTGTCACTTTCACTTGCATTTCCAAATGTATGTAATGACTGGACTAATGACCTTTTCGTTAAAGATGTAAATCATATTATCCTTGAGTACAATAACAATAGGAAATGTATCTAATTAAATAATTTTCGAACCTAACAAACTGCAAATTCCTCTACCTACAAATATAACAATATACTTCTTGTTTCATATGAGAAAACCATAAATGATTGAAGCTTTGTACATACAGCAAATATATTAATTAATTAAAAAATATAGGTGGTATATACCTACCTCATTAAGAGTTCCAGAACATTCCATTATTCCTTTCACTTTCTGTCTTATTTCAAACTTATACCTCTCTGTCGCTCTCATGTGAGACAAAAAATATTGAAATAATAATTTGTTCGACATTGTGATAGTTGACTCATAATGAACATTACAATAGATCACGCCATAATTATTTTATCAGCCAATCAAATTAGGTCAACGTATCTCCAGCCGCTTCGGTTGAGTAAGATTCATGGGATGGGTGAATACCTACCCCGCCAAATTAAAATATAGTAAGACACCATTCAAGTAAAATAATATCTGCACGGTCTTGTAAGAGAACATGCTAGTTTAAGTATATAAAAAACCACGTAGTTTTTAAAGTAAAATTAGGTTTCACTCAATCTCGCTGAAACCTAGTGAAAAATATCAAATCGTCCTGACCAAATATTTGCATGGGCATAAAAAAAATAATGCAAGGATTTCGAGAACCGTTCGACTGAATCAGTCCACTCTAGATTCTGAAACCGGTTAAAAAATTTAAATTGTTAATGTGTCAAATCAATTGCCAACTAATTGTTATAAATATAATGAACTATCATTATCATATAAGAAAACAAAAATAATATACCATCTGCGAAACGATTGTTTTGTTTGTTATAGGCAAATGAATCGCGCGAGTGTCCGTATTGGCCTTTCAAAAGCTGCTCAAAAAAGAGAAGTGGCGATTGGTCGTCGGGATGCGCTACTTATCAGAGGGACAATCGCATTTGCTTATAGTACAATGTTTCCATCATTCAGGAATTGAATGCAATAAATAATAATCCTGATTGTTTGAGATTGAATGTTCTAACACAGACATTGACGTATTGGAACGATTAGGCATTATCATCAAAATTCTAACTCTTCTACAACGTGTTAAAGAACAACTTACGACTGAAGCTGTAAATGAATCACTTCTCGTCACAAAAATGAGATGGGTACCAAATGTTTTCCAAGGCCTGGTAGAGGTTAAGAATCTTAAAAATAATGGATTACGCTTTACGCTTCTTTGCAAGAATTGACTGGGGGTATCTTTCAAGAGAACCTTGCCCCTTCGAAATGTAGGACGATGGCATTGATGAACGAGCAGCTGAATTTCAATTGAACCGATAACACGAGATTAGAATTTTTTCAAGATACAGAAATGCTGTCAGACACCAATTGTGGATTGCTTGTGATCGAGTTATCCCAGAGGATAAAGGTTCCCCAATTCTGAGTACATATTGCACATCCCAGTCTGGGATGAGAACACTCGGTACTTGTTGTCACGTAACTGCCGTTATCTGGTACCTCAGTTTTGCGGTCATCAAGCTCACATCAAGTGGCCACCAACAATTTTATTAGATATCGTGCGGGACGCTCGGGAATTTGATCACAGTAGATTGTAAATTACAAGTACCAAAACTGGGAATCTTTTGGGTAGCGTAGAATCTGAAGAATTCGTTTTTGGGTTCCAATGCATATTGATCACATACATGTATGAATATACATATGTCTCAGTAAGTTGGAACCATGGGAAACTTTTTTATTATTAATTTCAGGAAAAAAATGTATTCTTCATAAAAAGTTTTGCATGTCCTAAAATCTAAAATACAATCAACAGATATCAATTTTTTTCAGTTGTGTACGAGGTATGTCAAAAAATATGAATTTTACTCAAGAGTAAAGTACCTTTATTTTTCTGAATATTGACAATTGTTATTATAAAAAGTTGATTATAAATGCATATGCATTCAACACATGTTTAAATTGCAAAATAGTTAGAAAACATTAGGAAACGAGGTTATCATGACTTTTACAATCACAAGAGATAAATGTTTATTCAAAATAGAAACAATAGTAAACAAGCACAAAACCTAATTTTTAAAAATAAATGAATGTAATTGCATATATAAACATAGTTTTTGGTACTGATAAACTTTTTTTTAATAACATTTTTCGATATTGTCAAATTTAAAGGTACTTTACTCGTGAGTAAAATTCATATTTTTGACATACCTCGTACACGACTGAAAAAATTTGATATCTGTTGATTGTATTTTAGATTTTAGAACATGCAGAACTTTTTATGAAGAATACATTTTTTTCCTAAAATTAATAATAAAAAAGTTTCCCATATGGTTCCAACTTACTGAGACATATTGTATATGAATAATATTATTATATCATACATATATATATATGTAGACTTCTGGCTTTTAAAAAATATCTGCCCTCGGCGGAAAATATCATGAATTTTCCTTGCATTATTTTTGTTTGTGCAAATGGAGCATTTGATCAGGACATTTTGTCATTTTTTAATAGATTTGAGGGAGATTGAGTGAAACCCAATTCTCTTTTAAAAACTGCGGGGTTATCTCCTATGATTCAACCAATATTATTGTAAGTAACAATAAGTTAAAATTATCAGTGCATTGTAAGTAAAAATTATAAGCCAAAATGTGTTCGGTTTACTTAGTTGTATTAAATGTAATTTTAATTGTTCTTGTACTTGTTTAATACATTAAATGAGCTAGGAAAAAGCTATTTTCTTATAAAACATGATCTAGTCCTTCAAACATAAAATTATCAGTTCCTATCAATTCCAAAGTCTCTGACCTGTCAAAAATTAAAAATATTATTAATATATACAAATTAATTAAAAAACTGAATGGTATTGTTTAAAAGTTAAATCATTCAGATTTTTATTGGAATATAAAAAACACAATTAAATAGGCCTCTCGAAAAAAAATTTGCATTCATTCGTAAACTCATAGTCACTTTGATTAATGTATTGAGATGTTTAAATAGTGGAACTGTCAGACGTAAACGACAAATGGGAATATTATTCTTAAAGTAGCAATTATAGGATATAATTGCTGTTTCCGAAGTCTTTTGATACGTTAAGTTATGAATTATCGTTTCATGATATAGCAGGAATTAAAAATAGAATTGTTCATGAAACGATATCGATGGAAGAAATGGTTAATGTAATTTTATTAGTAGTCATAATTTATGGCAAAAAATATATGAAAGATAAAAATTGAGCATAGTTACTTCATTCGCAGCAGCTAGAGAAGAAATGTAAAAATATTTTGGGAGATATTTTTACAAAAAAAAACCTTTTATTAACGTACTATACCACATTATTTATATAAAATAGACTGTTCATTAAGTTGAGATATTTTAAAAAGAATTAATCATTGTAATTTACGATTTTTTATTTATTTTTATTCGTAGCTGTAAAATTCACAGCTTTCTGTAAAATTCACAGCTTTCACAATCACAATTTAATTTCTCAAATATTTCTTAAACAAAAATATAACACAATAAAATTAACGATTTAAAAGAAAAGTGCAATTTTGTATAGCACTCAGACCCAAGTGCGCATTCGCCATTAAAAAAAATTACTGCTGTTAAATTATTATTGAATCAGAATATGTTGACTGTAAAATAATAGACTTTTAAGTTTTTTGCAAATTTTAATATTTTCCATTTACGTTTTACGCACCCTTGACAAGTCGATAAAATTAACGGTTTAAAAAAATATGCAATTTTATAAAGAACTCCGGGTTGAAGGCGCATTCGCCATTTTTTAAATTTTTAATATTTCTGTTAAATTATTAATAAATGTGAATAATTTGACTTTAAAATAATAAACTTATACAGTTTTTAGCAATTTTTAATATCTTAAATGTACCGTTCATGTTCTTTTATGACAACTCGATAAAATTAACGGTTTAAAAAATGTGCAATTTTATAAAGAACTCCGGGTCAAAGGCGCATTCGCCATTTTTTAAATTTTAATATTTCTGTTAAATTATTAATAAATGTGAATATTTTGACTTTAAAATAAAAAACTGATAAATTTTTTTGCAATTTTTGATATCTTAAATGTACCGTTTATTTACTCTTATGACAACTCGATAAAATTAACGGCCATAAAAAATGTGCAATTTTATAATGAAATTCGGGTCAAATGCACATTCGCTATTTTTTAATTCTGAAATTTCTATTAAATTACTATTGAACGCGAATATTTTGACTTTAAAATAATAAACTGATAAAGGTTTTTGCAATTTTTAATATCCTTTATGTATCGCTTATGTCCTCTTATGACAACTCAATAAAATTAACCGTTTAAAAAATGTGCTATTTTATAAAGAACTGCGGGTCAAACGCGCATTCGCCATTTTCTTAATTCCTACATTTCTGTTAATTTGTTAATGAATGTGAATATTTTGACTTTAAAATAATAAACTTAAAAAGTTTTTCACAATTTTTAATATTTTTCATGTGCCGTTTATGTACTCTTATGACAATTCCATAAAATTAACGTTTTAAAAAATGTGCAATTTTATAAGGCACGTCTGGTCGAAGAACCGCATTCGCCATTTTTTTAAATTCTTTAATTACCATTTAATTATTAATGAAACTTTAAAATAATACATTTTTTGTAAATTTTAATATTTAGCATTTTTATTTACAACGGAATTGTTAAAAAAAAAGTACCGTTGTGACAACTCGACAAAATTAACAATTTAAGAGTAATGTGTAATTTTACATTGCAGTCCGTGTCGAAGGCGCATTGGCCATTTTTTAAAATTATTAATGAACTTAAAATGAGGGACTAAAGTTTTTGTTTTGTTATTCAATATAAGTTCTGATCTTCTTTTCGTAACTGTTTGTAACTCACTAGCAACGTGTAGGAATAAAGAATGTCTTGTAATGAAAAATACCTCGATTTTTAAAGAAAAAATAATAGTTAAATCAGCCTGTACCAAAATTAAAAGAATTTAGGCTAAAGATTATTAAAACAAAGTTCCAATTTGCTAACAAAAAAAATAAAACAATTCTTATTAAGTAACTTTATACAAGGCATGTATGAGGTTACTAAAAGTCCTAATATGTCACAATATGATAAATGAATTTTGTCACTTGGACACGTTTCGATACTATGCAAACATTTTATCTAGCGTGCAAAAACTTACTCGACTCATGGGGGGGCCGTAATTGTTGGCAGAATTTAACCAAAAAAAAAGAAAAAAGAGGGAATGCGGTCATGTTTTGTTTCGAATCGCGCAGCCAATCTAAGTAAAAAAAATAAGACTTCCAACCAGCGAGTCGGTACGTCACCATCGTACTTTTAGTACGATACGGCTGAGCGACATGCTGACATGTCACGACGGGGTCATGAGGGATGCAGTGATAGAAAAAAGAATCAGTCGCGATCACAGTCAGGGATCTGACAAGACGTCAGCCGCCGATATGTGCCCCAGTCCGAAGATGGCAAATTTTTTGATTTTTTACTCTTCCGACCCACCTCCGAGAAGGGAAAAAACAAAAGAAACGGTGGTTGCTGGTTAATAGTGTATTATATACCAAGGGACTAAAATGCATCTTGAAATCCCTAAGGTGAAGATGCGGGACTAAAGTACTAGTTTCACTCCCCGCAGTGTAAAAAGCTATAATCTTACTTTTACTCAACCTTAGTTAGACGTTGATATATTTTGGTTTACCTCCTTAATAGAGGGAGTAAGCTCTTGTTTCTTGGGTCTTTATTAGTAGGAAAAATAGAGGTAAATGCCACCCCTAACATAGAGGGACTAATTTAGGTTGTTCTCGTTTTGTTTTTTTCGTGGAAAAATATATAGGTCTGATTCTTAAGTCCGACTCTCACGAGTCAGTACTTTCTTGAAAGTAATTTTTGTGGCATTTGCTAATTTACTATTATGTAGTTAATTTCTATCATTTAATTTCTAAAACTGTAGTAGAAGTAAAAGTCTGTTATTATTTTGTAAAGTTTTCTCTTTAGGTTAAAGTTTTTTTTTATTAATTTTTTTTTGTAAATTTACATATATAATTAATGGGGAGTTCAACAAAAATAAAACCTCACGTTTTTTTCTTTATTAACAGTTAGAATTCGTCAAATAAAACCCATTGAGTTTAATTATTTGAATATTTGAATATGCCGGCATTACGATCGTGACGTCACTTATGTGCAATGAAGTTACCATCAAGCCATTAACTGCAAACGTGTAAAGAAGAGAATACGAATGATTAACAGCTGTTAAATCTGACTTATACAGACAAAGATGGAGAAAACCATTATATGATAATTGGATAAAGATGAAAACTTGGACCTATCCACTGTAAATTCGCATTCAAAATCAAGAGACATAAATCGATATTAGATTCCGCTGTTAGATAAAGAAAACGACTGTTTTAACGAGATCAGGTAATAATTTGCTGTTTGCTGCATAAGTGCTGGGCACACTCGTTCCTGATTAAGTGAAAGGTCGCGTCCGCGCCTGTTTACTACATATTTCATTGTCACTGTTGTAGTTTGTACTCTGTAGAGCTGGTTCATGTTGATAATTTTCCGTATTAATTTGTATTTGTAAAGATTCGTAAACAAAGATAAAAGTAAACACAATTAACCAAAGGACACTTTATAAGCAAACGTCAGCTATATTTGAACACGTCAATTTTATTTAGAGAAACTGGCCCACGTTATTATGATGCTGCAGCTATTGCACATACGTGACGTAGGTGCACTACAAGTTGAATAGATGCAATAATTTTTAAATTTAAATTTTTCCATGTTAAATTAAAGAAAAAAGCAGAAAAAACGATTTTTTCATAAAAAGAAATTCATTTTTTTCTAAAATTATGCAAAAAAAGATGGACTAATATTTCAAGTTGAATTCCCCATTGAATCTACCAGAAATCTTGTAAATCAATTTTTTTTTCAAAAATATTCATCAATTTTTGTTTATTAAATTATGTTTTTTTTTTAATGTCTTTTACATTCGATTTTTTTTAATAAACCACGCTTAAAATTTTATTAGCGCATTTTAATTTTCCTGCCCATGGGGAAAGTATAGGGAAAGAATCAGATAATTAAATATCAACAAATATTTAGTAAAACGAAGTGAAACTGTTCCTCATCCTCCAATCCTGTCTGTAAGGTAAAGACTCACTAACACCGCAGAGCACGAACTGCCCTTTGGTCTGAAGAGTGGTCGTTACGTTCCCAGAGAGTTTCTGCAAGGGAAGACGTCCATTTTTCCAAAGCTTTGGCTAACGCCTAGGAGAGTGTTGACAGTAACGCTGCCATTACCTTTTATTTAAGTAGTCCTAAAGTTTAACTATAAAAATAATCTTCTTAAATCCCAAGCTTGGGAAACACCCTAAATATCTAATGATAAATTTGACCAATCCTGCAAAAAAAAGTTAACTGCAAAATGAGTGTATTAGTTTGAACTGGCCCAGAGTCCCTACATTTAAAATTATATGGCCTTATTTCAACTGGAGTCTTTAAAATATAAAAAATCAGTAGCTTTTTAGGACAGAAATACCATGGACGAAGTTATCCCAAATTCAATATAACTTTGGACCACTCACAACATTATTTTTTTCTTACCTTTAACAAATATTTTTAAAAACTTTTTCATCTTAAAAATCATACCGTAATACCAAAAGAGTATGAATTCAATACACTTCTGATACAATAACAAATAAAGGTCTAAAGTACCCGATCTGATTGTATATGAAAAATAATAAAAACAACCCACTATAATAAGTTTTAGGGGATTTTTCCACTATTTATAAAAATATCAGCAATAATTAAAAACTTTTATGTAAAACAAACCACTCCTCTAATATCATAAATTAATTACCTGACTCTAAAACCCGCATCTCCTTAATTTATTTCGAAGAGAAACTCTTGATGGCATATCATGTCCGAAATTAACCATACACATTACCTCGCTAATTTGCGAATGCCTGCCTATCTTCAAACCATATTGTAGAGAACTGTAATATCATGAGCTGTCTGTTAACGTAGAAATTACAGAGATTTGTTGTATTTCAAATATGTGTCTGTTTGAATTATATTAGTATTTAATTAGGACAAGGAGGTTTCAAGCTTGCACCTTTAGACCTGTTCCTCTTTGTTCAGAATAGAGCAAATAATTTTAATTCCTTTTGTGATTAATGAGAGTTAAATGATTATACTATATAAGGTTTATTATGATATATTTGTAATAAAAACATTTATATGTAGAAAAGGTAAAAAATATATAGTTATACATTAACGTTAGGAAGAAAAATCAACTAATAGAAAAAAATCTACAAATAAATAAATATAAAAAATGGAAATGAAATAAAATTTTTTGTATTTTTAGTTTATACTACTATTAAAGTTTTTATTGTAAGTAGTGTAATAAAAACGTTTTACAGTATCAACCACGTGTGGATTAAATCTTTCAATATGTCAGCAATAAAATGTTAGGCTCAGGTGTAGAAATCTTTTGATTTTATGCCACAAACAACTTCCAGTGATTTGTTCCTTTCGATGTGATGTTCGCATTAGGCGCAATCCGGTACAGCTGGCACCACACTCGTTTTGGATACACAGACAAAAACGAATTACTAAAACCAGAATTGGGTCAACTTTAAGGGAAAAGTCAGTTTAAATTTTATTAGATTTACTATATTTTATCTAAAAAAGTGAAAAATAGAGCGGAAGAAAAGCAACAAGAAGTAGGTGAATATAAACACAAAGAAAATTAAAAATATAGACAGATAAGTAAAAGTAGTAAGAGAAATAATAAAGGTAATATATTAACAGAAAGAGAAATTAAGAAAAAGGTCGATTAAATAAATAAAGATTAAAATAAATAGTTGAAATTGTTGAGCAAAAAAGAAAAGAAATTAAGAGAAAAAAGCAAAAAATCAAAAGAAAAATATGTGAGAAACGGAAAAAAAGACGCATGATATGCAGAAAACTTCAAATAAATTAGAAATAATACTAAAACAAAATTAAAGAAGTAGCAGAAGAATAATAAATATATAAAATTAAACAACTACATCATATTAACTAAATTTATATTTAAATTGGTAAATTATTAACAATAGTATAAAGAAATTTAGAATTTATGATAATTTGTGTTTTCCAATTTCCCTTAACAATATAAAAATCCTAATTTATTAGTATTTAAATTTCAAATTAATAATTCACGTAATTTATTTAATTTAGGGGCTGAATAAGTTAATTTCGTCTAGTTATTGCGAGCAGATATTTTAATAATGATTTCATGTTCGATATTTTTTTTAAATAATTCATTGATAATTAAAATTTGCATAAATACATTTAGTCATTGTTTGTACGTCATTACCGTTCATTTCTAATTTATATTTGGTCGAGATTTTATATTTACACTGAAAAAACATTTCTTTATAGTATTAGTTTTTGCAGTATAGAAAATCAAATGTCTTTTAAATTTTTGATATAGGTATATTGGAAAGTTTTTCAAAATTTGGTAATTTTGACTTTGAAAATAAAGTTATGTAATCTTTACAGAAACATGGTTGAAACGGTCGTTAAATTGTAAAATAATGGTCGTGTAATGTAGTGTTTTTTAAAAAAATTTTGTGAATATAAAATACATTATATATTAAGACTCTTTTATAGTTTTTGCAGTGCAATGTAAAAAATAATAGAAAAACTAAATTCTATGTTTCGGTGTATTTAAAAAAAATGCTACTGTGGGACATTAATGAATGGTATAATTCTTTCTGTCTGGTCGAATTGGCGGCTTATAAAATGAATTTTCGCTTAGTTTTATTGGCCGGAAATGATTTTCAGTCAATATATTGCGATAATTTCCAATTACCAGTATATTTGATGGCCCAACGAGCTAGATTATTTTACCGATAGCTACAACAGGGTTAAACTGGAATTAATTTCAAAAATAAATTTGGTCGAAAGTTGTATAAATAAATGGAATAATGGGTTATGATGTGTTGAATAATATGATGAATATTGGAGAAAATATTATTTTTGGTATTTATGCAAATATGGTGTTCAGAATTTTTGAAATTTTCATTTATAGATCATGAAGATAAAACTAGAATGAGTAATTTTCTTTGGTAAGAAAATTGTTGCAAAATAAAAATTTTACTAGAGGGCGTTTAGGAATATTTTCCATAGTGTTACCAAATTCAGCAGTATTTATGATCTTGTAGATTTTCAGGCAATATATTGCGATACTTCTCAATTACCAGTATATTTGATTGCTCAATAAGCTAGATTATTTTACCGATTGCTACAACAGGTAAACTAGAATTAATTTCGAAAATAAATTTGTCCGAAAGTTATGTAAATAAATAGAGTAATGTGTGATGATGTGTTGAATAATATGATGAATATTGGAAAAAATGTTATTATTTTTGTTATTTATACAAATACGTCAAAGGTGTTCATAGATTCTGAAATTCTTATTTAATAATAAATCATGGAGAGAAAATAATAAGAAATATCTTTAGGTTTAGAAGAAAAATGTAGCAAATTCCAATTTTACTATAAGGTCTTTAGGCATATTTTCCATAGTTTTACCAAATACTACATTATTCATTAACTTGTAGATTTTCAGTGAATATATTACAGTAATTTCCAATTACCAGTATATTTTATGGCCCAATATGCTAGATTATTTTACCGATAGCTGCAACAGGGTTAAACTAGAATTAATTTCAAAAATAAATTTGTTAAAAAGTTATGAAAATAAATAGAATAATGCGTTATGATGTGTTGAATCATATGATGAATATAGAAGACAATATTATTATTTTCATTATTTATACAAATACATCAAGGGTATTCAAAAATGCTGAAATTAAATCATGAAGAGAAAACAATAAAAAATAATTTTACGTAGTGGTTACATATTTTTACGGAATACTGAATTATTCATTGACATGTAGAGATTTTTTTTTAATCTGCAATGGATAATTTGTTTTAAATGTAGCCAAAATTTTATAAATGGTCTTGATAAGTTTATTTTTATATAGAGTTGTCATTAATTGAATTCATGTGTGATTCCAAATATCCATTCATCAATTATTTTTTTGAAGAGAAATAATTTTTCTTAGTCCGATCGTATAGTTTAGTCATAGAATATCCGGTATAAAGAGAAAGTAACAAAAATCCCTTATAAAATTCTGAATAAATTTTTTAAGTTGCTATAGATATTTAAAAATAGTAAAACAAATTGAGTTAGAAGTGTTTAGTTTTTATTCCAGTAAAAAAGTTTTAAAGTCGAATGTAAATTTATGATTAAATTCAGGGTATAAAATTTATAAAATACATAATTGCTTCGGTACGATAAGAAGTTAGTCAGATCTATAATAATTTGTTTAAGTTTTTTGTGGTGGGAAATAAAAATTATATTACTTATAATTAACATCAAGATCTTAAAAGCAAGTTTAAAAATCATTGATGAAATAATATTGTGTAATTTTCTTTATTATTTAAGTTGTTGTAAAGAGCATTAACTGTATGAATTGTGACATATTATTTTGTGGGTAGATACGTGCTCCAAAAAAATTATTAAAAAGTCAACAAAAAATGGCTTTTTTACATTGTGTAAAAACATTTCTCCCCTTATCGTGTCTGTGAAACAATAAAAGACCGCTGAACACCGCAGGGGTCAATTCGCCTCTTTCGTCTGGAGATAAAAAAATATTAAAAAATCAACGAAAAATAGCTTTTTTTACATTGTGTAAAAACATTTCTCCCCTTATATTTTCTGTGAAACAATAAAAGACCTCTCAACACCGCAGGGTTAATTCACCTCTTTCGTCTGGAGATAGTAAGACCTAGTTCTGAGAGTCCTGAGCGCGAGAGACATCCTATATCTTAAAGTCTTACCGGCTCCGCATTAGCCTATGCTCAGAGTTGTATGAAAGTGCCTATTGCCACTAGAAAGTTATTAGGCTACCCCGTCTCGTAGAATCTGAGTAGTGCCCTAAATTTTCTTCTTAGGACGGACGTTACAGTATTCGCTGCTGAAATTCTATTGAACGAACTATCGTAATAAAATTCTGAATGTAGTACATATCTGTAAATATTTTAATAGGAACGTATTCAGTAGTTTGTTGATAATACAATGAACCGCTCTTTAATAACTAAAAATCTAAATTGTATTTAAAGGAAGAACCAAATAAAAATTTGTTTGATTTGAAAAAATTTCTATTGGATGTACTAACACAATTGATTCGTTTACTACTTTTCGTGTTTCACTAGAAACTTAACCGTTCGACTATGAGTCAAGATTATATCAAATTATAAATAACTAGTTCAGACATGTTGAAACAAGATGAAATCAAAAGTTTGTTAAGACTGGCGGCGCTTAACGTTTCTTGTCGATTTTCGCTTTATGAACTTTATGAAATTCTCGGGCATTAAATACTTATTGCGAAGAAGTGAAAGAAATGATTCGCGTAATTTTGGTTTGATTTAGTGAGTTAGAGGCTTTTCTTTAAAAGATGGAACATTAAGTTGATTGAGCGGAAATCCAAAGTTTCTTGATAGCTTCGAATTTTTCGCTTTATAGTTTTGGTACCCTAATTAAATTTTGCTAGAAGAGGAATTTATTTCTTAAGGAAGCACTAATATTTTAAAATCTAATTAGCGAATTAGCAAACATCAAGTGATTAAAGTAGATTTTTTTCTAGAGCTAGTAGTAGTAGCTATTATATTTTAATTTCCAGTTTTAAAATTTATATTCAATTAATTTATATTGATTTCTAAATTCAATAAAAAATGTCCACTATTGAATCCGTTTCGAATTTAAGTGGATTTTTTAACCTCTCTATGTACCCTTAATTAAATGATTCGAAATTAATCGCGGGTAACATTTCAACTGTAACGCAATACCTCAGTAAACTAGTTAAATAACCCTGATGGCCGACAGCGGACTAAATATTTAAAAAAATATATACAAAATAAACTACAAAGTACTTAGGCCGTTAGTAATTTTAATTGAAAAACCGTGTCGCGCTCTCATGTATGCAAAAGCTCTAAAATCACGAGTCGGTTTTGCCTATTTTAAAAATACCCCATAAATTTGTAATCATTTAAAATGTCAAAATTTGTAATTAGATTTTAAATTATTTCAAACTAATTTTAGATAAAATGAACTACATTAAAACGATTAATGATCAGAACTCATGAAAAAAATGTTAATAAAATAGATTAGCTGCTGAATGAGTACTATAATAGTAAAAACAATGTATTCTTTTCTCCTAAGTACGTAATTTTATCCTTCTTAAATTTTTTAAACTAATAATTATACGTTAGATAAATATACAAAATCCACAGGTAATTTTAAATTAAAATAGTGAAAAACTCTTAATGAATAAGGTGTTTATAAGACAATATTTAGTACAAAGCAAACAATAAAATATGATTAAAATGTTGTTTTCGTATACAATAAGTTTTTTAGTTAAGAGTTCAAATCCAGTATTTGTATTTTATAAAAGAATATATTGACTTACATTTACAAAGCAATTCTCGACACAGCGACCAAGGGGTTTAATTAGAAATGAATGATTCAACAAGTTTAATTACATTGCACCCCACTGAATTTACACAATAAACAAAATTAAAACGCCTCGTGGACAGACATACCTAAACCGACCTTAATAAAGTTCGAGAATTAAATCTTACTTTCCACCTTTTGACTTCTCACGATGATTTAAAGTTCAAAACTTTTAAAATATTGCACCCTAAATTTTCGGATGAGAATTCGCGAAAAACTGTCTTAGACTCCGGAGACAAAGGATATTCGAAACTCCGATATACCTACACTGCAAAATTTTCTTAAAAGTTTACATTTAATATAATTAACAATTTATTTTAATTTATAAATGTTTTTCGGTTACATATTTTTATTATTAAGAAAAATGGAGTCTAATATTTAATTTTTTGTTAAAATGTATTACAATAGTAGATTTATTAATTTTTTGATTAGGTAGTATCAAACCACAAATTTCTGTTTAAAAATAACTGAAATTCTGATGTTATTACTTTATATGGTTTAAAGATATAGCCAAATTTAAAAAATAATCATACTGGTGTAATTTTACACTTAGTTACTTAGGCTGATATATACATATGATATATTCCTGCAAAAAAATGTGGTATCAATTGAGAAACGTTGTAAAGGTCTTTCTAGTGGTTAGGTTTTTTTTGTATCCTCAATTCTGGAGGGGGAATCATTTATAGACACCTCACGCTAAGTTTTGCGCATGAGGTAGTGAATGACTTGCCCTTGAGTCTAGGAAATACCTGCTAAACCCTCCTTGGCATGTTTTTTTCGAACAGCATCTATTCTTGTAACCATAATGTAGGAGAAGGTACTTCTTTTCGGGGATGCTGTTGGAGAAGTTCAGATCTGAGGGTAACAACATTTTGCACTTAGTTACATAGGCTGAGTACGGACCTGCATTATAGTGTTAATGGTGGTTAGGTTAGTTTTTGTATTACAGCTCTTCTCCTTAACTGTGGAGGGGGAATCATTTATAGACACTTCACGCTATTTTTTATAAGTGAGGTAGTACAGGACTTGCCCTTGAGTCTGGGAAATAGCTGCCAAACACCCCTTGGAATATTTTCTTAGAACGGCATCTATTCTTCTAACCATAGTATAGGAGAAGGCACTTCTTTTCAGGGTTGCTGTTGGGGAAATTTAGATCTGAGGGTAACTACATTTTGCACTTACTTACATAGGCTGAATAATGATTTGTATTGATACATTCCTGCAAAAAAATTGTAGCTAGTGAGAAACGTTATAAAGGTGTTTCTTGTGGTTAGGTTTTTTTTATTACAGCTCTTATCCTCAACTGTGGAGGGGAAACCATTTATAGACACCTCACGCTATTTTTAACGAGTATGGTAGTACAGGACTTGCCCTTGACTTTGGGACATACGTGCTTAACCCTCCTTGGCATATTGTTTTGGAACAGCATTTATTCTTCTAACCATTCTGTAGTAGGAGGTACTTTTTTTTCAGGGTTGCTATTGGGATAGTCTAGATCTGAGGGTAACGACCTTTTGCATCTAGTTACATATGCAGAATAAGGACCTGTATTGATATATTCCTGCGAAAAAGGGGGAATCATTTATAGATACCTCACGCTATGTTTTACGCGTGAGATAGTATAGGAATTGCACTCTTGAGTCTGGAAAATACCTGCTAAACTCTCCTCATCATATTTTTTTGAAAAGGCATATATTCTTGTAACCATACTGTAGGAAAAGGTACTTCTTTTCAGAGTTGCTGTTGGGGGAGTTTGAATCTGAGGGTATCTACAATTTGCACTTAGTTACATCGGCTGAATACACCCTGTATTGATATATTACTGTAAAAAAATGCAGTATCAAGTGAGAAACGTTGTTAAAGTCTTTCTAGTGGTTAGGTTTTTTTTTGTATTACAGCTCTATTATCCTCTACTAGGGAAAGGGAATCATTTATAGACACCTTGCCCTTAAGTCTGGGAAATACCTGCTAAACCGCCCTTGGCACATTAATTTGGAACGGCATCTATTCCTCTAACCATACTGTAGGAGAAGGTAATTCTTTTCAGGATTGCTGTTGGGGGAGTTTAGATCTGAGGGTAACGACATTTTGTAATTAGTTGCACAGGCTAAATAACGACCTATATTGATATACTCCTGCAAAAAACGTAGAATCAATCGAGAAACGTAAAGGTGTTTGTAGTGGTTAGGTTTTTTTGTATTACAGGTCTTATCCTCAGCTGTGGAGGGGTAATAATTTATAGACACCTCACGCTATGTTTTACCCGTGAGGGACTTGCCATTGAGCCTGTGAAATATCTGCTAAACCCTCCTTGGCATATTTCTTTGGAACGGAATCTATTTTTCTAACCATTCTGTAAGAGAAGGTACTTCTTTCAGGGTTGCTTTTAGGGGAGTTTAGATCCGAAGGTAACGACACTATCATTAAAAAATTGAACTTTGCCCAGCCTAGATTTTTCTTTATGTCATTCAGCGCGTTACCGCGACGTCTCACCGCCTTGTTCGTTTCTCGCTTTCATCATACCGCACATCCGCTTGAAAGCCCGCATCTTCCCTTCATTCAGCTTATTCATTGTTTTTGATACCCTTTATCCGCGGAAGAATCCATTGTACTTATCATCGTTCAACTCTGCTAAATTATTTTGCATCATGCAAGATACGCTTTAGCTTTTTGAATCCGTTGCATACCCCTTCCCCGTACGGGCTTTGACAAAATTGATTGTTAACTATGGTAAACAATAAAAGGTTTATTTGTATTTGGTAATTTTATTCATTTTTCTTCTGTTCGCATATACTAACATCCTAGCAGCAGATACTCCGGTACTTGAGTATTAAATATTCACTGACGCTGCCTAGTGCAAGTGGCCTACATACTACAAACAGAAGGTGGCGCCAGAGGCAATTCTAGACCTGAACTATGGCGCTAAAAGAGCGTTATAGGGTTGATTTGGCTTAAAAGTTCTATGGTGTTCTACAGACTGGAATTGGAGAGTCAGTGTCACGTGAAATTGCCAACTTGATACTCAAACAAAAAATATTTTTTTATATCGAAAAATTCGAACAGTGTAAAAAACTTTTCTCTACCTTTGCAAAATATGTAAACGCATCTTAAGGCGATGTAAATTTTAGTGGTCCAGACCCTTGGGCATTATAAATAAATTGTATTCGTATACGTATCGGACACAAAGTCTAAAAAGACTATCACAAGTTTTTTGGGGTAGCAGATGTTCTCACAAATCGCAGAAGAGTTGGAATTCAAAAAACTACTTCGTTTTCATGAATTATTTACATTCTCAAGACGCGCTGCTCATCGGCATGCATATTTGTACGTTTGGACTTCAGTTTTTTGGGATACGCGAATGAAATATGAGCTAAATGTGAATTCTTTATTTATTTATTGTTTACTGAATAATAGAAATATTTTCTAAAATTTTTTATCATATAAATAAACAATTAATTATATTTAAAATTATCTTTTAAAGGATGAAAAAGTTACCAGTTTAACCAAACGAAGAATTTACAAAAGTATAAGCGCGTTATTTTCAAGAGTTCTTTTTCGTTGTGGAAATTCGTTTTGATGTCAACTTAAAAATTGTTTACATAAATATACATGAATTATCTCTAAAGCGAACAAAAAGCGCAAAGAAGAAACAGGAGCGTCACAAGTGGTTGCAATAATGCAAATTTTAGCGCTTTGAATAATAATATCGAACTAATTTAAATAAACCAAATAAAAAAAATACTAAATAATATACTACATATTTTTTACAATTTTTAAAATGAACGAATTAAAAATAAAATTTGTTTAAAGTGATTTTAATAAATTTATTTGATATATTAAATATTTTTATAAAAAAATACTCTAAACGTAGTGAAAGCGGAATAAATAAATTGTAGAAAAGCAGATACAGATAATGTATACAAATGAGAGAAAAAATTTTGTTAAAACGGGTTCGCCCAGTCAGGGTTCCGTACCAAAATTTGTTAAACAAACATTGAATCTACCAAATTTAAATATACTTAAATCCATTCCAAAAAAATCCAAAAAAATTATTGAATTACACCTCAACATAGTCGGATTAAAAAAATATGTAACAAGTACATTAGTAAAAGAACCATGGGTGTTCTGGCCCACTCCTTATGGAAAAATAAGATGTGAAATCGCTACGGTCCTTGCTGTTAATTTTTGATACACTTCAAAGTTCTGATATGTGCTAGGCCAGTCTCGATCCGCTTCAGATCCGCACCAGACCAGTTTCTATCCGGTTCAGATCTGCGCTAGATGAGTCTCGATTCGCTCTCGATCCGGTTTGATCAGCTGCCGATCCGATTTCGATCCGGTTCCGATCCTCTGGATCGAGACTCGTCTAGCGCGGATAGACATTAGCTATTTCCCATATAATATTCCATAAGGAATGCACCAAAACATTCATAGCTATTCTACTTATATGAGACATAAATTAAATTGGTTATGTTTGTAAAAACTAAATAAAGAAATAAAATATCCATAATAACGTGTTATAAAAATAACTCATGGTAACGTATCACGAATTATAATTTGTCTGATTTTTTCATAAAAAATAAAAGGTATCGCTTGTGTTAACACGCTGACTTCCACGACCATTTCACGAAAACTGGCTCCGGACGTCACGGTACAAAAATCAACAAAAATGTCATCGATTTATGTTATTAATTTTTTGACATTTTCTTGTGATTCCGATCGATTGCTTTACCAAAAAACGCTCATGCGTATCATCTCCTGATGGTATTCTATTTTAGCCGCCCATGCACGAGATAAACTTTGTCCAACAACTAAATCGACCGCTATGTCAAAAATTAGAGAAGTGGGGAACGAAAGAACAAAGGAAAAATAAGAGAAGTGGGAACGTTGAAGGTGTTGTTTTTTATTCGTTACAACATCCTGCGCGCGGCGTTCTATATTGTATTACAGGTCTAATGTCATTTCCAGTGTCTAGTGCGCCTGAAGCTTCATTAGCTTACACATGTGCATCATTTACCAGTTTTATATTACGATTTAGTGATAATTTGGTTTGGTCTACGAAAAATGGTCCAGAAAACGACGCTTGACTCATGGACAACTTGAATGTTTGTGGAGATGAGTGAGTCGGAATGGGATGATTTTCTTCAAGATCATCCAGTCGATGATCAAGTTTACGAGGATTTAAGTTTAAGTCACAGCAAATAAAATGAGGCACCGGATTCATAAAGCGCCGTATCTGATATGGAAACAGATCAACAATTGGCAAATGAAGAACAGTGCGACGTGGAAGATGAGCCACCAAGGTTTATTTTTTTCTGAATAAAACATTGGATTGAATCTGAAAAAAACACTCACCATCTGGTACACCTATTACCTTAACAAACAATTTTTTATACCGCCCAAGAAATACCAAAGAAATCCACTTACAATCTCCTACAGGTTGATTAGGTGGGTCGACATTCACACAAACAAAATGAGTGTATTTCTTGGCCTTGTAACGCTTTTGCGCTGTCAAGCGGACTTTTGGCACATTATTCTAGATTTCGGATTGCCTTGTCTGCCACTTACGTTTTAAGTGTGAAGGCCACTTGCACGTGCAGCATCAGTAGAAACAAAAACACGTCATCGGTCGTTATAGTATCGACTAAATCAGTGGCGGTCAGAAGGGCGGTCTTTACTTGCCCTACTGGGTTAATTACCTGAGTATTCCGCTGCTCGGATGTTAAATTTTCCAACAAAAAAACTCATCAAGTAAATAAAAACCATTTATTTTATTACCCAATCAAATTCGGAAGAAAGGTGTGTAACACGGTACAGGTACAGTCACGTTTTATAGGCTGGCGCGTTGACGGTCGGACTGACGGTTCAGGTATGGTACAACTTGGTACACTATTAACACAATTCGACGAGAAGCTAGATATTTCTATGAATGTATATTCAGCAAATGAGCCAGTATACGAAGTGTGTCTGGGTTCTAACTACTAGAGGAAAGGCCGGGACGGTTTGGAACTTGGACTATATCTTTAAAAGTACTCAATATACACACACTTCGTCCTAAATTTTCCAACGCTTCTCCAAAACGTAGAGAAGATTTTCCTGACGATAGCTCCCAGCGGAAACAACATAACGCCTTAAAACTTTAAAAGTAGTCAATATATACATGCGTCTCACGTTTCCCATGACCAGTAAGAATTAACATTCCAAACTTCTATTTATTATACAATAATGAAACAAGCCTTCAGTCTTGAGGCGTCTCGTCATCTACTAGGAGAAAATCCCTTATGTAATGGATGCTTACCTTTTCTATTTGGCCAGTAAGCTTTTTCCATTACGAATAATACTTGTATCAATTTTCATTGTGGCACGTCAACCACACACGATGTAAATAAAAGCTCTTTGCTCAATTGAAAACCTATCAACTTCAAATCTTACAGATATTACTGTCGGCACCCAAACTTGGTCGATGTTTTTTTATTATACAACTTGCCTGTTATCTCCTATTAAAACGACCAATGAAGTTCTGAAATGTCACGTTGTTTCAATTGAGAGTTAGCCCCGGAAAATTCCACTCTACGTTCCAAGAAAGCTTTGGAAAATGGAAGATGCGCTTGAAATTAGTTAGTGTATATACTGACTAGTTTTGAAGATGCAGATGGAGCTAAAAAGTTTAAAACTAATATCAAAAAAACCCTTCTTTTGCTGTGTTTCTGCTCTGCATGTGTGGAAAATTCACCTTTATGTATATAACAATGCTTTAAAAAATATCACAAAGATTGAAAACTCTCATTTTGTAACTTTTCTGAAACGAAATGAAAAAGTTCAAATTGTGACGCCTTTGTTGTATTTTATTACCGTTTACTAACCGCAATTGTAATATCTATGCAAAAACCACGAAGTTACTCGTGACGGAAACCGAAATAAGTCTTTCCAAACTGAGATAACTCGTGTTGAAACAGACAGCAAACCACGAGTTAACTCGTTCTCTGGAGTCAACGTGTTAAAAACACTAAAATTATTTTTTTGTCGATACAATACAATTTAGAAAGATTGGTCTACAATATATATGCAAAAATCATGAATTAGCTCATGACGGACACCGAAATAAGGCTTTCCAAATTGAGTTAACTCAAGGTGAAACAGGCAGCTAACCACGAGTTAAATCATTCTGAAACAGACAGCCAACCACGAGTTAACCCTTGCTTGGAATTCAACGTATTCAAAGCACTAAAATTATTTTTAGTCGATACAATACAGTTTCGGAAGTTAGGTGTACAATATAAATGCAAAAATCACGAACTAACTCATGACAGACACCGAAATAAGTCTTTCCAAACTAAGTTAACTCGTGCTGAAACAGACAGCCAACCACGAGTTAACCCTTGCTTGGAATTCAACGTATTCAAAGCACTAAAATTATTTTTAGTCGATACAATACAGTTTCGGAAGTTTGGTGTACAATATAAATGCAAAAATCACGAACTAACTCATGACAGACACCGAAATAAGTCTCCAAACTAAGTTGACTCCTGCTGAAACAGACAGCTAACCACGAGTTAACTCGAGCTTGGGAGTCAACGTGTTAAAAACACTAAAATTATTTTTGGTCGATACAATACAATTTTGAATGTTAGGCCTACAACATCTACGCAAAACTCATGAATTAACTCATAACGGACACCGAAATAAGTCTTTCCAAACTGAGGTAACTCTGGTTGAAACAGGCTGCCAACAGCGAGGTAACTCGTGGTTCGGAGTCAACGGGTTAAAAACATTAAAATTATTTTTACTCGATACAATACAATTTCGGAAGTTTGGTGTACAATTCTGCCTTTGTGATACTCTTAGGAAATTCTTGTAGTATTTGAGATGGAAATAATAGTCGCAAAATTAGAATATAATATAAAATTATTTTACGAAACAGCTAAATTTATTGCACATAACTTTACTTGTCTGTGAAGGTTTTTTTTTTATAACCAGAAACTCTTTATCTTTTTTTTCTTCAAAAATTCTAAAATAAGGGAGATTATAAAAATAAAAGAGATAATTAACACAGATTATTATAAAATTGGTCGAAATTCTAATTACCTTTAAGAAAACGGAGTAACGCTCCTGTTTCTTATACCTCCAAAGTTAAGTAGGAGCGACGAAAAATTCAAAAAATCTTATTATTTACGTGTAGTTGTTGTGACAAGTGAGACGTCGCGTCGTAGGGTATAAGGGTGCGTCTCTGATTTATGAACAGGCTGCAAAGTGAGTCCCGAGTCATAAATCGCTATGCTGTTGCCGTGGGGCGAGACTTTAATGAGACGTTATTTTTGAAACATCTCCGGCATTAATCATAATTGTACTTCGAGTCGTCGTTACGAGATTTCAGCAGAGTTCGTACGTGCTCGAATCCAGATATGAGATACGCGATTTCGATTTGATATACAACGCGGTAAATAAACGCACGCACTGACTCGGCAGACCTGGTAATTATCTACAATTTAATACAAAAAAAAAAAATAAACTTGTCCAGGGCAAAAATCGATAATTATCTAACTTGTAAATACTAGAAAATAATATTGGAACGTAAAATAATTACATTTATCAGATATCAGTATTTTTATAATCAAAAAATATTAAATTTATTATCAAAAAATTTTCAAACACTCGAACAAAAGAACAAAACCCCGCACACCTTACATCCATCATCAACAGGTGCGTTCGGTAAGTTCGGTTTATTGGAATAATATACTGGAAATCAACAAATTTTGCATCAGAATGTTACATTATAACATTTTCCATTTCTTTCTATTTTATTTTGTAAAGCTTTTTTTTTCATGGCAGGGTCTTTTAGCACCTTAGTCCAGGTAACGGGTTACCTCAAGTGCGACCTTCCGTTAATATTGTAAAGGCGACTTGCACCGGGCAGCGTCTGTGAAGAAAAATATTCCAGGGCTTGGTATGGGATCAACAGATCACTTAGTGGCCAGATGGGCGGGCTTTGCTTGACCTACTAGGCTCAGTACCTGAGAAGAAAGGTGTGTAATTTTCGGCTATTGTCGGCTTTGATCGGAGAATGCAAGGCGGTCGGTCCACTCTGTTCTCTGCTCGTTGGGACAGCTGGACATGAACACGATTTGTTTGGCTCTACACGGTTCTACTGGTCAGTCGACTGAACTCTGCTTCGCTCCCTTCAAGGTCTGTAAAGGTTACTGAACAGATACTGGAGCTGGATCTGGATCTCGGACGAGAATAAATTGAGTCGTAGTTTACGGTAAGGTATGTTGATGGTGCAAAACCCGTGCTCGTGTGTTTCCATCTATCGAACGGAGATTTAACTGATCGCGCTTAACTTTATATTGGAAGGAAGGTAACTTTGTTAAAAAAAATTCCTATTTTTTTAGGATCATAAATAAATATTCTAAATTGTACTTATTTTTATCTTACTGTTTATAATTTCCATTACAAGAATATCAACTAATTTTATTTAAATCCTTACTCTGCTGTAATATCATTTTAACATATTTCAAATGCAGTTCTAGAGAATATTAATGAAAATGTTATGTAAATGGAATTTATATTGAAATGTTAGAAATAACTTATCGTTATTTCATCTCGAAATAGAATTAACTAGAAATTTCATTGTAAGTAGATATTTAATTGAACTAAAACAACTTGCAAAAGAAAATGGGAAGAAAACAGTTTAAAGGTGATAGACGATTGTGCTTTACAAGTATAATTTTCCATTCTTTAACTACAGATTTTGGTGGATCTCTCTTTAAACATTGACTGTAGTTTTAATATTACCGATATTTAGTACTAACGTTTTTCGTATAAATTGAAATATAAGATTTATTTTTAAGTTAAATCTATAAAAAAATAAACAACGTTAATTTGAATCTAGTGCACTTATGAATTAAAAATACACCATTAATTATAAACGTATCTAATGCAATCAAAACTTTTCCAATTAATCTCAAAGTGAATACTCTCGTCGCTCATATATAAAAAAATCAAATGGAAGCGGGAAAAGCCGTAGCTAACGGTGCAATATTCAGGTGTGAAAATTCCTATTAAGCTACTTCTGCATTTGACGTAACGGCAAATTAACGAAACCAAAAAAATCCCAAACAAAGCTATAAATTGTGTATCAGGTTCCAGTGGGAAATCTACATACGTCCGCCGTGGAAACAGAGCACTGGGAAATATTTTTGTAAGCGCCATTAATTTTCATTAGAATACTGCAAGTGGCTTTCTACAAGTTTGGTCATAAGTTAGATTGGAACTAGGAATCAGAAGCAGACTTTAAATAAAACATTGCCAATGTCATTTGATATTTTATACAATAAAATTATATACAACAATATAGGCACTCAAAATAATTAGAGTATCCACTTGATTCCTATTTAATAATTACACTTTGAATGAGTCTATTTATGTTTAGTTTCAATTTCCATGAAAATAAATAATGAACTTTAACTGAAATGTAAAAATGATGTATTTACGTATGGCAAAATCAGCGGGCCTGATATCTCTGTTATGTCACATAAATATCGGATGGAACCTTTATTCTTGCTCATTACTGAGAGATGGGAAAAATCAAAATTAGAGTATAGAAAATGGGTTGCATCCAACTGCATGGTATTTTTTTAGGAGTACTATAACCAACTATCATCTCTTTTGTTCCCTAAAAATCCATGCATAACTCGTTTTGTAATGTATCAACAGGGTTTCTTTTGGTTATCGGGAAGATAAGTATACATGAGACACTGTCAACAACTAATTATTTATTCACTGGTTAATGTTTTACTATAATATAATTAACATTTTTTTTTGAGTTCTCATGCTAGCCCTGTAACACTAGCGGCATAAACTCCGTACTCTTAATTGAATACTCCGTACTCTTAACTGAATGTAATAAGCCTCTAATTGCAATGAACCAGTAATTGTAATGAACAATGAGCCCGTCTCAACAGCAACCTTTATATCTAAATCCAACAATAAACATTACTTGGCCCGACACAACGTCGAACTTGAACCTTCGGTCGTTATATTGCTATATCACGTTACGGCATAAAATAATAACATCACGTCCTAACGTTCCTCAAATGTAACTCATACTTTTCTCAAATCTTGCTAACTTATACTGACTTGAATCTGACAGCGAGTACCTGGTGCCCGGACGACTTAACTAATGACATCATCTTCGGTAGTTTTAGTTGAAATTGTCTGGACAAATTATTTCCCGGGCATGACGCCATTAGTCAGAATGTCCAGAGCCCGTGCACCATTACGATGCAGCAAATTGCACTTTTGGGAATCTCTCTCGATCGATCGCAGCAAATTTTGTGTTTACCCCTAAATGGTCCCCATATTGTGTTTCTCTTCAAGTGCATCACGTACCGTGCAGAAAGTGACATTTTTGCGATCCTGGGTGCTCATTTCTCTTACTTGCTGCATCTTATTCCCTGACTGGTTTGACCACTTGCGGTTACGCGCCAATTACGATGCAGCAACTGTATAATAGGGTTTTTAAGACTTCCTCAACCCACTCTTTGGGGATTGCTGCATTGCTTCTTTCCATATAAAGATCGAAAAAAAAATTAATATTCATTTTTCTTCCTCTGTTTTTGTCCTTAAATGTTCACTTATATTATTTTTGGAACGAGCAGAAAGCGTTACGTAAGGAAAACGCGTTATGCCCCCTCCGAGCGACCTTACCTATTTTTCCCTTATTTAGAATTTTTTTATATATTTGATTTAAATCACATACAAGAGAGAGAGAGACTTTTTTATTTATTCGTTCTTTTTTCTGATTTTTTCGAATTTTTCTAATCTCTCCTCAATTTTTTCCCATTCTAGTTTTTCTTTCTTTTGTTTTCTGATTTTTTTTTATTCCTCTAATTTTTTTCGTTTCAATATATTTCTTTCGATTTTTTTTGGATTTTAGATTGTTACAATTATTTCAGCTTTTTGGTTACTGCAATTTTTTCGGATATTTTGACATTTTTAGCAATTTTTTTCTTAATTTTTTCCAATTTTTTGCAATTATTTGCGTTTACAATTTACGATTTTTTCGATTCTTCTATTTTTTTCTCGTTTTTTATCTCTCATTCTTCCGATTTTTTCTGGTTTCTTTGTTCTCATTTTTCAATTTTTTTTTTATATTTTTTTCAATTATTTCTAATTTTTTCCCGAGTTTTTGGCATTTTTGGCGATTTTTTTTCAAATTTCTTTCGTTTTTTTGAGATTATTTGCATTTGCAATTTATTGTGATTTTTTTTTCGTTTGTTTATTGCTATTTGTTGCTATTTTCTGCGATTTTTGGTGTTTTCTTTTGAGATTTTCTTTTTTTCCCAAACAATTTCTGATTTTCCTTTCTCCTTTTTTAAATATTTTCAGTTCTTTTTTCTTTTTTTATCATTTTTTCGAATCTTCTATTTTTTTCTCGTTTTTTATCTCTTATTTTATCCAATCATTCTTTTTTTTTCTTATTTAAAATTTTTTTTTAATTTTTTTCAATTATTTCTATTTTTCCGATTTTTTGCCATTTTTGGAGATTTTTTTTAATTTTATCTGATTTTTGCAATTATTTGCATTTGCAATTTATTGAGATTTTTTTTCTTTTGTTTTTTGCAATTTTTTGAAATTTTTTCCATTTTCTGCGATTTTTTGTGTTTTCTTTTTAGATTTTCCTTTTTTTTCCAAAATTTTTTGATTTTTCTTTCTACTTTTTCCAATATTTTCAGTTTATTTTTTTTTGCGATTTTTTCGATTCTTCTAGTTTTTTCTCGTTATTTATCTCTCATTCGTCCGACTTTTTCTCTTTTTTCTCCCATGTTTCTAAATTTTTTTTTCCTATTATTTGTAATTTTTTCTGATTTTTTGCGATTATTTGCATTTGCAATTTATTGTGATTTTTGTTTTTGGTTTTTGCTATTTTCTGCGATTTTTGGTGTTTTCTTTTGAGATGTTTGCGATTCTTTTAATTTTTTTTTACCTCTGATTTTTCCCGATTTTTGTCTCATCGTTTTTTGCTTTTTTAAATTTATTCCTGATTTTTCGATATTTTTGTTGGCGATTTTTTTAATCAAATTGTTTTTCGATTTTTTGCGATAATTTCATTTGCAATTTTTTTTCGTTTTATTTTTGCAATTTTTTGAAATGTTTTGCTATTTTTTGTGATTTTTTCTTTTTTCTTTTAAGAAATCCTTTTTTTTCTGATTTTTTTTTTCGACTTTTTCCAATATTATCAGTTTTTCTTTTTTTTGCGACTTTTTCGATTCTTCTAATTTTTTCTCGTTTTTTTTTCTCATTTTACTGAATTCTTGTATCATTTTTTTATGTTTTTCGATTATTTATAATTTTTCCCTTTATTTTTTTTCATAGTCCTGTTTTTTTTTAATATTTTCAGATCATTTCTGGTTTTTCCGATTCTTCTAATTTTTTCTCGTTTTTATTCTCAAATTCTCCGAATTTTGTTTTCGTTGTTCTTCTGATTTTTTGTTTTTTTCTGCTTTTTTTTGTTTGTTCCATTTTTTCTAATTTTTCCGTATTTTTTATTAATATTCTGCTTTTCTTTAATTCTTTATGTCGTTTTCTAATTTTTTCTTATTCTTTTAATATTTGTCGATTTCTTTGAAATTTTTCGGTTTTTTCGGTTTTCCGATTTTTTCCATTTTTAAAATGTTTTCTCATTTAAAAAATTAAAAACATAACGTTCCTCCAACTGCACATTTTTTTTAGTTTATCTTTTGTTCAATATTATTTTTTATATATTATTTTTATTCAATATATTACATTCAATCAAGCACTTTAACAAGAAATGTATTTATTTCGGTTTCAATTTCCGTTATAACTTACATACCATAGATTATTCTGCCTAGTTACATTTTCTTGATATAAATAGACAACTTGCAACTTCCATTTTCTGTTGAACGTACACATTTTGAACAGATTCTCTGGAATCGTGAACGTTTACAACTCTTTACTCATAACTCAAAATTCCTGAAATATTTCTGCTACTTCCTGTTGGCTCTTATAACGAATCCATCTCCATCAAATGAGATATATCGCAAGTTTTAAAATCGACTTGGTAAGCATTTTTCCAATACCGCAGAGATGGATACCTGATAGTCAATAAATAAACTATTTTAAACTGGATGTATTTCATAAATAGACCAAACTAGTCTTTAAATAAATTATAATTTAAAACGATTTTTTAATGCAATTATCCTGTTTATTAAAGAAGTGTTTTAAAATAGAAGCATCATTGTCGCTTGTTTCTGAGTAAGTAATCTCCGTGGATCTCTTAATTCTGCGACATCTCAAGTGAAAGCTGCCGTAATATAATTGAATATACTGCATATTATATGGAGAGCACTGTCTTAGCGTGTTGTAACAAACGTTGCATGTCTCGATGATTTAATGGCCAACTTCCGGGAATCTATCATCTCTTGACGTATAAATTTACTAAGAGAATCTCCAGGGAGACATATAATACAAATTTCGGGAAGGTACAGTCGAATCGTTGTCCTTGCATATTATGCCGAATTGTATAAACACTTACATACCGGCGTCGTTTACTTAAATTTATTATTTTCAGAAAACAAATAGTAATATACCTAAAAAAGTTAAATTATTAAATTAATCTTCTTCTATTAATCGGCCATTCACGTTTGTTATGCTAAATTTAATTAAGCATTATTCGTCGGGGCCTAAAAAACATGTCTCGCCAGTTTTATATTTTTGTCGGTGTAATATTAAAATCATCTATTATTGGGCTGTCCCCGTCTCCAGTGGCTACCTTCAGATATGGTACAAGAACCCAGGACTAGAAAAGAATGGAAAAATGGTTTTTGGCGTGTGACTGAGATAATCAACGACATGGTTTTTAATATTTGTCTCTGATATACATGTGCGTAATTCACTTGGGCCAGTCACGTTTGTTATGCTAAATTTAAACAAACATTATTCGCCGAGGAAAAAAAAAGCGTGTCTAGCCAGGTTTATCTATTTGTCGGTGTAATATTAAAATAATCTATTATTGGGCTATTCCCCTCTCTAGTGGCTACCTTCAGATATGGTAAAAGAACGTAGGACTAGAAAAGAATGGAAAAAGGGTTTTTGGCGTGTGCTTGAGGTAATCGCAGACATAGTTTTTAATATTTGTCTCTGACATACATGTGCGTAATGCACTTGGGCGAGTCACGTTTGTTATGCTAAATTTAAATAAACATTATTCATCGAGGCCAAAAAACAAAATAACATGTCTCGCCAGTTTTATATTTTTGTCGGTGTAAAATTAAAATAATCTATTATTGGGCTGTCCCCCTCTCTAGTGGCTACCATCAGATATGGTACAAGAACGTAGGACTAGAAAAGAATGGAAAAAGGGTTTTTGGCGTGTGCCTGAGATAATCGCAGACATAGTTTTTAAAATTTGTCTCTGACATACATGTGCGTAATTCACTTGGGCGAGTCACGTTTGTTTTGTCGGTGTAATATTAAAATAATCTACTATTGGGCTATCTTCCTCTCCAGTGGTTACCTTGAGATGTGGTACAAGAACCCAGGACTAGAAAATAATGGATAAAGGGTTTTTGGCGTGTGCCTGAGATAGTCAATGACATAGTTTTTAATATTTGTGTCTGATATACATGTGTGTAATTCACTTGGGCGAGTCGCGTTTGTTATGCTAAATTTAAATAAAGATTATTCGTCGAGGCCAAAAAATCATGTCTCGCCAGTTTTCTATTTTTGTCGGTGTAATATTAAAATAATCTATTATTGGGCTGTCCCCCTCTCTAGTGGCTACCTTCAGATATGGTACAAGAACGTAGGACTAGAAAAGAATGGAAAAAGGGTTTTTGGCGTGTGCCTGAGATAATCGCAGTCAAAGTTTTTAATATTTGTCTCTGACATACATGTGCGTAATTCACTTGGGTGAGTCACGTTTGTTATGCTAAATTTAAATAAACATTATTCATCGAGGCCAAAAAACAAAATAACTTGTCTTGCAGTTTTATATTTTTGTCGATGTAATATTAAAATTATCTACTATTGGGCTATCCCCCTCTCCAGTGGCTACCTTGAGATGTGGTACAAGAACAGAGGAATAGAAAATAATGGATAAAGGGTTTTTGGCGTGTGCCTAAGATAATCGACGACATAGTTTTTAATATTTGTCTCTGATATACATGTGCGTATTTCACTTGGGCGAGTCACGTTTGTTATGCTAAATTTAAATAAACATTATTCGTCGAGGCCAAAAAAACATGTCTCTCCAGTTTTATATTTTTGTCGGTGTAATATTAAAATAATCTATTATTGGGCTGTCCCCCTCTCCAGTGGCTACCTTCAGATATGGTAAAAGAACCCGGGACTACAAAAGAATGGATAAAGGGTTTTTGGTATGTGCCGGAGATAATGGACTACATAATGTTATGAAATTTGTTATACTCTGTAATTTAAGGTAATTGTTATGAAATTTCTTATACCCTGTATAAGATTTGTTATAAAATATTATAGTAATTAGGGGTTGGTTGGGTTAAAAAAAATGGATAGTAATTCGAAGTAAAATTAACAGTGTTCCTTTATTTTTAAAATTAAAAAGAAAAATGTAAATTAAAAAGAAATTTTAGTAATTGATATTAAAAGTATAAACTAATTTTGGTAATATTATTATACAAAACGGCAATAAAGTTTTACACATATATTTTGTATACCCTATAGTTTATTTCCATCTTATTAAAATTTTCGAAACTTTTGCCATTGTTGCCAGATTTACAAAAATATAATTTTTTTTCATACTTTTTTGTGTCAACCTGTAAATTTTTGATTCAAAAATGGCGAGAGGTCATGTGCTGGCCACATCAGATTTTTTTATAGGTGTAATATTAAAATAATCGTAATTTTTTTTTCACTTTTATACAAAAAAAACTTTTACTGAAGCAAGTCAACTAAATAATAATTATTCGAGTGAATCCAATTTTAAAAGAACTTTTCCTTGTCTTATTACCACCATCCCGAATGCCAGAAAAAACAACTATCAGAAACTTTCATCTGCCGCACACTCAGTGGAAGCTACGGAAAGTGTAATTTTATGTTAAGTGATCTTGAGGGAAATTATACGCGATTCTCACCTCCAGTTCACACGTTAAGGATAAATAAAATTACAACGCTTGTAAATTAGTACCTAACGCTAAAAGTTAATTTGATTATATTGTAATTTGCTGGAATGCAATCTGGACGACTCGACCTTTTTTAACGATGAATTATGAGTATCTACTTACCCTGCTCTCTCTCATTGTTTCGGGTAAAAACACTCCGTGTAATTGCGCTTAACACAATTTCGAGTAAAGTGGATTTTGGGGCTAATCGCATTTCGTATATCTTTTGGATACTTTAAAACAAAACCGTTTATTTTACCTGGCTTTTGTTTATGTATCTTTTGAATATGCGTAGCAAACATTTACTCACGTTTTGAATTGGTTTCGTATCTTTGATTTATGAAATGATTGGTTGTTTAGAGATTGGATATTTTCCAAATTCGGGAAAAGACCGGGTATTTGATTAAGGGTAGATACTGGCCATTATCTTAGTAAAATATGAACAGCAGCATTTTAGGAATAAAATTGTAATGGATATTATTTTTAAATGTCTAGTCGACGTTATATGCTATTTGCTCGTTAAGTCAATAACAGATATACACAGCAAAATAGTAAAACGCCATGTATACTCACAAACTTCTGAAGGAAACTTTCCTTCTCGAAGTAAAGACAAGCGAGTAACTGCAAGATGGCCCATCAACTCTAATTGAATGGATTCCACTAATGACGATGGGCCATCTTGCGGTTGCAGGGTAATCCGGCTCCTTTACTTCAAGAAGGACAGTTTCATTGAGAATTTTGCGAATACTATTCCCAATCACATATTTTGCTATCTATATTTATTCTTTACAATAAAATAAGTATCATTAATATACGCTTTTTGTATTTGTATCTTATTCGCCATTTATTCTTATTTTGCCTTTTTCCCAATTTGCCTTTTTTCTCCTATTTTTCCCAATTTCCCTAATTTTCCTCTGTTTTTCTTTATTTTTAATTTTATCCGGTAATTTTCCGTGTTTTTCCCTATTTCTCGGTATTTTTCCATTTTTTTCGGTATTTTTTCCTAGTTTCTCAATTTTTACGGGCTTGTCCTCATTTTTCCTATTTTTCACTATTTTCACATATGTTTTCCCTATTATTCCATTTTTCTTCAATAACCCTATTTTTCCATATTTCTCTTCATTTTCTCCATTTTGCCTTATATTTCCCTAGTTTTCAATATTTTTTCATATTGTTCCCTATTTTGCTATATTTTTTTCTAATTTTCCATTTTCTTTCTATTTATTCATCTTTTCCATTGTTCTTTCCTATTTTCCTTGTTTTACTTATTTTTCCATATTTTCCTTATTTTTCTTCTTTTTCCCTCTTTGTCCCCTATTGTTCTGATTTTTACCTATTATGCTATACTTTTCTTATGTTTTCCTGTTATCCCCTAATATTTCCTATTTTTTTTTATTTCTTTTATTTCTTCCATATTTTTGCTTTTTCCCGATTTTTATTTTTTCATATTATTTCATAATTTCCCTATTTATCCATAGTTTTTTCCCATTTTTTTCTCCATTCTCCCTTATTTCCCTATTTTCCACTATTTTCCCGTATATTTCCCTATTTGTCCCTGTTTTTCACCATTTTGTTCTATTTTTTACTATTTTCCCATATGTTTCCCTATTTTATTCTAATTTTACTATTACTCTATTTTCCATTATTTGCCACTATTTTCTCCATTTTTCATTACATTTCGCTAATTTCCCTATATTTTTCTAATTTTTTCCCATTTTTATTTTTACCTATTTTCTATTATTTTGTCCTTATTTTTCAGTATTTGTCCTGTTTAGTCCCTATTTTTGCGTTTTTGCCCTATTTTTTTCTATTTTTTCCAGTTTCCTTATTTCTCCATTTTTCCCCATTTTTTCATATTTTGCTCCAAATTTTGCCCTTCTTTTCCCTATTTTTCAGTATTTTCCATATGTTTCCCTATTTATTCCGCTATTTTCCACTTTTTCCCTATTTTCCGCATTTTTCCCAATATTTGACTGTTTTTTTTATTTTTCCTATTTTTTCCTGTTTCTTTCTATTTTTTCTGTTTTTTATTTTTCCTATTTTTCTTTATTTTCACCTATTTGTTCCTTATGGTCACTTATATTTCGGCGTAATTTGCCCTAATTTCCCTATTTTTTCCTACTATTTCCTATTTTTCCGCATTTTTCTCTATTTTTTCCTTAGCCTTTCGCTAGTTTTTATCAGTTTCTCAATTTTTCTATATTTTCGCCATTTTCTCCAATTTTCCTTCATTTCCCCCAGTTTACACTATTGTTCAAATCTCTGGGTTCAGTAGATTTTCCTATTCATTGATTCTATGTCAGTCAGTCAATCAGTCAGGACTCCTCATCCTCATCCCAACCGTAACGAAGTTACTTTTATTTCCGTAATAATTTAAAATGGGACTCTGTTATCTTGCCTCAAATCGTTTTTGGACGAGCGCTCCGTTAATATTAAAGATAGGAAGCTGCGGTTTTCACCAATAGATTTTGCAGTTAATTCTTTAGAGAGCGTCTATGGCACTTTTTTTTAATAAATTTACAAAAAGCTGTACGACTATCAACCATTGTCTGTAAACAAATTTTAAAAATGTAGCACAGACGCGCTCTTCTCATAAATATTTTAAATATGAAAAAACCACATCATATTTTTAGTTGCTATATTAGGCGAGTTCTCGTCCAAATACGAATTATTATGTTTTATCTACCCTGTTCTGCGCAGAAAAAACTAGACTAGAGGGTAGGATTATTTAACATTAACCGGAAAATATTTTTACATTTATTTTATTAGAATACAAGCACATTTTCCTTGGGTAATTCTCTAACCGGCAAACACAAAAGTCACGTGGTGTGTGGGCCTCTTAAGCTTATGGTATATCGCTTCCGGAGTCGACCTAAGGAGTTGTAGCGGCAGTCCAATTTGGAGTTCCAGTGATCGAGCCGAGAACCAACCAGCGATCTTTAGAGATAGGTCAAGCTGAAAGCTGAAGGACGTGAAGTCAAGTTGTACCGTTCAGGAACCGTCAGACCGACCATTGTTAACGCCAGCCTGAAGGACGTGTCTTTACCGTACGCCACCCATGCAATGTAAGAACCGTGTTATACATCCTACAATAAAAGGTTTATTTTTAATTTGGTAATTTTATTTATTTTTGTTGTGTTCACATAACTAACATCCTAGCAGCAAATACTAAATTACTTACACTAGGAGTATTTTTTCTCTACTGGAGCTGCCCGTGCTAGTGGCCTTCACACTATAAATGAAAGGTGGCGCCCGAGGCAATCCAAAACCTGGACTAAGGCGCTAAAAGGTCGCTTAACGCCGCAATGAGCCTTATACAACTGAAGATGTAATAAAGTTTTTTCAAATCGGTGTGTCCTTCATTTGTACAAATTCAATTGAAACACCTAAAATTAAAAATAATTTTTCTGCTGACATTTTAATTCCTATCATTTTTAATTCTAGGAAAAGTGTGATTACAATTAATTTTCCGAGTATATTGAAGTTAATAATGTGATTACAATTAATTTAGTCGCCAATCACAAACAATGGATTTTCCGAGTATATTGTAGTTAATAATTTAGGCTAATGAAATCAGTTTAACGTGGTATAAGCTATATATTTTATAATTAAAAGATTTAATTTTAGTTTATTTAAATTTAAGGTTGGTTTACAAATATACCACTTATACCCGTTTTAATTTGTTTTGATGACAAAAAAAAACATATTTTCATGGCGTGGCCAGAATTTATCAACACTAGCGACTTCTAGATTGCTTTAATAGAATTAGTTAAAAGTAAGGAATTTAATATTTAAGAATACCACTTATACTTTATACTATAATAAATTTTAAACCGAAATTAAAGAAATAATTGATCTCGTAGTTGCCCTAAGAACAGAAGAGCAACTATAAGAAATTGAACGTCTACTAAAAATATTCAACAATCAGTATGGGATAATCCTCCTGAAATGATTTCTTAATTTTAAGGTAATAATTACTCAAAATAAATTAGAAACCTTATTTGTTAAAAAAAAACTTAAAATAAAATGGCAGCAAGTCAGAGCCCAAGTAGATAAAACAACCTTAAATAATGCAACCCAGCATCTAAAGTGTGAAATCCAGCGCATTGAAAATGGGTCAATTAGTTAGGTCAATTGGTATTTGAGTGAAAAGTCACAAAATGAATGTAAAGATCTGATGTACAAAACCCATCAATCAGAAACGCAAATCGGGACTCAAAACAATGTTTAAGACAGGCGGCTGTCGAGCGGGATGATAAAGAAGATCCTAAATACTAGGATGATAGAGAAGATACTAAATAATTAGAACAAATATGAATTAGAAAAAAGCACCTTACTTTGATCCCATCATCACTGAGAGAAATACCTAAAAGGGCACAATAAAAGCACAATAAAAGAGGTTATTATGATTCTCAAACCAGGAAAACTACCTCATGAAGATCCATTCTACAGACCCATATCTAACTTCCTGTCATTTTGAAACTTTATGAAAAATTGATTCTTAATAATCTGAAGTCAATAATACAAGATAAGGATCAGTATCGTTTTACAATCAATAAAAGAAAATAAAAGTTTATCGTCAGCCAGATATTTTTATAGAAGAAACAAGTGTGTGTCACTATCTTCTTAGACAAGGCACAGGCTTTCGATAAAGTATGGCATAAGAAAATATTCCACAAATTGGAAATATTGCTGCTTCGACAATATTCCAAAATACTAAAGTCTTATTTGACAGACACTTCAGGGCAAAGCAGGAGGAATCGTATTCTGATTTAAAATAAATCATGGCGGGAGTACGTACCATACTTGGTCCAGTGCTCTATCTATTGTAGACTAGCGATATCACTGAATTTCAAAATGATAAAATAACTGCCTTCGCTTATGAGATGGCAGATCTGGTTGTGGGATATAACCACTAACCCAAGAAACACACGTAGGTGAAATTCTCGTTTTAAAATATTTAAAAGTTATTTAAAGGTATACGTTGAAATTTCGACGTTTAGTTTTTAGTTTTTTTTTTAAGACGTAGTGTACGTAGTTGTGATTTTATATTGGACGTATTGTAAAAACCCGTAACAGTGTTATTTTAGTCGAATGAAGGAGATTATTTCAAACATCTCATATTAACGTACTGTTATACGTTGTATAAATAACGTTTTGCAGCTTACGTTCTCAACCTTTTAATAACGTCTGTAAGCAATGAAAAAAGGGGCGTTCCTGGTTGAAATGGTATCGTCATCTTAACCTTCTGATTCTGAAGTATATTTCACGTTTTTTAAATATCGTAGCTCACCTGACGTTTTTTCAACTCAATAAATAACATAGTCAATAAACTAGAGATATTGTTCTTTTGGTTGAATAACAAACATTATTTTAGTTATTTGATAATAATATGCTATTAGACGTTGTTTAAATAATGTTTTGCTAATCACGTTTTTTCTACTCAGCCGGTTCGCTTTGACGGCTTGTATGCCAATAAGTGACTATATCCGTGGTACACATCAACCTATGATAGATGGTGTTACTATCTGTCATTTTTGGTTTACATAAAAATAGTTGGGGTATACAGAGTTGGTTTTTGATACTATGAATTCTGAAAGGTGAAACTGATGTGATGATTCCTATACGGATGAAACATGTAGCTAATGGTTTAAGTGTATAGTTTTCAAAAACATATTCTCTCTGTCTTGACACCTGAAAATGTTACCTCTTTAAACGTTACCAAAAATATGTTATACAACGTAAACAAATCCTAAAGAAAAGACGTAAAAATGTAACCTTCAATAAACGTTTATATAACGTTACCAATAACCAGTAAAAAAACGTTTTATTCAACCATTTAAAAATGGTTCAGGCAACGTAAAAGACACCTAAATACAATACGTAAAGTATACCCTTTATTATACGTTTATATTATGTTACTAAATACAGTCCAATCAAAAGATGTGGTAAACGTTAAAATCTAGTTACTGAATATAGTCAAATAAACGTTGTCAATTTAGTTAAAATTAACGTTAAAGTAAGCGAAATTTGACCGAAAAATTAACGTTCCGTCACGGGTTATTATAAAAAAACGTTCATGTGTTTATTGGGAATAAGTTGCTAAAAAACAACACATGTCTATTTATCAAATAACACATAGACTAAGAGATGGCGTATAAAATTGAATGTAAATCAAATCCGTTCATATTAACTTAATAAATAAAAAAGCTAAAAATATATCTAGCAAAATAAACAAGTTTATAGTAATATAGCAAAATATCTGGTCATAACCCTCGAATTGAGACTACACTGGAATTCCCACATCAAACAGAAACGCTTAGAGCTTAATATTACATATAAAATGATGCATTGGCTACTAGGACGAAGTTCAAAGCTAACCACTTATAATAAGTTGTATCTCTATAAGCAAATATTGAAATGTATCTGGATTTATGCCAATAAGACTAATACTGAAGTTATGCAGCAATTCAAAAATAAGGTACTAAGGTACATCATCGGTGCATTCTCGTATTGTCGAAACAGTGACATCCATCAAGACCTTCAAATAGAAACTTTTAACCAAAATACGTACAGAATCGCTAGTGGTCACAGCTGCGTAATCATGATCCTGGAGAACCGTATATGTAATACTCCTATATCGCCAGCTTGAGAGAGAAGAGCACCGCCGATAGTAGAGTGTAGGCGATCGTTTCTCTTTCACGCAGCCTCTGATAGTCATAGGCGTCACAGCTGTACAGATTTTTTTTATTGTTAATTTTAAATATTCAGCGGAAGATACTACAGCTATATACTCATAATATATATGACGTATGCGCGTTAGCACCCGATTCCGATCTTGCATCTCCTTGTGTCAGAACGCTTTGTTTCTACAGGCTAAGATAGGACGCTGGCGATATAAGAGTATTACATATATGTTGAGAACACGAATATGGTGAGAAACCTTTTGAGTTGGTGGAAGAAGTGACAGTATAAAGCAGAGTACCGTGCGGGAAATATGTTACATATTAGTTTTAATGTACTTATAGAAGTAGACCCTAAGAGAAACTAGTTAGTAGCCAAAAAGAAAAGATTTAACATCGCAGTCCACTCCTACGAACGAACCACTTGATTTTAGAAGAAAAACATATTACGCAACTGTGGAGAAAATATTTAGACATTTTCCATCATCCAGGAGATTCATTTACATTCACTAACCATGTAATACCATACCATAAAAAACCACTGGTTTTTTACAAAATCTACATATTCTCAGACTAAATAAATCCCCCTATTCTTCTCCTATTTAGGTAGTGCCAAAGAAGTCAGATGCGTCTTGAAAAATCAAAAATCAAATCAAATAGCTTTAAAAAAAATCCAAAGTTGTGATTGTTGAAGATGAATGTGTAGTAGCCAAATTGTGATACAATTTCCAAGGCAACTTATTTTTTTCAAGCTCATACGTTTTTTGATCCAGGATTTTAAGCATTTATAAATAAAAATAAATATTTATTGTTCCATTTTTGTCTTTTATGGTAATGTTAATTAGGACCGTTAAAAAAATACATTTAACATTTTATAATAATAATATTTTTCTTTAAATAATAAACTTAAAAAAAATCTGTTTTTTGTTCGGTTAGGAATCCGAATTGAACCATCCTGACTAACACATATTCAACATAAGATTATTGACATTAAATCTCGAAGCTGCGGGCAACATATTGATATGTTACCTATACCGTGGATGTACATTGATTGATATCATGTATTATGTATGTTTACATTTTTATTTTTCTGCCAGATCACTCCTATATTGATGTTTTTCCAGTCAGCATATAAAAATTTTAAAAGATTTGTTTGGTTTTAAGATTAGTCCATTAAATCAGATCCATTTGACTTGACGTTGTCCTTAACGATTATTTACGACAGATTTGATTAAGCGTTTTCCAAAATCTAAACTATTTATAATAAGTCCATTTAAATTAAAAATAATAAATATAATACTAAAAAAAGTCAAGGTCAAGCTACAAATATGCCGAAAAGATTTAGGAAGAGAAAGACAAATAGTATTAGAAGATGAGGAGGACAATGAAGAAGTAATTTTAGATAATGATGAAAAATAATATTGCACAGGTAGAAGAATGGAACAGGAAATAATAATATAACGAGCAGTAACAATTAATGAAAATGTTAATATTTACATAGTAATGAACATGAAAGTCACGAAAACAAATTTCTAGTTTCACGTGTCATTTTGATTCAAGTATCACGTGACATGACCTTGAGATGTCATAGGTCAAAAATTAATATCATTTTAAAGGCTTTTCAGAGTTGAATCTTGTCACAGACAGACTGACGACAGAGCCGTTGTATAATAGTTTATTTTTTTGGACACCTCTAGAACTGACTAAAGGAAAAAAATAAATAATGAAAATGTTAGAATTATTGAACTATAAGTCAGTCGTTTTCTATTAAGTACCAAAATAGAAGCTTGAGTTGAAAATGAGTCGAGTTTAGAATATCCTTATCAGACGTAGCGCAAGTGTATATCCTTCGTTTAACTATTATTCGTAGTATCGAGCGTCGTCGTCAGAGTCGGCTGTAGCGGCGGCATCTTCTGCGGCCGGCGGCTGTAGTCGGTTGCGGCATCGCCTAAGCACCGAGATTACGCGGCGGTTAAGTCGACTAAGTAATTTGATTGGACGCGCCAGCGGTTTGTTGGCTAATTATCGGCTCGCCTCGAGCATCTCTCCAGCTTTCATTAGCTTAATGTCGGTATAAAGTTATTTTCAGTGCGCTTTCCGAATGTGCATCGTTTATTGTTACATTGTCTTGCTGTTTCGTTCCGACGGCGACGAGAAGAAGAGCCGCATAATTCGGTCGTTCCTAGACGATTTTATCCTGCCCATGTTGATTTCTATCTTAGTTTAAAGAGTAAAGAGGATGGAGAACTAATTTGGGAATTAGTCAAGTTTATCACGTCGCGTAGCTCGCGTCTGCTGACGAAATTGAAGTAAATGAAGAGAGAAAATGGACATAAGTTAACAGTTTCGTATAATTGTTGTTAAATAAATAAAAAAAATTATACATAGTTTACGAGTAAATTATAACTAATAGAATCAATATCGTACTACTACAAACATAAGGATGTTGGTCTTGAATAAATATGAATTAAGAACTCATATCCATTTGGAATTTCTTTTACTAGTTCGAAGGACCAGTCTGATTATCACATCAGACACATTATTTAACATAAAGAATCGATTTTATTAATTTTTAAAGGTTGTTTTGTCACCCATTTATTGAATGAAAATATAAATTGAATTTACACTTTTTTAACAACACAACTTGTACCCAGATAGCACATATTAATCCGTTGGATGTCCATTGGAAGTTCATTCATGGACATACCGACTGTCCAATAGACATCCAGAATTTTACAGATGGACATCCAATGGACTATACTAAACAAATGTCTCACTCCTGGACGTTCATTTGGACTCTATGAGAGGTCCATACATGGATACTTTTTTAATTGCTGTTGGACAATTTATGGACATCCATACCGACACTAATAAATATTAAAATAAAATTGCCACTAAAGTAGAAATACATTTATTGTTATTAATAATTATAATAACATATTATGGTACATCTTTACGATTTTTTTTATATGTGTTTCTCGCTATGGGCGCCGAATTTATGAAACGATTTTAAAGGTAAAAAATAATTGAAGGGATTAAGCTCAAATTATATTATGGGTTCGTTCCTCGAATAGAATTTGAAATATATCAGAAGTAAAATATTAAATATAAAAATTTTGGCGCCAGTCAGTCGATTTTTTGGTGTGATTAGAAACAATTGACAAAAAAACTGTGATATATTTCAAAATCCGTCCTTTCTTTTTTTTTGGTTAAGGAAATTAAACTCAAATGAAACGTTATATTTGTTTATTTTATAGATAAATCAGAGATTCTTCTTTTTCTTTTCTCAATAAAAAAACTTAGCTTCTTCAGGTAGGGTCTTGGTGTTGTCGGAGTAAACTGTCCTGTTCCAATTGTCCAGAGGAAAGAGCCTCTTGAATCTGGCAAACTTGACTGTCAAATGTTGGAACAGCGGAAAATTTTCAGTCACCCCCAAGTGAAACCAGAAAAAACCACCAAGAAAAACCCCTATAATTGAAGGGGAGACGAGAAAGAAATCTTCAGTAAAAAACACTGGCAATACAAAGATAATACAACGATAAAGTCTATTTCTGATCTTAAATAGATATTAAATAGATAAAAATGCAGGTTCTTAACACAGGATGGTAATTTATATAAAAGGCCAATAGATAGAGGGAGAACATATGACGCGGAGGAATAGGAAAGGGAAATTCAACATGAAACTATAAAATATACAGAGTAGATGAAGAATGAAAATACAGGGTGGCACAAGGAAACGTAACACGCTGATCTTCTCAGCCATTTTTTAATTGCAATGTCCGTAGTTTTCTTATCAGAACCGTTGTGGCTTTCAGCAGCAGCTGGAAAACAATTTTAGAAAAGGATTTGCCTTAAATCAAATTGAACAACAAACAGTAATAAATCATTTAACAAACGGCGACTTGGCAAATGGGCTAAATAAGATTTTTCACGAGGTTATTAGAAAACAAATGATTTGCCTGCCTATAATATTTTTTGTTAATGTTTGGCATCTTATATTTATTGTTAGTATTTAAAATTATACTTGGCTTTATTACCAGCAGATAACATATACCAGAAATAAACTCAAAATAATGTTAACAGCGTAATTAAAAAATTAAAAAGGCGCCGAACAACCCAACCTAAAATAACTAATAACTGCGAAATTGTAACTAGAACTTTTTCTGTCCCAAAAACATATCTTTCGTGGCCTTTTACTTTATATCTGGTCAACACGGTAATGAAGACAAGGTATTTTAATAAAATTGTAGTTTGATAATATAATTACAATTATTTATTATAAGACGAACATACCTTAATAATATAGGTACTTATCAATGCTAGAACATTCCCTCATTTGGGACAGTGTTTGGACTTCCACTGGACTATCGGAATCTGTGTATCTAATGTATAGCAGAAAGAGGACGTCGAATGGTCGTCCATTTAAAGTCCATGGACATACAGGACATTGTTTGGACAAAATATGGACGTCCAATGGACGTCGTGTGCTGTCTGGGTAGAGCATAGCTCTAACTTCATTAAACCTCAATAAATATTATTAACACTTGTTACTAATTTGAAATCTCAGAATGTTCTCAATATTACGTTGTGGTTTGGACTCGCATATTTCAATCTGAAAAGCTCTCGCCGTGAGTTAAATATTCTCATCGAGAATCTAGAAGCTAGTCATAATAATTGAAGTGAAAAGCCCTCGCCGGGAGACAACTATTCTTTTGAACGGTCAAGAAGCTAATGATGTGGGTGGATAATAATTTGGCGCGATAGATGCATCTTTTCAAGGTTATAACGGACAACTATTCTTCTGAACGGTCAAGAAGCTAATGATGTGGGTGGATAATAATTTGGCGCGATAGATGCATCTTTTCAAGGTTATAACGGATTTTAATTTGTAATGGACTATTCCATATTCTGACGCAACTGCGCTCGTCGCTCTATATGAAAATGATATATAGAAAGAGATGAGTGTTAGTTTTAACGGTTTTTTCTAGAAATAATTCCTTTGGTATAGCTGTACCGTTTTACATCACGTGATAAATGACATGGACAAATTTTTGATGAAATTTTTTGATTTGGAATCTATTTTTAGATTTTAGAATAATAAATTGTAAAGTCATGATCAAAAGTATGAACCAAAATAAGATACATATTAATTTTAAAAGAGATAGAAATTAGTTTGTGAATTCTGGATAATTTTCCAGTGAAATTTATCCAGGTCTGAAATCTGATCAATTAAAATTGGTTTGGAAAAAAAAGCTATTTACAAATACATCTAAGAGACCTCACTGAGAACTATACAGATTTTTAGATATGCTAACAAACAACAATAATTTGTAAACAAATTAAATTAAATACAGTTATAAACGTAACTGAATTATTATTAAAAAAGTGTGTTTATTTATATTTTTTTAGAGATACAATTAAATGAAAATAAATGTGCACATCCCGTATATTATTTAACTATAAACATTTTTTTTTTCAATTTAAAATTTTATACCAATAAAATTCAAATACAGTTTGCTGCAAATTTTTATTCGAAGAGCTTTAATATACATTTCCAATCGACATTTAAAAAGATTTAATGTTTTAATACTCCACTTTTTATGAATGAATGAAAATCCCGTTAAAGAAAATATATGGCAGATTATTAGCGAATGAGTAGAATTTAATGAAAAGTCTCACGGCCGTAAAAATAAAATGGGGAATAATTTCGCGAAAATAAAAGGCTAACAGAAACTGGGAAAATCCAGAAATGGAAAGTATTTATTACAACTAACCCAATCTTGAAACGATTCGATTTAAGCCACTTGTAAAGACCGGAAGCTAAATGTGAGGCCACTTATCAATTCCCCACAGTTAATAGGTAATAAGGATATCAATTTTAAGTATCCATTAAACAATAATTATGAATTTTTGCCTGGTAATTATAGTACAGGTATTAATTTATCAATAATTAGTTAGTTTTCTCTAGGGAAGAACCCTATCGAATTTCAGCAGGATCAGGTCGGCCCTTCCGGTACTTGCCATACATACTAAAGTATTTTGGATTGGTAAAACTTTTTTCGAGTCCAAATTTTTAAAACATTTTAGTAAAAAATTGAAAAAAAAAATGGAAAACAAGAAAAAGAGTTGAAAATCTGGGAAAAATAGTAATAAATAGAGAACCTGTAAAAAAATAGTAAAAAATATTTGGGAAATAATAAGTAATAATGGGAAAAAATAAGGAAACAGAAAAAAGAAGAAAAAAATTGGAAAAATAGGATAAAGTAGGAAAACATAGAAAAACATAAATAGGAAAACTAAAAAAAAATGAACAAATGGAAACATAGCAAAACATAGAGACAATAGAAAAACTGGGCAAAACTAACCAAAAAAATAGGGAAAATTAGAAAAATGAGGAAGAAAACTAGGAAAAATAGGATAAAATAGGAAAAAATGAAAAAAAAAATAGATAGGAAAACTACAAAAAAAAGTTTAAAAAATAAAAAAAATAGTAAAACATAGGGACAATAGAAAAAATGTGCAAAAATAAGGAAAAACAGGAAAAAAATTGGAAAAAATCAGAAAATAGGAAAAACAGGAAATAATAGGAAAAAATCAGAAAAGCAGAAAAAAACAGGAAAATCGGAAAAAATGAAGAAAATAGAGAAAAATATAGAAAAAAGGAGAAAAATATAAAGAATGGAGAAAAATAGATAAAAACATAGAAAACTAGGGAAAAATAGATAAAAATAAAACAAAATTAAAAAAAAAGGCTTTTACTTTTCTTTTTGAAATTTTATTTTCGAAGTGAAAACTTCTCAGCATTTTGGACCATTTTTGAATAGGTAAAAAATAGAAAAAAAAATCCGTAAAACGGGAAAAAGAGTTCAAAAACTGGAAAAAATAGTAAAAAATAGGTACAAAAGAGAAACTGGCAAAAAATAAGAAATAATAGGAAAAAATTGAAAAAATGAGGAAATAAAATAGAAAAGAGAGGAAAAAGTAGGAATAGAAAAAAGTAAATAGGGAAAAATGAAAAAGTTGAAAAAATGGAATAAATATTAAAAAATAGGGAAAATAGAAAAATTGGGAAAAATAAGCAAAAATATTAAAAAATAGAGAAAATCAGAAAAATGAGGAAAAAACAGGAAAAATAGGATGACGTAGGAAAAAATAGAAAAAAATAAATAGAGAAACTAAAAATAAGTTGAAAAAATGGAAAATAGTAAAACATGAAGACAATAAAAAAACTGAGCAAAAATAAGTATTAAAAGGAAAAAATAGGAAGAATACGATAAATTAGGAAAATAGAAAAAAAAATCAATAGGAAAACTAAAAATAGTTGAAAAAATGAAAAAAATAGTAAAACATAGGGTCAAAAGAAAAACTGGGCAAAAATAAACAAAAATAGGAAAAAAGTTGAAAGAATGAGTAACAAATAGGAAAAAAAATTGAGAAAAAGAGAAAAATTTAGCAAAATGGAGAAGAATTAAAAGAAAAGAGAAAAATAGATAAAAATAGAGAAAAAGAGCAAAATATAGTTAAAATAGGTATGAATATAAACTTTAGAATTTGATGAATTAGGGTCGAATTTTAACCACTGCGCGGCCACTAGTATGTGTGACATGAAAAGTTTGGCCAGGATCGCACTAGCCATTCATGCTTTACAACGTTCCTATATCTATGTTTACAGCATAAAAAGTATTCGCTGATGGGCCGAAGTCCAAAAACGGTACACCACTGTTGGAGTTTCTCTAAAATTTTGCATGAACATTTGGAAAAATAAAAAATTTCACTTATAATTAGTTTTTGCAAAAGGTAGAAAAATTTTTGTAATTCAATTTTCTGTATACTTTCTCATGCTTAATATAAATCTGAAATCCTAATTTTAAATATTACAAAAATAAGAAAAAATTAACAAATTTTAAAATTTCAGACCCCATCAATTTTTTGCCTTTATAGGCACAAACTGTTCCTAATTTATTTTTTTTACAAAAATCAGAATCTTTTTGCCTTAATTCTTACATACTTTTTTTAATAAAATCTTTCGTTTTTTTTATTTTGAGTTTAATTCTAAATTAAAATTTAAAATTTTACTCAAATCTGAAAAAAATTCACAAATTTTAAAACTTTAGATCCCTAAAACTCCTATTTTTTAAAATATAGTTACCACAAAGTCAACATAGGTAGCAGATATTAAATACCGGTGCAAATGAGTACGTCCAGTCATGTTTCACATCTGGCAGGTCAATGAAGGTCAAGGTCAAGCGTCATTGAACTCAAGGTCAACGAAGATCAAGGTCAACACAAGTGGAGACAAGAAAAAAAATATTTAAAACAAAAATAAAACAATATATGCGGTTGAAATTCAATTTAATTTAAATTAGACAAAATCAAATGATCCAATGGTTATAAACTAAATAGTATGTCATACAGAGTGTTTTGATGGATTACTATCAATACAACATTAAATAAGAAATATTCAGTCATTAAATATTTGATGTCTTTAATTCTTTATAAACAAAATACAGGGCGCTCTATCAATTTTGCTCATTTATTAAATTATTTATTACTTACGAACCACATTATATATTTTTTTATTTCCTACATATATTCATTGTCATATGTGGTGCCAAATAGGGTATAAATGAGGTACAGACATTAAGAAAATTCACTTTAAAATATTGTCCTGTTTATAAGACACATATAGACGGACATGCTTAACTTGTATTTCGTCTAGCGCTTTCTCATCCTAACATCCTAACTATATTGCAACGACACTTCGGTCGTTACGGGTCACTTTGGCTCCCTAGTCCAGGTTTCGGATTGCCTCTGGCGCCACCTTCCGTTTAGAGTGTGAAGGCTACTGCACGGGCAGCGTCAGTGGAGAAAGAAATACTCCAGGGGTCGTTATGGTATCGACCAAAATCACTGGCGGCCAGAAGGGCGGTCTTTACTTGCCCTGCTGGGTTTGAGTACCTGGGTATTAGCTGCTGGGATGTTAAAACTCAAAACAAATATTAATAATATATTTGAATTGCCCTACTCGATACGAACTTAAGCGTCTAAGAAGCAGAGACGAGAGTGTCTCCATCTGCCTGACGACGGTTCAACTGGTACGACTGGTCTTTTATTCACAATTTTAAGTTAATTTTACTCCAGTGCCGTGCTCGGTTTAATTTATATATTTTAAATAATACGGAAAAAAAGTAACTTTGTTACAATACGATACTGTTTTGAGAGAGATAGAAATTAACCGAACAATCGTTTCATCTCTTTCTCTTGAAATAATGCAATTCTCACTACTGAGCATGTCCATGAGCATATGTCAATGCAATTAAATTATATATTTTTGGTATTTTTTTTTAAATGTAAATTGTGTATTTTGTTACAATTGGAAAAATAAAACTTATCACTTTCAAATAATTTTATTCGATTCACAACTAAATACATTGGATAGCTAAACTGAACTAACTAAACTATTTTATTCGGGGAACCAGATATGCGATGTGTCGATTCATCGGTTTCTTATTTAATACATATTTCTATTTAACAATAATTATTTACTGTTTTATTAAATATAAATGTATCAAGAAGAATTAAATAAATAATCAAAGTCTAGTACCACAAAATACTTTAATATTTATAGTTTGAAGGGAAACGGGCAGTGGATAATTTTTGGAATGGGGTATAAGTATTCTAGGCAAGATGTGATATTTTTGGGCGACCCTGTGTGCGGTCACAAATAAAATGATAAATAATTTTTTTTTAATTTTAATAAGTAAAATGAAACATCAGTGAAGCCTAAAGGGCGATTTAGTACATAATTATCATTAGAAACGATAGTGACAAGTTATATTTAAAAGTTAAAACGATGGGCTTGGTAGTAATAAATAAAGTGGCTGAGTAAAGGTATAGGCAAAAAATTATAAAAAGAGGCCAGAAACGAAGAAGTATATAATGACAGTTAAATAAGAAGAAAAATGACACTTAGAAAACTAGGTTAGGGACTGAAAAACAAAGTTGTTTACTAACGAAGAGAGTAAAATTTTTTTCCAAGAAAAATAACACACTAAAACATTCGGTTGAAGGAGCGGAAAATAGGAATTAATAGAAATGAGGGGAGGCAGGAGCTAAAAAGTGTCAAATTTTTTTTTAGGTTAAGTCTCTGAAATGATAAAGTGAAATAAAGTGATTACCTATATTATTTAGCAGTTCATAATTGCCTCAATCGCGTCCCATTTTAGTGGCTTTTTTTAAATAATAAAATTTCTGCCCAATCCCTGTAGTATCCTGAGAAATATGATAAATAGCAGGAAGTTTAAATCTCGTATATGCCCTTTAAAGATGGTGTCATTACCTAGGCTTGAGTTGTGTGCAGCTCTTCTATGTGCACGATCGGCTAGGGAAATAACATGAAGTATTGACGTTAGCATTGACGAAATTATCTATTGGACAGACTCTACTATTACTTATGCTGGATAAAGGGGGAACCGCATCAATGGAAATCCTTTATTACAAATTCTATTTCGGAAATTCATAAATTAACCAACATTAATTAATAGAGACATATCTCGTCACAATATAATCCGGCTCGAAGGACCATATGTTTGTGGTTATATTGAGATTGGCATTTGCCATAAGATTGAAAAATTGTCTTCCCAAATTATATTTTTGTATTGACTTAAAAATGATATTAATTAAAAGATGAAAACGTCAATTATAATAAAAATGACGCCAGAGCCGTAGTCAGTAACAAACTCATGTTTATAAATCAAACACTAACTGAAACTTGTTTATTTACTTTTGGATTTCGCTATTATTATAGTAGTTTAAAAATCATTTTCATCAGAATTTCAACAATTACTATTCTTTTAACATATTTAATACCCGCTTTAATTTACAAAAACTTGAAGTAAATTTGATCAATGAAAAAGTGATTGAAATAAAACTAAATTCCACTCATATATAATTTTTGATAAAAAATGTAGTTTTTAATTCATTTACTTTTGTTACAGGTAACTGGTGTCTGGAGGGCTAATTTGTAACTGAAAAGGTTATATTTAAAAATGTAAGACAATAATTATAATTATTTTTTTTTGATTTATTTTACAAATGTATAGGTTAAATCTAACACGTAATTTTAGGAGATATTGTAAAATTAGATACTGCTAGGCTACTAGGGGTCCATGTATTTTGCCCTATTTTTTGGTTTTGTTTAAAATAAAAGTGCCACAGTAGATAAATTAAAAAAAATACTTCGGATGTCACAAATTCAACATAGTATATATTAAATACCGGTACCAGTCACATCTGGCGGGGGCAATGAAGGTCAAGGTCGAGGTCATTGAACTCAAGGTCAATGAAGGTCAAGGTTTATTAAATTGAATATGAAGGTCAAAACAAGTCGAGACAAGCGGATAGTGGATAAATTAAAAAAAAATACATCGGATGTATTGTCAAGCATGTCAAGCAATGCTCTTTATTATTAGACCTGAAACCAACTTGATAAAAGAAAAATTTTAGCAGTTTACCTAAAATAGTTATTTTCCTAACAAGTGCGGAAAGTTATACTTTTTCGCACGCAATTGCAGTTGCCCGAACGAAGCGAAGCGGAGTTCGGGCATGCAATTAAGTGGGGAAAAGATACTTTACGCAAGTGTTAGGACCAATATTTTTTTACAAGCGCCTAGAATTAAAAAAAAATTTTAGCAAAATTATTTTTTACAATAAATTAAATATTCCATGAACAATATTTTTATTTAGTTACCAAATATTTTTTAATCATTTTAGCATTTATAAAATCAGTGCGAAAAGTTCAACTTTTCGCACTCAAATGCGTGCGGAAAAGTATACTTTTCCGCACGCTTGTAGAAAAAAGAAGATTAAATTATAATTATTTATATCTTTCACTTTAAGGGACGTCAGAATTAGCTGCATATTTCTATGACGGTGAATGAAAAAGTTTGTGCTAATATGATATAATAGCTTAAGCTTAGTATATATTGTTTTTAACTGATTTATTAGTATTAGAATTTACTTAAAAGTTTGACACCGTTAAACCAAGAATTTATATTACACTTTATTCGTCTTTATTCGTGCATGTCGAATCTATAACAGTCATATCCGATAAAAGAACACAAATTACCTTATTCGGTGAGATTAGGATTTGCTACTGATATAAAAATGCTAGCATGTGGTCGCGCCAGATAAATGGACAAATAAAAGACATACTAGAATACTAAAATTCAAAAATTCTTGTTCTATTTTGAGAATAAATAATTTTTTTTTTCAGTACAAAATTTTGAGTAGTAGTTATCGACGAGGTCTAATTAATATTAACTATTTTAATTAATAAATGCAAGAATATTATATTAGCATTTCGATATCTTATTTTTTAAAGAAAAAAGATTTCTTCGTAACGATAGATACAAAAATATATATCTCGATATTCCCAGTTAAGGTGCATTACGGCTTCTTATCTTTGTAGGTACTTTTCCCGTGATTGCAAAAAGGGAGAGCCGAGAATTTATGTTTAAAATACTTTTTCAGACACTTTTCGCTGTTTTGGAATTCTCTGTTTTTATGCGAAGCTATAAATCATTTTGAAAGCTACCCCGCTTGTATCGTCTTTATCGGCATTCCGCGATTTTGAGTATAAAACGAAAGTTCGGTCTTTATCCATTCGAGCCAAACAATTTGACATACACAAAGATGCCAAAGCAAAAAGTCGCTATAATATGGGTTTATTTAATATAATTTTTCTACACCCACATGGATATTGTCATTCTACGCACACTTTATACAATAAATATGTAGAATATATAGTTTCATTAGGGGACGAATATTAAATCCTCTAATTAGAGTTCATGCTAACTTATTTATAGAAACATATTTGTAAATATGAGTAATTCCAGTGAAGAATCAATAAATCAATAAATGGTACTACACCAAATACTATATTGGACAGTCTGGTAGGAGATTCGAAAATAGAATAAAAGAACATATCAGATAACTGGAGAAATTTAAAAATACTGTGGATATCAATACCCATTCTACATTTGCTAACCATATTATTTGAGATGCACTCGTATGTTAAGAACAGGGAGTTTTAGCACCTCACCCGCTAATGCTAACGTTAACGCTAAATTTGGTTAGCGTATAGATTAACGGAATATAAAAAATCGAGTTTTAGCAAAGCAATTGCGTTTTTCTGCATTTTAGATTATGTCATGTGTCAATTATGACAATTGTTTTACAAACAGAGTTTAAGCACCTGCTAACGTTAACGCTGACGCTAACCGTAAGTTCGAGCAGACTTTGCTAAAACTCTATTTTTACATTTCGCTATACGCTAACCAAATTTAGCGTAAACGTTAGCGTTAGTGGATGAGATGCCAAAACTCTCTAGTGTATTTGGAGATCCGCAAAAGATCCTATTATTTCAGGAAATTTACCATATAACGCCATTTTTATTTTTACGTGAGCATACGCTATCTGCTAGAAATGAAGGTTAACGTTAGCTTCGACGTAGGGAGAACCATATATTCCTTAATGATCAATTTTACAATATCTTCATTAATTTTTAACGTTTCCTCTTCTGATTTTTGCTTTTATTCCCTTCACACATCCTTTTTAGTTATTGCTTAATAACGTGAACCCTTAATGTTTTCTTCTTTAAATTGTTCATATTTTAGTTGTCATGTAAATTTCTTCTTTTTTCTACTTCTTGGGTCATATGTTAAATTTTTGTTACTCAATATTGCTTTATTTGTTATGTACTGTACTCAACTAGTTTTAACTTCCTATTTTGTGTCTTGTATAGTGAATTTCCTTTAAGAACCTCTGTTTCCTTCCCCTACTTAATGTTTATTGGTTAATTTCCATTCTTCTTCGTCAATTACTGTAGCTGTTTCCACAATCTCGTATCTTGTTCACTTTCAAGTCATTTAAGTGGTGTTCGTTCAAGATATAATTTACGAATTTCGAGTTAACTATACAGCTTTTATCGTTTCACTTGGTGTCGGATTGGATTTTGATATCTGGTCCACCTATTTTGACATTACCACCTCGTACTGACCCAGTGCCTTTGAGCTTTTACCGTTCTATAGAAACTAAAGCCTGAGAGCCCGGCCATCTTACCCGATAGGTCAACAGCAATCGATCTTCTATTTTCTTAACACGTTCAGTGCCAGAAAGATATCAGTTACTTCAATATTGGTGTCAGCTATATATTGAGTAACGGTAGTAATGGGCAAATAGGAAAACTTTAAACTGTTTAATCACTTTTTAAAGAAAAAGAAAGAACTCTACTCAGGTTTCACTGAAACAGTAATAATCTATTTAAATTGCACAGTTTGTGAACGGCTAATGGTGACACCAGCTATAGGCAAGAGAAAAGTAAAACGCCTTTTGGCGATACTGGCACTGAAAGTGTTAACTATTCATTGGGTGATGAATAGTTCAGCCAGGCTATTTTTGGATAGAGTAGCTGTTTTAATCACCTTACTGTCTTATCTTCTGTTTGTGTACATTCTTGTGTATGCTTTGTCCTTACTTTAAGCTATTTCGGATTGGATCTTTGCACTCGAGAAAAATTCGAAACATGCAAAAAACAGTATGTCACTTGTAATGATATTTGTCTTCTTATAGTTGTCATCGTTTTGATTTCTATTAAATATTTGCTGTCTCTATTTTCCTTTAATTTTTAGATCTGAAACATAAAGAATAGTAAAATTTTTGGTGCCTTTTGGTTTTTGGATATCTGGGCATTCGGTTATATTCTTTATATAATGACTGTTTGTGATACACCATGAAGCTCTTATGGCATTTATTACCAGTCTATTTTGGAAGGAATGTAGTCTTTCTTTATTCATTTTGCATATATGTCCCCAGGCTGCTGAGGCACATATTATTATCGGTATTATCTTTAGCTTATTTTTTACCAGTCGTTGCTTTTTGGATCCTATGACAACTTCCTGTTATCCTGTCATTCTCTTTAATTTGTTTATTGTTGATTTTGTATGCTTTGTGAAGGTTGGTCCACTGTCCATAATTATACCCATATACTTTGCTTTGTTTGTCCATCTAACTATGTCTCCTCCTATTTGAATTTCTGCAGTTGGGACCATTCTTAGATGTCTAATGCGGTTTATTGTAGTCTTCTAGTTATCCTCCTTGGATCTATGCTACGGGCATATATTGTCGTATTATCTGCGTAGATCTAGCACTGTACTATCTGAGATATTGTACAGTTGCGCCGAAAGAACGCCCTTTTGGAGTATTCCGGCTTCCTGTTGTCCTTGTTTTGATAAGATGCCTCTGATTTTAATTTGTAAGGCTCGTCCTTTTAGGAGCTTTGTAAGTACGTTGGAGTATATTAGTCCTTCGTACCAGGTTTTGTCAAACACTTTATTGATGTTAAGGAAAATAGCTCCTGTCGATTAGTTTCTGTTAAATCCCTGTGTGATGTATTCTGCCAGTTTTATCAGTTGTCGCACTTATGATCTTTCTTAAATCCAAATTGTTCTTCTGGCTGTATCATTAAAGCATCTGTTTGTTCTTACAGTTTACTCAGAATAATTCTTTCCGCGATTTTCTCATTCATGTTTATAAGTGTATCGATCTGGACACCTGTGGAAGGGTAAGATTTTAATTAGGTTATCATCAAGACAATTGCCTTCTTCCAGTTTGCGGGAAATTACTTTATTCTGAGTATTTCGTTTATTATCGCCACCATATCCATTAGTCCTTTTTGCGGCAGGCTCTTAAATCCTTTGTTTATTGTGTTATCACATCCATGAATTCTTCCACTTCTTCTGGTGTTATGTATTGTAGGTTTCGTATGCCCTCTTCAAAGATTTAATTCTCTAATTCTTCTTCGACTTTTTCTTCGAAGCCTATGTCGTCTTGGTTGTAATTTAACATAAATTGTCCCCATTGTTGTTCTATATGTTTCTACCTTTTCTTCTTTGTGTATGCGATACCTTTTTGTCTATGTATAGTAAGTACGGATTTTCTGTCCGTTCTAAGGAGTTTCTCGAGGTTCCATATTCTTGGTGTTTGAGGGTCCTATTCCTTGAGTTGGTCCCTAACTTGTTGTGCTAGTCTTTTATCTTCTTATCTACGCACTCTTTGAGCAACCTTTCTCAGCCATTAGGTCCTTTAGGTCTTGCGATAGGTTTCCGAATCTTTGGTGCCTCTTTTTCACGAATTCTATGAAGCTTCTTGCTAATGCTTCCTGCAATGATGTCGTCAGATCCAAAAAGGAGTGGTTATTGTTTTAGGTGTACCACCCACGGACTACTCCTTTAATATTCACTTTGAATTTTTAATCGTTTAAATTTTTAATAATTTTCTTTTTCATGTACATTTCCCAATTATCCTCCTCCTCGATATATATTTATCAGCGTATTTAATGCTCAATGTTAATTCTATTACTTTTACAATACTTCTTAAGCTTTGTTGTGTAAAAAATTTTATTATTCAACTTATGAAACATTGATTGTACTGTAATATTACCTTATTCAAAATAAGTCTATTTCGTTTAAAATTCAATACATTGTAATAATTCACTTTTGAAATATTTACCCGGATATATAAATCAATAGGACAAAGGCTGTTCTTCTCAGAAGGGCCTGCAAAAGGAAAAAGCCAACGGAATCACAACACATGTAGTATATAAAACTTTCTGACACGAAATTAAATTTACTCGTTCAAAAATATAAAATTATAAAACAACGTGTTTAGTTTAGTCAAATTATGTTATTAAATAAGAAACAGGACATGGCTTTGGATAATGGTTTTTTGGCGGGTTTTTCCATCCCTGTAAAGTCCAAAGTTCATGATTCTAACCCCACCTTTACCTCTCTCGAGAGATCAGACTTAATATTATATGGCGGGGATTCTAATTACATAGCTAGTCGCTGATATATCGCATAATTCAAGTAAACTCCTGCTAGGTTCCAGTAAGATTAAGGGTGGTACCGGGAAGTTTACGGGGGTTGAACCAATCCGGAAGCCTTTCTCTGTGTGACACTAATTTCGTTTGTAACTTTGAAAATTATTTCCAAATTTGAGTTAGTTAATTTCCAACTTCGCTCAGGATCGGTTCTTCTTCCAATAAGCAGTTGTTTTAGATATTAATATTCCGAGTAAGTTTCTCAACTAAAATTCGGGTATCACGGTTAGGGGGTTATTTAAGTAAATAATAGTTTCTTACGCACCCAGCTATTAATAAGAGTCCGCTTGATAGGGAACTGGGTAGCTGTTGCTCTTTAACAATTAATTAAATAAATTTTTTTCAATAACTTGTGAAATAATTCTTATAATTGGTTCTTTAGTAATTTGGACCAACTTATTTTCATGCATATAAACATCTCTCGCCAATAAAATCAATTAGGTAGTGTTTATCTCGTGTTTCAATCACTGAAAATAATTATACTCCCGTAACTTAAAATGTGTGAAAAATAGTGGCTACTACCTACTTCATGATGACTATGAGTTGAAGATTGTTAGTCAGAAAAAGGCAGGTGCAAAATGTATATTAGATATAGAAATTCTCTGTGCTCGCGACGCGACTTCTGTCTCGCGGTCTCATCTTACAGAATCCACGTATGCCTCGCTCGGCCTACAGTCAGTTAGCAGTGTTTTACTAAATCACTCTAAAAGCTCAATAAACTCTACATAATAAATTTAATAAAAATAAAATAGAACACCCGAGATGTTACAGTACTTTTAAGCCGAAATTAATTGCCTGCTCTTTTGTTAAGAAAAATTTTACTATACTGTTGTGGTACATGATTTGGACGCAAATTCATTTAGTCGCAAAGTTGTACCCTAAAAATCAGTATGAATTTGACCTATTTAAAAATTAAAGGTGCCTAATAGTTTTGTACGATTTTAAATTAGCCCAATGCTATAACGTTCCCGCTTTCAGATGGATACGAAGATCATCGGTTGAATCAATATTGTTTTAATTTTTCCTTTAGTGGGTTGTAGAAAAAATGTACTATTTAACTCTTATGGATTGTCCATATCGCACTCGTCGTGCTCAAACTTCGTCCCCGTACGATATGGCCATCATATCTAATAGGAGTAGTCTTCTCTGTTTAACGTCCTTATCAGTAGTGAAAAGTAAGGATAACTGCCTCTCCTTGGGTTTGTAAAAATAAGAAAGATTAATTTTTTGGGTAAACACATGATTTTGAGCCAGCCTCACGTTCATAAGAAGTAGTTTTGATGCCATTGTACAGCCCATTATATTTTGCATTTAAATTTATATTATCGTGGCTACAATTGTAGCCAAAATATGGCTGTTTTAAAATCCCAGGGATAACCGGGAAAATTGTGACATTATATTTTATTTATATACATGATCAGCAGTAGCGAGGCACAACAATTTTTTTGTTTTATAGTTGTTTTTCCTTACTTAATTATCAAGTTTTTATAGATTTATAGTTTTTTGTGTAGTTGTAAAAACGTCAGTGTCATTTAGGTTTCTTTTAGTCATATTTCTTTTCTTAGTAAAAGTGGGTACCGTGAATTTATGTTTGATTGGTATTTTTTTCCACCTCACACTTTATTTTTTTATTAAATCATAATAAATTTTCCGTCCTGTAGGTTTGATTTCTCGTCCAAAGTGGTAATTATAGTGAAAAACTAAAACATAAAGAGCGATAGAAAAAGGAAAAGCTCTGGCGAGAATTAGCTCGACAGCCCTTGGCATTAAATTTACATAAATTGAGTATTTAACTCCTCAAGAAAACCCTTCCACCTAATCCTCTCTAGTCTAGTCTTCATAGCCTAATGAGCACACTTATGCCTCTTATTTTCTATTCTGGGAGAGTAATGACAGCTGGCTGCCAGGTTTGCTGAGTTGCCAACCATAGTGGGTGCAGTATACTAGATAAATAGCGTCAAGTAAAATTATACAAAAATATGCTTTCTCCCGTTATCACAATGCGTCATTTAATTTTTTTAATTCAAAAATGTTATTTATAAATGACAAACAAAAATGCTTTTAGAATAAGAGTAATATCTCCTACAATATTTGTTCACTAGTTCTGGTTTACACCATAGGCAAAGTGAGAAAATTTTCATTAACAATATATAAATATCAATGAGATATTACTTTAATTAAAAATATGAATTGCAACAATATTTTAATACTTATTTTTAATTCAGCATTTACATAATAGATGGCGTCAGCAAAACTCATGAATCTGAATTACATGCCTAGCAATATGCACACTGTGTGCCTATTCTTGAAATCAAGAGAAAACTTACTCCCAAAGTAACTCCCTACTTTTTCTGCTCCCAGCTTTTTCTCTCGGTACAAAAATACCTTATTCTTGAAAAAAAAGGAGTGAGTGAAAATACACACATAGTATGCCTGAGGGAGCCAATAAAACCTGGGAAGCTTGGAGGAAAGTAAGTATTATGAACTCTTTCTGTTTCAACCTCCTCCAGAGCTTCTTCCACATCGTTATTCATGAGATTATGCCATATCAATAATTCATTAATATTATCCATCATATTAGTAAACTTCCCAGCAAAACTTTAAAAAATAAAAACACCAAATACAAACAAAACAAATCGGACCGACAGATTAAATAGTTAGGTTAATGTTTCAAATAAATTTCTACTCCCTACAAATTTCACTCGCTAATGACCAATAAAAATTTTATACTCCCTGGGAGAATAAAAGTCCCACATATTTCCATCGAAATATTTCAAGAATAGGGTTATTTTACATTTCAGGGAGCCACGCCTATTTCTATTTTAATTTCTACTCCCTGATTTTCAAGAATAGGTGCACTTTATATTAATTGTGGTTAAAGTACAAATATTGAGTAGCTTGGACTCGTACCATTTGTAGCAGATTCTTTCCAATTTTTCTATCTTTCTATCTTTTCTTAATTTCCTTTAGTATTAAAATTAACCTTTTAATAAAATTTTCAAATTGCTATTATTGCGTACGTCCAAATTATTCGCATTTAAACTGATTTTAAAAGTATTACCAAATAATTGTTTCGAAAAATTTTAATACGCAATAAAATGCAAAAGAAAGGAATTCCCAAAAGCCCTTATGAATGAAATTCATGAAAAATATTTTTTCCGCGGTATAAAAATTTATAGAGCAGAAATAGCCGGGAGCTTCCAATGCCGGTAATTTCTTATTTGTCATCCTGTTGCGTTCCGGCGGAAAGTTTAATGTCCCGAAAAATAAAATCACATTCGACATTGTACTCAGTCCCAGAACGAACACAAAAAACAAACCATTTCGGCCGGAATATGACACCAAAATAAATTAATCTATCAGTATCTATATGGGATTTTGTATATTTGTAATTTTAAAATGTTTTATTTATCGTCGAATATATTTTCACAAAACACATGCGAAATTATATTGCAAATTGCCAACAAAACGTTTTGTTTTGTTTTGGTGGTTGCGGTAATTAATTATTATAAATTTCGATTAATTCTATTGCTTGCTTAATTAAGTAATTACATTATTATTGCTATTGTAATTAAAACATATATTTTGTTTACACATGCATGTAAATATTCTGTTTTCTTTACAATTTACAGAATAGATTAGGCAATTCATTTTAAATATCAGTTCCTCTATTAAAAATCATTTTATTTAATCCATTTGAGCAAAGTCGAACCTGATTTTTACCATAAAATACAAATTATTGTGTAGACAGAAACTTTTAAATTATTTATTTAATTACCCTTAATTATTATTTAGAGTTTGTCACTTTAGCCGGTGGTGCAAATATTCTCGACTAAAGATCTTTTATGGTTCCCGACTGCTCAAGTAAACTATGAGTCAAGGACTGACTAAATTTTTTTGTCTCCTTGTCCCTCGTAACCACGTCGCGACATCAAGGTGACTATCATTGATGTCGTACCCAGAAGTAGGTTGGTGACGTATTGACTCATTGATTGGAGGTACTATTTTTTTTGCAGCTTGTTTGTTTGTTTTTGGTTGCTCGTTTTGTAACAACAATTTGTCCACGTGATAGTATTTTTGTTTTTTTACATATACCGCAGTATGCTCATTTAGCTGTTTTTTGCTAATTGTGAGTACGTGTCTCTATTGTTATTTTTCGTAAATACCCTAAAGTTTGTTCAGTGATCCCTGAAATTATTTTTAATAATAAAATGTAAAAATTCTCACTGTTGAATTAAATCATTATCCTGAAACACTTGCTTCTTATGTGTTTTGCAAGTATTTTTATTCTATTAAAAGGCCCATAATGAAGACACACCTATATTAAAACTGGAAAAATAGGAAAAGTATTTAATATTATTAATAATATATAAATAAATTTTTTTTTTAGTTGAAATTTAATCTATTAGAAGATTATTAATAGTTAAATGTTATGATTATTAAATCGGATAGAAGAGTTGATATGTAAGTAAAGAAAAGGAAAGAAAGGTATTATATGCAGATAAATGGCAATAAATTTGAAAAGTGAAAGAATCTTAAAATTTATTAAAATAATGAAAGATGCTATAATACAATTGAAATTTTGTAGTTGTCATACATGACATTTAAGTCGTCAAAGTCAGACAGTAAACAGGGAATACAAGGTTAATAAAAAAACTAAGGCTGCGATATTAAAAAAAAATCTAGTGGTAAAAAATCTGAAAGACAAGAAAAATAATAAACAGACGTGAGATTTTGATTAGAAATTGACTATGAATAAAAAATTTGGAATTTTATAAAAAAGGTATAAACATTTAATTTTGAATTGTAAATATTAAGAAATGTATGGAAATGTATAGATTGTATAATGTTCAAGAGAAATTAAAAGAAAATATAAAAATTTACAAGGTTAGACTGTATTAGGTGTTTAAAAATAAAATATATACCAGAAGGTGAGATGGGTAGATAACGATAACTATGGCACGCCGTTTTGGTATTTAATAACATCGTTTAAAAATCAAGAAAAAAAAATAATCTTTCCTTAAAAAATTTTAATTCCGTAATTATTCTGTTAATGAATTAAAATTATGTATTTCATAATTTTAATACACGTATTTCCATTATGAAAAACATAATAGAAATTCAAGAATTAAAATTATGAAAAACATAATAGAAATTCAAGAATTAAAATTATGAAATACATAATAGAAATTCAATTACCATTATGTATTCAGGTTGCCTATACTGCTGGCGTGCATTTACCCGAAATAGGATAGTCAATCTTTTTCTGGCAACACTGTTTTAGTAGGAGAACGATGGATCTTTAGATGCGTTTTAAGGACCCTCTATAACACTCGCGAACAACCACCTAAAAAAAATATATTCTTATGTAAATCGACCTGGCGGATCCGATTTTGGAGTTCACCAGACAATTTGGAATCGCCAAATTGGCAAAAATCGACAATTTCCAAAAAATCTCATATTTTAGGGATTTTTTTAAATTTTTTAATTATCATCCTATATCTCTCTTAGTTTAAGTCCGATTGAATTGAAATTTTTAGGAGAACCAATTTAGACCTTTTTTATCACGACTTTCATGACAGAAATGCAAAAAAAATTACGTGTTACAAGTAATTTGTTTTTAAAAAGTTGGTGACAAGAAATTTGGTAAAAATGCAGCAACAAATACTCGATCGAGAAAACTTTTTTGTTTTTAAAGATAGATGTATATAGTAAGCGACAAAGTTGTAGCCAAAGAATCAAAGAAACTTTTATTTCAGTGATTTTTTGATAACTAGCTTGCTTTTTAATGTAACGGTGTCACAATGTGGCAATATAGAAAAAACTATGCCGGTAGCGGCCGGTGAGAACGCCAGGATTTGTATTGTATTAATTAAAACCTATTTACGATTCGTGAGTTTATTTCGAAGTCTATTCATTAAATTTTAATTTTCAAAAAGGAGAAAAATATATAAAAAAGATATCAATTTTGAAATAGGCAATTTAGACATACTCAATTCATTTTCACATTTTTTAACTTCTACTCGTATAGAAGCAACAATATCTAAGAGATAGTTAACACATTTGTAAAAAGGGATGATGATAGTTTTTATTTATAAAGTTCTTATCTAATACTATTGAGTTCCACATTTCCCTTGGCACGAACAACAAATGTTGCAAGGCACATTCGCTTTAAGGCATTTACATTTATTTGTACAAGTAAAAAATTGCACTTGCAGTTGACTGTAATTTCTAAAAAGCTTAGCTTTGCTTCTTTTAGTGTCATCTTTGGTACAAGAACATTGCTTTCGATGTAATAGCCGCAATCTGTAGATTTTGGATCTTGTTGATGAATTTTACTATCGCTCTTATAGATCGTTCATTGTAAAAACGCCCTTTTCACATGCAATAAAAATGCATCTTCTGTTAATTGGAGACAAATCTCTAAAATTAAATTCCAACGATTATAATGAAGAATACACTTCCGTGATCAAGAAGTTTCAAATTTAATATATCTATAGAACATAGTCAAACATCGAAATTAATGTTACCCACCTAAAGTCAGTTTTACAATTTGGGAATATACCCTCATAATTCGTCCATATTTCTCATAAAATTTGGCGGGCCGTACAAATGTTTAAAAAATGCTCTATAAACTTGTCCATAGAGTTTCTGATACTTGGTACCCATTCATACTTGAAGATCCAAAATAAGTCAGCTCTAACGTGCTTCATTAAAAATAGCAATTTTTAGAGTTGGTTATAAGCAATGCATATTCCACCCTTGTCAACACATTTAGAAAAAATTCATTTAATATTAAAGTTCATTTGTATCCTTGGCTTTCGTCCAAATTTTATTTTTCATATTAAATGTTGTTACTTGCTTAATTTTCAAGACCATTTAGTATCTCTAATTTTATTGCAAATTATACATTTTGGGCTTTCAACGGTCTTACTTCTTTTGTCACCAGTATTAGCCACATCTGTGCTTTCTGCTTTTTGTTTATAAGCCTTTCGGGTGTAATTTCTTCTGCATATTGCATGATGGACATGACATTTTGACAAAAATAAATCTATTTTTTTAGTATAGTATTTCTATCATCCGACTTTATGGAAACTGCTTAAATAGTGCTTCTTCTGTAACATTCTGTAAGTACAGTTTATTCATTATTTTGTTGGCAAAATATGTATTTAAAAACGTTAAACTCTAGGTTTAACTTGGAAGTCATAGTTCTTCAAATTTGTTCTTTGTTCTAATTAAATATTAATTTAGTTTAAAATGTCTGGAAAAGAGACTTCGTTACTTTAATATACACTTATTATCTATAAAGCAATAATTATTATTATTAGAGCTGAAACTCATCAATTTTCAATAATAATAAGTATCATAAACCACACAGACGATAACTATTCCCGTCCATTTATTAAAATATAACTAAACGTTACATAAAGCAATATTCACAACTACCCATTATTTGATTCCCATACGTCGGACCAACCTAACTTTTTATCATGGGCCGCGACGCGGCGGTACTATATATTGCAGCACCGTTTTCTAGAAAAGTAAGTAAGTTATCAAAAAAATCACCGAAATAAAAAAGTTCCTTTGATTCTTTGGCTACAACTTTGTCGCTTACTATATACATTTATCTTTAAAAACAAAAAAGTTTTCTCGATCGAGTATTTGTTGCTGCATTTTTACCAAATTTCTTGTCACCAACTTTTTAAAAACAAATTACTTGTAACACGTAATTTTTTTTGAATTTCTGTCATGAAAGTCGTGATAACAAAGGTCTAAATTGGTTCTCCTAAAAATTTCAATTCAATCGGACTTAAACTAAGAGAGATATAGGATGATAATTAAAAAATTTAAAAAAATCCCTAAAATATGAGATTTTTTGGAAATTGTCGATTTTTGCCAATTTGGCGATTCCAAATTGTCTGGTGAACTCCAAAATCGGATCCGCCAGGTCGATTTACATAAGAATATATTTTTTTTAGGTGGTTGTTCGCGAGTGTTATAGAGGGTCCTTAAAACGCATCTAAAGATCCATCGTTCTCCTACTAAAACAGTGTTGCCAGAAAAAGATTGACTATCCTATTTCGGGTAAATGCACGCCAGCAGTATAGGCAACCGGAATACATAATGGTAATTGAATTTCTATTATGTATTTCATAATTTTAATTCTTGAATTTCTATTATGTTTTTCATAATTTTAATTCTTGAATTTCTATTATGTTTTTCATAATGGAAATACGTGTATTAAAATTATGAAATACATAATTTTAATTCATTAACAGAATAATTACGGAATTAAAATTTTTGAAGGAAAGATTATTTTTTTTTCTTGATTTTTAAACGATGTTATTAAATACCAAAACGGCGCGCCATAGATAACAAGAGAGGAGACAGGACAGACTGAGGGTATATAAGGAATCAAGTAAATTGAATATTCAGAGGAAAAGAAAGAATAAGGAACCAGGGTAAAAGAGAGGAGAGGTGATAAAAGCAGAGATTTAAAACATACATAAAATATCTAAACAACAGAATCATCAAGATACATAAATTTTTAATTTTTTATATTTTTTGTCATGTTTATTATTTTTCCATAGAATCCAACCCAAATTTTGAGATTTTGTAAATATCATTACAATATGTTTGTTTGTTTGATTATTTATTACTGTTGTAGAACTTTGCATTGTTGTTGAAAAAATTTGAAAGCTTGAAATAGTTGTTCGTTATGATATCTATACGAATTTAATTTAAATATTAAGATTTCGACTCCACGATGGTGGGTGATTTAGGATTATGGACCCATTCTTTTTTGTTTGTTTGTTACGGTTGTACCGATTTGCATTGTTATCTAAAAAAATTAAAACTTAAAAAGTTTGTTCGTCATAGTGTCTAGATGTGCAGGAAACCATTTTGTAAACATACATAGGCGAGAACAGGCGGCACATCAGTGTACCTATTCTTGAAAATCAGGGAGTAGAAATTAAAATAGAAATAGGCGTGGCTCCCTGAAATGTAAAATAACCCTATTCTTAAAATATTTCAATGGAAATATGTGGGACTTTTATTCTCTCAGGGAGTATACAATTTCTATTTGTCATTAGCGAGTGAAATTTGTAGGGAGTAGAAATTTATTTTAAACATTAACCTAACTATTTAATCTGTCAGTCCGATTGATTTATTTTGTTTGTGTTTCGTGTCTTTATTTTTACGAGTTTTGCTGGGAAGTTTACTAATATAAAGGATAATATTAATGAATTATTGATATAAAATAATCTCATGAATGACGATGTGGAGGAAGCTCTGGAGGTTAAAATAGGAAGAGTTCATAATACTTTCCTCAAAGCTTCCAGGTTTTATTGGCTCCCTCAGGCATACAATTTAAAATTGTGGCTAGCTCAGACCAGAGGGCTTGGTACTGAGCCCGGTGTATGTGAGGGTAAATTTGCCCGAATACATCTGTGGTCGTTGCAAAATGTAATCGACCAGCATTTCTTTTTGTGTTTTGTTAATGTTTTTTTTTAATACGACACCGGTCCATATCTAATACATTACAGTTATGTCAAAAAATACGATAGGTATTCTTTGGTTATGTCTTATGTCATATGGCAGTCAGAAATTTAACTGCTGCGATTGGATAAAATTGAATTTCAACACTTGGCAACTATGTGTGTATTTTCACTCAGTCCTTTTTTTCAAGAATAAGGTATTTTTGTACCGAGAGAAAAAGCTGGGAGTAGAAAAAGTAAGGAGTTACTTTGGGAGTAACTTTTCTCTTAATTTCAAGAATAGGTACACAGGCCGCCGTTCGAGCTAGTTATAATTACTATTAAAATTAATGCAGACTCATAAGTACCAATATCCATAACGATAAGCGATGGTTCTTCAAAATTTGGTAACAGCTTTTCCTTGAACCATCTCCCAAAATTGTAGGTGTTCATAGACTCATGATCATCACCAGATTTTAACCCTAACTTAAATACCAAACTAGCATAATTGACAAATCAATCCTCTGAACAAACATGAAGAATAATATATCTCACACCCCCTGATAATTTTTTTCTTAATGTCTTGAGAGAACAGTCCTGCCAACATCACCGAAATGCGACTAATCGGCCAACGGCGAGTTGACCCCACGGCGAATTGCCCTAGACCTAAAATAAAGGGAAAGAATTAATATACATTTGCAAAATATTCTTGATTTACCTTCTTGAATGAAGAATTCTTCTAGTTCCTTAAGACATTTTTTAGATTCTTATTAGAATAATGGAACATGCTGTTACAAACATTTGCGTATTACCTATTGACTGTTGAAGTTACTTCAACGCGGGCGGCATATTGAATCCATGATTTTAAGTTCAAACCAATCCTGTTTATTTAATACAGCGTAGCTAAAACCTCTACTGTACATTCATATATTAATATTTGTTTTGTCATATATATTGTAATGAATTTATGATGATCTCAATTTGGGGTGAGTTCTAAATAAATAAAAAAAATAATAAACATTACATAATATAAAAATTTAAAATTTTGTGTATGTCCTTTTATGCTACTTTATTTCACTTCCTCCACTTCCTGTCCAGTCTCCTGAACCAATATTTTTTTCTATCTTCTCTCTACCTCGACTACTTCTTTTCACTACCTCCTCTTAACCCAATTCCCTACTTCTATATTTCTATACCCCTTCTTACTTGTCTTACTTGGTTTTCTTGTTTTAGTTGTCTTCCAATTTTGTTCATAAGTTTTAATATTTATTTTATTTTTTAATTTCTTTAAATGAGGAATATTTATTTATATTGGTGTATACTTTTTATTGATATTTTCTCCATTCTTTCATATTTTACAAAAAATATATTACATCTGACAACAATTTTTTTTTAAAATGTTCAAATTTATCTGTTTATTATTTTCTTTCAACTGTCTGTCTCTCCACAAAATAAATTTTTTGTTACTTGATTTATAAAATAATTTTATTTTTTACATCAATTTGACTATCTTGTCATTTACTTATAATTGTACAACAAAAATTTCTTTTAATATACTTTTTCAAATTTACTCTTTTTCTGTTAAATTATTATTTAAATAATAATAATCATTCACATCTGTCAGACGGAAGTACCACTATTAAAAAATGACAGATGCAATATGTCACGGAATTGGACATGCTATATGTCATTTGAAAGCCCTAGAAAAACTCTATTCAGAACAGTCAAAATTATTTCTTCAACTGTCACCTGTCAAAAATTGAAACTTTAACATTAAATATCTGATAAAGTATTCGTGGATACTCATCGGGAAAGTTTTGGGGCGACACAACCGATTTTTTTTATATATATCAATGACATTAATTACTTTACTATAGAATTGGTAAAACTTGTCTCGTACATTACTCATCGGCCATCATTCATTGTATCATTTTATGATCCCATGTTAGCGCCTTTATTGTCCTTAGTTTCTTGAGGAGGAAGCACGGTAAAAGTAACCAAATATATATTTACCTGCTCTATACATCCCGTTCATACGCTCTCGTATTGTATTTTTACAAATCTCGTAAATTTGCGAGATGACAAAATGGTCGTATTATTTCGATTTTAAAAACCACATTTTTTTCTATCCCCTTTTCCTTAATTCTTTTGACCGTTGAGCAAGAAACTCCTAGAGCCTCAGAAACTCTATAAAACAGATAGTAGATATGAAATATTATTTTCTTCTATTTAAGATTTTAATGGTATACGTATTGTCCTACTCACCTTACATACTGCACTTAAGGGCAAAAGAGCCTTTCCAGTATTTTTTCCCATTGAAAATAATCAATTAATTTCAATATAAACTGTTGTTCTTTCTCACAATACTACGACAATTTTTTAAAGTAAATGCATACAAATGTCAAATGTTTTAAAATCAATATAGACATAAAATTAGATCTGATAAAGTTATCTAAGACATTCAGTTTACACACGAATTGTCTGTCTCATCTGTCTTTTATATGCTACTGAGACAAACGTTAGTAATGACGTAGGGCTCTGGGGTCACTGAACAAACTTTACATCGGTTATATTTAACATAGTACAACCTAGTAAAGCGACTCTCGGTTAGCGCGAAAGAGCGCTTTTTTTCTTGGGGCAGGCATCTTCTCTGTACAGATCATGTACTCTCCAATGGTGTGACCGACCACAGTCACATGATTTTTATTTCCATATATATTATAAGATATAAGTTATAGTTTATAGTTATTTTATTTTCGCCATTGCTATATCCAATAATTATTTATTTATAATTTGTAGAACTTACTACTTTATTTTTATTTATTCATAGAATAAAAGAGGCGTGGTTTATGACGTCAAAAAATAGTAGATTCCATTCGACTGTAGTAACTTGCATTTTATGATCGACCCATAGATGGTGCGACTTCAATCGCGCTTAATTTTACAAATTTGAGAGTTTTTATTTAAAATAAATTATTTTCAGAACATGCTCAGATAAAGAAATATATTCCATAACAAAAAAAAAAGTTACAGAACTGGTGCCACTTTTGGCACAATGTACCTTTGTATGGACCATAAGGGACTATAATTAGAAAGTATATGAGCTGATATCGCTCTGGAATTTTTTTTTAATTTTCTGATTGCTAATTTTTTTATAATCAGGAAAAAAGTGGATGCGTGACGTCAAGTTCACTAAAATTAGATATGGCATCGTTGGGCAGTATGAAACCTCAATTTTCCCTTCTGAACTATCACATATGACATTTGTCATTTAATACTTGATAGGCTTCACGAAGAAGAATATCATCAGTGGTATTTCTATCTTCAGCTCTTCTTATAATAAATAGCTCATACGAAATTGGCAGTTAGATCTGCTGCAAAGGAATACAAGCATCTGTGAAAATATTTTGTTTGGAAATTATTATTCAGTGCGATTGGAAAATACCCGATACAGAAACACAAGTTCTCGAAATTAGATTACAATTTTAATAACTGTGAAAATGTTTAAAAAGTACTATGTGTCGACTTGTCTGAACACCAGTGAAAATTCAAATAAACTATTTTTTATGCACCTAAAGATGAAGGGCGTCGTAAGAAATGGCTCGAACCAGTGAATAAATCTTTTGTTAAAAAGCGGAAATGTACAATTTTGTGAAGATCACTTCCAAGTGAGTACATTATATTATATTTAAGGAAGTTTATAATTTTATTTAAGGAACGATCTTAAATTTTACTCAATGCAAGTTTTTTTACTGAAAACATCAATCCGATCCTTCACTTCAATGCACTATATTTAAAACGTTAAATATTAATTATTGAAAACACGAGAATAAATATTAACCTCAAATTACATAACTGTTACAAATGTCACTGTTCAGTGTCTTTAGAATTTGCGGTGTTGCCAATGATTGCACTTCATCAATACGATGGCCCGTTCAGAAACATTGAATGTTTTAAGTAAAGAAAACAAGAGCTAAAATTTTAATTTTTTTTGAATGAGACTATAAAATGACAAAGTTCAATTATATATCAAAGATGTATATCAAGTATTGAGCAATATTTTGGGGAAGAACAGTAATGCGTGTTTCTTAACGTGAATTATGGAAGGGGGTGTTTCCGATAAAAAAATATATGATGAAACTCTAAGTGAAATTGACATTTCATATGAAACACAATCGACATATATAAGTTTTGGAATTTATTTTCCGGAAATGAAAAGGTCCATTGTGCTACATTTGACAACCCTAAAGAAGCACAGAATGGGCAAAATGGCGTCAAGGTAAAATTTCTATGCCTAATAAGATCAAACGGACCGCCTGAGAGTCGCGATACTGATATGTACTGTGCATTTAGTTACATTTTGCAATTTCGCTAAATTTATTTGATTCTTTCGACCTGAATTTTTTTAGCTTAATACCGGGTATTCAAACTATTATATAATTAGCTAAGAAAATTTTATATTTTATTTAATGTAAACATATTTACTTGTTCCTTATTTTATTTTTAATTTCTTTGTATTCGTTTAGTTTTTATTACAGCCTTTCTAATTATCTAATATTAAATTTGATGATGAATATGGTTAAAAATTTTATACAATCACAAATTTTAAATCATATTTACTAAACTTTTACTTATGTACAAACTAATACTTTTCAGTTTTTTTGAATGACCACAAAAATTGATTATTTAAAAGCTACCATAAAGCACGAAAAGTTACTTAACGTGAACGCTATGGTCTTCATCAAATTAATCGATACTTTAATCCTTTCCCAAATTTCGAACAGAACCCTGGGATTACTAACTGGATACGCCTACGTGCTGAAACTGAACAATATAAAACTTTGCTAATTATTAATTAAGTACTCTTAATAATCTGCCACCACTTATGTTATTATTAATAGATCCACAAGCGTTTCAGATGTTCCTAAATATTTAATTCATTTAGAAGTTTACCTAACCTATATTGAAGATTTTTTATTTTATTTTTATTTGAAAAAATGTCTTTGTCTATACAGAAAATGATACTTAAACTTAACTTTCAATCGACAAAATATTTTTAGCAAATATTTAGACAAAGTACTATATTATTTCAATATTTTACCCAGAAAACAAACAAATTCATATTCCAAATAAAGTTAATAAATATTACTTTAAATATAACTTATTATTTTTTATAGAACTATTTTCTTTTCATATCCACTCATAAAAACATACGTGTTCAGTGACGTCATACATCATCATGGTAACACCCTCATCTTAGAAAAATCCGTTACATTTTTGATCCAATCATAATTATTCCCGCTTAAATATTTATTATCGGCCGAAAAGGTGCTAAGTAACAGTCTGGTCTTATAATGTGTCAAGGACCTTTTGTATTTTTATATTTTTTTTACATAACGTATATCAAAAATTTTTATGTTATTCATATTTAATTAAATTCCCCAATTTTTTTGGAATACATGTAAATAATAATCAGGGAAGGGTCAAATATATTAACTAAAATATTAAATAAGGGCCAACGTCTAAAATTAAACAGTTAACGCCACTAAATTAATTATTAAACGTATGCCATAGCATGGTTTATACTCAATTATTAATACATCGTTAATTCATGGATAAATTTAACCTACGGACATTAGAGAATTCAGTTTTGAAAATAAAATTTATAATTAGAACAATGTTTAGTATTCACCTACAAACTTTTTGTAAAACATTTTTTTTGTTGACTCATTTCACCGCAGCTGATATATGGAAACTGGACAAAATCCAGGTTACTACTATACAAAAAAGCAAAGTTATAGAAGTAAAGGGCATCATATACTCAGGCAGACAAACAGCATTAAAAGCATTATGCTCCATGCAAGTTAAATCAAAACTTGTATGAGACTGCTTAGAAGCCCTAACAGAGCCTGGTAATCGAAAGAGACTAACAATAGACTAGATACCGGTACTTGAGGGGCACCAGGTCAATGAAAAAACAGGTAAAACAGGTACGAAAAGGAGGATCCAACCTCTAATCGGACCGGAACCGTTCCGTGGTATTACAAAAACAATGGAAGCTAAATATGTGTCAAGAATGGTGTAAGAACTAACCAAGGCAGAGACAGGTGAAAGAGATCATCATATGACCATCTCCAAAACTCATAGACTTCCTACTAAATGAGAACAGAAAAACTACTAGAATAATAGTAGGCCTTCTTACACGGCACCGTAGGCCAACAAATGTAGGAATACAATACGACGCCTTTTGCAAGTTATGTCAAGAAGAGGAGGAAACGTTGTTACTGTGAATAGCTATGTAGGCTAAAGTTTCTACTATACAACGAAGAAAAGCCTAAAACCGAATGCTGCATAGGGGCACTACTTACCAGATTAATAATCTAATAACTAGGATCCAGATAAGGTTCTCTTATCGAGAGGACAGCCACAATAGATCTGAAAAGTTGGAAGAGGTATTGGTACCCACGGTTCCTTCCATTCATTTCTGGAGGCTATCATTGCATTTTTTGTAATTCACGCAATATTTCATTTCCCATATTGGACCATCCAAAGAACAGCTGATTCTATTACTGTTAGACAATCATGAATCGCACTTTACAATTCAGATAATAATGCTGGTATTTCCACCACATTGCTTACACCGACTTCAGCAGTTGGACCAAAGCATATTTGGTCTAATAAAAAAAAGTATCTGATACCCAAGACCTTTAGATATCAAGTAACCCAGGTAAATCTATGACAATATATGATGTTCTTTCTTTGGTTTGAAATGCATTACCATTGGGAACAACTCCAGTCAACATTTTGATAGGATTAAAGATTGCTGGTCTACAAAATCTGAATAGTAACATTTTTAGCGACGTACAATTTTTTACCATCCAGTAACTTGTTTAAGTCAAAATGTTGACTTACCTTTTAAGTTTATATAGAATGTAAAACCGTATTTTCCCTGTATAATTCTTCTCGATAATCATAAAAGTCACAGTCATAGTTCCTTCGCATTCCCCTTCTAAATCCGATTAGAAAATACCAAGGTTGATTCTGGAAAAATTGAGTTAAATTCTTAGAAAAGTTGCATCATACGATTCTAAGAAAAGTTGTATCATATGAAAGCGGATCGAGACCTGATCAAAACCGGATTAAGACCTGATCAAAAGCGGATAGAGACCTGATCAAAACTGGATTGAGACCAGATCAAAAGCGGATCAAGATCTGATCAAAAGCGGATCGAGACCTGATCAAAACCGATTTGAGACCTGATCAAAAGCTGACCGAGACCTGATCAAAGCGGATCGGAGATGATGCAACTTTTCTGAGAATTTAACGCAGTTTTGCCATAACAGACCTTGGCACTTTCTTATGGGATTTAACGTGGAAAATGCGGAGGAAGTCTTGCTGTACCTTTACTAATTTACCTTAGTGCTCTCTGCTTGTGTCTAATTTAGCAACTATTGTACCATAACAATCATCGTCTATCTGTAAGGGGATGGTGGGTTACTCCACAAGTAGGCTGCTCTATAAATGGACTTTCCCGCAGCACTTAGACCCCATGAGGCCCATTGTTCACCCTTAAAAGTGAGGAGTTAGATCGTCAGCCAGCCTAGTTTTTATATAGTTGACAATGTCACCCAGAGGTGCCACTCCCATGTAGACCGGTATAAGCCAATACTCGCCGAATACAGTTTTGATCAATAGATCAACTATTATTACTAACTCCGCATTTTTCAAAGGATTTTTCAGCTGAAGAAACACTTCGGTTAAGAGATGAACTCGAACCTATAACTTCAACATCTACTGATTCATCTCTGTGTGTTCCGGCAGTATCTAATTTACCGCCTACTATTTCAGATGAAGTACCGTTAAGACTCAGACATTCCTCAAAGGCAATCACGGCGCAAAGGTTGTTACATTTTCTTCTAAAAACCACAACCAGCGGTCAAAAGAGACGTAAGTACTGATACATCTGAAAAAGATGCATTAGAAGAAGTACAGAAAAATTTAAAATGCAAGAAAGGAAAAAGTAGAATGAGTAAAAAAACGAAGATTTTAAAAGATTTCAGATAAGATTCAGAAAAAGTTGAAACAAGTTACTGAAAAGAAGGTAACTTAAATAAGAAGGAAAACGGTAAAAGAATCCGATGAGTCCTCTTCCTCCCCCATAAACCAACAGTAAACCAAACGAATCGTGGATTATTAGTTTCCGGACCCACCTTTCGCAAAATGAAAGTATTGTGAATGAGCTAAAAAAAAATTCGAAATAAAGATGGAAATATCAATTTTGAGGTCCCCTGAGACGATTAAGACCATTTCCAGATGGAAGTCTGTTTGTCTGTGTGTGTTCTTCCACGATAGAGGCCACACGTTTAATCCGATTAAGCTGTTTTTGTGTACTCACTGTAAAATGTGGTTACACGAAGTCTCCACTCAAGGACCCCGTCCATTATATGTCATAACTGTGATTAAGCATTTTTTATCTCATATTGTCAGTAGATAGAACGTCCTTTAACTTTAACGGTTCTATAACTAACGGCAATGACGTTTAGATTGTGACAATTGTACAAGAAATCAACTCGTTAAATTTTATTCTAAACGTCATCGCCTTTAGTTATTGAGTCTTTAAAGTTAAAGGACGTTCTATCTACTGACAGATAGAGTAATAGATTTCTTCTACTTCCATAGTACAATTTGGTAATTTTTAACAAACATTTCTCCCTATTAATTGTTCCTAACTACTTTTTGAATAAACTTCGATTGGTCTGGAACAACTACGAAAACTTTTCACAAAACCTACCTAGACTTGAAAGATAATTAAGCGTAAATTGAGCCCTTTCGTAATCAACATTTTGGCGTGTCAAAGGGTCCAAAATGACTCAGATACGAAGTAAGTCATCGCGTATTGTTACTGCAGTCGGACACACTTTGTTCTCACTCCATTGTTTTCGGTTTATTAATACCCGATGCATTTGTCAAAGTGGTTACGCGGTTGTTTTCTGCGGAATGAGAATTACGAACAGTGGCGTATCAATAAAAGGAATTTACATTATCTATAAATTATTTTTAAGCTAACACTTCAGTAGATAAGCTATGACAGTTCTGGAGCACTCCTTATGGAAATTAACATGGGAAATCTCTAAGGTCCATTCTGGTAATTGTTTGGCTCATTCAAGGTCACTCGTGACATCATCAGACGAGAGCTGTTCAAAAGCTGTTCGAGAGCTGTCCGAAACCTGGTCAAGAGCTCTTTAAAGTTGTTCGAGACCTGTTCAAAAACTCTTGAACAGGTCTCGAACAGCTCTCGAACCGGTCTCGAATAGCTTTAAACAGGTCTCGAACAGCCCTCGTCTAATGACGTCACGAGTGACCTTGAATGAGCCAAACAATTACCAGAATGGACCTTAGCGATTTCCCATGTTAATTTCCATAAGGAGTGTGCCAGAACTGTCATAGCCTATCTACTCACTTCTTTTTTTCTTTATTCTTTTGCTGTTAATTTAATAATTTCTTAGAATATATTCAGGATAACAATTATCTCCACTATCGCATGTGTTAAATTTGATTCTGCGTCACAGGGTGTTATTGTGAAGTTATTGAAAGTTGAGAGCTCTAACATTGATCTTACATCCAAAGAAATGTGATTACATATCAAAATTTTACTTCAAATTCAGATTATTAAGTTCAGTGGCTAAAACTAAAAGACTGCCAAATTCATTTCTTACTTACTTAAGGAATCTTTATTTGGGATTTTGTGTTATTCTACTTTCAAAAGCCAGACGTGGAAACGTTTTTATAGTTTTACTAATTATTTTATTATACGCCACTGTTTTCATTCACGGGATGTGCGGGTATTGTTCCCTTTTTTAAGGGAAATTGGCAACGTGGTGGCATAGTCTGTCGGCAGGTGAATATTTTTCGGTTCATCATTTCGTGTTTTTAACGGAAGATTGATTAAATTTTTGATTTGTTTTGATTGGGGATAAAACAAAATTAAATATGTATTGAAACGAATGGGAAGTAGAAATTAAAAAAATATGGACTTTTTTTGTTGAACATTGTTTTGGTTTGCGTCCAATTTAACAAATTAGAGGTATTTGAAATTTTGTTAGTTGAGGTTTTGTTAATTTTAAATGTATTCCAAATAGGACGAGTTTACTAATTGTTAGCTGACATCTTAATAGACATTTCGAAATTAAAAATAGTATTGAATTAGTTAATATAAAAATAATAGTAACACGACAAATAGTTATATTTGTGCTAGATACCGGAACGGAAAATAACTGAGTAAAGGGCATATAATATAATTTACTTTAAGAAAAATGGTGACTTGAAACATAAAGCCCCTCTCAGTTGAGTGGATTTGTGTAAAACTAAAAGCTAAAAATAATAAGTCCCTTTTCGAGACATGGTAAGGGTATAAAACCGAGTAAAAATAAGGTTATAGTAAACCCCATCTTCTTTTTAATAAGTGCAATCTGCTTTCCGTGAACGAGATGTAACTTCTGAGAAAGAAATGTAGACATCTCCTGAATAAATAATTGGACTGGATATCTTTTACGGGAGCCATAGGATGAGATCCTAGGGTTTTATGACGTCAACAAAATGCAGCGCTGGGACTGGCAACAAATTCTTATTTTTAAATTCCGATGGATGATATTTACTAGCAAATGTAATCCTAGATTTCATTACTTTTACGATGTACGAAAATATTAAATAAAAACAATTTGCCATGTTTTTATTTTTAAATAATTTTTTCTACGTGAACTCAAAAGTAAATTAGAGGGATGTACAAATTTTAACCTTTCATTACTCGCGCCTAATTTAGTAGACAAGTACTAGTTTATTATTTAAAGTCAAAAAATAATATACACAGAAAAATAATTAGGATAAAATTGACAAGAAAAATTTAATCTTGAATCTTGAGTATAAATTTCCTTGTGCCAAATTATGACCATTGAGATAGGGAACTTATGTCCAAAAATGCGCTCTTTTAAACATACAGGGTGTTAAAGTTTCAAAAATAAAATAGTTTATTGTCAATAAATTTTAAACGGTGCGATTGATTGTAATGAAAATGTAGGAGGATTATCAGGTTACTAAACTACCTATTTTAACGTGAATAAATAATTTCCAGATTTTTCCAGTGGAGTGCGGTAGGGGTCAAGGACCCATTTCCACCCCAAAATTTCCCGCTACTGAATAAAATGATGAAGTTTTTTAATTTTTAAATTCTATCAACTTTCCTTAATAAAAAAGTAATAACATTTTACTAGGCAAAAATTAACCGTTTTCGAGAAAAACGTCATTTTCTTTATGAACGTTCATTTAGTTATTATTTATTAAAAATGCAAAACAAATTTATTTCTAATTAATTATACCTAAGGTGCAGTTTCATTTTGTTTTTTCTTAATAACCAAATGAACGTTCATAAATAAAATGACATTTTTCTCGAAAACGGTTAATTTCAGCATAGTAAAATGTTATTACTTTTTTATTAAGGAAAGTTGATAGAATTTAAAAATTAAAAAACTTCATTATTTTAAAAAGTGGCGGGAAATTCATGGGTGGAAAAAGGGTCCATGACCCCTACAGCACGCCTCTGTAAAAATCTGGAAATTATCTATTAACGTTAAAATAAGTAGTTTACCAACCTTATATTTTCATTACAATCGATCGCACAGTTTAAATTTTTTTGACAATAAACTATTTTATTTTTTAAACTTTAACACCCTGTATTTTTAAAAGAGTGCATTTACGGACATAAGTTCCCTACCTCAATAGTCATAATTTGGCACAAGGAATTTGCCCTAGAGCGTTGTCGGTCGAATTTAGCAACACCCTGTATATTGTAATGTTTTATTTACTTACCCTTACTGTTTTTTTTCCTTTTTTTTAAGTTTATCTCTTGTAAATAAATATCAATACTACTTTGATTTGATAATGATGTTCTCTGCTACAATTTCAACTTGTTTATATAGTTTTTGTACAGAAGATTTGTTTAAATTTTTATTTTTTTTAGTGTTTGATAATTTAATGGGTTTAATTTAGTAATATCAAGTGTTCACTGGGCGCCAATCAAACAAATATGAGTTAGCATGAGCTTTTTTATATCAGATTAGGGATCATAATAAAAAAGGTAGTTAATTAAAAAAACGGCTTTATTCATGACCTCTAAATTTCAGCAGTTGGTTAAAACATATGACTATTTTTAATATTAATTTTTACTTATTAATATCCTCATTGGACTTTTATATATTTTTTTAATTATGTATTTTTTCCGATATAATACGGATGCATATAACGAATCTGATCAGATTTGCAATTCCCACTGGCCAATCTAAATTAAACTAAATTTGTACACCCTAAATTACCGTAAATAAATACTTATTTCTTACTGCACTGTCTTCTGTTCACCTACTACCTGAGTCCAGTCCTGTCTCACCACCATCCTTGGTTCTATCCAACTGTTTGTAAATCCACTGTCGTCTCGCGCAGAATCCAAATTCACACCAGCCAAATTTCGTTTGTTCGCTATTCGTTTCGTCGTTTGCTTTGCAGGTTATAATTAATGGTTGTCCACCACGTTGGAATTTACATAAAACAACTGTTTGGTTTAAACTTATGGTGAATTATAATTTATTCAACCCCGTACTGTTTAATGGATGCTGTTTGAAAAAATATGAGAGTGTGATTAACAAAATAGCTTTCCCATTTTACTATGGGTAAATTATAAGTATGTAAACTTTCAATATTTCCCATATGCTTTGGGAAAATCGAGATAATAAAATTATGATACTGACCTTATGTGTTTGTATAACATTATCGTTCATTTTTCTACGAAATTTCCTAATTATTGAATTTTTTTCTTTTTACCAAATTTTTCTAACTTCTTCCTTCTCAATTTCCAATCAACAACCTCCTAACAACCAATTTTTTTTCTTTCCCTATTTAAAATCTTACTACTGATGTTTAATGACGTCATATTTGATTTATAAAATTATTTTTTACACCGCGGGGAGCGAAACTAGTAATTTAGTCCCGAATTTGTGGGACTAAAGTGCCACTTTTACTCCCTTGGGACTAAAATTTTTTCCGCCCGGCAAATAAAAAGCAATTGAAACCAGCCACCTTGTTTATTCTAATTTAATTCAGAACTGTCAAATACTTCTACAAAGGAATATAGCAGAAAATTTTCGGTAGTACAGTCTTCAATTATCTTTTCTCTAACACCATTTTATGAGATCGTCGTAAGATTTTTAATATTATGTTGGAATTATATTATTCATAAAAAACCACGAAAAATGTGGAATATCTTAAATAGGACAAAGTCACAATCTTCTGTCATTATTTTCATAATATATCCCTATAAGATGAGGTTTTGCAAATAGTTGTTATTGTTAGAATTAGCTCAGTTTGTTAAGGTAACGATGACTTGAATGCGGATCACAATTCGTCTGAGTTCGATCCCCATCCGAAAACCCCGTTTGCAAGAGGGGGGATTTTATACAAAAAAACTGTTTTTTAAAATCTACGCTACGCTCGGGAAACAATCTTCAGACTCGGGATTAAAAGATGCACTTTAGTCCCTTGGTGTATATTATACTATGATTTGCTGAATTTTCCTAATTTGTCATTTTTTTTTATTAATTAAACTATAATTCATTTTAATCAATTCAACAAATGTTTTTTAGTATAAACTTGACAATCTTTCAAATTTCATTATAATCAATTTTATTTTTCTTTTCATTTCAGATATGCTGGTTCACACATTTATTTTCTAATCCTTAAGATAATATTTGTCCCATTAACCATGCCGGATTATTCTGTCCGGAACTTATAGTCTGTCCATATTTTATTAAGTTTTTAAAATATAATATGATTTTATTATTAAATTAAGCAAATTTTAATTACCATTTTTTTTTTAATAAAGTGTTTTTATATTTTAATTTTATTTTTACTTATTTTCTATATTCCCTCTCTTGCTCTCTCATTAAAAACATTACAATATAACGAGTATTCTCCACACATGTATTTTTCATATTTCTTACAGGAAAATGATGTTGGTCTATTTTTCTTCGCAGGCCTTTCAACGCTTGGTTCAGAAACATGTTTTTCTTCAATGAATTTTGTTATTCTTCCACTCAATGCCTTTGGAAAGTTTGTGATTTGAAAGCTGACGCAGAAATTTTCGACGCAGTAAGTGAATGTCTGGATTATTTAAAAAATAGAGTACCATTGAATTAATACCTGCAACATTTAGCATGACGAAAACATTATCATTGGCCATCTTCGGGTGTTCCTTGTACAGTCATAGTCTTTGGTAGTATTATAATCTAATACCATTTCTAGTTTCTCAACAGTAAAATCTACGTCATCGTCGTGATGCAAACTCAATACCTATAATACATTTTTGTTTTTTCTGGGAATATAAGAAACGAGAAAAAAATCTTTCTGGACTGCAAACATTCTAGAACCAGTTGGTCTGTTTTTGGTGCAGCTAAATTCCGAAAGTAGCTCTCGCTTATTTTTGCAAAGTGTGCCTAAATAAGTGAGTTTATAATCATTGAGAAGGATTTTTAACAGTTCAATCCCAATTATCACATGTAGATTGGTTCCTTTTATAGGCTCACACGTCCTCAAAACAACAGCTTTTGGGAAGTTGTCAATTGCATTTGGTCCTTTTGGTTGTCGTCCCAAATATCAATATTCAACAATATTCTTAAGTATATTTACATCGATGAAATAATGCCATATGGTCAAAACATCTTTTAGACTCATCATCATAAGTAACAGGATCATCAACTTTATACTCTTGCATACAAACTTACATGAATTTATGTAGTCACTCTTGTTCGTTCTCATAAGAAGCCATCCTGTAAAACTGAAACACTCTAACTGAATAATATAAATCCTCGAACATTTAAAATTTATCTTGCTGCAGACTCATACTGTGCATTTGCCTCTGGATTTTCAACTAACGTACCAACTCAAGTCACGCTTTACAGTACCGACAAGCGGCCGAAGTTAAGAAGCAACGTTGCCAACTGTATTATAGTGTGGGTACTTAAATTATTATAGTACATTGGATAAAAATATAGTACAATAAAGAAGAAATCAGAAATATGTAAAGACAACAACAATAACATATAACTGCTCCAAAAATAATAAATACTAATCATCTCAATTAGGTATCTGAGTTTAATCAACTCCCTCTGCTCTTGGTAAGTAATAAATCGTTAAAAATCTTTAAAAATCCTTAAAAATCCTTAAAAATCCTTAAAAATCCTTAAAAATCCTTAAAAATCCTTAAAAATCCTTAAAAATCCTAAAAAATCCTTAAAAATCCTTAAAAATCCTTAAAAATCCTTAAAAACCCTTAAAAATTCTTAAAAATCCTTAAAAATTCTTAAAAATCCTTAAAAATCCTTAAAAATCCTTAAAAATCCTTAAAAATCCTTAAAAATCCTTAAAAATCCTTAAAAATACTTAAAAATCCTTAAAAATCCTTAAAAATCCTTAAAAATCCTTAAAAATCCTTAAAAATCCTTAAAAATCCTTAAAAATCCTTAAAAATCCTTAAAAATCCTTAAAAATCCTTAAAAATCCTTAAAAATCCTTAAAAATTCTTAAAAATCCTTAAAAATCCTTAAAAATCCTTAAATATCCTTAAAAATCCTTAAAAATCCTTAAAAATCCTTAAAAATCCTTAAAAATCCTTAAAAATCCTTAAAAATCCTTAAAAATCCTTAAAAATCCTTAAAAATCCTTAAAAATCCTTAAAAATCCTTAAAAATCTTTAAAAATCTTTAAAAATCCATAAAAATACTTTAAAATATTTAAAAATACTTAAAAGTCCTTAAAAATCCTTAAAAATCCTTAAAAATACTTTAAAATATTTAAAAATACTTAAAAGTCCTTAAAAATCCTTAAAAATCCTTAAAAATCCTTAAAAATCCTTAAAAATCCTTAAAAATCCTTAAAAATCCTTAAAAATCTTTAAAAATCCTTAAAAATACTTAAAAATCCTTAAAAGTCCTTAAAGATCCTTAAAAATCTATAAAAATCCTTAAAAATACTTAAAAATCCTTAAAAATCCTTAAAAATCCTTAAAAATCCTTAAAACATTTTAAAAATCCCTAAAAATCCTTATTAATTAAAAAAAATCCTTAAATATCCCTAAAAATCCTAAAAAATTCTTAAAAATCCTTAAAAATTATTAAAAATCCTTAAAAATCCCTAAAAATCATTAAAAATCCTTAAAAATCCTTAAAAATGCTTAAAAATCCTTAAAAATCCTTAAAAATCCTTAAAAATCCTTAAAAATCCTTAAAAATCCTTAAAAATCCTTAAAAATCCTTAAAAATCCTTAAAAATCCTTAAAAATCCATAAAAATCCTTAAAAATCCTTAAAAATCCTTAAAAATCCTTAAAAATCCTTAAAAATCCTTAAAAATCCTTAAAAATCCTTAAAAATCCTTAAAAATCCTTAAAAATCCTTAAAAATCCTTAAAAATACTTTAAAATATTTAAAAATACTTAAAAGTCCTTAAAAATCCTTAAAAATCCTTAAAAATCCTTAAAAATCCTTAAAAATCCTTAAAAATCCTTAAAAATACTTTAAAATATTTAAAAATACTTAAAAGTCCTTAAAAATCCTTAAAAATCCTTAAAAATCCTTAAAAATACTTTAAAATATTTAAAAATACTTAAAAGTCCTTAAAAATCCTTAAAAATCCTTAAAAATCCTTAAAAATCCTTAAAAATCCTTAAAAATACTTAAAAATCCTTAAAAATCTTTAAAACTCCTGAAAAAATCCTTAAAAATCTCTAAAACCCCTTAAAAAGACTTTAAAATCTTAAGCAATTCTTAGAGATCCTAAAATAATCCTTAAAAAACATTAAAATCCCTAGAAACTGTTTAAAATTCTTAAAAATTCCTAAAAATGCTTAAAAATCAAAAGAGTCCTTGAAAATCCTTAAAAAACCTTAAAAATCCTTAAAATTGTTAAAAATCCTTAAAAATCCCTAAAAATTCTTAACAAATTCTTAAAAAATTCTTAAAAAATTCTTAAAAATCCTTAAAAATCCTTAATAAATTCTTAAAAAATTCTTAAAAATCCTTAAAAATCACAGATCCTTCTCTAAAGAGTGTCGCCTAACAGATGCTCGTCCATTATTTTTTGCGTTTTTCTTTGATCAAAAATTACAATTTCAGCTAGTCCTAGTGAAATTCACTAAAAAATTATCTTTTTTACTACTGTTTTTTGTTCTTAGTATTTTTTATTATTCTAAATTAAGTTTGCAACAAGTTAGTTTTAATTCGACGTTTTATATTCGAAGAATCACATTTAATTTACTAAACTAAATTTTATATGAAGTTGAAATTATCATACAAATACCATAATTATACTACGGTTGGTAACGCCGTTAAGAAGGTACTAAGTGGGGGACGTTTCAGGGAGCGGTACTACGGTAGTAAATAAATCTCTTCGGAGCTCTATTTCGCGCGCGTGTGAACTAAGATTAATCTGGAACAAAATTTTTTGTGCAAAACATTTTGGTTTATATAGCGGGTACCAGAAAAGCCTGTTGGATCCTGCTCAACTTAAATAAAGTTCTTCCCTGGATAAAACTAACTAGTAAAGTGAAAACCAAAACTCGATCGGAGCTTTCGTTCAAGAGTTACAGTATTTATATCTAGACAAACATACAGATGTCTGGGTAGAAATTTTTTTGGTATTTTCGGATTCTTGGATCCCGGATATGTCGAGAAAAAAAATAAGAAGTGAGGGTAAGATTTTTTTTCACTTTCACGAAATTAATACTGAGGCTTTAAGGACCTCAGTAATTTAGAGCGTTATTAGTATAATTATTTAAAATATATCAAAGTCGTTTATCAAGATATAAATCATGCTAACACCTGAGTTAACGAAATTACAGAGAAATTTAATATCTAATCTGAATAAGTAATTGTATGGTATACGTAAAAAAAATGCAGGACCTTTTGAATTATGATAGCAATTTAAGCAATAATCAATAGAACATAAACCTCACGTTTGTATATTTATTACCATTTATAGTTTTTTTATAAACTAACCATTAAATGTAAATGAGCAGGAAAATGGGATCATTTCTCCAAAAAAAAAATGATTATTGATTTTTTTTTCAAAGAAAAATAAAAAAAATCCTAACATACATTTTTTGGATATTTGGCAATGCCGTTGAAACTAACTGCAAAATCGGAGCGAAATGGTACCACACGTGTGATTTCGGAACAGTCTCTTAATAGGCAGAAGTTACAAAACAAACACAACCTCAATTTTTGTTAACGTCAGACGGAAAAAATTAAGAAAACATTGTGTAATCCATTATAAATCTGTAGAAGTTTGTCCAATGCCAACAAAAATAATTGTGTAAGTCATCGGTATGACAAAAAAACGAATTGGGCAATTAAACAAAAGAAAAGTGAGGCAAGAACAAAAAAAAATGGAGCAAATAAACAAAAGAAAAGTGGGACTAAAAACAACACAAAATAAAAATGGGACAAATAAACGAAAGAAAAATTGGACAAAAAACAAAATAAAACAAGGAGGGGACAAAAAAGCAAAGGAGAAGTACGAAAGAATAAAAAAAAATCGATAAAAGTATGGAGCAAAGAAGGAATAAAATGTGGAGCAAAAAAAGTGGAACAAAACAAAAGAAAAATGAAGCAAATTTACAAAACAAAGTGGGATAAAAAACAATAGTGGTAATAATAAAAGTGGGAAAAAGTGGGACAAAAACCAATAATTATAAAGAAAAGGCGGAAAAATTGAAAAAAAAACAAGAGTTGGAAAAAATGTCATCATTCATAACCAGAGTTACTCCAAAAAAGGGGATCAAATATGGTTTATTCATTTTAATCACTACCCAAACAGCACAGACCGTCCCGAGGACCTCCGATTTAGATCCGATTCAGGTCTGAAGGTCCCAGGCCTTTTTCAGGACGTCCTCGGGACGACTGATTTTTGACTTCCCTCTGACATCTTTCTTGTACGTCTCCATTACGTCCGATTTAGGTCCACTGTTGAGCATTCCAGTGATTTTGATTTTTTATATTTTTCATCAAATAATTAAAAGTAACTGCGTAAACTGATGACGCTGATAGGTTGTATTGGAAAAAAATATTTTATAAGTAAAATGTCTTAAAGTTGAACTAACCCATTAATATTCCATTTTAACATAATTTGTAAAAACTAAAAATATTATTTAAAAAAAAATTCAATACCAAAGTCGAGTGGTTCATATAAAAAGTATAACAAAGATATATCCAAAGGTCGGTTCATCGCGCACGCGGTACGAGTCTCGAGGTGCTCGAGATTCGTTGCAAGCAGACTAGTTGCTAGTGTTACCAGGTGAAGTAGAATTTCACAATTTAAGAATAAATACTATTTGACCGTGTAGGTGTTTGTATTTTTATTAAGTCAATAAATGAATTTTCATTAAAAGCTAATTTCGCTATTATTTTTCCTTGGATTATAATAAATGTTGTACATAAGTTATACAGAACGTAAATCTTTCCTCTTGGCAACACCGCTTTGACATCTTTCATCGTTCCCCGAGCCGTCCGCCATTACAGTTATTACACTTCTAAGCAAGAGGCAACGTCAAAGAATAATTTAAGAATATAATAATAATAATAAGAAAAAAGAAGTGTCTAACCGGACACGGTGGCCGAGTTGGTTAGGGCACTGGCCTTTATACTTGGTCATTGTTCGGGTCGTGGGTTCGATCCCCATGAATCTCAAGTGGAATTAAAGTCAGATAAGACTTTGGCAAGTGCAAAAAGGTATTTGTGTCATGCGCAGCTTCATTCACGCCGGTAACCGGGCCGGATGAGATCGGATATCTCGTGGAACTGATAGGGGTTGGTGGCACAATTACACACTTGCTAGTCGGTAGATCACCTGAATGACAAAGGCATAGTCCTGGGTTTAGGGTGATTGAGGACCGTGGTTCGGAGTCCACGATAAGCTGTAGGTCCCGTCCAGATTAGCCTTAGTAGCAGAAAAGAGACGTTAAAATCACAAGCAAGCAAGCAAGCAAGAAGTGTTTAAAAGTTGTTTTGGGTGTGCCGTTTGCTGCCAAAAGGTAAGGAGAATTATATAAGTGTTTTTATAATATATATAATGTCTAATATAAACAAATTATATTCATAACTCCTCTCTAGCATATTAAAATTTCGAATGATTTTTATTATTTTTTGTTGCAGATGATAGAGCAAGTTTAACCAATAATGAGGCACAGACTGAATTGTCAATAAAATACTGGTTGAAACAGTACCTACAGAACGAGAAAAAACAATAAAAAAAATGTTATTACTGTTTTTATAATAAACTCGTTAATAATACTGTATTAATATTTATTTGACCATAACGGTCCCAGAAAGATCCCATACAGGTCTAAAGAGGCTTTTTAGTGGTCCCAAAAAGGTTTTATATTGGTTCTAAAAGGATCCTAAATTGGTTCTATAAATGTCCTATATCTGTCCTAGGAAGGAAATTTTGTTCTAATTTGGGACCAATATCGAACGTCCTCGGGACTCCTTGATTATTAACAAAACGGACGTCCCGAGGATGTCCGGGGGGCATACTTGTGCTGTTTGGGTATTGGCAATGCTCTCATTGACGGTTCATTATTCTGCATTCTGTCTATAGTATCAATTAATACAATGTCAATTCTGGAATTTATGGCAAAGTTTATGACTTCCATTGGAATACCAGCAGCATCTTTTACATATAATTGAACTATTTGCCTGCCCCCGTGCCGTTCAGAGGGATACAGCTCATTAAGATGTCTCATCGCAGATAGCACAAATACGTACTGAAAACGTACCACGGAAGTGGTTAGGTTAGGTTCCCATATTGTCCGTAGGATGTACTAGGGATGTCGGATGTTACTAACCAATAGTATGCTTTATATCGGAACTGCATAGTACCTGATTCCATTCAATATTGATTCTATCATATTATATGTGGCACAGACCGTTGGCTATCGGTCATATTCACTTATGGCTGTTTATATGCTAGAGCCAACGTGGGTTCGTGACTCGTATCTGACAGTGAAATTTTAATTTAAAAATGTCAGTGTTAGATACTTGGCTCGAATAGGTAAACCGCACTGAATATTAATTTAATTAATGTCTAATGCGGAGCCTAGATTTTCAATCCCCCTGTGTCACTGTGCCGATGATGGTGGTGAGGTTTTCCGGGTTTTCCTGCACCTATAGCCAAATGGCGCCATCAATCCTCAGTAAGTCGCCCCGGAGCGCCATGGCAAATAATAATAATAATAGCCGTCCCTTCCCCGCACAAGCCATTGGCTTCTGGGGTTCACTCGTAAGGGGGTGAAATGTAGGGCGAGTATTATTATTATTATTATTATTATTATTATTATATTATTATATATAATGACTGTAACCAAACAGGAAAATAAAATAAAAAGTAAAAAATATTTATATTATTTTTTAACTGATCACATTTTGTGAACACAAACTTAAAAATTCTGCTTAAATGATAAAAAAAAACGTAACAAAACAAACAAAGATTTTCTTTCTATATTATTTATACCCCCACTTTTTTATTTTCCTTAGATTTCATAACAAATCTCTGTATAGCCAATTCAAAGTATTTTTTTTGTTCCAGTTTAAATATTTCTATGCGGCTTTTAAAGCGAAAACCTCATTTCAACTTAAATATATAATTAAACATTATGTTACAAGTTAAATAGGCCCAATTTTGAGAAATAACTTGGGACAATATGTAAATAAAAAAAAATTTAAGCAACAAAATAATGTCATGTACCAAATAATATAAATTCGATGAAAACCGAATAGTTTCGGCTAAAAAGCCATCTTCAGGCCTAAATGATTACGAAACATTCAGAATAGATGATTAACAATAAAAATAAAAACAACCTACAAAACCATATACTAACAAGTTAAGTAGAATAGAAACAAAAGTTAAGAACAAACTTCCGAGTCTAAGTTCGTCGTGTTGTTTTATCCAAAATATAAAATCCTCAATAAGATTACAAACAATACAAACGATACACAGTACAATACATAAATATTTCGTAATAGAAAATCTGCCGCTAAAACTGTAAACAAATCCGAAAAATAAACTTAAAACTATTGAAAAATATAGACGCAACGCATAATGCAATAATGCTGAATAACGAAAAATGACAAGTGACTTGTGACAGTTGTGACATTTCTGATTCGCAATTTCTACTACAGATGGGAGCGCTGGAGGTATTCAATTTGTGTTTTCGTACTCGAAATATAATATACCAATTTTTTTTCAAAAAATTTTTCGATTCTGAGTCAGCAACTACGTAAACTGGATCTCTTTAGCGATTTTCATTATTAATGATGTGAATTCGCGCTGGAGTTTATTTGTGTCTTTGTTTACTAATGTGAGAAAGAAAAGGATGAACATATATGTACATTCATTTACACTTTTTCTGCTTATATGGAATTCGCGACCATAAGTCTGTACTTTTTTTACATGTAAGTGTATTTACTGGACCAAATAAATTGGGATAATGGATCTAAAAATGGAAATGAATAAATTGCCGATTAAACAATCCTCCGGCCAACATTCTCTAGATAAATATATTACTTTATTGTCCCTTGATCGTTTTCTGTAAAGTAAATAAAATGACCGGAAGATATATTGAGTACATCCTTCTGGACTTTCCCAAAATGAGACCATTTTGGAGGTCCAGATTAGGTCCGGGACGTTCGAACCTGTAATGGACCAAAAATGCACTTCCTCGGGGCTTTCTGTACTATCTGGGATGTGAGTACGAATTTGTTCAACAGCATCGGCTCTAAGTGCATCTCTTGCTGCTGTTAGGACACGTATATTATTTTCGGTCAACCAGAAGCAAATTTTAGAAATACTAGTTGATTTTTCTGCATCGTTCACCCCACAAAAAGTCATAATATAAGTCATTGTTTTTTTCTGAGTCTCAATTCAATCTCTAAGAATATGAATTCTTTTTTTGGGATCTCAAATATGCACAAACACTCGGTCTTAACAGTGAAAACACCATTTTCTAAGTAACCAAAAATTTTCTCTCTAATTTTAGCGCAACAGAATTACATAAAATGACAGCGATGTCTGAGGCAACGCTTTTGGCGTTTAGGTAGTCTTTTCTTTTTTTTCAGAATTGGTCGTTTTTATTGAGATTTTTTGAACCGACAAGGCCTTTGGAAATTGTAAAAATTCTTCCTTTTGATGTTTTGTTTTTTGCCCTCTTCATCATAGTCTTCATGGAAGGATTCATCTTCTAAGTCTTTGATTACTCCTTTCACTTGGCCAACAATTTCTGTATCAGGAATGAAATCACTCTTTGTATCGTTTGATCTATCTGTGGTTCTTTCTTTTACAAATTTTTGTTGATACCTCTTAAATCCCATTTTCAAAGTATTTTTACCAGTTTTTTCAGGTAACGGACTTTTAGGACACTTTTAAACTACATTTTTTTAGCAAGTTTAGCAAGTTTACTACTAAGGCAATTTCGAGCGAATGTTGGTGTGGGGGAGTTACATTTTTTTTAAATTTTCGTGGGGAAATGCCATAGCATAGACTTTTCGCAGTATAAATTATTAATAAAATTGTGTAGAAACGCGTGTTTTGCATAGTGGTTGTTGAAAAAATATAATCACAGTATCAAAAAAATTAATTCTTTAGAAGATTGTTTTGTTATTCACCAAATTTTGGTAGCCACAAAAAATGTTCCGTCGCTTAATTAAATATAGACAAAATTAGTTACTCTGTATCATATATTTGATATTTTTCAATTTAGCAAGGTATAAAATATCTTCAATTGAGACTTCCACCTGTCGAAAAAAAAATTGGTACGCAAGATTTAAATAAAAATTTTTTAACATCTATTTAATAATAAATTTCTTATAAAGGGTGATCACTTTATATTCTGAATTTGATATCTCCGTTATTTTTAGGGATACAAAAAAAGTTTTAAATAAAAATTGTAGACAGAGTCAAGCTCCACATTCTAAAATTATTTCATATTATGTTATTTTTAATGGAACACAGTATATTTTTTTACATTTTTATATTTGTACTGAGAAGTTCATTTCAAAAACTTACCACACTTATATTATAAACTAAATAAATTTGAAATTATATACAATTGAAAATCGCATTTTTTTTTAACTTTAAGTGATTGATCTTAACTTTTTAACTACTACTTGATGGCGTATGAGGAAAATGTTATTAAAAGTACCCAAACTTCGATTACCCTGTGTAATATATTTATATATGTTCAGTTAAAAGAATCACTCGGTATTAGAGAATTTAATTATACGTGTTAGGTTTTTTCTTTGTGTTACTGATAAGGACGGGCACACTAAAAACTGATCCGAATACAGTTAGTCGCTATTTGCTTGTCTGTTGTTATGGGTAATATATAGGGTTCAATTGTATACCTTGTTTTATTTGAACCCCTTGAAACATTACACCCTGTATATGTTTTGTTCTGATGCCACCAAGTAGAACTCAAAATGTGAAGAAAGGGACTTGTAATCCGATTTAAAGTTGAAAAAATTTGATTTTAAATTTATAAACTATTTAGTTTATACTATAAGTGTAATAGGTTTTTGAAATTAGCTTCTTTTTTTTGAAAAAAAAAATTGATATGATAGAGTAATGTCGGTTAGTCCATAATTCTACCATGGTACGCCGTATCACCAAAATGCTAATCAAGGTCATGTTCGCGTGTTCATGTTTACAAGTTCATTTAATTTGTACTTAAAAAATATCAATTAAAAATTATTTTGTACCCAACATTGATCCAAAAGTATTTCCCCTAACGACTTGTATTTTTTTTAATTACTAATAGTGTTATTTTTTATGTAAACAAATTATATATCAAAACTATGATCCAGTAAAATATTTTATTAAAATTATTTAAATATCTCTTAAAGGCACTATCAACTTCTTTTTTTAATGCAATGATTCCTTTCTTGTAATAGATATATTGAAAACGTAAGCCCTGAAAATTCCTACTCCAAGTTATATAGGCTTTCAGGAAAATATATACTTTTCTGCATCAACTGCAACTTGATATATAGATCTTAATAGAAATACATTTATTTCTAACTGCTGAAAATCCCTGAAATAATCCTTAGTCCAGGTGAATTTCTTAGATAAAGTACAGATGTATTTCATTACATTTTCATGGCGTTCAATTACGATTGACAAATGCAACTATCAACTAATAGATTTTTAAGAGTTTTTAAAAATTGTGGTTTGTATAACATGTGGAAAAAACAATATACGATCTAGCTACTAGGCTACTTTATTCTTTTGAATTTTTTCCAGTAGTATACGAGGTTTGTCAAAAAATATGAATTTTACTTACGAGTAAAGTACCTTTTTTCACAACATCGAAAATTGTTATTTTAAAAAGTTAATCAGAATTAAAACCTAAGTTCAAATATGCAATTACATTCATTTACATTGAAAAAATGTATTTATTTTTAAAATGTATTTCTGGGTACAATAACAATGCAAATTTTACTGGGGTTACGTGTTTAAATTGCAAAAATAGAAACAATATTAAACAAGCACAAAACCTATTTCTTCAATCCAAATGGATGTAATTGCATATTTGAACTTAGTTTTTAATTCAGATCAACTTTTTTAAATAACATTTTTCGATATTATCAAAGTACCCTTAGTACTTTACTCTTAAGTAAAATTCATATTTTTTGACAAACCTCGTATACTACTGGAAAAAATTAAAAACTAATGATGATTGTATTTTAGATTTTAGAACATGCAGAACTTTTTATGATGAATAAGTTTTCGTAGAAAATGTGATATATGATACACCACTGAATTTGTCTTTAAATTCTCTATCAATATTTTTTAATCACGACGCAGGTTGACTATTTATCTGCTTATTTAATTTCTATTGTGATACCTTTCTTTGATTCACTGATAATCCAATTTTTTTTATCGAAATTGTTAGGTAATTTTATATATGTTTTGATGAAATTAAAACGAATTTACAGAAAAACTACCACAGGACCGTAATTCAAAATTATTGTCGCTGATGATCTTAGTTATTTCAGATAAAACGTCATTAAAATGACAAGTGTAATATATCACTGAATTTGAATTTTAACGGTTTATCAATTTTTGTAATAAAAGAGACAGGACCATATTAAAGAAAAAATTGTAACCGTAAACACACTAACTGTCAGTAGATAGAACGTCCATTAAATTTAAAGATTCAGTAAGTAAAGGCAATGACGTTTAGAATAAAACTTTACAATTTGATTTCTTGTACAATTGTCACAATCTAAACGTCATTGTCATTAGTTACAGAACCGTTAAAGTTAATGAACGTTCTATCTACTGACAGTTAACGTCGTATTAAAGATTTATTAGTACAGTTTCATAGCAAATTTCAGATACAATAAAACTTTCCTTTTTTATTTTTTGATATTTATTTAAATAAAAATTATAGGAGTAAAATCAAAAGAGCATTTTTAGTTTTTCCTGTATAACTTGAGAAGGGCGAAAGTCCCTGTAGATCTTTTTAGATCAATGTAATACTCTTCAAAATAGTTAAACTTTTTTCCCATTTAACCGCCTCTGTATCTCTTACGGTTTTTGATATAGCTATGTTATTCCATTTAATTTTAGACACTCGTCTGGTAGATTCTTTTAACCGCTGGAATATTCTGGCTACTTACATATACTTTATTATTATATTATTACATTTTCAAAAATTTAATGGATATTGACGTAACTGCAAGATGCCTGCCAGAACAGTACTTTCTTATTTTTTTTCCTTCAAATAAATCAAACACGAAATCATTACCACAAAGTAATATATTCAAAGGGTGATAACAGGCGACTAGTTTCGGCTAAATAGCCATCACCAGGCCTACAAGGTTCAGAACAATTATTATTTTACAAATTTCATAAAATTAAAAGTGTAGAACTTACCGAACAAAAAATGTATTAAAGTTACAAATAAAAGTCTTATAAACAATCACAACCGCGCGGTTGTTAAGTCAACATAATAAAAATTTAGTGGTCCATTAAAAAAACAAACTTATAAACTTAAACTTAGTAAAAAAAGAGAAATTCCACTTTCTGCAGTGTTGTGTACCAGAGAACAACATTTTAGCGTTTATGGATTCAAACCCTTTCAAAGAGGGCAGAAAATTAAAGTATAAAAGTAAAAGTAGTATCTCAAACCACATATTAAATTTAAATTTAAATACACCGGCAACAAAAGAGTATGTACCATGAGGTAACACGACCAGGACAAGATGAAAGAGCTCTCAATTGACATTGACAATTGACAATGAGTGACAAAGGACACTGACAATGACAATTGACAATGGCAATATGGTGTAGTAAAAATTAGCAAACATAGAGGTGAAATCATGTAAAACATTAAAAGGAGGAGTAATAATAAGTAGAGTTAAATGAAAACTATGAATAAATATACAATTTTGAGATATGAACACTAGTATGAGATTGAGTACAAGACACGAAATGAATATTAAAAATCAGAAAGTTTAAGAAATTAGGAAAAAGAAGAATAAACAGAAGAAAAAAGAAGAAAGGTAAAGGTAAACTATGGGTGAGGAAGAAAAAGTGAGGTTAATTAATTGTAAACATGGAATAAGCAGGAAAATAAAGGAGTTAAGAATAACAAGGTAGAAGGCAAAGAAAGGTAGAGAAATAAATAAGGGGAGGGAAATCTGTGTAAGTAGAAAGATCAAAACAGAAAAAAACCTAATAGTTAGATAATGTCTTTAAAATTGTCAGCTAAAAATATATGGTTTTCTTTGGGTCTTAGTTGTTCGTTGACACAAAGAAAGTTGTTGTTGTTAAGATACGAGTGAATTTCAAGCATTTCAAGAATGTTTAATCTGTTCCCTTTAGCACATTGGTGGAGGAGTGAAGAGTTGGACAATGAAAAGAAATGGTTGGAAGTCAAAATATGGTTAGCAAATGAAGATGGAGTATTGGTAATATCATTTCGTGTCTTGTATTCAATCTCATACTAGTGTTCATATCTCAAAATTGTATATTCATTCATAGTTTTCATTTTACTCTACTTATTATTGCTCGTCCTTTTAATGTTTTACATGATTTCACCTCTATATTTGCTAATTTTTACTACACCATATTGCCATTGTCAATCTTCATTGTCAGTGTCCTTTGTCACTGTCATTGTCAATTGTCAATGTCAATTGTGTAATATATTACACTCTAATTTGAGGATGTCTTAGAAATAATACACACATTATTAATCAACTCTTTTATTCCATGCTAATTTACATTCGACTGGCGCAATGCCCAAAAAGCGAGGTATATATATGTATGTAAATATACCTAGTGGCACAAATACTATTCATACATCACAAATTGAGAGCTTTTCCATCTTGTCATGGTCGTGTTACCTCATGGTACTTACTCTTTTGTTGCCGGTGTATTTAAATTTAAACTTACTAAGTGGTTTCAGATACCACTTTTACTTTTATACTTTAATTTTCTGCCCTCTTTGGAAGGGTTTGAATCCATAAACGCTAAAATGTTGTTCTCTGGTAACAGCCACCTGTTACACAACACTCAATAATGTGGAATTTCTCTTTTTTTACTAAGTTTAAGTTTATAAGTTTGTTTTTTTAATGTACCGCTAAATTTTTATTATGTTAACTTAACAACCGCGCGGTTGTGATTGTTTATAAGACTTTTATTTGTAACTTCAATACATTTTTTGTTCGGTAAGTTCTACACTTTTAATTTTATGAATTTTGTAAAATAATCATTGTTCTGAACCTTGTCGGCCTGATGATGGCTATTTAGCCGAAACTAGTCGCCTGTTATCACCCTTTGAATATATTACTTTGTGGTACTGACTTCGTGTTTTATTTATTTAAAAAAAACTTGGACCACATTTGAGTTATGGATAACCTCTTCGATTTTACTTTCTTAATTGACTGATAATAAAACATCATTTAAAATTTTTTTAGCTTTGTGGTAAACGGTTTAGTCGGATGGTTCGCTAGCTCTCCTATTATTTACTATTCTCTAGGTAACCAGATTTTAAATATAAAGGAAGTTTACTTTTAGCAGTCTCTAGATTATAGTTTCAAAAATTTTAAGTAAAAGTTAAGAGAGCAAAGTTGAGAGGTGGTAGTTCGTATGTTATTATTTTGCTTACGTTTGTGTAGAGCGTAATTGCGCAATAAAAGTAAGAAATGTTGTAGTAGCTGGCTAGGAATACAGGAATAGGTAATAAAGCCAATACACAAAGGTGTACATAATTGGTTTCCGTGTGTAATGTTGTAATGTGGAAAGATGAAAGGCAGAGTAAAGGAACGCCGCCATATAATATAGGACGTGATGAGATTCCGAGAGTCGAAAACCGCTGAAAAATCTACCGCCAACGTCTATAACAAATGATTTCCTTAGAATTCAATTAGTATCCTATCTGCTGGGGACTTTGTAAAGGGATATTTTATTTCGGGTTAAAGATTTTCGCATTACGGCGGGGGATTATATTCAAATTTTAAATAAAAACCTTTTGTAAGATCACAAGAAATCGGGAGAGATTGGTATAACCCGACGTCCCGGCGTCGTACGCTCTCTATCAACTGCTTTAAGCTCTAAATTGTAAAATAATACCAGAAAATTGCTAGAAAATTGATTTTATATTCGTACAAAAGGTTCGGTTATTAAAATCTTTTATATTCATTTGTTACAAAGTCGATTGAAAATTTATACAGCTACAATATTATTATAGAAGTTTCTCTTCACAAAATATTTTCACTTTTACTTATTTCTGTTGACTATTTTACTTTTAGGATAAATTTGTTTCTTTTGTATGTTTTATTTTCGTTACTATTTTGAAAAAAATCAGAAGTTTATTCCGGATAAGTTAATTGGATCACACGGTATAATTATGATTAATTGATAACAAGGATAGGGCTGTCAGTACATAAAATGGAAGCGAGTCGAAGAAAAAATGGGAAAAATAAAAAAATAAATATATGGCACCCGACGTTGGGCGCTATTTGATATGGACCACCCGATTTGGTAAACCACCAAATTTGGTAAAAATAGAGAAAATTGGGAAGAAAAAGGAAATTTAAGTGGAAAAAAATATTGAAAAATATAGAAAATACTGACAAATACGTAACTTTTGGTAAAATATTGAAAAACGGGGGAATATACTATAAAATATGAAACTGAGAAAAATAGTGAAAAAAAGGGAAAAATAGGGAAAAATGGGGAATATAAAATTTGGAAAAAAGAGAAAAAGTTTTTAAAAAACAGTGCAAAACATGGAAAAAAATAGGAAATTTGTTAAAAAGATGAAAAAATAAGGAAAAATTGGAATAAATTAGAAAAAATACGAACAAAATAGGCAAAAATAGGTAAAAATAGAAAATAATACTAATAAATAGGGAAAAACAGAAGAAAATAATGATAAACAGGAAAAATATAAATAAATAAAGATAAATAGGAAAATAGGAAAATTATAGAAAAATAGCGAAACATTTTTAAAATATTGAAAAATAGGGGAAAATAGGAAAAAAGGGAAATAGGAAAAAAACAGTTAATAAAAGGGATAAATGGTGAAAAACAGGAAAAAATTATGGAAACCAAGAAAAATAAAAAGCAATGTGAAAAATTGGAAAAAATGTGGAAAAATAGGGAAACTGTAAAAAATAGGTAAACATAGGGAAAATAATTAAAAAGAGAAAAAAAGTAGCGGAAAATGGTAAAAAATAGAAAAATAGAGTTGAAAATAGGGCAAAATATTGAAAAATAAGTACAAATAGAGACAAATAGGAAAAACTATTGAAAAATAGAGGAAAATAGGGAAATTAGAAAAAATAGCGAACTGTTTGGGAAAATAGTGGAAAATAGGGAAAAATGGCCGAACATAATGGAAAAAGAAAAAATAGGAAAAAATAGCAAATAACAGAAATAAATGGGAAAAAACAGGAAAAAATAATGAAAAGCTGGAAAAATATGAAAAATTAGGAAAAAGAAAAAATACTGCAAAATATTGAAAAAACTTCAACAATTTGAAAAAAAACAGAAAAATATAGGAATTAAAGATAATTAGAGGAACATAGGGAAACATATAGGAAACAAATAATGAAAAATAAAGAGGAATAGTAAAAATAGGCAAAAAATAATGAAAACCGAGAAAATGGGATGAAACAGGAAAAATAGACAAATTAGGGAAAAATAGAGAAAATTAAGCAAAAATATAAAAACTTATGGAAAAATATAAGGAAAAACAAAGAAAAAGGGAAAATAAGGAAAAATACTAGAAAATAGGGATAAATTGAAAAAAATGAGGAAAAATACTGAGAAGTGGTGGTAAATGAGAAAAAAAATCGGTTGTGTCGCCCCAAAACTTTCCCAACGAGTATCCAGGAATACTTTTTCAGATATTTAATGTTAAAATTTCAAATTCTGATATTTTTTTATTATTGACAGGTGATAGTTGGGGAAATAATTTTGACTGTTCTGTATAGAGTTTTTCAAGGGCTTTTAAATGACATATTGCAAGTTGAATTCCATGACATATTGCATCTGTCGTTTTTTGATACTGACACTTCCGTTTGACATTTGTCACACAAAAACTAATTATCTCTCCAGACGGGTAACCCAAACTCTTGTACCAAATTTTAGCTCAAATGACATATTGCATGTCCAATTCCGTAACATATTGCATCTGTTATTTTTTGATAGTGATACTTCCGTTTGACACGTGTCGTACAAAAACTAATGGGTTCTTCCGACGGGTATCCCAAACCTCTATACCAAATTTCAGCTCAATCGGATCTATCGTGGAAGAATACACACATACACACAGACAGATAAACTTCCATCTGGAAATGGTCTTAATCGTCTCAGGGGACCCGAAAATGGCTATTTCCGTTTTTATCTCGAAATTTTTTTTTAGCTCGTTCACAATACTTTCCCTTCTAGGCGGTTGGTCGGAAAAGTAATAGGGGAAAATAAAGAAAAATAGGGGAAAATTGGATAAAATAGGAAAAATGGGAAAAACAAGGAAAGTTCAGTCTTTTAGGTACTACTTTAGATTCCGTAGCAAAGTACGGGTATTCAGCTAGTAATCTTATAAGGGAAGCTCGCTTCGCTTGCTCCCTAATATTGGGCATAACTTTTAAAATACCTTGTATACCATAGTTATTGATTTTTCAGGAACTCTGAGATTATAACTAAATAAAACTAATATAGTAAAAGTCAGATTTATAATGCAGTGTAGGCAGCATAGCCCAATGTATTTTAAACGGAAGAATGCTCGACGGCGATGCCAGCTAGTACGGTCCTGGCTTGCTCAACCTTTCTTTTTCTAACGAGTCCGACTACTAGACATCGGCGGCAACCCTGCGCTCCATAAGGCCCACACTGCATTTTAAATCTGGCTTTCACTATAGCAAGTGGTTTTTACGATACCAATTAGTTTTTTATAGTGGACTGTATTATTTTATAGGTTTCTCAGTTTATTCGTATTATTTAATAAGAAAAAAACTACTGAAGTTAATGTAACGTATGGTTTTCTTAGCTTATTTTTGTATAAAAAGTGTTTTAAGTTTTTATTTAATAATTTACCACTTTTCGTTGTTCTGTTTTTTTTTCAATATTTATAGCTAATATTCCTGTAAAACCATACGTTGCATCAAATTTTTAATGTTTATTCATGACTGCTAACATGTATTGGTTTTGATTAACAAACCGAGTGTAACAGATTGTGTAACAGTTTTTTTCTTTTCTAAAAGTTGTTCATGCAAATTCAATTGGGGATGAATAGTGCATTTTTGAATAATTCAGTGAAATGTATCGCAAAACAGAAAAAAATTAATTTATAAAATATTATTTATTCGTAAATATATTTATTATACTTTTTTTTTAAATTCCCTTTAGAAATATATTTCAATAATTTCTCTTTAGATGTCGTAGTAAAGTTTAGTTGTATAGCTGCTGTATGGTTTTTGCATTAACATACCTGGCACGTAGCCTGGTTTTATTTTTTTCACCTTGCTCTATTCTTTAGAAGAAATAATAACAAGAACTTTAGTACGGCTCCGGATCCGTATATTGTGTAACAGAGTAAAAAAACACCCAGTAAAATAAATTGTGTAAATGTGAATATTTTTATGAATCTGTTTATTTAAGATAACATATGTTATATATTTTAAGATCCATTGGCAATACAAGATGGTTCTCAGCGGGGCTTGACAGTTTTTGAGCAAATTTTATGTCATAAACATTTTTGACTCGTAGGAAATTATATGACTTAACTTGCGGAGTCGCGCATGTTCAAGAGGGTTTTAAATATATCGCCTATCACAGAGAAATGCATTTTTTGTCAATATCAATAATTTCCAAGAATTTATAGGTTAAATCCTTTTTAGTAAGTGGGGGGTTTGGTTACAGATATAAATCCCAGAATAGTAAGTTGGTTTTTGTGTTTCGTTGGGTAAAGACCTGTTTTCAGGCATCTTTTAGTTTCTGGAGAAAAAATACTGTAGATTCTGAAAATTCCATTAGATTTTCTGTAAAATCTGAGCAAGTAGGAGTTATCTATAAAAGTTTGAACCGTCGACCGAAAAAAAAAATCGGCTGTGTCACCCCAGAACTTTCCCGGCTCGACCGTAGATAATATGTTATTTATTATTATTATTTTAATTATAAAATACTAAGCATTACAATAATTTATGGAACATATTAAAAACAGCGAGCCGATAGTGAATATGTCTACCTAATTGATATTTCAATGTTGATGACATAAGCTGCGCATGCTCACGTTGTATATCACACTGCTGTGAAAACTATTGGGAATTCGGGAAAAATTTTTCATACAGTAGTTGTAGGGAATTTTATGCTTTACAACTTTGCACTGAAACATTTTGCACTAAAGAGTATAATTTACCTCCAATTTTAAAAAATGGAAAATTCTAAATGTGTATTTTTCTCGCCATCCAGCGGCGAAACTATGAGGAATTCCATAAAGAGTTAAACATAAAAGTTAAAGGAAATTTGATGCTTTACAACTTTGAACCAGAAAATTTTGCACTAAAATGAATTGTTTGTAATCAAAATCAAGAAAAACTAAAGAAAACCTACACGCACATTTTTACGCGCCCTCTAGTGGCGCAACTATTGGAAATTCTAGAAAAAGTTTCATACAAGAGTTGTAAGGAATTTTATGTTCTAAAACATTGAACTACAACGTTTTGCACGTAAGGGTATTATTTGTCCTCAAAATCAAGAAAAACTAGAGAAAACATACATGCACATTTTTTACGCGCCCTCTAGTGGCGCAACTATTAGAAATTCTGGAAAAATCTTAAGACAAAAGTTGTAGGGAATTTTATGCTCTAAAACGTTGTACTACAACATTTTGCACTAAAGTGTATTATTTGTCCTCTCAAAATCAAGAAAATCTGGAGAAAACCTACATGCACATTTTTACGCGCCCTCTAGTGGCGAAACTATTGGAAATTCTGGAAAAAGTTTGAAACAAAAGTTATAAGGAATTTTATGCTATAAAACTTTGTACTACAAAATTTTGCACTAAAGTGTATAGTTTGTCATTAAAATTTAAAAAAAGTAAAAAATTGTACCATGTGCATTTAATCAATGTCGGTCTTGAGGACCTTCTACGGTACCAATTTAAACCGACTAATGGTCGCATTCTAGGCACACACCGACCATCCACACCAAATTTCAGCTTGATTGGTCAAACGGTTCGGCAGTTATCGTGGAAGATTACACACAGACACACAGACAGACCATGCGCCGGAAATGATTTCAATCTTCTTGGGGTACCCAAAACTAGATATTTCCATCGATATTTCGATTTTTTTTTTGCTCGTTCACCTTACTTTCCCTTTGATGGGTCCGGGAAAGTAAAATGGAATAAATCAAATTTTACATTTTTCAAAATTTTTGTATTTTCATTTTTTTTATTTTTTTCCAATATTAGTAATTATAACGATGTATAATTTGAGAAAAAAAATTGAAATTGGTAAAAAAATATTTTCGAAAATGTTCAAAGTCCAAAATGCCACTAAAATCTAACAAAAATCATTTTCAAAGTTGTATAAATAATAAACCATTAAGACTCAGTTTTAAAACTTGGTAACTAATAAATAATAAGAAAAAATACTGTATATTCTGAAAAATTCTTACAGATGACATTTGACAGATATGGGCGGGATAATTAGGTACAAAAAAATGCGAATCTCAAATTTTATATTTTTCAAAATTCTTGTATTATCATTTTTTTTATTTGTCTTTTCAACACTAGTAATTATAAAGATGTATATTTTAAGAAATTTAATTTAATTTTAAAATATTTTATAACAAATACAACAAGCTTAATGAAATTAACATTAAATATCTAAAACATTAAAATATAATAACAAAATAAGAATACATTTATTATAAATAAAAAATACAACAAAAATAATTTACCACCACAAGCAAGTAGGCGATACATATGAAAATCTAAACCATATAACGAGAAACTTGGAAATTTCGACTGTAAAATTTGACAGTTTTGGAAATTAAACAATTTTCAAATTTGTTGTATATCTTTTGAGAAAAATATAACAAAACATGGAAGTTTTAAATCTTAATTGTTAAATATTTCAAAATTCCATAATTTTCATATGTTTTATGTATATTTTCAATGATATTAACCCTAAAGTTGTATTATTTCAGGAGAAAAATTTAAATGGTTAAGAAAAGTCCAAAATTCCCCAAAAAAAGTCCCAATTACCGCGAAAAAATTTTCCAACTTCAAAATCCCACAAAAAAATTTACAAAAACCACTTTATAATAAAACAAATAAAAATTATTAAATTTCAATTAAATATCTACAACATAAAAATATAAAAACCAAATAAGAATCAAAATTCACAGTAAAAAATCTGATGTGGCCAAAAATTTACAGGTTGACACAAAAAAGTATGAAAAAAAATTATTTTTTTGTAAATCTGGCAACAATGGCAAAAGTTTCGAAAATTTTAATAAGATGAAAATAAACTATAGGCTATACAAAATATATGTGTAAAACTTTATTGCCGTTTTGTATAATAATGGCGTCATCATCCATAGCAACTGCCACTTCCGGTTGTCCGATTATCACCAAAATCTAATCAGATCTAATCTAGGATATCAGAATTCTGTATGCAAAATTTCAAATTTTTTTATTCAGTAGTTTTTGAGTTATCGTTACTACAACATCCATCCAAACACACACACTAACACACACACACTAACACACACACACACACAGACATCATCGCGAAAATATTAAAATCGTATTCTAGGGACCCTAAAACGTGTTTATCCATTGAAAACTCACTACCCAATTTTTAGCATGATTCCTATACCTCTCTTATCTGAAGGGCGAGAGGTAAAAATCTGATGTGGCCAGCACATGACCTCTCGCCTTTTTTTAATCAAAAATTTACAGGTTGACATAAAAAAATTATTTTTTTGTAAATCTGGCAACAATGGCAAAAGTTTCGAAAATTTTAATGAGATGAAAATAAACTATATGGTATACAAAATATATGTGTAAAACTTTATTGCCGTTTTGTATAATAATGGCGTCATCACCCATAGCAACTGCCACTTCCGGTTGTGCGATTGGCACCAAAATCTAATCAGATCTAATCTAGGGTATCAGAATCCTGTGTGCAAAATTTCAAATTTTTGTATTCAGTAGTTTTTGAGTTATCGTTACTACAACATCCATCCAAACACACACACACACACACACACACACACACACACACACACACACACACACACACACTAACACACACACACACACACACACACACACTAACACACACACACACAGACATCATCGCGAAAATATTAAAATCGTATTCTAGGAACCCTAAAACGTGTTTATTCATTGAAAACTCACTACCCAATTTTTAGCATGATTCCTATACCTCTCTTATCTGAAGGGCGAGAGGTAAAAATACCACAAAACAATTTACCGCCAAAATTTAAAAATAAAATGTCGAATCAATGACAAAGATCCCTAATAAACTAATATTGGCAGTGCCTAAATTCATTCGATTAACTATGTATCCTTCCACACAACTGAAACATTCGAAATACCAGTAACTACAATCGATTATTTCCGATAATCGATTACCCACCCGTAACGACTTCGGCAATTTCTATCAGTCGCTTGTGACGTCATTCTTGAAAAATCTTTTCCGAACGGTTTATAACACGAAAATGTTCGCCTATTTGTTCCCAATACTATGCTGAAAACTAGAATACGATACATGGACCAATAAACTTTTTATGAACAATGGGAATAAGTACCAAAAATTAAAAGTGGATACGTTTTTTATTAAAAGCTTTTTGGAAAAAAATTCACTTCAGAAAGGACCAGCTGATTTTTCTGGTTTCTAAAATTTAATCATTCGTTTTTATAATCTCGACTTCATTTTGATAATAAATATTTATTTTGTTTGTATTCACTTTCTATTGATAGTAGAAGGAAAGACCATTCAGTACGCACACACCCCGATTTTTCCCCAGATCTAGGGAAATTTCTAGAGTAGATCTGGCAACAGCGCACTGTTTCGAGCAGATTGTAGAAATCTTCACATTTTACGACTCTTTTAACGTTCAGTATTTTGAGTCGTGAAAAAACACATTTTACAACGTTTTCAACGTTTTTTAACGTTTACTTTCACTTTTTTCAAATACTTATGTATCCCATAAGGAAACATGAAAAAATAAGAGGTCAAAATCGATGAAATATGACATTGTTTGACGTATTTTTTCGAATTACAATTCTAAGCGTTAAAAAACAATGAAAACGTTGTAAAATGTGACGTTTCGAACGTTTTTTCACGCTTCAAAATACTAAACGTTAATAAAAACGTTGAAAACGTTGTAAAATCTGCCCTACTTACACGGCATACATACGGTGCATTGTTGCCAGATCTACTATATAAATTTCCCTAGATCTGATGAAAAATCAGGGTGTGTGTATTCAAGTGTATTTTCTTCTATTATTGATGTTGTTTTTAGTTATAAAAAGTATCGATTTTTATTGATAACCATAATAATAATATCTTATCAGCCTTAATAGTTCATAATCAGTGAAAGGGGTTGATGTTTCCCCTATTAACGGAAAAATTACGTAAAACTTTAGGATGGGATAAAACTTCAATCACTATTGATGACATAAACTTGAATAATTAATTGTGTAAATAATTATTGTAATCCACGCGCGTCTATGTTCGCTTGACCTAAAAAGATATTATGTCGTAATAATATTGGTATTTAAATAGGAAAAAAGCACCATTAGTACACATGAGGTACATCTTTATTACAATTATATAACGCTACTGGTTTAAAAATTTAATTGTAAATAAGAATTTTATTGTATTATTCACGCCTATCAAACCATCCCGTTTAATTAAAATTTTTATTCTTATTTTTATTATATAATATCTGAATAAATATGATTAAAAATTGATAAATGTTTGAAAAAGTTACTATGGCAGTAGACGTGTTCAAATCGGCTAAACATCGAAGGACCAACCAAATTTAGTTTCCAGCTAATAAAAAAACCCATATTGAAGTTACACCCGTTTATTAATATTAAATAGTTTTATTATAAAATGTACAGGGTGTAAAATGATGTGTAAAATTTTTTTTATCAAAATTGTAATTAATAAAAAAAAAACAGATTAAAAAAATTAAAACAATAAACTTATGAAATAACAATAAACCTTGTAATAAATATAATCTACCTCTAACTAATTTTTAGTAGAATTTGAAAATTATATTAAATGTTAAAAATGCCCTCCATTTTTTTGAAAAAATAATTGGCACCTTTTTCTTGCTGATCTTACAAAATTGAGAATGTGCATTGGCTTTAATTTTCACTATCCTAATAATAAAATGTTACATTTCGTTACTGAGTGTTCAATTTTTTAAGGGTCTTTCACCTGATAACATTAATAAATGGTTTATTTGCGCTGTAGCTCCAACCACTGAAAATAAATATATAATATGTCATATCAGGCGAATGAAAATTAAAAAACGAAACAAAAACTGTCGAAATATACAGGGTGTCCCTTTTAAAAAAATTTAAGTTTGCATTATATTTCCTTAGTGAGCCCCCTAAAAAAATTCTTGTGCGCCACTGAACTCTTCAATATTATATCTATCAAAAGTTTTTATAAAGTTATTTTATATTTTTCTTAATTAAGAAGTTATAGAACCTTGCAGTTTTCGACAGTTTCCAATAATCGCCCTGTATGTTCCAAATGCAGGCAGCTACTAAAGATTTAATTAGGCTATCGTTACTTTAACAAAAAAAGAACTGCTTTTTTCTCTAGTTTACGAGATACCGTACAAAACACACCAATTTGGGACACCCTGTATATTACTTTTAAAACACTTTAACAATGATCAAATTAACTGTGATCACTAACTATTCACTGTATAACTAATTTCAATACCATTTGAAATCTAAGAAAATGTTTGCTAAATGATTTGGTAAAAAAGGAACGGTATTAATCGGCATTTTAACGAAGAACTTTTACATGTAATCTACGAGATGTGAAAATCTAATAATAGGTAAACAAACTTTATTACAAAAAGAGATTTTACACCGAGCACGACGTAGTCAAGGGTGAACGAGATGCAATATAGTTGATCTAGTTACTTTTACTCTGTAAGAGCTAGTTAAAGAGAGACAAGATACACAGCAATGAAAATTGACATTCGTATATTATTTAGAAAAAAATTTTGCAGTGCTGAACGCTCTATAGGGACAAAAATATTAAAAAATACATTAAAGCATTTTGGCATTAGTGGAATTTTGAATCAATTTAAATAAAACATCAATAAACTTGATTGCAATAATTTTCAAAAATTTAAAAAAAAACTGACTTTCAAGAAATTCACAAATTTCGAAAATCTATGAAAAAAAAAATGTCTCGAAATTAAAGAATTCCGATGATTTCTAAAGTATATCCAACATTTTCAAAAATATATCAAAAATTCCGAAAAATTGGAAACTTTGCAATTTGTCAAAATATTCAAAAATTTCTAAAATATTCGGAAATCTACGAAAAACTTTAAATTATTCGATTAATTAAAAATATTTAAAAAATTTCAAGAATTTTAACCATTTCAAAAATGATAAAAAAAATTCGAATCGATTAATGTTTGAAAAAGTTACTACGTGTTCAAATCGACTAAGCATCGAAGGACCAACCAAATTTAGTTTGAAGCTAATAGAAAAACTCATATTGAATATTAAAAACTTATATTATAAAATGTACATTAATTTTCAAAAAGCTTTACCAATGATCAAATTAACAGTGATTACTCAGTATTCATTGTATAACGAATTAAAATACTATTTTAAATCTAAGAAAATGTTTGCTAAATAATTTGATAATAAAGGAACGGTATTAACCGGCATTTTAACGAAGAACTTTTACATGTAATCTACAAAATGTGAAAGGCTAATAAATAATACGTGAACAAATTTAAGCGCGAAAAGAGATTTTACACCGAGAACGACGGAGTTTTTTTGACATTGGAACGTCGTCAAGGGTGAACGAGATGCATAGTTAATCTAGTTACTTTTACTGTTTAAAAGTTAGTTAAAGAGAGACAAGATACATAGCAACGAAAATTGACATTCGTTCATTGAGAGATTGTACTTTTTGACGAATTTATTTTCCCTTCTTGGGAAGCGAGATGAGGACACAAAATATTATAAGAGAAACAAACACTATTTGCAGTAAATACCAAGAAATATAAATCTATTTTTAGATCTTGCTTTTGTCATATATTAGCCGTTTAGAAAACTTTGTTACAAAATAATACAGAGTTTGGATATAATATTAACTATTTTATAAATTAATGCCACAAAATCGAGGTAATCCGATTTACACAAAGGTTGGGGATTAGCACTGCCTGTCTTAATAATCCTAATTACGGTAGTACCTTTTATATATAATAAAATTACAAATATTGTAGTAGGAAAAAAATAAGAAAAATTTATTGTTAAAACAATTCTATTTTCTTTACTATTGTTTATGTATTTATTTCTTTATTATGGTATATATTAATATTATTTTCAATAAAACATTGCCTTCTTTGTACATCTTTTCTAAAAAAATTTTAAATTTATTTGAGGTGTTTAATTTTACACATAATTCTTTTTGGAAATCTAATACAATATTTATGAAATTAAAAATACCTGGATGATGTTGGTAAAATAAATCATAATTATTTATAACAGTCAATTATTTTGTTCTCATCATTTTTTGTTAATTCTGATTATTTTTAACCGATAGGATTTTATTTTATGATCGTTTTTGGACTTCAAGGATCAATTTTTGTAAATTTTTAACACTCAAGAATTATTCCGATTATTTTTTCTGTATCATTTTTTGTTTATTCTAATTATTTTTTGAACCTTCGTGATCATTTTTTGTCAATTCTGATTATTTTTAACAGTCAAGAATTATTTTATGGTCGTTTTTGGACTTCAAGGATCCATTTGTGTTAATTTTTATCCCTCAAGAATTATTCTGATCATTTTTGAGTCTTCTGGATCATTTTTTGTTCATTCTAATTATTTTTAAGAATCAACAATTATTTTCTGATGAATTGATGAATTCAAGATTTTCGGGATCATTTGTTATTAATTTTGATTAATTTTATCAGTCGATAATTATTTTCTGATCATTTTTGGTACTACAGGATCATTTTTTATTAATTATGATTATTTTTAACAGATAGGATTTTATTTTATGATCGTTTTTGGACTTCAAGGATAAACTTTTGTAAATTTTTAACACTCAAGAATTATTCTGATTATTTTTTCTGTATCATTTTTTGTTTATTCTAATTATTTTTTGAACCTTCGTGATCATTTTTTGTCAATTCTGATTATTTTTAACAGTCAAGAATTATTTTATGGTCGTTTTTGGACTTCAAGGATCAATTTGTGTTAATTTTTATCCCTCAAGAATTATTCTGATCATTTTTGAGTCTTCTGGATCATTTTTTGTTCATTCTAATTATTTTTAAGAATCGACAATTATTTTCTGATGAATTGATGAATTCAAGATTTTCGGGATCATTTTTTATTAATTTTGATTAATTTTATTAGTCGATAATTATTTTCTGATCATTTTTGGTACTACAGGATCATTTTTTATTAATTATGATTATTTTTAACAGATAGGATTTTATTTTATGATCGTTTTTGGACTTCAAGGATAATTTTTTGTAAATTTTTAACAATCAAGAATTATTCTGATTATTTTTTCAGTATCATTTTTTGTTTATTCTAATTATTTTTTGAACCTTCGTGATCATTTTTTGTTAATTTTGATTATTTTTAACAGGCAATAATTATTTTATGGTCGTTTTTGGACTTCAAGGATCAATTTTTGTTAATTTTTATCACTCAAGAATTATTCTGATCATTTTTGAGTCTTCTGGATCATTTTTTTGTTCATTCTAATTATTTTTAAGAATCAACAATTATTTTCTGATGAATTGATGAATTCAAGATTTTCGGGATCATTTTTTATTAATTTTGATTAATTTTAACAGTCGATAATTATTTTCTGATCATTTTTGGTACTACAGGATCATTTTTTGTTAATTCTGATTATTTTTAACAGACAAGAATTATTTTATGATCGTTTTTGGACTTCAAGGATCAATTTTTGTTGATTTTTATCACTCAAGAATTATTCTTATCATTTTTAAGTCTTCTGATTCATTTTTTGTTCATTCTAATTATTTTTAAGAATCAACAATTATTTTCTGATGAATTGATGAATTCAAGATTTTCGGGATCATTTTTTATTAATTTTGATTAATTTTAACAGTCGATAATTATTTTCTGATCATTTTTGGTAATACAGGATCGTTTTTTGTTAATTTTTACAACTCAAGAATTATTCTAATCATTTTTGAATCTTCAGGATCATTTTTTGTTAATTCTGATTTTTTGGACTTCAAGGATCATTTTTTGTTCATTCCAATTATTTTTAAGAGTCCACAATTATGTTATCATCATTTTTTGAACCTTCGGGATCATTTTTTATTAATTTTGATTATTTTTAACAGTCAAGAATTATTTTATGATCGTTTTTGGACTTCAAGGATCAATTTTTGTTAATTTTTAACATTCAAGAATTATTCTGATCATTTTTGGATCTTCTGGATCATTTTTTATTAATTCTAATTATTTTGAGGGGGCAACAATTTATTCTGATCATTTTTTGTTAATTTTGATAATTTTTTACAGTCAGGAATTATTTAATAATCGTTTTTGGACTTCAAGGATCATTTTTTGTGAATTTCTAACAGTCAAGAATTATTCTGATACTTTTTGAATCTTCAGGATCATTTTTTGTTAATTCTAATTATTTTTAAGAATCAACAATTCTTTTCTGATCAATTCATAATTTTCTTATCGTGTTTGGATTTGAAGGATCATTTTTTGTTAATTTTTACAACTCAAGAATTATTATAATCATTTTTGAATCTTCAGGATCATTTTTTGTTAATTCTAAATATTTTTATGACTCAACAATTTTTTTCTGATCTTTATTGTTAATTCTGATTATTTTTAACAGAATTTATTTTATGATGGGTTTTGGACTTAATGGGTCATTTTTGTTAATTTTTAATACTCAAGCGTTCGTGGATCAAGAAAAATGAATATAAATAATCCGAAAGGACGGACTAGAGCCAGTTGAATTTTATATGTGTTATATGTATGTATATTTTGTTAAACGTGTTTAAAATAAATTAGAAGTTGTGTGACTTAAATAAATTAGTTATAATTCAACAGAGTGTTTAAATTCGAAATTAAGTTATTATTTCAAAGAATTTTGTTTATAAATTGTACTAATGACTTTATCAGGATCAATTATTAGGTACCTGTATTTGATGTAATCATTTTTCACCTACCAGAATTCACACATAAATAATCCCCTATTTAATCCGTGGCTGAGTTCGATGTTTCCCATAGTTAGGATTGTAAATTGTGGACAATTTTTAATTGAAATTTATGTACTACTATCTCATAACTATTGTCTTAAAGTCTAACCATATATATCAGTTTCTTGATTGTTTTCAGACCATACATTTCTTATAAAACTTTTATTTAAAAAATTATTATTCTAATCTACTTTTTTATTGTAATCACCCTACTTATCACACCAAAACCTTCTTAGCAAACTAAAAACTATTGTAATACATCAGGGATAATTGGGAGGTCATAAATAACTCTGATTTATTATTTATAAGATCGAATCCAGAGTAAGAAAATGAAAGTCAGCCGAAAAGTTATTGGAAGGGATAATGTAATGGAGCAGGACACCGTAATTAGTAGTAGAGGTTGTCAAAATAAATTATATACTTAAAGACTAATCGTTAAACATTTTTTTTTCAAAGGATTTGGAACAGGTTTCAATTTTAAATATCTCGATCCTTCCTATTTTTTTTTTAAATTTTTTATTTTTAATAAATGATTATTTTTTTTCCTGATCCTCAGTATATTGTGGTACTAGTTTGCATTTATTTTAATCTATAAAATATTTTAAGTCGATGTTCATCTTTAAAAATTAAATGCACGAAAAGACTTCTTGGTGTTATCCTAGAAAAAATTTTGTCCTGTCTTTTTGTATTATTAATCCTTGTAGCGCTCTAGAAAAATACGGTAAAACATGTTGGCACCAGTGGAATTTTGAATCAGTTTAAATAAAACATCAATAAATTTGATTATAATAATTTTCAAGAGTTTAAAAACAAAACTGAGTGTCAAGAAATTCAAAAATTTCGAAAATATAGGTATCAAAAAAATTCCAAAAATTTCAAAAAAATAAAATAAATAAAAATGTCTAGAAATTAAAAAAAATCGATAATTTCAAAAGTATATCAAACATTTTAAAAATATATAAAAATTCCGAAAAATTTTAAATTTTGCAATTTTTTTCAAGAAGTGTCAAAATTTCTTCTAAAATATATGGAGAATTTAAAAAAACATCAAATTATTCCAGTAATTACAAATATTTTAAAAATTTCAAGAATTTTAACCATTTCAAAAATGTTTCAAATAACATTAAAAAAGTATTTAAAACTTTCTAAAATTAATCTAAAACTTTTGAAATTTCGTAATATATCAAAAAACTCCAAAATTTCAAAAAAACTAAAAAAATATAAATGTTAACATTAAAACTATATCAAAATTTTCAAAAATATATCAAAAATTAGGAAAAATTTGAAATTTTGCAATTTTTTTCGAGAACATCAAAAAGTGAAAATTTCAAAATATTCAAAAATTTCTTATAAAATATATCGAAAATTTCAAAAAAAAAAAAAACATCAGTAATTAAAAATATTTTAAAAATTTCAATAATTTTAAACCATTTTAAAAATGTCAAAGTTTCAAATAACATTAAAAAATTATTCGAAACTTTCAAAAATGAATCAAAAAGTAAATGTGTCAAATTATTAGAAAATTTCAAAAATCAAAATTATTCACGAAAAGACTTTTTTGTGTTATCCTAGAAAATTTTTATTCCTATTTTTTTATATTGTTAACCCTTTAACTGCGAACAAAATTTTTCAGCGGTCAACGCTCTATAGGGACAAGAATATTGTTTTGGTATTAGTGGAATTTTAAACTAATTTAAATAAAACATCAGTAAACTTGATTGTAACAATTTTCAAAAATTTAAAAACAAAGCTCAGTTTCAAGAAATTCAAAAATTTCGAAAATATATCTAAAAATTCCAAAATTTCAGAAAAATAAAATAAATAAAAATGTCTAGAAATTAAAAATTTTCGATAATTTCAAAAGCATGTCAAAAATTTTAAAAATTTATCAAACTTCCGAAAAATTTCAAATTGTGCAATTTTTTTCAAAAATTTCAAAAAGTAAAAATGTCAAAATATTCAAAAATTTCTTGTAAAATATATAGAAAATTCCAAAAAACATCGAATTATTGCAGTATTTAAAAATATTTTTAAAATATCAAGGATTTAACCATTTCAAAAATGTCAAAGTTTCAAATAACATTAAAAAAATATTCAAAACTTTCAAAAAATAATCGAAAACTTCGAAAAATTTGAAATTTCGCAAATTATTTCGAAAAGTTCGAAAGGTAAAAATGTTAAAATATTAAAAAAAAAACAAAATTATTCGATTACTTAATTGAAAATGTTTTAAAAATTTCAAAAGTTTCAAATACATTTTGAAAAATTTAAAAACAAAACTGAATTTCAAGATATTCAAAAATTTCTAATATGTATCAAAAAATTCCAAAATTTCAAAAAAATAAAATGAATAAAAATGTCTAGAAATTAAAAATTTTCAATAATTTCAAAAGTGTATCAAAAATTTTGAAACTGTTTCAAAAATTCGGAAAAATTTAAAATTTTGCAATTTTTTAAAAAAATTTCAAAAAGTAAAAATGTCAAAATTATCGAAAATTTCAAAAAAACATCAAATTTTAACCATTTAAAAAATGTTAAAATTTCAAAAAAACATTAAAAAATTATTCGAAACTTGAAAATTTGCAATTTATTTCAAAAAATTCACAGTAAAAGTGTCAAAATCTTTGAATATTTCAGAAATGTCAAAAGTTTCAAATAAGCATTAAAAATTTGTTCGAAAATTAAAAAATATTCGAAAATGTGTAAAATGTGTAAAATTTGTAAAATACGTAAAAATTTTGCAAAGAAATAATAAAATATACAAAATTGTATATTACGATGCCCACATCACAGCATAGTTCCTACGAATCATTTATATACAACAGCCACAGTTAAAGGGTTAATTAATTTTGTGTCCATTTGAGAATTCTTCAGTTTATTTTTCCTTTCTTCTATATTATTTTTCTTTTATTATGTTTTTCCTGCAACTCCACTATTTTGTATTTAATTCAATTTCATGGCTATTTCATATTTACCTGGCGTCTTTCCATTCTAAAGTATTTCCTTACTTCTTCTCTTGTCGTTATTTCACTTTATTCTTCATTTTCCATCTCAATTAACTTCATATCTGTATGTATGTATATACGTATATAGATATGGAGATAATTACACCGCGACCTAGTGTATCCCATTCTAGTGCTTTTTTCCCTACCCCACCAGTTTTCACATCAGACCAGTACTCTTGACAAAGTCAAGAATAGTTCTGATGTTAGCTTTCGCTATCTTTTCTTGTTCAGGATACTGTACACCAAAGTGCCATTCCTTTTCCCTGTTTAGGTCCCAGCAATAGCATAATACATGAATAGGAGTTCCGTCATCTTCTTCACATTTCCTACGTAGGGAATCTTCTGATACTCCTATGAGGTTCAGATATCTTATGAGTTCGCAATGTCCAGTCGGAACACTTAGTGTTGTTTTGAGTCCCTGTCTTTTTAGGCATAACAGCAGATTGTCTCTGCTCTTTGGTGGACCTTCTATACGTGCTTTGGACTTTGTTGGTAGGAAATACCACATGTGGGTTGCGGTCCAATTAAAGATTTTTCGGCGCCTTTACCAGCCAGGCGGTCTGTCTCTTTATTTCCTTCAATGCCCTCATGCCCAGGCACCCATTCAAGAGTTATCTTGTTGTGTTCGCCTAGAGAATTTAGGTTTTTATGGCAGTCTGATACTAGTTTGTACTGTATTTCCACCCTTTGTATTGCTTTAAGGGATGCTTGGCTATCTATGAGTATACGAATAGTGCTTAATCGTTGAGGATATCTCACTGATTAAAGCACCCCGTCTACTAGTCCTATCCTCTTCTTTAACGATATCTGACTAATTGAGATTCGGTAGATCTCTCTCTTCCATATGATGTTCTCACAGGTATTGGGCACTTAGGATTTATAAAGCAGTGCATTCTGAAGGTAAGTGGATTGAGTTTTCAACTTCTAAGACACAAAATCTACTAGAACAAGCTTCTTGAAATGTCTCCTCAGCTGGCAATGCCCTGTTAGGATTCCTGTTATTGTTATTGCATTGTTGATACATTCTGTGGACCTTTTCTGGTTATAGTTTCCTAGAAAAACTTTTGCTTATCTTATCTCTTATAAATTACTCCAGTCGTTGGATATTTTTATTTCCACTTCTCTCTTCAGTTCATCCAGTATCACTGATTCCACAAAAGAATCCGGGCCGCAGAAACCCTTTCAACCCTTTTTGGCCAGTTTATATGCTTTTTCTTTTCCCTCCATCCCGAAACCCACAAGAGGTTAACTGTATTATTCTTGCTTAGCTCATTTAGTTTTTCTAAGCATTCCTTGATCATCTTCGAGCCGATTACGTGATAGCTCAGGGTTTTAATAACATAATGACATAATTTCTTCAACGTAGAACTGGTCGCATTTTTCAATTGCTTATATTTTTGCATGAAACGTAATTAGTAATTTACAAAAGCTTTCGAAACATCTGGTGCCAGGCCCGTATACTCCTATTCCAGTGTCATCTGCTATCCTGAACCTATCAGTGTACCATTTAATTGTATTTAATGGAAAATGTATTTTGTTCTAATTCTTCTTTATTTTCTGCTAATTTACCTTCTCTATTTCGTATTAGAATTGTTTTTTTCCTTCATATACTATATTCTACCTTATCTTCTTCTTTGTTTTGTTCCAATCCATTTTATTCTTGCTTTAAAATTCCTTTTAACAAATTTATAATTGAAGCATTCTGACTTTCTTGTCTCTTATTTGTCCTTATTCCTGGCTCACTTAAATTTTACATATTTCCTAATTTTATATTGTGTTTGACAAAAACGAAGAATATTCTGATACCTTATGGACTAATATCTTGTAGGCGATTTCGGACCTAAAGGCATTAATTCCTGGATTAGTAGAATAAGGCTTAACGTAAATTGACCGGACCAACGCCAATCCTATATTGAGTTGTAGATTAAATGACGTACGTATCTTAGGATTCCTTTTTTTTGGGATCGTTAAGATTAATTCGTCTATTAGAAACCAATCATGAAAAAAATTAACAATTTTTTTTGGGGATCAAAAGAAATATTAATTCTGGTATAAATTTATTTTTTATAGCTCGTTTAAATTCTCCCACTTTCCTGATGAATTTCTCGAATATGTTAAACACGGCAATCCACAATCGCTTACCACATACTAAAATCCCATTTAATGCATAATTAGTCAATGCCTTTCCCTGAAAATGTAATAAAAGTAATTTATTAACAGAATTTAATTCAATTACCGTCGATTTTCAGAAGCGATAAACTCCACAATCTATCGGTGATCTCGAAACGAAACTAGAACTAGCCTAATTTATGACATCCCCTTTTTTGATGGGCGTTAATTCGTGGATTCCGAGGAAGCGGCTGCGGCAGCGGGGAAAGACAGAAAGAAAGAAGGTGGCTAGATCCGAAAAGGCTGATCTGACTTGAAGGAAAGTTGTAAATTTTGAACGTGGCAGTTGGTCAGTGAGCCAGGTCAAATATTACAAGTGTTAAAATAAAGAAAGATTACATAAAAATATCTACTTAACTTAATGATAGAGAAACAACAAAGTGGTAGTGGTAGATAAAAATTTCAAATTTAAAATGGAACTTAAGATACTAAGTGTTCATTTTTTCGTAAATATAACGAAAAATATTTAAATTTAGAACCAGTAATACCGCCGTAAATGGTCTTTACCGGTAGTAATACCAACTGTTTTCATAGTAACTGAAGCAATAGATACCTGAAGCATGCGGCTTGATCTTCCTGGTAGGCAAATACTATCATTATCCCATGGAAGGAAAACTACTGTGATATTTATTAGTCCAAAATCAGCCAGAAATGACAGTAATAATAACTTGTAATAAAAATTGGTCACCTGAATTAAAGCCTAGAAAGGGAAGATGAGACTTACAAGAATAATGTTTAATGGATCTAACCAATGCCAGTCTGGCTACAGTTATCCGACTATACACTCGTTCGATGGTTAACAGGAAAAAGATGTTACTCAGAATCTGGTTTTTACAAAGATGCAAGCAACACCGAGTTTACCCAAACTCTATCTCACTTTTCTCTAATATTAATACAAGAACTTCTAACAACACTTTTAGAAGCGCTAAGTTATACTGGATCGGTCAAGAAATTAAGAGACTTTATAATGAATTAAATTTTATAAATGCTAAACTTAAACATACATTTTTCATACTTACAAAAAATATAAATTACATTGAATTCGAGTCTTTGGACAGAGATGCCAGTGACTGGGTGCAAGACATAGGTAATGATTTATTTTTCTTTTTACATAACAAACTCCGTAACCTTTTATCTATCTCTCACAACCGTTCTTTAAATGACCAACCTGTTTTCTCTGACTTCAAATTTCACCCCCGTTTTCTTAACCTCAGCCATACTACTTTTGATCAAAAACACTTATTCTGGTTTAAAACACAATTTTACATCTGATAATATAAAAAACAAGTTCAAATGTTCATTGAAGTAGAAAATATCCTCAATAACCCCGACATTCCTCATAAAGATACTATTAGAACGGATATCACTAATATCTTACACAAACATTTTATCACTTCTCCCCCCCCCGTCCCTTTTCTGTACCTTATCTATTTCCCTTAAAAGATTTAAAAGGCTTACAAGCCAAAATTGTTAATAATAATCTTATTTTTACCAAAGCTGATAAAAGTAATTGTTTACTAGCCCTTAACAGACAAGATTACTTACATAAAGTCTTTACTTTTATCAATGACGACCCTTCTTTCACCTTATTAAAATCCAATCCCACTGTCTCTTTCTATAATTCTTTCAAATCTAAATTAAAACTTTATAATGACACTCTCACATTTTTTAATTCCAGCCATTATTCTTGATGCCCTATGGCCTCTAAAACACCTCTCCTATACGGTTTACCTAAAATTTATAAAGTTAACATTCCCATTAGACCTGTGGTCTCCTGCCTGCAAATTATCTTCATTCTTAAATCAGATCATCAAAAATGTCACTAAATTTGATAATGTATTTTCCGTTAAAAATTCTTTAAAATTAACCAACAAACTTTCACATTGTCGTGTAACCCAAGATTCCTTTCTTCTTTCCTTGGACGTGTCCAATCTTTTCCCTAGTATTCCCCCTAAAGAATGCATTGATTTAGTCCACATTTTACTACGTAACATTAATATAAACCCTACCATTTCCCATGACATTTGCTCATTACTTTCTCTAGCTCTTGATTAGAACTTTTTTTAATTCAACAGTTCCTTTTATAGACAAACTACAGGACTTCCTATGGGTTCTAATCTCTCACCTTTGCTCGCGGAAATATTTATGAACCATCTCGAACACACATACATCAATCACTGACCTTTCAAAGATAAAATCTTGTTCTACTCTCGTTTTGTTGATGACTGTATAATTCTTTTTCAAGGTCTTCAATCAGAGGCCTTAGATTTTTTTTCATATATTAATACTTTACATCCCCGTATAAAATTCACCATAGAGTTCGAATCTAATAGTGAACTAATCAATTTTCTCTCCAATCATCCTTCTTCACACAAATCACCTTTGTTCCATAGAGCTTTTTCCATCCCATTATCTCATAAGGCTGTTACTTCTGAAATAAATATTATCAAACAATTTCCCGTTAGACATTATTAACAAACTTAACAATAAATTCTTTATTAAATTCAAACTTAATGCTCCACATATTTCTGCTATTTCTCCCTTCTATCACCTATTTTGGTAATATTTCTTATAAATTATCTAAAGTTTTCAAAAAACATACCATTAATACTGCTTTTAAAACTTACTTTAATACTCGTTCTTTCATTGTTAACTCTAAAGATGTTATTTCTTATCTTCATAAAACTGGTGTTTACAAATTCTGTTACCATGATTGTAACACAGTTTATGTAGGTCCATCAGGTAGAAGATTAGAAACTAGATTTAAAGAACATATAAGATACATTGATAAGTTTAAAAATACGGTTATTACCCTCCTCTTTCGCTAACCATATCATCTCCACTAATCACACTTTTTCGATTACTGATTCTGAATTACTTCATCATTTAGGTAAGAGCTCTAAACTCAATCTTCGTGAAATCTTCGAGATTAATTCTTGCCTACATAATAACTCAGTGAATCAAATTAGACCGAAAGACAATCACCTTTTTCTACTCGAACATTTCAGAGACATAATCTAACATTTCTCGCTTCCATCACTCCATACATTGTTCCCTTCCTCATTTGACTTTTCTTCCACATCCAATATTTTACTTCACAACCTTTTGTTTCCCCCTTTTTCCAATTTAGTTTTGGACTTTCCCTATTTTGGTTAGTAAATAATACTTTTATCCTAACCTTATTTCGAATGTCACTTTCTTCTTTTTTCCTCCGTTCACCTTTTCGTATTTCTTTATTCTATTCTTCTTTTTTCTAATTCTGTCAACCTTCAATTTGATGTCATTTCTTCTTCACCTATATTTGCACTCCCTCACCCGACAACTCAGTTCCATATTCATATAAGCTCACTTTAATTACTCTAATTTAATTATCAGTTTGTTACATTTTTGTCATTGCATCAAATTCAACTTACCTTTGTTAAATTATTTTGTTGTTTTTTAAAATTACGTCTATTTGGTTTTTATTATTTTATAACATTTATACATGTCATTGTCAACTGTCAATGTTATCGCCATTTTGTAGTTTAGTCGCGCCGCAATGATTGTAAACTTTCTCAAGATTACTGTTTTTATTAATTTAATTTGGCCGTCTGTAGGACCGCCAAATATTTTTAAGAGTAGCGCAGCTACCTTACGTCATATTAGTTACTCTGACCTTTCCTGTAATGCCACAATTCTGCTACAGAAGTTCAGTCCTTTACCTTTTAACATTACCACTACCCGGTTCCTTCATTTGGTTCATTCCATTATGTTCTCCTACCTCCTTTTAAGTTTTTCACAATCGTATCACTTGGGTTCCACCCAATTTTTACCCTTCCCTAACCTGTTGCGGTTAGTTCCTACCCTTTTTTAATAAATTTGTAACTAATTTTATTTACAATGTTACTTTCTTGTACCACATTTTCTTAGTTTAAGTTTCTTACTTGTTTAAGTCTGTCACGAGTACTTAGTACTATTTTTAAAATGTTTAAAATTACCCCTTTGATATTATAAATATTAAGTTCTTCATATTGTTACCCCTAACTTTTATGTTACTCATTTCGAACATTGTACTATAGGCCTGATGATGGCATTTGCATGCCGAAACTAATTGCCAACCTCCATCTTTAATAAATTTATGTGGTACTAGACATTGAATTTTATTTCTTCATCGTTGGACCACATTTGAGATCATGGATAACATTTTTGGAAAAAGTAGGTTTTCCTTTAAGAGGTTAATTAAACACCAAAGAAAAAACTTCTTTAATAATTCATTCAACTTAACTAAAACAGTTGACACCCCAAGGATGCTGCTGGATCTTCCTGTGAGGAAAATACTGTCACCATCCCAAGGGACGAAACCTAACAGTAATACTGAGCTCCTGTGCTACTGGGTAGTCCAAAATCAGCCAGAAATGATAGTAAGAATAAATTGAAATAAAAATCCGTCTTTCCTGAATTAAAGTCCATAAAGGGTAGGTGGGACTTACAAGAATCATGTTTTACGCTAAGTGGAAAAAGTAGGTTTTCCTTTAGCAGGTCAATTAAACTTCCAAGAAAAAACTTTTTTAATAATGGATCTTCCTGGGAGGAAAATACTCTTACCATTCCATGGGAGGAAAACTAACAGTAATACTGAGGTACTACGCTACTGGATTGTCCAAAATGAGCCAGAAATGACAGTAATATTAACTTGTAATAAATTTTATTTTATAGAAGAATTTGTTAACGATATTAGCTAGCATGACATAAAGTAGCCTAGAGAAGGACGTCTTTCCTGAATTTAAGCTTTCCTTTAAGAGGTCAACTAATCTTCCAAGAAAAATTCCCCTAAAAGTTTTTAGATTTATATTGGTTATACCTTTTATTAACATCTGCATCATAGTCTATAACTTTTACTGTACTATTATTCTAAAAGTAATTTTGTACCACTATAATATTATTTCAAGATAAGTAAAACTTTTCTAGACATTTCTTAAATTCTTTTTTTTTAAAACTTTTATAATCCTTACCTACGGACTGTAAAATTCAACGCGGGGAAATCCAGAAAGAAGGTGGCTAGATTTGAGTTGAAGGAAAGTCATAAATCGCAAACGTGCCAGTGCTTGGGTGAGTACTTGCCTGGGTTGGTTTCGTGGTTTTGCTTCAATTGTACGGAATGAATTACACTTGCGGTAGTCGTAATTGTTTGATTATACCGGGAATGAATAACCGCTTTGATTTATTCGAATGGGTTGGCGGAAATAAAGTTGCTCTAAGTGATAATAACTACTTTATGAATATCTTAAAACTATATGCTTATATTATTTTTCAATAGGAATAATTTCCTAATTATAACTTTCGCGGTCCTATTAAAGGGAAATTATAGTGACCGAGCAAAAAAATATTTCGATATTGAATACGTATGTAAGTTTTTTTGCCATTTTTAAATGTTATGGACACTTTAGTGCAAAATATTTTATTGAAGCATAAAATTTCCTACAATTTTTGAATCAAAACTTCTCCAGAATTTCCAATAGTTGCCCTGCTAGAGGGCGCGCAAAAAATAGACATGTAGGTTTCCCATAGTTTTTCCAAATTTTGAGGACAAACAATGCACTGTAGTGCAATATGTTCTAGGGCATAAAATTCCATATAACTTTTGTATCAAACTTTTTCCTGAATTCCCAATAGTTTTCACCCATGATTTTAGGAGATCAAAATTGATGCAGTTTCCTATATGTATAATATGCGCATGTAATACTCAGTATTTTATAATTTAAATAATTCTATTCTCTACTGCCGAGCAGGGAAAATTCTGGGGTGACAGAGCCGATTTTTTTTAATATCTATTTTAAGTTTCTGGGGTTCCACTAGTGTATTTATGTTTTTCAAATATTATTTTGTGAATAAGATAATATTGGCTTAATTTCTTCAAAACTTATAAAAATTTCTTTTAATTAATTCATTATTTCTATACTACTTTCCTTTAGATCCTTTTTTATCATATCATTAATTTATCGTTTTACTAGTTTGTTATACTGGTTGTTAATTATTTATTATCATTTTTTTGAAAATTATTGTCAGTAAAGGAGCTGCAAGAGTTCGAGCACAAAAACCCTCATGTACATATAAATCTCCAGAAGAAAATTAAAGGTCCATTCTCGAAATTTTGGCTCTAAAAGTTTAGAGGGTAAAATTCATGCAATCTGCGCATGCGCCACGTCATTGGAAAGAAATTTGCCGAGAAAGTACCATGTTGGTAAATTATTAAATGACAGAAATTAAAATATTATAGCAAGAAAGAAATTTAACGAGAAAGTACTATGTTGGTAAATTATTAAATGATGGAAATTTAAATATTATAGCGGGAAAGAAATTTGACGAGAGAGTACTATGTTGGTAAATTATTAAATGACAGAAATTAAAATATTATAGCGAGAAAGAAATTTGACGAGAAAGTACTATGTTCGTAAATTATTAAATGATAGAAATATAAATATTATAGCGAGCAAGTAAAAATTATGGATCTCCTATCTTTCATGTTGAGCAACGGGGGTGAATGGGGAGTTAGATCTGTGTCACGTGATACATTTTAAAAAAATTTTTCGTAAACACGGGTAGTTGGGGGGTTGAAGGGGGTAGTTGGGATTTTTTTCATTATTTTTCTCCTACTCCTCGTGGCATTAGCTTTCCAATGACGTGGCGCATGCGGAAATTGCATGAATTTTACCCTCTAAACTTTTAGAGCCAAAATTGCCTTTGATATTTCACGTTTAATCCTTCCAATTGTCCATTTTTTTTGACATCTTTATGACTCAGATTCTTCTTCTCCTTCCAATATTCCTTTTATTTCTTCTATATTTTTTACCATTTCGTATTTTTTCTTAGAAATTAATTGAATTTGCTAGTTTTTGTTTATATTTAAATGCACAATTTTTGTGTATGAAGATAAACGAAAATGTAGAATTAGAAACGTGACAAAAATCAATTAAAATAAATAAAATAAGTTGAAATAACGTAATTGAATAAATACATGTTAAATAGTGAAGTTACAAGGGTAGCGATTATAACAATAAAAAAAAATTGATATGATTAATGGATGTAGAAAAAAAATTGGATAGAAGAAAATATATTAGAGACAGTAGTAGGTTATGGAGAAATATATAGAAAAAAAAATGAAAATGCAAAAGATAGAATCGAACGTAGATATTATGCAATTAATATGAGGAAGATCACAATGTTAAAAAATACTAAGAAAGTAAAAGAGATTAACAGAAAGTAGTAGATTAGAATAGAATTTATATAACAAAATTTTTAAAATCAAGAATTTGAAATAAATATATCACCGTGTATAAAAGAACCAGACCTTAATATAAGTTAGCCACCTTAACAATGTTTATAAAAGTACAAATGTCAATAAGAGAGTCCTCATAATTGGTCAATAAAATTTTTTTTAAATCTCACCTTTTAAAATCATATTTTGTCAACAATTTGACATGGGAAAATAGTAAAAAATGCAAATAATTCCATTCTCTGCAAATCTTGAATACAGTATTAAAAATAGTAAAATTGTCATACAATATCATCAAAATGATTCATGAACATCATTGGCTAAAATTCATGTTAACTACATCAAGGAAGTTTTTATAAACTGGTTGCTAAGAGGAAACTAAGGGTTACTGATTGAAATTAAAAAAAAAAGATAGTAGCAAACTTTTGTATCCTAAAAAAATTAAAAGAAAAATATAAAACAATTTAAGTAACTAAAAAAAATGAAAAGATATAAATATTCATTTAAAAAAAAAATTAAAATTGTAAATATAAGAAATTTTTTACTCTATAAAATAAAGTGTACTTAAGAATGGTGAAATCCTTTCATCTGGAGAAGATACACTAGGACATTTAAAATTGGATATTACAAGAAACCAGGAAATGTAATACGGACGAATAAATTGTAGAGTGCGAGTAATAAAGTAATAAGTAATTAAACATAATTTGAGATCATACAAAAAAATTAACGTGACAACAAATTTTGTTAAGATAACTAATTAATACAAAATTGGTATATATTTACTATTAAGATAATTTTAAACTTAAACTCACTCACTGGGGTGAATTTTTTCAGTAATTAAAAAATCCAGCCAACTGTGATTTTCGTCCATTTTTATCATTGACTTAACTCATGGATGTGCCGAACCCGTATATCGCATATATTTTCTTGCTGAAAAGAGTGAGGAAGATTTAGATCGGTTCGGTCTAGCGCTATCTCTAACATCCTGACTGTCCGATAAAATTTTGAGAGAGATAGAGATTGACTGAACCATCAATTCATCTATTTCTCTCGGAATAGCACAATTCTCACTACTGGACATGTCCATGAGTATATGTCAATAATTTCGAATCAAATAAGATTGTTTTTCAGTTGTGATTGAAGTGAATCAGCTGGATGGATGGGTTCAATACAAATAAGGTTTGTTCGTTTGTTATTGACGAATGTCATAATTTGTTTCTTCAGTTGTTGGAAGGAATTAATAAAAAAAAATTATTTGTCAAGGTGAATATTTGTATCCATGAAGCTTTTATCTCCGCCTCCGAAAAATATGAACGAGATGTCATTCGATTCGGAATAGCGTGTAGATAATTTTTAAAAAAATTCAAGAGCCGCTTGTAAAAATTGCGAAAGTAATAAATAATTAGTTAAAAAAAAATGGGGTTTGGTTTTTTTCCATATATCTCAAAAACTATTTGACATTTTTCAAATTTAAAAAAGATAAGATACAGCCAGAACCGTAGGACCAATATTTATATTTTTCCCAGAGGGTTGAAAATACGACCGAAAACAAGGACTCTGGCTTAAGTAACAGCCACCCAATTTAGACCTTTAATGAATAAATATTATTTAAACTCATTAAGTATGAAAATTAGGAATTGAAAAAAATCAGGCACCTACTGGATAGATTTATGAACAATAATCCGCTGTCAGAAAATTTTTACCGCCATTTTTCTACTTCCCTCTGGAAAAATTAAAAAATTATTATTTTCCAATTTTTTCTTAACAGTTTACTTAGTTTAAAAATTAAAATGCTTGACTTATCATCTAAACAATTTTTTTGTTGATATTACTATTGATCAGATTTTGTATGATCAGAAGTCACATTAAAATGATTTTAAAAAAATTTTATTTCTTATTGTTTACAAAATTGTTTATTAACGAATTCGGTTTTAAGCAATAAAAATTTTTTTTTAAGGAACGATTTTTAAAAAAAAAATAATTTGCATCAAAGATTATGTTTCCAAATAAAAATTTAAATTATCTGATAAACAATGCATTTGTTTATAACAATTTTGTAAATAGGAAATAAAAAATTTTAAAAATCATCTTCATGTGACTTTTGATCATAAAAAAACGGATCAGTAGTAATATGAAAAAAAAATTTATTTCAATAATTAATCCAGCTTTTTAATTTTTAACCTAAATAAATTGTTAATAACAAAGTGAAAAACAACAATTTTTAAATTTTTCCAATGGAAGTCCTCTTCTGAGACCTTTCAAAAATAGGTCCAAAAAAGGAAAAAAATTCAGATCTGTTATTTAACAATTATCGCCCTTACAATGTTCATGTTCAAGTAGAAAAAAATTGTTAATTAACTAATGCGTAATTAATAAAAAAAATAGCGATAAAAATTTTTTGACCGCGGACTATTGTTCATAAATCTGTAAATTAGATGCTTGAATTTTTTCAATTCTTAATTTTCATATTTAAATAAATATTGAAAACAAATGAAAACAAATAAAAACAAATGAAAACCAATGAAAACATGTAAACACAAATGAAAACAAGTTAAAACAAGAGAAAACAAATGAAAACAAATGAAAACAAATGAAAACAAATAAAAACAAATGAAAACAAACAAAAACAAGTGAAAACGAATGAAAACAAATTATAACAAAAGAAAACGAATGTTTAAATAATATTTATTCATTAAAGGTTTAAAGTGGGCGGCGCTTACGCAAACTAGAGTTCCCATTTTCGGCCGCATTTTCAACCCCCTGAGAAAATTATAAATATTGGTTCCATGGTTCCAGGAGGTACTTATTTTTCAGTTAATTGTTTATAACTTTTGCACTTTTTGCAAGCGGCTCTTGATTTTTTTCAAAAATCATCTACACGCTATTCCGAATCGAAAGACACCTCGTTCATATTTTTCTGAGGCGGAGAAAAAGTTTGATTCAAAAAGCACTAGCTGACTAGCTGAGGTAACAGTAAAACACAAACAAAATTAAATTAAAAATAAAAATAAAATCGCAAATTTGAAATTTATCAATATACAGGGTGTTTCATTGGTAAACGGACATACGTCAAGGGTGGATAAAGGTCATCGAGGTTGTTCTAAATAACACATATGTAATGGGTCTTGCAATCTTTATAACGGAGATACAGGGCGTTTTTATGATTTTTGCCTAATTATTCAATGGGCCATAAGTTACAAACCACCCGGTATCTTTTTTTTATATTCTGAGCACATTTTAAGGGTCATTTGACAAATCGATCAACACATTAACCGTTGAATAAATCCAGGTCCGGCTTCACGAAAAATTAACAATTTCTTGTACCCCCAAAACAACACCCTGTATATCAAAAATTTTTAATTTATTTATAGTTTTAAAAAGGCAATAAAAAATGGAGTCAATCTGTATGGTTTTTCTAATTGCACATTTAATTCTACTTAGAAAAAATTTAATTAAATTTTTGAGGTTTTAGGAATTTCATGGAATACATTTAAAAACAAAGCGTTGTTCTAAAAAATTTAAAGATTCATTTGATTTAAATTGTTGAAACCTTAAAAATAATCATATTTTGTTATTAAAAGAATAAAAAGTATAATTACAGAGTCGTACTTAGAACAAAAGAGTGACTTTATAAATCTTTCGTACTGTATATCAAAATTTAAAACTGTTAATTAATTATTCGCCTGATGAATAATTAAGACTAGATCGGAAAAAATTATATCCGTTGCTAGAGTGTAAAGGAGTGGTCCATTTTATTTCGTTACAAACAAAGGCTACAATTTTGTTTATTATACAAGGTAATTATTATCTAAACAAAACATTGAAAATAATAAAATAAATTAGTTACATGCAAAACAAAAATTATAAAAATTGCTCAAAATGGCCTCCATTTTTTTCGATGCATTTTCATGCTCGTTTTATAATATCACTTATTGATCTCCTTATCATCTCTGGATTATTTCTAACTTCTTCACAGGCAGCTTCAATCTTTTGAAGAAGTTCTTCTCTAGAATTTTTTTCACTCGAATATACTACGGATTTTAACTATCCCCAAATGTGGTAATCACAAGGATTAAAATCTGGTGATCTTGGAGGCCACCTATGAGGTTCACCGCTGCCTAGCCATAAATTTGGGAAATTGTAATTTAAAAAATTTGTTACTATTGCTCTAAAATGAGGTGGGGCGCCATCATGTTAGAAATACATGAAAAAACACAACCTTTATTGAAAAAAACGTATTTTTATTAAAGAAAATCCTCAAATTATTAAAAACTTAAAAATTTTCCTTAAAATTTTTCTGAGTAGAATTAAATGCGCAACTAGAAAAACTGTACAGATTGACTCCATTTTTTATTGCCTATTTAAAACTATAAATAAATTAAAAAAAATTTGATATACAGGGTGTTGTTTTGAACTTGAATGACCCTTAAAATGTGATCCGAATATAAAAAAAATATACCGGGTGGTTTGCAACTTATGGTCCATTGAATAATTAGGCAAAATTTATAAAACGCCCTGTATCTCCGTTATAAAGATTGCAAGACCCATTACATATATGTTATTTAGAACTACCTCGATGACCTTTATTCACCCTTGATGTATGTTCGTTTACCAATGAAACACCCTGTATTTAGAAAAATATTTATAGGGAAGAGTTGAACAAGAATAATATAATACAGAATACATTGGGAGAAAAAAATACAAAAATAAAGAATAAAAGTACAAATAAATTAATAAAACTTCAAAAAAATAAATGAAAACATAAGAATATTCGTAAAACAATTTTTCGAAAAATAATAGAATAAGAAGTGATTGGTATATAATATAAAAGAATAGATGTGAAATAGTAGTAGGAAGATAGTATAATAAAAGGTATAAATCTGGATTAAATAAGAATGAAAATACTAAACACAGTAATACTTATAAAAATACAAAAAAAAATGTACATAAAGTTATTATTTATTTCTTTAAAATAAAACACTCTGTTATAGCTTTAATATCTTTAAAATTTTTCACAATGAATATTTTTAATATATCTTAAAATGTTGTAGAACTACGTACTTAATTAATTACCTTGCATGTAGCTTCTTTATAGCTTCATTGAATAAAAAGCGTAAACAATAGAGAGCTTAAAATGCACAATACCTTTATGATTTAAAATTAAATAATAATAAATTATTAACAATCACTTTCTTGTTTTCGTAATCGATAAAAATTTATAAACTCTACCGGTGCCTTTTTATATTATATTAATACATAAAATAAAATTTCTAATTAAGATAAATAATTGTTAAATTCAGAATCCTTTTAAAAATAAACTTAAGTTTCTAGTGAAGCAAAGTGAGACACAAAGGAAATGTTTTATTCATTTGATGGTGGCACGGAAAAGAGACAACACTCCTTTCTAATTATTTCAAAAAATACACCTCCAGTTAAATCCGGACTGCTTGATCCTTTGACTTTTGTGTACTTAATGGAAAATGCGACTGCTCTTTTTTCATGGAACTTCTAGCTGAGAGCTAGAAAAGAAAACACTGAGACTGAGTTAAGATGAATTTTCACTTCGAGTTACCGGGACACTATAATTTAAAGAATTTTATATAAAAAAAAACAAGAATAAAGGTGTCATTTTAAAACTCAATATTTTTTTTATGTAACAGAATATTTTTTCTACAGATTAAAATATGAGAAAAAGTGTTTTATTTATTAATCATAATTTATATAATTAATAATATTTATACAAGACAATTTTCAAGAAAATAAAGTTCGGTTAGTAAAAAATAAAAACAGAAACAGGAAAAAACTGAAACAAAAAGATTATTTTTTGTTAGCTTAGATAATTAACAATTAAACTATTTACCTTTTCCAAGGAAAAAAACCTGTATAGGTTTTATTTAGCAAGATGACACTTTTTCTGATATTTCTATATTTTAATGGACACAATTATCGTAACATCACTTCCAGGTATCTTTTCGTGAAATTTGAAGACATTTGCTCAAAAACTATGACATGCAGTGTGTTTCCTGTGAACTAAGAAAAGAGTGGAAAAACCTGGAAAATCACCAATATTTCATGTTCTGATTTCGCTCATTTTCTATTAAAATGTAGAACTCATGGATCTTAAAAATGTGACATTTTAATGTCGATACATTGAAGCGTTCGCAAGTTATGTAGTTTTTAAACTTTACAGACGATAGCCATATAGACACATACAGACACCACAGAAAAAATAAAGTTGTTCAGAATTCCATGGGAATCATTTCTCTAGAAGATAGCATAGCACGTTTTCGCTTAGTTACGGCGATTTTATATAGGTTGTAGTGTAGTGTACATAGAAAGATATGCGCAGAAAGAGTAAAACATACACAATTTGGCTTTATGAAGGAAAAGGGAATAAGAGATGCATTATTCAATCTGCAAGTATTATACCAACGATATGTAAATTGCAACATTTGTACCTGATTTTCAGATTACCAAAAAGCGTTTGACAAAATCCAACACCAGAAGATGATACAAGTACTGAAAGGCACCGGAATGGACGATAAAGATAAAAAAATTATACAAAACTTATACTGAGACCAGAAAGTCACCATAAAAGTCAACGCTATAGTGTGAAGTCCACTTGTACTGAGCAGTGTCAGTGAATATTTAGTACTCCAGGGGTCGTTATGGCCTTGACCAATTTTTGCCGGAAGTTCAGACTTCACTTACCCACCTGGGATGAGTGCCGGAGTATATGCTGCTAGGATGTTAGTTTATGTGAACAGAAGGAAAATAAATAAAATTACCAAATAAAAATAAACCTTTTATTATTCACCACAGTTAATTTTCTCAAAGCCTGTACGGGGAAGGGGTGTGCAACGGGTTTAATGCTAAATCGGGTCTTGCGGGAGTCCGGTATGATGAAAGCGAGAAAAAAAAATGCGGTGAGACGTCGCGGTTAAGCAGTGAATGAGGCAAATCGAAATCTAGGCTAAACAAAGTTCAATTTTGTTCAGATAATGTCGCTACCCTTGTCGGTTCCCAACCAAAAAAAAAACTGAATTATGTCGCCGGAGTAAGTACGGTATGATTCCCTCGACTGTCAGTACTTTACGGGGTTCCCTTTATCTTTATATAACAGTTATACAGTAACGACATGCACCCTGTGATTTTCTCAACTATGGGTACTCCGTTCTAGTGTAGTTATATACCATCGAACTATACAGTACGATTTTCTCGACTAGCAGTATCCTCTTTCGCATTGGCATAAGGTGAACCTAACGGTCCCCAGTATTTTAGTATTAATTGGTCGTATCGCCCTAAAAAATAAATAATCCATATTACGGCAAAATTGTGTTGCCGCAGTAAGTACAGAGTGATTTTCTAGACTAACAGTACTTTCCGTGGTTTCTTTTACCTATATACTGTAACAGTAACAATGCGCACTCAGTGATTTGCTCGACTATGTGTATACAGTTATATACCATCGAACGGTACAGTGTGATTTTCTCTAACAGTATCGTTGTCTACAAGGGCCTAAGGCGGACCTAACTGTTCTTATAGATTAGTCCTCGTATACGGCGAAATTGAAATCTAAAAAATAAATACACAAGCAAATCTATTAATTCGATATGTCTCACCAATATTTTTTCCGAGCACTTCGGGTTTCGTCGAAGGTCTCGAGCAGAATATTATTTTGGTTTGCTGGAATTGTGTTCTGTTCGGCGATGCTCGTAAGTCGTACAACTAAATTTATTATGTGCTTCCAATGAGAACCAAACCTGCCACTTCCCACTCTTTACTTCTAGTCGGACTCGGAGGGGGTTTATAAGCGTTTATAAGGTTGCGCGGATGGAATATATTGGACATCATAATATATATTTAATATTATCTAAATTTTATGAAATTTACATTTAATTACATTCAAGAATATCTCATTCGCTATACTTCAGTTGATGGCAGCTGCTAATATCGGTCATCTAGCTCTTGCTTCTGTCTGAAACTGGCTGCCCAGTGTTGGCAAAGTCCCTTTATTCGATTGGACTGAAAGAGTAACACCTTGAGGACTAAATAGCTTATCTGAGGGCCAGATTCACACAAATAATTCTTTTGAATAAATGAAAAAGAAGAAAATTTTTCGAAAAGACGAAGAAACTCAATTTTTATATATAACTACTTTGCATTTCAAGATGTGGCCTACTCTATTGAAAAATAACAATTGAGAATTCTTCTTTTTTTAAGAATTAATAGTTTACCTATACACAGTGGTTATTTTATGTCATTTTCCTTGACAGATGATATGTTTATATTGACAAATATCAACAAATTAACTTAAATCTTCTTTTTCTTTTTCATGCTTTGATCCATATTTCCTCTTTCCCAAAAATTACCAGGAAGATAAATATTCGAAATATCATGTCAGATCAAGACGACAAAAAAAAAGAAGAAAAATAAGTTAAATAAAAAATTTTATCGGGCGGACTAGGGGATTAAAATTCTATCTGGCCGACCAAGGGACTAAAGCAGTGTTAAAATGGCTAGATCTAGTCCATTACTGTGGCTGCCCGCCCGCTGATTCAATTTCACATTCTGTAGCCGTATTGATTTTCGATCGACCGTCGCTTTTTACGTTGAAGAGAGGGGAGGACTCGCTGTTTCCATTAGCAGTATTGTTTCAGTATGAAAGGAGGTCGATGTGTCAAAAATAGTTAAACTGGCGTGAAAAGAATATTAAAAGAATTTTTTTGCAAAAAGAATAAAATTTGTACGATTATTATTAACGGAGGTAATTAATGCTTTTCTGGTTTTAATATTTAGTAGAATGAGTAACTTCGTTACAAATTCTTTTAATTGGTAAACTATGATACACAGATGATATCCTTACATTTGCAGATGGTATAGATAATCTACAAGAGCTAATGAACAATGTGGATGAAGAAAATGAACAATATGGGCTAGATATGAACTCAACATAACAAAATATATGGCCATAAGTAAAAAGAAGAAATAAAGCTGTCAAGTACTTATTAAAAATTAACCAGTACAACGAGTATCCAACAATGGGGCCAATCACAAGAAATCAAATGTAGAATACAAAAAGCAAGAGGTGCCATTTAAACTGTTCGAAACGCATAACCCCAAACTAGAGCCCTGAACTGCTATGTGTTCTCCATATTGTACTGTGACATTGACTGAAGCAGCACAAATGAAACGCGAGACTTTTGGCTTGTGGTTCATAGAACATTATGGTAAGATAGAGTGACCAATAAAACAGAACTGGAATGAAAGATATGTGATGAATACGGTTAAGGGAAGGAAAGTGGAATATCTCCGACATATGATAAGAAATGACACCAAATAGAAACTCTTAAAATCCATCATCCAAGAAAAAGTGTTTGGAAAAAATGACCAAAAAAAAAGGATATCATGGCACAAGAACCTTAGGAAAAAACTACAGAACTATTTAGAGCAGCAGCCAATAAGGGCATTATAGCTAGGATTGTCGCCAATATTCGAAACCAATAGGCATTTGAAGAAGATAAATAATGGAGATGTTTTTGAAATTTTCTACTTTAGTTTTGGAGATATTTACGAAAAACTTTGTTGGAATCTTAATTTATTTATAACTTTTGCAATTGTTTATATTTGGATTTTAACATATTTTTCTATTACATGCGAATTATCTGCTTGTTTATTGATAGTTTTTTTGTGAACTATCAAACTAACTGTTTATAATTTTTCAAAATCTTATCTTTTTTTCTAAACTTCCGTTTACCACCTCTACGTTTTCTTATCACATCTATAACAATCATTATAATTCTATAACTATAACAAAACCTATTATTCATAGACCCACAGTGTTTCTGCTAAGAACAGTTGTTACGCCACGTAAGAGGGTTGATAACAGTCATTTTCCAACTAATCATTGTCTACTAAATCAGCCGTTTCGATAATGTTCCAGCACTGTAATGAAATCATGTAAATTCACGTCGCCCCACAGAAATCGCTAGCTGAATAAATTAAAGTTAACATTTCTGTGCCATCAGTGACTCATTGGGTTATGTTCCATATCGGAATGAATATCGCTTACTATTCATAGCAAGGACGTACACAAATAATTATTGACAAAAGATTACCTTTTATAAAGAAAATAAATTAATGCAGAACTAAGAAATGCATTTAATTTATGAAACTTAACTGAACGAAAAGTTAGTCAACAAGACAATTTTTAATACTTCAACGAATAATAAACCGCTTTAAATTATGTAGAGCATACCTTTTGATATAGAGCTGGTTGCCTCAAATAACTATATTTAGCAAGTTCTGTCCCCTTCATCAAATGATTAGGTAGACACAAAGGTGAAATCGTACAATACAGCAACTCAACAATAACAACGCCATTAATCCTCATCTCCATGAAATGGGCTACTTAAACATCAAAAGTTATTTACATTGCAAATTTCATCGACGGCATATTCTTGTCTCTCGTTAGACGATTAAAATTTATTAAGACATTAATATGATATTTTAACTTCTTGTTAGTTATATGGAATAAATTATTTCGTGGGCAATGATTGGAATTCTACCCAAGATAATTTGAAATAAATTGGATATTAAGAGGTTAAGGACTAATTTGAATATGCATACGGAATACTCTTAACAAAATAATATAATTATCTGTAAGACCCAGTTACTGGAGACTATATAATAAAATAATAGTAATACTCGCCCTACATTTCACCCCCTTACGAGTGAATACCAGAAAGCCAATGGCTTGTGCGGGGAAGGTACGGCTATTATTATTATTTGTCGTGGCGCTCTAGGGCGACTTACTGAAGATTGATTGCGCCATTTGGCTATAGGAGTAGGAAAACCCGGAAAACCTCACCACCATCATAAATAAATATTTCAAAGATATAACAAACCAAATGTATTACTGGAGTCCAACTATATGTGGTAGCTCAAAAATTACCCAGAGTTGATAAAAAGTTACCAAGATCCTAAAACAAAATTATGGTTTCTGACTTCCTTCGTGGTTTTTAAGCGAGATTCATTGGCTAGCTTGGAACCAGATAGTCCAAAAAAAGGTCTCTTCCTCACCTGCAGCTTTGTCTGGACTAGAATATATTATACCAAATGAAATACTGGACTCCTACTATATCTGGTGTAGCTCAAAAATTACCCAGAGTTGATAAAAGTTAGGTTACTAAGATCCTAAAATAGAATTATGGTTTCAGACGTCTTTCGTAGTTTTTAAGCGAGATTCATTGGCCAGCTTGGAACCAGATATTTCAAAAAAAATCTCTTCCGCACGTGCGGATCTGTCTGGACTACAACAGATTATACCAAATATAATACTGGACCCTTACTTTAGCCACGTAAAATAACCTTGTAACGGTCTAGTTTTTGTGTTAAGTCAAATAAAAAGAAAATGGGCTAATGTTAATCGACTATTAACTTTGCTTAGGCTCTTAATAGGTATTCTTGTATACACCATCTTTTTATTTGCAAGGTCCAAGGTCAACGTTGTTTTTAATACATTCACATAGCAACATAGCAACTAAACTGATTTCGTCAAAATGTGTTCTTTCTCTCGGTTATTTTCCATCAGAAATTCTATCATCCTTGGGTCTTATTTTCTATTTAGCCTTAATAAAAAGAATGTGTTAGTCTGTCTACAAATCTGTGTCGTTTTGAAGGTTATTTTGACTTAACACCCTGACATCTGTCCGTCACAAGTGTTAATCAATATGGATGGGGGGTAGGTTACTAAATGCGTAGATTTCAAAACACTTATCAGTTTCTCTCTATCTCTAACGGTAAAGTCACATTCTTCCCAAAAACGTCAAATAGTCTTATAGCTCGGGTTTCAATGAAAATGTGTATAAAGGTGGTCTTAAAGGGTTAGATTGCAATAGTAGAAAAACATTATTTTAAAACTAACTACTTCGATGTTGAAAACTATTCTTTAATATAACCATAGAAATCTTCCCCGATACGTTCTTGGAAGTGACACCGATCGACAACCTACCCATAGTGTTACCCAGGATTAGCCTAATTAGCCTAACCTAACCAGCTCTGTCTGAACTGGAACAGATTATACCAAATGTAATACTGAACTTCTGCTATTCCTGGTAGGTCACAAATTACCCAGAGTTGATAAAAGTTAGGTTACTAAGATCCTAAAACAGAATTATGGTTTCTGACTTCCTTCGTAGTTTTTGAGCAAGATTCATTAGCTAGCTTGGAACCAAATAGTCCAAAAAAAAGTCTCTTCCTCACCTGCAGCCCTATCTGAACTAGACGAGATTATAAGAAATATAATACTGGACTGCTACCATGCCTGGTAGCTCAAGAATTACACAGGGTTGATAAAAGTTAGGTTACTAGGATCCTAAAACAGAATTATGGTTTCTGACACACTTCGTGGTTTTTAAGCGAGATTTGTTTGCTAAACTGGAACCAAATAGTCCAAAAAAAGGTCTCTTCCGCACCTTCAGCTCTGTCTGGACTAGAACAGGTTATACCAAATGTAATACTGGACTATTATTACATCTTGTAGCTAAAAATTACCCAGAGTTGATAAAAGTTAGGTTACTAGGATCCTAAAACAGAATTATGGTTTCTGACTTCCTTCATAAGTTTTAAGGGAGATTCATTAGCAAGCTTGGAACCAGGTAGTCCAAAAAAAGGTTTCTTCTGCACCTGCAGCTCTATATGGACTAGAACAGATTATACCAAATGTAATAATGGACTTCTACTGCACCTTGCAGCTCAAAAATTTCCCACAGTTGATAAAACTTAGGTTGCTATGAAGCTAAAATAGAATTATGGTTTCTGACTTCCTTCGTAGTTTTTAAGCGATATTCATTGGCTAGCTTGGAACCAGATAGTCCAAAAAAATGTCTCTTCCGCACCTGCAGCTCTATCTGAACTAGAACAGATTCGACGAAATGTATACTGGACTCCTAATATACCTGGTATAGCTCAAGAATTACCCAGAGGTAATAAAATTTACGTTCTTAAGATCCTAAAACGTTCTTAAGATCCTAAAACAAAATAGTTTCAGACTTCCTTCGTAGTTTTTAAGAGAGATTCATTGGCCAGCTTGGAACCAGATATTCCAAAAAAAGGTCTCTTCCGCACATGCAGCTCTGTCTGGACCAAAACAGATTATACCAAATGTAATACTGGACTCCTACTATACCTGGTGTGGCTCAAAAATTACCCCGAGTTGATAAAAGTTAGATTACTAAGATCCTAAAACAGAATTATGGTTCCTGACTTCCTTCGTAGTTTTTAAGCGAGACTCATTGGCTAGCTTGAAACCAGATAGTCCAAAAAAAGGTGTCTTCTACACCTGCAGCTCTGTCTGGACTAGAACAGATTATCTCTGATTTAAATGGCGTGGATTCGTGCCTTTGCTGGTCATGAGGGGTCTTTCCCGTACTGCAGACTGATAGAAGGTGAGAAGGCAAAATAATGACTTCTAATGCTAAATTGACATTTTCTGACTTACTCAATTACTTAACTAAAAGATATTCTTTTACCGCCGCTAAAGCGTCAGTTGCTCGTAGTTATTCTAGAAGTGGCTTTTTGTTTAAAATTACATTTTTTTACTTTGGATGGAAGAAAGTACACGAAATATGTATTTTAAAAATTATTATAAAAATATGAACAATTTATCGAAATAACAAAAAAGTATGGTATATAACCGAGAAAACAATCAGAATATTTAGTGAAAAAAACATAATTTTTCTCGTTTTGATAATTATTGTTCCTCAAATGAATGAAATAAAATATTCTAAAGGAGTTTATAGAGAATAATTCAGGTTTTCCTCCATTTGAAATAAAATTACTTTATGGTTGATTGCATGAACTGATCATATATTAATTTGCGTAATTCGCCTGAAGGGCCCCTTTAATTTACTCTATTAAAAATTTGAAATTAAAAAAAAATAACCTAACATTGGTGATTAAATATTCCAAAAAAGTTGTTCCTACTTTGGTAAAAAAATTTCTTTTCTTTCGGAAAACTCAAAAGGTTTTAATTTACAATTTCTCTGAAAACAAAAATACATATATCCTTAAGTTTCTCTTATGACCCAAAGCAAGACTAGGCAGTAAATCATTTGATTTTCGTTAGAACCTCATTGTTTATATCAGAAAACTGCCAAAAAATGAGTTCAACTGAGCTTTGTGTCACAATATGCTTACACTATTATAATGATACGCCCTGTAACTCTAGTATAATGTGACAGGCTTATTCCTCCTCCTAATTACATAATCTACAGATGAGTTTATCTTGGTAGATGCCCATTTTGGGTAGGTGTTCCCTAAGTTGGTAATGTCCAGTTATAAGTCCCGTGACATGTCTTATTACTGAGGCCCAAAAGTATTAGTTTCGTGGTCGCGAAAAAAATTTCTTACCCCCACTTTTTATCACTTTTCTCGACGTTTCCGAGCTGCCTGAGTCAGAAAGTGCAAAAAAAAACTGGACGTCTGGATGTCTGTCTGTCGGGATGTAAATACTGTAACTTTTGAACCAAAGCGCCGATCGAGTTTCGGTATTCACTTTACGTAATTAGTTTTGTCCAAGGAAGAACCCTATTGAATTTGAGCAGTATCGGACAGGCCCTTCCGGTACCCGCCATACAAATTAAAGTGGTTTGCGTGGGAAAACCTTTTTCCAATTCAAATTTATAGAACTTTTTCCACTTCATATCATGTATCATATGCCCCTACAGGTATGTAAAAAGTTTAGATAGTATCGCACAAGTCATTCCGGTACCCGCCCAATAACAATCCATAAAAATCAAGTTCACAAGGGATAAACTTTGTTACACTGCAAAAATTTGTATGTATTTGAAAAGTTTCACCAGGATCGTACAAGTAGCCTAAGTAGCGATAATGCTTCACAGCTTAAAATTGTTCGCTCGATGGGCCGAAGTCCCGAATCGGTGCACCACCGTTTGAGCGTCTCTAGAATTTGATTTTTGCTTAGCTACAGAATATCAGTAGTCAGTACTTTTGATGGTTTTTTGACCATGGATTTACTGTTACCGGCACGAGATTCCAACTAGTCAGCCAGAGTTGTACTAAGTGTTAGCTTATAGAGTACAACCTATTGGGGCCAGAAAACCCACAAGAGAAAATCTGGTGAAGAGGCTACTAAGCCTGATAAAGGTAACAAACCTTTTCACCTGATCATAACGATGTAATTAGCATAGCACAATAAGTCTTAAGGCTGCTGTGTTAAGGCCTAAACCTTAGCCAGCAACATCGATCAAATCAATAAATCAATTCCCACACCCAAAGGGGACGGAAGTTAAAATTAAAAAATCGATTTTTTAATGGGTTCAAATAATAACGATTTTGGAAGAGTAAATTTGGATTAGACAAAAAGCACAAAATAAAACTTTTTGATTAAAGCGCTCATGGGAATTTATCTGATATATTTTTAACAGGTTTCAGAATCGGTGCAGTGCCTTTAGTAATGCTTAGATACAAATCTGAAGGTAACAAATAAAAATTTCTAAATATATTTTTTATATATAAAAATAAATATCAACACTTTGTAATTTTGAACAAATTGGGTTCACTAAAAGTTATAAAATTGATATTTGTAAGAATGTTAATAAGTTTTCCTAATATCTAAGTATTTTTTATTGTTTTGAAATTTGCTGCGTCTCCAATTTAAAGTAATAACTACTATGCATTAAATTATTGCTAATAATATATATTTAAAATCAATTTTTGATTTTCAGTAACAAGTGTAGTTATAAAATCAGCTGCAGGGTCTACGCCATAATGATCCTTATTAGCTGCACAAAAAAAAATAAATTGCAGTAAAAACCCTAAAAATAGATTTTCATTTACAGTAAAATTTCTGTAAATAAAATCGTATTTTTTGGTTTTTTTTTATATATATAAATCATTCGAATAAATTGTTATTGATTCTATCAAATTGTAGTATCCAATGACATGTCGTGTATCACGAAAAGCCACAAAACAAGAATAATAATAGAAAATCAAATATGTAATAAACATTAGTGTTATTTACTCTTCTTGTTTATAAAATATGATTGATGATTGTGTTTTATTTAATTTTTGTTTATAATTCATAAATCCTCGTTTGCCATCGAACTTTATTAAATTCTACTTAGAATTTTTTTTATTTCTGTATATGGGTGTGAATTATCACGCAAGGGTTAAATTATATGACAAATGTTTTAGTAAAAATTTAAATATACAGATTCCTATTTCATTGAAGGACATTCAATTAAATCACAAGAACGAAGCAAAGCATAAGGAAAATTTAATTTGTAAGTCTTTGTTAAAATTTTAAGGGCGATTCCTCATTAACCTGTTCTTTGTCTATACTTTATCCTATACCAAAGAATTATAGTTGAATTTACAATAACTTAGATAATTTAATCACAGCTTTAATCATTTTTACTATATTAAGCGCCAACTAGAAAGAGATAAATGCGCGCATTATTGGGTGGAATATGATCGTAGTTGACGCTTGCTGTATATTTTTATTATTAATCAACTAATTTCAGTACAGATTTATCAAATTTTGAAATACTTCTTTCAAATTGAAAATATTATTTTTAAGTAGTTTTACAAACACAATCATATAAGAATGAATATAATTTATTTATTAGAAATTAAATCAAAAATTTTATCAGATAATACCTGTAAAAATGTCCTAAATGTTTACAATTATCGTGCAAATAGCACGAAAGTTAGAGAAACACTCTAAATAGGAAAACTCCAGTTATTTCCGGCCTAATATTTCTGCAAGTCCTTTCTGAACAAACCCAACACAATAGCGATAATTTCCTGTGGTCTTCCTCATATAAATGTAATTAGCGTTATTCTAGCTAACCGTTAGAGACTGAAGATGGTTTACATATTAGCCAATTAAAGGAAATGTCTCTCCAGTTAAATTTAATGGAGTTTGCTGTTCTATATATTCTACCAGGCGATTAGAAAATATCACTCCAAATCTCAAATTAACACGTTCTAATTTTCTCGCCGATATATTAACTAAAAAAAAATTATGTATTAGTGTAACTATATGTTCTTTATTTTTAACTGTTTTAATGTAATTTTACATATCGATTTATAATAAAAATGGTATAGAACGGTTGAAAATCAACAAAATTCTCTTTCTAACACACTTTTTTTATAAATACCTTCCGTTTATAGTGTGAAGGTCACTTGCACCGGGCAACGTCAGTGATGAAAAATAAATCCAGGAGACGTTTTGGTATCGACCAATTTCTTCTCGGCCAGAAGAGCTTTAATTGCCCTACTTGGTTGAGTATCTGGGTATTAACTGCTAGGATAATAAAGTAAAAACAAAAATAAGATGTAATAAATAATAACTTGATACCAAACCAAATTAGGCGAGGAAAAACGGGTATGCAACACGGTTCAATATCGGTGATGGGTAAGACCGTACAGGCACGTGGACGGATTAACGGTTACGGTTCCGGTACGGCACAGGTGCAATGGAACTTGGCTTCGTTCGCTTTAGCTTGACTTGTCCCTAAAGATCGAGGGACTGCCACACCAACTTGGACTTCTCGCTGCCACTGCAGCTAACTGATCGACTCCGGCTGCCGCATACCATAAAATCGGCTGGGTATGCGAAACAAGTACGCGAGTGACTCTTTCGGCGAGGGATAAAAATGATACGGCTGGCCTCTCCCATAATTTTAAAGTAATTCTAAATCCAGTGCCGTGCGTGATTCAATTTAAATATTTCTGTTACTTGTACATTTTTGATTATTTTTGGAACGAAGTTCCCTAAACGCGGCTTGCGGTTAGGAGTTAACTCTTAACTGCAGAAGTCATCACGTAAGAAAAAAACGTTACGTCCACTAATGGCGACCTTCCCTCTCTTTCTTTTTATCTCTGTCTCTTTTTCAAATGGTGATAAGATTAAAAAGTTTTCCTTATTTATATTTTTTTTTATATAATTGATTTAAATTTTCACATGCTTTACTGATACAAGAGAGAGAGAGAAATTTTTTAGTTTTTTCTCGTTTCTTTTCTTATTTTTCAGATTTTTTTCTAATATTTCCTTATTTTTTTGTCCTTCTGTTTATTTTGCTCTATTTTGGTTTTCTGATTTTTGGCGAATTGGCTATAATTTTTTATATATTGTATAACTCACGATGCTGATTATATGTTTTTCTACAAGCGTGCGGAAAGTTGTACTTTTCCGCACTAGTGCGTCGTTCGGGCAACTGCAATTGCGTGCGGAAAAGTATAACTTTCAACAGTTTAGATCATACAGGGTGCCCAAGTTAACTTTTCCAAAGTTTGAATTGACCACTGTGAAGATACTTTTCCAAATATACAAACAAAATCAACTACATATTGATTATTCATATAGATGCAAATACACTATAGAGTATAATAATTCCTGCATACACCAATGTTATACAAGGTGACTCTAAAGTTTTTCAGTGATTTCCAAAAAAATTGAGCAATGGAATTTCATTTATTTTCAGATATTTTGTAGGATACCAATAGTAATTCCGATTGTTGATATTCGCATCTCCTGAATCAGGCTGGCATATTACGTTCTATTTCTCATGAAGCCGCAAGCGTCCTGCTTGTTGATATATCCAAATGCCTGACATTCTGGATAATTCGGTGATACACTCGATCGTTCATGATGAAAGTTCACTTTGCAGATACATAAATTATACAGGGTCTATCATAGCATATATATTCTGAAAGATTTTGAACATATAATATCTCAGTTTGATGATTCCGGAGATGCCAACATCAAAAATCCTGCAAAATATCTGTAAATAAATGAAATTCCATCGCTCAATTTTTTGGACATCACTGAATAACTTGCTATCTTTGGTCTCACACTGTATAGCATTGGTATGTGCAGTACTTATTTTACTCAATAGTATATTCGATAAAGTCTTGTTTTGCTTTTCTGACATTTTTTCCCCAACTCCTTTCATTCCTCAACTACTTTCTTTGGCGTTTTGTAACTTCTTTCACTTCTTTAACTTCTTCAAATTATGCGATTATCTTGATGATTATTTACTATATTCAAGACACAAAATGGTATTATAAAGTTTTTAAACATACACTAAAATACCCTTTACATACATTACAGAATAATTTTTAAAAAGTGCGAAAAGTTTTTGAATTTGGCAACCTCGTATTTTATATCTACTCGTCCACAGCAGAAATTCTACGATATTCTTACATTATTTTCAGTAATTATTTACTCTACAATCTGCATACAACTATTAGCAACACTAAGGAAAACAATAAACATGTGTAGGGTACCACTCGCGCTAACAGATTGCTTATGACTAGAGAGAATGCCATGTTGACAATACATCAAGGATTGTCGTGTAAAATACGTTGTTGCTTAGGCCACTATAGAATTCGTCTAATATTTAAACTAAAATGGTCTATGTTACACATTGTTACATAGACCACTCTTGAATTACTTGAATATCAACTTTTAAAACAATCCCGGGAAGTAAATTCAATGCAAAATCTTAATAAATTCATCCAGATAAATTCAATTTAATGTTTAAAAATTAAAATTTTCATAATAAAGCATTTGGATTGGTCCATTGAAATAATTTTTCATCAAATAGCTTTCCTTTTCTTGGTTGCTACGAAGTAACTAAGGGTTTGTTGATTTTGGAATTTCGGAAAAAGATGCTAAAATTTTCCTCCTAAAATAGAAAACAATTTAAAATAAATTGGAATAATATTCATTAAATAAAATAAATTAAAAAAATATTCTTTAAAAAAAATGTAAAATTATGTATAAAAAAGAGTAAATAATGAATTAAATTTAAAACACATATCCTGTAGAAAAAGTTTGGTCAACCTCTACGAAGGATGGTAGAAAATCGTCCAGAGAATAAAATATTAGCCTTCAAACGCAGAAAGAAGATAGAAACTTTTAGTATACTTGTCATTAAAGGCAATCAAAAGTCCTAAAAAAAACAAAAATATTTTAAAAGCATTTTTTTCTGAGGTTATAAAAAGTTAAAACAAAATATAAAATTAAAAAATTTTTTTTGTAAATATTAGTTTTAAAAGAAACTCGCCTGGTGAAGTTAGGAATTTTATTATAATCAACAAAGCTGTGAAAGCATTATTAAAATTCTCAGCCATTTTCATCCATTTATCAGCTGTTTTGACTAAATTTACTGTTAGAGTTTTCGGTATTACAATTTCAAATACAAAAATTTATAAATCAAATCTATAAAAAAACGGACCCAAATTACAATTCACAGCAGTATATACTTTTGGCAAGTACAGTTTTTCTACCATTCCATAATCCAAAAATAGATTCTAATAAAGGCGACAAGTGCAGATGTAACTCTGATCATCGGACGAGTCGATTTTCAGACTTGAAAGAAAATAAAACCATTACAACTCCCACTTACAAATAATCTTTTTGCGCTGGAAATAGCTTCAGACCACATCATTATCTTATCATCTCTCTCAGAATCCAGTTGAAATAAAATGTCTGGGCATGATGAAAAAGCGGTTGACCGCACTATAAAATTATAACAGTATATTTTCTGAGGTTTAAAATAAATTAAAATTGTAAATAATATTTGTATAGTGATAGCGAGCATATGCTCCATAAAAATTATAAATTGTAAAAAATATAAAAATTAATGATTTTCTTTAATAATAAACGGGTGAATAAGTAGCCTTTAAGTGATTCACTTGTGTTAATATACTTAATCCTGATACACTGTATTAAGGTTGGTCCTTCAATCTGATGATGGTTGATGTCAACACGTGTACCACCTAGTAATTATTCCAAACTTATATCGATTCGTAATCATATTTGTTAAGACCTGTTTAACAACTGATAGATTTTTGCTTCTAATATTCAAATCTGAAGTTAATTATATTTAGACCACTCTAGTTCCAGGCTAACCATATTATTTGACCTCTGATTTTTGACTTTAATAATCCAATTATCTGTTTAAAACTAAAACTTGATCGAAGTTTAAAAAACATCAAAAAGCTTTTCTTGTAGAAAAACTTTAAAAATTCAAGAGCTTCCCAAAAAGGATGAGAAAAATAAAATAACATTTAGTTCCGCTTAGCGACTCGTTCTAATTTATCAAGCGATTCGATTTGAAAGCAAACCGACTAATTGAATTTCGAAAGAAATAATTCCCTCTAAATGTTTGGTAGCTACCGTAAAAGGATTTACTGCTTCCGAATAAATGTATTGCCAAGTCACGTTTTCTTTTGAATTATGGAATAATGTGAAAATTATACCGAATCTTTTTAATAGTAAATAGTAAAATTAAGACATATTTATTTAATCCGGTGGTATTACAAAAAGAAATATGGCTGCTGAACCAAACTACGATTTATCTTCAGACCACTCACCAGTACTAAATACAAAGATAGTACCTAGACTACACACTTCCAAAACTGACTGGAATAAATATCGAAACAGCAAAAACACAAACATAAATTTAAACGTAAGACTCAATGACCCAAGAGAAGTAGACGAAACTATAAACAAACTAATTACTATCCTACAAGAATCAGCAAAACTAGCCATACCATTAACCAAGGCAACAAATAACACAACCAACATCCCTCTGGCAATTAAATAAATAAGAGAATAAAATGGCAATAGAGCCATACTCCTACATATAAAATAGTACTCAATCAATTAATAAACAAACTTAAAACCAAACTCTAAGAAATGTAAAATCAGTAATTCCATGACCTCAATCGATTCAATAAATCTGTGTAGAAACCAGTAAAAGCAAAATTTAAGTCACGATAATACCCCTTATTCGAAAAGAAATACCTACAGACCAGGACGTTGAGTAAGAAGCAACAAATAGTATTTACCTTACCAGATGACGCAATAGATCAGAACATCAATGACTTTCTACCTAGCGACTTGTCACCAACTGAACCATTAACACTAATCACTCTAAAAGAAGTCAAACGCAGGTAATCTACCTATTAAACAACAAAAAGTCGCCAGGACTAGACCAAATTTCTCCTAAAATGCTACAAGAACTGCCAACAAAAGAGATTGTTATATTAGCATATATTCAATGCAGTTCTGAGGCTACAATATTGGCCAGAACATTTTAAAATGGCAGAAATTATACTAGTACCTAAACCCGGTACAAATCCTTATAATTTAACCTCATATAGCCCGATTAGTCGCATATCTTCCATTTCTAAGCTCCTTGAAAAAATAGTTTTGCGAAGAATCAGTCCAATAATAAATGAAAGTCCTGACCATTAATTTGGGTTCCGACGAGCATATTCAACAACCCAGCAATGTCATAGAATAATCCACTTAATACACAAGGTTTGGCATGAAGGTCTTCTCTACAAAGAAAAGAAATATTGTTCCTCAGTATTTCTTGATGTAAGCCAAGCCTCTGACAAGGTTTGGCATAAAGATCTTCTCTACAAAGACAAGGAATATTGTTCCTCAGTTTTTCTGGATGTAAGTCAAGCCTTTGACAAGGTTTGGCATGAAGATCTTCTCTACAAAGACAGATAATATTATTCAACATTATTTCTTGATGTAAGCCAATGCTTTGACCAGGTTTGGCATGAAGGTCTTCTCTGCAAAGACAAAAAATATTGTTCCTCAATATTTCTTGATATAAGCCAAGCCATTGACAAGGTTTAGCATGAAGGTCTTCTCTACAAAGACAAAGAATATTGTTCCGTGGTATTTCTTGATGTAAGCTGAGCCTTTGACAAGGTTTGGCTTCAAGGTCTTCTCTAAAAATACAAAGAATATTGTTCCTCAGTACTTCTTGATGTAAGTCAAGCCTTTGACAAGGTTTAGCATGGAGGTCTTCTCTACAAAGACAAAGAATATTGTTCTTCAGTATTTCTTGATGTAAACCAATTATTTGACAAGGTTTGGCATGAAGGTCTTCTCTACAAAGACAAAGAATATTGTTCTTCAGTATTTCTTGATGTAAACCAATCATTTGACAATGTTTGACATGAAGGTCTTCTCTACAAGGACAAAGAATATTGTTCTTCAATATTTCTTGATGTAAACCACTTATTTGACAAGGTTTGGCATGAAGATCTTCTCTAGAAAGACAAAGAATATTGTTCTTCAGTATTTAATGATGTAAACCAATCCTTTGACAAGGTTTGGCATGAAGGTCTTCTCTACAAAAACAAAGAATATTGTTCCTCAGTATTTCTTGATGTAAGCCATGCCTTTGACAAGGTTTGGTATGAAGGTATTCTCTACAAAGACAAATAATTTTGTTCTTCAGTATTTCTTGATGTAAACCAATCCTTTGACAATGTTTTGCATAAAGGTCTTCTCCACAAAGACAAAGAATATTGCTCCCCAGTATTTCTTGATATATGCCAAGCATATGAGAAGGTTTGGCATGAAGGTCTTCTCTACAAAGACAAAGAACATTGTTCCTCAGTATTTCTTGATGTAAGCCATGCCTTTGACAAGGTTTGGCATGAAGGTATTCTCTACAAAGACAAAGAATATTGCTCCCCAGTATTTCTTGATGTATCCAAGCATTTGAGAAGGTTTGGCATGAAGGTCTTCTGTACAATGTCAAACATACAACCATCTCTGTTCCTTCTACTTAAATCCTATTTAAATAATAGACAATTTAGACCAAGAGTCAAAGGTGAAACGTTCTCTTTCATCCCAATTAAATCTAGAGTCCCCCAAGGTAGTGTTTTAGCCTCAATACTATACCGCTTGTACACATCAGGTCTACCAACAACTATTAATACAATAACTGGTACCTGATGATATAGGAATGAATGCCAACCGTGAAAATTTAATCTCCGTATCAAACCACCTACAGCAACACCTAAATCTCATAAAGAACTGGACAGAAAAATGAAAAATAACTATAAACGAGTCAAAATCTACACAAGTTACGTTTACCCCAGTTTCGTTCAACAATATACAAAATCCTGAATATAAATCCACTAGGTACTTGGAACTTCAACTAGACCAAAAGCTTACCTGGAAACAGCACATTACAAAAAAGAGAAAACAAATTGATCTCAGATTCAATGAGTTGTACTGGCTCCTTGGTAGAAAATCTCACCTATCGCTAGATAATAAACTCCTAATATACAAGACTGTAGTATAGCCATGGAATGTGTCAAACGACTCACTATATAACGACCTTCGAGTACCAACACTTAAAAAAGTGATAGAATACAGAAGTCAAAAACATCAGAGATTGGAAGAACATTCCAACTCACTCCTACAATTATTCCTACATCAACCAGAAGCCAGAAAACTCAAAATAAAATTACCAAGTGAAGTGCTGGAGGTCTCTTCAATGGAAGGGTCCTCACCATGCCAATTTATGAGCTACAAGCAATTCACTTTGGTCCACTGTCAAAAGATTTATTTAATGCTGAAGAATTTATTTTGGAAATCTAGTTTTTACATCATAATTAAAATATAAATGGGAACAGAAAAGCTGTCGGTCTATGAAATCGTTATGTTTCCTTATAATAAAATTATAATAAAAATGGGTCATGAAAGTAAATAAAATTCCTGAAAACTTATTTTACCAACAGTAAAAATTGTGTTAAAATAATATCCATTTGCGTGTTATGTGCAAACTTTTCACGCTAAAAAAGATCTAATTTTCCACACTTGTGGTATAGTCAAGAATAAATAAATTCCGTTTCTAATTTCAGCGAGAAGGTGTTAAGATGCGAACCATCCGTCGGACTTTAAACACACATTTGCAGTTTCCACGGAAAGTATTTATAACTAAGTGGCTAAGTGGCTCAGGCAGTGCACAAACCGAAAGTGAGTTGGTCGCTGCCGGATTCCGAAACTTTTGACTCGTTATTTCGGTCAGTTAATTTTCAGTTTCTGGCTAATCCCGTTCGGAAACGTAACATATATAGGAAATCTACTCTCTTTTCGTGTAAATTGTATTAGTGGAATTAAATGAAATTTGGAAATTTCACGAAACGGGATAAATGTTCGAAGTTTGTTTGGTTTGGTGCCTTTCGGGGGTGTTTAAAGTGTGCATGTTAGTTAATAGAAAAGCGTTAGTTAAACACGAGACGGTATCAAGTTTAATATATAAATTTTCAGGTAAAAATATTTACTTTATATTAATATGTGTGAAAATAGTACAACTTTTTCATAAGTTACAGGATTTTTGTTTATTTTTGACCGAATTCTGTATCCCATAAAATTTTAAAATTCTGATTTCAGATTTTATTCAGCATAAAAAAAGTAAACAAAAAATTGTATTAAGAAAATTTTTATGTTTTAAAATAAGGGGACTAAAGTTCTAAATTTTCTGTATAATATTTTATAACTTAAGTTTCTGAGGTTACATTCTCACAATTAGTCACCAATACAGAATTTTTTTGAACCCGTAAAGAAAAGTGAGAGAAACTGAATTTTGACAACTTAAAAACCTCGCTCAAGGTCAAAATCCCATCTAGTTTTTAATACTTTAAGATACTACTGTTTCAATTTAGGATTAACCTACATTTTCAGCAAAAAGGAAACTAAAAAAATGGAAAATGCTGTTAAATAAAACAGTTTAAAACTTGAGGATGTAACAAAATTGAAATTAAATAAAATACGGGGCAAAATTTGGTTGTAAATGAAAATTTTTATAAATTATTTTATTTAAATTGGTCGCCATATTCGATCTATGCACCAGCCTTAAGTGGTCGCTTAACAAGATTTTCCAAGTTTTGAGAAGCAACCACATGGCTTGGTAGGAGAGAGCCCGGCAAAACAGGTTAGTCGGATAAAACAGGATACCCCTTTCTATCTATACTGTTGGAGCCATCTATCCTGCAATATTAAATTCAAATTTCACCTGCAAAAATCTACGTTTGTCGCCTGTAGCTTTTTCATTAGTTCGTTTGCATCATTCTAAGTGATTTTTTTCAGTCATTTGCCAACGTGAGTTGTTTTTACACTTTTGTATTGTTGTATTTTATGTTTAAGGTATATTTTTCTACATATTTGTTTGACTAAGTTGTTAAAATTTTATTGTTTACATTAAAAATACTACTTGGGCAAAACCGGATAGTTTTCAATGGTCAAAATATGATACTATTGTAATAAAGACCAAAGAAACACATAGAAGTTTAAAGAAAAACATATATTTCATAATATTCTAAATTATTAAATTAACAAGGGCAGGTTACGGAACCAGAATGTAAGATATTTAATCCACAGGATATAACAAAATTCTTTATTTTAAACAAAGTCACATCATTTGCAAAACATATCGAGTTGAATTTCGTGCTAAGGCACGAACTGCGAGTAGACAGAAAAAGCGCTGAAACAGCGAAAAGACAGTTGCGAAAAGTATTACAATTGACTCCCCCAACGCGTGGTACTGCGTCTGATCCATGGCCAATGGGAAAACGGGAGCGCGCGGCCATGGTTGCTCCGAATCCCACAACTGGTCAAAAAGTCGCGGGAAATCGAGATAGCCAGCCAATCAGTGAATGTCACGCGGCGTCACGACGAATGTGCAACACGACGTGTTCACGAAAAAAAATTTAAGTGGGCAGTGAGAAATGAGTACCACTTAGCAGCGGTCGAAATAGGTACCGTCGCGGCATAAAGTCTCACCTACCCAATTATTTTTTTTGTGTGTTTTAACTCGAAAACGGATAGTGAGCTATAAAAAGAAAATTTTGTTTTGAGTGCTCTCTGGGATTGGCCCCTCGTTGGGAGCTGTGAAATTTGTTACAATTATTTGCTGTAATTTTTTTTGTCAATATTTTTTTTAAATTATTATTCATATATAAAAATCTCCTTAACTTTAGTTGCCGTTAGTGGAATACTTGTATCTCTTGTCAGATTTATCTTAGGATCGTATATACTTTATTTGTAATTACTTAATTTTTTACTACTGCACTCCAATACTTCACCTTTGGTGAAGATATCTCGATAAGGAAAGCAAATTTGTCGATACTGATTTCTATTAAGGCATTGTGTAAGTCAAGGCAGAGTCGTTGAAAAAAAAATTCCTATTTTCTGACGGAAAAAATCTCGCAGAGATTATTCCTTTTACTAGTTTATTATTATTAGGTCATTAAGGCCAGAATCCGCGGTCACCAAGTCCCAAAAATTTACCTGTAAAAGTTTGACTGATTTTGCGCCACCTTACAGAATTCTGGTAAGTTGAACTCAACAGGTGGTACTCACATAAAGTTCTAAACAGAATCGAATCAGTAAATACACTAGGATTTTTAGACATCTTACTGGCCGCTTTCAAAATTTTATGTTAATTCTTAAAGCAGTGTTGTGCGCGAATTAATTTATATACTTTAATTATTACGGAAAAGTAACCTCGTTACAGCATTTTAAAGCGAGAGCGTTAGTACTGGGCTATCACGCGCTGTCAAGTATTTATTATAAAATCATATAAAACTAATAGGCACCTTCTAGTTTTAAGTAGTTTTTGGCTTTTGGGATAATAATATTATTATTATTACATCTTTGCGACTGTATGAATATCTGGTGAAGTACCATTTATTAGTCATCACTGGAATTACTCATTTTTACAAATATGTTTCTGTATTAGTATAAAAAATTCTGAGAGTAGTTTTGAAAGGTTTCTTAAAATAAAAAATAGTGGTGGGTTACTAAATGTGTACTCTGATTGGTGGATTTCATATCTGACGCTAATGAAATTATATCCGTTTAGAAGACTAATATTACCTGCATATACATTCTGGAAAGAATGCATAAAATCGACATGTTGGTGTAGAAAAAATTGATTTGTCACCTTCGCTAGCGGAATTGAATCTCGATCGCTCGTCGTAGAGAAGGAAGGACTCGGCAGTTCATTGAGGATATCGCTTAAAGGTGAAAGGGAGTCGGCGCTTAAAAAAGTGTTAAACCAGGGTGCAGGGTAAACTAAAAGAAGACTTTTGCAAAAAGAATGAAATTTGTAGGACTATTATTAACGGATAATTAATATTTTAGAAGTTTGAATATTTGCCGAAATTAAGCAACTTTGTTACAACACCTACAGCCTTTGTCGATCGGAGAATGATCCGCGGTCAGTCCTCTTTATTATCTGCTCATTGGGACGGCCGGACTAGATCTACGTGGCTCTATACGGTTCTACTGGTGAACTGGTTTGCGGTAGACTGATCAACTCGACCTCTAAAGGTCGCTAGACCAGTACTGTAGCAGCTCGACTAAAACTGGAACTCCAACTCGAACTCATGAAAACAAATTGAATTTTAGTATAAAGTTAACTTATACCGCTCATCAGTTTGACCCTATATTCAAATCAAAATTCGCCTGCTGGGCTATAAGCTTTCCTTGTTATATGGTTCATGTGTGTCTTCCAATGCTTGAATTCTCTTGTTTACGTTAATGCTTAAGTCCGTTTTTTCGTTTAGAAGGAATTGGTTAGATGTTATTTTATCCCGATATTTTAGGGCTGTGGGATAATTTATTCATAATATTCCAAACATTTTTCCTGTTATGTTTCATGTTTAGACTATTAGACTATCTATCGCGTCTTTCGAAGTTTCTCGTCTCTCATTAACTATGGGCTCCAGCAGTTGGTTGTCCAGTTACGTGGTTACTTTAACACAAGTGTCCTGGCTCTAATGTTTCATACGTTCATAATAGATAAATTTAGTTTAATCAGAGTAACTCAGGAATACAAAAAGTTCTACATCTATGAGAGATAAAATATCTTACTTCACTCTTAATGCCGAAAACCCCGTTTCCATAGTTTCCTGATGTTGATGGAAAGCCTGCGATTTTTTCGTCTACGGTCCCAACAATTTTTTTTTGTTAAAATTAGTTACAAGGCATTTTCTGATACACTATTACTGGTCTAATTTTTGACCCGATTGCTCATTGTTGAGTGTCTGGCATGGAATCAGGGATTATTTTTTCTAGATAGTCCTGGTTATAGTTTGTACTTGTAACGCTGTTTGTATCGTTACGCGATCAGTTTGGCTCCTTAGTCCAGGTTTCGGATTGTCCCGGGCGCCACCTTTCGTTTATAGTGTAATGGCCACTCACACTGGGTAGCATCAGTGGATAAAAATAGTTCAGGAGTCGTTACGGTATAGACTAATGCCTAGTGGTAAAGAGACCGGGCTATACTTGCCCTAATGGGTTGAGTATAAGTTGAGTACAAAATAAATGTGTAAAAGGTGTGTAACATCGTTCTTTTCTAGGTCAAGTATCTGATGGTACAGTTACCACTTCCAGACTGGCGTGGTGTTCGGATTGATGATTCCGGTGGAACAGTTGATCTTGGCTTCGCTCCTTCAGCTCTAAATGTCGCTGGATCTCGTTCTCGGCTCTAGTTCCTACTCGAACTGGGATTGCAACTGGAATTCATGATCAAGAATTGAATCGTGGTATACGGTATTGTTTTCGACGTCTAAGATACATGGACGCTAGTGTCTCCATCTTTCGGGCGGAGGTTTAACTGGTACGACTGATCTTATATTCGAAGAAATGTTTTATTTACCATAATTTTAAGTTAATTGTAATCCAGTGCCAAATACTAGTGAAAATAATACAGGAAATAAAGTAAATTCGTTACACACTAATGAAAGAGGTGGAAAGTTTAGGTATGGACGAGGATCAGTTTATTTTGTTCGGCTGAGCTTTTCAATAACTCTTCACTCTTATTTGATGACCTGACACTTTGCCATTTTAGCTGAAATCTCCACTTTATTTCAAAACGTTACCATGGCGATGAAAATAATGTGGTGGGTACCCTGTACTAAATTATTATTTTGACTTTAAGAAAAAGTAATATAATATCTTTTGTTATACATGAAGTCTTTAAGCATTTTATCGTTAAAAACTAATGTAATATTAATATAATTCTAACATTGGGCTTATACATACATATAGACAGTTTTGTTTCAAAATTAGACATTTTTAATTAAAAAACCTATTTTCGTTTCAAATAAACACTTTAAAATCATTATAAGGTTGACTGGAGTGCCGCTTGCTATCTAAATTTTGATGTTCTATTTATATTAGTAAACTAAAATAAAATGCGGACAGAGTGGCAGCCGTTGCTTTAATGAAAATGCTCTGGCTGATGTAAATATTTTATAAGTAGTGGTTTATTTTATTTCGTCATTTTCATCCTAGCGAGTGTATCCACTCGTTTCTCATTTCGGGTCATGTATTTGTTTTCTAATTTTGTCGGTTTTATGATGCATTCGTGACAATTGGGTCTACTAAAATTTTAGGCGGACAAAAAATTCGTCATTTAAAATATTTTTATTTACAACAAAAAAAATTTAAAATAATAATAAATATTCAAAAATTAAGACAAATGTTTTAACTTTCTAACAAAAATTTGTTCAAATTTGCCGAATTGTCTTTTAAAACTTTTATTTTATTTGGAAGAAATTACAGAAGTTAGACAACAGAAAATCTAAAAGATATATTTTTATCAATCACACCAATTCCTATGAGATTTGAGAACTGACTTATCATCAAGTGTTGTCCCATTCTAGTAATTCTATTGGATGCTTCGATTTCATAGGTTATCATTAGCAATCTTGAGTGTGGATGACTTCCCAGAACTTGAGGTCCGTTTCCTGGAAATCATTTCCAGATTCCGTTGGTCAATGCTTGCTAGATTGTTTTGGCTTCATCCAGTGACACCTTGATTACTATACTGATATCAAATCCAGTTAAAGTACTAAGTTTTGTGATTTTATAAGTTGGTGAATTACTAGTTTCCGGCCGTGATCTTTCTTAGTTTATTTGCAGATTGTTTACATCCCAGGCTATTTTTTGAGTTCCATTTGCTCTTAGGTTTCCTAGGATTAATTGCTTTTCCTTTAGAATTCAATCATCAACTTTCGGCACTGACGTACTAGAGAGGCTATTTTTGGTAAAATTTAAATTGTTTAGATTTTTGTCTATGTTTAAGGAAAGTTTTTCTCCAGTAGCAGCTTAATGGAGATGAGAGTAATAATTCCTCGACTTGCACCTATGTTTTCTTCATTTTTGTACTTTTTTTCTTCGTATTGGAGTAGATCATTCACCTCTTCGATACGAGTTCCACCTCCATCTTCGAATTGGACGTTTCTTCATTATTCGTGTTTGCGATGCAATTACAGACATATCTGTGAGCAGGTACGCAAAATCCCAATTAAGAACAACCCATATCCTCTATGAAACAATATTTTATATTTTTTTTTTATATTTTTTTTATGAGTTGGACCTATCAAATTGGGGGTTCGTATAACGTTATTTTTAATTTGTTGATAAGTAGTAATAAATGTGATTTAAGCTCAATTTTCTTTTATTATGGGTTCATTCAACGAATAGAATTTTAAATATATTAGATAGTAAAATATGAAATAGAAAATTTTGGACGCCAGTCTAATTGATTTTTTGATATATTTAGAAACAATTGACAAAAAAACTATGATATATTTCAAAATCCGTCCTTTCTTTCTTTTTGTGGGTTTACGGAAATTAAACTCAAATAAAACGGTATATTTGTTTTATTTTATAAAAAAAAATTTAAATCTTTCAGACTTTTATTTTGTTGGAAATGTGACTTAGTTTAGTTTTTGGCTTGTCTTAGAGTTTCTTATAAAAATTTCCTGGTTCCGGCAGTAGAGACATTGGTCCCAAAGGAGGAAAAAACTTGCTCGTTCCAAAAAAAACTTGTTTAGTCAAAAAACTTGTAGTCCCAAAAAGAAAATTGTTCCAAAAAAAAACCGTTTCGAAAAACTTGTACCCCAAAAAACCTCGTAGCAAAAAAGGACTCCTTCCAGAAAACACTAAAAGTTCACTAAAGTAAATATAAGACCAAAATCTTATAAATTACCAGATATTGTGGTCTCTATTTTTGAAAAAGAATATGGAACAATGATAATATTAATATGAAATACATGAATTTTTAGATCAAAATATGAAATATAAAATAAACAAAGTGAATTAAATTTGACAATCTGTAAAAACAAATTAAAAATAGATTCTCTTTTTGTAATCGAGACTGAAAGAGCACCACAAACATCAGATAATTTATATTATTATAAAAGATAAGATATGAACTTTTAAGTATAAAAAAATATAGAGACATAAAAAAAAAATGTAAAAAAACAGTAAATAAAAGTTAAAGGGCCGAAATAATTAATAATAATAACAGGGGCCTAAGTGAAAATATAAAATGGTATAAATAAAACTTACCCTATATAATGAGAGGAGGAGAAGAAATTTTAGATAAGCGACATAGACTATATAGAAGTTAATTGTTTTGACTGAAGAGGCAAAGAGAGAGAGAGAGAGAGAGAATTGTTAACAAGGGAAAGACATTTTATAGTAATACAAAGAAGAGAGGAAGATCAAGGGATATCAAGCGAGTCTGAAATTAAAATATACTGAGCAGAGGAATATTGATAAAACAGGGTGGCACAGAGAAAAAAAACGTAACATTCGTTTTACCACAACAAAACCAGATAGTAATAGATAGATTGGTACCTGTAGCAATATAAGGGTTATGTTATTGGATAGCAGTTGACTGTTAGAATTTTAAACCTAATATGTGCCACAAAACACCTTAATTGCACAAAAACGAAAATCCCCCTTTTCTTCCAAATTTTATGTAAAAGCGTATGCGCAATGCTAAGTATTACAATTGTCAACACCAAATTTCAAATTTGTTTCACCCTTCGTAATTGTTAAATAAATCGAGTGAGTAAAATCAATTTTTAGTTATTTTTGTTGAATAGACCAAACGAGGAAGTGGGTGTGTGGATATTCTTCTAGAATAATTGATAAGAATTTTTCTTTTTTCATATTTCCAATAGATGTCGAAAGGTATTTTTATTATTTTTCTGCTGTTTTAAATATATATACCAGATTATTCTTTTCAGATCTTAAAATTGGATAGAAGCGTATAATCACTACATTTTTTCTATTTAACCTTTAGACCTGAATTTTTTTGAAAAACTTCGTTATATCTTACACTTTGAGATTAAATATGTAGAAAGAGAAAATTAAAAAATTTGGTACTCAATTTTTGCACAGAGTCAGAGTAACGAAAGAAAAATTTTCTTAAATTTTTCGCCCATTCGGAAAATGTTTAAGCAATTTAGGACAGCTTTGCATACTTTACAAATAAATTTAAAAATGTGTCATAACATTTTCGAAGAAAATATAGATTATTCACAGAGTTACAGCAAATCGAATGCCAAAAATAATGACAATGTTTGTTTCCTCATTTTCGACTTAATAGACCAGGAAAGTGTGTCGTTACAAATGTCATTTTTGACAAAAACTGAGTACAAAAACGAATTTGAGTACGTTTAGTGCAAACATTTATCATCATTGAGGGTTAGTTTAATTGAACGTGGAGGGTTGTTTAGTCAAGCGTTGCTGTTGCCTCGCTCAATTTTTTTCTAATATCGTCATAGAAATCTAATAAAGTGATTTTTTGGTATTTAAATTTACAAGAATCTTATAATTCGTGGTAAGGCCAAAATTATGTTGATTAAACCTTAGCTGATATCCGAATGCTGATTTGTTGGGTCTTTTGATGTGTTTGTTTATCCGAACTTCCAAATATCTGCAAGTCCTCCCTATGTAACTAGCGTTATAATCGCTGCAATGAAGCCTATACACACCACTCCTATCCAAGGTGTTAATTTTATCTTTAGAGTTAACTTGATCAGAATTTATTTCGTTATTTGCTTTTAAAAAATATTTTGATGTTATCAATGTTGTTGATTTTAATTATACTTTAGGCTAGTTTAATTTGGGATATTCAACTTTCTGAATATTTCAGAATTTAACTTTATTAATACCGATCTCTTTATGGCAGTTCGATTTATTAAGTGATAAAAATCGGTACATGTAACAGAAAACAACTGAAATATTGTGTTTGTATGTATGGTTAGAAGAGAATTGGTCAGTTTGGGGGAGTTTTGGGTAAATGCCAAATTTAAATTTATTGTGGGTCTTAAGGACTGATATATCTAAGAAATTAAGTGTGCCATTATTTTATATTTCGGCAGTGAAATTGATGTTAAGATCGTGCTAACTACATTTTGAGGTCCCAAAAATTATTATTGACATATCTCCAATATATTAAGATTTCTTGGTATTTAGGAATGATAAAGTTCTTTTCTAAGTTACCCTTAAAATATCTGCTATTAGAGGACATAGGTCACACCCCACGACTAAGCCATCTGGTTCTTCGTATAGGGCGTTATTGAATATGAAGAATTTTTGATAGAGGCAGAAATTTAGAAGTTAAAGAATTATTTTGATGCTGTTAAATGGTATTTCTCAAAACTTTCCCGATATTAGAAATGTTGATGTTTTTAGTGTTGTTACAAAATTTTAAACTGTTACTTACCCAGTTTGAATCATGTAAGATTGTGGATTATGTTACACAGAAAATTGTGATTTTTGACACTGGTGTATTAATAAAACTTACGACTAGTCTGATGGGGATGTTGACTTTGTGAATCTTTCAGAGGCCGTATAAACGTTACTTGTTGGTATTAGATGGTACCATTTGTTTGGGTGCCTGGAATCCATCTAAAAAATACTCGTTTAAGTAGAGCTTTCGTTTTTCTTTTAAAGATGTTTTCCTTATAAAGATGTTTGATTTAGAATGACGAGACAATTTTCTTTATCAGCTTTAGAAAAAACCAGTTTGTGATTAGCTATTTTAGATTTAATATTTTTAAGGATTTTCTGTTGATTTTTGGCCTGCAGGTTTTGGTGTTTATTAATTTGTTTTTGTAAGCGTATATTTTGTGAAAAACTTCCTATCTAATTCTTTTTTTATCGAAAGCTGATGGAAGTAATTCAATGATAGCAAATAGAAAATCATAGTAGCTCTATCTCAGAACATTGTTTATGCAGACAATGCTTCAAACCCAGGCTTAACCTTGCGTCAGGCTCAACTGATCTGACAGGCACAACAAGTCTATTTTATTACCTTGTCCCGCCTTTCGATGAAGTTTACGCGTAATATTTTTAGTACCTGCCGTTTTTAGGGTGCTCTACACGTGCATCGCTTAGATTACTTCGTCCATTATCACGCGAGTTGGTTATGGTTTGATCAGATAAGCTCATTGCAACCGAAGTCCAAAAGTATTTAATGGTATGTCTTTTTAATATAATTGCATTAAAATAATTTTTTTGCCTATGCTTACAATAGGGATTTGCAATAATTTAAAAAAAACACCTTCATCAATCAGTTTGGCCTATGTGACACATTGCGCCTGAACTTCGCTTTTTACCTCTCGCCCTTCAGGTAAGAGAGGTATAGGAATCATGCTAAAAATTGGGTAGTGAGTTTTCAATGAATAAACACGTTTTAGGGTCCCTAGAATACGATTTTAATATTTTCGCGATGATGTCTGTGTGTGTGTGTGTTAGTGTGTGTGTGTGTGTGTTAGTGTGTGTGTGTGTGTTAGTGTGTGTGTGTGTGTGTGTTAGTGTGTGTGTTTGGATGGATGTTGTAGTAACGATAACTCAAAAACTACTGAATAAAAAAATTTGAAATTTTGCATACAGGATTCTGATACCCTAGATTAGATCTGATTAGATTTTGGTGCCAATCGCACAACCGGAAGTGGCAGTTGCTATGGGTGATGACGCCATTATTATACAAAACGGCAATAAAGTTTTACACATATATTTTGTATACCCTACAGTTTATTTTCATCTCATTAAAATTTTCTAAACTTTTGCCATTGTTGCCAGATTTACAAAAATATAATTTTTTTTCATACTTTTTTGTGTCAACCTGTAAATTTTTGATTCAAAAATGGCGAGAGGTCATGTGCTGGCCACATCAGATTTTTATTTTAATTATTCGCTCGTTGTTCTAGATTTGTTGCAAAAAGGGTGCGTAGGAAACTAGATTACTCATTTACCTGGAGTTAATGGAAATGCGAGGGCTGCTAAAACTGCTGCTTATTGTTGGAATAACCTTTTTACTGAAGAAATATTTGCAATGAAAATAAACTACACCAACCAGTACATTGGCATCATCCGAAGTAAATTTTCCAGAGAGAGGGACATAAAACACAGGGATGTAACCGACATAAGGGCTCTTATCGGGTTGTTGTACTTATCAGGAACATACAGAGGAAATCTGCAAAATCTAGAGGAGCTTTGTGGAAAGGAAGGTAAACTCGGTCTGGTGATGACAATTAAATGATTTTCTGTGATGCGCTGTCTTCGTTTTGATGACCGAAACACAAGAGAAAACAGAAATCGATCGGCTTGCTCCAATTCGTGACATTGTTGTTAAGAGAGTCATTTCATTCTCCTGAAACAGAATGTTATACAAATTTTTTTAAACTTTCAAAGAATTTAAATTTGGAGAATGTTTTACTTTGTTTGATTCTGTTAGATTCAGATTTTTTTATCTTTAATTAATTTGTTGGTCAATCGACTCGCACATAGAGTTAAAGAAGTTTTTACAGATTATTCTCTCAATGATTTTATTTTCCAATTTATGTATGTCTGTTCTTTTAAGCATCTGTGTAGGAACCAGATATGGATGTCGATGAGAGCCTTCTTAATGAAAAGTCTGTTATATTTTTCTGTCGGTTCTATCATACTGAAAGAATTTTCTTTTCCCATATAAGCTACGTGTACATTGTCATAACCTAGTTAGGTCATTTTACGTATTTTCAAGTTTGGTTCTACATATATCAAAAATTATGATTTTTCTGTGTTAATTTTAGTTTATAATTAAGACAACAAAGTGTATTCAGTTTTTTATAAAAAAAAACAATATAATGTTAAGACATTTATTTTCGCGATTTTTATTTCAAGTAAAATAAATTAAATATAAAAAAGTAGCTTAATTTTTTTATTTTTATTTTGTCGATCTATTTTGGTACATTCAACCATAGTGCACCGGCAAAAGAGGATATACGAATGTTCCGAAACATATTAAATTCATAATTTTCATCACCAGTTATTCACATCATTTCCTCTTCATTTGGGCTCGCTGATACTTTTTGCTTTTTATTTCTCCCCTAGGCATCTGTTCAATTCCTTTTTTTACACTGAAAAAAAAAAATATTAACTAACGTTATTCATGTAAGTTGAAAAGTAATTCATTATTATACTTTTTTTAAATACAGAAAGTTAATATACTCGATATTATAAATTTTTCGATATGGCTTTCTTTTCTTTTACGATAATAGTAGTAAATTCGAGCTTGAATAACTTTAATTGGCATTTACATTCTATAATAAACAAAGTTGATATGGAATTTAATTTCATTAAGATAAATATTGTTATTATGTTAATAAAGACCAAAAAGTAAATACCCTAAGGACGGGAGTGGGTTGTACTCTAAAATAATATTCACCATTATAAGATTTACTTATACAATAACATTGAAATACAGGATGGGTTAATAATGTCTAAAGAATTTCTAATTTATTTAAATATTCTTATGGGTTATATAGTAGTGGAATTTGAATCCACTGCAACCAGATAGGAATTGTCTCTAATATGTTGTTTTTGTACTTAAAGACGAAAACATTGAGTGGAAATTTTATTAAAAGGTGAGAAAGGGACATACTGGTTCAATTTGACCAAAATAATTTGAGCTATCATGGGTGCGAAGTAGTTTCACACCCAACTAACACATTATGAAGCCCATTTAACGAGAGTAGAATTTGGTAGTTCCGTATTGTAGCTGGATTGAACATAGAACGATTCATTTGTTAGAAGGAACTAGTTCCAGGAAACATGTCCGCGGAACTACCTAGTTCCATTATTTCTTATATAGCGTCATACTCCTTTTCGGTCCAATTGAATTTTGGATAGACCACAATAAATAAAATAAAGGTTCGGTTTATTAATAAAAATACGACAAGATAGTAAGTAACAAAAACCATCAATTAACACTTGAGTAAAAAAAAATGAGAAATTTAAAGTATTTTTTTGATTTCTTCCTCTAAATTGCAGCCAATAAAAGGCGGTTGGGCTACTTTTTTTTAAGACAACCTCGTTTGCTTATCAGGTCGGCTTTTGAAAATATTCTTTCATAAAGGACTGAAGTTGCCACTAAATTAATTAATGAATCTTTTTAAAACATATTTATGTAATGTAACATACACGTATCTTCGAAGAGGGTCTTCAAATTTTTTTATAATGGGATAATTTATATATTTTTGGAATCTAACTATTGCTGCTGTCGTGGTATTTTCTTGCACTAACCTGGAAATTTGTATGTCAAAATCTTTCCAAAGTGTCTCTGTCTTATTTACCTCAGATGTAGGAGTGGTTTCAGTAAAATAATAATTCTGTATTAATTGATAGGTTTTTTGCTGCACCAAATTTTAATTTTAAAAACTCAAAAACATTATCATAATTTGATATATCACGAAAAAACCGACGTTTCGACTAAGTAATAACTAATAAAATTATTTATTTTATAAAATTCCAATGATCAATAGAAAAAAGACCTAAAAAAGACGTAAATAATAATTATGTTTCTTTCGCAGCTCGCAACTTCTTTCCTTGCAATTGCAATAAATAAATATCTATTATACTTCGATCGGATATTTTCAATTCTCGATTCCAACGGAACAGAATACCAATTGTGACAGTTCCATTTTTCCAAAACATGTTTTCTTTATACTATTATTAGAATGGTTATGGTAAGTGAAACCTGATTGGAACTATGAACATGGTAGGATTATTTTTGCTGAAAGAACGGAACTGTCTCCGACCAATGACATAGTTCCTGGAACTACCCAACTCTAAACAAGAGCAGTCAAAATGATCGCTTCATAAGAATTTAGTGCGGTATTGTTAATATGAATTCCAAAGTGAATAGTAAAATTGTATATAAGGTTTTCAAATATGCAGAAAATAAAGCTGAAAATGGAAAACTAACAATCGATTTACAAAAGTACAAGGTCGGGTTGAAGGTAATTATAACTTGGAAACTTACAATAAAATATTTCTACAAATATATTTTTAGTCATGTCTTATATTTTAAAATATAAATATTATGAAAAAAAAATATACCTATACCTAAACCGTCAAAAGTAGTAGTCGTATATATGATTTGTTTTCTAACATTTTAAATGCGGTTGTTAAGCACATTTGTAGTAAAACCAATAAATCAGAATAAAAGTGTAGTTGAAGTATTTACGTTCATGGTTTTTGGACGGCATTCAATTTATAAAATAAATATAAAACAATCCATCAATATGTCATTTTTTAGTTTATGTGTTACGTATAAACATTAATAATAATTTTACAAGTAATAAAATTGGTTAATAAAACACTTTTATATCTAATGACCATACAATTAAAATGCCTACTAGATTGAAGAGTTGCCAAGATTTAAAATAATTGAAGAATAAAATTAATTATGTGACATAAAATATTTCAAGGTTAAATAAATAAATTAAAATTACTGTATGTTTAACAATCTAATTTAGATATTAGTAAAATTTTATTTTAAATGCCGATAAAATCGTAAATACGAAACAACTCAAGGCATGTATAAAATACATTTTAATCTTAAAAAGGATATCAGATTTTCGCTTTAGGGATAAAATCCGCAAGACCCACCGAAACTCTATACCTTATTTACGTACCCCAAAATGGACTTAAATATTTAACAGCACAATTCCTTTATTCTTTTTTTATACGAGAGAAAAAGTGAATAAATGCCTCGGAGAGAAATGGACTGGAAATAATGTATACTGAAACAAATAAATTTATAACATTTGTCAGATATTTATAAAAATAGAGAAATAAATTGATTTTCAATCAACTTTGACCTCCTGTAAAATAGCTCCTTAAGTCCATTTCGTCTCAAACTATTCTGATTTAACATGTCACTGATGACGAGGCTCGTGTTTCGAAGAGGTAGAACAAAAACTAACGCAGACTCTGGATGAATTCACTACTTATTACGAGGCCAAACATCTGAAGCCAAACCCTAGGAAACTACAGGCATGTGCTGCCTACCTCAAAAATAAGGAAGCGAGAAGAGAGCTGGAAATTATGTAGAGAAACAATTGCCTCCAAAATATCTAGGGGTAACATTGGATCGCACCCTAATATTCAAACATCACTGGCTATACACCGAGGAGAAAGTCAGTACTCGAAATAATATAATCAGGAAATTAACGAGAAAATCCAGGGATGCAGACCCCCGAACTCTCAGAACCTCGGCCTTGGCACTTTGTTTTTCTATAGCCAAGTACGCCACACAAGTATGGAAAGCATTCGCACATGCGAAACAGCTGGACGATGCAATTAACGAAACAGGGAGGTTCGTTACTGGATATCTGAAGGACACATATACGTAGGGTAATGGCGGCATACCTAGAGAGAAGGAAGCAGGAGACAGAACCTCGACATCTCTTATCCGGACAACAATTTGTAAAGCGACGACTTAAGTCTAGGAAAATCTTCATGAAAAGAATACTGGCTGTAGAAGGAAAACCCGAATCGAACCGAAAACTAAGCGTAGATAGCAATAAATAACCAAGATACCTTAGCTATGGAGGAACTACCCCCAGGCATGTGGTGGTTTAAATTACCTTAGACCACAAAATAAAAATATAAATTGGAATATTGAAGTTTGTTGTTATACTTTATTTGGTTTTTCTGTAATATATAAAAATAACACGTTTCAAAAAAAAAGTATATACAATAATTGTCTATTTTCAAGTTCAATTTTTTTTATATCCACGGCAACAGTAGTATCTTCTTTTGTAAACCCACTAGGATTGTCTTCAAAAAGAGGAGACTATATATAAATAATCTAAGTGAAAGGTAATTGTGTGTTCTTTAAATTAAGCACGAGCACCACAATAACCCCCTTCTTAAAAAAATATATTAGTAACTAAATTATTAATTGAAAAAGTGACTTTTTTGTCTTTTGTGTTGGTACTTGCGTATCGTCAAAAACGCTGGTTTAAACATGTCAGTTACTTCGCGATCACCTTTTAAAATTTTGAAAGATTTCGCGGAGTTTTATTAGAATTGGATAAATATCTACATTTTTCTTTGAATTATTAAAAAATTCACCAAGCTGACGTAGCGTTTTACCGTATACTAATTCTGCGGGTGAACATTTTAAGTCTTCCTTGATTGCAGATCGCAAACCTAGTAGAATTAAGGGTAATTCATCTTTCCAAGTACTCGAAGTGAGTTTTGCTCTTAGGGCTGATCTAAGAATCTTTCGATCATGCCGTTTCCTTGCGGATGATAGGGTGTAGTGTGTATACTATTAAAACCTAATTTTTTGCTAATTTCTTTAAATACACCTCCTGACTCGAATTGAGCACCTTGGTCGTACGTGATCTTATATGGAATTCCAAAGCGAGGGATGTATTGATCTATTAGCATCCTAATGATACTTTCTGACTCGAAATTTCTGAGTGGGTATACTTCTATTCATCTGGTGACTCTGTCGATTACTGTAAGTACGTAAGTGTGTAACAAAGTTACTTTTTTCCGTATTATTTAAAATAGATAAATTCAATCGCGCACGGCACTGGAGTGAAATTAAATTAAAATTGTGAATAAAAGACCAGTCGTAGCAGTTGAACCGTCGCCAGGCAGATGGAGACACTCTCGTCTCTGCTTCTTAGATGCCGAAGTTCGTATCGAGTAGGGCAATTAAAACCGTTGTCGGCAGCTGCAGAGGCAGACAGACGTCCGACTTGCTGTGGCCGTCCCAATTGGAACAGCAGTGCAGTCCGTCGACCTTTAGAGATAGGTCAAGCTGAAGCCAACTTCAATTGTATCCGGAGTCTAGAACCGTCAGTCCGACTACACCACGCCGCCAAGCCAATCGTCCGTTACACACCTTTTCTCCGCCGGATTTTGGTAAAAATAAAAGTTTGATTTATTAATATTTGTTTTGAGTTTAACATCCCAGCAGCTAATACCCAGGTACTCAAACCCAGCAGGGCAAGTAAAGACCGTCCTTCTGGCAGCCAGTGATTTTGGTCGATACCATAACGACCCCTGGAGTATTTCTTTCTCCACTGACGCTGCCCGTGCAGTGGCCTTCACACTCTAAACGGAAGGTGGCACCCGAGGTAAACCGAAACCTGGACTAAGGCGCCAAAGTGACTCGTAACGACCGAAGCGTCGTCGCAAGTGTATCCTCTAGAAGGTTTTAAGGACCTACTAGATCTAAGTGAATGTGTTGAAATATACCTTCGGGGACGTTGAATTTCCCTATTATAGATTTAGTATGATTGAATACTTTTGCTTTTTGACATTGGATACAAGATTTTATCCACAAACATATATTTTTATTCATATGGGGCCAAAAATATATAATTTTAATTGCTTTTGTTGTGGCTTTAGTGCCTTAATGGGCTACGTTATGTACCTTAAGAAAAGCACTGTAAAGTAAGCTCCGAGGAATGTATATTCTTTGTTTATTAGTAGTATGATAGTAGTATGATTCGACATTAATTGGTTTCAGTGATATTTTGCTATTTTTTTTGTTTGAAGAATTTTGTTTTTGAAATAGATTAGTTAGTTCTACGTCTGATTTTTGTTCATTATAAATATCTAATAAAGTAAAATTTTTGTTATCAGCGACTTCGACGTTTTTACTATACCTACGTATCTGATTTTGTTAGTGAATGGTAAAATATATTAAAAATATCTAAATTGACGTGGTGATCTTTCTGACTTTGAAAATTTTGCTCTTTCTATAGGTTTGTGGTCTGTAAATACTTGAAAATCGACGCATTCTAGCATGTAACGAAAATGTTTAATTGATTCGTAAATAGCAAAAAGTTCTGTGTCAAAAACACTGTAGTTTTGTTGCTTTTGGTTATTTTTTTAGAGAAATATGCTAAAGGTTGTCTAACGTTTTGAACTATTTGCTCTAAAGTACTACCAATAGCTGTTGAACTAGCGTCTGTGGTCAAAATCAATTGTGCTCCTTCCTTTGGATGATTAAGTAAAAATGCCTTTGCATTTTGAAAACTTTCTTGGCATTTTTCTGGCCAAGTTTCTATGTTTTTTTTTGTTATGATTTAAGTAGTTTATAAATTCGTGTAAAGGGGTTAATATTTTTGCCAACTAAGTTATAAATTTATGATAAAAATTAATCATTCCGACGAAACTTTGTAATTATTTACATGTTTTTAGAATTCCATAATCGGAAAAGACTTTGACGCGTTCGTCAGAAGGTAGAATTCCTTCTGTTGTAATGGTGTAACCTAAAAAATTAACTTTAGTGACACCAAAAATACTTTTTGAAGTTTTGACATTGACGCCATATTTGTTTAACCTCTTAAAAAGAATATTAAGATGATTTAAATGTTCTTCTTCGCCAATATGTGGTGGTTTTTATTACCTTAGACCACAAAATATAAATATAAATTACAATATTGAAGTTTTTTGTTATACTTTATTTGGTTTTTCTGTAATATATAAAAATTACATGTTTCAAAAAAAAAGTAAATGCACTAATTGTTTATTTTGAAATTCAGTCTTTTTTTATATCCACGGCAACAGTAGTATCTTCTTTTGTAAACCCACTAGGATCGTCTTCAAAAAGAAGAGACCACATGATTGTCATACCAAAACATCGCATAACCAATAAATAAAATTAGTGACATAAAAAATGATATCAAACTTAATGACGTGAAGTTTCAAACATATAAATAATCAAAGTGGAAGGTAATTTGTGTGTTCTTTAAAATAAGCATGAGCACCACAAGCCAGAGACCAACATTATGCGATGTGGAGAACCGCAATGCAAAACCAACATATAGAAATGGGGTCTACTACCGGAGGGGACAAAAACCCTGTGTGATTTTGGCGTCATCCAAGACCCAAGTCATCTACTAATCTGCCCTTAACTAGACAATCCTTGCACAAAAAACGATATTATCCTAGCGAATGACAAAGCCATACCAGCTGCGAATTATTGGACATTTTCAGTTATAACGCTGGTAAGAATATCTGTAATATTTACAGAGCTGTAGGCCAATGAAAACAAGTATCAAAACTCACTCTTTTCAACCACTCATATGGTTAAAACGGGACTTCGAAATATTTTGAAAATCTTATTAATACCTCAAAGAACATTATGTCAATGTTCGTAAATATTGGAAATTGTTCAAAAAATTGATGGAGTTAAATGCTTCTTTTTCAAGAATTGGTCATTAATTGACGGGGTATTCGTTTATTTTACATTTTCTGTAGTGACAAATTTATTGTCCACTTATAAACAATATTACCTTTTATTGTGTGCGAAGGAAACAACTTAATAGCGGCGCCGCTGCACTCTAGTTTCCCGAGAAGAAAAGGTGAGTGCATTATTTTCAACTTATTCAAGAATGAATTTTATGTATTATTATCCTCGATATTTAATCAGCTATATAATTCTCGTCCAACATCATATTATAAAACCCCTAATCCTGAAAAAATTAATAATGTTTAAATTTGAAAAAATTGAAATTTTACTACTTCTATTTTTGGTAAAACAAATTAACAGTAATATGAGTGTTTACTTGGCGACATCCGAGTTCCATCCCAAAAATTTAATTTTTACCTGACCATAAAAAGGTACCATCCGAGTTGCATCCTCCTCGAAAAAAGGTATTTGCCGATTATTAAAACTATTTCAGGTAAACTCCGTAGCAACGTTGCCACTTTGTGCTAAAATTATTGACTATAATTTTAAAGTATTTATGAATTATACAAACAATTTAAATCAGTTTGCACTTTTAGTGACATAATAATTTGAAATTACGATTTAACATACGATTACATATGATTAGAAAAAATATTAAAAATTGTGAGTTGTATCCGTTATAAAAAAATTTTCATTTTAATTTGATTTTTTTAATCACACTGTACAAACAATTCGAGAAAAAATTATATGTTTCATAGATAATCAGATTTACTGCCTCGGCTAGTTTCATTGACTCGGCTTCGCCTCGGCAATGAAATGGTGTTACTTCTCTGTCCAGTTAAACAAATAACTATTTAAATCTTGTAGTTTTTTGTAGAAGGCGGTCCCTCATGATATACCTCAATACGTACCAATTAAAAGTTTAGTTATTTGTGTTTAATTTTTAGCAACTAATGAATTTATTTATAAATAAAAAATATAGAAGAAGGAACAAGACCAATAAAACACATTTGTTTACTATCAAAAAGTGTATAATATATTTATAAAATTTCAAAAATACATTTTTTTTACCATTTTGTCCCTAAGTTTTTATTTTTAACAAACATTAGGCTTACATCTATACAAAACTGTCTTTAACAAACTCAAACTTGGTAATCTTCTAGTTCTTTAATTTTCAATTTTATAAAATCTCGTTTTTTTAATGGAGTTATATTTCGGTATAACGTGATTATTAAATAAATTCTTAACATAATTTTTATTTTTTACCATTTTATATTGTCTCTTGACGATTTTTTAGTATACTTACACAGGAATTTTATATTACTAAGAATTACTATTTTAGTGCAGTTTGCAGTCATGAATATTAGTTCGATATTCCAATTTTTAGTATGAATTAAACGTGACAACGCTGTTGGTTATTATCACAAAATATATTATTTTGTGCAAATAAAACAGGATAGAGTTAAATTTAAAATATTAACGTTAAAGATTAATTTTTACGTTAATTGTGTAGTTGGTACATGTTCATCAATATTATTATAAATCTGTAGGAAGTTTTATATTAGTTTCTCTAATTTATCGTACGCGGATCAAAACTGATCAAAAGCTGATCAAAAGCGAATCATGCGCAGTCAAATCTCGTCTAGCGGAGGTTTATGACGTCACGAGTACCTTGCTATAAAATTTTAGCAATTTAACAAGGAATTTTGCATAAGGAATGAGGCCGTTCTCTTGGATTTCTTTTACTGTAATTTTAGTTTTAGGTTTTATATAGCTTTTACATTATGAAGTGGCATCATATTTGACTTATTTAATATGTTACTAACTAGATGCAGCTCTCAATTTCATAATTTCTAAATTTAATTTCTGTTTTTTTCTTTATCTCTACATTAAGGACTAAAATTTTTATTTTCTTACCTGCCTCAGTAAAGGTGAATAAATTTGTGTTTGCTTTATTCTTCTCTCTATATAAAAGTCATTCTTTTCTTTAACTAATCATTCGAAGGTACTATCGGGATAGCAAATAATATCAGCCCTGCTGTCTGCTATTCCTTTTTGCGGTATTATATTAATTTTTTCTATTAAAATACCATTGCTGTGTTTATTATACAAATGAAATATTTTTGTAATTATTTTTTTTATTTTAATACTGCAAATAAATTTATATTTATTTATTTAATTTATATTTATTATAAATTTCAAGTATTTTGTTTTTTTTTAATATATATTTTGGTCCGGAAATAAAACACAAAGTTATATGAATATATTAAAAAATATAATTCGATGAATAGTTTCGACTTAAAAGCCATTTTCAGATCAAATACAAATTATTTATTAAATGGTTATGATATAGAGGTAAAATATAGTACCGACTATATTGAGATGGTTTAATAAATAATTTGTAATTGCCCTGAAGATGAATTTTAAGTCAAGACTGGTATCCTAATTCTACTATTTCTGTAGAAATTTAATTTTATAAAAATCCGTAAAGGAATCTAATGATGAAACATATTACAGTCAAGACTGTACTGTATTTGTTATTAAATGATTTATATAGTATAAACCTTTAATGTACGTGATAGAAAATATTTCTTTTCCACTATTTTATTAGTAAATTGATCATTATGTACCATTTACTAGGATAATAGAATCAATATTATAAACACCGTTACGTAATGACTAACAGGTAATTTATTTTATTACGTAACAGTGGCAATTTCGAAGTCAAATCTCATCTGGTGTCTGTATATGTCATTATTGTCATTTATAATTAAAGATTGAAATAATTTATCAGTCTTCAATAACTCTTAGTAAAAAGCTAAACACTGAAAAAATAATTGTCGTTGACAAAGTATAGTACATTAGTAGTATAGTAATGCTGATACTGGAGCACGAATTAGAGGGTGACTTTGACCTTGACGTTGACCTTGATGTTTACCATGACATTGACCTTGACCTTAGGATCAGCAAATACGAACAAATAAAACCGTTAAATTTGTTGAGGTAGGGGAGCATATAAGGTGTATATAAACGCAGTTGACGCAACTTATTAAAAGTCGCGTTTTATTTAGAATAAAATTTAATTTAGTATATATTTTGAAAAAAATTGTGTAGTAGAAAAACTATAGTATATTATTCGAGTTGTAAAGTAATGACGCGGCTCATACGCAAACTTTCCACTTGTGTCTTATATGCTTCTTACAATTTTCTTTATGTAATATACTATTATTTTTTAGTATATATTATTAATTAATTTTGTTTTAATTTTTTTGCAGAATTCAAGCCATCAAATAGGCAAAAATACCTACAATAGCTTAGTCGGGTAAGTGCCTTATTAAAATGTATTCAATTAAAATTATTATTATAAAAGTTTACTCGCAGTTTAAAAAGTTTAATAAAATATATCTCGTGAACTACTGAAAACTGAGTTAAAAAAGTTAATTGAGAAAGTTTTAAATATTTTACAAATTAAATCTTCGTAAGATTGTTCATTTTTTGTAACCTAATATCACAATCAGAATTAAATTAAACATTTAAAAAAAAATAATTAATGTAACAAGAACCGACTCCAAGAAATTCCCATTCTGATAATTTTCTAAAAACCTCCCTTTTAATACTGTTATTAATTCGTAGGAAATAAATTTTGGAAAAGCAGAATTATTGCTTTAACGTGTTAAATGATCCTAATTTGTCCCGTTCTCGCAAGCCCCAGCATATTTGTCACATTACTGGAAAGCAGGAGGCATGGCAGGAGCATCCAGAAAAATCCGACTTCCCTCTCGACTTTTGTTTCCAACTGACGGGCCAGAACAGCGCACCGCCAACTTCCTTTCTATGTAGCTTTCAGGGGCGCAGATCAATTGCACCCATTAAATTTTAAACTTTTTACATAACAAAATTTTATATACAAAAAAATCATATCTCTAGATTAGTTTTTGTACTATGAAACTTGTTTATTTAAAATTAATTTATAAATTAGATAATAATTAAATTAGTAAACTAAGATGAGATAAAAGCATAACCGATTTAAAATTACCAGTTATTAGGTTAAATTTGTTTATGAAAATGGAAGTACAAGATTTATTTATTTTAAATGATGATGAGATTTGTTTTTTTTTCATTTTTTTCGATAGGAACCTAGGGAACCTTTGATAAATTTAAATTATCAAATAAGTTACTTTAGTCAGACATTTATTCGAGAAATAATGTCAAAAACAAATATTTTTAATAGTTTCACGTCTGTTTCAAATATTTCGCTAGCTTATTTTTTTTAATCGCTTGAAAATAATGCAACGATATCTGATGTGTAGACTTGAATTTTGCTTAGTACCTGAATAATACAATGATATATCCGGTAGAAGTAAAGGTGGATATATGGTGTCATTTTTTTATATAACTTTTTTAAATTATAATAATAGGCACTTGAAATTAATAAGAAACGTTCCCCTGGACTATCTAACATTAATTTCGCCATATTTTGGATCATACTTTTTATATTTTAAACAAATGACATTTTTCTCCTGAAAGTTTGCATTTTGTTAAGTTGAAAATCAAGGTTATTTTTATTTAAAAATATAGGAAAAATAACAAACAATGCAATTATTTACAATTTTAAGTATAATGAAAGAAAAACTTAGGATAAACATTATTTCTGGTCTACTTATTAATATAATTAACAAGGGTCACAAATTTAAGCGTCATTTTCATATCCAGCCCAGCCATTGTGAGCACTGGACTCAGAGTTGACTCTTTGTGTCACTAGAAAACATTCCTTCACAAAAAAGATACACAGCAACATCACCACATAGAGAGAAACACCAACTTCAATATCTGGTTAGGATTCTCCATAATCAAAATCAGAACTTACGTCTTCATCTGATTCATTATGGTACACTAACTTCTTTTTGACAGTGTTTTTTGACTTTGTACTTGTTCTATAGGTAGGTTGTATTCCACTACCTTCTTCCTTTACTGTTCTTTGTTTTTCGTCTTCTTTTTTGTTGATTTTAGTATTTTTCTTCTCTTCTGCCTCTTCTAGCGGACGTTTATATGGAGAAGAAGTTACAACTGCACATTTCATGGGATTGGAGACTTTGTTTGTTAACATTTTGGTATGGGCAATGAGTCTTGAGGGCAAAATGTATCAAATTTCAATGAAGAAGAACATCCTCAAGGCCCAGATTCTGCCAAGTCTTTTTGAGATTGTGTAGATATTATGAGGCCTAATCAGCTGGTTTGAGTAGGGGGTTTATAGGTTCAGAAGATGTTGGTGTGACAGGATTGGTACTTAGAGTTGATGTAATGTTGCGTTGTGTGTGTTGGAATGTAGCTGTAGATTTTTTCTTAGGCCGTGTATAAACCAAGTTCAAATGCAAACCTACGATAAACTAGAACGAATGTGATCATTTGTGTTGGGATTGGAAATGATTTCTTGTTATTGTCCACATCGGATTTTGTGTTTAGAGCTGGAAACTATTAGTTGTGGTTCCATTATTTTGCGCGAAAAAGTATTTAAATTCAGTTCGGTGCATCTAGATCTGGAAGATTTATTAGCAACCACAAAAAATAAGAAAAAAACGTCTTCCTAGTCGTTGGTGTGTGAAAACGCCTTTTTTAAAACAGACATTTATACAGTATAAGTCACTTATTAGAGGATCTTCAAAGTGAAGATGGTGGACATTTTAGAAATTTTTGCAGAATGACACTGGATATTTCTTGTAAATTACTTTTTCTGATGAAGCCAAAAATTAGAAAGCAGAATACAAATTACAGATGCGCTATAACCGCTAAAGAGAGGCTCTTTGATGTACCGCTGGGCGACCTAACGCCAACGTGAATTAGGGTGCGATCGCCGCCTCCGTACACACCGATTCGAACGTATCCAAATATCTGTTCACATGTGCCTTAGTATGCGTTGGAGCTTCGGTCTGTACGCGGCATTAGAGGTTTGTCCTTTGCTAGCTTTTAGAACTTCCATACTTATATCTTGAATATTGGCATCTTCAGAGGAAGCAAAATTAACATCGTTGAATAATTTGCGATACATAGGAAAGACCCCTGCAATGGCTATTTCTTAAGTTATTTAAGGAATGTATTTTCCAACAACTCTCCAATATCATATGGTACAAGAGGTTTGTTGTTATGCAACATCCTATGCCTTATATTCTCGCTATATTGGTATTAAAGAAGTCCCATAAAACTCCTATCTAGTAGTTGCAATTTGTGTGTGGTATGCAGAATTAAAGTAACTATCGTAACATGGTTTCAATGAGCAGTGTTAATAACGTATATGTTATTAGTGTGGGCATGGTGACCATCTAAAATGAGCAAAATGGGGTCATCTTTTGATGTTTTTTTAGAGACACAATGGTTAAACCACTCAGTTAAAAGGTTACTTTGAATCCAACCAGATGGGTGGCATCCTCCAATTAACCCAGGCGAAGCACGTTTCATCAGTGTTTCCTTCATGTATTTCCTTGGTTCAATTAGCATTGGTGGGAAGAAAGTATAGATGCGCTTATGCTTATCAAAAAAGTAATAAGAGATCCTCTCTCTGCTGCAGATAATGTGCCAATGACATTTGCAATTTTGCTTTAAACGACGCTAAGGTCTGAATCGTCAATATTAAGTACTTCAGGATAGCTCTGTTCATTGAACTCGGCATCAAGTAAATTGAAGAAATTATTCATGTTTGTTATTAGCCTGAGAAATCGATATAGCCGATGGTTTCAAAATTAACAAAAGTATTTTTGTGATGTGACATAAAGTGGTTAAACTTAAACGAGCAGCTACTTCAGCTTTAACAAATAGATCGAAAATGTTATTCCGTTATGGATGGTTTACGCCGCACATCATTTCCGGTAAGACCGTGGAATTTTGGTTCCATAATAAGGAGATATTTGACAAGTTCTTGAACAACTTTCCTTGGTAGAACCCTAGAATGCCCCAACTTAATATTGACGATTTCCTCAATTAGTTTATCCATTCGTGATAGTATTTGAAAAGTCGAACGAGGGACAGACAAAATCTTAACAGTCTTGTTTAAGCCCATTTTTTTCTCTTTCTAGTAATCCGAGGGTATGATTTGTTATTTATACCGAGGTTTCTATGATATGAACTGTATATCTTTTGTAGGTATATGGTTTTGAAATTTAACTTTTAAATTTCGTTCGAAACTGTTAATTTGTGGTAGCAGATGAGAAAAGTAATGCATATATAGTTTTTTGAACTAACAAAGTTTAATATTCATAACCAATAAAATCATATAACTGCACTGGGATTAGTTTCTCAACATTTGACAAGTTATAAAGATATGCTAAACACTTACATTTTTCTTATACGTAGTATTCAGGCACCTGGAGAGGAACTGCAGTTCTTACTTTTAACTGGCCTTCAGAAAGCCATGATGGAGAATGATACTTATTGTAGCGACTAGCAAACAACTGAAATTTTTCACTCTGGCGCGGTGCACAGGTTATCACAACATTTAATACTGGTCACTTTTCTGATTTTTTGTTAATCACGTAACAACTAAAATTCAGCACTATGGCTTATTGGGGGTGTGCATTAGACGTCATTTTTTCCATGCATCTCGATGCACACATACCCACGATGCGATGGGAACAACTGTCGCTCCACACACACTGCCGGGCGGAAATAGGAAGAGGGAATATGTAACGGTCACTTTGTGGCGGGAATATATTTTTGTTAGAATGGGTCGGATATAAAAATCATAAAATGTTTTTTCAATACTCTTTCATCGCTTTTATACCATTAGCCATTTTTTCTTTGTTCTAAGACTGCCGTTTAAACTTCTTAGCGAGTACAAGATTTCTTCGAGGCATCTGAAACATAAAGTATAACGATATTTATGCATAATATCTGAATGGTTTTATTGGTCTCATAATACCAGCACTAAAAGGAGCCTATATATCCACCCACGTTATATCTTGAAATGTAAAATTTTCCCTACCCATAATTCGATTCGTAAAAGACTTTTAATTAATATGAAACGCAATCCCAATAATCTGTAGACGGCGTGGCTAACCATAGATTTACTAATAAAAATTTACAAATTAGAGTAATATTCAGGTAAACACTTACTTTTTAAACTTGTAGAAACGTCGAAAACTTTCAATGGTTAATGAACAGAATGGGTCCAAGCTGTTTTCTCTGCTGTCTGAGGTAACTATGTAGTAGAAATTCTTATAACCTAGGAAACTGTGTATGCTGGAAAAAATAATTACCGATAATCGTTAAAAATTTGTTCTCCTTTAAACTAACTACTTTTACACAGTGTCAACTTCAAACAAGTTTTACTTTATCCGTATGAAAACTTTAGAGGGCGAATTGTTGGTTGTTTGAGTGCAGTTAGCCCTTTGCCGGCGTTTACAGCGTCAAAGCATGTAGTCGAGTAACCTGCCGTAACAGGTCGTCGGTTCGGCCTACTCTGATGTTGAACCGCAAGTCCGGTGGACCCTAATTAGTTCCTGTGGCCTGACTGAGAGTCCGTCGGGTCGGGACCTATTTACGGGTTTTATGCTACTTAGTGGGTGGGCTGCCAGCGGGATTAGAAGCCTAAAGTGAGGTTCGGAAACGCTGCATAGTGAAACGGGTATAAGAAAGTATTTGATTTTTGTTATGCTTTTAAATTGTATAAAGCGTGGAGTATATTTTCTAAAGAAAGGTTTACAAAGAAAAATTGTAGCAACAATCCAATATAATTAAAAAAATAAACCTACAAGGGCTGTGTATATGACCTGAGGGAAACATTTGTTGAGAAAATAAAATTATTTGAAACAATGTAAATACAAATTTTTCGGGTATTTTAGCTTTCATCTTTTGTTAAAGTTTTAAAAATAAATATCTTTATTTATTTTATCTCAAAAATCTGCTACTACTTACACCAAACAGTGGGCAAAAATATTCTGCATAGTAAAGTGCATTTATAATGAATTGCCAAACAGTACTGAATATGTAATTTTCCTATTAGTTAAAATGAGAATTATGTCAAGTATAAAGCGATGCAAAGGAAACAAAAAGGGGGTTCGGAAGGTGTACCCTACAAGTTGAATACATTAGTACATTGAATAGGGCAGAATTATCGTTATGATGTGGGATTTCTGACTGTTCATAAGGGTCCAAAACGGACAGGTAAATCTAGGAAGCTGAACAAGTTAGATTTAGCTTTTGAGTAGTATCAGAAATTATTATAATATTAACTCCAATTTCCACAGTTGGAAAATATCGACAAAACAAATTGTATTAAGAAATATTGATATACAATACGTTATTAAATTCTGAAAGAAAACAAAAGGAACGAAATCAAATTAATTGACCATAAACCGTCTATCAATTTATCCACAAACTGAACATATAACGATTACGGAACCCTCGAAACTCGTCAAGACGACCCCAAAACAAACAAGATCCCTTCTTTCGTTTCCTAATAATCATCGTCTTTAAGAAGACGCCTCTTTTGAGTCCAAACGACAGCACAAAATTTAGTTCATCACACATCGTCCTGATCCGAGTGCCGATCAAAGGGGATGGATTTCTTAACGGGAAAGATGTCGATAAATCCAATTGGGGTGTCGGTGACATCCTCTATAACTCACAGTGCTTTTAACGCCATTTATAATGGCTCTTGAAGTATTCATAACGGTATTATGCAAACATATGATCTTCTTGATAGGATGAAAAATTGTAAAATATGATGTTATTTTTAAACAATTAGATGTGTTATTAATTATTGTTTTTGTATATAAACTGGGTCATATCTAATTATTATGATCTATTACCATCAACTTAATTCTTTTAAATGCGGACCTGTAATTTTAGATACAATTTGAAGGACTTTGTCATTCCGAATACAACCAGGTATAATACGATATAGTTTACTTATGTTTTGAAAAACAAAAGCTATCAGCCAATGAGTGAAATTCAAAAATTGTTGTAATCGATAAAAATTCATCAAACTATAGTTAAAATTCCAACTGGTTGTTCCCAATTTCGGAACATTTAGGAATCCCAAACAAAAAAATGTATTACAGTAATATCGGAAGAACGAGAAGGTTATCAATATTTTCCATAATTTCCATTATTTCCTGTATAATGATCCCCAAAGTGATTTTGTAAAAAAATATTTATTGTGAGCTGTGGCTCCATTCTGTTGGTACCACAGCTAATTTTAGTTTAAATTTAGTGAGTTTCGGTCACTGACCATCATCAGGCCCATATATACAAACGTTCACAATGGGCCCGTTCAACTTTTTTTTTTATTTTAGAGATCGAAAGTAGAACATTTTTTAAGGCAATTTCCAATTTTTTTGATTTTTATTCGGACGTTTAAACCCTTAAATAAATTACTAAATTTGGACCTCACAAAAACGGGCGGAGATTCGCGTGACGTCACTTTGCATATGCTTATCGGGCGATAGTCGAGATAAACATGAGGCGCTTGTTATTTCTGTATAAAAACCGCGTGTTAATATTAAATTATATATTTCATATCTTCCTGCTGATTTAAAACGTAATATTATTTTTTACTTACCTAAAACCGGGCTCAAACGACTCGCGTACTTGTCAAATACACAATTATTTGCGTACTTGGCAAGTATACGAGCTTTGCGAATTGCGATGACAAGCAGGGCGCTCACATGACGTGTACAATTTACAAGTACGCGAGCGCGAACATTTGGCTTTAACCTTTACAAACGAATCAGGGGTATGGCAGTCAATATGGACAGCGGTCGTCTGGAAAATCTCGTTGTTGCTTCCGCGGCTTTTGTTGTGATGAGCTCAATTTTTATTAAAAAAACACAAACAAAACGTCTCTACGCTTCAAATAAGTCTTGAAAACCAAATGAATAGTCGCAGTAAAAGCCTATTATTTGTGCATTTCGCGCCTCTACAAGTATAGACAAGTATGTACTTGGCAAGTGTACGAATAATCGTGATCCCTTTGACTCGGGCCATTTTTTCCGACCAGAAATGGAAAACCAACGAGTGATAAATAATTGTACAAGTAACCCACTCACACGACATGGTAAGTATACGCAAGTAACGATTGTTCGCCAAGTACACGAGTCGTTTGAGCCCGGCTTAAGCAATTTTATTCCTTGGATTTCTGTACTTATAAACTGTTTTTTATTTAAATAGTCAAACACCATAAACATATCTACTTTAGGTAAATTTTCTGAATCCACTATTCACTGAAAATATTACGAGCAATAAAAACCAAAAGTCGAAATAATAATGACAATAATAATAATAATTTTAAATTGGAAACAAACATCACTTTCATACGGATTATAATAGACTTCTGTAGCAAATTCGAAGTCGCCCACGTCACTGAACACCTCGAAGGTGCACTCCGTTTGACAGGTACAGTTCGCGCATCTGACTTGCACATAACTAGCGGCCATACTTTTGGGTGTAGTTCCGTTGTTGTCAGGATCGACTTTTATTTATTGTTGCCAACTCGCCGAATATTGTGTTGGTCAAGTGTTTATCTTTGTACGGTTATGTTGTACTTTTTGTTTAGCATATTATAAAAGTATGTGATTATAATTGCCCATGCGTCACCAGTAACTTTGTACTCCATAACGATAATACTTATTTCCCTGTATTTGTTTGAAAAACACATGCCGGCACTGCTGAAACTACTTGAGCAAAACCGGACCTGAGTTTATACCCAAAAAGTAGTTGACAGCTGCCAATGTAATTTTATTAAAGACCATCTTCGGGGTTCGGTGCCCACGTAGACGACCTGTACCGTATGTGCAGAATGACGTCACTAGTCGGCGAATGCTATTTATAGAAACCTAATGTTTAATATTAAATATCTAACGATTGAACGTACTTATGAAGCTGAGATTTTAACAGCGTAACTAGTTGATCAAATTCTATTTAATACCATTAAAAAATAACGACAAAATAATATTGGTACAAGTCCACTAGTAATGGATACAATTAAAATTATAAACAAACTTATCATTATTAAGTACTATACGAGGAGAAAAATTGTTGGCATAATGTGAAAACCCATTAAGGGTAGAAAAATTTAACGAATTAAAATATTAATTGTACTTGAATGAAGAAAATAGCCACTTTACATAGGGGCTAGACAGAGACGACCACCAGGTGATCATTTCACTTGGAGAATTGGTAACGACTTGGGGAAAAAGTGGCCTCGTGACAATACAAAATCTTACCGTTAATCGGCGAAAGGCAAAAGTGACAGGTGACAGATTACAGTGAAAGTACCACCCTTCACACAGAAGTGTTGGGGTAATAATAAATTTTCATAATAGTAAAATATAGTAAAAAATAACGGTAATAATGGTTCCGAAACATAAGAGTACAAAAGTTAACATTTAGAATTTACAAATAAGGTATATAAAAGCAATTGGAACAATAATGTAACAAGTTAACTTCAATGCAAACGCTTGATAGTACAGGTAAAGTCTTCTTGAAATTTCTCCAAGTGTGGCTCTCTAAATATACAGTATATCTTTGATACGATCCTTAACAAAAAATATATTAGCGTAATATCGGGATAACGGGAATACCAAAATGATTTACTATGTGGTGTGGTTCCGTCCTATTAGGACCACAGCTAATTTCATTTTAAATTCAGTCTATGTTAATACTTTTTTCAAATTTTTACCTAAAGTGATAAAGAACTTAAATCGTCGATGATATATAGGACAAAAAAGCCCAAACTTGAAATTAAGTAAGACGGATTGAGATGTGGTTTTTTGTGGTCCCTTTCATGAACTCGTCTAGAAATTTTGTGACCACTTTTGGTAAAGTACTATATTAAAATTGCATTGTTGCTGTTACCCTCTCTTGTCGTTGACTATAATTGTTAAATTTCAGCTAGCTCAATTTTAAATGTAATTGGCTCCGGAGAGTGGGTGGATTCAAAAAAAAAATCAATGCAATCACCATGAATAGAGGGTATAAGTCTCAGTATATCCAAGGAAAAGATGCAAATAAGGAAATTCCATATAAGTTTATTGTTAGCTATACCTTTTTTTTTTTAAAGATTAATCCTTTAAAACTTTTGGTAAAAAAAACAATATATATATATATATATATATATATAAGTATAACGCGTTAACCCCCCAATTGGTACCCAATTAGTTCACAACTTATCAAATTTATGCTTATAATAATTCTAGAATAATATTTTGGGTGGATGTAGCCAAAGTATATCCCCAAAACCAAGGTAAAGGGAAAGCTCTTACTTGATTTTCGAAGTGTTCTTGTATATCTATGAAATTATGGTGACGATCATCCAGATCTAACGTAGGTTCCCAGCAATCCTCTGGTGGTAGGAGTAAACTATGAGGATGATTGTTGGTAACCACTTAGGTGCCTCTAGGACCAAGGCGAAGAGCCACTAAAAGTAAGGCCTAAAGAAAACAATAAGAAAAGTTAATTTACTTCCAGGATGAATAAAATGATGACTTACCAGAGATCTCGTGTGGCCTTAAAGATATATTAGATTCCCACAAAATCCAAAAATAGATGAATAATTCTCTTGAATATTCGTTTAGGGCGAATCTAAGTTGAATAATATATTTTTTTGTTCTTTTCTAGGCTTAGAAAATCCGAAAATTCGTAATTTTAAGGAAAGCACATGTTCCATCAAAAGCCACAAAAAAAGGATAGATAAAGGTCAAAAGAGATGTCAAAATTTTAAAATTAAAGGACTTTAGTGTTAATGGTTAGTTAGCTAGTAGATTTTTGGCCATAAAGCAAGAGAAGAACCAGACTAGGTGACAACCTGAAGAAAGACTTCTAATTGTAAATAAACAAATGAAGGTTAACTATTAAAATAAAGGTATTTAAACAACTTAATTAATAAATGAATGTGTTTTAGATCCAAATGGTTTAAGACAGGCTATTACTTTTCATTAAAATAAATGAATTTAAAAAAATGTTAAAAGAAAATAGTTAATATAAAAATTGAAACCGTAACATTGCATTGAAAAGTGCATTTTTGAAAATGCAACTTTTCAAGGAAAAATACTTATCAATGACGAAAATCAACCGAATCACGCAAATTTCACTACTCTGAGATTTTTGAGTCACTGAATCTGAATATTATGTTCAGATTATCCTCCCTGCAGGTATCAGGATAGCACTAGGAATGTCATCACCAGGAGTTTCATGGGAATTCATAAGAAATCGGCCGACACTCATTACCCGGGGGTTTTTTAAATCGGCCGTCCCGAATCTGACATCGATAATCTACTCCGAGTACCTGGTGCTCCAGAAGATCTGTCTAATTGCGTTATCTCAGCAAATTTTACTGAAATTTCTGAACAATTCACCTCAAACTCATAATTCTGGGGTTTTTCCTCTCACTCGACTAGAATCTGACATTGAAAACTTTCCCAAGTACGTGGTGCTTCGGACGATCTAACTAATGACGCCATCTAACCTAACCTAAATATTTCTTAACAAATTGTCCTACACTCATAACGCGGAGGTTTTTAGAGTTGCTCGTCCCGAATCTGATATCGACAACCTTCCCCCGAGTACGTGGTGGTCCCGACGAACTGACTATTTGCTTCATCTCTGGGAATATTACTAAAATTGCTTACCAAGTCGCCCTAAACTTATTACGTGTATTTTTTTTTGAGTTGCCCGTCCCGAATCTAACCTCCCCCGAGTACCTGGTACTGTAAACTACCTCACTAATTGCTCTACCTCCGGGACTTTTACTGAAATTGCTTAAGAAATCGCCCCAAATTCATAATGCAGGTGGTTTTAGAGTAGGCCGTCCAGAATCTGAGATCGGCCACCTTTCCACGAGTACCTGGTGCTCAAGACGACTTGACTAATGGCGTCATCTCGTATTTTACTGAAATGGCTTACCAAATCGCCCCAAACTTATTACCTGGGGTTTTTTTTGAGTCACACGTCCAGAATATGACATCGACAACCTCCCCCAAGTACCTGGAGATCCAGACGACCTGACTAATCACGTCATCTCTTGAAATTTGTCTGAAATTGCCTAACAAATTGCCCCAAACTCATTACCCCGGGGTTTTTTGATTCGTTTGTCCCGAATCTGACATCGACAACATCCCCCCGAGTACCTTGTGACCCAAACGACCTTACTAATGACGTTATCTGCTGGAGTTTTACTGAAAGTGATTACCAAATATACCTAAACTTATTACCCGGGGAATTTTTGAGTCGCTTGTCCCCAATCTGAGATTTGACAAAATATATGAAAATTTAATTATTTTTCAGCTTGTTTAGGGACCCTGTTTAACAGGTGAAATCCACTAACACGATGGAGTCGTTTTTTAACCATTTGACTGCGGCTAACGTATATAAAAGATTCGTAAAAAATATGCTGTGATGTGAGCGTCGTAAATAAATAATTTCGTATATTTTATTATTTGTCTACAAATTTTTACAAATTTTTACATATTTTTACAAATTTTTACATATTTATACAAATTTTTACAAATATATTTTACAAAATTTCCATATTTTACAATTTTTTAAATTCCTGACATTTTTGAAATGAAAAATTCTTGAATCTTTTTCTATTTCTAATAGTTTTTTTTAAATTTTTGAAATGTTTTTACAATTTTCGATATATTTTTAGTTTTTTCATGTTTTTTGAAATTTTTAATATAGGTACTTCTGAAATTTTTGAATTTCTTAAAATTCCAGTTTTTTTTTTAATTTTTTCAAAATGTTTTTGAAATTCTTAAAATTTATGAAATTTTCAAATCTTTATTTTGCATTTTTCAAATATTTTTCATATATTTGGAAAGGTTCGATATATTTTAATTATTGAAATTTTTGAATTTCCAGACATTTTTTTTGTTTTCAAATTTTTAACAAATTTTTTAAATTTTCGAAATTTTAAATTTCTTAAAATTAATTTATTTTTTAATTTTTGAAAATTAATTGAAAATTAATAGAATCATGTTTATTGGTGTATTATTTAAATTATCGCAAAATTCCACTGATGCCCAAATATTTTTAGTATATTTTTCAATATTTCTTGTTCATCGCTGCCAAATTTTGCCCGCAGTTAAAGGTTAACTATCTGGTACACTGAATTCAATTGGAAGCTGGTCCGTAGGATTATTAATTTAGATTTTGGGACGAATGTTCTGTAAATAAAAAATGTTATTCTGACTATTACATAAATATATTTACATTCGCTTTATGTGCAAACTGTGGGCCAAGCTCGCCGAATTTATTAAAAAGTAACTATGTATAACTTTACTTACAAATTGTAGCACTGCCCTAATTAACTTACTAATTTCCACTATTAACTTATAACTAACACCATTTCACTTAAAAATTGGCAACACCGGAAAAGGAAAATAAACTAGACTTGAATGTTCAAATGAAGAATTAGGAAAAATCTAAAATAAGTTTAAGAAAAGAGTCTAACTCTGTCGTAAAAATACATATTTTTCCTGGCCATTACAGGGTAGTGAAATCAGCAACCCAACAACGAGGCAGGGACGGACTTACTTGTTGAAGTACTTTCAATACAGCTATTAAAAACACAAGATAGAATTTTTTATTCTAATTTCTGAGCACTCTGAGTTTACAAACTTATATTGAAAACCGTAGATTCCAAAAATGTTTAATATTTAGGAAGCTTCATTTAAAATAACGGAGGTGCATTTCCGGTATAACTGAAAGTTGCAAATAACTGGAAAATATTTCAGTAGAAACACAAATTTTTAGAAAACTAGTTTCCTACAAACATATCGACTCAGTTCATTTATAAATACTTTTCTATGATCCGGATGAAACGAAAAAAAGGTAAAAGATAATTATAGTGATTAAGCTCAAATTATATTATGGGTTCGTTCCACGAATAAAATTTGAAATCTATCAGAAGTAACATATTAAATAAAAAAAAAATGGACGCCAGTCAGTTGATTTTTTGATGTGATTAGAAACAATTGATAAAAAAACTATGATATATTTCAAAATTCGTCCTTTGTTTTTTTTGGAATTAAGGAAATTAAACGTTATATTTGTTTATTTAACGATAAATCAGATATCCTTGTTTTCTTTTCAAATAAAAAAACTTAGCTTCTTTAAGGTAGGTTGTCTTGGTTTCGTACGAAAGCTCTTTTGTCAGCTGTCCTCTTCTGAGAATAAAAAAAACTCCTTGGACCCGGCAATTGACCACTGTCCAGGTAATTACAATTGATTGAAGTGGAACCAGCAATATAAAACCCAAAATAAGAACCCCTATAAATAAAGGGGAGACAAGAAAGAAATCTTCAATAGAAAACACTGGCGATATAAAGATCTACAAAGTCTACTACTTGTACTAAATAGATAAAGAAAAAAGGAAGGTTCTTAGCATGGGTAGGCATTTTATAAGAATACCAAGAGAAGAGGAGGCATGACGCGAGGAAATAAGAAAGGGAGCATCAAGCGAATATGGAACTATAAAATATACGGAGTAGGGAAATAATAAAAATACAGGGTGGCACAAAAACCGTAACACCGAATGTGGGGAATATTGCAGCTCATTAGTACCTGGTCCACGCACCCTTTTTCACCGCACCCGTGTTATCCCCTCATAATTATTTCTTATTTATTGTTAGTCGTATTCGACCCCAAATGGCATTAGTGGATTCCTGGACAGATTTCTTCATAGATTTGGACCGAAGCTTCTATCCCTGGTTGTCTGGTATTTTATGATCCTGTCGTGGAAGGATGGTTTGTTAGTCTGTCGTGTGTAGTCTTCGCTGTACAATTGACCTAAACCTAAAACAGATTATTATAAATAATTAGTATACGTATATGGCTGAATTCTACTGTATGTCGATTTAGAAACATGAAGGATCCAAAAGAAATGGTCAATATTTTATTAATAGATTCAGAAATGTTAATATTTTAGTAAATGGTTACAATATCTATAAATGAGGTGAAGAGTATTAAATTTGAATATTTATAATCAAATATAATTGACCAAAAGCTTAATTTAGGACATTAGTAATCCCCAAATTATTAGTCGCTATTGAAAACCACACTCATAAATTGAATTATCGATAATGGTTTTTTAAACAAATATAGACCTAAATCTATATCATTTGCTAGTTTTAATAAAAAAAAGAAAAAAAAATTGATGAAAAAAATCGGGTTGCGTGACGATCTGAAACGAAAAGCGTAGACACGCGCGCGGGATTTGGTAAAGTGTCGAAAACGGCATCATAGGCGTACATAACGTAGGTTCGTCGATCCACCCATTACGGAATTTACTGAACAACCACTTTACATCCATCGGATATCCCGCATAGACACGAACATGAATATTTCAAAGTAATAGCTCTCACTCCTGCTGTATTTTTCTTGCTCGACAAACATCGATGCGCAAATACTGGTGGCTCGCTCAGGCACGTCTCGTAATCTCTTTAATCCTTTTCCAGAATGTTTTCCTTTCCTTTCCACTCCTCTCCATCCATTGGACCGCACTCCTTTTTTTTGCCGGTCTTCATGGATAACAAACCAATTTTCCCCTTTTTAAATTTTTCACTCTGTTTACAAATAATCATCAAGAATGGTCTTGCTGGACTTAAAAAATAATTATTTCTAAGGACTTCCCTCTAATATATTTTTGTGTTATTTTTCAATATAAAAGGAGACTTATAGTGTTATTGTTTGCTATTTATATATGACGAAACTTTCGTGTAAGTGATTTTTTTATTTTACTGGATGGTTATTTATCTATTTCTGCACTGTGAAATTGGTAATTTATTTTTCTTTATTTATGGAATCAGTTAAGTATAGTATCGGTTTATATTAAGAAGTTAAATTTGTTTCTTTTTTTATTTTCCTACTCATTGGATCACTAAGGTTTCGGTTTGCATTGAGAAGTCAAATTTGTTTTTTTTCTACTTATAGAATCAGTAAAATGCATGTCAAAGATAACAAATAATTAGTAGTTGCTCTAGTATTTAGATCTGTCGTTATATTTTAAAAGTAGTTGACAAAATGTTGAGTGACAAAATGTTTGGTGACAAAATTCTGGTCGACAAAACATCTGGATGACGAATTGCGGAGTGATCAATTATTGGGTGACGAAGTGCGGGACAACTAATTACCATATTTTAATATTACAGGGTTATCTCGCTGTAGGCAGTAAATAATAGATAAGTACGAACATCATGATGTTATGTATTGGGTCGTTTTGTATTGTTTATGATATCTTCTGTATTGGACAAAATTGACTTTTTTTCTTTAATACATTTCTGATGTCTGGTCCTAAATAATAGTCATTAAGCTTTAGGTCTGCGGAAAATGTTTTCTAGCATTTAATTTTCTTATATATATTTAAATTCATTATGACATTGTCTGTGTTGTTCCCTCTGCGATTTGTATCTGTTAGGTGGGGAGGGTAAGTTACTCCCCAAGTTGGCTGTCCGAAAACACATAAGCCTCATTAGGCCCATTATGCATCCTACTTAGTAAGCGAAAACTAACTTAGCTCGTTAGCTAGCCTACAATTTTTATTTATTTGACAACATCGCCAAGAAGTGCCTCTCTTATGTTGGCCAATGTTGGCCGTACACAATTTTCCTAGTTGACGAAAGTATCGGGCAATCATAGATGATATGCTCGATTGTCTCGTCTTCTTGTTCACACCCCCCTGTCTGATATATCTATTTTATTAGGCTGTTTCCGTACTGGACAGTAACCAGCCAGATTGCCTGTTAAAAAGCGTACATTCTGCCAAGTCATGTATTTGTTAGTTGTAGTATTGCTAGGGTAACTTATGAGGTTCCTAGAACTCTGCAGCTTCTCGTTTCAATTAATCATTTCTTGAATTTTACAGGTCAGTGATCCTTAATTAGGGTCGTCACTACGGATGTCATTAGTCCAATGGAGGAACCAGGTCTAAATATTTTTTGGTTGGCTGCCTTGTTGGCCAATGAATCGGTTGCCTGTTGATGAAGCGTGATCTTTAATCCATATTAAGGGAAATTCTTGATGCTGTTCTAGTACCAATTCGTATATTTCTTCCAATGATGTTGTTTCTGGTGATTTATTTGCTGCTATTTTTATGCTTGTAAGCTTCGTTTGAGCTGCGCTGGCACTTTTTCCCATATCCCATTTTATGTTTAGGTTTAAGGATCAGGAGTGTATACCATACCCTGAAAGTTGTTTTGTTTTGGAGCCATCTAAATATGAAGCGGTTTGCGGAAATTCACTTAAATAATTTGATTTTTTTGTGGTAACATACTAAATCCTTATCTCTGTATTAAGGTTGGTCCTTCGTCAATTAGGCGGCGTTAACACGCTGTCTGCCGTAGTAAATTATTCCAAACTTATATGGATTCTTAATCATATTTGTTCCTGTTGCACGTTGTGCACATAATATAACCTGAAACACTTCTTCTTTCTTCATCACTTCTTCTCCCTTGTTGGGGTTACCTATGTCATACGAAAATTTGCCTCTGATTATTTGGTCGAATTATCACGTAAAAATAACGTTACATTTCGACCTATAATTTTATTCAATTTAAAAATAAAATCCATAAAATAATTGAAAATATATTAAAAAAATTACTAATAACAGGTTATTGTTTTGTAAGCTTTAAAAAATCCATCACATTAACTACTTTCGTCAAAATCTTTTTAAAAAAACACGTGAAAATGACGTGTAACTTTTGGTCGATAACTGACTTCGACCAGTACTCACCACAATTCTACGTGACTATGACGTCATCAGACGTCACCTTTCTGCCTGGGGAAGGTGGAGCCGTCATAAGCTCACTTCGAGTACAGACACGCACTCAACCAACCTCATGGTATAGCACGGCTAGCGATTCTTTAGGGAGTTCGATTAGAGACTCGAACAACTAACAACCGTCCTGCTTGGATAGATGATTGATAGCAATGACTGATACCAGTGCAGTAGCCAGCCCTACCAGTGCCAGCCGTTCCAGTGCCATACCAGACATGGATTACCGCAGCAGATACTCCGGAGGACAGTCCAGGAGGGCAAGAAAGTCTGCCATACCGGCCGACACGGGATTGGTCGAGACCATATCGACCCCTGAGTTATTTCATTCTTCACTCAAGCTGCCCAAGCAAGTCGCCTTCACCCCATAAACGAAAGGTGGCGCCTGAAGCAATCCGAGACCTGAACCAAAGCGTCAAAAGTGACACGTAACGACCGAAATGCGTTACAACACTGCATTACAATCAGAACAACAAAGTTTATAAACACCCATTTTATCAAGGAAAAGAATATTGTCTTTGGTATCGATTAAGAATGATATTATTAGTTTTTAAAGCAACTCTGATATTATGTTTAAGAAGAATTTTGGATAATTTGTAAGAAATATTGGCAATCAAGTGTAATAAGCCAGAAAAAGTTGTAACTTCTTGTGTTAACTTTTGAAGTATGTGGGAAATTAAGTTTAAATTTGAAAAAATATCTAAAATATAATGTATTAATGAGGTTGAGGAGGTAATTATTGTTGATGGCTAGTTGTTTTATAATATTCAATTCGGCAGAAAAAACTTATTGAGATAGAGGAATAGAAAATAATTTAAAAAGGAAGCTATTGAAAGAGGCTAAATTGTCAGATATCTGGTGGTACGAATGATAGTTAATATGTGTCTGTTGTGGGTTTCAGGTAAATTTCAAATAAAATACTAGATGTGAGGTGGTCTCTAATTAATAATAAATCTAGTGTTAGAGCTTCTTCGTGAACTCCTTGTAAAAGTAAAAGACAATCGTCCACATACTTAGCGTAGAAAAGTATTTTATATCGAAATATATCGTTATTTAAATAAGTATGTTCAAGGTGATTCATATTATTTATTTATTTTTTGCCTGAAGATGGATCATCAGGCGAAACTAGTGCCATCTAATACTATTATTTTGAATATATTGTGGTACATGACTTGAATTTTTATTTCTACTATATAATTTGACCACATTAGAGATATGGATAATCTCTTGGATTTAGAGTATTACATAATTCTTAGCAGTCGGTGTCACTACTCTGTGCATGTTAGAAGCTTGTGACTTATTGAAAAAAAAATCCCGTTTGTATCTTATCTTGTATGTAAGTTAACAGCTAAATGTTAATTGCTATAGTTAAATTTCCTGCCATCAGCTCGAATTTTTTTAGGGGTTTCACTCGTTAAGTAAACTATTATCTTGTTAATTTTTATTCAATTTTATAATCTGTAACCTGGCTTGTTATTATTGTTACTTCTTATAACCAGATAATATTTCATCTCCTTCTATACTACATCTATTTTTCTATTAGCCTTTACTCCATTAAAAAAAAATTATAAATACGCTACCAAGATAAATTTCTCTTAACATCATCCATTACAAAAAGCCAGTGTTATCATAAATTATAATAAAAATAATCCCAACGTCTAGTTTCTTTATTGGTTTTGTCAGTTTCTAGAATTTAATTTACTAAATGAAAATTTTAAGACGCCTGCGGTATTCATTTCTTTTGTGTATTCAGATTGTAGCCACCACCAGAACGAAACACTTTTAAAATCATAAATTTTTAGTGCAAGATTTATAACGAAAGCAGCATCTTGTAATGATATTAATTTTGTATTAAACGGCCCAAGTACAAACTTTTATGTTGTTTTAAACTTAAAATTGATTGTTAAACTTATAATAATAACATACTTATTATTTTGGCTTAAAAATATTTTTGCATGAAAATGGGTATTTTAACTCTATTATCGTCTCCTTATAACAGTGTAAGCGCATATTCGAGCGGAGAATTGGTGATTTGCAATTTTCATGTAAAGGTAATGAACAATGAAAGCAATCTATATCTAACTCTATATTCATTAAATATGATAGATATTGGCTTCTAACATATAACGTTCGGTAATAGAAAATTTCATGAAATATTAAAACTATAGATATAGGAAACTAGTACAATTTTGAATCAATCAGTTAATTATGCCAATAAACCATGTAATATCGAGTATATTGTTACATTTTACCTAAATATTGATCAGGCCCATAAAATAGTGAATAATATTCAAACTGCAGAATCGGTAAATAATAATAAATCATGGGTAAGATAAGACAAAAATGTGTTAATTCATTATATAAATATCAGCGCGGCCAAAGATTTATTATAAATCGCTGATTTTATATCAAGAGTACATAAATAATACAAGCTCGATGCTGACTTTTTTTAGCAAAGAATTAAAAATTGTTTACTTTTTTTTTATAAAATTAGTCAATAAAATCTTGATACTTTAACAAAATACTACTACTATGTACCTCTTTCCTTGATCTTATATTGGTTGTCGGTACTATAATTTAATACTGACAAATAAATTGGAAATATTTGTCAGTTAAATTTAAGTGCACATCCTACTTTAATCGCTACAATACAACTATTAACGTTCTAAATCTATTAGAAGGGTTAAGTGAACTTTCTAATTCTCTAACGTTACACTTTATTGTGTTTAACTACACGAAAATGTTTGATAGCCACTTAGCGGAAGTAAAAGCGCATTTATCTTCACAGAAGTAAAAAAAGAATGGGTGTTAATGGTAAATAATAAATACTTGTAAGGTCATTGAAAAAATAATTTGTCAGGACAGAAAATATTTCTAGAGTTAATTATGAGACAGACTTATATATTTTTTGAATCTATTTGGATGTGTCTTCTCTTAGTACATATTAAATGTTTTAAAAGTTGTAAATTTTTTTATTTAACGGGGAAACCAGTGGAGCGAAGATAATTGGGGAAAGCGGAGAATGTCAAAAAAAAATTGATGCACGAATTTCTTCTAGGTCTTCTCTGGATACCCGAATCAAGAGGTAGGGTCGATAAAACGACCAAATGACTCATTTCTGGACTCCAAAAGGCAGACGTCAGAGATCCTCAAGCGGAATCACTTCCTGGGTAGAATGTTTCAGGAAGATCACCCGCAACCCTTTCCACTTCCTCTTGGCTCGTTTACACGACCAGTGACCAGTTAAGGAAGACTGGAGGTTTGCATCTGAGGTGGTCACTCCACCACCAATATTATAGGCGTTTAAGTTTTTCTCCCCATTCAAATCACCAGGAGATGATGGTATTTTTTGTGCCTTGTTGCAAAACGATGCTGCCTCTTCTCGTGAAACTATTTCGAAGGAGATTAATGTGAAGCTACATACGACAGGGCTGGTCGATTGCTAGGGTCGTATACATACGGAAAGCGGAGAAAGATAAACAATTCTCTTCCTAAATTCATCGAACCAATTAACCTTACCTCGTTCATACTAAAAACGCTAAAGTAAATTCTAGATAAGCATATTAGCGGTGGGAACTGCAGTGAAATTCCTCTCAACCCCAGACAGTATGACTAGCAGTTTGGCAAATCCAGAGGTTTGGCTATAAATAACCTCAAAGCAATGCCACTCTCTACAGCATAAAGAGATTGCACAGCTTTCATCGACATTGAACGGACGTTCAATAACGCCCCGCCTCAATCCCTTCACGCCGCACTACTGCAGTGGAAAATAAGCAGACAAACAGAAAACAGACAAAATGGTTTTGTGACATCATTACTGCAAGAGACTGTTACACCCATATTCAAGAACGATCCTATGCGTTCGCACAGTATGATAGAACCCACAGCGGACGAAATTTTATTTCATAAACGTCACTTGAGTGTTGACCGACACTATGCACCTATTTAATTGCACCCTTGGCCAAAGTTATTCATGAGCTACTTTTACGAACGCATAGTGTGAGTGTAATGTCAAATTCATTACCTCGAAATTAAACTGATTATTTTATGAATAGAGTATGTATTTCTTCTATTTTCTATTACGTATTTTGGAAAAAATGATTAGTAGTGATGAATAATTCGATAATTATTTGGACGATCAAGTGGTGCACATTAACCAAACTGATAAGGATTTCTTTTTCGCCTGAAGAAAAAGCTACTTTTTTAGTTAAAAGTTAAAGTTCAAGACTTAATTTAAAAGTAAAACAGGTGACTTTATTAAAAGAAATTTTAAATAAAGTATCTTGTATCAAATTTTTTTACCCAATTTTATAGAGAGTTATTGCAGTGACATTCTTAGTTTAATACTTTATATTGACAATTTCAAAAAATTTCGGAGAAGAATAACACCGTCCTCATATTTAAGACAAAGACTTCTTCTATCTTTTTCGATCATCATTAAGTAATTTACCATCAGAAAGTATCAGACAGGAACAGGTCAAGTAAAAAGGTTATTGGTTATGATTATTAATTAACAAAATATAACATATAGATTCATGACCTATAATATTAATTGTCTTCAGTTATAATAATATCAAAAATTTTATTAAAAATCAGCTGCAGATTTTCCGCCTAGTGAGAATCCGTCTTTAAAAAAGAATATTAACAAAAAAATCCTAGTCACAAAATCAACACACGGTTTATTTGACGTTAGTTGTTTTTGACGATTGCCATTTTAAATGCGCGTAGATAACAAACTGAAGTTAGTTCGGAAACCGACCAATCAAAACGACGTATCTTTCCCTATGCGTTCACTGAGCGAAGAAATGCTTAAGTGTTGTTTATGAAACGCGCTTATGGATATCTGCGACACTATGAGAAATCAGACACTTTGCAGTGAGAACGATTATACTTACCTAAGTGTGGTTCTTGAATACGGGTGTTAGATTTAGAGCGACTAGGGGATCTCCTCAAGGTGGGGTGCTGTCTCCATTTATTAGTCGTCCCCTTTCTGAACAAACTCTCCCAGCTGACGGTGGATTTTCAGTGCGTTGCCGATCACTTTTTAATCATGGCTAGAGAGTTGTTTGAAGAGATTATGTCTAGTATTTGTCAGGAAGCCCTAACCATCGTATACAGTTGGTGTGATGAGAAACAGTTGCCTGTGAAACCCCACAAAACGGTGACAGTTCCTTTAGTAAAAAGGAGGAAGCTTGATAAGCTATGTCATTTCATTTTGGAAGGCATAACCATTCCGTTTGAGTAGAAAACTTACTTGGAACTCCCTTCTTGAAATAAAAATCAATAAAGCTCGGACATCCCTCTGGAATATTAGAACAGTGGCGGCAAATCATGGATAATAAATCCTTAGCCGATTTACTGGATTTATCAAACAGAGACAATACCAATGGTCACATATGAAGCAGTAGCCTGGTGGATGAAGGGGCTCCAGTCTGTTACGGAGACTAGCTTGTGTGGCCATTACAGACGCCATGTCAATTACCCCGACAGCGGCAATGGAAAGAATTCTGGGTATTACTCCTATCCATATACTATGGTGTGTGGTTAATCAAATCGAGGAGTAGATGCTATGGTTGGACTGCTGCTGGAGATGAATACTCACCACACTCTTTTAATGGTTTCAGATGTTCTTTTCTCCAGACCTCACATACAGAAGGCCTTCTTCAGAGAAGAGACGAATGTAAAAAGGGGAAACCTTCTTTTCAGGGATAACTTATGTACTCGTGGTGAGAGAGCCAGAGTGTACAGCAAAAAACTGAGACATCAGAGTAAGCTTCAGCAAGTATGCTATCATTTTTCAGGCGGAGGTTTTTGCGATATAATTGTGTGCAAAAGAGTTGGAAAACTATCTTCAAAGTAACGCTACTGGTATAACTAAAAGTAATGCTAAAGACACTATATGGAAATGGGCCGAGATCAAAACTCTCCAGTACTGGAAAGATATTCCTGGATTCGCTCACTCTAAGAATTTCATAGTCAAACCCTTAGGTAGCACCCTATCGCAGACCCTAGGAATGGAGTAGAAGTGATCTATACATCATAAATAAGCTTTATACCTTTGGTTTCGTACAGGTGGAGTCTATCGACTTCAAGGAAGCTTGGCCCAAAACAATCGTAGACTTTGTGAGGTGTAAATTGTATGGTGAATTGCAGCCCATAGGGGTAGCCGTAATAAGCTTCTACTGGCCGCGGTGGAGGAGCGAGCTAATGCTTCACTCACATTGAATCTAAGACCTATGACCTACTCCGAGCCCAGCAAATCTCACTTCTGGCACCACTATTTTTCCCCACTCGCTGTTTCCTCTATTTTTTTACTAATTTCAATTTTTTTATTAAAATGTTTTCCAATTTTCCTTCCTGTTTTTTCCAATTTTTTCACTGACTCTTTTGTATTGAATGATGAGAAAAAGGGCGTAGTGGCATTCCAGAGTCATAGTTTACGAGAACCTGAAATGAATTACACTCCCAATAAACATTTTTGGTTATATAACATTTACCGCAAACGTAATATCACCTACCTTATATAAGCTACAGTTATATATTTAGTGATAGAAACATATCTGATACTCTTATATACCCCTTAAAGAGCTTAAATGGGGCGTTTATAAAGGTTGTGGAAACTTAGTTTTTAGTAACGCTATTATCTGTAGGTTATGTAACCAAAAGTAACAGAAATATTGTGGCAACCACTATATAACTTCTCAACACTTTTAGTAATATAATGTAGTGTTATATAGGTTTCGGCTACCTTTATAAACTTTTTTTTCGTTACTTCATTCTGCCATCTGTCATTTATTGTGAAAAAAGTATGGATATCTTTCTCTCTCGGATACATTTAGTTATTTATATGGCCTTTTTCTATTCTTACAATATTGGTGTTCGGGTTCATTAAAGACGGCAGACGGTAGTCTGTACAATTAAGAAATAAAAATGGAGATCAAATTAGATAATAACAATAAATGAGTGTTTAATTTTAGACTAGTACCTTTAGTTTGAACCAAAACTTAGATGGAAATGGTTTTTTACTGCAAATACAGATGAAGTAGTTCGAAAAAACGCAGATAATGTCCAATAATGATGAATTTCAGGTTAAGTTTTCAGAAAATATATATGCCTTTATTTATTTTACTATGTTTTAATAACAAAAGTGTTTGGCCTATGTCAATATTCGACAAGTGAGCGTTTATTTTTCCTTAGTTGCTAATAAAATTATATTGATATGGTGTTTTCTAGAGCGTATCTATTCATTACTTTTAATTTAAGTAAAATAATCATAGTGGAATCAATAATTTAAGATTTTTCTTTATTTTATAATAACAAAATATAGCTTTAAACTCTTGTTACGTGTTTAATAAATAAATGAGGTGGCCATTTTACAAAGACGTTTATTCAAAGTTTTATATCGGTAATTTTTGTTACTAAAGGTGGCGAAGTTTTATAATGGAAGCTGACGTTACTTGTAATATCACCAATAGTATTCCAGTTATATAAATAAGGTAACGGCAACCATTATATAAATTTGTTATAAATTCATTAGTAACGATTACTAAAAGTTATATAAAAAGGTAATGGAAACAGTTATATCAACTTATTATATACTTGTAACTTGCAGTAATGTTCTAAACCCCTTATAAAACTAGGTTACTAAAGGATACAGATTATAAAACTCCAAAACCTTCTTATATACTTCTGTTACCTTTATATAACCATTATAAAACTTGGTGTTACCTTAAGTTTCGAAAAATGTTTATTGGGCTATAACTTAACAAGAACTATTACAGAAGTTTCGATCTTGAACGAACCACAAGGTGGTTTTTATTTCTCCAACAATTTGATTTTACGATTAAACACATCAAGTGTACCGACAATGTGGTAGCTGATACATTGCCAGGGATCTAATAGACACAATCAGTATAAGCCAATTAAATAGCGAACCCTTATTATCTGTATTTATTGTAGAGGGAACCACTGAATTATTAAAAGAATTAAAACAATTACGAGAATTATCAACACCGATTTATTTCTTGGACAAATTATTTCTTTTAAGGGTGGTATAATAAACAGAGATAAAAATATTGGACAAATTACTTCTTAGAGGATAATGTTCTATTCCATCACGACAAATTCAAAAATCCTAAATTAATCGCTGTACCAAAAGTTTTACAAGAAAAACTGATATACCAATATCATCCAAAAATATAGTTATTTTCCTAACAAGTGCGGAAAGTTATACTTTTCCGCACCCAATTGCAGTTGCCCGAACGACGCGAAGCGGAGTTAGGGCATGCAATTAAGTGGGGAAAAGATACCTTACGCAAGTGTTAGCAACAATATTTTATCTACAAGCGCCTAGAATTAGCAAAAATATTTTTTTGTCATTAAACAAAAATTTTCTTAGTGCTTCTTAATAAATACAACATTAGGCTGAAAGTAATCATAGTAACCAAGCAAGAATTAATTTACAAGTTGTCAACTTAATTTGACATTAGTGAATTTTTAATATTTATCTAATTATAATATAGCAAAATGGATGACGGAATACCAGTCTCTTATGGAAACAGCAAGAAATATTTTTTTAATCATTTTAGCATTTATAAAATCAGTGCGAAAAGTATACTTTTCCGCACGCTTGTAGAAAAAGACATTTTCCTGGAGGAAAAGTGTTTGCAAGTAAAGAAGCTTCATTTGTACTGGAGTAACATGCTGTGATTTTGGTCAAAAAATTAAGAAGCCCAATGAACTACCACAGGGAAAATTAAGACTGATTATAACAAAAGGAGTGCTATCGATTTTTATAGGCCGCTATCTAAAAGGCGCAGGGGAGCGTGGTACTGTAGATATATTCTCCAAATATGTCCGACTTCTTGCGTTAAAGAAAGCTACACTGCTGATGGAGTCAAAATATAAAACAAGATTTGGTATCGTCCAATGAAAGCAAAGACAATTCTCATAGTTGCAGAAACAACATGACATTGAACTTATAAAAGTTTAAATCCATCTGAACGATATACTGGGTCTTTGAAAAGTCTGGAAACGAATCTCTCATCATATTTGCTTGTAAAAAGTTCAAGATGACCGTCTATAGCAAAAACAAATGAATGTTTTTGAATTTTAAGTGCATGAAAATGTGAAAAATGACATGTCATTACTAAATCCCGATTTTAGACAATGTATATTTAGTAGTTTTTCCAGGACCGCTTCCAGGCTTTTGAAACACGAAGGACCGTTTCCAGACTTTTGAAACACGAAATAGCGTTTCCAGACTTTTGAAATAGCCTGTATAAGAGAATTTAGGATATTCTTTCGTTACATACTGTCATATCACATTTACGATATAGAGCATTGTTTTAACCAAACTCCACATTCAAGTATAGATTGTAGCTCACAAGAAGTCGTTAGAAGTATCCGCCCAACTTACCAGCTGGACAACTATATTCGATAATATCTAAATTAAGCCTTTAGTACGGGGCTGGACCAGTTTTCTTTATGTATCAAAATTTTCTTCCAAAATTTTGCGTTCTTGTTAAAAAAATGAAACTAGTGGAGGAAAGATAATTTGGGGGAAATAAATCATAAAAGAAATATATGCACAAGTTTCTCCAAATCGAGCAAAGCCCACATTTTCCCACACACTGGATTTCCCCTACTGTTTTACTATTTTTTTTATATTGTTTGAACTTATTTTTTAGTTTTTTTCCCTATACTCTCTTTTCTCCTTTCTTTTTTCTAATTTAACTCTTTATTTCCGATTTTTTATGCTTCTACTTTTTTACAATTTACAACTTTTCTACTTTTTTCTCCACTTTTATTTACTAATTTCTTTATTTTCAAGCTTTCCTTCCTATTTTTTTGTCACTTTTTCTCTCACTTTTTTCCCCCACTTTTTAGTTTCCCGACCCACCGTCCGATCATTGAAAGTATTGTGAACGAGCTAAAAAAAAAAAATCGAGATAAAGATGAAAATATCCATTTTGAGGTCCCTTGAGACGCTTAAGACCATTTCCAGATGGAAGTCTGTCTGGCTGTTTATCTGTCTGTCTGTGTGTATTCTTGCACGATAGGATCCACACGGTTATGCATCGGAAGCATTCATTAGTTTTTATACATCTGTCTAACGGAAGTGTCACTATCAAAAAATGACTGAAGCGGTAAAGTCAACGAATTTGACTTGCAATATGTCATTTGAAAGCGCTTGAAAAACTCTATTCAGTAACGTCAAAATTATTTCCCCAAATGTCATCTGTCAAAAATAAAAAATGTCTAAGTTAGAAACTGAAAAACTATTAGATTCTGGATAATCATCCGGAAAGTTTTAGGGCGACACAACTACTTTTTTATTTATCAAACTTTTTTTCTTATTTTTTCCTTCGCTGTTTTTTCTTTTACTTTTTAGTATTTTTTTATGCATCAAACTTTTATATTCAATTTTTTTTTTCTTTTTTCCATTCTTTTTCTCTCCCGCTTTTTTTACTAATCTATTTATATATCATACTCCTTTTTTTGCAATTTTTTTTCATACTCCTTTCTTCCCACTATTTTTTCTCCATCCTTTTTTTCTATTTCAAACATTTTCTCTACTCTTATGATATTATAAATTAATTCCTTACTATATAAATAACGATATACACGTATTTCATTGAAAACAATATTTTGAAAATGACATGAAATTGATCTAAAACATATTTTATTTTGGTAGACAAACAAAACAGAAATGTTAACAAATAGGATTATTAGAAGATGGCACTTGAAACTCTACGAAAAATATCTCTTGAACATTCATTTTATCCCCAAAAGAGAGAACGAGGTCTCCGAATGTTAGTGACAGTAAAATAAATTTGTAGAGTAGGTTTCTTTTGAGAAATCCCTACTGATTTCGGAACGGACATGTGATCAACAACCCTTAGGGCGTTGATGTGACAATAAAATCATGGGCGGCTCGTTTTAAATTTAGTACTTTAATACTTTAATATAAAAAAAATTTTATTCAAAAATATGAGGATTATTTTTATCAAATCACTTTTCAAATTTTTATTTTCAAGACATCAAAAACGGGGATTATAATTTTTTTACATCATGATTTTTCTTATTTTTTTATAATCTTGTTTTTCTTTTTAGAAACATGTTTTCGCAGTAGGGTTTTTATAAATATATATTTATAAATAATTTGATTGATTTTAAACTTTTTAGTTTTATTATAAATATCGATTTTACTAGATTTTTTTATGAATTATGTAAAGAAATTTCTTTTAATTGTTCCAGGACATGGATTTTTAAAAGAAATTTTCAATCAATTTTCATTCATCAGATTTTCAAAGAAGTTTTGTGGATTTTTAAATAATTTTTTAAAAGTTGTTCAATGATTTTCAACGACTCTACAAGAATTTTTCAAATTTTAGTATTTGTGCAACTCTTTTATTAACAACGATTTTTAAGTATTTTTCAAGGCTTTCAAGGACTATAAAAGAATGTTTCAAGATTTAGTATTAGTGGAACTCCTTTATTAATGTTTTTTCAAGATTTTTAATAGAAAATTTTCAAGGATTTTACAAATTTTTCAAGAATTATTCAATACTGTAAGAATTTTCCAAAGATTTTCCAAGGATATTTAAAGATTTTTCATAGATTTTTAAGCTTTTTCTGAAAAGAATGTTCCAGTGTTTAATAAGTATTTTTAAAAGATTAAAATTACTTTTTAAGGATTTTTAAGTGCTTTTCTAAGAATTGTTCATTCATGTGGTTTTCAAGCATAATTTGTGGGCTTTTCAAATATTTTTCAATTATTTTTTTTTCAGGATTTTTAAGTACTGTTCAAGGATTTTCAACGAATCTACAAGAATTTCTCAACGTTTAAAATTATTGCAACTCTTTTACTAATATTTTTTCAAGATTTTTAAGTAGTTTTCAAGAATTTTTTACAAATTTTTAAGAATTATTCAATATCGTTTTATGGATTTTCAAATTCCAAACATTTTTTAAAAAAGGTTTGTGGTCTTCTCAAGGATTTTTCACTGTTTTTTTTTTAAATTTTTCAAAACTTTCTCAAGGTTTAGTATTAGTGCAACTCCGTTATTAATATTTTTTCACGATTTTTAATTAGTAATTTTTAAAGAGTTTTCAACGATTTCTACAAATTTTTCAAATATTTTTTAATAATGGTTTCAGGATTTTAAAAATATTTTTCAAAAAATTTTCATAGATTTCTTGAAACTTTTGCAAAAAAAAAATGTTCCAAGGAATTTTAAACAAATTAAAACTACTTTTCAAGGATTTTTTAGGGCTTTTCTAAGAATTTGAATTTTTCATTCATGGGTTTTTTCATGGATTTGTGATCTTTTCAAGGATTTTCGAATGATTTTTTTAAGGATTTTTTAAGTATTATTCAAGGATTTTCAACGACTCCATAAGAATTTTTCAAGGTTTAGTATTATTGCAACTTGTTTATCAATATGTTTCAAGGTTCTTATCAAAAGGATTTTTTTAAAGTTTTTTATGAATTATTCAGCAATGATTTAATTATTTTTCATAGATTTTTTAAAGGTTTTCTAAACAGAATGTTCTAGAGTTTTCCAACAATTTTTGAAACGAATATCCAAGGATATTTGAAGACTGTTCTAAGAATTTTTCATTCATGGGTTTTTCAGTCAAAATTTGTGAACTATTCAAGGTTTTTTCAATAATTTTTTTAAGGATTTTTTAAGTACCGTTCAAAGATTTTCAACGACTCTACAAGAATTTGTCAAGTTTTAGTTTTATTGTAACTCTATTAATAATATTTTTTCAAGATTTGTAAAAATAAATCTTCAAGGAGTTTTCAAGGATTTTTTACGAATTTTTCAAGAATTATTCATTTTTCATAAGCTTGTTAAGTGATTTTTAAAAAGAATATTTCAGGATTTTCCAAGGATTTTTAAAACGATTTTTCAAGGATTTTTAAGAGCTTTTCTAAGACTTATTCAAGCATTTTTCACTCAAGAGTTTTTCAAAGAAGATTTGTGGACTTTTCAAGGATTTTTTAATGTTTTGTTTAAATATTTTTTAAGTATTGTTCAAGCATTTTAAACGACTTCCTAAGGTTTAATATAATTATTGTAACTTTTTTATTAATATTTTTCATGATTTTTAAAAATAAATCTTCAAGGAGGTTTCAAGGATTTTTTACAATTTTTTTAAGAATTATTCAATAATGTGTTAAGGACTTTTTAAACATTTTTAAGGATTTTTCATTCATAAGATTTTCAACAAAGATTTGTGGACTTTTAAGGATTTTTCAATGATTTTTTTAAGGACTTTTTAAATATTTTTCAAGGATTTTCATGGTCTAGTACAATAATTCCTTAAGGTTTAGTATTAGTGCAACTACATTATTAATATTAATAGAAATTTTTTTAAACAGTTTTCCAAGATTTTTTACAAATTATTCAAGAAATATTCGAGAATGTTTTAAGGATTTTTTAAAGAATTTCGAAGGATTTTTCAAAAATTTTTTATAGATTTTTAAAGGCTTTCTAAAAAATGTTCCAGGATTTTCCAAAATTTTTAAATTGACTTTTCAAGTATTTTTAAGGACGTTTCAAGACTTTTTCAAGCATTTTTCATTCATATAAGTTTTTCAAGCAATATTTGTGGACTTTTCAGGGGTTTTTCAATGATTTTTTAAGAATTCTTAAAAATTCGATTTTCAACGACTCTACAAGAATTTCTCAAGGTTTGGTATTAACGCATATAATATTTTTTCAAGATTTTTAATAAGAAATCTTCAAGGAGTTTTTTACATTTTTTTAAAGAAATATTCAATAATGATTTATGTATTTTTCTAAAAAGAATGTTCTAGGATTTTACAAGGATTTTTAAAACTTTTCATTGATTTTTAGGGGCTTTTCTAAGAATTTTGGTCTTGTCAAGGATTTTTTAATGATTTTTTTAAGGATTTTTTAAGTGCTGTTCACGTATCTACAAGAATTTCTCAACGTTTCGAATTATTGCAACTATTTAATTAACATTTTTTCAAGATTTTTAAGACGAAATTTTCAAGCAGTTTTCAATACTTTTCAAGAAAGATTTGTGGTCTTTTTTGGATTTTTTTAATGATTTTTTTAAAAATTTTAATTATTTTTCAAGGTTTAATATTAGTGCAACTCCTTTATTAATATTTTAATAAGAATTTTTTAGAGTTTTCAAGGATTTTTACAAAATTTTCAAGGATTATTCAAAAATGGTTTAAGGATTTTTTAAAGATTTTCCAAGGATTTTTCAAAAAAATTTTATAGATTTCTTAAAGAACCTTCCATGATTTTCCCAGGATTTTTAATTTGACTTTTCAAGTATTTTTAAGAACTTTTCAAGACTTTTTCAAGCATTTTGCAGTCATAAATTTTTCAAGAAAGATTTGTGGTCTTCTCAAAGATTTTTTCAATGATTCTTTTAATTGTATAAGGATTTCTCAAAGATTTTCCAAGGATTTTTCAAAAAAATTTAATAGATTTCTTAAAGATTTTGTAAAAAGAATGTTCCAGGATTCTTCAAGTATTTTTAAGGGCTTTTCTAAGAATTTTTCATTCATGAATTTTTGTTTTCATGTATGAAACTTTGATGGATTTTCTGATGATTTTTTTAAGGATTTTTTAAGTATCGTTTAAGGATTTTCAACGATTCTACAAAAATTTCTCAAAGTTTAGTATTATTGCAACTTTTTCATCAATTTTTTCATGATTTTTATTAAAAGTTTTCAGGGATTTTTAGAAACTTTTGAAGATTTATTCAACAATAATTTAAGAATTTTTCAAAGATTTTTCGACTATTCAAGGATTTTTCAAGCATATTCTAAGAATTTTTCATTCATGGATTTTTCATGGACTTTTCAAGGTTTTCTCAATGATTTTTTTAAGTATTTTTCAAGGATTTTTTAAAGCTTTTATACAATATTTTAAGAATTATTCAATAATGCTTTAAGAATTTTATTTAAATTTTCCAAGAATTTCTCAAAGATTTTTCATAGGTTTTTTAAGGATTTCAGAACGATTTTCAATGATTTAAAGAGCTTTTCCAAGAAATATTCAAACATTTTTTATTCATAAGTTTTTCAAAAGAAGATCTGTCGAGTTTTCAAGAATTTTTCAACGATTTATTTAAAGCTTTTTTAAGTATTGTTCAAGGATTCAACGACTCTACAAGACTTTTTCAAGATTTATTATTATCGCAACTTTTTTAGTAATATTTTTTCAAATTTTTTAAAAATAAATCTTCGAAGAGTTTTCAATAATTTTTTAGAAAATTTAGAAGAATTATTCAACAATTTTTCAAAGATTTTTCATAGATTTTTTAAGACGTGTCTAAATAAATGTTCCAGGATTTTTCAAGGATTTTTAAAACGATTTTTCAAGGATTTTAAGGGTTATTCTTAGATTTTTCAGTCATAAAATTTTCAAGCACGATTTTTGGAAATTTTACGGTATTTTCAATGGTTTTTTAAGTATTGTTTAAGAATTTTCAACAACTATCTCAGAATTTCTCAAGGTTCAGTATTATTTAAGAATTATTCAATAAAGATTTTCCAAGGATTTTTGAAACGAATTTTCAAGGATTTTTTAGGGCATTTCTAAAAGTTTTTCAAATATTTTTTATTCATGATTTTTTCAAGCAAAATTTGTGGACTTTTCAAGGGTGTTTCAAGGATTTTTAAGGATTTTTAAGACATTTTTCAATAATGTTTTTAAGAACTTAAATATTGTTCAAGGATTTTCAACGACCCCCTAAGAATTTCTCGTGGTTCAGTATTATTGCAACTAAATTTTTAATATTTTGTCAAGATTTTTAAAAAGAAATCTTCAAGGACTTTTCAAGGATTTTTACAAATTTTTTAAGAATTATTCAATAATGGTTTAAATATTTTTCAACGATTTTTCAAAGGTTTTTTAAGGTTTTAATGGTTTTCTAAAACGAAAGTTTCAGAATTTCTCGAGAATTTTTAAAAAGACTTTTCAAGGATTTTTAAGAGCTTTTCTAAGAATTTCTCATTCATTAGTTTTTGAAGGAAGATTTATGAACTTTTCAACGATTTTTCAATGGTTATTTTAAGGTTTTTTTAAGGACTCTTTTTCAAAGGGCGTACAAAGATTTTCTAAAGATTTTTTAAGGGTTATTTAAAAAGAATTTTCATGGATTTTTCAAGTATTATTTAAGGATCGGTTAGTGATTTTTTAACAAATTTTTCCTTTCAAGGATTTTTCAAGTATTGTTCAAGGATTATTTAATGATTTTTCAAGATATATAATATTCCAACTGTTTATCTATTTTTTTAACGAATTTTTATTGGATTATTCAATAATGGTTTAAGGATTTTAAAAAGAGTTTTCAGGGAAATTGCAAGAATTATTTAAGAACACTTTATGGATTTTTCACGAATTTTTTAATTTTTAAGAATTTTTAAGGACCATTAAGCAAGATTCCAAAATGTTTCACAGATATTCTAAGAAATTTTCAAGATTTTTTTAAAGACTTATTATTATGTACAAACCTTATTTTTGTTTAAAAAAATACAATTTTGGATATAAAAACGAAATTTTTAGTATAAAAATAATAATTTAAATAATCTCGATTATAAAAGAGACTAAAGTCAGCATTTTATATGACAGTAAACGATTTTTTTCTTATTTTTCCGATTTTTTTAAAAATTTTTTCTGATTTTTTTGTGAACTAATAGTTGTATTTTGTCATTCCAAATTACATTTAAACATAAAAATTTGAGTTAAATTCTTATTTTGACTCGATTGGTTTGGAAAAAAAATTCCAATAATGTACTAGTTTATGAACTGCCACCGATTTTGTTATGAAATGTTTTATAATGATTAGTTAATTATTTCATATAAAAATACAATTAATCTAAACCCAATTTTATAAAAAAATATTAACTGTATTATAGTATAGTAAACTATAGAAAATCATCGCTTTAAAATCCTCAACGTTTATTTGAAAAACATTGCATTCAAATTATATTCTCATAACGACTTTGATATTCAAATGAACCAAACTCAAAATTTTATATTCACGAAAAAGATAATAATTCTCAAATTTTTTACATTAGATTCCTTTATAAAACGTGAAAATGGCTGCATATGAAATATAAAATGAAATAATGAAATTACTGTATTTCCATATAACAGAAAAATTTGCTACGGAAATAGTGACTCGTTTTTATAATAACGCTGGACATTTTTATTTAACATAAATAGAAAAAAATTCATTTAGTTTTAAAGAATTCATTATTGAAAAAAATATAATCGTAATATTTTAAAAGTAGAGATTATTATAACCCAGTTATTTTTAGGATAATTGAAGCACTTTACTGTTATTTATTATTCTGAAACTTTTCGTATAGATCTAAATATATTTTAATTGACTCTTAAAAAATTTATGATTAAACTGAGTTATATTCTTTTTAATAATTTTTACCAAGCAATTTTGTTACCTGTCTTATAACGAAGACACTCATTTATACAAACACTTGGCAAAGAAAAATTTTAAACTGGGAAAGACGGGATTTATTTTCGACGGCTTCCAATTTTCTTTTTATAACATTTCCTTGAGGTTCAATTCATCTTGTGAAAATTTTCTGTATATACGCGCTATAGAAAATAATAACGATTTTTCACTGTATTATCAAGAATAACACATGGTGATATTCGTTTTCCCAAGGAAGATTATAAAAAACGGCAACGAAATGCAAAATGACTTGTTCCTTTCAGAAATATGACATGACTATGTTGTTCAAAAGAAATGGACTCCGTTTTATTTTTTTCTATCTGTCTTTGTCTCGTCGAGATAAATCTAGGACCGGCTCATATAAAAATAATCTCAAAAATAAAAAATATTACTCATCAATTACTGAATACAATAAATATTTCCAGATAATAAAAAATAGTAACAACAATTTATTTTATTATACAGGACGTCCCAATGGACTTATCAGTATGGCAACATATTAAAAACGCATTGATATTATACACTCATAAAAAATAATTTTACGATTTGCCCGTTTTTTATTGTTGTTACTTACTAATATTTTTGCTACTAAGTATGCTACAAATTTACTACTTTAGCTTTTCCATAATTTGACTCAGATCTGACCGGGCCAGTCCGGTACTTTATTAGTGCCTCCGTCTTTGTCTCGTTGCAAGTAACGTTATAAATTATGTTGTTGTCTTCGTTGGCCTCTGATACGGGAAATCCGTAGGGGAAATGAGAAATTTAGTATCCAACACCGGTGATATTTCAAAGTCCGAAACACTTTCCTACACAAATACATACCATGTCCATTCATTTCTAGGTGACATCGCGAAATTAGTGTATTTAAATTGGTGTAATTACAAACTGAGGTAATTATTTTAGTATTGCTGCAAAAGGTAGGGTAAACTGTTGACTATAAATATTTCATATGGACTTTTATTCGAGTTGAAATTTATAAATTATGAAAATAAATAATAACTGGATTTCTACTTACTTAATTTTTTTACGCTGTGTGATATGTAAATTTGAATTTTACGTATTCATGCATAATAGTATATTACTTAACCAGAGTTTTAAGAACCATTTAACGCACTATAAAAAAGGTTTATATACGTTGTCATAAAACTTGACTTACGTACTATACTTTTTCTACGATCACTTTTATTCAAATTTTATCATTTCCATCGCCGAAGTAAGAGTAATGTAATATGTCCCGGAATCCAAAATTATATTGTAAAATTGAAAAAGATTAGCGCCCTTTGGTCCCGAAACTGGTATTTTTAGTTTTTTCTCGTCAAATTTGGTCTCAATAAATTTTCAATCAGGCCTATTATATTATATTTATTATAACGATTTATGAACCATATTGATCCCAAAAAATTCAAAAAAAAATACATTGGTAATTTTTTTTTGTATTACAACTATTGTCCTGAGTTGTGGAGGCCGGAATCATTTAAAGAAACCCCCTTGGTTCCATGCCTGAGATAGTGCAGGACTCTTCCCTGATCGCTCTGCAGGCAGAGTCAGGAGCATACCTGCTAAACTCTCCTGGGTAATCTGTCCTTTTTATGTGGTGTTTTCTTGTACCCTGCTGTAGGAGAAAGATTCTCCTTTTTAGGGTTACAGTGGGACTTGTTGGTCTTAAATTGAAAGTATTTGTTAACTTAAGATATTTGAGGTACATTATATTATTGTTGATACTTACGAGCCTCCCGGGTTGAGAGACTCAGAGCGGTGGGTGGTTATATCTTCGCTTGCTTCGCTAAGAATCCTGAGGTTGGGCTGGAAGAATTTCTTCTTAGGTTCCCCTCTGGGTGTTTGTCTGTTCCTGCCAACTCTCCATTTAGTCCTTATTGGGCGTGTGTGTGTTGGTGCTGTCCAATCTTCTGCCGACGTATCCTCTTTGTAGCTTCTTAAATCTGGAAACAATAGTGGGTATATTAGTGTTTTGATGAATTTCGTTGGAAGGGAAGGTAGGACATTTTTCTGAGAAACCTTCTCTCAGTTGCCGTGACGGCGTGCAGGAGACGAGGAGGGAGTGAGGAGAAGTTAAGAGCTTTATAATCCATTACAGAGCGGATGTAGGTTTTGTAAGTGTGAAGCAATGTCCTTGAGTTACACCTGTCAGATCGTCCACCCAGGGTACCGAGGAGGGAGGCCTGTCTCCTAAATCTGTCAAGAGTTCTTTGGATTTCTGTCGACCAATTGAGAGTGCGCGTGAAGCATACTCCCAAGTAGGTAACCTCATCCGACGGGACGAGTCTCTTACCCCAGAGTATAAGGTTAATTTGGGGTTTTGGTTGAATTTTCGTGAGTAGCTGGGATGTTTGAATATGATAACTTGGGTCTTTTGAGGATTCAGGGATACCCCTGCAGTTGCTACACCAACGAGAGAAAGGATCAAGGAGTTTTTGGGTTTTGGTATTAAGAGCTCTGGTAGAACGAGCTTAACCTGAGATTTAGGTATCGTCAGCGTAAAGTTGTATTCACTAGGTGAAGGACGATATGTTGTGGGTATAGATGACACAAAGGAAAGGGACAAGGAGGGAGCCTTGGGGAACTCCTAATAGAGGAGTGAAGGGATCGGAGAGGGAGTTTCCGACTTATACATGGTTGGTTCTGTTTTGGAGGTAGGAAAAGCTGAGTTTGATGAATGGGATAAGGAGAATGATGTCGGAAAACTTTCGAATAAGTCCGGCGTGCCAAACTTGATCGAAAGCCTTCTGAACATCAAACAGGACAGCTAATACACAGTGACCGAGGTTGAGAGATTTGGAGGCAATGGTGTAGAGTCTCACTAGTTCATCATGGATGGAATGGCAGACCTAAATCCATGTTGAAGTTGAGGGATCGTTCCCCTTTCATCCAGAAATATTAGTAAATAACACCGTTTAACTTTTATACAAATTAAGGTGGGATAACAGCGTTAAAAGAAAAATAATAGTTAGTCTAGTCGACCAGTAGTTTCAGATAGAAAAAGATCGGAAGTTAATGAAACTTGATCAGGGATGGTTAATTAATATTTTGCTAAGTTTTGGACTTTAAAGACACAGTACGAAAAAATGGGAGGGGAAACTGCAAAATTTTCGGCATTCTTCCGGTTTTTTCACAATAACTTTTTTCCCTTACGTCCTAAGGCAAAAGCAATTGAATGCTTTTTGTATAACGTTAAATTTTCTATAATATTCATTATTGAAACATGTTGCTTTATTAATTTTTTACCGAGATATGGCGTTTTTAAAAAAGGTTATTTTTCAAAATTCGCTAAAATACCAAAACAATTCAGGATTCCATCATATTTCTTCTGTTATACTCAAATTATGATGAAATGTTATTGTATTTATGGTTTCTTGTTACAATTACCAACTTTAGACATCATCCCCATTCCACCCCACCCAGATTCACCGTTCCACCACCTAACCCAACCACTCTCCCCCAGTTCACCCACCCAACCCCAATTCACAAAAGCTAATTTTCTTCTCTGATGAAAGTCAACCATATTCACATCATGATAAGTCAACCATATTCACATCATGTTGGTAAAAATATTGGTTACTTTTCGGATCGATATTCTCCATCCCCTCTCCCCTCTCCCCACCCCCTACATGATTATTCCAGAGCAGATAAAAAAATCGGTTGTGTCGCCCCAAAACTTTCCCGAGTATCCACGAATAGTTTTTCAGATATTTAATGTTAAAGTTTTAAATTTTTTTTATTTTTGACAAGTGACAGTTGGAGAAATAATTTTGACTGTTCGGAATAACATATTGCAAGTCAAATTCCGTGACATATTGTATCTGTCATTTTTTGATAGTGACACTTCCGTTTGACAGATGTCGTACAAAAACTAATGGGTTCTTCCGACAGGTAACCGAAACCCATATACCAAATTTGAGCTCAATCGGATTAAACGTGGCCTCTATCGTAGAAGAATACACACAGACAGACAGACAGGCAGACAGACTTCCATCTGGAAATGGTCTTAATCATCTCAGGTGACCTCAAAATGGATATTTCCATCTTGATCTCGAAAATTTTTTTAGCTCGTTCACAATACTTTCACTTCTCGGAGGTGGGTCGGGAATATCAAACGACGTAGTCCTTCCGTGGAAAAAATTTATGTACTTATCAATATTAAGCCACTCACAAGGCATACATTATATTGAGGAATAGAGATATTATTATAGAAAGATACTCATATACACATGTACATATCATAGTAGGTACTCATTTGTAATCATTATATTTCCTGTCGGGATTTCTTAGCCATTGGTTCTGCTTCTAATAACTAGTCGTCATACTGAGCATCAGTAGGACGACGTCAATGTCGTCGTCTCCGTCGTCGTATTCGTGTACTATGTATGGTGAGTCCTTCTCGTTCAAATCAGGTGCGAGAGCGTTTTCCCTGAAGCCGTTTGTGCATTGCTTGCATATTGCTGATCACCCGAGACCTGCTACAGCCTTTGTTACACTTGCAGGAAACAATCTGAAGAATATTATCCAGCACAGCATTTCTGTTTCTAGGGATTGATAGTACCCTCGAGTGGTTAGGCTCCAACACCAAACAAATTGGAGAAGTTAATTGTCTAACTACCCCTATACTTGCTGGTACTTGGCAGAGTCCTTATTAGTGGTAGATGGGCTCGTTGCAATTTAGCCTTCGTTCCTTATCGGTACGGTAGGTCGTCGAGGTTGTCATTGTTAATGTCGCCTCCATAAACTGCTACCATAAACTTTTCTTTCGATGAAGTACCAGTTATCGTACATAATTTTGTCACTAACCCTCTCAGACTGATAACAGGCCCTCTAATTAATTCAGAAATGATGATTTTGTCTCAATATTTGGTCTGAAGACGACTTTTCACAGTTTTTCTGTATGGTCGACTGTCTTCCTCAATCAGCTGTTGAATGGAAAACTGGCATTTACTACTATTGTCGTTGATGAAAAAATCACCTGCATGGACTTGTTAATACTCGGTAATGGGCGGAATCTTCTTTTCTGCACTGACTTGGATGGTGGATGATAAAAACTTGCAAGGCTATTTTGGTGATACTTAGCATTAAGAGCGACTAAATCAACTGGGCAATCGGCTAATCCATTCTTCTATTTTTTCCCCGCTCATCTCCGCGTATCCTCGCCCTTTCGATAATTTTATTAGCCATTTCTGGTAGAGTCACTTTAATCGGCTCCGAAATCATCAGAGATAGCTACCTCACCCTGAGCCCCTCAGCCCTTAGCTATTAGCTGCACTCTCTTCGTTATACTCGCTCGTACATCTAATAGCCGCGGGCTGCTATAGCTCATTTTCTGCTCTTGTGACACAATATAGTATTATGGTATCTAGAAAAAATCCAAATTTCCTACAGACCTGTCTCTAACGCTATTTCCCAATTGCAATTGAAAAATGACATGACATCTTTACTAACTATAAACTCTTCAGTAATATCTTCATTTTCAGCACCATCGTTATTAATTTCTATTCAGCATTTTAGGTGTTTGTTTATAGAAATTCTTCATTTTGAATAAAATTAAACTGATTTTACTTAAACCAATATGTATATGGCGAAGCGTAAATCAACTGAACAATGCATTCCATCAATAAAAATAATTTCGGGATATGCGTTTATATACCTTTTCATCCGATCATCTTGAACATAAAAACCTTTAAAATGTCATTTTTATCAACTAAAATATTGAACTCCGTACAAGGAGAAGTTTATTATTTTTTTTATCAATGAGACTAAAAATTTATGCAAAACTGATCAAAACTGTAAAAGTGAAATTAAGATATCTCAAAAACTAAGAAAGTTATAAATTTTCTTCTAAGTAGTGCACCAGATGAGATTGTAAGCCGAAAGAGTAGGTTCTACTATTTTTCTCGTACTGTCCACCAGATATTTCACAAAATGTGTTTTTGAAGATGGCGGCTGACGCCCCTTTCACTTCAATTAGGATTAACTTTCAGGGGAGACGTTCCAATAATAAAATCTCTTCTGTAGAAGATTGCAAAAAAGTAGGACTATACTTTATTGTATGACAATTAATCAATTACGATGACGGAAATTAAATTAAAATAAAGTCAGACATGCGTCAATAATGTCGTATCATAGAATAAGAGTTTGGTTGATAATACGGCGCTTCGGCTATACGGATACGTGACATCATACATACCACAATCCGCGAGAAAAAACAGCAACTTTAATATTATAGTTCTCCATTATTTATTTACCATATTCAAAAATTTTTTTAGCGATTTATTACTTTTTGTCTTTATTGTTAATAAATGTAAAAGCATATTATATTATTGCTACCATGAAACTTCTCCAGTGTTTATTAAAAATCTGATCTGTTCAAATTGGTGAGACCTTTTAAATTTAGTCTGCATCGTTACTCATTACCAAACGTAGAGGACCACACGTTGTTGAAACTTTTATTTGAGCGCTTTTTTACAAGTGTTTACAAGTTTTTAGCCTCTTTTCATAAACGTTTTTTGAGCGCTTTTTTCCAAGCATATTTATAAGTTTTTTACACGATTTTTACAAATATTTTGACGTTTTTAGCATTTTTTACAGCGCTGTTTTTAGTGCCTTTCTACAAGTTTCTACAAGTTTTTATAGACCTTCATAAACATTTTTTTAGCTCTTTTTTATACGCAAATATTTTAGACGTTTTTAGCCATTTTTCACACGTTTTTCGAGCACTTTGTTCAGCGCTATTTTACAAGTTTCTGCAAGTTTTTTAGTCCTTTATAAATGTTTTTTAGCGCTGTTCTATTTCAGGCGTTTTCAATACATTCCTATAAGCTCATTATGGCGCATTTTTATAAGTTTTATTATATACATTTTTAGAGTGCTTTGTTAGCCCTTTTTTACAAGTTTCTACAAGTTTTTTAACCCATTTTCAAAGCGATTTTTAGTCCTTTTTTAAACACTTTTAGAGCGCTATTTTACAAGCATATTTACAAAATTCTATAAGTTTTTCACAACGTTTTTAAATTCCTTTTTATATGCCTTTTAGAGTTTTCAAAGAAAAAAACTTCTTATACCCTTCACCCAACGTTGACACCAACACATTTTTATAGCGCTTTTAAAACTTTTATTTCAGTGCTTTGTTTATCGCTTTTTTCCAAATATCTACAAGTTTTTAGCCATTTTTTAAACATTTTTTTAACGCTTTTTTACACGCATTTTTACATGGATTTTTACAAATATTTTAAACGTTTTTGGCACTTTTTACACGAATTGTGAACGCTTTATTTAGCGCCTTTCTACAAGTTTCTACAAGATTTCTTAGTCTTTTATAAACGTTTTTTTACACTCATATTTACAAGTTTTTTACACGATTTTTACAAATATTTTAGACGTTTTTAGCCCTTTTTACACGTTTTTTAAACACTTTATTTAGCGCTTTTTTACAAGTTTCTACAAGTTTTTTAGTCCCTTATAAATGTTTTTTTAGCGCTTTTTTACACTCATATTTACAAGTTTGTTACATGATTTTACAAATATTTTAGGCGTTTTCAAAGCCCTTCCTATACGCTGATTTTAGAGCCTTTTTATATGTTTTTCAGGCGCTATGATAAACATTTTTGAGCGCTAAGTTAGCCCTTTCTTACAAGTTTTTTTAACCTCTTTTCAAAACGATTTTTACTCCTTTTTTAAACACTTTTTGAGCGCTTTTTTACAAGCATATTTACAAATGTAAATTTACAATTTACACGGTTTTTGAATCCCTTTTTATATGCTTTTTATGCATTTGTCTACAGCTTTTTCTAGCGTCTTTTTCCAAGTTTTTTACACGAGTTTTTAAATGTTTTTTGAGCGCGTTGTTTAGCGCTTTTTTTTAACACGGTTTTTACAAGTTTCTACAATTTTTTTACACGTGTTATTATACGTTTTTTAGACCTTTTTTATACGCTATTTTTACACCTTTTTTATGCATTTGTTTAAAGGTTTTTTCGCACCTTTTTAAGTAATTGGAGTTTATGAATATTATCGTGAGCCCAGAGAAGTGTGCGGGCTCAGCTAGTTTCTAATCAAATTTAAATAATAACTATAACTTAGAATTTTTGTACTGCAATCGAATTATTTCATGGGTAAAGTTGCATCGAGTTAAAATGAAACAAACCTATAATTAATCTTGATGTTTGAAGGAATAATCCATCAAAGGGATTAAGTAGGTATAATTTACACATTCACAATGCGTTCAAGCTCTTTATGCATATCTAAATGAAATACGGTTGTAATTATCCTATACGGTAATTATTCTGATTCAGAACACCTAAGCAATATGTGGTTTAATGTAATTTTAATGTGGTGTTCTATAAAAAATAAATAACTATTCTAACGCTGTATATAGAACATGTCTTCTCTATATAAAATTTTAGAGCAGAGATATTGTATAACGAAACATTTTCTTTTACATTTTACTTTTCTGTGATTTAGCTCAAATTTTTCACCACGAATAGATTTTAAAATCTACCAAAAAGTAGGATAATTAAAATAAATGAAGATTGTGAAAAAAATTTTAAGGAAAGTAAACTCTAATGAAAATTAAATAATGAATTTTAATGAAATTATTTATAACATGAACAAATAACTTAGCTTAGCTGAAAAGAGATACCATTTGAGTGATCTTCTTGTTCTTCATAAGGCTTCTGAATTGTGCTGAAGAGAGGCCTATCAGGTATTTTCAGGATAGCAACTGAAAATGCAATATAGAAATTATAGATACTCTAAATCTGCGTCAATGTAGCAGATGCTATGAAGGTGCTGTGAAGATAGCAGTTGCAGTTGTTCTAACAAGTACCGTGAATGTAGCATATGCTGTGAACCCCAAAGATATTGTTGCGTAAATTAACAATATAATATAGTTAAACATTTATATGAGATAAAAATAGGTGGATACTGAGATCAAATTTGAACCATGTTTTATCGGTTCACCAGACCTGATTTTTGATAGAAGTGGAATTTAGCGATAATGTGCCAGAAAAGAAATAAATTCGGAGTTAAAATATACAGGGCAAAAAGAAAAATGAAATATAGAGCGGCCCAGAAAAAAATGTAGCAATTGGTCATCAAATTCCTGTAAATTACTTGTTAGAAATTTACATACTAAAATTCCGCTTGCATGCTAATTTACTGTTCTTAGAAAAAATAAAAATAAAAGATGATTGTCATTCTATCTCTTCCTATTTTCACTTTTAAACTTAAAATAAATATTTATTCCTGAAATATTCTAAAACGCTTATAAATTGTAGCCGCACGTAAAAACTGCAGGTTTCTCTCATTAATTTGAAAAGAGTGAATTTGAGATGTTAACCTCGTCTTAGCAAAAAGCAGCTATGAGCATATTGTTAGAATACTGTTTAGCATCAATTATTTTAATGTAATTAAAGACTTAAATTATCACAGTGTAACAACTTCATAGCCTTTTTAAGTTAAAAGTAAACAGTGCAAAGCAAATTTAACGTGTTTTCCTCTATAATTATAAGGAAAAGGCGCTAATTTATCAATTAGGTGTTTTCCGCTTTATAATTATAAGAAAAAGGCGCTACTTTATCAATTAGTCTTTCGGTTGAGAATTCAGCAACGGCTGAACGGATCCAGCCCATTAATGACTTGTTTATGACTCAACTATGACGATCCAGTACTTGACTTTCCGGAACGCTCTCACGCTATCAAGGATTGCCTCGAAGACCACCTTCGATTTATAGTCCGATGAATAGTTGCTCTGGGAAATATCAGTAAAGGAACAAAATACTCCAGTGGTATTGATACATACCTTAGCTGGCATGGAGAGTAAGTTTTACTTGCTGGGTTGTCAGTTCTACTGAAATCTTGCTTCTACTCCGCTATCAGATTTGGAGCGAATGTTTTGATAGCGGACCGGTGCGGAAGTAAAATCTCGAACTCTGCATACAATGTAAAGTGAATTTGGATAGTCTTGATCTAGCTCGAAAAGCATACATAACTAATATAGTTAATGCAGAATTTTTGTTTTTAGAAGACGCACTAATATTTTTGATGATGAAGCTAAAGAAAATATTTCCCCTGCAAATGGTTGAAATATTGAAGTCATACTTATACCAGTGAACATTTGGAGTTAAAATATAAAATGAGTACTCTGAGCTCAAACCAATAAACGCAGGGGTCCCACAAGGTAGTGTTCTTGGACCAATACTATACCTTTAGTATATATCTGACATGCCGAACCGAGAAAATACAATATTAGCCACATTTCCTGATACCACAATAGTCTCAGCAGTAACAGCAACTGGAGAAGAAACAACGGCCAATCTTCAAACTGCAGTTAATGATATAGAACACTAGTCTAAAAAAAATTAATGAAGATAAGTCTGTCCACATAAACTTTGCTAACAAAAGAATAAATTATATCCCAATAAATCTGAACAACAGTATTATTCCTAATAAGAAAACAGCAAAATAAATGGGCACTTAAGTGGAAGGAACATGTTAAAAATAAAACGGAACAGATGAAAATAGAGTATAGAATATATAGTCTCAGTGAGTCTAGGCAACCACGCAACTGTGTTTTAGGCAGGAACCATTACAAAGACAATAGTCAGGGCATCCATTAATCGATGGAAGCTAAATATGTTTCAAGAATGGTGAAAGAACTCACCAGGGCAGAGACAAGACAAAGAGTTCATCATAAGACCATCGCCAAAACTCACAGAGTACCTACTAAATCAGAACAGAAGAACTACTAGAATAATAGTATTCCTTCTTACAGGGCACTGTAGGTTCAACAAACATATGAATACAGTAGGAGGAAGCCATTTTCAGGTTTTGTCAGAAAGAAGAGGAAACTGCAGTACATATACTTTGTTACTCTGAAGGGCTATGTAGGCTAAGGTTTCTACTATACGGCGAAGAAAATCCTAAAGCGGTATGTTACATAGGAGAACTACTTACTAGATTATGGAGTCTAATAACTAGGACAAGTCTAGATAAGGTTCTCTAATCGAGAGGACAACAACAATAGATCTAAAAAGTTCGCGGTGGAAGAGGTATTGGTACCCAAAGTCCCTTCTTTTCTAATCTAATCTAATCTGGGTAGATACTCGCAGCTTTCCATTTAGAACACAGCGTTTATTTACAAATAGGCTTTGTGGACTTATGACCTACAACTATGGAGTTGTAGCAGAAAAACAATTATAGATGCCTTGAAACGTTCAAAAACCGAATATTAAGGAACATCGTAGGTGATCCTTGGTATGTCCAGAACAATGATTTACATAGAGGCCTCAAAGTCAAATCTATCCCAGATAAAATTAGGAGAGCCGCCAGGAGACATGAAGAGAGGCTCCATAAGCATCCCAACCTTGAAGTGCTCCAGCTTCTAGACAACCAACTCCAGATGCGAAGGTTCAAAAGAACTAAACTATTTGATCTTATGTAAGTAATAAGCTAGTATAAAGCAGAGTCTGTGCTGTGCTGTGAAGTCAAAACAAGGAAGTCGAAAACAAGAATGGACCACAGGTGACATCTATATTACAAATTTTTAGGTTAAAGCAAAAATGTTGCTTTTCCATTGTTCAAAAAAAATGATGTACTTTTTAGTAATAATAATTTAACTTGTATGAAGTTAAACAGCATTGAAGTATTGACAGTTTAGAATCAGTGGGTTAAATTTCTCCATAAAGTTCCCAGTTTTTAACATCTTAGCCACGTTGGGATCAAAATAATTGGAACAGTGGGCATTTTATTCCAAGAACGCATATGACCTTCTTCGTGTGTGGTGAATTGTTTTGACCTCCAGTTTTGCCGAATTATTTCTCTTCTTAATGTGAATTTCTTCTTGATTTTGCTAAAATTCTAAAATTTGAGTTATTTGCTATGGTCGAGGAAGTCGCAACACTGATATTTGTAGAGGAAAAAAGTGACTGCTATCTTATAGAGTCCTTTGATTTTTCTGAAAGTTTACTTTATAAGATCTAAAATCCAACCCCTCTAGCCTCTGGAGAACCCACTGTTCTACGTTTATTTAGTATTTGATTCCTCCAAGGATACATCTAAGATACATTTTACGAAGAGACGCACATTGATGTTTGTCAATTTCTCCTTTGATTTTATTGCAGTCGTAACAGCTTAAACCTTAGACTAGAAAACCCCAATATGAAAATGTATTAGCTGTTAAATGGAATATAGCGGATATTAAAAGTTTCCTCTTTATTTAAATACCTTAGGCCATAGCCGTACCACTTTTATAGGAATTTCAGTTCTTCTTATTTATGCAGAGATTCTTTTTGATCACAACAGTAAATAACTACTACGAGTTGAGCAAAGTGCGACGATTAAAGCAAATAATATTGAGACTCACTATCGCCGGAGGCGATCAGGATTATATTTTGGCCGAAATTTCTGAAACCGACCAGTCTTCGAGATGGTGAAACATAGAATGTTAGTGAAAGTTTGACATCATTTAAACGCAAGCTATAATTTGCTGTTGTAATGCTCTTTGCATATTTATGCCATCGGTTTGGCGCTTTAGTATCGGTTTGGCGCTTTAGTATCGGTTTAGCGCTTTAGTATCGGTTTGGCGCTTTAGTATCGGTTTGGCGCTTTATTACCGGTAACAGTTTGCTTCGGGCACCACCTTCCGTTTATAGTGTGAAGGCCACCTGCTACGGATAGCGTCAGTGAAAATATAATATTCCAGGAGTCGCTATGGAGGAGAAAATTTACAAAATGGATCTATGAAACAAAGTTCTATTTTCCAGTTTATAAATTCATATAACAATAAACTATACTAACAGTGCGTCGACGGATGGCTGGCCCTGTGAAGAAAATACTCAGCCCAGGCCGCTTTCCATCGATTATCCCGGTTAAAAATATAACAAATGAACGGTTCTCTCTGGCAGGAACAACGCTGAAAAATAATGTGTGTTAGTACGCCGACAGATGGCTCTCTCCAGCAGAAGCAATTCTGAAAACTAATTTAAAAGTTAGTACGCCGACAGATGGCTGCCTCTGTGAAGTATATACTCAGCCCAGGCCGCTTTTTGTCGGTTATCCCGATTAAAAATAAATATACAGCTCTCGCCGGCAGGAACAATGCTGAAAGATTATTTAAAAATTAGAAGGAAAAATCGGACTTTGAAGAAATTTACAAACGTGACCTTCACTTTACCAATACTCTGCTGAACGGTGTTCTGGTCTGGCTGGTCATCTGGCATGGTGGTTCGCCTTGTGGTGCTAGCACAACTGACTTTATATTCTCCTTTGAGTGAGAAGCAAGCTTCTAAATTTCCCACTCTTGCTTTTACTTTCGAATCTAGAAGGATTCGGATATGGGTGTTGTCGATATCGCGGACTTTGTAATTTCACAGATTTATATTAATTCAAAACAACGGACTTTGAAAATTTCACGAAATTTATTTCTATTTAAACTTAGAACAGCTCACCCGGTATATAGTACGTCACGGTAGCTCCTAACAACGGTCGACTTGATCTGAAGGTGTCTGCGGACTGACTGAATTATTGCATTTATTTTTCACCATCGATTAGTGATGGGGTTCTCGAATACCAAGAATCGAATAGTATTCGATTCTTTAAAGTTCTCGAAGTTCTCGGTTCTCGAGCGAGAATCGGTGTCCGTGCTCGAGAATGGGTGTGGGTGCTCGGATAAGTAAGATTAAGTTTTTTCGACCGATATCTGTTCTCGTTTTCAATTTTTGCTTATAGCTCGAGTTATGTGAAAAAAAATACTTACAAAAAACGAAACAAGCAACACAAAACTTGAACTTTATAATTTGAAAATTCCAAGTGTCGATAATACGAAAATCCGAACACCGAGCCGACCATAAACCGAGAACTGACACTTTCTAATCAAATTAATCCGACCGAATATTGAGCTGAATAAATTCGGTACTCGGCTCTCGGTCAAGTTCTCGATTCTTATCAGTATTCGAGAACTGAGTTCTCGATTCTTTAAGGAATTCGATTCTTTCCATCACTACCATCGATAGCCGTATTGAATCGACTGTCAGTGTAGAGAGGAAACGACTAGGTGGCTTCATTAGCGGTGTAGTATTAAGGGCGGAAGAGAGTCGATGCGTCAGAAGAACTGAGGTGTAGAATTTATTAAAATAATATTTTTGTAAAAAGACAAATATTAAAGGATATAGGATAATTAATGCTTTTCTAGTTATTAAAATTAGCCGGAGTTAAGTAACTTCGTTAGACTGTTTTCTGACATTTTTTTGACGTGCTACTAACCAGTCTTCTTCTAGGAGTATGTGTACCCCATCGCTCATCTAAAATATAAATTATCCAGCTAATTTATTGAGTTTATATAAATTACTCAGTAACGATAGTTGAATCGTGAATTAGTCTCCCAGACTATATTCTCGGTGATATAAAAAATCCAATCCATCAATTGATACAAAAGAATTTTAGCACAGATTTATCCATCACATTTCATTGAGTGTTATGTTTTAGCCGCGTGAGGTAGGGTTATATAGGGAGTTATATAGATAATTTACTATCTATTTTATAAGGTCATTATGGCTTTACGTTTCTGGACGGCGCGGTAACGATAAAGCGAAGGAATTTATCGCTGGTTAAGTGAAATATGACCCGAGATTCCTTGACTAGAAGAAGGCGGAGGTCCTGATACTTGACACGGGACTAATAGAAGGAACACCGTGTTATTACTGGGTGCTGAAAAGGTCGACCAAAAATATATGTGAAAAGTACAGTGACGGAGAAGTAAAATAAATGAAAATCCTAATTATTTATAATTTTCATTAAATAACATCAATTATCACATTACATTATTCATGTAAATGTGTTCCCCTTAAAATTTGGCCTGTATCCGTCCCTGATCTGAATTTTATAAATGGTTATTGATTGGAAGTTTAGGTACCTAAATACAAAAAAAATTATTAAAACGGATCACAACCGATAAGAATGGTATTAAATAAAAATTGAAAAGCTGACATTGTGTTTAACAATTTTTACAATTCGGGATAAATTTAGATAGGTTTTAATACTGATCTTCTTTTTGATACACCCTATATAATTCAAAATAATTCTAAATTATACGCATATAAACTATGTAAAAATTTTAGTAAATTATGAATCGTTTAAATTTACTGATTTAAAAATTTTTATCTCACAGTATAGTATTTTATTTTTAAATCTGTTACAACCGAAACGTAAATTTTTTATTCTTTTCTGCCTTCATAAAATGCAGACTAACAAAAAAAGCTGAATATCGAAAAAGACTAATTTCCCCTGAAGCGCCGCGAAAAAATGATGCACTATTTATCAACCGAGAAAACACCTTTATTATAATATTGCACATGGTGCCGGGCTGATATCTCTCTTTGTACAAAGAAACTTCAAGTTTAGATTGTGTCATTACGTTCTGACAGTTTGACTGGTGTTTCAGGATGAAGAAAAGTGAAGGAAGTAGCAATAGCACAGCCGCCTGTGATACTCAGGACTCGAGGGGCCAAAGCCGACCTGATCCAGATACTTTAGATCCCAAATATAACTTTAGAATTGGAATATATGGATGGAGGAAAAAGTGCTTGTACATTCTCATCTTGGTATTGCTTATTATGGTTGTTGTAAATTTGGCGCTTACTCTTTGGGTACTTAAAGTTATGGAATTCTCATCGGTGAGTATTTTTTTTAATTACTATACTATACATAGAATATTTGAACTAAAAATTTTTTAATGGTGAATCAATTCATGTCTTTTAGATTTTAGTAATAACTGTAAACACTGTAATTTTCATTTAAACATAACAAAATACACAAAAAATGTTTTGATTAATTTATTCTTTTATACGTGGTGTTAATTACTGTTTATGAAATGACCATATTGAGTAGAAATTTGCTTTGAATGATTTAAATTGATTTTACTTTGCTATCACTGGCACAACTTCAAAGATGGATACTGCAACGCATTGCTAGTCATAATCCAGCCATCGATATCTGATAGGAATCAAATTAGTATATTATAATTCATTAGGTTTGATCATTAGCTTGTTTTTTCATTTCAAGTTATTTAGTATCATTTTTGATTTTGATCTATTACAAGGAAAGCCTCCCACTAACAAATATAGCCTGTCCAATTTTTTTGAAAAAGTTTACATACAGCGACTTAAAGTATTCCTAAAGAGCTACATTGTGATTCCTGATCACCAATTCGGTTTCCGAGAAAAGTATGGGAATATAGAACAAATCGATCATTTATAGGAAAAGCCAGATTTAGAATGCAGTATAAGCAGCATAGCCCAATACATTTTAATAGGCGGCGATGCCAGCTTGGCGCGGCAACGGAACAAAATCCAGAATCATCTAAGCCGCTTGATACGGTCCTGGTGTGCTCAACCTTCCGTTTTCTAACGTTTCCGGCTACCTGACATCAGCTTTGTTCCTACAAGCATCACAGACAGTCCGTGACAATCCGATTCGGCGCAATAGACTCGGAAACGATCCTACAAAGATTTCTGGTTGATTGGAAACTCCAAGTTCCCATATGTTTTGTGGATAGTTTGCAAATTGTCAAAACAGGTAGCGGATTTTTCACCAATAATATGTTCGAATCATGCGCCCTCACAATTTTTGAAAACGAGTCACAAACGACGTTATTGTTCTCATTCCCTTAGTACCATTCATAATATATTTTTTATTGTGATGTGATATTTTCTCCGCTTTCATTACATAAGGCAAAATAACAAATTTAATTTCAAACAATGAGTGATTTTGAATCATCTGACGATACAGACCCTTCAATGCTCTCGGATGTGGATTCAGATTCAGACTTTGAAGATCTTGCGGAACAAAGGGTTAGGCCCAAAAATCGAAACCGCTGTATTGCTGAAAGATTTGCGACAAGTGAATATTACGCAACACAAGCAGGCCCTTAGGGAAAATTAAGTTCAGTGTAGCACACCTATATGTTAATATAATACAAATACTAACAGTCATATTCATAAAAATATTTTAATTCATGTTTTAAACGTGTATTAGTTAAAACGCTCTGTAAGCTTACAATATGCTTTAAAGTTTGTGCTATTCATAAATGAGTAGTAACAGGTTAGTAACTAATATACAGATAAAATGCACTTTTTAGGGATTTTAGTAAAGTTATGTTAATTTGTGAGTGTCAAAATTTTTATAACCTCACCAAACGTCACAATTCAAACGTTTTTGTTTGCACATAAAGATTTATTGTAACGCAAGTGGACAATTTGAAAAGTATTTCGAAGAAAAGAGGGCAAAATTGGTTTGATGAAGATAAATGTGATTTTATATTAAGTTCAAATTATAGCCTTCAAAAATATTCAAAATTTTTCAAAATTTAGATTTGAAAAATGAATGGTGTGGGGGTGTTTCCAGGGGCGTGGATTCCTAAAAAAAATATCCATTCTGCTCTAGCTCTTTTAGTTTCTGAGATAATTTAGTTTTTAAAAAAATGGTGAAAGTGCCACTTCTCGATAATTCGTTGAAAAAATGTAAAAAAAAACAAATTTGAACGAAACCAAAAGCTATTCTCAATTCGTATCATATTTCTCTATCAAGAAATAAAATTTCTTTTAAATCGGAGTAAAAAAATATCTGACCCGAAAAAAATGGCAGGTTATATTATAGCCTTCAAAAATATTCAAAATTTTTCAAAATTTAGATTTGAAAAATGAATGGTGTGGGGGTGTTTCCGAGGGCGTGGATTCCAAATAAAAGTATCCATTCTGCTCTAGCTCTTTTAGTTTCTGAGATAATTTAGTTTTTAAAAAAATGGTGAAAGCGCCACTTCTCAATAATTCGTTGAAAAAATGTAAAAAAAAACAAATTTGAACGAAACCAACAGCTGTTCTCAATTCAAATCATATTTCTCTATCTAGCAATAAAATTTCTTTTAAATCGGAGTAAAAAAATATCTGACCCTTTAAAAATCTTCAAAATTTTTCAAAATTTAGATTTGAAAAATAAATGGTGTGAGGGTGTTTCCAAGGGCGTTGATTCCAAAAAAAGTATCCATTCTGCTCTAGCTCTTTTATTTTCTGAGATAATTCAGTTTTTTTTTTTAATAGTGAAAGCGCCACTTGTCAATAATTCGTTGAAAATATGTAAAAAAAACAAATTTGAACGAAACCAACTAGTAAAGCTTAGGTCAGTAATAGAGCCGAAGAAAAATAAGTATTTGATATATTCTGAGTAAGTCATAAGATCATTTTATCTGAAAAACCAAAGGCCAAATAGCTCATTTCGCTCAAGGATAAACCGGCAGGAAATATAAAATTAAAATATTTTCCATATTTTTTCTATTTTTATCAGTTTTTCATTATTTTTTCCTATTTTTTCTTTATTTTTTCTTATTTTTGCATTATAAAATTGCAAAAATAACCATAGTAATCAAAGTAACTTTTCACATCTTAAATTATTAATCGGTACTAAAGAATCTCTATTTTTCGTTACGTTACAATTTCTGATTGTTAAATCCTACTACTAGCCGGGCTAAGACACTTAGATCCAAAAAAGAACAATTATTAATATAAGCTTCAGTCCAGCACCTAACGAATAAATCCTTTGAGTTTATCATCAACTCCTGATGATTCAACATAGTTAGCAAAACATACGTACACTGTTAAAAATTGTAGTTTTGGTTAGTGGTGACGATATTCTTTAACAAGTAAATACAAGGTTATTTTGTTTACTTAAAATAAAATAAAAATGGCGTCCCTAGTTATATTTGGTAGTTGATCTGTATGTATTTAAAGTCATAGAATTCAAATATGTAAAAATATACTGAATGTTCCATTGGAATTTACTATTTTTATACTATAATATCCGATAAAATCTTATTTCGGCCAAATAATTAAATATTAGGTCTATAACCCATTTACACCCTATATGTATACTTCTATTTATATTTTGAATTTTTCTGTTTCACTCCTCTGTAAAACTAACTGATTTTTTACCAATTATCAGAATATTAAATTTTCAAAATTTATAAAATTCTCAAAAATATTTTTAATCATATTCCTTTTCCTATATCTTAGAAAGTACAAGTAATTTGAATCATTTAAATAATTTTTTTTTAAAACAAATGTTAAACCGTTTTAGTATTAGAATAAAGAAATTATTACCATTTTTTCCACTCTCTATATTAACTTTGAAACTTACACATATATTATAATTCTTTTATTCCACATTATATCGCAAATGTCTATTATTCAGTTGCATATTTAAATAAAAAAAAACTCTAGCGCTCAAATTAACGTTTCAATTAAAACGCTGCAACAAAAGCTGGCCATTAGTTTAAACCTCCCCTCTAGACTTCTTTTGGTCCAGATAATGATTTGTTCGAGTAATGAATACATTTTATTTTTTGCAGCATCCGTCATTGTGCACGGACTAAAAGACTTCTAATTATAAAAAAAAGTGAATACTCTTTAGTTATGTCTACCCTTAGGTTAACTTCTTTATTTCGATACCTCGGGATATAATTAGCACATGAAACGAAAATTCTTTAAAGGGCTGCAAAAATGGAACGGTCGGAAGTTTGCTCGTAACACACAGTTGATTTTTTTTTCTTTATTGTAAGTGGAAAATGGCAACGAAAGGTTCTGTGTACGTAAATTGATACGTTTACAAGCAATTTTAAAAAAGCCTGTTAAAAATGTATTAAGGGAAATGGAAATTTGTTATTTTTTCTTAATTACTTTACTTCAACAAAGTAGAAAAACAGCCAATAAAATATATTGTATAAATGTGACCATTTTTACGGGTAGCAAATACCATTGTCTTGTCAAAACACAGAACAAGAATCTATTTAGTTAGGAAAACATATGTTATATATTTTAAGTTGCATTGACGATACAAAATGGTTCCCAGCGGGGCTTGGTAGTTTTTGGGCAAGTTTGATGTTATTAACATTGATGCCTCGCCGGAAATCATAGGACTTAACTTGCCGAGTTGCGCTTGGTCAAAAGTGTTTTAAACATATCGCCACATATATCGTCACACAGAAATGCAAAGATTTATTCATTTTTGTCAATGTTAATATTTTTTAAAAATTTATGAGTTAAAATATTTTTCAGTAAATGACTAGGTTACTTATGGTTAGAAATCCTATAATAGTCAGTTAATTTTTATGTTTCGTTGGGTAAAGACCTGTTTTCATTCATCTTTGAGGTTCTGTCGGGCAGGCGAGGGTTTCCAAGAATTAATCAATCGTTTTTATGATTAATAATAACTGGAAATGTATAATATTGGCTCTATCAACGGAAAAGGTACGTAAAACTTCACTCAAGATGTGATAGAACTTCTACAGTGAGGACCAAAAGTGTTACCCCCCCCCCACTGTAACTCGTCTACGAATGAATTTTCGAAAAATCGCCCAAACACGTCAATTTTAATTCATATCGAAGTAAGTTTATGAAGAAAAATTTCACCCTTAACTTAATGCCCTAGAGTAGGGAAGCTACCCCCATGAAAATTTTAAATGGCAAGGGGGGTCAAGTGGCAGCTCTTCAGAAAAAGGATTCAATTCTCTATTTGGCAGTGTAAAAAAAATAAAATTTGCTTCATTAACACAAGAGAAAAGTATCTTTAAAGATAAAATAAATTAAATAAATCAAAAAACCACTGCACATCTTTACTGTTCTTTTTGTCTACTAAAAGGAATAATAACTGTATCTTATCATTAAGAAAAAGTAGATTTTTTTCTTTTCAATGTAAAATCAATTGTGAACCTTCATCCATTTAAAGTAAAATAATTTAAAATTTTAACTCGCATCTGTTGCCTACTAGGAATTTAAACCGAAATTCATCGATTATTTTAATTTTCAAAATGGTTTTACCGCGGAACGTAAATGAAAAGTGTGAGGCAATTATTATTTGTGGTGAGGCTAATCGCAACTATCATGAGTCGGTAAGAATTTTTAACGAACGTTTTCCTTATCATCCCATTGATAGACATTATTTTAAATTAACGGTATCAAAATTTTTTGACACTGGCAGCATTTTAAACAAAAAACGTACTGGTCGTTCCCAATTAAGCGAAGAAAAGCAAATTCACATTTTAGGTGAAGTTGTAAATAACCCGTCCTCATCTAGCAGAGCTGTTGCTGTGAATTGCGAAGTAGGAAAGAGCACCGTAATAAGAGTCCTAAAAAAGTATAAATTTCACCCTTATAAATTAAGGATGGTACACCAATTGACTGAAGACGACCCGGGCCGACGACTAGAATATTGTGAAATAATAGCCAACAATACCTTAAGGAATCCCAACTACTTACACCACATCTGCTTTAGTGATGAATTTACTTTTTTTTTTGAATGGTAACGTACACAAAAACAATGTTAGATATCGGTCTGATGAGAATCCTAGGATTATTCGTGAAACTCACACACAATTCCCGCAAAAAATTAATGTATGGGCAGGAATATTGGGTAACCATATCGTCGGTCCATTATTTATTGAACAAAACCTTAATGGTGTTCTTTACTTGGAATTGCTGGAGACATTAATAAATCCATTGATATTAGAAATAGTTGAAAATAACCCCGAAGAATTTAATATGGATATAATTTTCCAGCAAGATGGTGCTTCCCCTCATTACGCAGTAGTTGTCAGAAATTATTTAAATGCAGTTTTGATAGGGCGAAGGGGACCTGTGGAATGGCCCCCAAGGTCACCAGATTTAACTCCATTGGATTTTTTTCTTTGGGGTTATCTAAAAACTGAAGTTTACGAAACTGAGTATGAATCCATTCAAGAGATACGTCAACGGATAACGGAAATTTGTTCAACAATCACACCAGAAACTTTACAAAACGTAAGAGAAGCCACTAAACATAGACTTTTTTTCTGCCAAGAAGTAAATGGAGAACATTTCGAACATTTGCTCTAATACCTAATAATAATTGAGAAAAGAACAGTAAAGCAGTTTCGTGGCCGTTTGATTTATTTTATTTATTTTATTTTTAAAGATACTTTTCTCTTGTACTAATAAAGCAAATTTTATTTTTTTTACACTGCCAAATAGAGAATTGAATCCTCTTTCTGAAGAGCTGCCACTTGACCTCTTTTGCTATTTAAAATTTTCATGGGGTAGCTTCCCTACTCTAGGGGATTAAGTTAAGGGTGAAATTTTTCTTCATAAACTTACTTCGATATGAATTAAAATTGACGTGTTCGAGTGATTTTTCGAAAATTCATTCGTAGACGAGTTAAAGTGGGGGGGTAACACTTTTGGTCCTCACTGTATAATAAAGACTAAAGAAACACAGAAAAAAAGAATAAAAAAATAAAAATTATTCATAATATTTTAAATTATTAAATTAACCAGAAAGGCAAATTGAGGTCAAGTCGTGGAACTCAACGTATGATATTTAATCCACAGGATATAACAAAATTCTTTATTTCTCAACAAAGTCACATTATGTCGCAATTTGTAAAACATATCAAGTTAAATTTCGTAACTAAGCACAAACGGCTACTAGGCAAAATAATCGCTGAACCAGCGAAAAGAATGTCGCGAAAAGTATCACGATTTATCCCGCTCGTGGTACTACGTCAAATTCATGGTCAATGAGAAAACGGGAGCGCGCGACCATGTTAGCTACGAAACACGCAACTTGTCGAAGCCGCGGAAAAAAAATGGCACCTCCAATGAGCGAATGTGTACGTCAAAAAACATATCTCACGGGGGTGTCTCGACGAATGTCGCGAAGCGATGTCGAGCAAGAAAGAAATTTGGTGCAGCAGTCGAAAGTCGGTACCAATTATAAGCGGTCGAAGTAGGTACCGACGGACGTGAAATCTCTTCACCGGCGCAATTATTTTGTTTCCTGTGTGTTAACTTGCACAAAGATGGTGAGAAATAAAAACAAAAATTTTGTTTAAGTGAGACAGCATAAGAGCGTCAAAGGATTAGCCGAGGGAATCAGCTCATGGTAAGCGAAGTCTAATTTGTCAAACGTTGAAACATTTTAGTTTTTTTGTGCTATAAAGTACATTAGAAAAAATTGAGGAAAAGCTCTTTGGACTTCTGGCCTTTTGTTCATTTCAGTTAAGCGAAAAATTGAATAAAGAAAAAAAATAAGGGACATTGCTTCTCCACCTTTAAGTACCGCCAAGGAAAGGAGTCCAATTTGTTATAATTAATTGCCATAATTTTTTTGTCAGTTTTTTTATTCTTAAAGATTTTTTTTACGTAGATAACCAAAATTTAGCTACGTTTAGTAGTCTACTTGTTTTCTTGTCAGCTTTAATTAGAAATTTTTGACATAAGGGTCGTAGAGATTTTATTTATAATTACTCAGTTTGTCTTTTGAGTCAATAAGGCCAGATCCGCGGAAAAATTTTGGTGCTATCTGCAGTATATGTTTTAAATATTTTATTACTGATGGTGATCGTAAGATCGCCATAATTTGGGTTCTCTGTTATAATTGTCACAGTTTTTCACTATTAAATTTTTTTTTGTAATTCAATCAGTCAGTATATTTGTTTTTTTCTTTTCCTAATTTTTTTATTTATGTTTTTTTTTTGTCACAGTCTTGTTTTTTTTTAATAAACCTAGCAAAAAGTTCATTAGCGTATTTTAATTTTCTACGTCCAAGGGGATTGTAAGGGGAAGTATAAAGAAAGAGTTAGAGATTTAAAGGGATCAAAAAGTCAAATATTTAGTTAAGGAAAGTGACACCCTCCCGAATCCCAAATCCTGTCTGTAAGGTAAAGACTCTCGAACACCGCGAGAGCACGAACCACCCTTTCGTCTGAAGAGTAGTCGTTCTAGTCCAGAGAGTTCTGCAGGGGAGGTCCATTTTTCAGAGAATTGGCTAAGCTCCAGGCCATTTTTATTCTCTCCTAGGAGAGTGGTGACAACAGCGCTGCCGTAACATTTTATCATACATTTTTTCACCAAATATTTTTTCACTCTGTAGGTTATTATCAAAGTTTCACGAAAAAAAAATATCAAAACTTCTGGGTCATAATATTAAAAACTTCATGGATTATTACACTTCAATCACTGTTGACAACGTAAACTTGTATAATTAATTATGCCAATAATTATTATTTTATTGTAATTCACGTGCGCCTCGGTTCGCTCGGCTTAACAAGAAATATTTTATATACAAATTAAATACCATTAGTATACATGACGTATACACTTTTGGTACATTATTATTTGATTTTAGATTTTATTGAATTTTTTTAGGCCTAAATAAATATTTTTTGTTATAAAAACCATCTAAACTTAGAGAAGGATTCACACCGACATAAATATAAAATATCAAAACCAAATACGAAAATATATCAAACAACCTTTCAACTTCCCGCTACTAACCGCTCCTAAAACATGCTGAAATTGATTCACACAAGAAGACGCATCGTTTCCGCGGCCAAACATCCAATTCTGGTACCCATTGGCGTCCGCATCTTTGAAAAGTAACATTTATAAGTATATCTAAGTTATTATAAAATATATCATACTATTAAAAATAGTCAATATCTGTATCGATACTGAGCACAAAGTTTGAAATTTTGGAAAATAAAACTAATTTTTATGGTTATCTTGTTTTTTTCATATCATTTCTATATTCATGTACTGGTGTAACTTAAGTTCTTGCTTGCACGCATTTTTTTATGATCAATACGATGACAAAAGATCTTAATTTCGAATATTTATTGTTATGAATTTTAATATTACGAAATTGAATATTACAAAATTAAAATGATTATCAAAAATATTTAAAAAAAAAACCAACTTTCTAAATAGGTAGAAATTATTTATAAGCATCTGGAATAAGTTTTTATAGTCATGATCATAGTTTCTTTTAAATTCTAAAAAAATAAAATAAATTATAATGAGAAAAAAAACAGAAATATAAAACTTAGTTAGAGAAATAAAATAAATAAGAATAGAAACAATAAATATTTGAGTCACAATAAGTTATTTAAATAGAAAGAATTATGTATGATAAAAAAATAAATCATATTGTCAAGAGTGAACAGTAGATAATAAAATATGCAGAAAATTTACCATTATTTATGTATAAAAAAAAATGTGTAACACGATTTCTATGTTAATTTAATTTAAAATAAGTATTTAGATTAATATAAACAAATGTAAGCTTATCAATGAATATTTTGTAGGGTTATTAAATAGAATTTAAAAGTTTGACAGAATTCGCTAAATTTAATTGAAGGTTTTCATAAAGTAGCTATATGACTTTGCTATAAGAGTCAAAATTACTCATAATTATAGATAATTTACTGTCTTGAGACTTATTATAAAAAAATTTATTAATCAAGGAGATAATGAAAAAAAAAACAAAAGAAAGGGAGAGAAATCAACAAGATTGAGAAGAACGGGGTGAATTTTGATAAAATTAAAAAATTGTTATAAATTCAGTTGAAAAATAAAACAAAATTACGTAAAAAAGAAAATAACAGTAAATTTAACCCATATATCAGTGACTGTGCTAAAAGGATTGGTAAGAAAATACCAAATTATTTATAAAATTGATTGATAATAATCAATTGAATAAAGGTACTTACTTAATTTAAAGTTCAATCAAACAAATACGTCCGACGAAGGTTTTTTCCAATAAATGAACAAAGTATTCCTGGATATCAATAAATCTATGTACAATCCATGTTAAAATCCAGTGATAATTTCTGGTAAGAGTTTTTCTCGCAACAGCTGATTAGTGTCAGTAAATAAAGAGACAAGCGCACCAGGAAGAAAGAAAAAGATAGGCTTATGTGCAAATTCCGGTGTAGTGGCGTTTTGTAGGTTTTAACAGCGTTAAAGTTCCTCTAGACAAATTTTACGTGGTCAGGGCCGTAGTTAAGTTAATTATAGGTTGTATTTAGTGAATAGATATTCAGTTATCTTATCAGATAATCAATTTTGATAATTGATGTCACTCATGATAATTTATTTGAATTAAGTAAAAAAGAAAAATATACAGTTGGAAATAATGAAAAGTCAAAAACAATTGTGACTCATAATATTTAATTATAATTATTTTAAATACAGGGAAAGGGGTAATAATAAATAATACAAGTGAATTTGAATAATATTTAATTAAATCTATGTCATCAGCATATTTGTGTTTTCTTTAAATAAATAGTACAATTTATTTTTTAATGAAACTCACTCTATTTCATTAAACGTGAGAAATCTGAATTTGAACTCTACCCAGGAGTGGAAGTCTCATGATCTGAAAGAATTAAATATATAAAATTTTGCCTATTATATAAATAGGATGGCGCTCAACATAAAAATACAAAAAATAATCAATTTGTTTTAAGTTTAATATATCATAACATTATATATTTATTTAAAACCTGAAGCGCCATAAACTAATTGAACCAGTTAAAACTGGTACATTTAGATATTTGCTACAATTTCTACTATATTTTTCAGTCTGTTGCTGTGGGACTTTTTATCTAGTTAACTGTAAAACTTCTATAACGCTCTTTGCGTGGTTAATGCGGTCTTTTATTGACTTAGTCCAGGTTTCGGATTGCCTCGGGCGCCACCTTCCGTTTATAGTGTGAAGGCCACTTGCACGGGTATCATCAATGGAGAAGAATTACGACAGAGGTAGTTTTGGTATCGACTAAAGCACTGGCGGCCAGGAGGGCGGGCTTTACTTGCTCTACTGGGTTAAGTACCTCGGTATTTGCTGCTGTATTAAAACTCAAATAATGAAAAACCAAAAGTAGAAATATTTAACTTTATTCGGTCATGTCAGATGGTAATGGCACGCCAGGTAGGCTGGCGTGACGATCAGACTAACGGTATCGGGTACAATGGAAGTTGGCTTTGTTCCCTTTAGCTTGACCTATCTCTAAAGGTTGCTGATTGCTGATCAGTTACTGGATCTGGTTCTCGGCTCGAGCTCCAACTCAGACTGGCATTGCAACTCCAATTGGGACTGCCACAGCAACTCGGACTCGGACTGCCGCTGCAACTGGTGACAACGGAGTGAATCGTCCTTCTTGATAAGAACTTCGGCGTCTAAGAAGCACGGATGCGAGATTCTCCATCTGTTATATTCGAAGCTTCCATAATTATTACAGTACCTGTGTTACACTTTCAAAGTTAATTATGGATTAAAATTTGATTATCTACTTACATTTCCGCTATATATACGATAATATACAAAATGTCTTCAAATGTCGGGTACGTAACCTAGGGTTAATTATAAAACGAAAAAACATAAAAGTTTTAGGTTCACTCTTATTTGATTCCACGTTATAAAGTATAGAAAAGAAAATTTTCATAATTAAAATGCATAGCACAGCTATTAATGAAATTTTCAAAGTATCCTTGCCCTCCGCAACCCTTCTGAAGCGGTGACACGTATTATTTCATGGTGGTTTACGCGGAATCCGGTCCAACAATTCCTGTCGGAAGTTTGAAACTTGTGCGTAAACTTTGTCTTTCATGTACCCCCAAAAATAAAAACTAATCCACCTTAGACAAGATCCAAGGTATTGCTCTGTCGATAAATAGTAATAGCACTGTAATTTGGAAAGAAATAACAATTATATTTTTTCAGCATGCAGGATAATGATGCTATTGATGCAAAAATGGGAGAACAACTAATGGTGAGGTAGCAACAAATTTTGATAAATATTTTTTATAGCCATTTTTATTTACAATCTGTTGCAATATACAATATAACAATAAATAAATTGTGTGTTCATATAATGAAACTTGTACAAAACAGTTCATCAAATCATTCCTATATCTACATTAGCTATATTTTAAACATAACCGTGCGAACGTGTATTAGTCTACAAAAATTACACTAAAACCAGTACAGAGAGTCACCTGGGTAGTAATGTTTCAGGCACTAATTGTTTTAGGTCCATACCGATAGGATTTGGTTGAGCTTCTAGCTTCATAGATTTGTTTATACATATACTGTTGTCCGATTTCCTCTTTTACTATTGGTACTTTGAGATCTCTTGCAATTATGCTCTTAGGAACAATCAATCCATGGTCCTTGGGACATGATCCTGTACATCTTTGCTTGAACCATTTCAGTATTCCCAAGTTAGAGTTGAAAATAACATTGTAGATTACTTATTAAGTGTAGCTCTGATTTGTGACCGATTGGGCCAGTAGTGTTTGTGTAACATTATTCCGAGCTGCTTTATATTCGTAAAAATGTGCTTCCTTCATATTAGTCTACGATCAAAAATACTTCACCTCTTCTAGATGAGGGAGTTGAATATTATTTAATCTAACAGGACGAACAGGTATTTTTACGATTCGTGAAAGTCACTTGTACTAATTTACTTTCGTTGACTTTGATTCGCCATTTATTCAGCTAAGACTGGACTTGGAATAAGTATAACTGCAGTTGATGCGAAGCCATATTTTCCTCTACAAGTGAGGTTAAGAAGGCTGTGGTATTCCCCGACGTTGGTAAATGGGCAGTATAAATTAGGTATCGTATGGAACCAAGGATTAATGGGATGGACGGATAAGAATGCGTTCAGGTATTTTACTCAGAAGTTGCGGTCTTGTAGGTAGGATTATAGGATGTAAAAATAATTAACGATAAGTAAGTACTTTTCTCAGTTTGTACATATCGAAAAACAAAGCGGAACAGTATCTTTTATTCAAAATGTAGCGATATTCTTTTAACAATTGGATGAATTTGCTCAACTCTGGCGTATTGTCTTCTAAAACCAAACTTTGATCCTGGGATTATCTGGATTTCTTCTAAAATTGGCTCTAGTCTCTCTTTTAACAGTGATTCAAAACATAAGAGGTAGCAGGCTGTTATTTCTTTGGGGGGTTACCTGGTTTCAGGATTAAAATTATTTCCGCTGTTTTCCACAAAATTGAAAAATGTCCAGTTCTAATTATGGAGTAAAAATATAAGTCAAAAGCTTCAGTTCTTTAAGGTAGTTCAAATAAGATTTTTACTGTTATTAAGTCATAACTGCGTGATTTTTTAGGATTCAACTGTTTGGTGGTCTGAGAAATCTGTGACAGCTTAAAATATTTAAAGGAAGTTTAACCTGATATGGTTATTCAAGTAGCTCAGAAATATCAGTTTGTTGATCGGTAATATGTTCGGTCAGGTGAGGTTAAAATACTGTTTCCAGGTGGTCGGCAAAAGATTTGACTTTTTTTTAGTTACTTTTTATCCATTTTCCATCTTGTGTACGAATCTGAGGATTGTATACTTGGGGTTGCTTTATTTTCTTGGTAGCCTTATAAAGTGAATAATTAAAATTTTCGGATGCAGTTAAGTTCCTCTGCTAATTTTGAATACTATTACTTTTTAAATTGTTGAGCGAATATCTGCATCAAGTTTTCTTTTTGTTTGCGGTGGCCTTGTAATTTGGAAATTTTTCCTTAATTTCTGTTTTTCTTTGATGTTGGTAGGTAATATGGTAGACTTATTTTGCTTTGAAATTTCGAGTGTGGCTTTCCATGTTGCAATCTGGATGGTTGTGGTAAGGTGTTCTACACAATCAGCAATTTCAGATGGAGTAGAAATATATAACGTTGTAAGAAGTACAAGAAGGTGAAATTTTATTCCCTCAATAATATAGCAAAAAAAATTCCTGAAAAACCAGATAATTTTATAAACTAAGCAAAAAATTATTTCCCTCATTCTTCAAAGTTAACATTTTGCTCAGCAATAATATTATTCGCTATTTATTATCTATTATTTTCGGTTTCTTCATAATATTCCAATTTTAGAACATCTAAGTCTAATTTTATAATTCATAAGTCCATATTAAGTTTATAAATTTAATTTCGGAATGTATAAGTCCAATTTTAGAACTTCAATTTTAGAATGCATAAATCCAATCTTAGAATTCATAAATTCTAGTTTAAATTTTGTAAATTTTATTTTAGAATTTTTAGATCCAATTTTATAATTTTATATTCCTTTATAATAATATAATTATAAATTATAAGCCCCAATTTTAGATATCATAAGTCTAGTCTAAGGATAATTCAGTTCAATTTTATAGAGTACAAATAAATCCAATTTCGAATTTATAAATCTAGTTTTAAAATTTGTAGGTTCAATTTGGGAATTTATAAGTCCAATTTTAGAATTCATAAATCAAATTTTAAAATGTAAATTTTATTTTAAAATTTATAGATCCAATTTTATAATGTTGAAGTCCTTTATAATAATTTATACATATCATTATAAATTTTAGAAATCATAAGTCCATTCTAAGAATAACTCAGTTCAAGCCTAAATAAATCCAATTTAGAATATATAAATCCCGTTTTAAAATTTGTAAGTTTAATTTTAGTATAAAAAAAATTTATAATTTTAAAGTCCAATTTCAATTTTATAAACAATGAGTCGAAATAGTCTAGTTTTATAAAATAGAAAGTTTAATTTAAAAAAAGTTTATATTCAGAGCGAATGGGTCTATTTCTAATGAACGATTAATAAAACCAAATTAATTTCTTTATTTTTGTGAGCTGGTACAAGTTTAATTTACAAATTATAAATCCAATTTTAAAACCTATAAGTCCAATTTTATAATTCATGAGTCCAATTTTAAACTTTAATAATTCAATTTTAGAACTTATAAGCCTAATTTCAGAATTCATAAATTCGGGTTTAAAATTTGTAAATTTTATTTTAGAATTTATAGATCCAATTTTATAATTTTTAGGTCCAACTTTATAAATTACAAACCCCAGTTTCAAAATCCATAAGTCCAATTGAAGAATAATTCAATTCAATTTTATAAACAATGAGTCCAAATAATTTAGTTTCCTAAAATAGAAAGTTTAATTTTAAAAAAGTTCATATTTAGAAAAAATAAGTGTATTTCTAATGAATGATTAGTAAACCTAAATTAATTTATTTATTTTTGTGAACTGGTATAAGTTTAATTTAAAAATTATAAATTAAATTTTAGAACCTAAAAGTCCAATTTTAAAGTTTGTTAATTTAATTTTGTATGTAAAGTCCAATTTTCGAACTTCAATTTTAGAATGCATAAATCCAATCTTAGAACTCATAAATCTAGTTTTAGAATTTTTAGGTTTAATTTATGTCCAATTTTAGAATTCATAAATACAATTTTAAAATTTGTAAATTCTATTTTAGAATTATTAGATCAAATTTTATAATTTTAAAGTCCTTTATAATAATATATGCATATCCAATTTTATCCAATTTTAGATATAATAAGTCCATTCTAAGAATAATTCAGTTAAATTTCGTAAAGTCCAACTAAATCGTATTTGGAATTCATAAACCCAGTTTAAACATTGGTAAGTTCAATTTGAGAATTTAAATAAACCAATTTTATAAATTATAAGCTCCAGTTTTAAAAACCATTGGTCCAATTTAAGAATAAGTCAGTTCAATTTTATAAACAATGAGTCCAGATACTCTAATTTTATAAAATAGACACATCCAATTTTGTTGCATTGCTACTTTTCATAAATTATCCAATTATATACAATCCAAATGACAAATAAGTTAAATTTTAAAAAAGTTCACATTTAAAAAAGATAAGTCTATTTTTAACGAAAGATTATTAAAACTAAATAATTTTTTTTTGTTGTGATCTGGTACAAGGTTAATTTTATAAATAATAAATCAAGTTTTAGAACTTATAAGTCCAATTTTATTATTTATAAATCCAGTTTTCAAACCCTTTAGTTCAATTTAAGAATTTATATGTCCAAATTTAGAACTTATGAGTACAATTTTAGAACTAAAAAGTAAAATTTTATAATTTTCCACTAATGTTTAAAAGGTAAGGTCCATTTGAGAACTATAAGTTATTTTAAAATTTTTTAAGTAGAATTTTCGATTTCATAAATCCAATTTTAGAATTCCTAAACGCAGTTTTAAAATTTGTAAGTTCAATTTAAGAATTTTTAAGTACAATTTTAATTTAAAAATTTAAAGTCCAATTTTATAAATATAAAGTCCAACTTTATAAATTATAAGCCCCAATTTTATCAACAATGAGTCTAAATAATATGGTATCGTATTTTTAATAAAATTAATTTAATTTTTTTATTTTTGTGAACTTACTACAAGCTCAATTTTTAAAATTGGAAATTATATTTGGTTTTCGGCCTTACTTTTTAAATTTTTTTTGCGTGATTTGAATAAGTTTACCATATTTTTAAATTTATATATAAGCTATGTAAAACGTAGTAACTGATATTTAATAATTAATAAATTGTTCCCGAATAAAATAAATTACGAGTATTATAAAAAAAATCAATAATTATAAACAATTTTTTATCGAATTCTTATGTACAAAAATAGCATAATAAATAAATAATCCGCTTAAAGTTAATCTTTGCACGCCACTGGTAACGCCACATATCCAGAAAGAATATATTTGCAGGGAAGGAAAGGTCCATTTCCTCTACTATCAAACAATATAATCGATGTTACATGTTGGCAAAGTGATAGCCAGAGGTCGATTCCTCGGTTAACTTAATTACGTGGTCTACCACACGTTTGTAGACGGAGGGCCGCCAAATCCCCAAAGCTAATATTTGACATTTGCCCGATTGTAAAATATATTCCGGGACGTTTTTTCTGTAGCGAGCCGAAGCCGAGCCGGCAGGCAAGTGGTATAAGCGGGTGGTAACTTCTCTCGGGAAATTTCGAAGTGAGGACGAATCGAGCGCTAACCGTTTTTGACCCTGCGTCTGTTTTGACATTGTTGATGTATTTATTGAATTTATGGAACACGGCTGTTTACAGATGTTATAGAAATAGTAAGATGATTTCTGACGAAATGGAGGTAAATATTATTATAAAAAATAAATAAAATTGGAATTTTCTCTCAATCATCAAAAGTATTTTGATGGAAAAATGTTACTTTCTCGTCGTCCTATATGATATTTTTAAATTAGCTTAATATGATTATGAATATGAATATAATTATCACTTGAGTGATTTTAGTCATAACTAAGTTTTTCTTTATATTTTAAACAAACATTTCTTAAAACATTGTAACTAAATTATTACAAGTACCGGTAATAGCTATTTCCTTATCCTGACTTCTAAACAGATTTGTCAATGCCCCTGGAATATTACTTCATTACTAGCGCTGCCCGGAACAAGTATACAGGTTTCGAATTGCTTTGAGCGCTACTTTATGTTAATAGTGTGAAGGCTACTTGCATCGAGCAGCGTTAGTGGAGAAAAATACTTCAAGGGTCATTATGGTCTCGAACAATCTTGTGTCGGTCGATAGGGTAGAAAAAGTGCGAAAAAATTAAAATCAATAAATACTCAATTTTATTTTTACCAAATCAGGGCGAGGAAGAAAAGGTGTGTAACATGATTCCTTAATCGTTGATGTGTCGGAAGTAAAGGAGCAGCACCCATTCCTCCGCATTTCCTATGTTAAATCCCATAAGCAATCGCCAAGATCCATTCTGGCAATTTTCACGCCGTTCAAGGTCACGCTACATCGTTTAAAGATAACGCCGGCTCGCGATTTTGGTAACGTCGGATTGCAGTTTAGGTACACTTGTGGTCTTCAGGTACTTCAGCTCTGGTCTTCAAGTACTTCAGCTCTGTCAGCTCTCGTCTTCAGGTACTTCAACTCCTCCATCTGATCCAATAGCAGACGTACCTAGCAAAGCTGACGGAGCTGAAGTCCCTGAAGACCAGAGCTGAAGTACCTAAACCGCAACCCGACGGTATAAAACCGCGAGTCGGCATTATCTCTAAGCGATGTAACGTGACATTGAACGGCGTGAAAATTGCCAGAATAGACCTTAGCGATTTCTTATGGGATTTAACGTGGGGAATGCGGAGGAATAGGTGGTTCTCCTTTACTGTCGGACGGTACAGCTACGTCTTTCAGGTTGGCGTTGACGGTCGGACGATCGGACTGACAGATTCGGTACAATTTAACTTTGCTTCGCTATTTTAGAGTTCAGCTCAATCTCTAAAGGTCGCTGAACCGGTACTTCAGCTGTATCTAGTTGTTGGCTCGAGCTTCTACTCGAACTGGGACTGCGACTACAACTCGGATAGGACTCCCACTGGAACTCGAATTGCCACTACAATTGATGTAATCGTCCTATACAGCAAGGATTTCGGCGTCTAAGAAGCATGAACGCGAGTGTTTCCATCTGTCGGGCGGAGGTTTAACTGATACGACTTATCTTATATGTCAAGGTTGCCTTTACCATAAGTTGAGTTAATTCTTTGAAACGATGTTTTACTTAGTTCATAATAAAAAATTAATGTGATTAAGCTTAAATCTTTATATTATGGGTTCGTTCCACGAATATAATTTGAAATATATCAGAAGTATATAAAATAAAAAAGTTTTGGACGCCATATGATATATTTCGAAATCCGTCCTTTCTTTTTTTTTCGGGTTAAGGAAAATAAACTCAAATTAAACGGTATATTTGTTTATTTCATAAAAATAGGGTTCCAGAGATTTTTTTTTACTTTTTCTTTAAAAAAAAAACTTTACTTTTCTTGAGGGTTTTTTCTTGTCTTCCTTCTCCAAACGAAAGTGGAGTCCAAGAAACTTGGTCCAAAGGAGAAACTGAAGAAACTGTAGTACAAAGAAAAAAACTTGGTCCCAAGGAAAAACGAAGTCCAGAGGAAAAATAAAATAATTCCCAGAAAAAAAAATTCTTGGCCCAGGAAAAAGCCTAAAAGTTCACATAAAGTAAATATAAGATAAAAATCTAAATTACCAGATTTCGTGGTCTCTGTTTTTAAAAAAGAATAGAAAACAATGATAATATTAAAATGAAATACATAAATTTTAGATCAAAATATGGAATACAAAAAACAAAAATAATTAAAATGAATTAAATTTTAAGACAATCTGTAAAAACAAAATACATAGATTCTCTTTTTGTACGAGACACACAGACATCAGATAATTTATAATATTATAAATGATAATATATGAACTTTAAAGTTAAAAAAAAATAGACCGGCATTAATAGAATTAAAAATAACAGTAAATAAAAGTTAAAAGCGTTGAAATAATTAACAATGATATCAAAGAATTTTAGTGAAAATATAATATAATATAATTAAAACTTACCCTATAAGATGAGGGGGAGAAAAAAAAGAAATCTTCAGTAAGCGACACGAGCAATATAAAGTCAGTGATTTTGACTGACTAGGCAAAGAGAAGAACATTATTAACACGGGAAAGATATTTTATCGGAATGCCAAGAGAAGAGAGGGACATGACCGCGAGGAAATAGGAAGGCAAAGAGAAGAACATTATTAACATGGGAAAGACATTTTATCGGAATGCCAAGAGAAGAGAGGGACATGACCGCGAGGAAATAGGAAGGGGATATCAAGCGAGTATGAAATTAAAATAAATTGAGTAGAATGAGAATACAGGGTGGTACAAAAAACGTAACATCTACTCCAGTTTCGTGGGTGATGTAACGGTAATTAAGTAACTTCGTTATAGTAATACATAAATCTATTACGTTTAAAAAACTGTAGTACATTCTAGGAGGTCGAAGTATTTCTCTACTATTTATCCACCTTCTGACACTAAATGACAAATAAGGTTTCCTAAAAAAATTATTATACATATATTAATTTAACAAAAATAGTACTCCACCCTGTATGTTATTTGCAGTTTCAATACAATTTTTCCCAAAAAATCGGTATTTAGTTTACCGGTCTGAAATCTGATTTGCACTAATAACTCATCAATTACTGCGGAATTATTTAACTTTGAAGATAATCCCAGTTGAAATTTGGCCTTGAATGACTGCCTCCAAGCCGATAACTTTAGTCCGTTAACACATTTAGTGCCAGTAACGCAGCATTTTATTTGTAGGTTTATACAGCAGCCAATGGTGATATATAATCAGTGTTTTAGTATGGGTTGCATAAATAAGACATGTTTTAATAGTTGAATAAATCAAGTAGAAATGTATGTAATACTGATAGTGTAAAATACTCACACAAACATAATCGTGCTTTAAAATTTATTCCTTTTGAAATAAACTGCAAGATGGGGAGCTCACTCTTTCACCCCTTACTACTTTCGATAGGTCTGTCTGATGTACATTCCAATTGTTTCTTCTTTTTACCTTTACTTGGTTGAAACCATTTTTTTAATCCGTTATTTTCCTTTAGATAAGCCTCTTTATTTTTTCGATAATTTTCATCATCATCAACTTTTGTTTTTAATGTTTTTGCATAATTTTCATCATCCTTAGTTGTTCTAAATTTTTGTGTCTTCTAGATAAATGATTCCGTATGTCTTGTACTTGTCATTTACATATGTGGCATTTTTTTACATCCTCTTCTATGACATCCTCTGAAATTCACCTGCACAGTTTGCACAAGTGACTTTTTCGTTTTTGGTCCTTTTGCAGTCTTGGACTCTATTGTGTTTCCCCACAAATGACATATTTCTCATCGTTGTGGCATATAACCTGGCATTTGTAAAACCAGTTCGTCTTACTTTGATTTTCTTTTGCATGAAATACTTCAGTTGAAGATATGCATAAATTTTTTCGCTCCATGACTGTCATGTTATTTTGTGGACTTACTTTATAGTCTAGTATTTCTTTTATTTTTATCTCGCCAAATGCTTCTAGTCTGTCTTTAATGACTACACATTTATGTCTGTCCTCTTCGCGCTTGTTTATCGGCCATTTGACATCTTGAGTCTTTTATATGTATTTGATTACTTTTTCTTTGTTTGTTTTATGAATCTACTGCAATTTTTGTTTTTTTTTTCGTCTATAAATTTTTATTTTGATATTTATATCAATTATTACAATCCTACATTTCTTCCATTCCTGTGGAGTGGTCAGAATAATTCAACAAGTCTTCTTGTTTTTTCTTTTTCTTCTTTTTTTACTGGGTTCCATTTTCAGTAAGTGTTATCTATAGATGCTGCCTTTTTTCTCCAATTCCATGATTTTTGCAAGATTACCTCGTGCACTAGTAGTTGGTCGTTTTTTAAATTTTCTTGTGGTCCTTTTCTACCTTTTAGGGTTGTCTAAATTTTTTTCAGTTCTTGTTTCCCGTTGTCAGTATTTTTCGGTATTTCCGTACTTTTAAGTTGTAATCTCATTAGGTTTAATATTTCTGTTAAATCTGCAAATTGTTTTTTTAGTCTCTCTATTATAGAGTTCTTCTGTTGCTTGCTTGCTTTATTTTAACGTCTGTTTTCTGCTACACTAATCTGGACGGGACCTACAGCTTAACGTGGGCTCCAAACCACGGTCCTTGGTAACTCTAAACCCGGGACTATTAAGTAGTCATTCAGATAATCTACTGATTAGCAAGTGTGTTTCTGTACCATCAATAGTTATACGACTTTTCTTCCACTTTTCTTTCAATGTAATTTGAACTTACCGCCCAGATATCGACCAAGTATAAAGGCTGATCTTATAATAAATTTATTATTTATATTAATGCCGTGATAGCCTAGTGCTAACGCTCCCGCTTTCGAATACGAAGGTCGTCGGCTCAAACCCGGTGACAGCAACCTTTTTTTTTCTAATTTTTTTTAGTTTTTCCCTTAGTGGGTTGTAGAAAAAAATGTACTGTTCAACTCGTGTGTATTGACCACATCCACACTTGTTGCACAAACTACTATACCTTTTTTTAATCGTCAACATCTCATCAAAGGAAAAGATTGAATTTTAACTCTTCTTCGTTAAGATCGTCATTCAATTTTTTTTTTGATTATATTATTTCATCTATATCTGTAAAAAAAACTTATTATTACCTTAGTGGCTTCATTTTGGAGAATGTGTTAGGGTGTGGGGAAGACTGACCACAAGCAAATATTTTCTTGGCTAAACTGGCCACAATAAGCATACACCTAGCTGCGTTAGCACTGAACGTGTTAAAAAAATAATGATTAGCCATAAAATATTTTTTAATTTAAAATAATTATATTATGAAGAAATTTAAAATCCATCGTTTTTATTAAAAACCTGGGTTTATGTTGTTAATTTAATATCAACATAAAATTAATGTAAGATTATAACTAAATTATTAGTGTGAAAACAAATAATTACATAGACACTGTATACCCATGTTTACCAACCTTACCTAATGCAAACATTGAACGTTTATTGAAATCAATATCTCCTTGTTGCAGGAAGGCATGGGTCAGCTGAAAATTGTCGCAGGAGGACTGAAATTGGAAGGGAAAACATTCGTGTTGGATAGTTTAATAGCTAGTAGTATAAAATCTAGGAGTTATCAGCCTATAGTTATAGAATCTACAAAAAATTTGACACTTAGAGCGAGGCATAAAAATGGATATGTGGATAGTTCTATAATATTAGGTAAGTTTAAAATTTCCAGGTAGAAAATAATTCAATATTAAAAAACGTAACACGTAGAAAATGCGACATTTCAAGAAATTGAACATAATTTATAAAAATCTCTTCTTTCAAATATGAATTGACTGAAATAAATGGTTGACAGTTGCATTTTATCGAAAGGAAATAAAATTAGAGGGAACGTGGCATTTAGTTAGTTTGACAGAAATGCGACAAATTGCAAGAATAGATTTTAAATTATACTTTATTCAATAATAAATCGACTATTGTAAATGTTTTGTTTCAGGAAATGAAAAATTAGAGTGCCTAACAAATAATTTTAAAATAACAGACGATCGAGGGTCGCTGCTATTTTCAGCTGACCGAAAGGAAGTCTTAGTAGGATCTGAAACGCTTCGGGTGGTCGGCGAAGGAGGGACTAGTTTCGGGGGTTCGGTCCAGACGACACTGGTCAGAGCAGAAGCTGGTTATGAGCTGAGGTAAGTTGAATTTTATTTTTATAAAATTAAAAAAAATAAACATTTTATATTTATACTAGAATCGTTATTGAGCCCGAGTAATATATCTGTCAGATCAGGAAATTTTAGGTGTGTGTGCCTATATTATTATTTACAGGGTACAAAAATATATTTTTTTGAATATGTATTATTGAGTATTATTAGTCAAAAAGTGGTGAAAATATTCAATTTACCAAGTTTATATGTTACCACCAAAAAAGTGTTCTTATCCAACCAAAAAAAATTTTTTTTTCAAAGGTGAGTGGCGAGAAGACTCACATAAAACAAGCACTCCGGCGTTAAATTACAATTATTTAAGTTTAAAATAGTAACAAAAAAAACTAATACAACAAGTACCCCCTAATTTACCCAACCGTACGCTCATCAGAGTCATAAGGGATTCAAATAAGGTTTGCCTATTTTTATGTTACATAAAAACGGGCGGCACAGGTAAAATTCTTCAATTCATTACATCTTTTAACCGCGGGCTATTTAAAATCACAGATTTTGCTTAAGCCGCCTATGCTGTGAAACTTCTACAAAATTTTGATTTTTTACTCCGTGTCGATTGTCATTCTAGTATAAGAGATTTATTGTGAAAAGTAACACGCAAAAAAGAATTACGCTTAAGTTTTATTAATTATATTTGCGATCTACTTTGTATTTTAATCATTGTGCTATTTAAAAAATAACAGTATGCTACTCATGCAGAAAAACTATTCTACGCTTGTGTGTTTGTGGCACTCGCAATTACTCGTGCCACAAGTTTCATACATAGTATGGAATAGGTTACTTTACACTTGTTGCACAATTCTGTAACGGTCTTTGCGTCATCAAGCGGTCTTTTGGCACCTTAGTCAAGGTTTGCGATTGCCTCTGGCGCTACCTGCCGTTTATAGTATGAAGGTCACTTGCACGGGCAGCGTCAGTATTGACAGATGAAAAGAATTTTCAGTACCACATACTCGATAAAAATATATTAAATTTTGCATCAGCGTTCCACTTTCCTTAAGCAACTTTCAGTTATTTGGCTGAATGCGCAGAATCGAAGCAAAAGTAAAATAACTTGAGAGAGACTGATAACTTTCTGTCCAGTCAGTTTTCTAATAAATTAAAATGAGAGTGATACTTATAGTACAAATTTTTGGAAGCATGCTTCTCTCTCTTTTCATAGTCATCTGCTATGGGTATTTTGATTTCTTGTTTGAAATAATCGATAAATAAATTATACTGAGAAACTAATTTGGATACCACATTTATCAAAGGAGTACCACCGTCCTGACCAAGAGTACCATATGTGGTACTATAGTACCACTCTGGCAATACTGGTTGAGTAGCTGGATATTCGCTACTGGGAATTCTGTGATAAAGTCAAATGAAATAAAAAAGTAACTAATTTTTATTTATACTCAATAACCCGGAGAAGAAGAAAGGTGTGTAATGATCCGGATATGCTATTAACGTCGGCGGTCGGTCCTCTCTATTACCAGCTCGATGGGTTGGGACGGTTGGACTTGCACTTGATCTGAATACGGTCCTATAATCTGCTGATTCAACTAGCTGGCGGCTTATGATCAACTAAGCTCTAGTGATGTAAATTTTCATTACTTTTGAATAATTGTACCGATTCGTTATTTTCTATATCAATACCTATTGGTTTATACTCGTTACTCGTTACTTTTAAGTATATTGTTCTAGCCTAGCTACCCAGTAATTTATGGATTTCGGAATCTTTTACAATTGCAAATAATGCAAACATCAAAGAAACCATCACCACTTTCGGCATGCATCTTAACATTACGCCGCGTCACCGCGTTTTTTACCTTGCTAACAATGCGAAGAGTGCTATTTTGCCTATTTATGTTATTGTTGTCAAAGTAAAGATCCTAACAGAAATGAAATAATCGTTACTTTTTGATTACATAGTATTTTAAAACCATGAGTATAAATGATGCTACTAATTTTAGGTAATATAGAACTATAGGTATAAAAGTAACGTGTAACGAGTATTTTGAACAATAAGGAATCATTACTTTGGGTATAAGGCAATACGCGTTACTTTGTAACGGGTAGGTACTTCTTTTACATCACTACTAAACACGGCTTCGCTCCTTTCATCTCTACCTATCTCTAAAGGTCGAGGGACTGCCACTGCTGCTCCAATTGGGTATGCCACAGCAACTCACTAGATTGACTCCGGCTGTGATATACCATAAGATCGGCTGGGTATGTTAAACAAGTTTGGGAATGACTTCATATTTCGGCGGAGGTTACAAATGTTATTACTGACTTTATATTAGAAGTTAATTCTGGTTTAGTGCCGCGAGCGATTATATTTCAATATTTTAATTATTACGAAAATTAAAGTAACTTCGTTACAACACATTTTTTTGTCCTTATATTTTAGTATGTTGTTACAATAAAGACTCGAAAGTTCTAATTAAGAAAAAAGCCTACTTAATTACCTAACAAAGTTACTGATAACCTCTTTAATTAAATCACACCATATATTGTAATTGTTTGTTTCCGGGCTATTATGCCGTGGTCTTCTTCGGTTATTACTTTCAAACGTTTCGACTGCAACTGAGGCAGCCATCTTCACTGGCATGGACGAAGTACCCATCATGACGTATCAACTCAACATAGACCCTTCGTCGCTCTAGTATATCTGCTCGTGCTTTTTTTGGCGCGACTGGTGTTTAACGGTTGTATTTTTGCGCTCTTTAGTGCTGTGTGCCAAATCCTAGGTACTTTTGTTGTTTCTTCCTTTCTATTAAAGTTGTCTTTGTATTGGTATATTTCTATTGCTTTCAAGTTCGTTCTGGTCCATTAATTACGTGATGTTGCTAGTAGGTCAGTGTTTTCGAATAGGATTTTGTAGTTTCCATCGGCGACTGCAAACTTTTTGGTTTGTTTTAAATAACAGCTTCGATTGTGCACAGAATTCTATAGACTTCTGCTGATGTGAGGTTATCTCTGTGGTCTTTTGCTGTTTTTAGATACTCTCCTATTTTCTTTGTTGGTTTGGAGATGGTCCTGATTTTTCGTTTTCTTTTAAGATTTTCCCAATCCGGTCAGTAACACCTTCTATGTACCGTAGATAGACAGTAACTTGGTATTGTTCTACACCAGGATTGGTTTTCTTCTCCCTTGGTCACGTAGCACGAGTTATGGCTTCTTTGTAGTATCTGTTTGCTGCTAGGTATTCCATTACAGCGTTGACATATCTTGGTTCACATACCATTAACGCTCTCTTTACTAAGGTGTTGATAACAGACTTATTTTCTTTTGGATGTTGGTTGGATTCATGTTGTAGGTATCGTTCAGAGTGTGTTTTCTTTCTGTATACTCTATGGCAAAGATTATCATCTTCTTGGTTGACTATTACATCTAGGAAAGAAATTTGTCGATTTTCTTTCATTTCAGTGGTCAACGCGTCTTTAGGATGAAAACTGTCCGGATGGTTTAGGTTATATGACTTCAGACTACAAATGTGTCATCTACATACCTCAGTTAATGTTTTGGTTGTTTTTGAGCAGTGTGGATGGCTCTCCCTTAATGTTTTCCCAGGTAAAAATTGACCTCAACTGGAGTGAGTAGGCTAGCGACTCCGTCAATAGAATATTTGGTTCCAATGAAAATATGTTGTTATGGACGAGTGTTGGAAAAGGTTGATGTTTTCTGGAAAAATCTCCGAACAGCACATTTTTAAATAATGAGATGACCTAAGATGATATTGTTTAAGTGTTCAATGAAATGCGTAGAATTTCGGATGTACAATGTTGTTTTGCACACGTGTATTTGCATAATTTCCGCCAGATGTTTGTCCAGTTTGTAAATTGGTGATCCTATGGAATTCATATTGGTCTTAAAGGTACAATACCTTTGTAAATTTTTGGTAGTGTATATTTATTTATCTATTGAGTAAATATCCGTATAGCTTCTACAGAACCTAATTACATAGATAGTAATTTATATACTAGAAATACAAGAGGAATTCAATCAAAGAGAGCAGAATGTTATTTTAATTTTATACGTCTAGATCTACAGTAAGCAGAATTTTTCAAATGAGCAACTCTAATATATACTGTATTGTTATTAAAGTTATTTCCTAACACTAGTATGGCATCTTATATAAAAAACATAAGAGGTGCTCTTGTGTGCTTTGGTAAAGGGTATTAGTGATAGCAGATAGCAGATCGTTGGAGGAAATTGTATTAATTAATAATTTATAGAGGATCATAGCCTGGTCACGTCTGATATTAAACGATGTTACCATAAACTCTTCCCTTAACGTTGTCGGTTTGATCACCAGACCAAAGATTGTATTTCTTGAAATAGAGATATCTAAAAAAATTATGCTGCAGCTGTTCTAAATAATGCAGGTAAACTTGGGGTTCCTGTCCCCATATAAGCGAGACCAAACTCTATTTTTAGATCTTACTAAAGTACTAATTATGTATTAATATTACAAAAGGAGGAACTTTGTCTAAAAACAAATTCTAGCAATTTATTTGCACTTTCAACAACATTATTAATATAAGCCAAAAGAGAACAGATTGTTGTATGTAACTCCGAGATTTTTAAATTAACTAAATAAGTTCGGAGCTAATCATGTAATCAAAAATAAACGGATCTTTGGTTTATGTTAAGATTTAATTTAACACCATGAAAAAATGTTATCTGTATTGCCACGCAGTTCCTTACTCTATGTATTGAACATTTTAAAATCATCGGCAAAAGTAAATAATCAATAAATGAATCTCAAAATCATGTACCACAATAATGTAACTTTCCTGAAAGCATACTTTTAAGGACATACACAAAATAATTTTTTAACGTATTTACGGGTGGATTTAACAATTACTCAAATAATAGTTTTAAAAACATCCCTATTGTGATTCTATAAAAAACATTCTAACATGGACATTAAAAAAAAACGTTTAGTAGCCATTTTTTATCGTAGGTTTTAAAAACGTCTTGAGTACTGTAGAGTAAAAAAGTTTTGTTTTTATTTTATAACTTCGGAAGTTTTTCAACACATTTTGTACGTTTCTTTATGTCCTTTTTAAAAAGGTTCTTGCAGAAGCATAAAAAACGTCAATCCGAACTCTTGTGCTATTAGAGACTCTTGTAGTCTGAGATGTGAGTTCGTGTAATAGAAGAATTATAATATTTTCTTCCTCATTAAGACTTCTAATGGTCTGCAGATTCACTTCGTACCTCTTTTTTGACATCAGTAGGTAGTTTTCTGGCTTCTATATTGGCAATGATCTCTTCTGAAGTTATTTTCCGAGGAGTTACAGTTTCCTCCTTTGGCTCGTTTCATCATCCGTGAGTGGCCGATTGGATAAATTGATAACAGTTTATTTCAAATGTGTTTTTGGCATCTCGAGAAGTTTTGTCTGGATTTTGTTGAATTTTCTGTTCTTCTTCCGCCTCTAATTTTATAACTGTAAAGTTGTTTCCAAAGGATAGAGTACTATTTTATCGATCTTTTTCCAATCCGTTGAAGATGGTTGCTGCAGTTTCAGGCGAAACGTTTGGAAGTAATAATCAAAGTGGACTACGACAGCTCGGAAATAAATAATTACATTGACGCCTACATTCTTACACCCCATTTATAAAAAACACGATTTCGAGAGAATTTTATATTCATATATTTGTGATAAATTTGAAAACATTTAATTCTGGAAATATTTTCTACCCTAAATACAAATTATGTTTCTTTGTATGGTAATTGTGTTTTAATCGAATATAAATTATCTATATCGGTTAGCGTTAATAGTAAGAATTACGAATTATCAAAACCGTAATCATTAAAAATTCTTTATCATCTGTTTTAACATAAAACCTCTTGAACAAATTATGAATATTAGTATTTATAACTGTTGAAAGAATACCAGGCTGCAAACTTGTTAAAATAATTCCAGGATTTCGAAGGACCAAACTTCTTGGGTAGAAGTTAAACCAATATGAATGTTTAAATAAAAATAGTGGTTGAAATTTGATTTTTTATTCCATTCACTTTAATCGCAGTAAAAACTTTTTACATTTATTATGAAAAATTAGAAAACTTTTTGGGTTCTGTTATTTACCCACCATTTTAGTTGTGTGAAGAAACTTTTTTGCTCTAGTAAATGCATGACTGACTTGATTCACTATCTTGATGCAAGAGAGTGTCTGCTCTGATTTTTAACGGAGAGGAAGGATGGTGGTTTTTTATTGGTAGGAGAAATGTGACGTGGTATGTAAATAGTCTTGAATTAAGCATCTTAGCGGGAAGGAATATATCTATATTTTTTGTCTCTTATAATGATGGAATAATATAAGAAAAAGATAAGCTTGCATAGCAACAGTCGCTTAGGTATTTTATTCTTTTAACTGTATTTTTCAATTAGACAGAAAAAAATGTGTGTTGATTTTAAATCTATTTTTAGATTATAAAAAATTAAAATATACAATAATAGACATTAATATGAACTGACAGATTAACATTATTAATTTTAAAAGAAATATGAATCAGTTTGTATTTTCTAGATAATATTCCAATGAAATTTATCCACATCTATCTCTTCCTTTATTATTTTTTTCGTTATTTGTTCTATTTCTCTAAATCCTTTTTAAAAAACGCAACTAACTAAATCAAATAAAATTTGAATTTCACTTTTAACGCATACTGTTTTCAGTTGGCAATAAAAAATACATACAGTAGAGGTCATTGACCCCTAAGTCTATAAATGTTTTGTTAAAATTACCATATTATCCTATTATTCAAAGTGTAGGCATGGAGTGAAATTGGAAGCATATCCCTGTTCATAAAGTTGTTTCAACCCGAAAATGAAATTATTCGGGTTAAAACCGGTAAGGGTATATTTACAATATTCATAATTCAAGAATATGGCGGAAACGTGGTCACGGGAACATTTATTCCGTAAAATATTATTTCCGATCATTTTTAAATTTGCTAAAACTTGAAATTTTATTCGTATTTATGAGGAATAAATTTTACTCTAATATTTTTCTTCTTTTTACCTATTTTACTTTACCTGCCTTATCAAAAGGAAAGTATAGTAAACGAGAAAAAAAAGATATTGATGAAATATCCATTTTGAGGTTCTAAAATGAGATTGGGACCATTTTCAGATTAAGGTCTGTCTGTGTGTAATCTTCCACGATAGCTGCCGAACCATTTGTGCCTCGAATGCGACCATTAGTTTTTGGTTTAAATTGGTGTAGTAGAAGGTCCTCAAGTACGACATTGATTGTTCTTTTTTACGAATAACTTTTTAAATATTAAAAATGTGGACCTGAATTTTGGTCTGCAGATCCCTTTCCGACTTAAAACCCATTCAAGAATTTTGTATTATGTAATTTGTAATTAAAACAAACCTCCATAGCCGAGCCGGGAAAGCTCTAGGGTAACAGAACCGATTTTTTTTAAATACCAGATACAAATGACGTAAATTGTAATATAAATCGAGAAAGTTACTGTTGGTTTTTTTTTAATTATTTGTTGTGTTTTATAATATTTCATTATAGATAGTGTTTTCTTTATTTCAGGCTAGAATCTCCCACCAGAGCGTTAGAAATTAAGGCCGCGAAAGGCATCCACATGGAATCCCGTGGAGGTCGCATCCGTACAATATCACAAAACGACCTTACCATGCACTCTGAGATCGGATCAATCAAACTAGAAACCAGTTCCATCCTAATGCCGTTGATTCCAACAGCCAAAGTCTCATCCAGGGCCTCCACTAGCAATACTTATGATATCTACCAGTTGTGCGTATGCGAAAGTGGTAAACTATTTCTTGCTTCACCCCATTTAGTATGCGCTTCTGAAAACGACGATAGGTTGTGTCGATAATGTCGGTGGTTAGGATTTTTTATGTGTACCTCAAAGAAGTCAAATGTTTTAAAAAATAAATAATAAAAACGTGTTTTAAAGAATTTTTTACACATACATTTTACGAAAAATATATTCAATTACGAATATTGGCAATTGGGTAATAGAGTAAAATCTGTTTCTTTCCATTTTTTTCTATTTAATATGTACATTTTACAATTTTTATCTATCCTTGTTTGGTCTTCAGTAATAAAATTAATTTATTACAATGAATAGACCACGACTGTCAAGTCTTACATTTAGTGTTTGGCTGCCGTAACCGAAACCAAAACCAAAAGACCTGGAACACATCTTATTAATGGAATAGTCTTTTTGAAAATAGCTGAATTTTTGATATGTTGTAGCTGGGATCATTCCTTTTTTAACTATTCTATCTAAGATCATATGGGCTTAAGCATAGGGTCATTAAGAGGCGCAAAATGTAGTCACCCCTTCATTGACCTCTTCAAAACCTTGCGATTGTCTAATAAATATAGTTTCTTGTAGTTCTACATACAGAAAAGCTGTTTTTATGTCGAATTGAGCCAGTTTTAATTCTTCTTGTGCTGCTATAGCAAGATGTTTGCGAACTGATTCGTATCTTACTACTGGTGTAAATGTTTCATGGTAATCTACACCATACCTCTGTGAAAATCCTCGTGCAACAAATCATGCTTTATTTATTTCATTTCCAGTTGTATCCGTTTTTGTTCTATATATCTTGAAGTCAATCAAACTGGTATTTTTTGGATAATCTACAAGTGTCCAAGTTTTATTTCTTTTTACCGAGTTTATCTCGTCTTCCATTGCTAAATACCATTTTGCAAAATTTTTATTTTGTATAGCTTCTTCATAAGTAGCTGAAGCTTCTATATTTACAGTCATTGCAACATAATGATCAGGTAGGCTAATTTGGCTTATATCTCTTAAATTACATGTTCTAGATGTACCGTAAAATTGGGGGACTTTGACTCATTTTCAATATTTAATACCTAGTTTTATTGCAAAATAAAAACAAGTCCAAATTCGCATTTTGGCCATAATTTCAGTCGTCAGTTTATTTTAAGAAATATTATGCAAAATTATCTCATTTAGCCAATTTTTTTGAAAAAAAAAATAAAAAAAAGGGGTGCAAAGCAACCCGCAGGTAGCAAAATTAATTGCACACCTACATTAACAATTTCACGTGACTTCATTTTGTACTACAATAATTCAACATGCATCGCCTATCGTATAAATATTTTTTTTGCCTTTAACACGGATCGAACTATGGTCGAACGACCCAACTCTTCCAACCCAGATCGACCCGTGAAAACTACGAGTGTAGATTACAATTAAAGCGTACACAGCATTTCTATAACCGTAGTCAAAATTGTATCTCTATTTTATTTCAGTCCCTTATATTAACGGGTCATCGGAAAGTACAATGTTATCGAGTCACAGAGAGTACTTGACGCCGTTTCTTTCACGTCGGTTTATAAAAGATGATTCACGTCTACGGAAGGCACAATGTAAACAAGCCACAGAGTGTACCTGCCATCGGTTGTTGTTATCGGTATATCAAAACGATAATCAATTCGGTAATCTAGTACGTCGACAGAAAGTACAATGTAAACGAGAAATAGAGAGTACTTGCCGTGGGTTATTTCCCACGGTAAAACGGATTGACAGTCAATTGGCTGCTTTAAAACGTCGACGGAAAGCACTATGTAAACGAGCCACAGAGTGTAATTGCCGTCGATTACTTTTTATCGGTATATCAAAGATGACACTGAAATAGAACTTTTTGATAAATACAAATATCTATAAGCAATACTATGTATGTCTCGCCGGTATTCTTACTGACGGTGTTCCTGGGCTGCATGCTGGACAGTGGACGGTTGCCTGGTTCAGTTGTAACTAAAATTAAAATAAAAAGTGCGAGAGAACTCACCAATGTTTCTCAAATCCTAGTCGTATTTGTAGGGAATCAGGCTTGCCTGTCGAAACAATCCTGAAACTTATTTTTATTAGGTATTTTCGCGGAGCTAATCCCGAACTAATTCAGAATCAGAGCTGGGAGTAATGAAACTAAAACGCGTTACTAGTAATTTTGTTACTCTTTAAAGTGGGCGAGAAGTAACGGCAATTATGTTACTTTGTAAAAAGTAACGCGTTACTAAAAAGTAACGCGTTACTTTAAAACTACGGTTTTTCTTTTTTGTAGCTGCGTTAATATGAAATAATATGTTTTTATTATTTTCTTGTACCCCGTCGATTTCGCGCGCCTCTGTGTTTTGAATATCAATCTCAAGCATACAACTTTCATTTGAAATTTTTTTTGTATATTCAATAATAACGGTGATGAATGGGTGAGATGGATAATAAAAGAACCAGAAGACAAAGAACAAGAAGAAGGTATAGAAAAGGTACATATTACTTTTTTTAGTCACGCGTTACTTTTTCAGTAATGCGTTACTTTTGAAGTAACCATGTTATAATAAAGCGTTACTTTTGAAAAGTAACAAATAAATCGTTATATTTTAAAAAAAGTAACGGTAACGTTTATCTAACGCGTTACTTTTCAGCAACAGTAACGCCCCAGCTTTGTTCAGAACATATTCAGGATTACAGAGCGACAAGTTATTTGCGCATATCCTGTTCGGAATGAATTCTGGATTTTTATGTACAGCGAACGCATACATTGTGTTTAAATAAAGACAAAGAAATTTTAGAGAAGAAGAATAAATTATAACGCAAAAGATGCTATTTTTAATTAGTTTGTTTCTAATTTGTATTATTTTTCTGTTTATTGGGTAAGAGGTTTGTCCAAACTGTCAAGTGAGCAAGGCTCTTCCTATTCTTTAAAGCCCGATAAGTCGCTATCTGAACAGTATTTAAGGTTTATAGGTTATATTAAAGAAGATATAAAAATAATTTTTTCCACTACTTATATTAGAAGATGTCATTATATATGCTGCGTTCGAGTCGAGAAGTTAAATTTCTCTTCTACAAGTAGATAATTTTTGATTATCTACTAGTAGTAGATAATAAAAACAATTGAAGACTAAAAGGGATATCAGAGGTAGGCGATCTTACAGGGCAATTAACATACTGAAATGTTAGTTTAATTTATGAATATTCTCATTTAATTGTTTTCACAAACTGCTTCTCTGCCATTAGAATGATGTAGTAGTGGAAAAAATAGTATATAAACCACGGTAGAGAACATTTTTCTCAGCCTCACAACTTATTATCCCTCGATGCTTCGCAATTCGGAATAATAATAATGATCGGCTGAGAAAAATTACTTCTCGACCTTGGTGTATAATATACTATTACATCCCTGCTTACGTCCTCTGATCTATGGGACTTGTTCTGAACGTATTCTGAATGTATTCAATCTTCACCGCGAATGCCGTCTCTTTTGTTCTGAACTAATAATTTTAGCACCGTAAACGTCAAATTTTAAAATGCGCATGCTTAGTCTGTCTGAACCAGTTCGAGATAAGCTAAGCGAATAGAGATAAGCTAAGCGAAAATACCTATTAATTATCGAAATATTGGAAAAATTCTACTAATATTTTATTTACTTATTAACATTATCTTACGGGTCCACTAGTGTCGTCTAAGCTATCTACTAGTCGACTGCTGCTCGTACTGGATCGGATTTAAGGGTTTCCTATCTCGATTCAATCTTATCGAGAATCGATCATTTGTGACTCGATATTCGATTTTTTGAATCGACTTTTTTATGTTGAGTTCGATCTAAGAATCGGAGAAATTAGTTGAGATCGAAGATCGATTCTTTTGTGTAGATATTTCTAAACTTGACTAAAATCTAATACATGATTATTGATTCCTTATAAAATAATTAACTTTTAAGCTACCTAATTTACTCCCTCGCCAGCAATGAGTCATACTTGATAAATAATAATATTTATATTATTAAAATAGGTTCAATCAAAATATTGTCCTTACAAAACCATAAAAATAAAAATCATAAATGAAAACCCAAAACCATGTACCACAATAACATTTATTGAAAAAATTTTTCTAAAGGCAACTAGTTTCGGTTAAATAACCATCCCCAGGCCTATAATAAATATACATCATGTTAGTGAAATTTATACAAAGTAAAAGAACAACTTACCAAGATAATAGAAGAAATTAAATGTTAAATAATTTTGGCATATTTTAAAAAATGTGCCGCTATTAAGTAAGGGAGGGGTAGGAAAAATAATAAGGAGAGAATGGGGTACATGAAAAATAAAAAGTGAACCCAGTTGGGTAAAAAACACTTATTAATAATTAAGTTTGAATATAAAAATTATTTAAGGGAAGATTTGTGAACCAAGTCACAGTAAGATAGTCACAGTAAGACGCTTTATAAGGCGTTCAGAATGAACCGGAACAAAAGTAGAGAAGAGGGTTTCGGGAAGGAAAGCCTCCAATGATAAGTAAACCCGCATGGAGTGCCCCATGTAAGCAGGTACAGTGTGCATTGTCGAAAAAACTGCAGTGCAAGAAAAATTATACTGACAAATACAACCACGGTAACTGGCGAGTGAGACAGTCCACCACCACAGTAAAGGGTAGCGAATATTAAACGCTCCCTCAAACACTTAATAAAATCTGTAGGCATTGACAGCATTAATGGGAAACAGTAACTAAACAAACTGGCAGGTAAAGCCGGAAATGGATTGACAAATAACAGTTATTTATATATTTAAAATCAAGCGAGAAACATGAAGGAGAATAAAAGGGAGCATATTGTGGAAATATTAGTACGAGCACTCATAATAGCAACGATATAAAAATACAAAATTCAGAAAATTATTCAAAATTTAAAAAGGTGGTAATTAGTGGAAGCAGACAAAGTAAATTTTGAAAAGGTTAAGTCGAATGGAAAATAATTGGTACTCCAAATACATTAACACAAAGGGAAATTGGGTACAGGCCACGGTAAGATAAAAAAAAAAATTATTACTGGTAACAGCCTCAGAGTAAATATATATAGAGAGGGCATTCTATCCTTTTTTATTAAGCCAACATCTAGTTAACTTTTGTTGACATCGTCCTCTAGAGATTCCATAAGCGTAATTTCAAGCAGGATAATTTAAAATCCTACATTAAATAGTTTATTTTTTAAATATTTTTCTAAACATTTTGAACTATTTTAAGCGATTTTCTTGAGAGGTTGTTAACCATGCGAAAGAAATGTGAAAAATGTGGTGCTTTTCTCAAGCCATTAGATAATCAATCTTACACTTCACAAGTAAGTTAGGAAAGTAGTTTTTGAATAATTTAAAATATAATATAAGTTGATAAGATTTGATAATTTTTTATTTTGCTTCCTTTCTTTTTTATGTTATATACCTACCATTCACATTTTTTTATGTTATTCTCATTTAGGTACTCCTTACTGTAACAAGGTTTTAGGAGCAATAAAAAATATTATTTATTTGATTCGATTATTAAATACGTACATTTAATATAAATTTACAAGCATTTGCTATGTTTTAATGTTAAAATTTATCAGTATTACAGAAAATACAACTTTATCGAAATTATATAACTTCTCACGACATATTTAATTCAAATGTGATATATTAATAACATGTAAAATACCCAATTTTAATTTTCTATTTTTTTGCTGAAATAAATAAAAAGTTATAATTCTTCGCGTCGCCACTGTCTAATACATCACGTCAATTTTTATTGTTGATTTCGTCCTCTGCACGAGATTTTTCTGCGCGTCTCACGTCCCTCGCCCACAAACTTTGCCGAGAGAGAGGGCTAGATGTTGGCTTAAATTTTGTAAATGACATTGGATATACAGGGCATATCTAGTAGTTCCTTTATCTGAGGTAACAGCTGACAGTAACTACCAAAGAAGAAAAAGTTAGGTTATGTTGAACAAAAAGAACAAAAACAAACAAAACAAAAATAATATCAAGAAAAGATTGAATATTAGGAATATCAAAAATTGTTAAATGATAGTAAATATTAAAACAGGATAGAAGGAAAAGAGTGGAGATACTAGTATCGGGAAATATAGGTTAAAAAAGGAATTGGTTGAACTGTCCGGAAAGGAAAATATGGTTTTTTTTCGGTCTTAGTTGTTCATTGAAACATAATATTATCGTTTTTAAAACAAGAGTGGATCTCAAACATTTCCAGAAGATTAAGTCTATAACTTTTTTGGCAATTGTGTATTAAATGGGCGTCAGACAAAAAGAAGGAGTTGTTATTGGTGATGGTATGGTTAGCGAATGAAGAAAGAGTGTTAGTGATGTCAGTGTTCATATATTTATCTATATATCTAACATGTTCTTTTTTTAAATATGCTAAAATTATTTAACATTAAAGTCCTTCTATTATCTTGGTAAGTTTTTCTTTTACTTTTTATAAATTTCACCAACATGATCTATATTTATTATAGGCCTGAAGATGGTTATTTAACCGAAACTAGTTGCCTTTAGAAATTTTTTTTATTAAATGTTATTGTGGTATGTAATTTTGGGTTTTCATTTATGAATTTTATTTTTATGATTAACATTTGACCACATTTGAGATATGGATTACTTATTGGATTTAGAAAAATTAAAACTAAACAAAATATGCTTGTTTTAATAAAGAATAAATTCAAGTTTCACATTTTTTGGCTGGTTTCATTTCAGATTGTAAATTGAATCGATTTTCATGAGATCCATTTTTTGTCCATCCGATTTTTCCTAGATTGATCTGTGACTCGACGATTCGAATCGATCTTAAGAATCGATCTTTTTGACAGAAATCGGAAACTCTAAACTTTCTATTTCTCGATCGACTGCCGTCTAGCCCAGCAGTAACCGTCCGCTCTCTTTTCGCGATTAAAGCGATTAAAGAGAAATGCGCCAGGTATTATAAAAAATAACAGGGTGAATAAATGAAAATATACCGAAAACCGGGATGAGGAAATGAATAATGTTAAAATTTAGTAACTTCGTTACATGTTATTAATCGATTTTTTATTTTATTTCGTCAACGGTTAAAATTCTAAATTATACTTGTTTCATTCTATATTAAACTTGTCTTCATTAAAATGAAATTTTATTTTATAATTTTTTTATATTTTTAATTATAGTTAATTAATATATTTTATTATTTTTTGCATTCCTTTACCTTAATACCATTCAATAAACATTTTCATAAAAACATTTCTGTGATAATTTCTAAATTATCAAAAAAAATTTGACTTGTTTATTATTTTTTTCCCTTTCAAATTTTTTAACCACAAGAATTTTTTTATAAAAAAAAATAATAACACCTCTATATATTTCCTCCAATACTTCCTTTTATTATAAATTTAAAAATTTTTCAAGATTTAACTTTATTTTAAAATTTTTATAATGATTTTCCTTACAATTTGTATTCTCTATCTAATATTGAAATAATTTTTCGATTCTCATATATCACATCATAAATATTGCCTTCTATAAAATTTCAATCCTTATATACCAATTATTTTAAGATTATTTATTTAACCATTAACTATAATGTACAGGGAATAATTTAATTTGACTACATTATACGGTATGCAAAGAAAAAAATACATTTTACAAATATATATCAGTCTATTAATCTGGTATTAGTATTAGTAGTATTAATGAACACAAAGGTGACAAATTCTTACTTTATGATGGATTTATTCACAAAGGAACGAGTAATTGGAGAAAAGACGATCTGGAAGTATGCTACTTTTAATAATTGTAAATGTTCAGGAAGAGTATATACCGTTGTTAAAAAAAATCCCGCAAACATTTGTAAAAGCTTAGATTTTTTTTTAATGTGGTACTCCAAAATTGTAGGGCTTTCTTTTGGCGTCCTTTTGGCGGGATACCGAAAATCAGGCTTGAAGGTAATACCACCTTAAACAACCTTGACTGGAAATTTTAATAAAATAATAATTTTCCGCTAACCGAACTGTTTTTATAACCCCTATACATCCATTAAAATCAATTTTCTTAAAAATTAGTTATTTTAAAGTATGTGTAAAAAATACATTATAAAATTTGAGGTACACATATCCATTGTAGCCAATTATTGTTTTTAATGTCATATATTTTATATAAGTTTTTATTAAATGCCATGTAATATACGTATATATAATTTTGTAAATATATTTCGTTTTAATTTTCAGCTAAAAAATATTTTGAAAAATAAAATGTGATATACAATTTTTTTTTCAATTTCCCTACCATAATTTATATAATCCTAAAAATTTAAGCAAAAAAAAATTGTTTCACTCAAAAATCTTATCATGTTCCCAAAGTTTCTTCGAAACAGAAATGCCCAGAGCATTTGATAATGTTATTTCCTTTCCCGAACTCTCTATTAATTTTATCTATTTGTTATTATTCCCTTGTGTTCAAACTAAATATCTTGTTTACTTGTTAAAATCAAGGAAACATTTTAATCAGCTTTCGGTTAAAGTTGAACTAAGTTTCAAGATTCGAGATAAAATTTTATTGCAATCTCACTACAAGTTATCGAGCTCACTTAGTTTTGGTTTAAGAACGTTTAAATATATATAACATAAAGCAAACATTGTTTCCATTATACAGCATGTTACTGAAATACAGATGTGTCCATTTTGAACAATTATTTTAGTGTACTAAAATTTATTGTTATCGGTCTCTTAAATTTCCAAAAAAATGTACTAAAATACGTATGCTTCGGATTTTTGTTTTTCAATGTTTGGTCTAGATAACCTTTAATGTTATCGAGCGTAGAATAATGTACCATATTTTAATTTTAGATTCTGAATATACAGTAACTAGTATATTTCTTAATTTTATAAATAATGTTAAATAAAGAATTTTTAGTAATGAATTTAAAATTTCATTCTAAGTACTTTATTTCTACTATTACGATTTTAACATAATGTATATATGCAACTGGACATTTCCGTTCTCAATCCGCAGCACATGATTTGCAAAGAGTCGTCTTCGCATCTACATATATATTCCCGTTGATAATCTCGAAACGTATTATGGCTTCGTGTCATTTAATGTCGTTTGTCGCTTTGTGCCTTTCCATTGTAGGTACAACGGCTGCCATATTTGCATATCTCCGCACTCGTTCTGTGCCACAGAACATTACGAAAACTCTTCTCTCGGATTCCCTTTCTGATTATCGAAGATAAATAAAAGTTATTTCATCTAGATAGATTTGACAGTTTCAATGGAGCGGTGCAGATTTGTGTGCATTTTCGGATTTGGATTGGGAAAGTCAGTGTTATTAACGCTTCGAGATAACTTTCGGAGTGTACTTAATAATCCATATTTATTCATGGTATTTTTGCCTTTCAATATTTATTCATCGGAAAACAATTATTTTCATCCGTTAAAGCAAAATATAGACTTCGCAAAAAATATATAACAAGAAAATTCTAACTCAAAAGAATCTCTAAAATTCTTTTTAAATCATACACAGGATGATTTTAAATTCATTAAAAACAATGTTGAAAAATATTGCCACTCAAAACTGAAATTATCATTATGGTCAACACCTAATAATGCTAACGTAACATAAATTAGTGGTGACCATATTTTTTAACATTGTTGAAAACGATAGTAGATAGTCTATGTTGCTCCTGACCGAGATATAGGGAATTCAACGTGTTAGAGAGAGAACGTATCTATATCCGTTACTATTGGTCTAAATTGAAATTTGAAAATGGAGTCGGCTCTGGTCTGCAGGCACTTCAGCTCCGTCTGGACCGATAGCAGACGTACCTGACAGAGCTGAAGACTAGGCCAGACGGAGCTGAAGTACCTGAAGACTAATGCCGATGCCGTTTTCAGATTTCAATTTGGAACAATAGTAACAGAAATATATACGTTCTTTCTGTAACATGTTGAGTTCCATATACATTTGTCAGGATCAACGTAGACTATCTGTATCAGTAAGGAAGGGGGGGTGGGATGCTCCACAGTGGGCTGTCCCACAGCACTTAGATCTCATTAGACCCATTCGGCATCCTCCTTAGTAAGTGAGGACTTAGCTCGTCAGCTAGCCTTCAGTTTTAATGTAGTTGACAACGTCGTCAAGAGGTGCCTCTCTTATGTTGGCCGGTGTTAGCCAATATTCGCCGAACACACTTTTCCTAGTTGACGAGAGTGTCGGGCAGTCATAAAGGATGTGATGTATTATCTCATCTTCTTGTTTACACCCCTGCAGAGTGCGGTGTCTCACAGCCCCAGGCCGTTTAGGTGTTTTCGTACTGAACAATGACCAGTCAGAATGCCCGTTAAAAGTGGCAGATTCAGCCTAGTCATAGATAAGTATTTTTTGGCTGCTGTATTGTCAGGATAACTTACGAGATCCCTAGCAAATCTGCAGCTTCTTGTTTCATCCCATATTTCCTTGAATTTTACAAGGAAGTAATCCTTAATTAGATTCGTCAAGATCGATGTCGTTTGTCTAATGAAGGAGCCAGGTCCAAATAGATTTTGGTTAGCTGCCTTCCTGGCCAATGATTCAGCGAGACGGTTACCTTTTGATGTTTCATGGCCTTTAATCCATTTTAGGGTGACCACATTATTGATTGATGCTTCGACCAGTGCTTGATGACATTCTAGTACTAACCCTGAGCAAATTCGTGGCCTGTCCAAGGTAAGTAGTGTTGTCTGCTATCTGTATACATGAGCATATTTCTACCAGTGATATTATTTCTGCTGATTTCTTTTTCTGCTATTAGGATGCCAGTGAGCTCTAGTACTTTTTCCCATTGAAAATTTTATGTTTAGGTTTAAGGATTTGGAGTATATCCCGCAACCTAAACCTTAATAATGATAATATTACATCTCTGAACAAACAATTATAATCGAAAGATAAATATATTTTCCTCTCTATGTAATTTAACCAACTCCTTTCTAAATCCGTACTCCATCTCTCTAGATTCATCTCTTTTTCCACCCTTTATTTAATTTTAGCCTTTTCTGATTTAACTTTCTCTTTTCTTCTACAGTGCCCCCGTGTTTTGTTCTTCAAGTTCAACATAACCTACATTCTTCTACTTTTAAACTTTTGTCAACAGCTATCTGTCAACTTACTTCTTATTTCTCATCATGGCCTGTACTAATTCTCCCTAATGTTAATGTGTTCCGATCAGTACCCGAATAAATATGAATTTAGAACTCACATTAATTTGGAAATTGTTTCACTAGTTGGTCAACGTTTTGGCATCAACCGTCTTCAGTTCGAAGGACCACTGTCTGATTAACATATCGGACACATTATTTAACACAAATGAATTAATTTGATTTATTTTTAAGAGTTTGCTCGCCCATTTATTTAATCAACACATAAAATTTATTAATTACAATTTACTCGAAAAATTCAACATTAATATATCAAAGCATGGTGGTGAGCCACTTTATCATTAATGGCCTTACTAAGAACCAAATGTCTTCGTTGAGCGAAGTTAATGTAATGATCATCTGTAGACGCATTTTGTCTAGAAGAATCTTTCTAAGCGGTTTTGATATATAGAAAGAGATGAGTGTTAATTTCAACGGTTTTTTCTAGAAATAGCTGTACCATTTTATATCCCTAAATGACATAGGCAAATTTTTTGATGAAGTGTGTTAGTTTGGAATCTATTTTAATATTTTAGAATTATAAATTATAGAGTAATGATCAAAAGTATGAACCGAAATGAGAAATTCTGGACTATCAGTAGTTATTCTATGCCGTTCCTACTCCATCCGGTTTAGATAAGGGATTGTGGGCGGTGGCCCCTAACCAGTGACGTCACAGCGTGGGTGTTTCAAGGTCAAGATCAAGGTAAAGGTCAAGGTCGAGGTCAAAATCAAGGTCTGTGAAGTCACTGGTTACGAGCCACCGCTCACACACACAATCCCTTATCTAAACCGTATGGAGTAGGAACGGCATAGAATAACTACTACTATCTACTAAAGATATAATTTCATATTGATTTATATTTTAATAACACTAATTTATACGGAAAATGTAACTCGTGGAAAAAGTGTTTCATAGCCGAATTTGAGGTCGCTGAAAACGAAAAGAACACTTATTTATTTTTCCAAAGCAACGTTATCAATATATTAGCAGAAAACGTGTTTTGGATTTTTTTTAAGTTATGGCCAGGAATCAAGAGAACGATAGATTAAACCAATATAAAATGTAAAATGCACCACATTCTTATCGGTATCCAAAACGACAGTCACCAATACCAAAAATAGCAATAAGTAGTCCACGAGATATTGAAAATTCGGATTCAACTGCCAGCAAAGATCGTGAAAACGAAAGTCTAAAACTGAAGCTGACCCTAAAAGATTTATGCCGTGATCCTAACTTATCCGAATCGGAGCAAGAAATTTAAACAATATTTTTAAAAAATAAAATACTTTTGCTACTATAAAAATGTGAACGAGTTATTTGTTTGTTGCATTTTATGAAAATTATGATAAGAATGGGTAGTGCCTATTTATCAAAGCTGTTTTATTTTATAAAAGTAACAAGGAACAATCCATTTCGGTTGATCACTCCACAAGTGTTAAAAAAGCTATGAGACAATGAAACAGCTACTAGATCTGAATTTCAGTTTTTACAAGAGGAAGATACGCTATTCTTACTGGTCTGCAAAGTGGCTATATAAAACACACTTACTTCTGGTGTATCTAGGATAGTAGAGCAGATAAAAATATTTCACAGTGTGAAGATCATGTCGTAGGAAAGAGCAACGTCTTTAACAAAGCAGTTGTTGACTAAGAAAACGTTATCTTTCCATCGTTGCATATAAAACTGGGGCTCATGAAAAATGTTGTTAAAGCATTGGAGAAAGCAAAGGCCTGACTTACTTTAAGAAGAAGTTTCCCAAATCGTCAACAGAAATAATCAAAGCGTATATATTTGCCAGTATGGTCTAATTAGACAAAAATCCACTCTGTGCACAACAAGCTGATCTTGTATAAACATATACTCAAACCTATTTAGTCGTATGATATTCAGCTATGGAGGTATAATATTCAGAACAAAGTACTGGGGAATATTGCGGATACACCTTGCTACATTCTAAACACTAGCCACCATAGGGATCTGGATATGGATACTGTTGACCAAAACAGATACAAATTTGCCACTAGTTATAAAATACGAGTTCAGCATCATATCAATGTCGAGGCAATCCAGCTCATTAACACTGTAGAATTAGCGAAAAGACTCAAGAGGATCAAACCTTTTGAGTTGGTGAAGTGATATTGGAAAAAGCAGACCAATGTGCTTGTTAGAGTATACGTTAGTTAGTATACCAAAAATATTATAAATTTAAGATTGCTGTTAAGTTAGTAACAGAATGGTAAGTTAGGTTGTAAGTTCCTGATTGATCTTAAGATCAGATTGCAATTTGTAATACGAGAGGAAAAAAGAAGAAAATATTTTCCATTTATTTCGTTTTTTGAATACGGTCCTGCGTTTTTACTTTCCTGCTATATATACTTAATGCGGAAATAAAATATCTCCTACTCTAACTTTTGTTAGCGTTAAAATAATTTAAACCAGTTATACAGTAAAAACTGGACCGATTATAGATGCCTTTAATTGATTTAAAATGTATAAATAAATCAATATAAGTTTGTTGTAAATAAAATTATAGGTGTGGCTTCTACTCAATTTACTACAGCCAATATATTTTATATACAACTCAGCGCATCATCACAATTATGTTTAATGATTTTTTTGAATTTCGCAAATAATGAAATAATTTAATCATCATATATAAGTAAAACTAGCGTTTTATATAGCAGATTAAGTTTAACTCGGAAACAAATTGTAATTTGACTCGAACATAAAATCAAATACAAATAAAGGTAATAATCTTGCAACGACTTCCATACAAATGAGCAACCAATGCAACATTTCCCAGAACAACTTCAATATATCGATCTTTAGATTTTCCGAACAGCTATTGAGACTAAAATCACAAATATCATAAAAAATTAAAATATACCAGTAACAGATTCTGTTACCATAAGTTTCTCGGTTCTTCGTTAAAATTCAGGTCCAGCCTGTCACGTTTACCGCAGCTCCGCTACTTCTACGATTGAGGGCCACTCTAACAACAACCTTACAACCTCACAGGATCGGACTGGTCAATAAAAAAGTTGTGGATGAATAAAATAATTCAAGCAGAGGTATTAATTTTTAATGTAAAGCTCATATTAACAAAAAAATGTATATATAAGAGGTTAATAATTCAAATATCAGGAAATAATAAGAAGCGAATTTCCAAATATAAACATTCATGTTTAAAATATATAATACCTGTATATATTATTTTCTTTTGTTAATATTAAGGCTAATCCAATCCTGCAAATCCTGATATGTTCTACCCTCTCTTCGATGTTTCCTTTCCTTCCTTTTTATCTTTTCCGCAGACAGACGTTTATTGTTTTTATGCACGTAGTTGCCAGAGGTTACGTTTTTCGTACTGTCATTATACAGAGCGATTATTTCCCATTTAAAGGGCAATGAAGTGTTTTTCAGAATGTCCCCCTTTATTTAGCTATAGCTACTTTTTTAAATTATGTTTTTTCGCTACTATGAGTATTTGGGTTAAGCTATTTATACACAGACTTTACATATTTAATAATGTTAAAAAGAGGTTGAAAGGTTAAATATTGACTGCCAAAAAGAAGTATTAAATATAAAACGACCAGTAATAAAAAAATAAATTTGTACTTTGTTATTTTAATAGCAGACTTGTCAAAATATTTAAAAGTAATTATCAAATATGTTTTAGAAAAAAAAATGTTAAAAAATGAATAACTGCTAAAGTATTTAAAAATTCAGTATCAAATTTTTCAAGCTTATGTTAGACAATAAAGGCTACAATATAAGCATATTAAACTTGCTATTTATTAATATAGAAAATATGACTTTATAAATAAGAAAATAAAATAAAAACAAATTGTAATACGTGCAATTATTTTTTAAAAAATGGCGAACGTACTATGGTGCTTTATTTAAAAATCAATAATCGCTTAAGTTAAATCGAAGAGGTTATCCATATCTCAAATATTGTCCAAATGTTTTAAGGGAACTAAAGCGCCAAATATCTAGAATTCTTGCATATTTAAATTTTAATTCCTTTCAGTTTCTGAGAAAAAAATCAAGGAGCTTTAAATTTCAAAATTTCATAATGCAAATGCATAAATCCATCAATAGCACTATTTTGAATATAACAGCCAAATTTAAGCTCTTAATGTCTTTTTAATAATTTTTTAAAATTGGCCAAAATTCATGGCCAAAACACCTCTTTAAGTGCTGCCTCCTGGTCTACTGCGCTTGTAATTAGTGTATCGTACAGATCTTATTACCTGTAATAGTTTTGAATCTACGTCAGCATTACAAAGACCGCTTTTCGAACTATGTGGGTGCTTCCGACGTTGAATTCAAGTCTCGGTGCTGTACTCATCTTAACAATCAATAAACAAAGGGTGGGAATAGTTTCATTAAACATTTAGTGCGGTTGTTCAAGTCATAGTAATGTAAACATAACTTAAATTCTCAGGTTGACAAAAGAATTAAATATTAAAAAGGACCTGCTGTAACCATAAGTTACAAAAGTAGCTGGTACTTGAGGAAATATTAAATTTAACGAGTTACAAAACTAGCTGGTACTTGAGGAAATATTAAATTTAATAAGTGGCGTGGACACGATGGTTCCAAATATAATAAAACTTTTGAATTAACCCGCTTTGGGGTCGGTAAGTATTTATGTATCCCGACGTGGTAGGTACAGATAGTTTTAACATTAAAATTAAAAGTTAACCTTATGAAAATGATAAGCGACTGATAACTTATTACAATCTTCTATTACAATAAGCTGGAGGCACTGACAAGTGGCAATTGACGTATCTAAAAAATAAGAGAACAGTATTAGTTGTTAAAAATTGTTTTTCATAAAACAATGAAAAAAGTGGAAAACTAAGAATCTAACAATTTGAGATAAAAAACAAATGATAATAAAAACAATAAATTATATAAATCTAATAGATTATCCATTTCTCAAATGTGGTCAAATTCTTAAAAGAAATGAAACTCCAAGTCATGTACCACATATATTCAAAAAAAAAACAAAGATTTAGGGGGCAACTAGTTTCGGCTAACGAGCCATCTTCAGGCCATATAACATTTAATAATGATTAAATCAAATAAACAAACAAATCCATAAATGTAAAATTATGTGGGAATGTTGCAGTATTGATATATGGGGATACATGAAAATTCAACTTAAATTTAAAAAATATGGAACGAATAGGGAAGTGTTTAAAACACTGTTAAAAATTTGGTAGGTGGGATAATCTTCATTAGGAAGATCCGTGTTAAGTGGATAAATTCATATTTGCCGATTGCACCTTGGTTGTGCAAAAGGAGTGTGAAAACGGAAAACCCAAATCTTGAAAATTTTCACTTCCCTATTCGTTCCATATTTTTTAAATTTAAGTTGAATTTTCATGTATCCCCATATATGCCTACCCCAACTTTCCCACATAATTTTATATTTATGGATTTGTTTGTTTATTAGATTTAATCATTATTAAATGTTATATGGCCTGAAGATGGCTCGCTAGCCGAAACTAGTTGCCGCATAAATCTTTGTTTTTTTGGATATATGTGGTACATGACTTGGAGTTTTATTTCTCTTAATAAAGAGTTTTATTTCTCTTAATAAATTATATACTTGTATTAGATTGAGTGGAGGACCTAGCAAGAGAAAACATGTTGCTTGTGATTAATATAAGTCCAGCAAAAGTGGTGAAGGAGAAGAAATGTTGAAAAGAAAACGGAGGGGTTAAGTGAATTAAAAGGCCAACGAATAATATTGGAGATTGAAAACAATGTTAGGTTAGGAAAATAGTAAACATGAACAATTATTTACAAGACTGAAATTGGGGGAGGGTTTGATGCAAACAACGTACTTAGTTAGTCAGAACTCTCCTACGTAACAATAATATCAATTCGTTAATGTCCAACGTACTCATTTATTTACTTACACCAAAACTTTTTTCAGTTCAATAGACAAATTTCAGGAGTGGCACTGGGTTCAAAACTTTCGTCTCTAATAGCATAGATATTTATAAACAATATTCAGTTCACTTATCTACAGTGTGACCCATTTTGTTTGGAAGCACCCCTGTAAAATCCGCATTTTTCAACCGATTTTGATTTAATTTTTTTTGTTAGATTCAGTATCAAAAACAGTTTTTGGGCACTAATTTTCATAGCTTAATTTTTATTTTCAAGGCCCTCTAGGTTAATTTTTCTTTTGCAAAAAAGAAGAAAGTACATAGAGGGTCTTGAAAATAGAAATTAAGCTATGAAAATTTTTGCCAAAATACTGTTTTTGATACTGAATCTAACAAAAAAAAAGTGATTCAAAATCGGTTGAAAAATCCGGATTTTACAGGGGTGCTTCCAAACAAAATGGGTCACACGTATAATATCCCTTCTGTAGAGATAATAGTATATTATATATCAACGGACTAAAGTGCATATTTTAATCCTGAAGATTGTTTTCTGAACCCTTAAACCCACCTTTTGAGATAAGTCTCACATATTAATACTAATTTTAAGTTTTTTCTTCTTAAAAAAAAGGTTACAAGTGTTTTATTCGAAAATCAGTAACTACTAAAATATTTAAAAATTAACTATACAATATACACCTATTAAACTTACAATTAAGTTATTAGTATAGAAAATATGACGTCATAAATAAAAAAAATAAAAAAAACCATGAAATTATAAAACTCGCAATTTATAATTAGCTGATTTGTGTACTTTTAATAAAATGGCGAAAGCGTTATCGTGCTTTATTTAAAATTCAATAACTACTAAAGTATTTAAAATTTAATATTAAATTTATCATCTTTATACTAGATAATACAGGCTACTCGCATTAAACTTACTGTTAAATTTTAGCTACAAAGATATAACGTCTTAAATATAAAAACAAAACAAAACAATAAAATTTAAAAATAATGGCGAAAGCGCCATTGTGCTTTATATTATTTAAAAACTCCTACAGTATTTAAAACTAAGTCTTTAAATTTCTCATATTTATATTTGACAATACGAGCAGACTTTTCAAAATATTTGAAAATAATTATCGAATATGTTTTATTAAAAAATGTTAAAATTAAAATGGTTAGAGCCCTGAAACTCTTACATTTAAAAAAATGGCGAAAGCATCATCGTATTTTATTTAAAAATGAATAACTGTTAAAGGATTTAAAATTAAAGTATCAAATTTCTCACGTTTATACTATATAGATAATACAGGCTATAATATTAAACTTGTAATTAAGTTATTAGTATAGAAAATATGACGTCTTGAATGAAAAAATAAAAAAAAAGCAATAAAATTCTAAAACGCGTAATTAATAATTAAGTGACCTGTAATTTAAAAAAAATGGCGAAAGCACTATCGCGCTTCATTTGAACTACTACAGTATTTAAAAATCAAGTATCAAATTGTTTACGTTTATACTAGACAATACAGGCTATACGCCTAATAAACTTACAATTAAGTTATTAGTATAGAAAATATGACGTTATAAACAAGAAAAATAAAAAAGACAATAAAATTATAAAACACGCAATTTATAATTAGGTGATTTGTACTTTTAAAAAAATGGCGAAAGCTTGTCGTGCTTTATTTAAAAATCAATAACTACTAAAGCCATTAAAATTATGGTATTTAATTGTTTATACTGGACAATACAGGCAACGCCAATTAAGCTTACTGTTAAATTTTAGATACAAAAATATGACGTCGTAAATTTAAAAATAATACAAAATAAAATTTAAAAATAATGGCGAAAGCGCCATTGTGCTTTATTTAAAAATAAAATAACTCCTACAGTATTTAAAACTAAGTCTTTAAATTTCTCACATTTATATTTGACAATACGAACAGACTTGTTAAAATATTTGAAAATAATTATCGAATATGTTTTATAAAAAAATGTTAAAATTAAAATGGTTAGAGCCCTGAAACTCTTACATTTAAAAAAAAAAGCGAAAGCATCGTCGTATTTTATTTAAAAATCAATAATTGTTAAAGGATTTAAAATTAAAGTATCAAAGGAGGGTATCGTTTTTTGGGTTTTTTGCGACCCCGTACGAAATTTTTCTCACTAAAAGATATTAAAAAAAAATGGATTTCCCAAAATTTTTTTCTTTAAAACGCCCCGGAACATACTTTTTTTTAATTTCGAAATTTTGAAATCACAAGGACTGACAAGGAGGATTTGGCAACATGGCGGCCAGCTGTCATTTAATGATTTAATAGAACACGCGCGATTAGTCTCGAAATAGGTCAAGTGTTTTAAAGACCAGTTATCCACGAATACTTTCTGCTATTTTTTTTATTGGTACACTTTAAAATCATAAATACTGGTATTATTACTACAAAAAATGGAAATAAGAAATAATAATGTAAAATGGTTGAATTAGTGATGTCATCAGCTGTCATCGAAATGACAAATACAAAAATTAATTTGCAATCTATCACATAAGATTTATTGTTGTCACCACAGTTGTTACAGGTTGTATATTACTTAAAAATAAGTTCTAACACATTGATACCTTAATATAATAAAGCAGAATCGCGGTTAATACAGCAAAAATCAGAAGACACTAAAGATTATGACAAGTTCATCAAATGGATGGAAGAGTAAAAGGTATTAATTTAAATGGCATTTCATCTGATTTAAAATATCGAAGTTTCAATATTTCAAACAATACTAACTATACTTTTCACGTTAATTTAAAAAATTAAGATTGATAAATATTTGAATAAAGCTTTTTATTTGAAATGCGATAACTACTACAGTATTTAAAAATAAAGTATCAAATTTTTCACGTTTATACTAGACAATATACAGGCTACAATATACGCCTATTAAACTTACAATTAAGTTATCAGTATAGAAAATGACGTCATAAATAAGAAAAATAAAAAGTCAATAAAATTATAAAATGGGCAATTTATAATTAGGTGATTTGTACTATTAAAAAAATGGCGAAAGCGCTATCGTGCTTTATTTAGAAATCAATAACTTTTAAATACTTTACACATAGAACGTGTTTGTATAATAACACTAAATTTTTTTTTATTAATTTTATCCTAATTTAAAATATTTTCTCAATTCAATAACAAAAATTCCTTATATAATTATTTTATTTTGAGAAACCTAACCTAACATAAGCTTATTTTTCGACATTTAAAGAGTGTGTAATTGAGTTATTACATATACGATTGTTAATAAACAATATTTACAAAACAGAAATTTTAACCGAAAGAAGAATAATTAACTGTTATGAAAATTATTCCTATTAATTATCTTTCAACTGTCGGCACATTGTTTTGAATTTTGCTTTCCAAAAAAAAATAAAATGAGTGTCTTTAACCAATTTTAACATATATTATATTAAAAAGTGGGATTTAAAATTATTTAATGAAACCTGACTAAAACAATATAGTGGATTGGTAAACTAGGTAAATATTTTATAAAATTTTTAGTCTACTTAAAGATGACAAATTGTCGGTTTGTAACAATAATTTTAGCTCTATTTTTAAAACGGCGCGATGTTTGGATCGCCTCAAAGTAGGTTGCACTGTACTGGTATCAAACACATGTCTGCATTGTGCCTAATTACAAAATCATGCTTATATCATAATCCGAAGTTTAGGTACAGTGAAAATTAATATTGACGTTGCCTACCTGCTTAATAACAACTGGGTATCAGGCCTTGCTCTCTTGTCACTGTCTAATTAATATTCGTCTGTCTATTAAGCTCTTCATAATTAATATGGCCTCATTATTAATATCTAAAGCAAGAATGACAACAATCGAATTTGCAACATTTTACCAATATTGGTAATTTAATATTTTTTGCGATAACGTACTCCAAATAGAAGATATTTACCATAAAACTTAAAATAAATCAGCAATTTTTTTTTTAGATTTTAATATTTAAGTCAGCCCCTTTAAAAATTAAATATAAATTCAAAAATTACCAAAAATTATCATGAATAAATATGGTGTCTAGACAAGAATTTTCTTAAATTTTCAGGTTATAAATAACTGCGACAATTCCTTTGGCAAGTATTATCTACTGATTTTTGTAAAAAATAATGAATGTTGTAGATAATAAAACCTCAATTTCGCACACAAATTATTTTAAATAAAACTTTGTATCTTCTAAACTATATATTGCAGAGGAAAATAATTTTAGTAAAAAACAACCAATTTTAAAATTTGGTATTGAAATTATCATATTTCTCATATCTGTATTATTTATTTAGTAATAATATGCATATTCAAGATTAGTTTATTGCGACTAGATGAGAGCCATTTGTTCTCGGAATTACATCGAAATACAGGAATTAACTGTATATTATGTCTGATTATTTCTCAATTATATTAATAAATTATAATATTTAATTTCAAAACCCCAGAATTAACGTCTACCAACTTAGCAAGACATTAAATGTCTTGCTAACTTGATATCAAGACACCTGCGTAAAAAATGACGATATTAATAAACTAAAAGCTGAAGAATTTTTGCCGTTATTAAGTTGTGGAAAAAAAAATATTGCCTCTTTTTTTAAATAAAAATTAAATATCTCGCTAACTTGATATCAAGTTAGCGAGACAACTATATAAATAATGACAATATCAAAAAACTAAAAAGAAATAAAATTCATATTCTAAAGTCTAGTACAGTGAAGATTAAAAAGAAATTGAAAGAAAAATGGAAAATTTGGAAAGAAAACGCAGGAACAACCCAAGAAGAAGAAAGAAAATGCAAAAAAAGGACAAAATTTTAAAGCTAGTCAAGAAGATGAATCGTAAAATGAAAACAAAGACCTTAATGAAGAAGATATATGAAAAGGAAGACAAATAAGTTCAGAAACAATTTCATATAATAATGAAGAAGAAGATTACAAAAGTACAAAAGTATAATCAAGAAAAAAATCGGCTGTGTCACCCCAGACCGTTCCCGGCTCGATTGTAGAGAATATGTTATTTATTATTATTATTATTATTTTAATTACAAAATACTGTACATTACAATAATTTATGGAACATATTAAAAACAGCGAGTCGATGGTTAATATGTCTACAGAATTGATATTTCAATGTTGATAATGACATAAGCTGCGCATGCGCACGTTGTATATCACACTGCTACAATTAGGATCTCCTAAAATCATGTGTAAAAACTATTGGGAATTCGGGAAAAATTTTCATATAATATAGTTGTAAGGAATTTTATGCTTTACAACTTTGCACTGAAACATTTTGCACTAAAGATCATAATTTACCTCCAATTAAAAAAAAATGGAAAATTATAAATGTCTATTTTTCTCGCCATCTAGCGGCAAAACTATGAGGAATTCGATAAAAAGTTAAACATAAAAGTTAAAGAAAATTTGATGCTTTACAACTTTGCACAAGAAAATCTTGCACTAAAATGCATTGTTTGTCCACAAAATCAAGAAAAAATAGAGAAAAAATACATGCACATTTTTTACGCACCCTCTAGTGGCGCAACTATTGGAAATTCAAGAAAAAATTTCTAAAAAGAGTTGTAGGGAATTTTATTCTCTAAAACTTTGTACTACAACATTTTGCACTAGAGTGTATAATTTGTCCTCAAAATCAAGAAAAACTAGAGAAAACCTACATGCACATTTTTACGCGCCCTCTAGTGGCGCAACTATTGAAAATTCTGGAAAAAGTTTAAAATAAAAGTTGTAGGGAATTTTATGCTATAAAACTTTGTACTACAACATTTTGCACTAAAGTTTATAGTTTGTCCCTAAAATTTAAAAAAAGTAAAAAATTGTTACATGTGTATTTAATCAATGTCGGTCTTGAGGACCTTCTACTATATCAATTTAAACCAAAATCTAACGGTCGCATTCTAGGCACACACCGACCCTCCATACTAAATTTCAGCTTGATTGGTCAAACGGTTCGGCAGTTATCGTGGAAGATTACACACAGACACACAGACACACAAACACACAGACACAGAGACACACAGACACACAGACAGACCATACGCTGGAAATGGTTTCAATCTTCTTGGGGGACCCCAAAATGGATATTTCCATTGATATCTCGATTTTTTTTTTGCTCATTCACCTTACTTTCCCTTTGATGTGTCCGGGAAAGTAAAATAATAATAAAGATGCGAGCGATACTAACAAGAATCAGGAGAAGATATATAAGTATTAAGTAAGAAGTCTGATACCAAATTAAATAAAATGAAAAAAAAATAATAAATTTTAAAATTTGATATTCCATATTTGAAGAAAAATTATGAGAAGAAATAAGAAAGAGTCCAAAAAAAGCAATTTCTATGGACAAAAATAGGAAGAATGATGAGGCAGAAAATATAAATTTAAAGAGAAAAAATATCAGATATAAATATGGAAACAAATATTGCAACTGGAGAAAATAATTTTAAGTTGAAACTATATTTTAACCATCTATGGAAAAGAAAGTACAAATAAATAATATGGAAATAGAGGGAAAAAAAATCGGTTGTGTCGCCCCAAAACTTTCCCGACGAGTATCCACGAATACTTTTTCAGATATTTAATGTTAAAGTTTCAACTTTTGACATTTTTTTATTTTTGACAGGTGATAGTTGGTGAAATAATTTTGACTGTTCTGAATGGAGTTTTTCAAGGGCTTTCAAACGCCATATTGCATGTCCAATTCCGTGACATATTGCATCTGTCATTTTTTGATAGTGATACTTCCGTTTGACAGATCTTGTACAAAAACTAGTGTGTTCTTCCAACAGATAACCCAAACCCATATACCAAATTTCAGCTCAATCGGATTAATATTTCTTCAGATATTTAATGCTGAATTTTCAAACTTTGACATTTTTTTATTTTTGATATGTGACAGTTGGAGAAATAATTTTAACTGTTCTGAATAGAGTTTTTCTAAGGCTTTCAAATGACATATCGCATGTCCAATTTCGTGACATATTGCATCTGTCATTTTTTGATAGTAGTACTTTCGTTTGACAGATGTCGTACAAAAACTAATGGGTTCTTCCGACGGGTAACCCAAACCCTTATACTAAATTTAAGCTGAATCGGATTAAACGTGTGGCCTCTATCGTGTAAGAATACACACACACAGACCGACAGACAGACTTCCATCTGGAAATGGTCTTAATCGTCTCAGGGCACCCGAAAATGGATAATTCCGTTTTTATCTTGAAATTTTTTTTAGATCGTTCACAATACTTTCCCTTCTAGGAGGTGGGTCGGGAAAGTAATATAACTAATAGTGAACGAAGCAAGAAAAATTAAATTCAGGACAAGTAATAACATATAAAAAAAATTACAATACCAAGGAAACCAACAAAACATTTAATACAGAATAATGACAAATTATTTAAACAAAAACAACAATAAAAAAAATAATAAAATAGATGAAAAGAAAATTAATATATTATATGGCAAAAACAGATTATTGTAGATGGTATAATAATTATCAAGGAAATGAAAATTAAGTTTTAGAAGAAAAATTCCATAAAAATAAAATATAAAATGATACAAGTAATAAAAGTAGATTATCAAAGGCAGTTCTGCAACACTCCCTATGAAAAATAACATGAGAAATCACTGAGGTCCGCTTTCAATCCAATTTGATCCACTTCTGATCAGATTAGATCCGCTTCTGATCAGGTTTGATCCACTTTTAATTCGCTTCTGTTTAGGGTTGATAAACTTTCAATGCGCTTCTGATCAGCTTTGATCCGCTTTCGATCCACTTCAGATAAACGCGCATCAAACCTGACTCCGCCAGATGAGTCTCAATCCGCTTTTGATCTGCTTCTGATAAACATAGATCAAACCTGACTCCGCTAGATGACTCTCAATTCGCTGTCCATCTGCTTCTGATCAGGTTTGATCCTCTTTCAATCCGCTTTCCATCCGCTTCTGATCAGATTCGATGTCCACGTCAAGGACATTCGTGATGTCATCAGCATCCGCTAAATACTACTTAATCCACTTACGATCCGCTTCTGATCAGGTTTGATCCGCTTTTAGTCCGCTTTCAATCCGCTTTCGATCCGCTTCTGATAAACGCGGATTAAAGATGACTCCACTAGACGAGTCTCAATCCGCTTCTGATAAACACAGATCAAACCTGACTCCGCTAAATGAGTCTCAATCCGCTTTCCATCCGCTTCTGATCGGGTTTGATCCGCGATTATCAGAAGGGGATCGAAATTGGATTGCAAGTGGATCAAACCTGATCAGAAGCGGATGGAATGCGAATTGAGTCTCATGACATCATAAGTCTACTTGACGTGGACAAAACTGACTAGATGGAACCTTAGCGATTTCCCATGTTATTTTCCAGCTATTCTACTAATAAAATATAACAAATATATAAATTTTAACCAATCTACGGAAAATGTAAATAATTTGGAAAGAGAAATTAATTTGATTATTGGGTATAAAATATATGAAGAAAATAAAAGGCTTTGAAGCATATTCACGTAAAAAAAAATAAAAAAACCTTTCCTGGTATATTTCTAGTTTTAATTAGATTATGGTATTATTTATTCTATTCGTAATATAATCCTGATCCATCTTCATTCAGACAAAAGTATTAGTTTTATTTTGTAATTCACCTATGTATTTACATTATTATTATTATTATTCAAACTGTAATTTTTCTTTTAATTAAAAATAAACAAACCCAATTCCAAATGCTGAAAAAAGAACTATTATTACTTCCATATTTTTCGCTGACCCAAAACTGATTAAAGATTAAAATTTTAGGGTTTATATACCCATCAGGGTTATATTGATTAAAATTATACAAACAGTATCAAAATTCCGTCTATATTAACCGGTTAAGGGTACTAACCGTCTATAGAATGGAAAAAGTTTATTTGTAAAAAAATTTGATACATTAGCAAATATCAATAATTTTTTACTAATGTAAATATAAATATAAAAATAATACGTAAATAATTAACATTTGTTAAACTAAATTTAACCATTAATTAGTGGAATCAAGGAAGAACATAATTTTCAGATCTGCCACATAAAGAAGCCATTACAGAAGTTGGACGTTTTGTAACTCCTGTACGAAGAGCCTTTAATACAGTTTCAATTGCACTTGGCGTATGTGCAAGATAAAATCAATTTTGGTTAGGAGGAAAGCTCACTTAGAACAGAATGTTACCTCTTCCTCGGAATTTGGGAAACTTGCCACAGTGATGGACGTAAAAACTTCTGCACCTTCCATTTTATGAACCTGAATTTCTCAAGTGTACTATACTTTATGCGAGGAATCTTATACTTGAAAAGAAATATTATAATCTAACGGCTGCATATTGTTTTGGAAAAGTTATCTAATAAAAAATTCGTTATGAGATCAAGAACTTTCAACTTTTTGGAACAAAAACATTATTAAAATCTTTTTCAGAGGAAGATACTTTCGACACTTTTTAATCATTTTTCTCTAACAACTGCAACTTTTACTTTGGCAAATGCACAGGGTTAACTGTCTAATATATCTGCATGATTTTTAAAGAAAGTAATCTTGAAAAATATTAAATAAATTAAAAATACTGGAATCCATAATTTTTCCTCTAAAATACATTTAGTATACACAGGGTAGTTCGTAATTGAATGCTGATTCTAAATCATTTTATTTCTGAGATACAGGGTGTTGAATTTTACCAAAAAAATTAGTTTTTCTCCAAAATCTGTAAAACAACTTTGTTGTAAAATACGAATAAACTTCATATACGAGTAGAACACACTAAATCAATTTATGAGAAAAAACATTTTTGTTGTAAAATAATTGGGCGCCCAGCACAAAAAAAGATTCACAATTTAACAACAATTAAATTTTGGTATTTAACTAAAGTTAAAGTTAAAACAAAAATATAAAAATTTGTTACATCACAATTATTCCAATAAATTTAATAAATTCCAATTACTCTAAATAAAAACAAGATAATAGAAATATTATAAATTGGCTTGACAAAATTTTTATTTTTATTCTTGAGTATTAGGTTCTTTTTAAAAATAAAATACTGACGTATATTTTAACGTTTACTAGATGAGACTTTTTCAAAAAATGTAATTTTGTTAGCAACCCTATCAATAAATTTTAATATAATATTTTTAAACGTTTCAACATTGGTTACATTGGTAAAGGAGCAGCAATAGTTCTGCCCATCCCTCATGTTAAATCCCATTAGAAAATGGCAAGGTCCATTCTGATAAAATTGATCAAAAACCAGCTTCCGCTGTTCGTGTCTCGATCTGCTTCTGATCATCTTTGATCAACTTTATCAAAAGCGGATGTAAACTGATCAGATCTTGATACACTGCGAGTCTCCAACTGCTTTTGATCCGCTTCTGATCGTATTTAATCATCTTTGATCAATTTTTATTAAAAGCGGATCAAAGCTGATGAGGTCTCGATATGCTTTGATTAGTTTTGATCCGCAATGACGTATTGCGTGACTTTGAATTAAAATTGTTGTGACAGAACGGACCTTTGCGATTTCTTATAGGATTTAACATGGGGAATAGAGAGGGACTATTACTGCTACTTTACTTACCTTTCAATTTATAACTAGTGGTCGCCCATTGATCCAAATTTGATTGAAATTCATTAAGTTTTAAAGTTTATGTATTTTTTATGTTTTTCTTTATTTTTGCCATATTTCCCTATTTTCCTCTTTTTCTCTACTTTTTCCTATTTTTTTAATTATTTTTTCATGTTTTTTTATTCTTTTCTTTATTTCCTATTTTTGCCTATATTTCCCCGTTTTTTCTTTTTTTCTGTTTTTTTATTGTTTCTAATCTTTCCTCATTTTTCTCTCATTCGGTTTTTTTTCTATTTCTTTCTTTTGTTTTTTGTTTTTTTTTTTATTTCTCTGATCTTTTCGATTTATTTCAATTTTTTCGAGTTTGCTCATTTTACTTTCCCGGACCCATCAAAGGGAAAGTAAGGTGAACGAGCATAAAAAAATCGAGATATCGATGGAAATATCCATTTTGAGGTCCTTCAAGAAGATTGAAACCATTTCCAGCGCATGGTCTGTCTGTGTGTCTGTGTGTCTGTGTGTAATCTTCCACGATAACTGCCGAACCGTTTAACCAATCACGCTGAAATTTGGTATGGAGGGTCGGTGTGTGCCTAGAATGCGACCATTAGATTTTGGTTTAAATTGGTAGAGTAGAAGGTCCTCAAGACCGACATTGATTAAATGCACATTAACAATTTTTTACTTTTTTTTAAATTTTAAAGACAAACTATATACCTTAGTGCAAAATATTGTGGTACAAAGTTTTATAGCATAAAATTTCCTACAACATTTGTTCGAAACTTTTTCCATAATTTCCAATAGTTGCGCCACTAGAGGGCGCGTAAAAATGTGCATGTATGTTTTCTCTAGTTTTTCTTGAGTTTGAGGACAAACTATACACTTCAGTGCAAAATGTTGTAGTACAAAGTTTTAGAGCATAAAATTCCCTACAACTCTTGTCTGAAACTTTTTCTAGAATTTCCAATAGTTGCGCCACTAGAGGCGCGTAAAAAATGTGCATGTAGGTTTTCTCCAGTTTTTCTGGATTTTGAAGACAAACAATGCATTTCAGTGCAAAATTTTCTTATTCAAAGTTGTAAAGCATAAATGCCCTACAACTATTGTATGAAAATTTTTCCCGAATTCCCAATAGTTTTCACACATGATTTTAGGAGATCCTAATTATAGCAGTGAGATATACAACGTGCGCATGCGCAGCTTATGTCATCAACATTGAAATATCAATTTGGTAGACATATTTACCATAGGCTCGCTGTTTTTAATGTGTTCCATAAATTATTGTAATGCTTGGTATTTTGTAATTAAAATAATAATAATAAATAACATATTTTCTACGGTCGAGCCGGGAAAGTTCTGGGGCGACACAGCCGATTTTTTTATATGGTTACAATTATTTCTGTTTTTTTATTGTATTTTGCGACATTTTACCATTTGTCGCGTTTATTTTGGAGATTTTTTTGCATTTTTTCCGATTTTTTGTCCATTTGGATTTGAAACTTTTTGTGTTTTTTTTTTTAGATTTTTTTGAAAAGTTTCTGCGTTTTTTGTTGCGATTTTTTGAGATTTTGTTTGGTTTTTTTATACTTTTTTTTACCTTTTTTCTATGAGATTTTTTAGTAATATTTTGTGATTTATTTCAAATCTTTTAAAATTTTCATTTTTTTACTACTTTCCTGTTTTTTTACGACTTTTATCAAATTTTTGGAGTATTTTAGATTTCTTACGTTTTAGTAGCTACTTTTTAGCGTTTTTTGCGTTTTTTTTTTTGATTTTTTTTCTAATTTTTCCTCATTTTTTTCTTATTGTTCTTTTTTTTCCACTTATTTTATTTTCTGATTTTTTTATTCCTGTTTTTTTTTCGATTATTTCGCACTTTTTCATTTTTTTGCCATTTTTCCGGTTATTTGCATTTGTAATGTTTAGTGATTTTTTCTTATTTTTTTTTTCATTTTGTTACTGTTTTCTGCGATTTCTTGCTTTTTTTGAGATTTTTTTTCTATTTTGTTTCGATTTTTTTGTGCTTTTTACGATTTCCTTTGAAAGTTTTTGGTGATTTTTTGTGATAATTTTCGTTTTCTTGTTTTTTTCCTTTTTTTCTCTATTTTTCTGATTTTTTTTCCTTTATTTTACTGTTTGTTCATGTTTTTTTTTCATTTTACCCAGTTCTCATATTGTTGCCTATATTTTCCTATTTTTCCATATTTTTACCTAATTTTTATATTTTTTCCTATTTTTCCCTCCTTTTCCTTGTTTTTTCCTTATTTTTTCTTTTTTCCCATTTTTCCAATTTTCACTTAAATTTGGCTATTTTCCTATTTTGCCCATTTTTTCTATTTTTTCTGCTTTTTCTGTTCTTCCCTACTTGTCCCATTTCCTATTATTTCCATTTATTTTCTGTGTTTTTCTATTTTTCTTACTTTTCTGTTTTTGGTATTTTTTTGTTTTTCCGATTTTTTCATACTTTTCTTATTTTACTATTTTTAACTGTTTTTTTTTCAGTTTTCCCCATTTTGCTTTTATTTCCCTGTTATTTCCTATTTTTTAACTATTCAAAAATAGTTCAACGCACCTAAAGTTTTCACTTCAAAAATAAAATTACAATAATGAAAAAATAAAAATAAAATTGACATGGTTAGGATTTGAACCCACGCCTTCGAGAGTCTAGCATTTTAATATCAACCCCTTAACCCACTCGGCTATTGTACGGATACTTCAACTTTAACTATACAAAATCTCACACTCCTTCGTTCGTGCAATACATTTACAAAGTGGACCAAAGTTTTGTTTTTGCGTATTAATATATGTGTAGATTCGCAAATTATTTATTTTTAATTGTTATTACACTCTCCTCTTGAGTGTTCTTTATACTTTTGTTTTTATTTTAAAATTATTAATAATCGTATATTAGTTTGCTTTAAAAATAAATTTATACTTTATTACGTTCTTTAAAAACTTCATTCTAATAGAATTGATCTTTTTATATTATTTTAAAACATATCTGTTAGTTAATAGTTTTCCAGTTTTTACTTTCGAAATTATTTAATCACCTTCTTATATTAGTTTTGAAATTTTTAAACTTTAAACCAGATTTTCAAAAGAGAATAATATTTAATATTGGACAGTGAATAAAAAAAGTAAGAACAATGGTTGCCTAAAATTATTTTTCATATGTAACCAAAGTTGTATCTCCTTATTCTTCATACCAATCTTATTATAACATAATAACAACCAAGGTAAAAACTAAGGTAGTGTTTTTTGATTATTTCCTACTTTAGTAAACAGATCAGGAATAATAATTAAGCCTACAATTTCGAAACAGTTGCCTTCGACTTTATATCGTCTGCAGAATGGCAATGAATCGGCGCGGCAACCTTTGTTGTGCAAATTCCTTTTCCAAATCACCGAAATTATAGCGGTGCTCCAACGTTTCCCAATGGAAATGGGAAACCCAATAAAATATCTTAGTTTCTGCATTACCTGTCTCAAATGGTTTCTCGCATGTAAACGGGTTCTGGATTATTTCATTTTAATTATTCTCAAAATAAAGTTTACCCTATATACAATTATTAAAATTGGCAAATAAAAGATATTTATGACACAATTAAATTTTATTAAAAATCGGTATTACTCATAGCAAAACCAATAAGAGAATATGGAATTGAAAGAAAAATCGTCAAAAATTTATGTAAAAACCAAAAACGGCATGAAATGGACAGGAAGTTACAAGAAATAGAAGAAGACTTTATTAATAAAGATATAGGAACTTTTACCATAAAGCAAAAAAATGTAAGGTTGTTTACAAGACAGAGCTAAAATATTATAGAAGCATAACATTTTTAGACCATATCGTAGTGACCTGCTTTTTATATATACGGAAGCCATATTTGCCTCTATACCCCACCATAATTTCATCAGTAGTCACGTGCCTATAGCAGTTTTCTATAAAGCTATGGAAATTTTCTGATATATGAGTTAAGTTATCACCACCAGCTTGCTTCTCTTGTATCAGGATCATCGAAACGTATTACCCTAAGTAATAAATGGATGTCTCTTCCCCTACCATCACTAGCCCACAAATTTTCTATATCCCAGATAGATACAACAAGCCGAACAAGGCTTTTATTTTAACTTTCTCTTTATAATCTAAGGAAACTATAAGTACCTCCATACTTGTGAGAATTGTCGGTTATTTTACGATTAGTGTGCTCTATAATTATATCATGTATATTGTCAGTCAGCAAGAGCGATTATGCTTCATAAGATATAGTATGTGTTCTATTAGCGGCAGGTCCTTTCAGTCATGGGATATGAAGAATTATGTTTTCAGCTCTTGTTCTAGAACTTGCCGAACTCTATTTTATCATAAAAAGTATGCTCCTACATCTTCGTCGCTGCCCGGTAGTTGATCATTATCATCACCATGTTCTGATTCTGTATCAGTCTCACTTTCAATACTCTCAATAATTCTATCAGTAAAATCACTGTCGCTCTCTTGGAACTAATTTTTGCAGTTGTAATAAGACTAAAGTCATATTTAAAAATTTCTTAAATAGAAAAAGATGAAAAAACAAACTAGATACAAACATAATTTTTTTTGCATAAAACAACCAACCACCCAATTTAAATTATTTTCATACCATCCGTTTACAAAAAAGATATAGTTTCCATGCAACTCTATAATCTAGGCCAAGGAAAAATAACTATGCTATAAAAACATTTTTTGTTACATAAAAAATGCTGAATCAACAAAGGTCCGAAAAAACGCAGAGCATCCTTTTTCTTTGACACGGGCAAAATTCTGGATTCGGTAATTCCTGCTCGGTTGGTCCAGTACCAAAAAAAGGAAGATTCGAAAAAATCTGCTCATCTTGTATCGACGTGTGGCAGTTTTTTCTTAGAGAAAAAGAAATAAAAGTTTCGGTTAGATTCTACCGACGCAGAATTTATTTGAAAATTAAGAGTGCATTTTCAAGTTTCACCGCCAAGGGACTACAATTGATATTCTCGCGTGATAAGTCAACTAAATTATCCATTTGTTTTACTAATATTTTATCAGACAGAAATTTTGGTTTTATTTTATAAATAATAAAAGGGAAAAGTCTCTAGTTTCTTTACCGTAAATTTGTGTAATAAGAAAGATTAGTTTTGGGTTAAATTATAGGGAAGCCAGATATATATTGAGACTTTAGTCTTTTGGGTGCCATTATGCGAATGTATGTTCTACAGGTGAAATTAAAAATTCGTGGCTTTAAAGAAACAGTCAAATTTGTATGTTAAGTTCCTTCTGAACAAATGTCGAAGTCATAGTACTCTTAATTTTATATAGTTAGTAGGTGTCAAAATTCGAATGTTAATCATTTTTTTTTATTTTTTATCAGTCATAGTCAAATTCTTTAATCTATTTTTTTTGTTAGATTGTTCAATTTTGTTCCTTCTAATATATTTTTTTTTTTAAATAAATCACTCTTAAACTTTCATTAGCGTATTTTAATTTCTTCCACCCAAGGGGGCAACAGAAAAGCGGGAACGTAACGACTCAGAAGCCAGCTAAAAGAATCAACAATATTTCTGAATAAGTAACTGATATTCACGTTATAAGATAAAACCTTCCTCATCTCCTAATCCTGTCTGTAAGGTGAAGACTCTTCAACATTGCGAGAGCACGTTATACCCTTCTCTTCTGAAAAGTGGCCGTTACAGTCCAGAGACCTCTACTCTGGAAATACAGCTTATCTACAGGGCCTTGCCGCTGCAACGATGGCCAACATCAGGGCCTAGGGAGCCGTGTGGGCCTTATTTTCTTTCCTAGGAGAGTGGTGACAGTAACGCTGCCGTTACATTTAATTAGGAACATGTTGGGTATAGTTTTTAATCGCTCGGTATATTGCTCTTACAAAAAATTACCTAACTTTTAACGGGTTATTACACTGATGATACGGCTAATTGTTTTCTATTGTAGATTATTTTCTTTTGTAGCTAATTACGCAGTGGTATTTCATTGTCACTTAAGTCAGATAAATTATTTATAATGTCTTTCAATTCCACGTAAGTCAGAAGACGATTGATTTTAAACTCGAGATACTATTTTAAATGAACCACACAACTAGTATCGTTGGGTCAAATTTGACCCGAATGGAAACCGAAACTGACGTGTGGTCACTACACTCATAAGTACATCGGATCTTCGAGGAATACCTGCAGTCTCAAAAATGTATTTCCTTTAGTTACCTAAATATATGCACCTAAATTGTCTCGGGGTCAAAAGTGACCCAAAAATAAGTCGACAGGTATATAGAGTAAAATGGAGTAATGGCGGTTACTTAAGCAAAAATGCTATTAAAAAAAAGTAAAAACAATTTATTTAATTAAAAACTAAAAGAATAAAACATGGACTATACCAAAGGAAAAAACTCTAATCTAATATTTGTAACTAATGTTTGACCGTTATTGTACTTGTCCTCGGGAAAAACCGGTCATATTTTCGGTCATTACCGGTCAACATGAACACTGCAATGGTTACAAATATAAGTTGTCAGTGAGTCCTTTTCAGAACATCAGGAGTGTGCCCATAATCCAGAAATAGTACAACTGTACCAAAATTCACATATGACACATAAATTAAAGTTAACATCATTATTTTCAGCGTCACTACTACAAACATCATTCAAGTTAATATCTGACTAGAATAATGATGATCTTGATTTCTTCCTCGTTAATTTGCTCTCTTCTGAATTATTTTTGTCTTGTACTTATCATTTTTATTTGCTTTTTCAGGCAAATGCAGGATTTTTCTTTTAACTTCTGTTAATTTCCTCCTCTAATTTTTTTCTTCTCCAAATTTTTAGGTGAGTAAATTATTTTTCTTTTGACTTCAGTTAATTTCCTTTGCCCATCTTTCTTATTTTTTCTTCTCCAATTTTGCTTTTCTTTTCTATTCCTTCTCTTGTAGCAGCAATTTAAGCGGAGTAGATGTTAAAATTGTGGAATGTTGTTTTGGTCTTCCTTTTGACTTTTGTACTATATCAACTGTTTTGGGCTTTGGAAGTAGTTCATCAACACTTACGTTAAGAGAAGACAGGGGTTCTTTAGAAGTTGATAAAAACCGCAGTCACCTCATCGTTAAAAAGTTGAGTTTCCTTAGAAGTCAATGGAATAGCTGCTTCTTCAATGATATGTGAAGCTTTATCTACTGTATTAGAAGAAAGCTGAGCCACCTCATTTTCAGAATTGGAAGATTCCATTTAAAAATTATCGATGACTGCTACTTCTACGGGATTATTTAGAACATTTTCTGCCAACAAATCTTCATTTTTCAATACAAAGGGATCGATTGGAAAGATAAATATTGATCTGAAACCTGATTCACTTTTAGAAACTAATGCAACATTACTAAATGCTTTTCGAACCAATGAAGCATCTTATTTTCTCCCTTGCGTGGGATTTCATGTAAAGATTAGACTAATTTCTATATTGAGCTTTAAGGGGACCATAAAATGAAACGTCTAATGGTTGTGCCCTATCTGACGTATGAGGTGGTATATACAGCATAATGATATGATTATCTCTGCAATAGTTGTAGGCTACGAAAGATATGTAACTGCTGTGATTATATAAAAGTAACAAGACTTTTTAGTTTTCGGATGACTCACAAAATGTTTAAGCCATCCTAAGAATAATTGCTCTGTAGTCCAACCATTTTTGCTCCATGCATAAGTAGCTCCAAGAGGGCCATCTTTTTCCAAAACTACAGTTATATTGCGACCTCTTTCCCAGCTTGTTATGGAGCCTACTCTTTTTTTTCCTGCTTCCTGCACCGTGGAAATTCCAGTCTTGTCTACATTGTCAATATTTCTGGCTGAATACTTATATTTCTCTATAACTTCTTGCAAAAGTTTGAAAAATCTGTTAACTTCTAATTTGTTAAAGGCAGGCAGTTATCCTATTCAAATTGGTAGCCTCTGCCTTCCGAATAGAAATATGATTTCGTTTTAGAAATCTTTGAAGCCACTTGTTACCTAAGAATTTAGATTTTCTACAGAAATTATGTTTCATATCGTTTTTATCTGCAAATTCTGTAGACATTTAAACTAAAATTCCTATATAGAAGTCATTTATTTAAATATTTTATCCGATAAATCTTAATCGGGCGTGTCCGACGCGTCCCGAGCCACCGCGAAACATTTTTTATATAACACGTATCGACGTAGTAGTCGATCTCTTTTTGTGACAAGTGCCGGACGAGTCGGATTGTTGGCTATCCCAAGTCTGTATTCTGCAACCGCAACCTGTAAGTTTTTTTCCAATATTGCATAACTATTATAGAGGGGTGTCGCGATGTTGCCACCTCTAACTTAATACATTTCTCACTAATGTCTGAATATCGATAATTTATGCAATTATTTATAACTGCTGTGCCATTATTTGTTCGGGTTGGAACGGGAGAGATTTTTTAATAAACATTTTTTTTAAGCATAATAAAATAGTGCTACATATAGGAGACTGTAGTTTTATTTAATCGTAACTGTAACTATTTATTACAATATTTGTTGCTTCTGCAACTGGTCCTTCGAACTTTGCTCTTTAACCTAAAAGGCGAGCCTTACTTCCTGATTAGTACATCCAAAAAATATAGACGCCAAGTACTTTATTTGGTTTACTATTTCACCTTCTTGTTCACTTGTAAAAACAGGTTTTTTTCCCAAATTAGGGATATCATTTTTTCTTTTTTTTAACCTTTCTTGTAATGTAGAAAATGGAATTCCACATCGTCTTGCAGCCATTCGTATTGAAACTGCTTCATCATACAACTGCTTGGCTGTATTTAATGATTTAACTCACAATTTTACCTCATTAGTTTTTCTAATCCGTATATTCGGCATCTGCAATAAATTTAAATAAATCAAAATGCACGTTTGTGTAGTATGGGGCAATGCCGGTCACATGACCGATATTGTCACACTATGTATGCGTGCGCTTTTTATTTTATAAGTCATCACTATCTATGGGTATCATTTATTTGAATGCATATAGTAATTGCACTATTTTATCCCACTATTAAACTATATAGATATTAAAAAACAAAACAAAAAGTTGTAGTACTTACAGCTTATTTTCGAAGGTTTTACAAAACTATAAGAGACTCAAATAACAAAGACCTTGTAATTTCTCCAAACACTTGCTCTAGACTGAATTAATCAGTCGTTAACGATACGACTAGAACATGCGTGTTGTTTTTACGGACACTGTTGCCACTCCTTATTTTTTTACCATGAATATAGGATGACCGGTATTGCCTACTGGCCGGCATTGCCCCGTTTTACCCTACAAAACACTGTGTAACAACTTAGGTGCATTTTTCTCTAAACTTATTCGCTGTGTGCAACTTGCCATGTGGCGACACCTGTAGGCTGAAATGTAAAACTTTGTCCCGTACAATTAAAATCAATTGATATTTAAAAGATGAATATAATATTAAGAACTGGTTTTGAGGAATTAACGCATGATATGAAATTCAAACAAAATGCACTAAAGAACGGTGCAAAACTGGAATTTCGTCACATATGCTCGGTGGAGGTGAAAATTCAATAGAAAATAAAAGTAATAACTTATTATTTGAATTTAACATGGAATGTTTGGCGTCAGGTATGGACAGTAAAAATGATTTATTATATTGTGATATGCATGACAACACACTAAAAAAATAAGTTATAACTTACTGTAGTGTTGAAATTTTGGAAAATAATAACTGTTTCTTATTTTGAGTCAACCTAGTTGTAAAGACTTAAGGTATTAATTATACATATGTTTGTAGTAAATAGTATTTATTTTTATAATTATAAACAAAATTTTGCCCACATGTGCCCCAGTTGAAGAAATTTCGCCCACATGTGCCCCAGTTGAAAAAATTTGGCGCGAGCAAACAAATAAAGAAATTTTAAATCGGCTGCTGATATCATATGACTCGTATATTAGCCATCTAAAAGAAACTTCGAGTGTCAAGAAAATATTTGATAAAGATGTTTTAGATATATTATTGTCTGCAGAAATCAGTCAACTCGACTCGGAATCAGCGAAAGATGAATCGGGCGAAAGTCTTATAATGATAAAAAATCTCAAATTATTAAAAATGACTTATATATATGAGTATTATTAATATTTTGTAATAAATGTCCTCCTACAATCATGTAATAATTTTTGTCAACTTTTTCTGGATTTGGCCGCACTGTGCGACGACCCTATGCTTTCAAATCCGTGTCTTAAAGCGCATAACCATCGAATTAACGTAAAAATATATTCTTTAATTTAATATAAATTACATACCGATATATTAATAATAATTTTAATTTTTAGCGTTTAAACTAAGTCAAATTTTAAAAGTTTGGCTTCGTTACTACCCAGTTTATATAGTCAGCTAACTGCAGTAAAATTTTCATTGTCATAGAATTACTCGAAGGAGTTTAATTTCACGGACAAAATTTTCAATCCAAGTAAAGACAAAGCTCACGTACCTACGGTTCGCTTTTTCTATGTTCACATTTGTATGGACTTTGAAATTTTGTATTGGGACTGTTTAAACTATTATTCTCATAGCCCACGACACAATATATTTCTGATGGACTTCGGCGAGCTTTCCGTATTATTGTTGAAATTTTGGTCCGTCGAAAAATGTTCGGGACAAAAGTTCAGGTGCTGATTACGTCCTTCTCGCACACAGCGAATATTATTCATAAAATAATTATAAAGGAAAAAATTTTACCCCAAATTATATAATAAGGAGTGTCGACCAATAGATATAATTCTTGGAAGTCTAGCACCTGATGATAAACATTTTTCATTGTTTTTACTTCAGTCTGTTCTTAACTATTATGGGATAAAGTCATATTAATTAAATTAGAACTTGTAATTATTAAAATAGATATTTCTTGTTAAAGAATTATTTTTTTAAACCAACTATATTTTTGGCGCAGTCAGTAGGATTACCACGAAGAATCCAACGTAGATAACTTTTGGTATTTTAATACGAATTGAAAACTTTTTCGACGTTTCGAACTTATAAATATCATTTGACTTTCTTTAAACAAATATTTATATTAAAGGACTCCGCACTTTTTAAATGGCAAATGGCTTTTGGTCAAATTTGCTAAATTTTGCATATGTTGAAGGTCTCGATATCTTCAGTAAAAGCTTCCATGGCACCAACAAAAAATAATGATACGTTTCTGAGATACGGGGTGTTAAAGAATCGATTTTTCATAATTATAAGATTTTAAAAAATTGCAATGACTCGCATATGTTTGAATTAATGATCAATTTGCAACATATTTTGTTTATATTACATGTATAAGTGTTTGAAAATATAATAGCAATAATTTTAAATTGCAGCTATACAGGGTGAGTTGTGTTTAAATAAAAGAGACAATTTGAACGATGTAAAATATTGTATATTTTTATTAATGATAATGGAAAAGAAACTAAACTTTACGATCATAATCTGTTTGTTAAGGAGTATTAAAAAAAAGTAAAAAATTCTTTTATACGGGGTAAGTCAAAAAGTTGGATCGATGGTTGTCATACATTTTTAACATACCCCGTATTTTGTAATAATTAAACAACGACTATAAAATACCATTTCCAAAATTGAATTATACATATATCCTCTATAGTGTTTACAAAAAGATATAAGAGGTTGAACTTAGCGAAAAGTGGCTATTTTTAAAAAAATCTCGGTATAACAAAAAATCGTCGGTCAAATTGTATCTTTTTTTAATATTAAAAAGAAATTAATTTTTGAAATACATCTGCAAGAAAACGGTCTAAAACAAATGACAAGTTTTTTTTATACAGGACGTTTAGTATATAATGTCAACCGAAACTTGTTTTGTTTCGTAGTACAGTTCGTGATATTTAAATTATTCCAATGGGATTTTTACTGACTTTTTAGGTTCAAAATTATAGGTATCTTTAGAACTTCTATCAACGTTTCAACCAATATATGATCATCTTCAGTAAAACATAATTAGTTGATTCACATAGTTACAAACTTGTTGCTTATTTATTACTACTTTGTTAGTGGATTTTAGCCAGTTAAACTGTTGCTCAGGAGGAAGGTAATTCACATACCTAACCTATACAATTTTTTTCTACGAATATATAATAATTAATTGAAGACGCATATTAAACGTAGTTCTCCTAAGTGAATTATCAACAATATTACAAAACTTGGAAGTAAATAAAGCATATAAAATCATATATTATCTTCTTTTAGACAAAACTATGAGTTGATCACTGGATACTATTGCACGTGTAAATCGGGAGCTAGGACTCTAGGTACTTGTGCGCATGTTGCAATTATTCTTTGGTTTCTAGGATATGCTAGTCATGTACAAAATATACGCTATCCCTTAACAACCTTATGAGAATATATTCTTGATGCAGGCAATCGAGCGCCCATGAACAATTTAAATATAGCAAAAAATTGAATAACTGGGTATCCTAATTCAGTACATTAAAATATTTTTTCATTTTATAGTTTAATTTTCTTCTTGTAGAGCATGTTTATGATTTTCGATAGATTTTTTGACTTTATTTTCTAGTGTTCTAAAAACTGCGACTAAAATTATTTTTTTTAGTGTTCTACCTTACATCTTTCGTTTTATAAAATAATTTACACTAATCCACATGGGTTGAGAATTATGGGAATGAAGTATGAAAACTTATTCTGTTTCCTATTCAATATTAGGCTATTTCGTATTTCTATCACTTTACGGTATTTATTTACTTCCAAGTTGAGTCACTCACGATAACTATGTTTAATAGGCTTCTGAAGTTAATTACTGTAAATTCGTAGAAACAAATTATATTGCATAAAGTTAGGTTAGGTAGAGTGTATGTGGATTACCTCCTCGCGGTACACTCTGGGCAACAGTTTAACTGTCTAAAATCCACTAACAAAATAGTAATAAATAAGCAACAAGTTTGTAACTATGTGAATCAACTAATTATGTTTTACTGAAGATGATCATATATTGGTTGAAACGTTGATAGAAGTTCTAAAGATACCTATAATTTTAATCCTAAAAATTCAATAAAAATCCCATTGGAATAATTTAAATATTACGAACTGTATTACGAAACAAAACAAGTTTCGGTTGACATTACAAACTAAACGTCGTGTATAAAAAACCTTGTCATTTGTTTTAGACCGTTTTTTTGCAGATGTATTTCAAAAATTAATTTCTTTTTAATATTAAAAAAAGATACAATTTGACCGACCATTTTTTGTTATACCGAGATTTTTTTAAAAATAGCCACTTTTCGCTAATTTCAACCTTTTATATCTTTTTGTAAACACTGTAGAGGATATATGTATAATACATTTGTGGAAATGGTCTTTTATAGTTGTTCTTTAATTATCACAACATACGGGGTATGTTAAAAATGTACGACAACCATCGATTCAACTTTTTGACTTACCCTGTATAAACGAATTTTTTATTTTTTTTAATACTCCTTAACAAACAGATTATGATCGTAAAGTTTAGGTTCTTTTCCATTATTATTAATAAAAATATGCAATATTTTACATCGTTCAAATTGTCTCTTTTATTTTAAACACAACTCACCCTGTATAGTTGCAATTTAAAATTATTGCTATTATATTTTCAAATACTTATACATGTACTATAAATAAAATATGTTGCAAATTGATCATTAATTCAAACATATGCGAGTCATTGCAATTTTTTAAAATCTTAAAATTATGAAAAATCGATTCTTTAACACCCTGTATCTCAGAAACGTATCATTATTTTTTGTTGGTGCCATGGAAGCTTTTACTTAAGACATCGAGACATTCAACATATGCAAAATTTAGCGAATTTGACCGAAAGCTATTTGCCATTTAAAAAGTGCGGGGTCCTTTCCTAAAAGGTCTAAATTTTGTTTGATTCATTTCTATTTTATTTACTAATTAATAATTGTTTTGTTAGTAGTCAAATAACATAACTAATTAGTGACAAATTTAAAAACTAACATACCCTAAATATTATAAAAATATTGTGTGAAATTTAAAATATCTTTATCGTAATTATAAATATAAAAACCGTTTTGTTTTTAAAATCCTTATTTTTGATTTAAAATAAAATTAACAGCCATTTCTCGGTAGGAAATCTAATTTTCCTTTAAATATCCGTTCGATGGCAGTCCCGATTCTTTCCCCGATGCCACACTCATACACTCGACAAAATGACTTTTATATGAAGTCACAAATCCACTCTTTTAATTTCCGATCAAGATTTTATCGTCCCCTTAATGCAAAACTCTATATTCAGTTTGACAAATGGCAGGATAATTTGCCGTAAATAAGCAGTTGATTGATCCTTTCTATAAAAAGGTTTCTTCGTGCCATTTGGAATCCTACCCGGACGGACTATGATTAATCGTTGTTTTCTTTTTACCCAAACATTGTTCATCTCTGTTCGGTCGAATAAAACGCTTTAAAATACATAAATGTCAGGTGATAGTCATTTAAATTAACAAAGGGAATTTAATGGTGTAGTGTCCTGAAAACCAGGTCAACAATTTTATTTTCGACGTATTTCAAAAAAATATATTCTGAGCAGTCTTCATCAAAGTTTTAATTTTATTATTTTTTTTTATATCTCGGTCTATTTTTCCCTTCTTAACTCGGAATAGTATCAATATAACTTTTTAGGTGCAGGTAACCTTTATGTTGATAATAAACCTATTTTAAAAGACTCTATGCCATTTCAGAAGGCCATAAAAGCAAGAACTAATCAGAGAAAGAAAAGAAACAATCTCTCTATTGGAATAATGCGGCGCAATCAATGATGTCCTGCTAGAAATCACAATAAATCACTACCAGATACTAAGTATATCACGACAAGTCGGCCACTATCGTCCGCTATCGGGCACTACCCTCCAAATGGATTACCTCAGTATCTCTCTTTGAATGCCATTGCAATCTATTAAATGACGTACGCATGTTTGATTAGTTAATTAATCGCTATGGAAGTGCGCCATGCTTCATTTGCGATACTAAATAATGCCAAATTAATGAATTATATTTGGAATTTGTGGTCAGGAAATGTCACTAAATTGCTTGGTAAACTGATGTGATTGATAACATGATTATTAATTAGCCTAATAAATTTTAACGGTTTAATTTATGATAAAAAATTATATTGCCATATTAAGGGTAGTTCTTTTTTTTTAATTTAGGTTAGATATTTAATATACAAGGTGCAAAGGATAAAATAAATTATTATTGTTACAAAAATATGTTTAAAACGGTTGCTTTTAACGATTTATTAGGACTGTATTACTTCTAATTGTTTATTTAAACTGGTAATATTATTTTTAGTTTTATTTTGAAACTTGGTAATTGTTAATTTAATTTTAACATATAAAGAATGAGCAAATTATAATTCTAGAGACGCTCAAACGGTGGTGCACCGTTTCGGGACTTCGGCCCATCGAGCGAACACTTTTTATGCTGTGAAGCATTGGCGCTAAATACATCTAGAACACTATCATACATAATCGAACATAAATTTTGTTTTAATTTGCAGTGTAAAAGAGTTATCCTTTGAGAACTTGATTTTTATGGATCGTTGTGGGGCAGATACCGAAATGGCTTGTGCGATACTGGCCAAACTTTTCACTTACATTTAGGGGAATATTACACATAATGTAAAGTGGAGCAAAATCTAAAAATTTGGATAAATTTTTGCCATGCAAACCACTTTCATTTGTACGGCGGGTACCGGAAAGTCCGGTCCGATCCTGCTCAATTTCAATAGGGTTCTTCCTTGGACAAAACTAAACTAGGTAAAGTGAAAACCGGAACTCGATCGGAGCTTTCTTTTAAAAGTTACAGTGTTTACATCCAGATAGACATACAGACAGATATCCAGACAGACATCCGGACGTCCGGAGATGTTTTTTTTGCATTTTCGTACTCAGGGAGCTCGGAAATGTCGAGAAAAGTGACGAAATTTTTTCGCCATCACGAAACTAATACTGAGGCTGTTGGGCCTCGGTAAAAATAGAGGAATTATTAAAAATGGACAAAAATAGGCTAAAATAGAAAAAAATATGAAAAAACAGGTAATAATAAGGAAAAATAGAAAAAATAGAAAAAATAGAAAAAATAGAAAAAATAGAAAAAATAGAAAAAATAGAAAAAATAGAATAAATAGAAAAAATAGAAAAAATAGAAAAAATAGAAAAATAGAAAAAATAGAAAAAATAGAAAAAATAGAAAAAATAGAAAAAATAGAAAAAATAGAAAAAATAGAAAAAATAGAAAAAATAGAAAAAATAGAAAAAATAGAAAAAATAGAAAAAATAGAATAAATAGAAAAAATAGAAAAAATAGAAAAAATAGAAAAAAAAGGGAAAAAAATATTAAGAAAAATAGGCAAAATGGGAAAAAATAGGAAAATATAGTGAATAATAGTCAAAATGGGGAAAATAGAATAAAATAGAGAAAAATAGAAATAAATAGCACATAAATTGGGAAGAAGAGGAAAAAATAGAGAAAAATTTTGAAAATGGAAAAAAATATGAAAAAATCAGGAAAACAGAAAAAATAGTAAAAAGAGAAAAGTAATAAAAAATACAGGAAAAATTGTGAAAAAAAAAACAATAAAAACAGAAAATAGGAAAATGGAAAAAAATGGGGACAAAATAGGAATGGATAAAAAAAGGAAAAGTGGAAAAAATATCCAAAAATAACAAAAATGGGAAATAATATTGAAAAATAGAAAAAAACAAAAAAATTAGGAAAACGTAAAAAAATAGAAAAAATAAAAAAAGATAGAAAAAAATAGGAAAAAGGAAAAAATAGGAAAAAAAGAGAAAAACATAGTCAACAAGAATCATAAATATGGGAAAAAATATAAACAATGGAAAAAATTGGAGAAAAGGAAAAATCTGAAAATTAAGGAAAACGGGAAAAAATAGAAAAAACCATTTAAAAATATTAAACATCATGAAAATTAAAAAAAAAAACGTGGAAAAATTGGAAAAAATAAAAAAAGATTAAATTCTAGAGACGCTCATACGGTGGTGCACCGTTTCGGGACTTCGGCCCATCGCGCGCACACTTATTATGCTGTGAAGCATTAGCGCTAAATACATGATCTGACGTAATTTTTTTTTAATTTGCAGTGTAAAAAAGTTTATCCCTTGAGAACTTGATATTTATGGATTGTTGTGGGGCGGGTACCGGAATTTCTTGTGAGATACTACTCAAATTCAATAGCGTTCTTTCTTGGACAAAACTAACTCGGTAAAGTGAAAACCGGAACTCGATCGGAGCTTACATTCAAAAGTTACAGTGTTTCCATCCAGACAGACAGACAGACAGACATCCAGACAGACAGACAGACATCCAGACGTCCAGACAGGATTTTTTTGCATTTTCTCAGGGAGCTCGGAAATGTCGAGAAAAATGATAAAAAGTGGGGGTAAGAAATTTTTTTCGCCGTCAGAAAACTAATACTAAGGATTTTGGGCCTCTAAATAGTATTTTTTTTAAAGGGATGTAATAAGAAGCCAGTCATATTAAAATTGCAAAAATAAAAAGAAAAAATATAATTTTTAATGTAAAATATAAGAACACCGGTTTGTCGCTAAATATTTGTGGTACATAAAAATCTTAAATTTCGATAAATTAAATATAACCACAAAAATAAAAATCCCTAATTTTACATGTATTAGAAACCGATTATTTTTGAAATAATCTATGTATATATTAAAACGCAAAGAAAAAAATTTCGGATTCCTTTTTAAGCTTAATGCGCGAACGGAGAGTGTGAGATTTGGTTAGTTAAAATTTATACAGGTTGGTCAACTTGTAATCCGGTGTTTGATATCTATTTTGTTTTAAGGGGACATGAAAAAAGTTTTAAATAAAAATTATAGATAGAGCCAAGCTCCACATTTTAAAATTAATTCGTAGTATATATACAGAGGGTTTCATAAACTCACAGCTTACAAAAGTAGAACTCAAAAAGTTAAAGATATAAAAAAAATATAGGGTGTTTCATTAAAAAAGATATGATTTTGATACGTCTTGACTTTATAAAACACCCTGTATATTACAAATAATTTTAATATGTGGAGTTTGACTCTATCCGTATTTTTTATTAAAAACTGTTTTTTCGTATTTGTCAAAGAAACGGATATATCAAACTATGGATCACCCTGTATTCAGAAGCAGAGCAGAAACCTTTAATATATAGGTAATATGTGTTACAAATAAATTAAATTAAATATAAAATAGAAAAATTAAAAAAAATATGAAAAAATTGGAAAAAATAGGGAAATGAAGAAAACATAGGAAATAATAGGGAAATAAAAAAAACAGGAAAAATAGAGAAAATTTAAAATAGGCAAAAATAAAAAAAACGGGAAATAATAGGAAATAATAGGGAAAAATGGAGAAAAAAAAATAGAAAAAAAGGGAAAAAAATAAAAAACACGAAAATGTAAAAAAATGGTGAGAACAATAGGCAAAATGGGAAAAAATAGGAAAATAGGCAAAATGGGAAAAAATAGAATAAAATAGGGAAAATAGAAATAAATAGTAAAAAAAAACATAGGGAGGAATAGGAAAAAATAGAGAAAAATTGGGAAAATGGGAAAAAGTATGAAAAAATCAGGAAAACAAAAAAAATAGTAAAAAGAGAAAAGTAAGAAGAAACAACAGAAAACAAGAGGAAAATGCAAAAAGTATGTAAAAAGGAAAAAATAGGAATATATAAAAAAAGAGAAAAAGAGGATAATTGGAAAAAATATCCAAAAGTAAAAAAATAGGAAATAATAGGGAGAAATGGAGAAAAACAGAAAAACAGAAAAACAGAAAAAAATAGAGAAAAATTGGAAAAAGGAAAAAATAGGAAAAAAAGAAAAATATAGTCAAAAATCATAATTATGGCAAAAAATATAAACAATGGAAAAAATGGGAAAAAAGGAAAAATCTAAAAAAAATAGAGAAAAACAGGAAAACGGGAAAAGAATAGAAAAACCATGAAAAAATGGTAAAAAATTTGAAAAACTTAAAAAACATGGAAAGATTGGAAAAAATAAAAAGAATTATTAAAACATAGGAAAAAAAGTAGGCAAAATAGGGAAAAAATAGGAAAATAGGGAAATATAGGGAAATATAGGAAAAAACAAAAAAAGGGAAAAAATTAAAAAAGTATTAAAAAATAATGAAAAATACGGGAAAATAGGTATAGAGTTTATAGAGTTTAATGATTAACGGTCAAATTTCAACCACTTGGCGACCACGATTAATAATAAATACCTTCTCGGAGAACACACAGCAAATTCGACAACAAAATTGCATAATTGACAGGATACAACGGCAAGGACCCACAGTGACCATCATATTCTTACAAGTGGCGGCATCTATACGGACCGCCAATAACATAACTACCGAGTACCATCATAGAGGAAAATAAGTATAGTCAACAGAAACTTCTAAAAAAAAGCCAGTACTGCATCGCCAAAAAATACAGAACTCAATCACGAACCGCTCGTTGCGAAATCTTCAATTCTCAGCGAAATAGTAATTTAAGTAAAAAGAAAAAGTTATTGGTTACTCTGTGTCCGAATCACAGAGTTAATAAAAATAATGCAGAAATAACTTATTAACTGGGGCTTTCTTCAAGGGAAATCTTTAATCGGTAAGCTAAGATAACAGTTTAATTTTGATTGGCCACAATACAGCAATTTTGGTTTTTAGGATCTCGAGAGTCTCTATGTTTTTTGTTATTAGATTTATTTTAATATATGGAAGTAATGCACATGGTGTCATAAAAAACGATTTATATTTAAAAAATCTTCAAAACAGTCACCACCCCAATACACTTGTGAAGACATATCTGCTACGTCTGAAACGCACTCTGAAAGCCATCAGCCGGAATGCCTTTTAAAAACCTTGTAACGTGATCTTGAATATCTTCCACGGACTCCCAATGTTTTGCTTTGAGCCCTTTCTTTAAATTCACAGGGTACATGTATAAGTCGAGTACCTAACTCCTCGAGATAACCCTTTCACCCCCTTCCCTTAATCCTGTCTGTAAAAATACAGACTCTCTAATACAACGAGAGTATGAACCAGCCTTTTCGTCCAGAAATATCCTAGTCTTTGGAGCCTGACCGATTCTGTGCTGGCTAATCTCTAAAGGCCTAAAAAGCACACTTAGGCCCCTGATTTTCTTTTCTAGGAGACTGGTGATAGCTGCCTGCGCCAAAAAATTGCTGAGTCCAAAAATAGTGCGTGCAGGGGGAGTATATTATACAAAAACATTAGTATTACATGAAAAGATAGCCATTTTGTTGGTTATTACAACACCAAGGGATTGAGGCATCCACCAATGCCTTTTGATGTGGAATATCTACGCCCAAAAATATCAAATATGTTACTATGAGGATCGGGAACCTCTGCGTTCGTAAACACATCACCCCAACATGCTTACTTTAGCAAACATGTTGGGGGGATAACCCGTGTGTTGGTGGAAATGGATGCGAGGATTCAAATACCGATTAGGTGCAATATCCCTGCACTTGGGATCATAGCAAGGATGGATGAGGTTAAACATTTTAATGGGATAGAAATAAAAGAAATGCTAGCCGCGTTGACACACTAGCTAGTTGAACAGGTGAAGAAATTTGATTACGAATCGATCATCATCAGATCGAAGGACCAACCTTAATTCAGTGTATCAGGATTTAGTATATTAACACAAATAAATCATTTAAGTGAACTGTAAGGGCTATTTATTCACCGATTTATTATGAAACAAAATAATTAATTTTTACATTTTTATACAATTTATTATTTTTATGCAGTAACTACTCTCACTGACTATCACAATTTTATTCATGTAAAACCTCAGAAAATGTACTATTACTCATATTTTTTATTGAGAACCTCTCGTTGACAGACTATCAACGATCCAGAAGCTAATCATCCACAAGTATCTAAATTGGCTCGATCAAAGCTTATTGCAAGTGGGGACTTTTAACGGCTTTTTATTTTCTCGATTTACAATCGACTCGTCCGATGACTATACTCTATTCCAATTCTTTTTGCAACTCAGTTGGCGGTGTTAGGGTGTTATATTTCACCCTATATATAACTGTCACCGCATGTAAAAATTTGAAGTTAAGTATTTTGACATGTTCACGCAGGCTGCGTTGCCACTATTACTGAAAGATAAGTCAGTTTATGAAATTCTTATAAATGAGCTAAAAACATTCATTTGCTTTTACATTAAACTAAACTAAAGAATCAAATTCCAGAGCTTATTCCAAAGGCGATTTAATTTTAGCTACATTAAAATTATAATATCCCATTTAAGACATATTATTAATTATTTTATTTAGAAAAATACAGCATTAGACGACATCTAAGAGAATGACATTTTAATCTGACACAAATCATCGTACCAACTTTGTTAAAAGCTCAGCATGTTAAACTTGATAAAACTAAATCACGGTCAACTGAGTTGCAAAAGGAATTGGAATAGAGTATAGTTACATTTGCCCTTGTCGCTCTTATTAATATTATAGTGCTTAGAGAAAGACGGGTATCAATGACAACACGATGCATTGTGTAAAATATTATGAAAAAAATTATGCACACGTCTCTCTGAATGACAAGAAATAATACGAATTGAAGTTTAAATCTATTTTTACCTCTCGCACTTCAGATAAGAGAGGTATAGGAATCATGCTAAAAATTGGGTAGTGAGTTTTCAATGGATAAACACGTTTTGCTGCCAATCGTACTACCGGAAATGGCAGTTGCTATAAGTAATGACGTCATTACTATACAAAACGGCAATAAAGTTTTACACATTTATTTTGCATACACTGTAGTTTATTTACGTATCTTTAAAACTTTCAAAACTTTTGCCATTGTTGCCAGATTTACAAAAAAGTAATTTTTTTTTATACTTGAAATTTTTTTTTATACTTGAAATTTTTGATTTAAAAATGGCGAGAGGTCATCTGCTGGCCACATCAGATTTTTAGATTATGGCATAGTGAAATATACAGTACTGGCCAAAAATATAAATCGAATAATGAATATTTTTAATTTTAAAAGAAATACATTTTGTTTGGGAAATTCTGGATAATATTACAGTGAAATTTATCCAACAGGTATACACAACTTTATTCAATGATAATGTTTTTGCGGTTAAAATTAATAATTAAAACACAACATTAATTTGGATTAACTTCGAACAAAATTTGCCCATCGGAAAATCGTCAAAAAAATATGTATTTAATTATGAATTTATTTAATCTGAAAAATAAATGTTTTCTTTCAGTGTAAGACACCGTTTCAGATGCATAAATAATTAATCTTTTTTGTGGGATAGTAAAATTATTTCAGATTATATTTTGTAAAGTAAAAGTAACAAAAATTTGATTTTAATTAATTAGCTCTTAGTATACCCAGATTTAAATTTTATTAATGTGTATTTAAAGGGAGAGGGCTATATTATGTTATAACTTCGACTTAAAGTTTAAATCTTCTAACAAAAACAGTATATAAATAATAAATCATACAATTGAATTATAAACTTAAAATAAAAATGTAAGATGCTTTCCAGGTTGATATTAAAAATAAATGACGGTTACCAGAAATGCGTATAAACACTTGAAATTGTTAAAAAAGTTGAAAGAAAAGTAACTATCTAACTTTTATATGTAATTTTGTAAGTTTCAGAACGGTATTAAAAATTGAAAGAAACTTACCAAGGAAATAGAAGTAGACGAGAAAAAATTCTATCAAAATCACAGAAACTTTTTGATTGTGTTTATATTTTGACATATCGCTGAATTTTTTAAACTATAAATTTTATGGTTTAAATCAAGCTAAAGTGACTGGGTAATTTTAATTCATAAATTTTAACAGTTCAAATCCCTAGAACTTTTTTTTTGCTCTAATCGGTACAAGATTTCCCCATATAATTTTTTTATGCTGAATCAAATTAAAGGTTTAAATTTTACATAAATAAAAAAAAAGAAATTTTAAACCATTAAACCAATGTAACTTTTTGTAATAAAATTTTAGTTGATTTTCTATGCTAAAACAAATCTGAAATCAGAATTTTATAATTTTAAGATTCAGATAGATAGACAGACATACTTATACAAGGTGATAGAAAAAGTTTCATATAAAAGTTTTAGTTAGAGTCAAGTTCCACATTTTAAAAACATTTCCTGAAAATAATTCCATTATATCAATGTTTTAAATTTTAAGTAAAAAATATTTTAATTTTAAAATTTTGCTTAACGGATTTAAAATATTAATGCTGTTCTGTAAAATAATTAAAACAATATATATATATTTTATTATATTTTAATTTGTCATTTCACTAAAAAAGTAAATTTATAAGCTCATATATTTGTTTTACTCAAATAATGAATAATGAAAAATAAATAATGGCATTTGGGAAATTACGGATGACATAACAGAACTTAATAAATTTATTCTATAATGGCAAAAATTAAGTTGGTAGCTATTAGTAGATTTTATGTAAATATTATTCCACAATGCTTTCATAAATATTTAAATATGAAAATAAAAAAACTACTGAACCAGTTAATCTAATTTTGACCAAAATAGAAAATCGAAAATAGTCAATACTTATCAAATACATTTAGTGAAATGGTATTTTTGTAACCGCATTTTCCTTCTAATATATAAAAGGTAGACACAATGTATATTAGATAAAGTATTATGTTGGCAACAACTTATATTTTAGGATAAATTTACATTATTTACTTTTGGTCTATAACTACTATATATATTCTCTTTGAAATTGAAATGAATATCCAGGATTGTGTTCAAGCTTGGCTGAATACATATTTAATAATAATGATAATGTTAGTATATTTATTAGGCATAAACTTAGGATGGTAGGAACCAAACAAAATTTTTCTTTAAAATTTAATACCAAGATTATTAAATATTTGTATATACAGGGCGTTGCTATATTCGACCGACAACGCTCTACCCTAGATAGCTCTTGTTAATTGTGGAATTTTGATATCGGTACATATACCCTTAAAGGGCTTAGTTGCTGAGATACAGGGTGTTAAAAGTTTTATATAAAAATTAAAAAATTCCCATAAATCAAAAGCGCCTTTAAATATTTTTTCAAATCTGGTGACCACTATACTCTGTAAGAAAGTCATTATTCAAAAACATTTTTTATTACTTTTTTTTTAATTCTCTGTTCAGTTTTAATTAAAAAAATAATAACCTTTTATGGTGTTAAAAGAACGGTCTTCGAGAAATTTGCTTCTAAAGAAAAGTCTGAACAACTATTGTAATTATTTAATTCTGTTATTATCGTAATACATTTGTTAGAATTTAATTTGATAACCTTATGCGCTATTGTGATTTTAATTTTTATTAAAACTGAGCAGAGAATTAAAAAAATATATAAAAAATGTTTTTGGCCCAGTGGCGTAAAAAGTAGGGGGGCAAGAGTTGCCACTGACCCTAATAGCGCGACACTGATTAAATTTTTCAAAAGTTAGTTTGTGTCAAAATATGACTTTCTTACAAAGTATATTGGTCCTCAGATTTGAAAAAAATATTTAAAGGTGTTTTTGATACACGGGAATTTTTTAATTTTTATCTAAAACTTTTAACACCCTGTATCTCAGCAACTTAGTCCATTAAGGGTATATGCACTGATATCAAAATTCAATAATTAACAAGAGCTATCTATGGTAGAGCATTGTCGGTCAAATATGGCAACACCCTGTATAAAAACTACATATTAGTGATAAACAACTGATTTCATCAAATATTAGGGTAATTTAACCGGTTGTGGACATTATCAGGTTATGGGAACCCCTGCATAACTTTTAACAATGATACACCTGATCTAACTATTGTTGTAGTAGCTATAGTTGGTAACACTTTTATGTGTGAAAATCAACAGTGATTCAATTGTTTATTGTGTTCAAAGTGCGAAAAATTTGCTGGTCAGTTTTTGACAGCTCTGAATTTTCCAGTTTTGGCAACCAACATTTTGTAAAACACTTTTTTTCTGCAAAGGCATTTCTTGCTGAAAGACATTGATTGCATTGACACCCGAAACAGTTTCTGAGTTGACTCGGACAAGCGTCTAGCTCCTGAAATTCCAGTTTGCTTTTGTAACCTGTGTATTTAAAAAAAATAGGAACAAATATTTATTTTATTAAAAGAAGTCTTGATTATCTAAATCAGGCCTGTGTATAAAAAAAATAATAAAACAATATATTCTAATTTGTGTATTAAAAAAAATAGGAACACATATTTATTTTATTAAAAGGAGCATTGACTATCTAAATCTAGCCTGTGTATTAAAAAAAAATAAAAGAAAATATTTCTTCGTGATTTGAACCAGGAACTTTTACGTGCAAAGTATATACAACAAACCCGTATAACGATAATTAATCAAACTTTCAAGTTAACGTACAATAACAAGGTTTTCATGGCGCAAGCGTTAGAATCAAAAGCAAAGTTGAATTTTAGGCGCTAGACGTTTCTTTGACTAGGCGCTAATCCTCTCTTAATGTGGAGGTGTTTTTTTTGTATTACAACTATTGTCCTTAATTGTGGAGGCGGGAATCTTTTACAGATACGACACGCTTGGTTATATGCGTGACGTAGTGCTGCATTCTCCACTGATCGCTCTGCAATCAAAGTCAGGGGCATTATTGCTAAACCCTCCTCTGTAATTTGTAATATTTTGGTGGTATGTCCTTGTATCCTGCTGTAGGAGAAGATTTTTATTTTTCAGGATGGTTGTTTATTATTCTGAAAATAGAAATATATTAGTAGCTTAAAATATTTCATTGTACATATATTGTTTGATACTTACCGCTAAGGTTCCTGTTAACTGTCTACTTTATACTTAGATTTTCTTGACCGTGGGTGTTTGTGTTGTCCAATCTTCACCTGACGCATCCTCTTTGTAGTTTTTTGAATCTGGAAATGATAGGTGGAACATTAGTGTGTTCAGATAATTAGATTGATGAAAATGGCCAGGGGAGATAGGAAATTTTAACGTGGAGGAGACTCGAACGTTATTTAAATAAGCCAAGGTTCAGTATTGAAAATAATCTAAAAGGTGGTGGTAATGGTGCATAGTGGGCTTTAAGCACTACACGCCATTTATTCTGGTTTCCGGTGGCAATTTTTATCTATTAAAATATTTATAATTTTAATAAATGTTCTTTATTTTTTTAAATTTATTGTATTTATTGTATAATGCTTTATTAATTTTCTCTGAGCTTTCCTGGTTTAATTACATAAATCACTCTGTATTATTGATGACGAAATTTACTGAAATAAGTTTCAACCAATTAAATTTCCCTTTATATGTACCCAGTTATAATGAAAATGTATTAAAAAAAAATATATTTGAAAAAAGAAATTATCTGCCGATTGAGACAACTCGATCAACAAGTACTTTATCTCTCTCAAAAATACGGTATTCTGTACGTTCTGGGGTTCGTAGCCTGACTCGCAGTATGTGGTTCTAGTACTTCACACGTCCACCAATTCATCGAACCAAATTTCAACTATGTTCAGTCGACCATGAGCCGTCAAAGAGAAGAATGGCAAGTTGATAATGTGTATCTATCCGTGACCAGAGGCATAAGTTATGCGGGATCACTGTTCATAGATAATCGAGTCAGAAGTTCCCTTCAGTATCTCCTCCAGTACAATTGACAGTGTAATGATTGCCCAGGGCGAAACGTTGAGATAACTGACAGTGTAAATGGACGACGTGCGTCACTTTATCATGAAAAATCAGCTGAAGTCTTTTGAAGTGGCCTTCAGCATGAGTAGCATCGATAACAATTTGATGGAACTCTGGCAAGCCGGGCAGAATAATGCAAGCGGAGACGACAAAGCAATCTGAGCTAGTATTTTCAAAGAGAATTATTTCAGGGTAAGGTTGTTTATCTTTCGCAATCGTAGGCACTAAGGGCGAATTAAGGAAACTCCTCTTGGTCAGAGTGTTAACGGTAATTACTTTCTTAGCCGCAAGAGTGCATTTGTGCGAAGTCTGAGGCTTATTTACTTTTGAAATGTCAAAGTGAAGCTTAGGAATTGCAACCTCAGGCAGTCCGGTAGTCGTATGAAGGCGGTTATACTTTTGGCCCTTAAGTTCTTTGACAACCCATATTTTTTTGCATTTGAATGCGTATTTTTACTCTACTCGTCAAGTCAAATCAAACGGTGCCTTCATGTGATTTAAAGTTACCGGATTTGTTCCTCTCAATGAAAATAGTTCAATTTTCTCCATCGAATGTGACTGATTATCCTGATCTTGCTGCAGCAATTGATAATATTCAATATAATCCCCAATCGACTAATGATGCTTCCTCGACTTCTAATGACCTTACTTCCACATATCCGAATGAAGGTATTGAAGATGTCCAGCCTGAACCTGAAATAACATCAACTGCTTTTATATAAGCCCTTTTATATATGCCCTTCCATGATTACTAAAAATACTTGGAAAGGGCCAGAAAAGAGAAGATATTGACTGATACCCCTGAAAAACTTATGATTGAAGAACAAAAACAAGTAAAAGCAAGAAGAGCTAAAGTATTATCTCAGCCAAAAAAAGTAACTTCTGTAATGAAGAGTAAAGAAACATAGAGAATTTTAAAGAAAAAAAAATATTTCATAATATTCTAAATTATTAAATTAACAAGGTCAGGTCACGGAACCCGAAGGAATGATATTTAATCCACAGGATATAACAAAATTCTTTATTTTAACAAAGTCACATCATTTTCAAAACATATCGAGTTGAATTTCGTGCTAAGGCACGAACTGCCAGTAGACATAAAAAGCGCTGAAACAGCGAAAAGACAATTGCGAAAAGTATTATAATTGACGGCCTCAAAGCGTGGTACTGAGTCAGATCCATGGCCAATGGGAAAATGGGAGCGTGAGGCCATGGTTGCTCCGAATCCCACAGCGAATATTCACATCAAAAAAGACAGGCCTCACGAGGCGTCTCTTCGAATGTGCAACACGACGTGGTCAGAAAAAAAATTTTAACTGGGCAGTGAGAAAAGAGTACCACTTAGCAGCGGTCGAAATTTTTTTTTTGTGTGTGTTAACTCACAAACGGATAGTGAGCAATAAAAAGAAAATTTTGTTTTGAGTGCGACAACTATAGCGCGTCAAGGATTAATCGAGAGAACTCAGCTCGTGGTAAGCGAAGTTTGATTCTTTTACTAACACTGTCAAACATTGAAACATTTTGTTTTTTTATGCTATAAAAAAGTGCCTCAGAAAAAAATAAGGAAAAGATCTCTGTTTCTGGTCTTAATTTATTACAGAAGCGGATAAATAGAATAAAGAGAATTTAAAATAAGGGACATTGCCCTCCCGTTAAGGATGGGAGTAGGCCACTAATTTTTTTATATTATTATTTGAGCTCCTCGTGGAGAGGTGTCAAATTTGTTACAATTATTTGCTATAATTTTTTAAGTCAGATTTTTTTTTTTAAATTATTATGTATGGATAAAAATCTTTAGTTACCGTTAGTGGACTACTTGTATCTCTTGTCAGATTTATTTTTATAAAATCATATAAAACTATAATAGTTACTGTAAGTAGGTTATATTCATATTTAGTTTTTGATTTTTGGGGTAATAATATTATTATTATAACATCTTTGCGGCTAAATGAATATCTGATGAAATACTATTTAATAAGTTATCACTGGAATTACTCATTTTTACCTCTCGCCCTTCAGATAAGAGAGGTATAGGAATCATGCTAAAAATTGGGTAGTGAGTTTTCAATGGATAAACACGTTTTGGGGTCCCTAGAATACGATTTTGATATTTTCGCGATGATGTCTGTGTGTGTGTGTGTGTTAGTGTGTGTGTGTGTTAGTGTGTGTGTGTGTATGTGTGTGTGTGTGTGTGTGTTTGGATGGATGTTGTAGTAACGATAACTCAAAAACTACTGAATAAAAAAATTTGAAATTTTGCATACAGGATTCTGATACCCTAAATTAGATCTGATTAGATTTTGGTTCCAATCGCACAACCGAAAGTGGCAGTTGCTATGGGCGATGACGCCATTATTATACAAAACGGCAATAAAGTTTTACACATATATTTTGTATACCCTATAGTTTATTTTCATCTCATTAAAATTTTCGAAACTTTTGCCATTGTTGCCAGATTTACAAAAAAATTATTTTTTTTCGTACTTTTTTGTGTCAATCTGTAAATTTTTGATTCAAAAATGGCGAGAGGTCATGTGATGGCCACATCAGATTTTTATAAATATGTTTCTGAAATAATATAAACAATTCTGATAGTTATTTTTAGTTTATTTAAAATAAAAAAAGATGGTAGGTTACTAAAGCTTAACGCTGATTGGTGGATTGCCATATCTTACGCTGATGAAGTAATATTGTGAACTCTGATTGGTGGATTTCCATATCTCACGCTAATGAAATTATATCCGTTCAGTAGACTGATATTGCCAACATATACATTCTGTAAAGTGTTCGTAGAATCGACAATATCCATGTGGGTATAGAAAAATAGTATAGAAGCCGCCCTGAGTATTTATACAATGAATTAAAACATTTTGGGCTTTTTTTCGTGAAATTAGGCAACAGAAACATTTTACTTTCAGAAATGAATTAATATAATTCAATAAATTTTTAGTAAAAAAAATTATAAAATACATATCATGAAAATTACTTAAATTCAATTAAATAATTCATAAGCGCTCATAATAAATTCGTTTCTCTTTACTCCATACCCCCCCTGGTCGATTATTGTTTACGAGTTCTATATAAAATATGTATAAATTTCTTATCGTTTAGTAATTTTTACTCCGGCTTGAGCTGACCGTTTGGTCTTATACATCTGGTGAATAGTGCTTTAAATTTATTTATTATTTAATTTCAAGTTTATTATCTATTTTATTTACATTGGAAATTATAATTTTGCAATTTTCTAGATACAGACTGATTTTAAATTTAGACAATTATTTAATTTATTTATCCTGCTGTTGTCCTTTTATTTTTAAATTTATCACATATTTTTTTAAATATTGTATGAGAAGTTTTTTTCTTAGTAGATAAAAATATGAATATGTAACATCATATAAACTGGTTGAAAAATAAATAAATAAACACATGACATTTTTCCAATAAATCAATCTGGCATTAAAAGGGGATACTGCTATTTTTCCGCATTAAACAATATAACAGATGACAGTTTATCCTCCCTTGATAATAACAAAATATATATTTTAGTTTAAATAGATATACACTAAATCATTAATAGCAATATTATATTATAAAATTATAATTCATATTTAATAATAATAAAAGTATAATAATCAGTTATTTGAATGATCAAAATAAGGGATTCTTCAAAGTACTTTACTATATATTATACAGGATATTATTGAAGCGGCTTAAAATTATGCGCGTTCCGTAAAAAAAAATAATGTTGTGGCACATTCTAGATTTTGTTTTAATATGTACATGTATTTCAACAACACCCTGTATACAGACTTTTCGAAAACAGGAACTAGGTATAGTGTATTGGACCTCCTATATTGAATTATGACTGATTATATTTGAATGTTTTAAATATAGTCTTTCCGTTTAATCCATAGCATTTTTTTTTGTCACCTTAAGTTTATTCGCTGATGGTTTTGTCAGTGTAGCCTTTTTCTTCAGCCATATAGGAATATTACTGTTAACGGTATCACTCATATAAATCCTAATGTAACAGAGTGGGAAAACAATCAGTAAAATATGTTGTGTAACTGTGATTTATGGATAGAAAATACAATTGACTCGTCAAAACAGAGAACAAGAATCTGTTTAGTTCCATTGGCCATATAAGATGGTTCCCAGCGAGGCTTGCCAGTTTTTGAGTAAGTTTTCTGCCATAAACAATTCATATAACTTAACTTGTCGAGTCCCGCTTGTTCAAAAGGGTTTTAAACATATCGCCTGCCACAGAGAAATGCAAAGATTTATTAATTTTTTGTCAATGTCAATTTTTTTCAAGAATTTATCAGTTAAAACTATTTTTAGTAAATGGCCAGTTTGGTTACTTTTAGAAATCCAAGAAAAGTCAGTTAATTTTTATGTTTTGTTGGGTAAAGACCTCTTTTCAGGCATCTTTGAGTTTCTGTCGGATAGGTGAGGATTTCTAAGAACTAATCAATTATTTTTATAAAAATGAAACGCAAATTTTGTACTATTAAAGTGTGTAGTGAAATTTATTTTGAAAAAATTATTAAGCGCTTTCGGCCAGTTAACCGGCCATCTTCAGGACAACTACAATTGAAAGGGGGGAAATTATTAAGTTAACAAACATTAATTAAATTAAAGAATTACTTATTGTAAGATTTGGAAGAAGAGAGGAAAAAGAGAAAAGAAAATGACAATTGGTTGTAAGAACAAGGTAGTATTAGTTTAAAGGAAAAGAAGAAGAATTAGGAATGGCAAGTGGATGGCAAAATAAGTGATTGTACTTAAAATTAAAGTTACTAAATATCACAAGCTCCCGAGATTTAAATAAAGGTTTAAATTTGTTATTTAAATTAATTTGAGTGTTTTTACATTATTTAAAGGTGTGAAATTATGATTATTCAATTTTAAATGGTGTCCAGAAGTGGACTTTTCAGGATATCTGATATGTTCCTTGATACGAGTATTGAGTTTTCTAATAGTTTTTCCAATGAATGATTAGATTGTGAATTTATGAGATGGTCTGTTTGAGTAGGTTTTCTATAAATATTGAAATCAAGTTTATTGTCGACTCTACTGACTGTTAGATCACGAAAATTGAGACTCTTATCAACTACAATTTAAACAGTAAAAGAAATATTTTGATGTAAGTTGTTAAGATTTAGCAGAAGAGAGTCGTATCAGAAAGATTACCATTAAATATGACAAAACTGTCATCTACATATCGATGCCACTGTAAGATGAAATTTTGATTTGAAGAAGTTAAAATCTTTTTTTGTTCGAGGTGATCGAGGAAGAGATCGGCCATGAGACAGCTAAGAGGGTTGCCCATACTTAGACCATGGATTGCTGATAAATCTGATAATTAAAAGAGAAAAAATCCTGATCCAGGCAAATAGTAAGAAGTTGTAAAACAATATTAATAGTATAAGTGTTTATGTTATTTTTTAATAAAAGATATTCTACGATTTTGATTGATTCATTTCTTGGGACATAAGTAAAAAGATTGGGGATATCAAAAGAGATTAATTTAACATTATTAGGAAGGATGAACTCTTTAATTTTATTAATAAAATCTATAGAATTAATGACTATATAATTAGGTTTGTAATTTAGAAGTTGATTCACGAAGTTGTTAAGAAATTTAGCTAAAGAGGATGCAGGAGAATTAAAAAAACTGACTACGGGCCTTATAAGAAAGTCAATTTTGTGTATCTTACGCAAACCGTACATACGTGATATGTATGGATTTTTAAGTATGAAAGGAGGGGTTTAAATTTAAATTAGAGAAAAAAATCCTTGAATTTTAATAACGTGGTTTTGAGGTCATTATTGTATTTGCTGTAAGGATTAGAGTCAAGAATACAGAAATTATTGTTATTTAAAAAGGTCTCAGTTTTCAAAATATAGTCATCTTGATGCATTATGACTAAACAGATGACTATATTTGATTGTAACTTCAAACTTGATCTCCTTGAAGATCTTGAGATCTCTCTAGATTTAGACAATCCGTCCTCTACTTGTGTAAACACTCAAATTCATTTAAAAAATAAATTTAAACCTTTAGTTAAGAGTCTCGGGAGCTTGAGATATTTAGTAACTTTAATTTTAAGTACAATCACTTATTTTTCCATCCACTTGCCATTCCTAATTCTTCTTCTTTTCCTTTAAACTAATACTACCTTGTTCTTACAACCAATTGTTATTTTCTTCTCTCTTTTTCCTCTCTTCTAACAAATCTTACAATACATAATTCTTCTTTCAATTTCAAACCTAACCTTATTCTAACCTCACTTTATCCACGCTGTATGGTACAATCCACGTGTTTAATTTTCGATAAATTTTAATTAAGATTTTTCGCAATGTTCTCCTTTAAATGGATAACTTTGAGGCCATGGCCCGATAAAGGGCATAATCAACATGTTATTGTTGGCAAAACTATGGTTTTGAACAATATCTATTCAATTCATTAGTTTTCCTTTTCGCACTGTAATCTATGACTTGTAAGTATTTGTTAAAATTTAATTAATGTTTGTTAACTTAATTTCCCCCCTTTCAATTGTAGTTGTCCTGAAGATGGCCGGTTAACTGGCCGAAAGCGCTTGACAATTATTTCAAAATAAATTTCACTACACACATTAATAGTACAAAATCTGCGTTTCATTTCTACATTACCAAGTGTGTACAAAAGTCATAAATTGAAGTGCGAAAAAGAAAACTAATTAAAATGCATATTGTTCAAAAACCAGAATATTGCCAACAATAACAAAACACACTTCAAGAGTACAAAATCTGCTTTTGTTTTATTTCTACATTACCAAGTGTGTACACAGCTAACAAGTTACCTTCTGTTACCTTCATTAATAATTATTTGTTTTTTTTTATTCATTTTTATACTTATTTTTACCTTTGTAAACATATTTTTTTCCTTTATTGCTGTTTTAAAATCTACTCAATAATACAATTCAGGAGTAATAAATAAATTTGATAACTGTTGAGGCTTGAGAGGAGCAGTATATTGACTGTTTTCTACGATCTACCTTACCTGTTGGCCATTTTCGCTGCAATCTTCTTACCCTCATTGGTTGTTTATTGAGGTCACTTATGAGTTGATTTTGGTATCTTATATTCAGCGATAAATAGTATATTTAGGTATGTATGTCTTGTACAGTTTGGCACATACCATGAGGAATTTTTTATATTTCTAAGTATTTTTGACTCCGATTTTTCTTCAAATAGCGAATAAGTCAGATTCAACTTTAAATTAAACTATGTACAGTAAGCGAGATCCTTTCCTTTAGATGGAATATAGTGCCCCGCTTCCATGTGGCAAAGGTGTACACGACTGACTGACAGTTAAAGCTTGCATTGCACTTGGTTGATCCAAGCAAGTATAAGTTCAGTCTACGGCTAAGAGGGCAGGAACCAACAATTTAGCTCTGACTATTTTTTGTGCGTTAGTGTAGTGCGGGACACGTGATGTCGAATACTGGTAACTATCATATTCATCTTTATGTGACTAAAGCCAAGCAAGAGGTGGAGCTTGCAGGGAGGACCCTTGTAGGCTCCATAGGTAACATTATCAATTCATTTACGGAGTCTAGGATGGTCGCTATTTCTACAATATCGACTACCAAAGAAACAGTCGAAAAGAAAACGAAATGCTAAAAGCCGTAGAAGACCTTAGCGTCATTTTCTCCAGTCTAGCTATTTTATGCTCATGTGATAACATAAATACGGCTATAAAAGAGGTAGTTAAAGAAGCTGTGGACAAAATTAACATATGCAGGCAACACAAAACTAGGTGAAGCCGAACGGGTCCAAGTCACTTCCAAAAAATCTGTATTACCAGCATCAACTGAATCTATAATTATTACGCTGAACGGCGTATTAAAACTTTTGAAGACACAAAGAAATGCCTTTTAAAGACATTGAGGGCAATTGATCTTGGTATTAAATATGGTACCAGTGGCATTAAGGTCACCACGATGGAATAAGATCCAAATAAAATAAATAAAGCTGCACTGAAAAAGGCGGGATTATAGTATAAAATAGCAGACAAACTTAAACCGAGACTCGCAATTTTTGGTATTCCGAGCAGCTTTGAAGCTGATCAAATCGCAAATAAGATAAGAGATGGAAATTTGATGATGATGAACTAACTAGAAGTCAAACATAAGTTTGGACCTAGGGATAAACATTTTAACCACTGGGTAGTCGAAGGATCATCAAGACTTAGAAACAAACTGTTGCAAAATGAGAGATTATACTTATATTGGTTATCTTGTATTATTAGGGACCACATTAGAATTATAAAATGCTACAAATGCCAAAAATATGGGCACCTACAAAAAGATTGTCGCTGTGAAACGGTTTGTGGATACTGTTTTGGGGACCATGAGACAAGACACTATTGTAAGAGCAATCTTTCTCCGAGATGTATAAATTGTCGCTTAGCAAAATGAAAAGATACAGAACATGAGACCAAATCTACAAAGTGTCCTATTTCTATAAGAAGGACAAACGATTTAATATCCAATATAAACTACGATGTCTAAAAACTCTAAAATAGTGCAGGGAAATCTCCAGAAATCTATAACAGTGACTCTTGAAACTAAAATATTTGCTAATAACTTTGTGGCTGATATCCTCTGCTGCACAAGAAAAATACCAGATAAATGACATATAGATATTTGACAAATCTGCTGAATGAAATAGACCGAATACTGTTAACTACCTGGAATGCTGAATGGCGACTATCGGAAAAAAGGTAGCCTTTTATTTGAGCTCGTACCAAGTAAAGAAGACTGGCTGAATACTGATATACCTATACCTAGAAGAAAAACAGTACATCTATTAAAAATCCATGGGAATTCCATGGTTCATAAACATAGAATCGGCAAAACAGATAGCCCCAACTATCTACAATGTAATGTAGTAGACAGTCCTTTTCATATAATCTTTGAATGCTGTAACAATTTTGATTGTAAGATATTATAAAATTTTTTCGGCCTATCCACTCCTTCGGCCTTCGTAAGCATTGTTCCAAATTTTGACAAATTACCCGATTTTGAACCTGAACAAAACGATCGGCAATGATAGAAGCCAGAGTAACCTTAACGAGATTCCAGGTTCACTATCTTCTTTCAATTTTATTTTATTATTTTTCTCTGAATTACTATAAAATTTTAATGGCCCTATGCGGCCAAAGAAAAAGAAAAATCCTTTTATTTTTTTATTTATTTCCATCAATTATCAATTGATTGTTTTATTAGATATTAATATAAATTATGGGTCTCTAATTTACTTATTTAATTCAATTTCTTCTTTTATGAAAATTTTTTGCATTTAATTTCTATTTTGCATTGAGGGTTAAAACAAGGAACGTCTATTTACAACGATTTCGGCCCCAGTACTCCTGCCAATGGTGAAGAGAACCTAGAAGGGGACACCAAGAAAAACCATCCTAACAGTTAATATTTGCTAATAAAAAACATTTGTAAAATTATTAATAAAGTTTCCTTTCATATCCTAGGACTAAGATATACTTTACCACAAATTTTTAACCTTTCCCCAACAGGTAGGTTCGACATTTTTCTTATTTTTTTTAATTTAATTTAAAACGAGAGGTTTTGTTATTTTAAAACGATCAAAAAAAATTAGACCGTGTGACGTAAGTAGCCATGAATGCTTCGCCTCTTGCCCGCTGCTGCGCTGTATTCACGATGCAAACACATTTTACAGGGTTACCGTTTTTGGTAAATTTCCTACCAAATCAGTAGATTTTTAAGAAAAATGAGGGTGTTTAGTAGAATTTTAATAGAACTGATAATGGGCAGGTTCGATATTTTTTTTTAAACTGAAATCGATATATTTTTTTATTAAAAAACGATCAAAAAAAATTGAGCGTAAAATATTAATATTTACGTCCGCTGTAAAACTCAGTAGATTTTTCAGATTTGAATTTAAAACTATATTTTATTGCTATCTATCTATGGTATATTTAAGACGAGTGTCTCATCGCAGAAAAAATAGTTTGTATCATCCAAACGTGACACGTGATTCGCTTAAATAATAAGTTTGAACAAATGTAAGTATGAGCTCTAGTAGCAGGGTGAAATAGTGTTGGTTAGTGGTGCGATAGGTCCGGGATCGAATCCTGTACACAGCATATCTTTTTTTTGCTCTTTATCGTTATATTTTACTTTTAAACGTTATTAAATATTTTTTTTTATTTTTTTTTAATAGACAGGCTAGTTTAGTTAGTCAAGACTTCTTTTAATAAAAAAATATATATCTCCCGGGCAGGTAAAAAATATGTACAAAATTTTTTTACTGCGATGAGACACTCATGATTTTGGTAGTTTATTATTGAAATGTTGGTAGAATACGGTTTATTGAAAAATATTTAATAAGGTTGAAAAGTAAAATAACTTTAAAAAGCAAAAAAAAAGATATCGATAGATAGCGATAAAATATAGTTTTAAATTGAAATCTGAAAAATCTACTGAATTTTACAGCGGACGTGAATAGTAATATTCTTCGCTCTATTGTGTTTTGATTGTGTTTATATCGATTTCAGTTAAACAAGTCGAACCTATCTAATATCAATTCAACTAAAATTCTACCAAACACCCTCATTTTTCTTAAAAATCTACTAATTTAGTAGGAAATTTACTAAAAACGGTAACCCTGTAAAATGTATGTGAATACAGCGCAGCAGCGGGCCAGGGGCGAACTGTTTATGGCTACTGACGTCACACGGTCTAGTCTCGCGCACAGGTACGTTTTCCAGCCTCTGGCCGATCGTTGATTTTAAAATGCTTATAGCGGACATAAATATTAATATTTTGCAGTCTTTTTTTTGATCGTTTTTAAATAACAAAATCTCTCATTTTCAGTTAAAAAACAAAAATTTCGAACCTGCCTGTTCCTTTCGTTGTGTTTGCTCGCCGGAGAGCAGGCGTATGAGGTGGGATCCTCCAATCCCTCTCCCTTTTTTTGTACCATTTGTAAGATTTTGGTATTTGGGTTTGATGCAGCCCAATAACTCGATACCATATATCCATATTGGCTTTTTAATGGTTTTATATAGTAGTACTTTATTTTGCAGTGATAGTTGTGATTTTCAACCTATTTTCTAAATTTTCATATTGATTTGTTTTGTTTGGCACCAGATGAGCAAGACCAATATTGGCTTACGCTTAATACAGCACCCGATAGATGGCGCTACTAACATACAGACAAGGTCGATGTCGAGGTTAATGTCAAGGTCAATGTCAAGGTCAAGGTGCTTTCCAGGTTAATTTTCTATCTAGATTTACTCCTACATACTTTACCTCGTCTTTTATAGGAATGATGGCATTATTTATTGTCACTTGTGTAGGCAAGTATTATGTCTTGTGGTAAATGTGATTTATGAGGACTTACTTTAATTCTCCATTTTCTTTGCTAGCTCTGTAGGAGTTCTAAATGATGTAATACTAGTAACAGAAATTGGCGCCCGAGGCAATCCGAAACCTGGACTAAGGCGCCAAAATACCGCTTGAGGACACTAAGATCGTTACACCATTTTCCAGGTTGGTAACTCGGAGCTGATTTACCACCTTGTGAGATTTTTATTCGGTGGTAATAAATTCTTACGTAACTTTTGAAGGTGTTATTTGGGTTATTAAATTGTAGCAAAATCTATGTCAGATGTGGAAAAAATTACTCACATTTTTTCACCCTCACAGGAACACCCTATATATCTGTGATTTTAAAATTGGTCCACATATGGAAAGGGTTCTTATTAATTTTTTTATTTTGCCATCAAGCTTGCAAAACATTTTTAAAGTAAAATACCTGAATAATTTCTCTTTCTAACATCCTGTATAATGCTCACTGTAAAATTATAGATAAAAAGAATAAAAACTTAAGTTTAAATGTTGCCATTTCCACACTACCATGATTTTTTTTTTTGGCTAAACATAAAAGACACATTATTTTAAAACAAATTCAACAATTTTTAGTGTAAGCTGAATTCACGAGAAGTGATTTTATATAAATAGGTACGATCACATTCAATTGAATTATTTTTGCTTTTATACCAAAATTTTTGAAAACTAAGATAGAACTATACCTATATACTTTTATTATGTTCATTTACAACATAAACTAAAAACTAAATTACTTGTTTTATTTATAATCGATTTAGGTTTTACTTTTTGTATATTTTGTAATTTGTTATTAATTAATAGTTACAATAATCATATTTATATTACTAAGATTTTATATAACATTAACTGGTCTATAAATAGAGTGTCCATTTCCAGAAAGATTTATTTTTCGTAAAGCATCAGAGATCGTCAAATCCGACAGTTGAGCCAATTATCCGGGTCTCAATATTCACATTCCGGCACAGACGGACGGGCACTGAAGAAGCATCATTTATTATCGACAGACACCCTCCGTTAAATCTGCAAAGTGTCCCCGTTTCGGCTTACTCAGACCCACCAACCAACACAAGCGCAACTCTCAACTCTCTATAACGTTTGTGGTTCCAAATATGTCACGCTTCAGTTACTTCTCAACATTATGCTTTCTGATAGTTACTAATTGAATCTGAGGAAGTTACAGAACTTTCGTGTATTATATCTTTGACACTTTGCTCCCTTTGGATGGTCTCCGGAGAACAAAAAAAGTGAATCGCCTGGAAGAATTATTAACAAATTACCCAAGACCCTACACATTTATATAAATTGATAATAAAAAATTATATTATATATAACTTGACAACGAAGGGTTAGTCGTAATATTTAGCTTCAAAGGATTATATACAGGGCTAGTCATAATTATATATGGTTTAATAATTATTTATAGTAAGCTACAGCTAGATTTTCACAAAAATCCTAGAATCAGTGGAGATTTGTTTTAATATATTAAAAAAAATTATATTTTAATTAAATATTATAAAACGGCTTTTTACAGCTTCGACTACAAGATCATTCGAATTTAGGCTATTTAAATTTTAAATTTTTAGATCTCTCATAGTATACATTGTATAGGAATATTAAGACCTTTTTTAATTAATATCCAAACAAATGCGGAAGCAGCTAATTCGGCAGTCTAGCCAACCCCCTCCACTTTTTCTACCCAATCGTCCCGATCGATGAGTGACGCTATAATGAGCGACGCTAAGATGATGCAATTGTTCTTCAGCTGTATCAGATACGTCTGTTCTGGTATTTGTCTTCTACTAGCTACTAGCGGTAAAATAAGTGAAATGTGAAGTTTCCAACGTTTTTTAACTCTTCAAAATACTGAACGTTAAAAAACGTCATAAATGTCTTAAAATGTGCCGTTTTGTGCATATTTTCGAGTAGCTAGTAGAAGACAAAGACTAGACCAGACGTATCTGATAAATCTGACTCATCATAGCGTCACATTCTAATAGTAGATGATCCATAGTGAGAGTAAAACTGCATGTTTCATATCCTGGTTGGTTTTTCCATAGTAACATGTATGATGAGGTGACTTGCCCTCTTCTTTTAAGTTTTAATGGGGAAGTGCCATGGATCTGTAAATCGTTTAACTATGCTAAGTTTTGATTCGTATTGCACCCATTTCTCTTGCTATTTGGTAATAATTTGTCATTTTAAATAACTCTTAAAGTCGTCTGCTCGTTTGGGAATATTTTCAGGGCTTCTCTTTAGAGCTTCTTTTGCGACTTGGTCAATTTTTTCGTTATCTATTATTGCAATATTGCAATATGATTTGGTATTAATAAGAAAGTAACTATTTTTTCTGCTGACTCAAGATAGGAGGGTCTTGCCTAAAATTATTGCTCGGGTAGCGTCAGTGTAGAAGAAAAAATCCAGGGGTCGTTCTGGTATCGATCAAAGTCACTGCCGGCCAGAAGGGCGGTCGTTACTTGCCCTATTGGGTTCAGTACATGGGTATTTACCGCTGGTATTAAGGTGTCGCAATAAAAATCATCAATTAAAAGAAATAACTGCCTATATATTAAATACCATTTCAAATCCGGTGAACACGAGTATGTAATAGGCTTTATCAGGTGACGTATCGGAATGTACGTGCACTATTTCCAGGCTGGTCAGATTGGCGGTTTAGGACTCCGGTACAATTTAACTAAGCTTCAACTCAGCTTGACCTATCTCTAAATGTTACTGGTTCTGGACTGGCTCTCAGTTCGAACTCGGACCACCACTGGAACTTCAACTGGGACTGACGCTAGAACTCGGATTTCGGGCTGCCACTGCAGCTTCCGACAACGGATTGAATTGTTCTACTGGATAAGAACTTAGGCGTCTAAGAAGCACGGATGCGAGTGTCTCCATCTGTCGAGCGGAGGTTGAACTGGTAATGTCGTTGAGTTAAATTTGCATATCTTCGAGTGTTTAAGGTAGTTTTGTAAGTAATTGAAGTTTCTTATGTATGTAACATCTCTTCTGGACAGTGTATTGAGTAGTTCAGGAGAATTTTCTATTTCGTTATGAATATTTATTGAAGGTTTAGTATTGAGTTCTTTTGTTGCCAATGTTTGTACCTTCTTAAATTTTTATTGCAATTTATCTGCAATTATGTAATACAATTTAACTGCAATTATTCATTTTAAATTAGCAAAATATTCCTTCATTGTTCATTTAGTAGGAGCTGTATAATATTTGCAGGTTATTAGGGGATAATAGAAATTTGGGTCTGCTATAGTCGACTAGGTAGATACCTGTAACTAAATGCGAAATAAAGAAAGTTTCTAAATATCATCTGTCGTTGGACATTTCCGTACAGTCTATATTTAAAAAAATATTTCTATATTCTTTAATATACTTCACATTTTGATTTAACCATCTGAGTTCATGTATGGGATTAGAGCACCCTTACTCTACATTAAGTACTTTATGATCTCAGTTCATGTCCGTACCCTTAGCTAGATGTATCTCGATGTAAGATTGACTCAGGTTTGATTTATTAGATAATAATTCCCACCACGAATTTTCACTAAACTAACTTAGTGCCAATTTTCATAACTTATAATAAATATGAAATATAGCTGACTATTCGTATACTAATACTTTCGTCATATTCGGAGTAAACAAAAAAATCGCTGACTGAACGCAATTTTTATAATAATGGTCTCATTGAATTTACAGTATACAATAAAGTCGATGATTTTACGGTTTTTTCATAATATTTTTTTATTGTATTCAGCGGAAATAATAAGAATTATTTAGCTAAGTTGATCTTGTTAAAAGTAATAGACATAAAAAAAAGTCATTGCCTTTGTCACAAAAAAGTTTTGAAAATCTGTTTACAATATTTTTATATTATATCGTGATATCTTAGTGGATATGAAGCAACTCTTAACAAACTAATTTTTTTAAGCATTAAGTCATGATTTGATAAGGCGAAGATTTAGAATATAAGAACCGTTGAGCTCATCACCCCGTGAATCCGCCTCTGATATAGTCCACCTCTATTTGTAGGTCTCAGTAGACACTTACGTTTCTCCTAATCTACTGCAGAAACCAATAAGAACAATTATTAAAATATTAAATTATTAAAATAGTAGACGTAGTAGTATGTTGTATGGGTATAGAGGGGGAAGTTAAGAGAGACGGAGGAGGTACTGTAATATGTAAATCCTGGTTTAAATGATACGGAAGAGAGAAAGGTAAGGAACCACTCAATTAAGAAAAAAAAAACTAAAAATCTGTAAATCGCATAAGCAAATAGATACAGATAAAATCGATCCATAAATAATTTTATCTCGATCTATAACTTTCTGGAATAATCCAAGTTAACAATGTATCACGAAAAGTTAAGACTAGTTTATGGGCCTTTCAGAATTATCTGACGTGTGCGAAATAAACCGTTCGCGGTCGGCCTGAGGTATATATATCACAACAAGTCAAAGCATTTAGATTAAGTTTTCCGATTTAAAGCCCGAACCTTTCAAATCGTTGATTGATTCAGAAACCGCCACGCGTTATGCATGTTTAGCGACTTTTTCAGGTTTTATGTGAGAAATCGAAGATAGACTGCTCGAAGTGCACGGCTGGCACGAATCTTGTAACTTGTGTGTAGCGGATTTGAAATTATTTTTGATTATTTACACTTGGAAAATAAAAATATTGCAACTATCTTTTTGTCTACAATAGAATTTTCGATGAGCTGTAAAAAAGTTCGGTAATAAATTCTATAAGTTCGTATATTATGGAATTTTAAAATTCTGATTTCTGATTTGGGAAAATAATAGTTATCTGAAGTTTAAAAAAATTGTGAAAGTTTTTTTCCTACTTGGGAGTTTGTGTCGTATATTCTAAAATAGAATTTCTAGTTCATTTTTATCTATAATTGAGTTTATTTTTTAATTATATTTTTATAAATCCAATTACTTAAATAGATATTCGACGGTGACGAGTGCAATTAAGAGACTATAATTGGTCAATCTCCGCTTATTATTATTTCATCTATCGTCGTAAAATTCAATTAACCTAGTTTACACTTTAATAAAAGCGAAATAAACCACGGGCGTACATACATATTAAAATAATTATCAGAAAATTAAGGACCACAAAAGGATACATTCATTAGAGTTTTGAATAAAACGTTAAAGATTACTAAACGAGGACCCTGGAGCAAGAATAGTCTAAGTAACTTAAACATTTACGATATGGAACATTTAAGTTTTTATATCACTTAACACATTAAATACTTTTGCATACTGTGAATTACCTGCTTCAGTCTAGTATTAATATACCTTTCAGTCAGAACTAAATCAAGTAACAGGCAATATTTTGGAAAGTATTTATTACTGAGGCCCAAAAGCCTAAGTATTAATTAAATAACAGGCAATATTTTGGGAAGTATTTATTACTGATGCCCAATAGCCTAAGTATTAATTTTCGAGCTCCCAGAGGCCGAAAATGCAAAAAAATCTTGTCCGGACATCTAGATGTCTGTCTGTCTATCTGTCTTGATGTAAATACTGTAACTTTTGAATGAAAGCTCTAGTCGAGATCCGATTTTCACTTTACCAGTTTTGTTCAAGCTGTTTAAAGCTGTTCGAGAGTTGTTCGAGACCTGTTCAAGAGCTGTTTAAAGCTTTTCGGGAGCTGTTCGAGACCTATTCAAGAGCTGTTTTAAGCTGTTCAAGAGCTGGTTAAAGCTGTTCGATATCTGTTCAACAGCTGTTTAAAGCTGTTCAAGAGCTGTTTAAAGCTGTTCGAGATCTGTTCGAAAGCTGTTCGAGAGCTGTTCGATACCTGATCAAAATCAGATCAATTTTTATTTCACAATAATCCAATTATCTGGTGACGTCACGAGTGGTCTTGAATGAGCCAAAAAATTACCAGAATAGACCTTAGCGATTTCCAATGTTAATTTTCATGAGAAGTGGGCTAGAACTGTCATAGCTATTTTACTTATATACCTCACTTTTGCATGAAGTACATTTATGTTTGTTTTCACCAGTCACAGCAATCCTCATCTTACTCATCTTTAAGGTTTGGTCACTACTTTATGTGCAACATCTTGCCTTCGCTTTTTCACGTTCACCTCGAAATTAGTTTTGAAAGAGTATATAGAACTTATGTGATCCGTTAGTTTCATTTCAAGAATGTTACCTCCCACTATGTTCTTTATCTTGTTTTGATCCAATCTATTGCTCGTGTTTTGTAGCTTTCAAAGTTATAATCTTGCCTCCCCATGATTGTTATGGCAATCAGGGGAAGGTTCAGCAGATTCTTTGTACCCTGCTCAACTCAACTGCGGATGTTTCTTGTTTTATAACCATTGTACCAAAGATGCGTATGCGTATGTGATCATGGGTTTCATCACAATGTTCCATTTTGTAACTGAGATCGTTATTCTGTACCTTTGCCAGTTGTTGGTTCCAGGTAAGTTTCAAGTCTAACATAACCCCGAGATATTTGACCTCCCCCGATAGCTGGATGTGAGACCCATAGAGGGTTAATAGGCTTGAATAAATATGATTAAGAATATTAAATTCATGGAAAGAAGACATCAGGGACGTTGGAAATTCAAAATGATGGCTAAATCCGGTTTGATCTCCTGATGCTGAATAGAGAAGAAAATGAATAAAATAAGGTTTTTCGACAAAAAAAAAGATTTGTTATTTTATTGCATTTAGAGTTTTAGAAGAAAACAAAACTCTTATAAAACGGTTTCGTCCGTCCGTCCGTCTTTTAACATGATTCAGCTCGAGAATGGCAAGAGATACATATTTTTACTTTACTCCTACTTATACTATGTATGTTATAATATGTACTATTTTCGAAACTTTAAATTTTCGAAAACTCGAAATTATGGCAAAGATACTGCCGTTTTTTACTTGTTTTTACTGACGTAAGAAAATAGAGGCCTGTGTGATGCTGTAGAAAGCAACCAATCATAATAAATTAATAACTATTTAATATATATTTTATTTTGTGATAGAACAGTACGACTATTACTACAAGTCGTTATTTCATCTCTATGTATTGTTTATTATAAATTTATTGACTTCGTCAATGAGCTATTGCGTTAAAAACACTACTAATTGGCTGTAGGCTGAGCTAAGTATACATGAATTCTGTAAGTTGAGATTATGAGACAGAAGTAATTCTACGTCGTGGGCACGCGAATTGTTAGTATAACAGAGTTTACGTCTTCCTGACGATTAATCCTCAAACTAATAGTCACCATGCAGGAGGTCGTAGCCAATATTTATCACATATTTTAGATTACGGAAATATAGTTATTTTCATTCATTAAAACGCAGGATAAATACTAATTAATTAGTTAAATTCAAAAATGACGTTAATAAATTGAACAAAAGAGCAACAGTTACTCAGTTCCCTATTAAGCGGACTCTTATTAATATCTAGGGCATAATACTACTTGGTAAAACAACACTGTAATCTTGGAAACAACCGGACACGATTGTCAGACTGGTTAAGTAATCTGTCTTTTTACTTACTCAATGTCGAGGGCGTTTGAATCCCATTCATACTCAAGTGCAAAAAGGTATTTGTGCCATGCGCAGTTCCATTCGCGCTGCTAACCAGGCCGGATGAGATCGGATATATAGTGGAACTGATAGTGGTTGGTGGTACAGGAACACACTTACTCGTCTGTAGGGACTTAGTCCAAGGTTTAGGATGATCGAGGACCGTGGTTCGGAGCCCCGAATGAGCTGTAGGTCTTGTCCAGATTGACCGTGGTAGCCGAATATTTTTTTTTGTTATTAAACACTTATAGAGGCATTCAGTATATTTCAATCTGATCAACAGTGACCTATAAGCAACTTAATTCTAACTTAATCTAATATGGTTTATAACTTCAAACTAAGGTATACTTATCAGCATTACTTCAGTTCACTAGAATAGACTACACTAAAGTGTAACGTGCACACACAAACTCTGCTTTTGATCTAATAACACTAAACTGACTCGAAGGATTTAATTCTCTTAAGTCGTCTTTTCAACCCAGTATTGTCAAGGAGCTGGATAGCCTCGTCATTGATATGATGATGGAGTTTTTCTTCATGACCCTGGGCTAATTTCTTGATGGTCTATTCAACAGTGTCCGTATCCAGGTCCCTATGGAGGTCACTATTGCGAATGTACCAAGGGGCATCTATTATGTTTCTCAGTGCTTTATTTTGGAATCTTTGAATGATTACTAAGTTGCTTGCTTTGGTGCATCCTCATAGTTTGATTCCATAAGTTTCTGCTTATAAAACATAAGTTTATTATGTAAAGACAGAGTGGACTTTATTCCATTTAGCCAGTACTTTTTTTTTATATTTCAGTCAAAGTTCTTATCTTTTCTTTATAACATGCATTTTCCATCAGATTATTGTTTATTCTATGATCTATTCTTTTGTTCGTAAAAATAATGTGAACTTATTTAGTTTCATCAAGTTTAATTTTCCATCTCTTTATCCACGCATAGATGCGGTTGGTTTTCAGCTTGTGGTTTGCTTCTTCATTGCTCTTTCCTTTTATGAGAATGGCGGCATCATCGGCGAAGGTGGCTATGGTGTTGTTTTGTAACTCTGGTATATCACATGTGTATAGTAAGTATAGGATAGGTCCTAGAACACTTCCTAGCACAAAAGAGACGTTAAAATAAAAAACCAAAAAGCAACCATGGAAACCCGAATTTCAAATTGAGAAGTACTTAATCTGAATTTCTGATGCTAATATCTAAATCAATTGCTTATTAAATTAATTTCAAATTAATGTTAAACAGTAAAATGCTTCTTTATTGGTTCGATCCCATAAGCTTTCCTGTAGCACCCTTAATCTTACTGGTCTCTAGTAAATAGGAAATGAGAGTATTTTACTCAGCGAACTAAAGAGGACGTATCTCTTTTTATTACAAATCTGACTTCCAGTAAGTGCTGCCCTCTGGGAAAATTTAATAGTTTACTTGAATGTGATTATGCCATATATCAACGACTAGCTATGTAGTTAGGATCCGCATCATATAATATTAAATTCAATCATCATCCGAAGCCATGTCCTGTCTTCCAATTATTCCTAACTAACATAATTATCTGACTAAACGAAGTACATTCTTTTTTAATTTAAGACTGTTACGCTATTTTTTTGCTACTAAGACAGACAAATTTGTTATTAATTCTCGGCAATTCTTAGTACACATTATCATTTCGCTTTTTTTTAAAAAACAGCCCTAAGAATTTTTTATTTAAATCCATTTTAATTGTAATTATTTAAAAAAATAGGTATATGATACGCCTATGGGCTATTTCGACTACAAAACAAACTATCTAGTTCTAACCAGCGAGCACTCATCATTTGATAACTCCATGCATACATGTATGCGAGCCTGACATATAAGCGAGAGGAGCCCTATACTACAATAACATTTAGTTTATTTAGTGTCCGTAACCTAATTAAGTAAATTAAGCAATAATGTCGTACATGACAAACACGAGCTGAAGGACCGCAAAAGTGGTCTACGAACCCGTAGGGCAACGACGAATTCCAAACCTTTGGAGCTGAATGGGAATTTCCACTGGTTTGTCTAACGCTATAATAAACACGCAAACATTCGTACGGGATGAGTTGATTTAACAGGAAAAAGGTGTTAAAACTTTTCCTGTTCTGTTTACTTTTACTTGCATCATCAGGAATTTTAATTTAATTTCAAGATTCACCTTTAACTTTCGCTATAGATTGACCCACTTTCCAATTTTTCCTCCACTCTTTATTTTCCTTATATTTTTACTAATAAATTTATTTTCAACGTCATTTTTTCCATTGTTTACTTTTCTCCCTTTTTCTCAAACACTTTTTTTTTCAACTTTTTACTAATTTCTTTGTTACAGTTTTTTTCCAATGTTTGCTTATTATAAAAAGATAAATAAATAATACTTAAAATAACACAAAAACTAATTTTGAAAGCCATTTTAAAAGGGCCCTAGTTAGCATAAGAGAAATTGTAATTTCTGATGATTAGGCAGTCAAAAATTATGGAGATGAGAGGATAACCACATCGTTTAGTAAGATAACGATGAAGCTTGATTTTATATTAAAAATCACATGGTATTATAAATCCAAAGGTGATCCATATCTCCAATCTGGACCAAGTTAATTTGGTTTAACAGGCAACTAGTTTCGGTCACAGACCATCATCAGGCCTATAGGTAGAAAACGATCAAATTAAAGATTATAACGAAACAAGCAAAGCTCAACCTACCATTATTAGTTCCTGTCGTTGGAAATACTAACAACAAAAGGTGGAACCCGTTATGAGTAGTAAAAAAAGGGGTTATGAAAGACGCATGGTAGGTACTTGGAATTTTTTTAAAATGATTTAAATATTTTACAAAATAATTAATATAAAACTGTACAATAGAAAAGAATAAAAGCGTGTGCTAATTCGCCGAAAGGGCCCGAAGAGATCGAAAGTTGACAATAAATTAATTTGTCAAGGTCCAGGGGGTAGTCCACCCTAAGTGGGAACAATCTAACATAAAAATTGAGACCGAGCATGATCCATACAAAATTCGCAGCAACAAAATATATTAAGAACAGCAGCACATCCAATCGGTTAGCTACCATGTATGATACTGAAAAGTCACAAAATGAATGAATCTTTAATGACAGACAATCTTTGATGACAGACAATGACAAACACTATTTACATAGTACGTACTTCAATCTTATCATTCCTCTATGAAGAGATGTAGAAGACCAAAGGTCTCCGGATTCTACACGAATTCCATCCGATTCGACATTGGCGGGTGGTCCTGGTTGGTCATCAACAAGGTCATCGTCTGAAGGGTCTTCTTCAGCAGTTCATGGTTCTATAGGAAACTGTTGTCTCTCGCTCGTCAGGTAGTCTTGCAAAAGAATATTCTATGTTATATTTTGAGCTCCTTACATTCCTTTTGATGAACAAAGGTCCAGGTGAATAGAGCCAAGACTGTCCATTTTGTGAACGACGTGGATGATTAAAAATGCGCTCATGTGGAGTCGTGTTAATGCTCGTACATAACAGAGGCCTTATATAATGCAGTACCGGTGGTAAAGCCTTTTCTCAGTTAGGAATATCTTCGTTGTTGGATTTAAGGTGTAGCTGGATCATTCGCCACAGGGTACCATTAAGTCGCCCAACTTGTCTATTTCCCTAAGGATTATAAGGCGTAGTGTGGCTGCAGGATGTTCCAATAGAAAACAAAAATTGCTTTAGTTCATCTGATATGAACGACGTGTCCCTGTCTGAATGGATGTACGCTGGAGTGCCAAAAGTAGAGAACAAATCCTTGACACAGTTAATAAATGTACTTTAAGATGCATACTTATAATCTTAGGCGAAGGGAAAGCTACTAAATTCATCAATTATGGTCAATATGTACCGATTCTAGGTGTTAGAGTGTATCGGTCCTTTAAAATCAACCTTCAATCTTTCAAAGGGTGCCGTTGCTTTGATAAGATTTCATTGGTGTTTTATAATGCGCGGTTTTATTTCTGCATATGTTGGGCATGCAACCGTTACTCGTCTTACATCTTCTACGGAATACAGTTTTTTGATCTGATTCAATGATCCATACGCATGATTCCGGGTTGGCATAGGGATATGTGTCGTTCTACTGGTTTTGAATCCTATCTAATTGCATACAAAATCGAGAAAACGCGTCAGCGACGATATTTTGTTTCCCAGGTGTGTAGACGATATCATATTTAAAACATGACAGCTCTAATCGCCATCTCTTGAACTTTTCGTTATTGATTTTGTTAGAGTGGGTCTGGTTGATCAAAAGTGCAACCGATTGTCGATCAGTGATGAGCAAAAAATGTCTCCCTATCAAAAAATGTCTCCATTTACGTAAATCTTTGATAATAGTGCACGCTTTCTTCTCCATTTATGGTTGTCTTTTCTCAACCTTTTCTCGACCCTTTTGTGATAGCGTCGCTGCAATAGCAAAATCGGAAGCATCTGCCTCAACAGAAAATATTTCTTTGTCGTCGATTCCTGTTAGTACCGATTTTGATATGTCAGTTTTGAGGCTTTGAAAGGCAGTGATAGCTTCTTGAGATAGAGAGAAAGTAGCCTCGATCAAAGATCTGACTTTTGAAGAGAAGTTGTTGATCCAATTGGACTTACTTATGGGTGAAGAGTCCGAGTGCTCTTTTCAATGTAGCAGCATTAGAAGGGGTTGGAAGATTTGTTAGCGGTTCTAATCTAGACTTGTCTAGTTTGATAATGTTGTGTCTTATAGTGTAGCCAAGTAAGTATTGTCATACTAGGTGTAAAGAGTTAATTTTAAATGTACGAAATGCCTGATGTATTTGTTAATCAGTTCTGGGGGGTAATTATTGTTAACAGCCAGTTGTTTACTGATGCTTAGTTCGGAAGTAAAGGCAGATTGGGAAAGTGGAATAGAAAAGGCTCTTAAAAGAACACTATTAAAGGAGATGAGCTTATGTAACATGGGGTGGTTGGAGTAGAAGTTAATGAGAGAGTCGCTTTCCTAAAGCTTTCGAATTCAAGATGGGTAGATGAATGGTTTCATTTAATTAATAAGTCAGGAAAAGGCAGGGACAAATTAGATTCGAATTTGATAGTGAATTTAATGCGGGAATGAAGAGTAATGAGGTAGTATAAAAAGGTGAGAGCTTCCTCCGAAGACCCCCGAAAAAGAACTAGACAGTCATCCACTTAACGGGCATAAAAGAGAATATTTTGTATGAAAAAAGGGTGATAAAGAAAGGTGGATTCGAGATTGTTCATGAAGATTTGTAATTCGGAAAGAGATTGGAGACATCAGGGGAGAAAAGATAGAAGTTGTGGGAAATATTAATGTTAGATAGACCTTCAACTAGATGAAAGAAATTTTTAATGGTATATTGATTGTCAAATTTGATTACTGCTTTGAGGTTACTTATCAAGAAACTGGCAAATTTGGAAACCAGAGAATTATTAAACCTAACGGCTGGAAGAACGGATATGTGAGTGGCAAAACCGTAAAGGATTGGAGTAGTTGGTATCATAGGGAAAAGGAAAAATGGGTTGGAGTTGAAAATAGAAATGGTGTTGATATACGAGTTTATTTGACATTTAAAAGAATTGTAATAGAAGATATAGCCTAATTTTGAGCATGAGTGACTGATGCCACCCATGTTTAGCCCACCTACCTTGCAGCATGATGCTATCTATATATGAAGGGAACCCCTAACCAACTCCGCACTCCAAAAACTAACTGGGAAAGATAAGACGCCAAGTTAGATTCTGTATTAAGTTTTTTCCTTGTGTCATCCTTCCTTTTTTTTCCTTATATTATCGTTACCCTATTTTTTCCCATGTATTATCGTTAGTAATTCACAGAGACCAGCAGTAGGGGAGTTCTATATATATTTTTGGTTACTATTTCTTTAAATATTGGTCATCATGCACGTCATCCAATATCATGTTAGTTGCTCTTGCATTTGTGACCGAAATTAATTGCTGATTGCTTAGATCCAGATTTATCGGTGGATACACATAACCTATTCGTATCAATACTTCAGTCTATACTTGTCTTGCCTCTATCCTGCACTGTAATATGCAGTTATTGATAATATGATGTTGATTTTCGTGTTCATATCTACAGTCACATATTTGCTCTATCTGTCTAAGTTTGAACCATTTATAATAGCTTTTGATGTGTCTGTGGCCAGTAAGGAGTTGTAATGTGTTCCAGTTTACTGGGGCGTAATTATATTTTACTCTGTCAATAATGGCATGGGTTTTCATATCAGTTATTCTCTTTTACCATAGATTTTGCCAGTTTTCTAGTATACTCTTTCTTTCTGATTTGATTGTGTAATTATCATTGTATACCTCATTATAAGCTTGTGTGTCATGTGCTTTTTCTCAATTATATGTTTCATTTTTATACCTGCTGAATACCTTCTACTTTCATATTTATTCTGATATCGTAGAGGTTCAGTTCAATAGAAGTTTTTTGTATCTCTAGTGCCATCTTGAGTCTTGGGTGATATTTTTTGATCAGCTGTATTGCGTTGTGCGAGTCTGTGAAGATGTTAGGACTCTGCCCACTGTATTGAATTCTTTGTGCAGATATTATTTTAATGGCTTTTGGTATTTTCATCACTTCTAGGTTTTAGTATCAATATTGTAGCTAATAGGATCAGAAGATACGAGGGTGAAGGTTACTTTTTGAAGGTAGTCAGCTCTGTCCAGAATTACTATGCAATTACCTTTATCGACCTTGGTTACGACTAGATTATCATTAGATATTTTATCTCGCAGTGACTCGACTGTTTTCAAAGGGAACTAATAGGGGTTGTAAGGGATATGAGAAGATAGGAGAAAATCCTTTTGTAAAATAGGCTGAAATTTTAAATGTCTATATTGTAGGAAGCTATCTGGGTCTTCCGATTTTTTTTTCTTATAAGTATTTTTTGTTAAGGAGGAAAAAATTCGACGAACTCATAAAATTGGAATTTTGACAAATAAATATGACCTGACCTAAATAATGTCACAATAAATATGCTGTAAAAATTTTGTTACTTAATATCAAACCGTTGTGGAAAAAATATTTTTCAAAATTTCTTATTTATATGGATCCAGCTACTCCAGCTTCCAGGAATGTACCTTTCACTCACCTGCACACCGTCATATTTTTCCACCGGGATATATCTAGGTGTACTTAGCGAAGAGTCTCGATCTATCTCTCTCCGGACTTTTGCAAGAGAGAAGCTGATGTAAAAGGCACGGAGGTGCTATTGTCCCTTTAAGGCTAGAGTTGAGTATTGCAATCTGTTGGAAGTTAAAAGAGGATTGACTGAGGTTAAGGTGTTCGAGGTGAAATTTAAAATCGATTAATTTGTGTTGATTGGAAGCAGCAAAGTTGGAATTGTTAGATCTGGGCTGGTACAGTTTGTTATTTAAGTTACAGAAAGTTTCATTACCTGCACCCAATCTCTAACATCATTATTAAGCGTGTCAAATTCTAAATAGTTGCGAAAGATTTGAATAAGTTTAATGTTAATAAAATTAAGATCATTGTAATGTCGTTTAATTTCTTGTGACATCCAGACATTCCTAGCTACGCGGTTGGTATTGGTAGTTAGATGGTAACATTTTTAAAGATCTTCTTCGTAGCTACAAGAAAAACCGGTAAATCTTCACAAGATACGTAACTTAATTTGATTGGTTGACAAGAGATAGTATGATTTTTAAGAGGCGGCATTTGGGTTAAAATTCGTAAGATGAATATTTTTATATATAATATTTTATCGCTACGTAGCTCGTTTATTTGTATTAAGTACAGAAACAATTTTCTTTTATTACAAACAAAATTAGAAACCGTTAAGATATCAATATTAGCCCCGGACGTGTTCACTTTACAACGCACTAATCATCACTTCAAATACCTTTGTAAAAAACTCTACTTATTTCAATGATTATCATTTACAGTATCTAATCTTATTTACATTATTTAACTGTTTAACTGTGTCAGCTGCTACTTGATGAAAATCCATTATTAAATTTAACTTAAAATGGAAAACATTTTTTTCTGAACAGAGAACATTTTTATCGAGCATTTATGATGAACTGAACTTTTAGGTGCAGTCTTCTCTGTGAAGTAGCACTTCTAGAAAAAGGTGGTGTGATTTTTGAGAGGCGGCATTTGGATTAAAATTCGTAAGATGGATATTTTTAGATATAATATTTATATCGCTTTCTATACAAGTCAAAACTAGTTGAGATGGAGATTCATATTCTTTTTTATTGTTGTAGTTATAGAAAATATGGTTTGAATATGGATTTCAAAATATTATTATGATTTTATTTAGAATCTGGCTAAATTTAAGAGAAATTTATCGAGAGATTATTAGTATAAACTTTTTTACTATTTTTGTTTCCTTAAATTTTAATACTTATTTCCAGGCGCAATCTATTTGTTTTAATATTTCCTGCTAATAATTGTATATATACAAAAGTGTCAGTGCAGTTATTTTTATCTCCTAAGTAGGTCATCCAACAGGCCGACAACGGCATTACCGGATGGACCCGGAGCTTTCCTAGCAGAGTAGTTTTCCTAAGCTCTCGTCTGTAGTAAAGTAAGTCTCTTGATTCGATTATGTGGCTTTTCCTATACGAAAACCAAACAGAGGACTCAATGCATGCATAGCCATTGTTCTTACTCATTTGCATCTTATGTATGAGTACACCCTCACACTGTGACCATACCCTAACTCCGCGATAGAGACCTAATAGGCTCATGTTTCTACAAAAGCGGCTTACATGCCATTCTGGAAGATCGGATTGCTTCTACTCGATTATCCTTTAGGATATTTTCCATATAAAAATACGCTTTGGTTTTAAACGTATAATCCTTAAAAACAATTTTGGATAATATTAAATTAATCAAAATTACAAATGGGGTAGTTTCATGATTTTTTTAAGAAGGAAAAAAATGGGGGAAAAATTGTTGGAAATTCATAAAACAATAGAGGTTAACCCATCTCCTCTTTTGTCCCTTACTTTTTTACTGATTTTTTTATGTTCCAAACTTACTTTTTCCCACTTTTTTCTGCACAATTTTCCCATACTTTTTTAGTAATTTCTATATGTTCCAAACTTTTTTTCCATTTTTTCCACTATTTCCCTCTAATCAACTTTTATGCTAACAAAGGAGGTTATCTCATGATTTTTTTAAGAAGTGGAAACGAGAGGGAAAAGATAATTAAAGTGAGGTCATATAAAAAATAAAGTTTGATCCACTTCTTTCCCTACTTTTTTACTGATTTCTTTATGTTCTAAACTTATTTCTTAATTTTCCCCCAGTATTTTTTTTTCTATATATATTTTTAAAAATAATTGCTTCATTCTAACAGTTTTAAACAATCGCCTTTTTGTTGTATATTTCTTGCAGATTGAAATTTAAGACGGCTCAAGTTTTTATTTCTCCCTTAGTTAAAAAGAGTATCCAGAGAAAATCTCCAGAATAATTTTATTGGACCACATTTTCACAACTAATTCTTCGTAAATTAGAATGAGTGGAAACAAGAGCGCACTGAAAAGTAGTTTTGCGGGATATTAATTTTATTTATTTAAAAAAATATATATTTAAATTCTAGCGAAATTAATAAAATTAGTATTTGTTAACTGAACTATGGATTTTATTGAATTTAAGTTCAGAATAACGTTTGCTATTGTATTATATTTAGGTCAGTATAAAAATGTCATGATGCGTATTTTATTTCTAGGGGGTAAGATTTCGATTGCCTTAACCAATGGTCAAATAAAACTGATTTTTTTATTATTTTTCCGTTGTTCTAGGTCCAATTAACTGCTTATTTGTAAGTTTGATATGTTTTGTTTACTTTTAGCTCAGAAATTTTGCTGAACAATTTCTTTCTGGCCTTCACATGAAAATTGCTACGAAGGTTCATATACACGTGTGTGTTGTGGGAACTTAAGATTTTACAAAGCAATCTAATACATTGTTTTCACCTTTTGATAGTTTCTGAAAGTTCTCATTAAATCAGCTATTTTTAACTGTTTCTAAAATTTTTTTCAAAACTTTTCTTAATTTATGTTATAAATTTTTCATAAATTTTGAACATTTTTATTTTCTTAGTGGATTAGGAACATTTTTTAGCAATTTTTGAGTTTCTAAAAATTCTCATTTTCAGCTATTTTTAACTGTTTCTAAAAATGTTAGGAATATTTTTTAAAGATTTTTCTTAATTTATTTTATAAATGATTAACAAATTTTGAACATTTTTGCGCTCTTAGTGAATCAGCAACATTTTTTACCATTTTTTGAGAGTTTCTGAAAATTCTCAGTTTTTCATCTATTTTTAACTGTTTCTAAATTTGTTAGGAATTTTTTTAAGACATTTCTTAATTTATTTTATAAATGTTTAACAAATTTTGAACGTTTTTATTTTCTTAGTGAATTAGGAACGTTTTTTTAGCAATTTTTGAGAGTTTCTGAATATTCTCATTTTTCAGCTATTTTTAACTGTTTGTAAAAATGTAAGAAATATTTTTCAGATTTTTTTCAATTTATTTTATTAATTTTTATCAAATTTTGAACCTTTTTATTTTCTTGGTGAACTGGGAACATTTTTTAGCAATTTTGGAGTTTCTAAAAATTCTCATTTTTTCTTTTTTCAGCTATTTTTAACTGTTTCTGAAAATGTTGGGATTTTTTTATTTGATTTTTCTTAATTTATTTTATAAATGTTTAACAAATTTTGAACATTTTTTACCATTTTTTGAGAGTTTCTAAAAATTCTCATTTTTTTCAGCTATTTTTAACTTTTTCTAAAAATTTTAGAAATAATTTTCAGATTTTTCCCAATTTGTTTTATTAACTTTTAACAAATTTTGAACATTTTTATTTTCTTAGTGAACTAGGAACATTTTTTAGTAATTCTTGAGAGTTTCTGAAAATTCTCATTTTTTCAGCTATTTTTAACTGTTTCTAAAAATGTTAGGAATATTTTTTAAAGATTTTTCTTAATTTAGTTTATAAATGATTAACAAATTTTGAACATTTTTGCTCTCTTAGTGAATCAGCAACATTTTTTACCATTTTTTGAGTTTCTGAAAATTTTCATTTTTTCAACTATTTTTAACTGTTTCTAAATTTGTTAGGAATTTTTTTAAGACATTTCTTAATTTATTTTATAAATGTTTAACAAATTTTGAACATTTTTATTTTCTTAGTGAATTAGGAACGTTTTTTTAGCAATTTTTGAGAGTTTCTGAATATTCTCATTTTTCAGCTATTTTTAACTGTTTGTAAAAATGTTACAAATATTTTTCAGATTTTTTTCAATTTATTTTATTTATTTTTATCAAATTTTGAAATTTTTTATTTTCTTGCTGAACTGGGAACATTTTTTAGCAATTTTGGAGTTTCTAAAAATTCTCATTTTTTCTTTTTTCAGCTATTTTTAACTGTTTCTGAAAATGTTGGGATTTTTTTTTAGATTTTTCTTAATTTATTTTATAAATGTTTAACAAATTTTGAACGTTTTTTACCATTTTTTGAGAGTTTCTAAAAATTATCATTTTTTCAGCTATTTTTAACTTTTTCTAAAAATTTTAGAAATATTTTTCAGATTTTTCTCAATTTATTTTATAAATTTTTAATAAATTTTGAACATTTTTATTTTCTCTTAAAATTAGGAACATTTTTTAGCAATTTTGAGAGTTTCTGAAAATTCTCATTTTTTCAGCTATTTTTAACTACTTCTAAAAATTTTAGAAATAATTTTCAGATTTTTCCCAATTTGTTTTATTAACTTTTAACAAATTTTGAACATTTTTATTTTCTTAGTGAACTAGGAACATTTTTTAGTAATTTTTGAGAGTTTCTGAAAATTCTCATTTTTTCAGCTATTTTTAACTGTTTCCAAAAATGTTAGGAATATTTTTTAAAGATTTTTTTTAATTTAGTTTATAAATGATTAACAAATTTTGAACATTTTTGCTCTCTTAGTGAATCAGCAACATTTTTTACCATTTTTTGAGAGTTTCTGAAAATTTTCATTTTTTCAGCTATTTTTAACTGTTTCTAAATTTTTTAGGAATTTTTTTAAGATTTTTCTTCATTTGTTTTTTGAAATTTAGCAAATTTTGAACAATTTTATTTTCTTAGTGAATTAGGAATATTTTTGAGCAATTTTTGAGAGTTTTGAAAATTCTCATTTTTTCAGCTATTTTTAACTGTTTCTACAAATGGTAGGAATATTTTTAAGAGTTTTCTTAATTTGTTTTATAAATGACTAAAATTAACAAATTTTGACCATTTTTATTTTCTTAGCGAATTAGGAATATTTTTTAGCAATTTTTGAGAGTTTCTGAAAATTCTCACTTTTTCAGCAATTTTAAGCTGTTTCTAAAAATGGTAGGAATATTTTTTTAACATTTTTTTTTAATATATTTTTTAAATGAATAAAAAATATTGAACGTTTTTATTTTCTTAGTGAATTAGGAACATTTTTTAGCAATTTTTGAGAGTTTCTGAATATTCTCATTTTTTTAGCTATTTTAACTGTTTCTAAAAATAGTAGGAATATTTTTAAGTTTTTTTTTTAATTTACTTCATAAATTTTTAACAAATTTTGAACATTTTTATTTTCGTAGTGAATTAGGAACATTTTTATTTTCTTAGTGACCTAGGAACATTTTCCAGCAATTTTTGGAGAGTTTCTCAAAATTCTCATTTTTTCAGCTATTTTTGACTGTTTCTAAAAATTGTAGGATAATTTTTAAGAATTTTCTTAATTTATTTTATAAATGATTAACAAGTTTTGAACGTTTTTATTTTCTTAGTGAACTAGGAATATTTTATAGCTATTTTTGAGAGTTTTGAAAATTCTCATTTATTCAGCTATTTTTAACTGTTTCTAAAAATGGTAGGAATATTTTTATTAATCTATTATATAAATGTTTAACAAATTTTGAACATTTTTATTTTCTGAGTGAATTAGGAACATTTTTATTGTCTTAGTGAACTAGGAACATTTTTTAGCAATTTTTGAGAGTTTCTGAAAATTCTCATTTTTTCAGCTATTTTTAACTGTTTCTAAAAATGGTAGGAATATTCTCAAGATTTTTCTTAATTTATTTCATAAAATGTTTAACAAATTTTAAACATTTTTATTTTGTTAGTGAATTAGGAACATTATTTAGCAATTTTTGAGAGTTTCTGAAAATTCGCATTTTTTTCAGCTATTTTTAACTATTTATAAAAATGGTAGGAATTTTTTAAGATTTTTCCTTATTTAATTTATAAATTTTTAACAAATTTTGAAAATTTGTATTTTCTTAGTGGGAACATATTTTAGCAATTTTTGAGAGTTTCTGAAAATTCTCATTTTTCAGCTAATGGTAGGAATATTTTTAAGATTTTTCTTAATTTATTTTATAAAGGTTTAACAAATTTCGAACATTTTTATGTACTTAATGAATTATGAATATTTTTTAGCAATTTTTTGCAATTAACTGCTGATTTGTAAGTTAGACTTATTTTGGTAACTTTTAACTCAAAAATTTCGCTGATCAATTTCTTTCTGGCCTTCATGTGAAAACTGCTACAGAGGTTCTTTCACACATATCTGTTTTGAAAACTAAACATTGTTTAATGAAATCTAATACATTGCTTCTTTTCGAATTCAATGTGTTAAAAAAAAATCGATTTTCTCCAAATACTTAAATTGTTTGAAAAATATGACAATAAACCTATTTTTTAACTGTATAATATAGTATTTTGTGTCATAAGGGTAGAAAATGAGTTTTAGCAGCCCGCGACTATTAGATGCACGAGCGAGCGTAGCGAAACAAGGGCAGATAATAGCACAACTGTTTTTAGCCTACCAAAAAAATGAAAATATAACACAAATATTTTACAGAGCTGTTGTCTTGGTTTCAGACTTTAGTTTACACTGACGTTTAATGAAAATTTTATGTGAATTATCAAAGTACGCTAGTGAAAGTTAAAAGTGTCTATATATAGTGAAAAACTACAAAATCGTGCTGTTATAACTTTTGCATCCCAAAGGACGATAAACATTACTTTTGGTCATATTTTTAGATTTACTAGGATTCATTTTTACATAAGGTAAGCAAAAAAAATGTTTAGAATTTATATAAAAATTATAGATATTAATGCTCTAAGAAAATCGTTCTGGACACGTCACTGTGCTGAATTGGTAGACAAAAGAAAAGTCGTTTCTGGTCATCTGCATACGTATGACCGTCATTTTGTACGTTTTCCGGATTTCTACTTAAGGACGTAAAAGACATTAAAGAGAATTGAAAACCACTTTTAATGAGAATTGGCCGGAAAGTTTTTCATTTTAATTGACCGAAAGTTTCCAGTCAGGGCGGCAATAAGAAGAGTCAACTTCAAAGATTACTCCTGAGTGGAAGAGAAAATATCGATTTTGGTTTTAAATGACAGAGAAGATACTTAATTGAGTCTCTGCGAACTGGGTACTTTACTGCCGAACTTTGCATTTATAGGTATATTATTAATTATTTATTAAGCAAAGTAGTAGTTTCGACTCTAAGATACTTCACAAGGATTGAAGTTCACAAAATGTTTTATATATATATTTATGTTATATTTATTTAAATCAATATTTCTATTTAGAAACGGTAAAAAGCCTTACAATTAATTTTTCTCTAATAAATCTAAAAATTAATTTACGAAAAATTCTCGGTAGGAAATTCCTCGCAAAAAAATTCATCGTAGGAAATTTAATTTCGAGGAAATTGATCACAAGGAAAATTCATTGCGATTTAATACACAGTCTATGAATATACATCTTTAATTTTTATTTTACCTTAACCAGTTTATACAGGAGTAGATGAAATTTCTAATAATTTGTCCTTGAAAATAACTTTTCTTGAGATACTAGAGGTACATTAATCCAGAAAAATCTATTTAAGTTTTTTTTCTGTTTTGAAAATATGATTATGGACTTTCAAGAAAAAACGAAAATAGCGAATATCGAAATTTTGCCTTTTCTGAACGTTTTGAGTCAGTAAAATAAAACCATTTTCAGAAAAACATGTATTAGTGTTGCGCCGGGGCGTTAAAAAAATTCAAATAATAAAATAATAACCCATTAGGCTCCAAGCACAGAAATAGCAAAGTTAAGTATAATATTATTTATTTGGAATGTTAAAATACACTTTATTATTCAAAAAAAAATACCTAACACTTTGACATTGACAGGTATCAATAAAAAAAATGGCGCGTTTTCGAACCTTTGGCTGAAATGAGATATATTGAACCATTTTATTTTATTTATTGTGGAAAGTCTTGAAACATTTTGAGAGCATTTTGACAAAAATTGTATGATTAGAGCATTGTCTACATCTTCTTCTTGCACTGTCTGCATGTTTAATAATTAAATGTCCAACATTATCTTTTCCGACTTTATCCGGTAAGCTATTCCTAGACGGTCTACCCATATTTACTTTTGATGACAGACTTAATTCTCCATCCTCTTTACCGTAATTCTGTTCTGTTTCTCCATTTTCCTCCTCAGATTTTATTAGACATATATGACCGAAAATCAACTTGTGAAATGGAGCTTTTATTTACCAATCTGGAAAGTTTCCAGGCATTTATAATTAAACTATCAATAACTTTTTAAAAAAGTGGCCACCACCATTTCTTTCCTCGTACCCCAATTATTCAATTCGCTATACCATTGTCATGTGATGCCTTAAATAATAATATATAGTAGTATTCATTAAACTGGTTATATATATAATCTAAACAATATAAAGGTTGAGACGTAAGTTATACTTAACGTGATACAGCAAGATAACGTCGGTCGTTGCCCAGGTCAGGAAATGATTATTGTTGGCTTGGCATATATAGTTTGTTATCTCTTTGAGAAGGGTCATTCTTGATTCTTGATTCGTTATTCATTCTCAATTCTTAATTCATTATCGATGAGTTATCGATTTATTATATTGAAGTAAACATGTACTGAAGAATAAATTTGTTGGTAAAAGTATCTACTGTTTATCTTCCCAACATTGAGATACTCTACCATAAATTTGTTGTATTCTTGAATAACATTCGGTTGGCATATATTTACTTCTTTATGTTGTTTTCTGTCATATCTTTTTTTCCTCATTAAAAACGAAGCGAATGACCCCCTCTTATTTTTTAACAATAATTTTACTAGCTTCTACGGGACATTTTTCAATCCTGTTTCCTCTCACTGTGCTAGTTGCATTAATTCTCCGTTTAATATTTTGAACAGTTTATAAGAAGAGAAAAAGTTATCGTTATCGAAAAATAGCATGTGGTTAGAAAGGTTTTTTATAACATTTTCTAATTTCAAAACTACGTCAGCTCCTAGACATAGATCTGCTTTTTCAATGCTAGCACCTCCATAAGGGATAAACTGGAATAGATATCCATCAGAGAGACACAGACACCATAGCTTATACCCAAAACGTACGGTTTTCCCCTTTATAAACGTTTTTGCCTAGTGTCGCCCAAAATAGGGCACTATTTCTTCATCGATCGACAAGTTATATGTGAAAATACCAAACTGCATGAATTTTCGATTCATTACATCGAAAAAAGGGCGAAGTTTGGCAAATTTATCAGTTTTATCTAATAATGCATTATGACTTACGTGAACGTACTTTTTGATAAGCCGAAATTTATTCTACTAATGCATTGCCTAATGAATATTACTTCCTACTTCGTTATCCTTATCCTTACTCCATTACATATCGATTTGTTTCAATGTGTGACAAGAATTCCCCAAAAGCATTTTGTTATTTATCAAATTGAAATCGTGATAATTCTTATTACTGAAAAGTTTTGATAGTAAAATTTATTATCAGATTGTAAACTTCATCATGAAAAAAAAGCTGGAAGTGTTCGTAAAAAGTTTTTTCGACCAGAACGGTCTCAATTTTCATCGTCTTTTCAATTTCGTACATATACTATTGTGATGTTGGATAAGTTTTCGTAGACCATTTTGGGGTACAGGCGACACTACATACTTTACGTTTTTTAGCAGATTTACTTGTAGAAGTTTCCAAATCAACGGTATCTTTATTAGAAATTTAAAAAAAAAATAGTCACTAGTTTACATGTTATGACGTTATCATCAATAAATTCTTCATCTGTTAATTTGTCACAGTCTGGAGGTTTTATTTATTATCATTATGATACCTTTTGGGCCACCACACAGAATAACCTTAGATAATTAAATATCTTAGTTCATTAAACTAGTTATAATCTAAACAATATAAAGTTTGAGACGTGAGTTATACGTAGCGTGATATAGCAGGGTAACGCCGACAAGGTAAATGCCGACCGTTGCCCATGTCAGAAACTTTTTATTGTTGGATTTGCATATATAGGTTGTTATCTCTTTCAGAGGGGTCATTCTTGATTCATTATTTATTCTCGTTTCTTGATTCATTATCGATTTATTATATTGTAGTTAAACTGTACCAGTCAATAAATTTGTTGTTTAATCTATCTACTGTTTATCTTCCCAACATTGAGATACTCTACATCACCCTATTCCTGGGACGTCATTGTCACTAAGATTCTCTATTTCGGCTTCCAACTCCAGCAAAGTTAGAGCCCTTTTTGGATTATTCACCCACTTAGACATATTTTTACACTTTACAGCTCAATTTACAGACCAAGATAACAACTAAACACCCGAAAACTCGTGCTCAAACTTCGACCACGTACGATTTGGCTATCATATCCACACTTGTTGCACAAAATAATATTTTCACGTATTTGGCCACAAAAGATTGCTAATTTCGGATATTCAGCGAATATTTTTGTAAGCAATAAATGAGTGTACAATAAAAGCAAAATTAAATTTAGTAATATCTTCTGTATAGACGAGAAACGTATATATTTTAAAAAATCGGCTGTGTCACCCCAGGACTTTCCCGGCTCGACCGTAGAGAATATGTTATTTATTATTATTATTTTAATTACAAAATACTAAGCATTACATTGATTTATGGAACACATTAAAAATAGCGAGCTGATGGTGAATTAATATTTCAATGTTGGTAATGACATAAGCTGCGCATGCGCACGTTATATATCATACTGCTACAATTAGGATCTCCTAAAATCATGTGTGAAAACTATTGGGAATTAGGGAAAAATTTTCATACAATTGTTGTGGGGAATTTTAAATGAGTATTTTTCTCGCCATCTAGCGGCGAAACTATGAGGAATTCGATAAAAGTTAAACATAAAAGTTAAAGAAAATTTGATACTTTACAACTTTGCACAAGAAAGTTTTGCACTAAATACATTGTTTGTCCTCAAAATCAAGAAAAACTATAGAAAACATACATGCACATTTTTTACGCGCCCTCTAGTGGCGCAACTATTGGAAATTTTGGAAAAAGCTTGAGACAAAAATTGTAGGTAATTTTATGCTCTAAAACCTTGTACTACAACATTTTGCACTAAAGTGTATTGTTTGTCCTTAAAATTTAAATAAAGCAAAAAATTGTTACATGTATATTTAACCAATGTCGGTCTTGAGGACCTTCCACTCTACCAATTCAAACCAAAAACTAATGGTCGCATTCTACGCACACACCGACCTTCCATACCAAATTTTAGCTTGATTGGTCAAACGGTTCGGCAGTTATCGTGGAAGATTACACACAGACACACAGACACACAGACAGACCATACGCTGGAAATGGTCTCAATCTTCTTGGGGGACCTCAAAATGGATATTTCCATCGATATCTCGATTTTTTTATTTTGCTCGTTCACCTTACTTTCCCTTTGATGGGTCCGGGAAAGTAAAAATTACCATATTGATGTAAAAAAACTTTTAAAAAGGGTGCGTTGTTGCACCATTGGTACTTAATGGGTTAATCTGTTCAATATTTTTGTATGTCAAAATTAAGTTAATGTATATATTTATATAAAGATACACAAGCGACTGTTGCTATGGAATCTTATTTTTCTCTCATATTATCCCATCATTATAAGAGACAAAAATATAGATATGTTTTTTCCCGCTACGATGCTTAATTCAAGGCTATTTACGTACCACGTCACGGGTCTCCTACCAATAAAAAACCCAACCCTCCTCACCGTTAAAAGTCAGATCAGTCATGCCTTTGCTATAGCAAAAAAGTTTCTTCATATACAGAAAATGGTAGGTTAACGGCACCCAAATACGTTTTTCATACTAAAAAATGTAAATAGTTTTTTACAGTGATTTAAATGATTGAGTACAATATAAATGTTCATGTTTCGGTTTCATAATTTAACATAATGTGCCGCTTTATGATTTTGCAGTTCATGTTTCGTATTTAAAAAAAATGGAATAAAATGTTACGTTACAATTTCAAATACTATTTTTATTTCAACATTCATAATGGTTTAACTTCTACCCAATAAGTTTGGTCCTTCGAAATTCTGGATTTATGTTAACACGCTCGCCGCCTAGTATTCTTCCAACAGTTATGAATACTAATATTTATAATTCATTCAAAGTAAATTAAGGAAAATTAAATATAAAATATAATACACCACATTTTTAGAAAAGTTATCATCGGTAATATTGTTAGATAGTTCAAAGTATTTTATCCAAACAAACTTTTTGCTTATGTAATTTAACGTACTGTGTGTTTTATTTTGTGGATTTTAGTTTTTGTGTAGTATACAGGAGTTTTTTTAAAAATCATATTGCTCAACTAAAAAAAATAGAGAACTCTTACAATAGCGAGTACGACGTTAAATTGATTTACGATTCGAAGATGATACCACCTCTTATACGAGGGAATGTTATGACCAGCATGAAGAAAATTCAATACTTACTGAAGGTAGTTATTTTCATTTATTTATTTATGTATATAGATTTAAGTGAAATGTTAGGTTATGTTGATAATATTTGGGCCTTTTCCCATGTAAAACATTTTAAATTTATTCCAGTTAAAAATATAAAAATCGCAACCCCACGTCATCTGAACCCAAGCCGGCGTTATCTTTAAACGATGACGAATGACCTTGAATTTGCCAACCTTAGCAATTTCTTATGGGCTTTAACAGGTCAAAACTCCCGGACGCAGCACTATATGCCCACAAATTTTTCGAAAATGCATTTTTTGTATAAGTGGTCCAATTTTTACAATTTTTTAAAATATTAATATACACAGTTACATAAGCGAAGTAAACTTATGAAAGTCTGTATGTATAAATTTCGTACTTAAAACAATATTTCTAATTATGTTTTTTTTTACTGGAACAAAGACTAATCTCATATCCTTGTAGGTAGCGTTCCTTTAAGGAATTATTTTTTTTCAGCTACTAAACCTAAATCGGTTTAGTAGAAGTAATATTTTTCTGGAAATCGAACAATACATGTAATACCGTTGTGAAAACAATTCTTTGTGGAAAATATAATTGCTTACCTGTGTGGCCAACCGTACCAGCATGTAATACTTCTTCTGTGTATTTTTATTTTTATTTGTAGCCAAGAATTCGATAAATATAGGAAGATTGAATTTTCTGTAGGATTACTTAAGGAAAATATTACAGAAATTCTTATTATTTTTGATAAATATATAATATGATGGTTTTATTTGAAAAGTTGGTTCATTATTTATAAAATTTGTTTCATAAATTATTATTTTTATTTTTTGAATATATTAGATTTTGGTCATATATGGTTTAATACTTCAAGTGAGGTGGAGCCGCTTTGGCTTTGTAAATCCATTTAGGTGGATCAGTCCTCATATTCGATTCATTATTGTAATTATTCGCTGATTTGCCACCATTTCTTCTGGTTCATTATTTTCTCTTTCCATCTTGTAACTTTTGCCCTGCTTAACTCCTCTTCCACCTCTACCATTTCGATCTGGGTCTTCCACGTCTTCTTTTTACTCCTGGATGCCATTGTAGTATAGCCTTTGTTACTACTTCTGATTCTTGTACTCCATATATGTCCCAGCCACTTGATTCTTTGAGCTTTAATTTTCTTTATTATAGGTACCTTCTCTATTCAGTTCTTCTAATATTTTTGATACGTTCTTCTTCTATATTCCTGTTCATCGATCTATACGTGACAGAGAATTTATCTTATTATCTTTCGTTTGTTTATGCTGAACTTATTTTCGTCATAGTGATCGTTTCTGCTGCATACATTCTTATGGACCTTATTATTGTTCAAATAAGTTTGTGTAGTCAATATTTTGGTTTTTAATAGATTTTTATTCGCTTGGAACGCTCGGTTTGTTGTCTTCGATCTCCGGTTTACTTTACCGTTCATTGTTTATCATTACGCCTAGGGATTTTAATTTTTGTACTTCTTCCTCCTAACTGGGCAACCGTAGTCCAAAATACTTTAGACAGAGTTATTAAGCGAGCTTCTTTCATAGGAGCTCTGGGTGGTCTAATTGGTAGATGTAACCCTCAAACGTTGCTTCATATATCTAAAACCTACATTCGTCCAATAATCGAATACAAAGCTCTAAGCTTCAAATTCTTTCCTCCTCTTCTCCTGCATGCCGTCACAGTAACCGAGAGTAGGATTCTCAGGAATTGTTCCTACTGCCCCTGGCCAACAATAATTTTCAGGTTTAAAAATCTTCAAGGGAGAAGACTGGACAGCTCCAACATCCACTCCCAAGAAACTCTCCGGACCAAGTAGACAGATGTAATGAACAGAAGATCAGGAAGACCCAAGAAAGAATTCCCACAGCCGAATCTCAGGATTAAAAAAGAAGCGAAAGATCTTCCTTACGAGCTCCTAAATCTCCTCGAGGATGCACCTCTAGGCATCAGATGAGCTGATCCTCTACTGATGTCCATGAACTTCACTTTGAGAGGTTCGTAACTATCTAACAAATAATATACAAATCAAATATGTTTTACTAAACACTTTTCCTTTTCATAACAACATCCTCCAATGTATCACTAAAAGGGAGTAAATCTACTCCTACAGCAGGGTACAAGGAATAGAGCAACACCAGGACAAATTACCGATGAGGGTTTAGTAGGTATGCCCTCTCTGCTTGGCAGAGCGATCAGGGAAGAGTCCTGCCTACTTCAGGCACAGAACATAGCGTGAGGTGTCTTCTTTAAAAGATTTCCGCCCCCACAACTTAGGACCATAGTTGTAATAAAAAAATGTTCTTCTTCGAATTATTTACTTTCTATTCTTATTTCTCCATATTGTCTTGTTTTACCAGATCTCATTATTTTAGTTTTCTTCACGTTATTTTTTTTACTCCAACTTTCTTCCTTCTTTTTCAATCTCATTTAGTATTTTTTCCATCAGTTTCCTTTTTTGTCACTAAATATATCATCTGCATATGTGATTATTTGATTTCCTGTTGTTCACAGATATTCCTTTCGTATCTGTCTGAAAACGAATTCTATAGTCAGATTGAATAAAGTAGCTGACAGTGAGTCCTTGTCTTACACCTTTGTTTATTTGCGTCAGGATACAACCATTTAGGAGCTATCGCGATATAATTTAACAAATTAATAGAATATGTTAACTAACTAATAAAAATAAAATCGCCAATAAAGTAACTTCGTTACAATGTCCAAAAAGCGGAAGAGAAAATGTAGATAATGATTCCGATTCAAGTGATAGCGATTAAATGTATATCAATGTATTAAAATGTTTTACTTAATGTTTATTCCAACATATTGAATGACCGACACCGTAAGGTCACACGCATGAGCCGTAGATAAAAGCTCTTCCAACCAAGAGGTGACGGTAATCAGACGATTCTCTTGGTGATCCAACCAAACTCGTGAACGTGTTTATTACGGTTTCAGGATGGTAATTTTGGTAAATTCTTAAAATTAGTGACTGCGTGGATTGACATGCGCATTTAACATCTTGTCAGGGGTTTTTGAGATGCCTCATGTTATCTTCCGTATATCAATGAGTCTGCCGCTGTTACTCATTTGATTTGTTTACAAGAGTAAAATATGGAAATTATTTAGGTAAAAATAAGTACCTAGGTATTATTTATATTTAATTTACCGTCACGAAACTATCCGAAGTCCGCGCATGATATTTTCTTTACTTCTTAATTCTTTTATTTTATTAATAAGTATTTAAAAATATTACATTTTATTTCAATTTATATTTATAATTAATTTTTATGTAACACCACTGGATTAGTACAATTTTTCTCTATTAGGTTTGGTAACTGAACATCGGTTGTATTTTTTAAAATAGATGGTGTTCATGTGATCACTCCGTTTGTTGGATACAGTAAATAGTGAGTGACAACAGTTAATTTGATCATTGCTAAATTGTATTTAAAAATAATGTAGCTTTTATAATACAGGGTGGGCCACGCTCAACGGGACGGAGCTTACTGGGAAAACGAAAAATGTTATGAAAAAGTTATTTAGCAGGAGTACGTAGGTTAGTGACGACTACATTTCTAAATTAGTTAGACATATACAGGGTGTTCCAAAAAAGCGTGATATATCAAAGTTATGTTTTTTTTAATGGAACACCCTGTATTTTATTTTATTTTTAAGTATATTGAACAAAATAATGTCACTTTATTAAGGGCTCCCTATACCCATTCTTGATAGTTTTCGATTTAAATGACTTTTTTTGCGAAATTAATATGGTTTAAATACATTCATTACACTTCGTCGCATAAAAATTAACTAACGCATTTTTGTTTATTAATTGCCGATTAGGGAGGCCATCGATACGAATTATTGTAATGTAAAGTTTATTTACAGGGTGTTGTTAATTGAGAGTTTCATGACAATACAATATTTTATACGATTACTGCGTTATTCTAAATGGGACACCTTGTATTTTGTTATTGTAATAAAAGGGTAAAACAATTCCCTTTTCAGACTTATTTGCATTATTTTATCTGCATCAATAAAAATCGGTAATTTTATAACACGTTTTTATTAAGTAAGCTATGAAATAGACAAAACAAATAACTTTACAACAAATGTTCAAAATGGTGCCCATTGTGTTCGATACATAATCGGACTCTCTTCTCAAAATTTTTTTTTACACTTCTTAACATTTCTGGCGTTACGGTTGCAGACGCTTCACGGATACGAATTTTCATATCTTGGGCAGTCGTGGGTGGAGTCTGATACACTAAATTTTTAATGTACCCCCAAAAAAAGAAGTGCATGTTGGTTAAACAGGGAGATCTAGGGGGCCAATTGTTAGGACCACCTCTACCAATCCACTTTTCCGGAAATTTTCGATTTAAATATGATCTTACATTGAGAGAAAAATGTGCGGGAGCACCATCGAGCTGTATCCACATTCTGCTTCTTACATTCAAAGGGATATTTTCTAACAGAACAGAAAAATCTCTCTGAAGGAATCTTAAAAACTTACGTCCATTTAAATTGCCATTAAAAAAATACGGTCCCACAACATATTCTCCTATTAATCCTCCATAAACGTTTAAAGACCATCGGTTTTGACGATCTATCGTTCTAAATTCATTTTTATTTTCGGTACTGTAATAGTGAAAGTTGTGTCTATTCACTAGTCCACTATTATGGAACGTAGATTCGTCTGTGAATAATATTTTATCAAAAAAGAATTCGTCTTCTCCCGCTTTTTCGAGAAACCATAAACAAAATTCCAATCTACGGTCAAAATCCGTTCCATACAAATTTTGGTGCATCTGAATGTGGTATGGATGGTAACAATGATTTTTAATAATTCTTCTGATACTAGTCCTGCTTATTTCCAATTCCCTGGCCATAACTCTTGTGCTAGTGTTTGGATTTTCAATAAGTGATTGGAGAACTTCCAACTCTGTATTTTCGGTGCGAGTTACGGGCTTTCTAATATCTCGTTTTTTGTAAGCTACACTGCCGGTTTCACGAAACCTTGCTAGCAGCCTTTCAAATACCTCTTTGCGACGATGGTGTTTTATGGGATATCTCTCGGCATAAACTCGTGATGCTAATAGAGAGTTTTGAAAACATTCTCCGAGTATGAAAATCATATTAACTCTATCTTCAACTGTATATTCTTTCATTTTATATCTGAACGACAGAACAACCCGGTAAAAATTAAACTATTGTCACAGTTTGACAGCAAACTTGTCTATTTCAAAGCTTACTTAATAAAAACGTGTTATAAAATTACCGATTTGTATTGATGCAGGTAAAATAATGCAAATAAATCTGAAATTGGTGGATATTGGTATAGGGAACCTTGTAGTAATTTGAAAGGGAATTGTTTTACCCTTTTATTACAATAACAAAATACAGGGTGTCCCATTTAGAATAACGCAGTAATCGTATAAAATATTGTATTGTCATGAAACTCTCAATTAACAACACCCTGTAAATAAACTTTACATTACAATAATTCGTATCGATGGCCTCCATAATCGGCAATTAATAAACAAAAATGCGTTAGTTAATTTTTATGCGACGAAGTGTAATGAATGTATTTAAACCATATTAATTTCGCAAAAAAAGTCATTTAAATCGAAAACTATCAAGAATAGGTATAGGGAGCCCTTAATAAAGTGACATTATTTTGTTCAATATACTTCAAAAATAAAATAAAATACAGGGTGTTCCATTAAAAAAAACATAACTTTGATATATCACGCTTTTTTGGAACACCCTGTATATGTCTAACTAATTTAGAAATGTAGTAGTCACTAACCTACGTACTCCTGCTAAATAACTTTTTCATAACATTTTTCGTTTTCCCAGTAAGCTCCGTCCCGTTGAGCGTGGCCCACCCTGTATAATAAATTGAGTGTAAAAATAACCCTTATAGTTCACTTTAATACGTGTTTTTTTATATTATCGTAACAGCGTGAAACGCGGTTTGGTCCTTCGATAATTAGTCGATGATAGTGTAATTAATTTTTAAAAGTTTATCGATTCTTAATCATATTTGTTGAACTCACAATCTGTCCTTTTAGAATTGCTTGTAATTTTAGTCAGTCATATTTTAGATTGTAGTCCATGAAAAACCTCTCGCCACAATAGAGACACGAATCTATTTCTAACGTTTTTTTTTTCTGTGTCACCTGGTATTTTCATTATTCTTTTGCTCAGTATATCTTAATTTCAGATTCGCAAAATGTCTTTCACATGTTGAGAATTTATTATATTATATTATATTATATTTTTACTTATGTCCCCTGTTATCATTATTAATTATTTCGACGCTTTAACTTTTATTTACTGTTATTTTTAATTCTTTTTTTATGTCGGTATGTATATTTTTTATATTTACTTAAAAGTTCATATCTTATTTTTTATAACAGTATGAATTATCTGATGTTTGTGGTGCTCTTTCAGTCTTAATTACAAAAAGTGTTAATTTGTTTTTACATATTGTCATAAAATTTAATTAACTTTGATTATTTTATATTTCATATTTTGATCTAAAAATTCATGTATTTCATATTAATAATATCATTGTTTTATATATTTTTTTATAAAAAGAGAGACCACGAAAGCTGGTAATTTATAAGATTGTGTCTCATATTTACTTTATGTTAACTTTTAAGATTTTTAGGACTCAACGTTTTTTTTTTAAACGTGTCATTTTTGAACCAAGTTTTTCCTTGGAACGAGTCTTTTGGAACGAGTTTTCTGTTCTTACTGCAACAGAATCTGCTGTTGGGTTCACGTCTTTTACTGAAGGATCCAGGAAATTTTTGGAAGAAACTCGAAGACAAGAACAATACCAAGCTAAGTTAAATTTTCCCCACAAATAAAAGAAAAGGCCTCTGAAGGGTTATTAGCTAAATTTTTCTTCTACAATAAAACAAATATAACGTTTAATTTGAGTTTAATTTAAACCAACAAAAAGAAATAAAGGACAGATTTTGAAATATATCATAGTTTTTTTGTCAATTGTTTCTAAATACATCAAAAAATCAATTAGACTGGCTTCCAAAAATTATTTCTTTACTTAATATTTTACTTTTCGATACATTTCAAATCCTATTAGTGGAACGAACCCATAATAAAAAAAGTGATTACATTTATTACTAAATCACATTTATCAACAAATTAAAATAACTTTTCATAATCAATTTAACCAGCGATATGCCCATCCAGTCCAGATTGGCGTTTCAACTCTGACCATATGGTTAGCTAACGCCTGGTTGTACCAATGCATCATAGGACGGATTCTTATCCTAAGTCAGGATTAAGTCTAAAATCGATTTTATACTGTTGCACCAACGAAAAATCTCTGGCCTGTGATGTAACTTGATCACAGATCCTAGGCGGTCGATTTCGATGACTTAGGACGAGGATTATAACCTCTAAAATATACGTCAATAGACATTTACTAGAAAAAACTGCTAGAAAGTTAACTAAAGTGATTGTAAACGAGACAAATAAACATTTTTTTCTGTAGAAAATTTCACACCGCCATTTTTAAGCCAATCAGAGTCTATTTTTTTGTTTGGTTACCATGGTCACCCAAAAAATTTCCTGAAATTTTAATCCTCCAGGGTACCCTGGACGAAATTAATAAATGGAAATTTTTATGTCAAAATAATGACACTTGTAATGGGCTTGATTCATATAAGACTTTTTGTTTACTTTTTGTGCAAATCAAAATTAAATAATTACTACTTAACTTTTAACACACCAACAAACACTCATGACTGACTAGACCAAAACTAGTCTTTCCTTCTAATCTTAATGTCAAATAAATAATTAATTACTTTTAAATTTTTTAGGTGTGAAATTTTCTTACCGAATCCCCCAAGATCTTGAATTAATAACCGGAAACTTTTCCTCGTACACGATTTTTTAAGAAAATCGTGTACTCGAAAAAAATTTCCGGTAATAATTCAAGCTCTAGGGAGATTACTAGTGAATATTATATTTCACATTAACAAAAATAAAAAGACTTCTACGTATTAATAGAGTGGTATTAGTTTGCAAAGTTCGGTTGTAATTTGTAAGTTAAATAAAGTGATGGATCTAGACGCAGATATAAATATTGTGGATAATGTGGATGTAATGGATGGATATAGACGAAGAAATAAATGCTCTCCCAAGACAAATTCACCCTAGAATGAATTATTTCGAAACTGTATCAGACGAAGAATTTTTTAAAAGATTTCGATTACAAAAAGGGACAACGTTACAATTACTTGCCCAAAGAGCTTTAATTGAATTAATATATGTATTACCAATAGTACCAATAAATACAACTTTCAGAAACAATTCATTAAGTCAAATGAATCAATTACTTTTAACAATAAGAACTTTTGCTACTGGCGGTCATCTACTAGCTACTGGAGATTTTATAGGAGCTGATAAATCCAATATATCAAGAATTGTATCAAATGTGTCACGAATAATTGCCAATTTAAAAGAAAAAAACATATAATGCCAAGAAATGAAGTTGAAATTGCTGCTGAGCAAAATAAATTCTTCGATGTTGCTGCATTTCCTCGTGTTGTGGGGACAATTGATGGCACTCACATAAGAATTTTATCACAAGGTTTGATTTCACCACCTATTTATTTTTCAGTTCACTATAATCTATGTACATATTTTTCACAGTGGGTCTCGATTGCGAAATTTTTAGAAATAGAAAAGGCTACTTTTCACTAAATGTCCAAGCGGTATCGAGTGCAGATCTACTTTTCAAGCATATTGTAGCCAGGTGGCCTGGCTTGACTCATGATGTGACAATGTTTAACATTTCCAGATTAAAAGCACAGTTTGAGATATGGCATATGGATGTAGAATGAAGTTGAATAATATCTTCCCAATTATCACCCGATGAATTGGAAGTGATGCAACATCACTTTCAAGAAACGCTAAGAGATGAAGATATTCCAATTTCAGTCAATAATAATGAACATTTTGATTACCTATGATATCTTGTAAATAATTATTTTGCCAGAATGTAGGAATATTCGTTTTTTATTTGTTTATAAATTTTATAATATTAGAATTTTCAAGAAATAATATTCTATATCCTCTCTGTAGATTGGTACTTATAATAGTAGATTCTGTAACAAGGTTAGAATGAAAAATTCGAAACGAGTGGAAAATTCCGAACGCGAGCGAATGCGAGTGTGAGGAACCACGAGTGTCGAATTTTTTCATTCTGACCGAGTAACAGACTATATTTTCTCCACGATCAAAAAGTATAAATCAAAATTAAATTAAATCTGAACACAAGTTATTTGTTGACATATTTGTATTACATTGTATTAATATTTATAGTGCTGTGGTACACTTACCGATATTAAAATGTGGTGCATTGGTGTTTTTTCATGATTTACAATTTCAGATATTATTAAATTCTATATCTACTTCACTTGATTTTTCACTCATTATTTTGTTTAAATTAAAACTTGTTTGAAAATAATTATTACCGTCGCCATTTTATATCTGACACTGACACTTTTGAAGTCCACGGCAATCGATATTGTTTAATTCGATTACAGAAAATCCATTCTTTACCTTGATAAAGAATGAAAATACATGCAAAATGCATAAGAGGCAAGTATTATAGAATAAATATTCAGACTCTAGAGTGTGAATGTTTACATTCTATTATTAAAAATGATTTCAGAATTCATACATTCAGTAATGGTCGTGGAGAAATAATATTATATTGTATTACTAGAATCTGATTGAAACATAAATAATGAAGGCTTCTTCTCCGAGTAATATACATATACTAGTATACTTGTTTTTTCTTTAAGTCTAGAAATAATTCAAGTTGTATGTAGCAAAAAATAGACATTTTCAAAACTGATAAACGTCCAATTAAATAAATATTAAAATGACAGTTCCTACCTACTCGATTACAAAGCCCATTGCTATCTTTTCTCATTATTGTTGTACTAGTAAAACGATAGGATATTTCTACGGTCTATGGTGTCGAAAATCATATATTTATTATAATACGCTTGAAAAAATGTAATTTTTACAGGAAACTATTTTTATTTACATATAACAAATAATAACACTTGAACAAAAATAAAAAAAAATATTCTGCAAGTATATTCAATTAATATTTAAAGAAAATATCGTAAAATATTTGTATTTGTAAATAACATAATTTGTAGAAAATAATTTTATATGTCTCAGTCCCATATGTCGCGAACTTAAGTGGACACACTGTATATACAGTATGTCTGAAAATTTTTTATTATTAATTTAGCAAAAAAATTACAATTTGAAAATGTTAATAAATATGAAAAATTGTGTTTAGATTCATGCTATTAATTAATTAAAAAATTTAAAATAAAAATGTCTTTCCTTGAATTTCACTATGTCGTATTTATGGACTTGAAAAATTTCCGATATTTTAGTTTTTACCAAATTTCAATTTTTTCCTCAAATAATTCATCGTTATCGGTTCCAAAATTGAAAAAGTATAAAAAAATTAATAAAAATTATACAATTTTGAAAGATGAAAAATTTGAGGAAAAAAATTGAAATTTGCTAAAAAATAAAATGTAATATCGAAAATCATAATTTGTGTATAAACATCCTTGATTATAAAACTGAGAAAAAGAAACATTCAACCAATAATTGCATGATCTGCTTTACCGATATTAACAATCAGCGCCATCTATTATACAGTAGTTTGACAATATTGCAATGTTGCCATTGTAAATTCAGATAAAATGCATCCTACGTAAATTGACGTTCTATAACGTTGATGCAACACAACTGTATCATAAGTCCATCACACATTTAGGTCGAGCCTAGATAAAATGCATCCTAGGATACGTTGGTGCAACCGGGCATAAATCACTTAAAAAATATATAAATTTAAGTCGTGATTTAAAAATTACACAGGTTAGACACTCAGACGTTCCAAATTCGTCCGAGGTTTCCGCATGACGTCAGCTGGAGTCCAAACGAAATAATTTAACATTGGATTGCATAGGGTTATTGTGTTTTTCGGGTGGTTTTTATTTTTTTACGGCTATATATTTAATAAAAATGTATTGTAAAATATTGTACACTAATTGTCAAATATGTAACAAATAAAATACTTTAGATTAACTTTAGATTGATTATATAAATGTTTAATCAAAAAAATAATTTTTATAAAAAAAGGGTGATTTGAAATAGCTTATATTATCAGTGGAACTTTTTGATGTATATTGTTATTGCAGGTTTATATTACTTAGGCTTTTATATACACTCAGGGAATGAATATGGCAAATGTACATACGAGTATAACTTAGATTTACAGTCATAGAAGTTGGTATGTAAAATAAATGTTATAAAATTTTTCATAAGTTGTGCAGTGCTTTATTGTTATTATGAATAAAATGCCAACTAATAAATGAATACGTAACTACTTAAAGCTATTATACAATACATCTTACAGAACTTTTTTTGTATTATTTCAAATAAACTCTAAAAACGTTAAACATGTTTATTCATATAATAACCTACTATTTTTGTAATAAGGGGCACTTCGGAAACCGAAAAAACTTTGTACTGTTTTTAGAGCGAGTATTACTTTTACACTAAACATAGCGCAATATATTTTTAATCAGTTTATAGGTGAAATTAAATAAAAATATTTCAAAAAGACAATAACCTCATATAAAAATTTTTGATGGGCACCAGGTGACGTCATATATTCTGCCCAATTTCTAATCTGATATACTTCAACCATGAGTTTAAGTCATCATTTTGCTCATTTAAAATGTTTCGATAAATGAAGAAAATTTTAGAGACTTTTTGCCAACTAATTTAACGTCAGTTTTAGGTGTTGTTATGGTTATTTTTATTAACGATAACAATTACTACGTTTAGGCACAGAAGAGATTTTAAGTCATCTAATAAAAAAATACTATTAATAATATAGATTTAATAATGGATTTAGAAAATGTTGGTGTTACAAGGGATCAGTTTTACGAAATATTTTTATTGACTTTGCCATATTTTGCCTTCAAAAAAATTTAAGTTTTATTTTTAATAGAAACTAATTATTTTAGAATTGTTTATTCTTGTAGAACTGCTAACAATAAAAAACACATATTGCTGCTTTTATATTAAGAAATTAAATTCTGTTCTCTTGAAATTTAACTACAAACTGTTTCATAAGAAGTTATATGTACTACAATCTATTAATTCTGGCAACGCTGCAATTAAAAAATAACCGTAAGCATAGCAACTACCTTGCGCTATTTCTCCGTACATAACGGAACCCGTTATCGTCAATAAAGTTAAGGACTAAAAGTTTTCGTACTGCGCATGCTCAGAATAACGATAGCCATAACTTATGACGAAATAAGGGGCTTAAAAACTCTTTTTGATTCTGTAAAAATTTTGAAAAATGGCCTCCTTCATACCGGAAATTATGTATCAATTAATAACACGTATCTTTTCTTTCATGATTTATATGATATATAAATAACTATATTATTATTATGAATTCAAAATTGATATTGATATCGAAGCAATCTAGGTAAACGTAACAATTTATAACATTGATGGTATCTACGCGTTTTGTGTGTAAGTAGATTTAACGCACGTTAGGCAAAATGATTGATGTGATAGTTCGGGAGGAGTATCCAAAGCTCAATGTGCTCCAAGTCAATTCAGATAGTAAATAGGTGGTCGGACAGTTGCAATATCTCCATTGACGTATTAGTCACAGGACTTGGTTTCCGTAATTAGTACGGTGGCCGCCTTCTGTGAAATTGTCTAACAATACTCTGTTGTCTGTTTATTGAGGATACATCGATAGGGAAGGGTCAACTATTGGAAAATTATTCGTTTACGTTTTAACCCTTTCAGGGAAAAAATAATATTTAACTCTATTTCATTATATAATAGATTTTTATTGGGTAAAATAATGTAATACAAACATAATCATTAACAAACTGTTTTTTATACTAATTTAACTTATAAAAATCCCATCCAAAGAGACGGATATGACTGCGCCTGGCACTAATCAAGATAAAAAAATCCTTCATGAGCTGGAACAGATAAAAGGAAAATAAAACCGTCTTCGAACGTTCTCACAAACAATAACATGATTAAAGTCATAGCCAAAGTTTATTAACTCGACAAACCTCAGCAGGAGCTCGTGGCCTCTCCCCACTCAATTATCTTTCGAATGTTTCGCTCTATGGAACAATAAAAGGCAGCACCTGTTCTTCACTTCTTTTTCCTTAATTGTATATCTGTTTCTGGATGTCAAATTTGTTTGATATTTAATGAAGAGAAAATGTCTAGTTAAAGTGAAAAAAAATCGAATTATAAATAAAAATAATAATACAGAAAAATTTTTTAATAATTTCTAACAGCATATTTTAAAAGTTTTTTTGTGATTTATTTTGTTTTAAGTAAATTAATATTTTTTATTTTTTTTAGAAAAAGTTTTTATTACTTTTTTTAGCAATTTTAAAGTTTATAAAAATTCTCATTTTTTAGCTATTTTTAACTGTTTCTAAAAATGTTAGGAATATTTTTAAGATTTTTCCTAATTTATTTTATCAATTTTTAACAAACTAATTGATGTGGACCACCCGGTATATCAGAGCTGGGTTCTATATAATAAATTTATAAAATTTAAAAAAAAATGTTTACAAATTTTTTTTTTTCAATATTTCTTATCTTCTCTTCACTTTCTTTGATATTACTCTTTCGTTTATGTTTCTACTATCAATCCTAACTTAATCTATTTTTTGCCTCACCTTCTAGTCTTTTCTATTTTTTTAAGAATATTACTCGTCCCTGTTTCTTTCGTCTCCTGTCTTATCTCATAGTTCTTCCCTTCCTCGTATTGCTATAACTTCTTGGCTTCTCCCTCTCGTATTATCTTTGTATACTTTATCTATTCCAATTGTTCTTTTTACATCAATAAAATATTCTCACCTTGTTAAATCAATTTCTATTTCTCTTTAACCCTTCAATGTAAGATTCAAAATTATAATTACATTTTTTTTTTGACAATTTCAAAAATTTCTTATTTCAAAAGCTCTTTGCGTCGTCAAGCGTCATTTTAGTGCCTTGGTCCAGGTTTCGGATTGCCTCTGGCGCTACCTTCCGTTTATAGTGTGAAGGCGACTTGCACGGGCAGCTTCAGTGGAGAAAAGATACTCCATGTGTCGTTATGGTATTGATAAGGCGTTAGTGGCTAGAAGTGCGGTCTTCACTTGCCCTACTGGGGTTGAGTACCTTGGATATTATCTGCGTGGATAAAGTAAAAACTAAAATAAGATTCCAATAAAGTGTGCAACACGGTTCTTTAGTGAACGGTACAGTCACGTATTCCAGGCTAGCGTGGTGGTCGGATGACGGTTATGGACTCAGATACAATTGGAATTGGCGTCGCTTCCTTTATCTTGATCTGTCACTGGAACTCGGACTAAAACTGCTACTCAAATTGGGATGGCCACAGGAACTACCAACAACCGATTGATTCGTCCTACTCGATAAGAACTTCGGCGTCTAAGAAGCACGGACGCAAATATGTCCATTTGTTGGGTGGAGATTCAACTGGTACGGCTGGTCTATTCCATAATTTTATGTTCATTCTTAATCCAATGCCATGCGCGATTTAATTTATATACTTCAATTATTAGGGACAAAGTAGCTTCCTTACATACCTTCTCTTCTTTCTACTCCTTAACTGCAGAGGATTAGCGAAAAATAAACAATATCAGATGCCTACACCTGTAGTGGTCGAACCCTATATAAGCAGATAAATTTAAATATAAAAACTTCTACGGCGACTTTGGATAACCCTTTATATTAAATGTTCTTATTAGAATATTTTTCTTTTCTTAATGAATTACGAATATTTTTTAACAATTTATGACAAAATTTAAAAAAAAATTCAGGAAGTTTTTCAGCAGTTTTTAAAAATTTTAAGTTGTTCTTATTTCAAAATTTGGAAAAAATCTTTACTTTAATTTAGGATTTGTCTTTGTCTAACCTGGAGTTCGAATATTCCCTGTAATTTGGTTTATATAATATAAGCTCTTTGTCAGAATTACTTGTTTAATAATAATTTTTGAATTGATTACAGATACTGCTGTCTAATTACCTTACATTGCAATCCTTTAGTAACAAGCTCTGTGTTGAACATCATACATACCCCGCAAAGTTTGGAATCAAACATTAACGTTGTTTTCTCCTCGTCCCATCCAGACCCTGTGAAAATCCTTTTCGCTTCCACTAAACACACAATTGCGCCTCGAGGTCTGTTTTGAATGGCAATGTAATGATAATTCGCCTGCACAGAGCTTATTTGTAGTATGATTCAGGTGAACACAAACAGGGTTCCAATATTGCTCATTGTTGCGCGGCCATGTTCGGCAGACGGACAAAAACACCGTTGTTACCTAATTACACTCGGTATTCGTCAGAGTGCTATGATCAGGTCGTTTAATGCAATTAATTTTTCACATTTATATATTATTTCATCTCTATCAATGTTTTTTAATAAAAATAGAAGACACACTGAAATATTTAATAAAAAAAGTAACGGATGTCTTTAACAAAGTAAACAAGCCAATATTAACATACGAAAATGAAAAATATACAAAAATATAAATAGAGTACAGGCTTCTGTATAAAGATGAGAGCAGTAGCCTGTGTTAACAATAATGGACGACATTTTGAACAATTACTTCAGTGTACTAAATAGAGAGAAATTTACCCATATTTGAATTTTAGAATTTAATGATGAAATTAGTATCATTCATTTACTCTATTCAATTATCCGAAAAGCAACGGGTCGCATTTTTTTTAAAAATTTATTGATTCATTTCGTACAACCTAAAATTCTTCAAAATAATCTCCTTGCGCGTCGATGACCCTCAGCCAGCGGTTCTGACACGAACCGAAAACACCCTAAAATTCTCTTGAGAATATGGTGGTGGTGGTGGTATGTCGCATCGTTAGGTGTAGAATGGTTACAGGGTCGATTGTGAGTGGTAAACATAAAACGTGTGTTTCACTTAACTAATTTATTACTTTTCATTAACTGATATAATAAACACAATGATGAATATACATATACGACATACTCTATTTCATAATCAAGAACCGACTATCTGTTCATGAAGAGCTAACTCTTGAATTACGAACATTCGCTTATTTATATTTTTTGACATTAAACAATTATATGTCACAATTTGGCTAACGTGATATTTCGACATTATCGAAGATAGTTTATACGTTCCAAGACAGTGTCACATATAGTTTTTATTTATTTAAACTTGGCCTCGCTTTACTTGTTGGTTATAAACTAGTGGTTTAATTTAATCAATTGAAAGGCGCCACATTTAGGTATCGTTGATGTTGTCTATGGTATTGAATCAAGTCAATTTGAAGACGGGAAAACAAAAAGAAGTCTGGCAATGACAAGTTTGGACTGTACGGCGGAAGCGCCAACATTTCACTGCGCCAGCGGGTTAGGTAGCGGATGATGTGGTGGAGTTTCCACGAAATCCTGATCTCGGATAGGACACGTATCACTCTGTCGGTAAATCTCATGAGCACTCACTTATGTTCAATAATTCACGCACACTGTCCTCTCCCCAGGAACATCTTTTGCCATCGGTTCGACTGGGATCGGAAAAAGAAATCCTCCCCGAAAGATTGATGAAAAAAGTTTCCAACGACATCTTTTTAAGTTTGAATGCTGCTTGTTGATCGATAGATCGATCCGTTTTTACCTTGACAGGGTCATAATACAGATACTCACAAAATCACCCCCACCACCACCTAAGACCCTCACCACCAGCTATTCCTACTTTTGGGACAAACACTATATATTTCAATGACAATTGCATCCAGCCTACAAATAAATCTACGAATAAGAAACACGTGAATTATTGAACTTGATCCAATGCATATCAGTGATTTATAATTTTGTAGTAAAAAAACTAATTTCTTCAATTTGCCACCTTCAACTTGAATTTTTCAAATATATAAAAGTATTTTTGAATTACTGTTTATTTTGATTACTAAATTTAATTCTAGTGACGTTTCGTTGGCAAGAAAACATTTTTAGTGTTTTCCGCATATAATGGATTTATAATAAAAAAATCGGCTGTGTCACCCCAGAACATTCCCGGCTCGACCGAAGAGAATACGTCTTCCAAATTGATATTTCAATGTTGATAATTACTTAAGCTGCGCATGCGCAGGTTGTATATCACACTGCTACAAAATAATGTGTGAAAACTATTGGAAACTCGGGAAAAATGTTCATACAATAGTTATAGGGAATTTTATGCTTTAAAACTTTGTACAGAAACATTTTGCACTAAAGAGCATACCTAATTTACCTCTAATTTTAAAAAAAATGGAAAATCCTAAATGTGTATTTTTCTCGCCATTTAGCGGCGAAACTATGAAGAATTCGATAAAAAGTTAAACATAAAAGTTATAGAAAATTTGATGCTTTACAACTTTGCACAAGAGAATTTCGCACTAAAATTCATTGTTCCTCAAAATGAAGAAAAACTAGAGAAAACCTATATGCACATTTTTTACGTGCCCTCTAGTGGCGCAACTATTGGAAATTCAGGAAAAAGTTTGAAACAAAAGTTATAGGGAATTTTATGCTGTAAAACTTTGTACTAAGTGTATTGTTTGTCCTTAAAATTTAAAAAAAGTAAAAAATTGTTACATGTGTATTTAATCAATGTCGGTCTTGAGGACCTTCTACTCTACCAATTTAAACCAAAATCTAATGGTCGCATTCTAGGCACACACCGACCCTCCATACCAAATTTCAGCATGAATTGGTCAAACGGTTCGGCAGTTATCGTGGAAAATTACACACAGATACACAGACATACAGACACACAGACAGACCATACGCTGGAAATGGTTTCAATCTCCTTGGGGGACCTCAAAATGGATATTTCCATCGATATCTCGATTATTTTTTTGCTCGTTCACCTTACTTTCCCTTTGATGGGTCCGGGAAAGTAAAATATGGGTTATTTTTTTGTATACTTTCAACATATATTTAATATTGATATGAAATACATATTTTTGCCAAAAATATTATTTTATTAATTGATAATTCTTCAAAATAAAGTAGAAATACTCCATTAAATAAAGTGAGTCAAAGCTAGTTTTTCATATGCACTTATTGGTTGTTCACAAAGCTATTTAGCTATTTTCTACGTTATAATATCCAGATCTTCCTGAAATTGCATATTACTAAACCTAAAATATTTCTTAACGTTTTGGTCATTATCTTTCAAATGGTTTTCAATTAAAAATTTAAATGTACCTTCGGTTATTCTTGTTTTAAATACCTCTGTAATCTAATGTTGATAGCTATAACAAATCGTCATATTCTTCCTCTTCGGCTAGAACCGAACCTTGCAATGCTTTTATTTTCGAAATTGCATACATTCAACAACACTATGGACAAAACTAATAGTAATAATTACTCTACTAATCGTGCAGTACGCAATATAAATAAACCACCAGATATGCTAAGTCTTCCGCAGTTGATAGACCGTAGCTTAAAGATACATTAGGGTTTTTTTGATTACTTATAGGTAGAACCGATTTTATGCTAATAAATGATACAAACATACCGAGGAACGTAATAATTTTTTCCGATACTAATATTAGAAGATATCATTATTTATGCTGCATTCGAGTCGAGAAGATAAATTTCTCTCCTACTAGCAGATATTTTTTTCATTATTGACTAGTAGTAGATAATGAAAACAATTGAGACTAAGGGTGAACTCAGAGGTAGGCGGTATTAGAAAAATTTTCTAATTAATTATACTCAACTTTTAATTCGTTTGTCATAAGAGATTTTTTTTAAATTCGAAAGCAAATAAGCACTTTCTTTTGAATTTCTATCATTTTTAGTGAATTATCGACCTATTCAAATAAAACATAGAGGGAAGTAGTTTTTTATTAGACATATTTTCATTTAAAGTAGTTTGAAGTTTGTTTATTCAATAATAAATATAAAAGTAAAATAATTTTACCAATTTAAGTGTCAAATGAAACGAATTATTTACGTCTTCATCGCTACTTGAAAGTTTTAAATTGACAGTGCATTTAACATAATGAATTGTCAATTTAATTTATTGAATATTCTCATTCAATTGTTTTCACTAACTGCTTCTTTTCGATTAAATTCTTTTCAAATATCCAAAAAATCCAAAATATATCATTGTAAAAAGGATTAAGTTTTCTAATAGTGGAAAAAATAGTATATAAACCACGGTAAAAAAGGTTTTTCTGCCTTTGTGTATATCTCGTATACGAATCGGTTGTCGTATAGAAATAAATAATCAATTGCAGCGATAAATTCGTTCCGGATTCCATAATTATTTCATTAGTAGGATGTTGTTCAACGCCAGGTGATTACTGCAATTCATCGAACGCGGTCATTAAAGCTTTCAATTAGAAGAGGCGTCAACTTAGATTTTCCTCGAAACCGCAAATAAAACCATTGAGAATCATCGGCATGAATGTTTGATGAACTCGTTCAATGACATTATGCATAGTTTAGACCACGATTTTTGAAATAGCTATAATTATTTATCAAAAAATAATCTGACAAATAAATCAAACATAGTTATAGAAAAGAAAATTTTTAACACCATCTTGTTTATTTTTTTTTCGCTTAAGCCGAAACATTATATTTATTTAACACTAAACGTTTTGACAGATATGGATGATGACATAAGGCAAAGTCACGTCTTAGAACAATTTACAAAGTTTTGCAATTTAATTAATCAGATTGACTGCGATTTTACATTGAGAAAAATACTCAATTGTGCATTACAACCAAAAATACATTTGAAAAAATGCAGTGTTGGGTAAAACAATGGAAAATATTCGTAAACATCGTGTAGTAAAGTTGGTAATATCTTGAACCAGAGCCAAAAATTTGATATCAAATTTTTCGATGACGATGATGTGACAGTAGGCATTGAATTACAAAAAAATAAACTAATTTTCAGAAAGTTATTGGATATTGGTCTTTTTAAGACATTTTGGGAAAAGCAAAATTTAAACTTTTATACATGGACACAGATAGCTTCATTTACGAAATATAATTCGAAATATTATATTTATTTAACACTAAACATTTTGACGGTTATGGATGATGGCGTCAGACAAAGTCACCTGTTATACATATGTTGATTTACCCCAATATTATTTTATTTTCAATAATTTCTTTCTTTGGAATAAAAATTCCCGGACACAAAATTACTTGTTATTATCATTATCGCCTTCTTTATTTAATTTAACTTTAATGTTATCATATCAAAATGCAAACAATAGAAATAAACAAATAAATGAAAGCTCACTTTGTTTTGATTTCGAGTACTATCAATACATGTTCGAATGTTTGTGCATTTCATGCTAAAAATGTATATACCGCATGAGTGTGAACATTTAGCATACCTCAGTCTCCAGTGTATATTGAATATTTGATATGCATTGATTTGTGGTCAATTTATGAGAGATCTTACATCAAACGTAATCTGGCGATATGGTGAAATTTAGCAATTATTATTTGTTAGTATTTACTAATGTTTCTTTGTTATATATAATAAAAAATAAAATAATAAAATAAATTAATTCATTTCATAACTTTTGCACTAAACGTAAAATATTATCATCTCATTATTTTTACTTTTTTTATTGATTATTAATCGCTTTTTGAATTACTGCAATCACGCTATAACATATAAATCATATGATTTTTATAATATTCAATAAAATGAAAAATAAACAAGCGTATTTTTTCTTCATAATCAATATATGAAATTATGTCCATTAGCTATGACATGGCTGTACTGTTTCTCGAACGCAAACTTAAACTCAATAAATCGATAGTTATCCATCTCACATACCTACTTTCCACTCATCCACCCACCACCGAGCCAGTAATAATTGATACCATCCAAGCAAGAATATTGTTTAGTATTCCATTAGCGCGAGGGGGCCTAAAGTGACGTTATGACACGTGTTTGTCTAGATGAAACATAAGCTGTGCGAGAGAGCAAATAAGTTACATGTCATAGTAAACAAGGGTGTGTGTACGGGCCGAGATTATGCAGTCAAATGAGATTGTGGAATATGCATGAAAGCCGCCGTGGGACCAGGTCACACCTGGTTATGTTCAGTGGGTTCTGACTCCTTCTACAGGGTGACAATCTAAGATATAATACCATATGAAATTTGTATATTTTTTATGTATAAGTTTTATACATATTTTCTGTAATGCAACTTTATTGACAAATTTAATTTGCGCCAAATTTTATATTTTAAGCATTTGGAAGATTCCAATTTGGAAGTTTGAAATAAAATTTTTGCTCAAATCTTTTGGTTTTTTCATCTGTGCATTAGATGTACTTTTGAGCAATTTTTTTATAGTTTTAGTCGTTATAATTTTGGGAAACATTTCTGAAATTTTGGTGAATTTTCCAATTTGGTTAATTAGATGCGCAATAATTGTCTTTTTAATCAATTTTTTTCATTTTGTCATTAGTAACAGATTGGTTTTTTTTTAGTTGAGTGCTTGCTCAATAGTTGTAGTTTTATGAATTTGTTTTCATTTCAAAATCCTTTAAAAAAAGTCTATACAAATTATTCGATATTCGAAAAAACTATGGAAAATATTCGTAAACATGTAGACGAATAACACATACCACCAGGCTCAACATTACTGAATTTAATGACAATTCTATATAATGTTGGGTTAGTGTAGGGTTTTTGGGGTTTTGTAGGTCAGATTTTTATCTAACGACGTAACGACGAGCTTTGGCTCGCCACGCGGTATATTTCAAGTAGCTCGGAGTCTTTCAAGATTTGAATAAAGTCCGCTCGCCTCAATATACAACCTATTTATTAAGTTACTTCATTTTAATTACTGCTTGTTTGAACCAGAAATAAAATTACTGAACAAAAACTATACATTTATATTTACAAATACAAAAATTACCAATTGAACTTTTAAGAAACCAAACGATCACCAAAGAAATCATAAATTAATTCAAGAAAAAAGGTTAATTCTTTTCATTATTTGTTTTAATTAAAATTATATTTTTTTTTTCAAAAACGCCAAAGAGGCTCACGTAGTCGCAGTTGCTCAGGACTTTACTGAATGCATTTTTCCTGTGATAATCGTCAAACATTTATAACTTATTTTTTGCCAAAAGCTGCATAATTTTTGGATTTATTTTTTTTTTCTATTTATCAAATTGCCAAATCAGCTAAACTAACAGGAATTATTATTTTGCCACTTTACGTATAGGAAGTATGAAATAAAAGTATAAAATAATAAATGAAAATTGTAATTAATTTGAATATGAAATATTTTAGTACGAAATTTGATACTAAAATTCTCGTGTTTGAAATAAAAGTAAATGGTGTATATAAATTAATTACGAAAATTTAAATATTAATTATATGAAAATTTTTAATAATTAGAGTTTGCGACAATTATAAAGGAAAATAATGACTATTGGTTTTGTTATTAGGACAATCTACAACATTTTGCAATTTAATCAATCAGATTGATTGCGATTTTACATTGAGAGAAATAATCAATTGTGCATTGCAACCAAAATACATTTAAAAGAAATGCAGTATTCGGTAAAACAATGGAAAATATTCGTAAAAATCGTTTAGTAAAATCGGTAAAATCTTGAACTAAAGCCAAAATTTGATATAAAATTTTTCGATGATGATGATGATGTGACAGTAGGCATTTTTATTAATTAGAATTGGTGATAATAGTAAAGAACAATGATGACTTTTGATTTAGTTATTAGGACAATTTACAAAATTTTGCAATTTAATCAATCTGATTGATTGCGATTCTACATGGAAAAAATACTCAATTGTGCATTACAATAAAAAAACCATTTGAAAAAATACAGTATTGGGCAAAACAATGGAAAATATCCGTAAACATCGTGTAGTAAAATCGGTAAAACCTTGAACTAGAGCCAAAAATTTGATATCAAATTTTTCGATGATGATGATGTGACAGTAGGCATTGAATTACGACAAACTCAACTAATTTTCAGAAAGTTATTAGATATTGGCCTATTTACGACAATTTGTGAAAAGCAAAATTTAAACTTATGTACATGGACACAGACAATTTTATTTACGAAATATAATTCTATGACTACGTTATAAAAGCAGATATCATCCACCCTAGCTACTTTGTTCAGTTTCATAGCAACTTCTTCTTTAGTAAATTCTTCAAATATAAATTAGTTTGAAAAGAGCATATTTCCTCTGATATATTTCAAGTTAGCCAGGCTTTGATATTTTCTTTTGAAAAAAGCTAGATTGCTACCTGATCGACGGTAAAATCATTGAAGTTCAGAGGAGCATTGAGATTTTTCAGTGTACACTAAGTTCATGTAATATTTTGTCATATGTCAAGCTTTTGCAGCAACGCTGTCCATTTTTCTTTTCAACCTTTAGCAATAGTAGCCATGAAAGTTTTTCTAAATTCTTTAGAGAGTAGGTATATTGAATGAACTTGTGCAGAAAATCCGTATCCGATGTTCTCAACTACTGTAAAAATTAGCTCCTCAATATAACCCCATCTAGATATTCGTTTCACTGTGTCTACGAAATCCTCATATTACTCTGGTTTCAAAGTGATGTGTCTGATTTGATAGGATCCGTATTGATCTGTTAAAGTCTCTTGAAAGGTACAATCTGCTGTTTGACTGAGAGTTTTAGTAAGACATTTGATTGGTCTTAATTACGACTTCGGTATGAATTGACTGACTTTTTCCCTGAAATGTTCTTGCATAAAAATATATCAGGATTATATCATCTTCTCCATCGACTGCTGTTACAGATACAGGTTGCTATGTGTCATGAATAAGTATTAATTTTTTAATATCTGCTTATGGTTCTAGGGTTCGTAAATCGTGCTGTACCAAAACTAGTGCTGGAACAGTTAAAATCGTCCATAACTACTTTTGTTTAGTGGTCGTTAAAAGTGAGTTGTTTTTCAAATATGCAAATGTTGTTTTTATCCTTCAATTAACCGAATTACTATTGGGATGAGCAAAATTGCGTTGCCATAGCAATCATGTGGTCTTTCATGCAAATATGGTTCTAATAAGTGCCATTGGTTTCCGTTTTTCGTTGATGCCTTATGGAAAAGATTCGTTGTTAAGATAATCATACAATTACAAGAGTCCTTCCTTGTCCCCCTGATATAAGGTTCTTTTTACTTAAACGATGCGATTTTCAAAATTGCGTTAATTCTTAGAAAGAATATTTGAAGAGGAATTAACAAAAATTCAGTAGTTTAGGGAGAAAAAGACTATGTGTACTATAAGTTTGAAATGCGACACATCCTGTAGGATACGTAGAGGGAGCACTGCGAAACCATCCGACAGGCCAACTATGATGATCTTATTATGGCTAACGTGAATTCGTAATGGACTTATGTAAACTTTTGTCGATATTGCTGGCATGAACAGCTCTCGGCGACTAGCCGACTCGCGGAATATATGTGCTATGTCGGATTTGGAAAATTTCAGACAGCAAGTAATAAAGTTCGGTTAGGAAGTTATTTAGTTTTCAATTTTCCTTGTTACATTTACTTTGTGAGGGTCGTTTAAATTTTAATTTTCAAATCATTGAAAAATCGTTCCAGAAGATTCCTATTAGTCTATTTAAGTAATTTATAACGGATATGAGCTTTATTATTTTAAACAAATTATTATTGATTTTTTAATGAATAAAAACTTTTTTTTCACTAACGGAAAAACTGGTTATAATAGTGTAACAATAAAGAATGATTTTCGTCAAAGTGTACTGATTCGTTGTATAACTCCCAATTATTAAAAAAAAAAAAAAAACTAGGAAACTCTCGTAAATCTCGAACAGCGCTTCTTAATGCTTTAATTTAAGACTGTTTCCTGAAAACATTGCGTTCAAAATTATAATAACCATAATTATACAATTTCCAGAAAACTACAGTTTTATTAAATCTAGAAAAGATGTAGACACGCCGCCTGGCAAAATCTAATGCATAAATAACGTACTTAAATTTTTCATTCTTCTTACATTATATCCGATACGAAAATTCTTACTTTGAGACCGTTTTTAATAAAACCTTCTTTTGACTTTGAAGTCTTTTGGGCCTTGCTCGCTCGTTAGTGGCCCCAATGGTAGCCGCTTTGTTTAGGAATGACTGTATGCACTTTGCTCTCACAATATTTCACGTGCAGCGACTGCAATCACGCTACGGGATCAACACCAACACCAAGCTCTCTTTGATTTTTTAAACCAAGGAACTGAAAAAATACAACACGACGCGACATACTGCTTTGAATCTGAAAGAGTTTGTTCCTTTCCGTAATTTTCTTTCACCGAGGGATTTTAACAAAGGGTGTCAGATTTGCAAATTAAAAATAGATTTTTTTTTAATGGTTAACAGGTCGTTGGATTGAAAATTTATATAATCTGTTTTCCTATTCTTCATTTCCTTTTCACCACTATTTTTAATATTTCTATAGCTGTCAACTGTAATGTTTTGTACATAAAGGATTTTTGAAAAAAAATCTAATTATCGTTTAATTCCAGGAAAACAGCGTCAGTGGTTTAATTTTTTTTTATTTATTTTTGTTTTAGTCTTTTCATTATTTTTCTGACGCATATTGTGCTATGTTTACGTTTTAGTCAAACATTTAATCTGGCTAAAACTAATAAAACTTTTTCAGAAAACAAACAAATATTGAAATTCGAAAGCTCACATTGAAGTAAATACGAAAAATAACAAACATACGGACGTGATTCTGAATTGAATATTTTTACTGATGGATTTATATCTCAATCATCAGTGGCGTCCACGAAAATGTGGAAATCACTTAAAATAAGTCTTAATTTAGTAGATAAGTTACACTGAGTCATATAATAATAGAAAACCAAAGTCAATATATCTTGAGAATTTGTAATAAAAAGTCATGGTCAATTAAAATTTTTTACAATGATATGAGTACACAATATTTTTTTAACAACGGATTTGGAGGGAATGCACGGATTTAAAATATCGTAATTCTGCAAATTTTATATTTCTATTTTGATACTCGGTTTTGCTCATTGCGGTAGAAGCTGTATATTCACGTTCGCTGTCCTATGTTGAGTCTTCATCGACGACCACCGCGTCTCTGTTTTACATACCGACTATAGTGGGGACGCGATTGTTTCATTAGCGGTGATGTTTAAGGGTGAAAGCGCCGCGTTGCGTCACAGGGGATTAATTTGATATGTGGAATAAATTTAAAGGAGATTAAATAAATAAATACTTTATTTTCTTTATGACAAACATACAGTATGTGTAGAATTAGTCTGATTTAAATAAACAAAAATAAACTTACAAAAAAGAGTAATAAAATTCAAAAAAGTCTTCAACTGAATAAAAGGTGTGTGCTGTCAAGTATTCATTTAATTTTATCTTAAAGCATGTGATGTTTTTACAGTTTTTAGTTGCATTGGCAGCCGCTTAAAAAGTCTTTGTCCTATTATACTTGGAGATTTTTTTTTTAATTGCATGCCCGAACTCCGCTTCGCGTCGTTCTGGCAACTGCAATTGCGTGCGGAAAAGTATAACTTTCCGCACTTGTTAGGAAAATAACTATATCCTGCACACTGAGGCTGATAAGGTATATTAATATCTAGTTTTTATGTTGCGCACTTGACCATTCGTTTTAAAATTTTCTAGGTTATTGAATACAAATAGATAGGCCTAAGACAGTATTTTAATTTTTTTTATAATATTGTCTACAACTAATGTAACGGGGGATAGGGGGATACCAGCAATAGACCGTATTATTCTTTTTTGGGCAATAAAAACTTCATTAATATGGCTGCTTGTTCCCCAAAATATATACCGTATCTTAGACGCGATTCGGATTGTGCATAATAAAGTACTTTTAATTTTTCATTCGTTAAAATTTTGAGGTAAGGGCATCACAATGCTTTCTCTAATTTAGACATTCATCTATATGTAGACCTAGTAATTTTACTGATGATACATTTTCAATGTTAATATTATTAATATTCAAATTGATGTTTTCTAGTTTTAGTGCTTACCAGAATTTTACAAATATTTAGTAAATTCGTTACACCATGCAATTTTCTTTAAATTAGGATTATATTTAATGATACTAACATAAAAAAATTGATATGCGTTTACTCCAAAGTCCATATTTTTAGAAAATATTCCCCTGTTTTCAAACGACTAGATTTATGGCGTAAAACACAAAAATACCAAGCTAACTATAATCTGCGAGTATGTAAAAAAATGCTACTATACCCGTGGTCCGAAATAATAGACAGTAAATTACATGTAAAAGCAGAGAGGCTGCAATACAACACTGCACCATAACGTACCATAATATAAAGGCGAGTATTGTGCGTATAAGTCACTGTCTAATATTAAGAACTTCTCATTTAGCAATAACTTCCATAACTTTTGATAATGTCTTAATTGCATTAAAAACTTTAACTGAGATGTACCCAATGTTAAGGACAAACAAATCTTAGCGGATTAAGTCCATTAACTTACGACTTATATAGAGGCCGGATACTACACGCAGCTAAAACATTAGTAACATTTATCGATCTTAGTATAACATACAACACTGTCTGTATGCATCTATAAACTCCTTCGTCAAATACCCTGTAAAATAACTGTAGGATAATAATAAATATCATGCTGAGCAATAGATATTCTCGTGTTGTCATGGGAAATTAACTACATAACCCAATAACCAAGTTTTATCTCTACGTCATCTTGTACATTGCTGACGAATTCCTAAAAATTTTGCCATGATAATTACAGGGGAATACCAACCAGAAGCAAATTAATAAAAGAAAAGTAGGACAAGTAAAGGAGCAGAGAGATCCTCCGCATTTCCCATGTTAAATCTCATAAGAAATCGCTAAGGTCCAGTTTGGCAAAATTTGTTCATATCAAGGTCATTCGTCATCGCTTAGAGATAACGCCGGCTCGTGGTTTAGATAACGTGGAGTTTGTTTTTCGACGTATTTCGTCGTTTTCATCGTTTTTCGATGTTTTTCGTCCTTTTTGTCGTTTTCGTCGTTTTCGTCATTTTTCGTCGTTTTTTAGATTTACTATATTACGTTATCCCTCGCAGACCTAAATCGAAAAAACGACGAAAAATGACGAAAAACGACGAAAACGAGGAAATCGACGAAAAACGTCGAAAAAGAATGAAAACGTCGAAAAACGACGAAAAACAAAACTCCACGTTATCTATAGCGCGAGCCGGCGTTATCTCTAAGCGATGACGAATGACCTTGATATGGACAAATTTGGTCAGACTGGACCTTAGCGATTTCTTATGGGATTTAATAGGCGGAATGCGGAAGAACTGTTGCTGATCCTTTACTAGGAAATGATAACAAATGACTTAAACATTTTAAGGAAATACTTATTGCAACTGGGCATTCCAAGACATATTAAGGAGGTGATATGCTTCGATCTTAAAAATTCCATGACTAATAAGGAACTTACTATGAATTTCGATAACAAGCTTTTGTACCGCAACCGATATCCTAAATGCTTAGGAGTAACGCTTTATCCTTTAAAAACACCGTCCAACTAATATTGTCACCAAACCCAATAATTGAGTGGAGGCAAAAATGGATTCAAGCAGCTTTGGATACTAACTATCCCAGCAGGATTTGAACTATCATGTAAGGCATAGTCGGATCAGGACTAATCATGGCAGTTGAACACGTTTTGATTCCAGGAACAAGGTCGAAAGAAAGCAGTTACTATGGCTGCGGCGCCGAAAGACAGACGATCCGTCACATCATGCAACACTGTAACTAAGGGGACATCTGAAAGATTTTTTGACGGTGACACCAAGCTCAATGTATAATATTAATAATGATGATGTTTAACTGTAAATTATAGTATATTTTTATGTTTTTACTTCTCGCCCTTCAGATAAGGGGCATAGTAATCATGCTAAAAATTGGGTAGTGAATTTTCAATGGATAAATACGTTTTAAGATCCTTAGTTTTACATATATTGATATGGTTTTTTATTTATATGCGTAGTTTTAGTTCTGTTTTTGTATGTATTGTGGTTGACTGTGATTGAAAGGTAGAAGGTTATTGTCAAATGTAAGTTTGACAATGAAAATAAGGTTATGATAAGAAGTTTAAGGTGCGTGTGGATGTATTTAAATGTGTTGAAGATTTATTTAAGAATGTTTTGTGTTTAGATGATTATATTTATTTGATTTAATAATGAGTTCACAACAATTGTGGTACAAGTAAAAGAAAAAAATCTTAGTGTCATTAGTCATTAAATTTAAAAAAAAATATCTAGTTGGGAAAAAACAAATGAACCCAACCCAAGGGCATAAGAGTTTTCATGATAAAAAACACAGCTATTCTAATATAATATATTTTGTATTCGCTATAGTTTATTTTTGTATCATTAAAATTGTCAAAACTCTTACCATTGTTACCAGATTTATAAAAAAGTCGATTTTTCTCATAATTATTTTTGTTGTGCTATTTTTGTGTTCAAAATGGCGAGAAGTCATATCTGATTTTTTATTTGTGTTTTATATTTTACATATTTGCTATATTGTACTATTAATTTACACATATTTTATGTTATCAAATTCGCTTCTTCTTTATTCTAAACTTTCACAAATTAATAAATAAAATATTAGATATCTTTACAGGAAACAAGTATTTTAATATATCAAAAATAAACTGCAACTAAACATATCGTATTGTTAATATCATTTTATTTTAATTTGGGTCAAACGCAAAATTTCTCTTGTGAAATACCCGCAAAATGTGTCTGCTAGATACAAGTCGGACTAACCTTCTACGAAAGGCGCTTAGCATAAGATTAAAACTTTTTAACATCTCGAGTGTACTCGTAATCACATCACGTTTCGAATATTACCATATTTACAAGAGATTATTGTTACATCAATACGTGTGTTGAAATTTAATCGGTTATGTATGTTTTGTCTAGGAATTTTGAAATATTCCAATAACATAAACAAGTCAATAATGCAAAACTATAAAATTATATATAGACAGCAAAAACGAAATTTTTTCGATAATCGGTAAAAAAATCTGTTATAATCAAAAACCTTAAAAGACCAAAACGTTAAAATTCCAAATCATTAATTAAGCAAAAGTAAATAAAACTAATATACTAAAATACCAATACGTAGAAATTTTATAAATTCGGATGTAATCCATTTATCAAACCGCCAATCGATCAAATGTAGCAAGACGATAAACACTAAAAGATCATAACGGTAATTTACCAACCAGATGTTGCCAAATTTAACTTCTCGGCTTATTTATGGGGACATAAGTTAACATGATTTAATCATTGTTATACAACAAACTGTGTCATACAGTTGCTAGCAAGCAAGTTGTTTAAGTCAAGGTCAGTTGTTATAATTCTACTTTGAGAAAAGTGGAATTCTCTATGTAAAATCTGTAGCAAACTAGTGACTTAAAAAGTGAAAATGTCTGTTACTAAAAGTGGATAATGAATATATTAATAGATCATGAAATTAATGAAATTATTCTGGAGTAAGTACATATTAAATGTTATAAAAATATACTGTAAACGTTCTGTTTTAAAAATCAAGTTTATTCTCTGTTTCTGTTAATACATGTCCTATTCCTGGTCCTCCCCACATCCGTTTGTTTTTGGAATGTCACAATATCTTGAGTTTTTTTTGTTTTTGATTTCCACTAAATGGAAAAATAATTTTTTTTAATTTTGGAAGTACCTATTATTGGTATTAATGTTTATTAAGACTAGCACTATTATTTGCCTTTTTAGTACTTATATAAATGTATTTACTTATTCTTCTGTCTTGCTGTATAAGATTAACCAAAAAACAAAAAAAACGGCGGTCGCCAGTAATTATCGAAAAAAAATAAAATAAATCGTAAATTTTGATATGCAGAACCAAACTTTTCAGACGATTTTGAACATATCACTATGTGAGCGTGATTTGCAATATTAGCATTGCATAGAATATAACAAGTTGACATCGTCGCATCGTTGCCAGAAGGTATTGCTTTTCAACAAATTAAAGATATTTTCATGAAACAAAGAAGCGTATGCTTTTCTGTCATAAGATTTTGCACACTTATATAAAAAAGAAACATTTTCACAAAATATTATCTTCCAAACAATTACTGAACATCTTCGTTAGTCTGGTTAATAACATTAATTCCACTGTTGAGCCATTTGTTTTCAATGATTTTAATACTCAATCGATGTTTCTCCTCCATTTCACTGAGGCTGAATTATTGCTTTTATGTAATAAACTGAAAAATAAAAGATCTGCTGGGGCCGATGACGCTCCTTGTTTTCTCTTAAAACGTGTTCTTGAAATCATTATTTCTCTCCACTTACTTATTTAATTAATAAATCATTTGACACGGGCAGCTTCCCTCAAAAAATTAAAACAGGAAAAGTCATCCCTATTTGGAACAATAAAGACCGTAAAATGATTAGTAATTATCGACCTGTTATACAATCCCTTACAGTATTTCTAAAATATTTGAACACGCCTTTTTAAATATTTCTTAGAAAAATGCAATATTCTTAGTAATAATCAGGACGGATTTAGAACACAGAGATCAACATCCACAGCAATGTACTCTTTTTATAAAAAAAATTGTTGAGTTTTTCGAAGCGGGTGAATGTCCTGTTGCTATCTTTTGTGATTTAAGCAGGGCATTCGACTGCGTGAATCATAATATTCTGCTCTCAAAACTCGAATATTATGGTATATGTGGAATACCTCTATGTTGGATTAGGGCTTTTCTTGACAATAGAAATCAATTTGTATCATTGACAACTGGAGATGGCCGTCATGGTGTACGAAACGATTCTGAACAGTTGCAATTAACAATGGATGTAGCCCAGGTCTCTATTCTGGGGCCCATCCTTTTTTTAATATACGTTAATCAAATTGATCAAGTTATTGAAAATATGTCTGATACGGCTTATGCTGACGACATATCAATTAGTTAGATTGCATAACCTGCAAAATAAAATAGAGGATATTAATTTTCCTATAAATGATCAAATTATGGTCAATACCCATAACAGCATAAATTTTTTAGGAATCAACATCGATGAACATCTTAATTGGCATAACCATTGCCAGCATTTGATTTCAAAATTAAATTCAGTTAAATTTCTTTTCATCAATTTAAAAAATGTACTTACTCTAAGTCAGTTAGGTGACCTCTACTACTACGCTCAAGTTGATTCTAGGTTAAGGTATCGTATCTGTCTCTGGGGTGAAGCCAGTAGAGCCTCTAATGTTTTTATAGTTCAAAAATGTATTATTGCTAATGTTTCTATATTATCGTCATGCAGAGAAATTTTCAAGAGGCTAAATATTTTAACTTTAGCTTCTATATACATTTTTGAACTGTCTGTGTTAATTTTAAAAAATAAGCATACCTATTTATTAAACGGAGATCTCCATGGATATAGTACGAGACTCAGAAATAAAATTCATTTACCAGTCACGTCAAAAAAAGTTACTTACTACTCTCCTACTCATCGAGGACCCAGAGTATTTAATAAATTGCCGGGAACATCAAATCCTGTAGAACTATTCGTGAATTTAAGACGAAATTGAAACATTTTTTGGTAGAAAAATGTTTTTATAGGGTAAATGAATTTCTATCAACTACTTAATATTAGATTTAATTTTAGGCATGTATATAAAATTGACTATATTCTTATACAGTATTAAATTGTCACACGGAATTGTATAAATAAATAAATAAATAAATAAATAAATCTTATTCTAAATTAAAAAATATTAAAATGTACTACTACATTACTCATTTTTAAGCATTTAGAAGATTTTTTTCAGGAACCGTCCCAATTTTCCTATCAAAAGCATACCCTCTTTAGTTATATTTAAATGTTTTATTTAAAAGAAATAAAAAAAATGTTCTAAATAAAAAAATCGTAGGCACTGCTTTCATCATCTTCACCATCTTCTTATTCCTCTGGTGTTTCACTTTCTTCTAACGTCGTAGTATCAGGATCAAGAAGATCTCTCAACAACATTAAAAAAATTACAAAAGGATCTTGCTTAATCTCGGCACATTTTTAGAAATTCTTTTTTTCCAGCCACTTTAGCACGCCTGAAATAGCAAGTATGAAATAGTAATTTACGTTACAAGACCGGAAAATATTTATTTTATTATACTAAAACTACAGACTGGATACAACTGCATAAACTGAACAAATATATTATTTTTGAATATTTATGTTAAATGTACCATTGTGAACGTTAAATATTTGAAGGAAAACAAGTTTGACAAATAAAAAATCAATGAACTGTCACTTGACAATTAATTGCAACGTTGTTGTCATAATACAAAATCAAGGCACATTGTATTATCAAACAGCGATTGGAAAAGTGACAACTAGGACCGGAAAAATGATAACTGGGACCGGAAAAAGCTTTTGCCGGTCCCTGATGTTCATTTTCCGATCTAGATCGGCAAAACGTTATTTACTGGACGAAAAATTATCCAGAAAGTGTATCACTATCGCTACTAATCAAAAAACGTAAATCTAAAAACTTATTAGAACTATCGGAGGTATATTAGATTATACATACACAAAAATAAAATACCAAGAACTTTCGATTTCATCAATAAAAGATGGCGATTTTTGTAAATATACCAATTTTTAACTGGATATTGTGTTTTGTTTTCATATTTATAAGTCAAAATGCGACAACAGTGTAAAATATTAGGTTAGAGGTAGGTAAAAAATTTATGATTTTCAATAATTTTTTTCTCGAAAATTATTGACGACCGCCATTTTTTTTTTGTTTTTTTGGTTAAACCTATACCTCCTGCGTCCTGTACAATAATTTTTTTTCGATATGGGAATTCTTCACAAACTGCATTTGTACCGTTAAGACATATTAACATAATAAATCTTATTATCTTTGTGGCGTTTTTTTCCATCTTTATTAACACAACAATATACACAAAAAATTCCTAACTATTGACATTTGACATAACAAAAGTTCAATGTCTAGAAGTTCGATTTACACCATGCAAAAATTGTTTTTATAACAACCATGATCTGAAAACACGTACCAAAATACCAACTTTTTTTAAAATTGTTACAATCATTGTTACAAATGTCGCATACGTATTTTAATTAACCTTAAAGCTATTTATTTTTTTAAATATTATTATAGCGCCAATATCCCAGCAACCAACATTACGTCCATCCCGAACCGACGAAAAGTCACGTGGCAACAAAACTGAGATTGATGTTTGTTTTTTGCGGTTTTGGTAAGTTAGCGGTTCTTTACATTTGTTGTTTGATATATTGGAAGTTTTTTAAATAAAATTTTGTTGGTTTTGAGTTTTGTTATCTAACCGTGTTTGTTAGTAACTGTTTGGTGAATTTTTATACAATAAATTAAATGTTTGTCTTCAATGAATTTGAAGAAAAAAATTAAACCCACTGGTATTGTAATTTTTACATTTTTATATTACACAACTAGCATCATTGGACCAGAATTAACTGGATTCTATTTTAAAAGGTGAGGAATTATTTTGTTATACTTAAACTAAAATAATGCATTGTGTAGGTAAAAATAAATACTAATAACAATTTTGGAATGATTGTTCTTTTTTGTGATTTATCAATGAACGCACTAGGGTAATATTGAATGTTTTTAATTATCTAAAGAATTTTTAATAGCTGTGCTTTTATTATTAGTAGATTTTAAACGAGACGAAAATAAAAGTGTGGAATTTTATAAAGAATGAAATGTACTCACGTAGACTCTAAAACCTAAAGATTAATTCCCGTAAATGTGGGCTTAAATCAGGTAGGTAGTAAAACGTGCCTGACACGAAGAAACTAATAGATGTCTGGTGAGGTACGTAATTTAAACAGTATTTTCTTTTGAGGAGCAAACATTCATTTTCGTGCCATTAGCTGAATCTTAATTAAATATTTTCCACGGCTGATATCTCTAAGTGTCACATAACTATGCAGAAGCATCTTTGCTCTCCCCATTCCCGCGATTCCGGCACCCCTAAAGACCGCCCTTCGCCGCCCCTTTGCCCCTTCCTACCAGTGGTGCACTGTCCCAAACAAAAAATAAATATATTACATATTTTTAAATTTTAAAATACTTTAATACAAGGCTATATTCAGCAATCATCAGAATAAACAAATTAGGTTAACTCATGCCTAATCTTGAGCTGTGCATACTTTAATAAACTAGACATAGTGATCCTGGCATGGGTTTTTAGGTACGAAAAAAACCAGTTAACTAAATTATCCCTAACAATGCATTCAAATATGTGGAACTGCTAAAATGGTAGTTAAAATAATGAATAGAAACACTAGAACAGACACAAGCATAGCAGACGTCCAAAATAACAGCACAAAATGTGTTAAATAAAAATTTAAATCCTTGTAATAAAACAAGTTTGTATCAATACTAATTCATTTTTATATCAAATTAAATAGTTATTTAAATTTAGATCTTTAAAGCTATTGTTTAATTTCGCAAATGCGTTGATGGCTCATATTTTGTAAATTCAAAATCTTTCTACTCGTCCGCACACAGGTGACTGGTTTGCAACGCAAGTCTCAAACTGGTTGAATATAGAACTGTCTTGTGACCTTGACTGTATATAGGACCTGTGTATAGGACTGTGTATAGGAGACTGTATATAGGACTGAAACTAAGGCTCACATTACGCAACAAAAAAAACTAAACTAAAGTTTCTAAAATCAGGACAGCTTTCGATGAAGATATTATCCTTTATTATTATAATAGAAGACGAAGAAACTGACAGAAGAAAAGAAGGTATTAAGTACACCCCTACGTTGAAAAAAATTTAACTTGCAGAGCCTTTGTCGCTGCAAAACTTTCAGAATCTGATGCTAAGTTTCAGGCATTTTATACAATGTCCAAAGAGTCATATATTTATTTAGTGTAATTGCTTGTTCCTGCTATCCAAAATAAAAATACTCAAATGCAAGAATATGTTAAAGCAGAAGAAAGGATTTTGCTTGAACATGTAATTGTACAAAATAAACTAGATATCAAAATCGCCCAGCGACCAGGAGGCCGCGTTGCTGCTGACTGGTTACCAACACGTTACAAACTGGTTGCTAAAAAATTGCGCCGTGTGTGAATGTTCATTGAAACGATAGGCGACAACTAATAATAAGCAACAGGTCTGGAATTTAAGTTTGCAATTAGTTTCGTTTTAGTTGCTTAATGTGAGGAGAGCCTAAACTGATTATACTTTTGATGGTAAACATCTAAAATGAGTAACGAAAAGGTCATTACCACCACCATCATCAGAACATGAAACACCTATACCGGCGACAACCACAGTACCGGTTCAATATCGGCTACTCCAGCGAAAAAGATTATGCGGAGGAATAAAGCTGCAGGGCGAATATTTTAAAGCAAAAAAACCAAAATTGCAATCTAACTGACACAACTAAGACTCTACAAATTTTCCTGCTCAGCTTGATGCGGGAATTACTAGAATTCAGTTACTCTCAAATCAAAACAATCCAATGCAAAGTTTTCACTATTATTGATGAAATATCAAATTTAACCCAACCCCAATTTCAACACAAGAAAAACCATATACTGTCTGTAGATAGAACGTACATTAACTTTAAAGGTTCTGTAAGTAAAGGCAATTGCGTTTAGAATAAAACTTTAAGAGTTGATTTCTTTTACAATTGTCACAATCTAAACGTCATTGTCATTAGTTGCAGAACCGTTAAAGTTAATGAACATTCTATCTACTGACAGATAGTCTTCTTCTACTATACCGATAATCTAATATATAAAAATTAATGTTTGTTTGTTTGTTTATTTCATTATTTGTTTGACACGCGGATTAAATTTAAGGCCCATTAAGAAGTTGTTTCGCATAATCTCGCGTTCAAAACTACCGAACAATGAAAACATGGCATTGCAGTCATGCGTGCTTCTTACATAGATAACTGTATGTGGTTATGGTGAAATTTATGCTACGACCCGAAAGCGAGTGTGGGACCCTTTGCATAGTTTACAGCACGAGCCGTAGTAAATCATCCATGCTTCTCACATAGACAACGGATATGGCTTGCTCACGCATCGGAAAATCAACATAGGAGTACGCCTAAAATGCACACTTTTAAAATCAGGTAGTCTGATACAGATTTCCAGTGATGACAACCTGATTCGGCGAGCAGGGTGCAAGCAGGTGTAGGCATGTTATCAGCGCAGACTGGGTAGTCACCAAAACAGCTCAGTCAAGCAATGGCACTGTCAACGGAGGAAGAAGCTACAGTCTTATTACTGCTCAGTGACAATATTACAACAAAATTAAAACCTGTAAGAAGTGACATACATCCTATTAACAAAATAATATCATAATATTGAGTACAAATATCTTATTCCACAATCAATAGCCCACACAAACAGATTTTTTTGAATACTTCGGAACGAAACAAGAAACTTTTTACTTTTTTGGGGGAAAATCGAGCATAGTGTCACAAATTTTAATTAGTAAAAAATTTCCTATTTAATTTTAATATCAAAGGAGGGTATCGTTTTAAATGGGTGTTTTGGGTTTCTCATGAAAAAAAATTTTATGTTTCAAAAACTTGAAAATCCAAGAGAGAAAAGCGAAAAAATTTGTTTTGTATTAAAACTATAAGCTTAAAATGAATTTCCATTGCGAGAAATTCTAAATTACCTGATTTTTAGGGTGTATACGGACGGCTAAAATTATTAATAAATAAAACATATTTAATGGAAGAAATCTCTTTGAAATGAAAAAAAAATACGTAGAATGAATCACTAATACTTTTACAACTATTACATCTGTCTAAAAAAGCCCAAATATTTAACAATTGTTAACTGAAAAATCTAAGAACTGTAAAAGTTTGATATTTATTATTAATATCCAAGTTGTTAAACCAATTTTTAAATATGGCAACATCGCATGTCTTAACACAGAACCACAGTAGCTCCTATATGAGGTGGAGCTTTTGGGAAACAAATACTCATTATTGTGCGCATGCGTCGTTAATGTTAGATTAGGTTTTTTTCTGATTATTTAGAATACAAATAAAAAAACTATTATTTGGATTAAACGGGGGTTAATCAGTAATACAAAATTGCCTTTAATTTGCATTTCACAAAAAAAAAAAAAAATTATGGAATATTTGTCTCCCAATAGCTCCCCCTACTATGAATTTTATTCTGTGACAGAAATAGCTCCTCCTACTATAAGCTGTGACAGAACTACAACTCTTATGTTTTTTTTAACTTTAATATGTTTATTACCCATATTGATAAGCAAAGACCAGGATTTAGCAGATTTTTTTACGATCAAACGTTTAATTTCAAATATTTAATATTTTTGAGACGTCTTAAGGTAGATCAGTTTAAGAAATAAGCGAAAGATGGCGCCAGTCGTCAATTTAAGTTTGAATTATCTATTTAAGCAAAGATGGCGTTACAATCGAAGTTATTTATTTAATTATATGCTTACCTTTTGCTACAAAATGCCCTATAATTATTGTGTCGCAATGTTCAAGAATAGTATTTTTAATAGTGATTCAAAAACTAGAATAAAAACGTAATTTCGACGCTAACTCCCCCTTGGTTATTTATAGTATTGAGATGTAGTATTGCCGGTACTACAGAGAAAACTGTCGACTGTAAACCGAATTTAAATAAATCCGAGTGGCACCATCTTTCTCATATTTGTTTAACTGATCTACCTTAAGTGACAGATTTTTTTTAATTATATGTTGAATATAGGTTTAAAAAATAATAAAAAATAAGGGTTAAATTTTTATTACTCGGGTTTTTAATGGCCCATTAACCTAAAATCAAGCAAACACTCCATTCGTGTAAGAAGTTTAAATGTTAAATCTTTTTGATCTAATAGGATAACCCTATTAACGTCAAATAAAATATTACTAACACATTTTTTAAAAGCTTTATTCAAATATTTATCAATCCTAATTTTTTAAATTAACGTGAAAAGTATAGTTAGTATTGTTTGAAATATTGAAACTTCGATATTTTAAATCAGATGAAATGCTATTTAAATTAATACCTTTTGCTCTTCCATCCATTTGAAGAACTTGTCATAATCTTTAGTGTCTTCTGCGATTCTGCTTTATTATTTTAGGCATCAATGTTAGAACTTATTTTTAAGTAATATACAACCTGTAACAACTATGGTGACAACAATAAATCTTATGTGATAGATTGCAAATTAATTTTTGTATGTGTCATTTCGATGACAGCTGATGACATCACTAATTCAACCACTTTACATTATTGGTTCTTTATTTCCATTTTTTGTAGTAATAATACCAGTATTTATGATTGTACCAAATAAAAATAGCAGAAAGTATTCGTGGATAACTGGTCTTTAAAACACTTGACCTATTTCGAGAAAAATCGCGCGTGTTCTATTAAATGACAGCTGGCCGCCATGTTGCCAAATCCTCCTTGTCAGTCCTTGTGATTTCAAAATTTCAAAATTAAAATAAAGTATGTTCCGGGCCGTTTTAAAGAAAAAAAATTTGGGAAATCCATTTTTTTTTTAATATCTTTTAGTGAGAAAAATTTGGTACGGGGTCGCAAAAAACCCAAAAAACGATACCCTCCTTTGGCAATAAAGTAGTATAAAGTAACTATAAACAATTTTTATTTAATATTTCATAATTTTATTTCAATACTTCCTGTAAGTAATATTAATTCCTGTTGTTCAGCTGATTTTGAAATTTGTTAAAGGTAGAAAATCGCAGTTGATTTAACTTGAAAATTATGCAGACCTTGGCAAATAAGTTATAAAGGTGACGATTCTGACAAAAAACATTGATTCAGGAAAGACCTGAACGACAGCGAAGAGGCGAGCTAAGACCTTCGCAAAAAGTTTTCAAAAATAATTTTTATTTAGATACGATAACAAAAAATAAATATTAAAACAGAAAATAGAAAATAATTTTTTTCGTGCCCCAGCGAATCGGTCTAACGATGTGGTAAGAATAAACTTTTTTTTTTCTTTAATCATTTTTTTTTGAATTTTCATTAATTGACTTCATCGGTTTCTTTTTGTTGTTAACCTAATTTTCTGCATTTGGATTGAACAATATAGAAGTCGGATAAGTCTGTAAGAGTGTAAATATTGTGTGTGTAAATAAATGTATATTTTTTATTTAGTAATTTTATTTCTTGTTCAAACTAGTAGTAATTTACGTACAGTGATTTAATAAATAACCCTCCCCAGGTTGTATTTTGGGTCGGGCGTACTTTATTCAGATCCTGAGGGAGTCCGAGCTATTTTAAATACATCGTGACGAGCTAGAGCTCGTCTTGGCGTAATCTGAGCTACAAAACCCCGAAAAACCTAAACTAACCACCAAGAACTGGATAAATTACCACAAAATCCCAATCTTACCAGAAAAGAGATTGGTAGTCACCTAAGGTAACTGTAGGCTTTAATGATATTGATTATTAATTCTATTAATAATGAGAGCTTGGAAAAATACCCTGTATAACTGAACGTAAGTGTATTAAATTGAAACTCGATTAAACATTATGATCTAATTACAATTACAAATTATAATCATAAGCCATCTGATAAGTATCTTACGGTGCGAACGATGAATTTTCGGGTGCTAAGTGGTGATACTTCTTGAAGAAGCCCTTCTTGAATCTGGCAGCGGAATCGCGTTTTTTTAAGGTATTGTGCTATAAATCTTCTTCCAACATACGTACACGATATTCCTATTGGAATGATCTTTCAGTCGCTTATCCCATAATGGGGGATTGGTAAGCATATTGGATATCAAAACTTCGATATTCATAATATTAAAATAATAACTTACGAAATACAGTATTGCTGTAGGCACGTATATAACATGATCCGATCGACAGATAATCTGAAACCAGAATGAATAACTGATTCCGGTAAAAATTGGAGTCAGACTGCCAGTGCGAAGAAATTTGGTCGCAAGTGCATTATCTCCACTCCCGTTTGAAAACACAATATAATGATATACGCCGGTTGACGCCGACTATCTGACACAGCAAATCAGCGGGAGTCTTAAGGTGCGTCCATAGTGTTTACATCAGCGACAGGTGTTACCGCTTCGTGAACCTGCCAGATTCTAACAGATCATACTGCACCGCTTACGCAGATGTCTTGGATTTCGCTCAGTTCTCATGGAGCTATCTGGCTGGTGTCGGATCTATTGTGTGTTTTATTAGATAGTTATAATGTTCAATATAAACTGAAACAAGAAAGAAGAACTCACGAGCATGAAATTAATAGGTCTTCCATCCCGCCTTTTAAATTAATATTAATATTAGTATATGAAAACAAAGCAGATCAACTATTGACTTGCTACACCAAACTGACCAAGCGTTTGAAGCGGGAAGCGAAAAATGATACAAAAATTGATTCCGGTGAATGCTGGTAATAGCGGATTAAACCGGTTGAAGTAGACGGCCAGGCACACTATGGCCACGTTCGTTCATTTCTCCATAATTTATTTCCCCACCAGTCGAACTCGATACAACTGGAGCGAGAAGCGGTGCACTATGGACGTACTTTTAAACGTACCGCACCGGGTACAAATAGTAATAAATAATGAGCGTTTTTTCTTGTTTAATACGCTGAGAGTTCTGGTTTGAAGCGCATTAGCTTGTGACGTTATCATTAGAATAAACACGAAAATGTAATGTTTTCGCCACTTGTCAAAATGTCAAAATGTCACAGATTATAAGGTTATATGTTTTATGTTATGGGTTGGCAAATGATAGTGGTACTGGGAAAGTGGTTATTATGGAAGTTTTTAGTGCTAATCAGCAACGTGGGAGAAGATGGTTACGAGCTATGTTCCAACAGTAACAACATTTCCTATCTTTGCAGATCCGACGTTTCAGACGCTCAACATGCTTGTTTGTAGATAAGTTTCATTTCAGTTGCAAACTGGTTGTGTTGTGGGACTACTGCAACCAGTCGACCCATGTGCGGACGGCCTAAATACGCCATGTAGTTTCAGTTATTAATAGGATAGGTATATTTTTTATACATATTTATATTTCCATTCTAGAATTATAAGAGGACCACATTAGATGTAAAAAAGTTGTTGTTAAATAGGTTATTTTTTTTCCTGTTTTTTAATTTTCCTATCTTTTTTAAGAATCCTCATATACCTAACAAATATTCACTTAAGTATTGTTTTAATCTGGTTATTTTCCAATTTTCATTTTTTTGACTTTTTAATCTATGACTCCTCCACTGGATGGAGTGCTGCCAGTCGTCTTTTGGCAACGGGGCTCACTTACGTCTGAATATCGGATCCAAGTTACAAACTTTTCGACGAATTAAAATTTGACACGATGCTCTTATTAATTGATTTTACTGCATTATTCATTTCAATTTCTTATACTGATTTGTGACTTTCGGAGTTTCGACGAAAAACATAATTAAAGAGTTTCTTTAAACTTTTAATTTATTTTTCTGTTTAAAAGTATTATTTATTATTTAATAAATAATTTACACTATTTATAACTCCTTTTTCTATGTTTAGTATATCACATAACGATGAAAGCAAACTTACATTAACGACCGTATATCTACGTTCGTGTTGATGAGTTCATTAATCAGATCCCCGAAAAACGAGAGAGCAGAAGTGTAATATTCGTTCATAAACCCCAGATGTCACGTGACCAAACGGAAATCACTTTCCAACGTTGAATTCAAATTTCACAATTTCCCCTGTGAGTCGTGCCTCTAATTTTACATTAAGTGTTCCTAATGTATTTACATGCCAATTTTCGAAATGAAAATCGCTCAACACGACTTTTGCCACCCTTAGAAAAATGTTTTCTACCTATAGAGCGTCCCACATAAAATATATACTTCTGACATTGTAATTTATATATACAAGGTGATTAGTTAATGCCATAAGGTCAGCCTAAGTTTCATATTTTAAAATAATTACAAATGTACAGTATGGTATTTTAAAGTTATGTTTTTTTAAGTATGATAGCCTGTATTTTAATTTAAGTTATAATTCCACCTAAACCTTCCTCGGTAATCTGTTTTGGTGTTTACTTGTACCATGCTGTAGATGAGTAGATGGGATGTTTGAATATGATGAGTTGGGACTTTTGAGGATTCAGGGTACAGTTGTTGGGTTTTTGGTATTATGAGCTCTGGTAGAAGGAGCAAAGGCTGAGATGTGAGTATCATCGGCGTAGAATTGGAGGTATTGACTGGGTGAGAGAGGGAGAGTGATATCAAGAAGCGAGGACGAAGCCTTGAGGAACTTCTGCTAGAAGAGTGAGGGGATCAGAGAGGGAATTTCCTACTTTGACACGGATGGTTCTGTTTTGGAGGTAGGAGTTGATGTTTGATAATAGGGAAAGCCTTTTAAACGTCTAAGAGAACTTTCGATGCACAGAGAGCAAAGTTGAGTAATTTGGAGACTATGGTATGGGGTCTCACTAGTGCATCATGTGTGGAATGATCAGACCTAAATCTATGTTGGAGAAAGATCCAGATACGATCTTTGAGTAAAGTTTCAAAGAGATTACCCAGAATACTGGTCAAGGATATAGGTCTGTGGGAGTAGAGCGATGTCGGGTCTTTATTGGGTTTTGGGATATAGATAGTGTGGACAGATTTCCAGAAAGTTAAAAAATAGGAGTGCTGAAGGTTCATGAGGATGGTAATGATGGGGCAAATGGTTGCAGGCAGGTTTTTTATTGCTTGTCTTTTTTAATTTGGTCTGGGCCATGAGCTGAGTTTTTCACCTGAAGACATGCCGAGGCAATGTAATCAGGAGTGAAGGGATTTAGGATTGGGTTTTGGATAGGGGAATTGGGAGTTTCGAGGATGTCTTCGACTAGGAATTATGTGTCCTCTTGGAATTGGGGATTGAAGTTTGGATTAGGAGGATTGATGAGGAAGTTTTTGAGGTGATCTTTCATATTGAGCCCATGGTTTATATACACCGTATACACACCAACGTTACAGCAAAGAAACATCCAATCTGCGTTTCGGCTTCTTCTTACCGAGCGACTCGACAGGTCAGTTTGTGAAGCGACATTTAAGCTGTGTGTTAATTAAATGCATGGCACAACAGAAAAATGAACACGACACGTCGCTTTGGTGGGACGACTCCATGTTTGTTGTTTTAAAGTCATTAATAAGGGTTTGGGCGCCAGTGTATTCTTGTAAATATTTAAGTCCTGAAGAATAAACAAAAAACACACCGTTTGTTTATCAAAGAAAAAGAACAAATAATTCATTTAAAACGAAATTTAGAATCAATAAATAACTATTTAAAATTTGACTTCAAAAATATTATTATATGATAAAAAAAAAGTTGATTGTGTAACAATTACATTTTATATTTGGTCCACCCTGTAGACGTGAAAATTATCGGTTATAAACAGAAAATTCTTGCTAATTAAGAGATTTACTGTCAGTATATAGAAAGTTCATTAATTTTAAAAATTTAATAAGTAAAGACGTTTAGAATAAAACTTTACAAATATATTTCTTATACAATTGTCACAATCTAAACGGTATTGTAATTACAGAATCTTTAAAGTTCATGAAAGTTCTATTTACTGACAATTAGTGTTAACATTAATTCAATACAGTGTAGATATCTGTAAATGGTGAAAGTAAATTTCATCTATGTACAATGAAAAAAACTCGTTCACGGTTGAAATCCGATTTGGTTATAATTTCAGGTTTTTGAAAAGAAGATCCCAAGATGGCAAACAAAATGTGTTTTTCTTAAAACTTATTTTTTGTACAATTTTATCAAAAAATTTCATTGTATACAAGAAACGAATATTATAATATTAGGACTAAAATATAAAAGAAAATAACATGGAAAAACTCTAAAGTCAATTTTTCTTTACGTCAAGTTCACCTCATGATCTAATTCTCGTGACATTATCAGCCTAAACTAGATAAGTCTCGATCCGCTTTCGATCTGATTCTTATCAGGTTTTTTACCTTCCAGCAAATTCCACTTATTCTGTTAACAGCATTAGGTACTTCCACAAAGAACATCTATCTGCAGAAAAGTGGAAGACGAAGTGATCCCAGTGTCCTCTCTACTTGCCAAGTTCCTGCTCCTTTCCCACATCAGCATCGTATGAATTAGGTAAGAAAAAAAATTGCAGCACATACATAAGGAATATCTACCTCTCTGCAGCAGTGGCTCCATTTGTCACACCAAACACTAATCCTCAACAGATCAGCAACGTTGGATAAAAATTCCTGATAGCAGTTTATACGGGGTACCGATTATTCATACGATTAGTGGCGAAGGAAACTAGCCCTAATACCAAAAAGGGACGCTGCCATGTACCACTCCCGCCGCACTTGCCAGCAAGTATATCCCATCAGTTTAGGGGACCCTAACTAGGCGAGGGGTACTACCAACCCCCACAACCAGAAATGCTGCGCCGAATGACATCCTCCAAATTGTTTTCTTGCACTGCAACTTGCAGCTGCAAAAAAGCAGGTCTCCGGTGCTCAGTAATGTACAAGCACTCACAGGTCAATGAATTAACATATTTAAATAGTTAAAAGAGGAAATTTCTGTGACCTACAAAAAAAGTATAGTTGAAAGTAGGAAATTTAGTGCTCTGCAAAAAAAGTATATAGATACTTTTGCCGTAGCACGTAAGGGAAAAAGTTTTCGCACAGTGTCCTTGAGATCCAAAAAACCGGAGAAAGGTCGAAAATCTTGGAGTTTTACCCCTCTACCTATTTTCTCACAGTGTAATTGAGATCCAAAAGTTGATAAAGTATTAAATAATTATCCTTGAACAACATCCCAAAGTTTCATTAACTCCGACCTTCTTTTATTTGAAAGTACCTGACGACTGGGCTATGAGGGATCATTGTATTGAAATATTTATCAACCTACAAGTGTTAACTGTTGTTACCTCTATTTTTATTTTTTTTAGAAACAATTTGTATTATCAATAATAACTATAAAAATCTTGTTACGCCGAATTTGTATAATACAATACATCCCAAAATCAAATTTCACTAATATACGAAAATCTAAAAATTTAAATCCAGTTTTGTGAAATTTATAACGACCTACGTTTAAAAAAAAACAATTAAAGCTTACTTCTTAATAAAGTTTACTATGAATGAGTTTTTTTGTGGCCAACTGTAAATAAATTATCTCAAATGTTAAAAATTTTTTGTTTTTGTGTCTTGTCGGAGGCTGATGACGTCACAAGAAGGGGATCGGCCATGACCTTGACGTGGACAAAAACTGACCAGAAGGGACCTTAGAAATTTCTCACATTATTTTCCATAAGGAGTGTGCTCGAACTCTCAAAGATAGACTACTAAGTGGTATGTACGTTTCCTGAACTGGTAAAATACTTAGCATTAACCCATTTTTAACACTATATAGATCTACTTTAATAGGTTTAACGCAGGGTAAAAATTTTTAATTAAAATTTTTAAAAATACCGTATTTAAATCTACTCAGATATTTTTAATTTAAAAAATAATGAAATTTACTACAACATGTTATATTTAATTTTGGTATGTACAATTCCATTTCTTCTTGACTTTATCCATCCATTTGTGTTCCGTTTTTAGGCGTCTTTTTTCTGTCTATATTTTCTTTCCAGTTCTTATTTGTGTAAAATGATACATTTTTACTAGTTTAATTTTTATATAGATATATAAAATTTAATAACAAATGTTAGGCTTAGTTTTCGTTTTCGAAATAATGTCAGTAAACATATTGATCTTTTTATGCTCATTAATTTTCCTCCTTTCATCAAATTTAATACAATATCTTAATTTTCATTAAAAACAATAGAATTAAAAAAATCACTATAAGCACTTATACCCGAAATAAATATTTTGAATCCCTGTGTATAAATGTCGTAAATTTTTTTTCGTGACTATAATTGCTTTATAATTATATCTCTAATACCCCTGCAGAGTTTTAGTAGTTTGCAGCACGATATAATTATAATACTAATTTTATAGCTTGAAATTAAATCATTTCCATAAACATGGTATAAAAATTAGTTTGATCGAACATAAAACTTCATCGAAATAATTTGCAATAAATAATAAAGTAATAAGTGAAGTATTACATTAGTTACATTTCTCTCATTCTCTAATATTATATACATTAATACTAACGACTAACAGATTTGTGATATTTATGAGCGGATGTCGAGTTATCCAAGCTATTTCCTTTAATCCTCTTAGCATGACTTATTCAAATGTTGAGCAATTCACGCCCATTCTGCGGAAATCTTAATTCATCCTTATAAATTCATCAGAAGCGAGATGAGCGCCCCTTCAGACACACTATGTGGTATGTCTCCATTTCTTCCTGTCCTACTCTATCTGGTCCTGTTCCTTTCTAATTCACACGTCCGTATACGTTCCATCACGCCGTCTCACTAGGCCAGAAACTTAAGATTTTTAAAACGATTTATTAATTATCATAATAATGATACTTTACAAAATTATTATATTAAGTTTACTGGATGGCATAAGGATAGATTTTGGTGTATTGTTTAAAAAATCTTGAAATAACTATCCAAAAAATTGCTACTTAATCTCTAGAAAATAGTTTTTACTATGACTTTTTCCTTTCACGTAAAACTACTCTGTGAGTATAAAACTAATTTAATACGTTGACTCCAATGATAAGACAAGGTTTTAGACTAGAATTTCCAATTAAAGGGAATTAAATAAATAATAACTTAATTGTATAATATAATGTAGTAATTAAATTTTATTTTTAATCTTAAAAATCCGGACTATATCTCTTTACGTTAAATCGCATCTTCGCAACCGACTCGAGTCTCACACACATACACTCACTCTCTTACATAGCATAGAACTCCAAATCTATTATGCTGTTATATAATTTATACGAGAGATGTCATTCTACGATATTAAGCTCAGGAACGTCTCTAAAACTGAGCTTCGGTATTATCGATGTCGTATATCTTGTGAAACATGGCTAGCGAGGCCGCACATATCTCACAGTCTAATTTCCGGGGAGCCGTTGACTAATAACGGGCCTTTTGCATACCATAACTCCAGTCGGGGAGCTTCCTTGCGGAATGCAAAGTATACGACGACAACGGCGACGAACGGACAAAAACTTTGATTCTTTCTTTTTTGTTTTACTCCAGTAACTAACTTCACTTTAAGCAGAAACTATTTCAATTATTGCTTCATTCTTTTACAAATAGGAACAGGAAAAGTTTTGGTGAATACTTTTAAATAACTTTTATAATTTAAAATTTTGTTTAAATTTGTGTTACCACACTAAAAATGTTGAAAAGTTAGCATTGCTAAGACGAACTTTGAATATATCAATTTCACATAACTATAACATTTTTGTATTAATAGGTACAAAAAGTGTTCATAATTCATTTTGTTTCCTTTTTTTACTGAATAAAAGTATATGATTAGGATTTTTCTTCAAGAACTACCTACAAGAGGAATAGTTATACTAACCTATATTTAGCATTCTTAAATAAGACTTCAATATTGGCCAAAAGAGCTTAAACAGTCAGAAATCATTTATTAATTGATTGATTTGATCGATGTTACGGCTGAGGTTTAGGCCTCGACACTACAGTCTTAAGGCTTATTGTGTTAAACCTTTATCAGGCTTAGCAGCCTCCTTACCAGAATATCTCTTTGAAGACCTCCTGTGAGTTTTCTACTCCAAGAGGTTGTACCTCCAGCAGATAAGTACTTGACACTCTAGTATGCTAGAGGCTGTTTTCTCGTCCTCATTACATACTCTACAGATGGATTCGTCTTGGTAGATGCCTATTCTGTGTTTGACTTCTGCTTAATTTTTAACCATGAAATTACTGGTTTTTTGACCCGGCACGAGATTCCAGCTTACGCTCGTTGTCTATGATCTCCTTATGTCCAGGAATCCATTTAGGTGTTACCTTGTTTTGGTTTGACAGAACAAGTAGAGCTAGTAGACAGTTCCAGCCAAGTTTTAATCTTATTTTTTTTCATGCCATCTCTCCTTTAAATGTTCTCCCTCAAACATAACTGTATAGCATGTACCTCTGCTTGGAATGCGCATAGTTTTTGCATGTGGGTTTATCATCATATTTTTCAGTACCTATTCCACTGTCGATTTTTAATCCATCAGAATAACGAGTTTGGGATGACTTTTGTTATACTGGTGTATCCTTGTTCACTTGGACACCAATTACCGTTACCTCTGATATGCATTGGCGGGAGGTTTAGTATGGTTTCCATAGCCGTAGTTGGAGTGCTCCTCATTGCACCTGTAAAGCCGGCGCCAAACGATGCTACCAACGTTTGACTCAAATGTTGGTCTCCAATATTTGACTCAAATGTTGGACAATTGACATGTCGAGTACCCTGCTACACGGTGGAACGAATGTTTGAATCTAATACATTTGACCCAACGTTGGCTCTTATTTGTACATTTCATAACCTAACCTGACATATTTGACACATGAATTAAATATGTAAGTAAAAAAAATATATGTATTATTTTATTGAATTACTTCCTTCTAATGAATTCTGTACCTTTCATTTGTTAGTAAAATGTCCCCCCTTCCTGTAACACTCCCAAATTTTATTCCCTCGTTAATATTTTGGTACATGTTAATTAATTTAAATCAATTTTATTAATTTAAAGTATAATCTTTTATTTCTAAATCGCAATAATTAACAATGGTTAAATTATTACTTTAAATGATTAACGGACTTTCGCACTTAATTTAAGCCTATTCGGAATGAAACAACATTCATAACGTAGTCAGTATAGGTTTTTGTAAAAAATCGATAAGAAAGACACACGTACTCTTTTAGAACATGCTCTTGTTTACTTCCCGATCAGCTGACAGTTTTACACACTGCCCCTAAAGTACCAACAATTCATGGAATCGTTTATCAGTCTATAAAGTGTCTTCCAACTGTGCCGTCCAGTGAAAAAAAACCCTTTGAAGCGGGTCAAAAGACCGACAACAACCCGAACATGCTCCAATACGAACGTTGGACGCTTGACATTGGACACTCGTAGTTCTAGCAACAGCCAAACGATACGTAAAACCATCAAGGGTCCGACGTTGGAAGGTGTTGGTAGCATCGTCTGGCGCCGGCTTAATACAAATACAGGCTAATCTGTGAAATTTATAAATCTCCTGTATATCCCATTTTTATTTACTTTAGGCTACCACAGCTCTAGGTTATCATGGGTATTACCTCAACAATGTGCCATGCGTGAATTTAGGCTCCATTTAGTGTCTACTGCTCTTCTGGTAGCAATTTATGTCATTTTTCCTCTGTTTATGGTTTTTTGCAACTACTTATTCCAGATTAGTTGTGCAACTTGGGTTATACCTAGATATGTCACATCCTGGTTTATTTGTAGTTGTACATTGAAGAGCTTTCGTAACCTGAGGTTGTCCAGCTTCTTCTTTTTCGTGAAGGGAATTAGTACTATTTTGCCAGGATTGACTTTAAGCTCTTCCATGAGGCTCCACAGATCTATGATGCTCAACGCCTGTTGCGTAAGGTCTGAGATATTTTTTGTAAAAAACCCCACTACAAATATAAGTACGTCATCTGCATACCTCTGGCTGTATAATCCGTCATTACTGAGCTGCACCAGAAATAATACTAATTCCAAAACCTGGAACAGCAGTAACTAATGTTGCTTCATATATACTAATTTATTTATCGTCTTCAATTTCTAAATTAATGGATAAACTGCTACTACTTCGCATAAAAAATGAATCCCTACGCATAATCCTCGATCACAAGTTTGGCTTCCGACCAGATAATTCAACCACCCAGCAATGCCGTCGCATAGTACAAGCCATTAATGAGGCTATAGAAGCAAAAAAAAATTATTTAGCAGTCTTCTTAGATGTAAGTCCAAGCTTTGGACAAAGTATGGCACGATGGACTCTTATATAAAATTGAACAAAATCTTCCATCTCAGTATTTTACACTAATTAAATGTTATTTAATAGATAAATACTTCGTGCTGGGACCGATTCTATATTTACTTTACACATCTGATCTCTCATACACTAATTACACCATAACAGGAACATTCGTAGGCGACACGACCCTCTTGGTCGTCCACAAAGACCCAGTATTAGGAAGTTCAAACCTCCAAGAACATCTGTTTCATCTAGACGAATGGCTACAAAAATGGAAAATTAAAATTAATGAGTAACATATTACTTTAACCACTAGAAAATAACAATGTCCGCCTGTTTCTATTAACAATGTACAACTTCTTAGTACGATGAGTGTTAAATAGGGATTCATCTAGACGGCAAATTAAATTGGTAAGAACATATAACTAAAAAAAGAAAACTGCTGGACTTATATTGGTTAATAGGAAAAAGAAAATACGTAACTAGATAATTAAATTTTAATATATAAAGAGCTATTATCATTCCCATTTGGACCTAGGGCATAGAACTCTGGGAATACGCTAGTAAGTCAAACATTATAATTATTCAACGTGCACAATCAAAAGCCGTACGAACAATGACAGATGATCCGTGGTACATAACAAACCAGATGTTACACCAAGATACCAAGATCTTCATGTACCGACCATTCAAGAAATAATTCAAGACAGAACCAATAAACACTACGCAAAAATAGAAGACCATGACAACCCCCTACCCAGACCACATGTGATGGAAAAAGCCAACAAGAGACTTAAAAGTAACTGGCCATTAGACCTTAAATCTCAGGTGGGAGAGGTGAAAGAGAAGAAACCTCATCAGGATAGAGAAGAAACTATCCAAACAGTTTCTAAGCTAACAAAATAGCTTATAGGTTATAATTTCTGATTGCTGTTTAAATAAATAACTTTAAAAAATATTTTATATTTTGCACAAATGAGAATAAAATAAAAAATTTTGACCCGTATAACTTTTGTTTTCACAGACACAAACTTTCGGTGATACAATTTTTATTTTTTTTTATTGCTTAATTTAAATCTAAAATTCCATGGGATACAGACAGACTCATACAATTCAATAACAAATTTTTTAACGGGGAAGAATTATTTGGGGAACGATTGTTATTGGCAAGGATTGTCATGGGAACAGAACTGTCGTGGGAAAGAATTGCCGGTGGGAAAAATTGTCAGTGGGAAAAATTGCCATGGGGAAGAATTGTCATGGGGAGGAATTATCCGGGAAAGATTATCCAGAAAGGATTGTTTTGGAATGATTGTCCAGGAAGGCTTTTCCGGGAAGGATTGTCCGTTAAGGATTATCCCGAAAGGATTTTCCGGTAAGGATTGTCCGGGAACGTTTTTCCGGGAAGGATTTTCCGGTAAGGATTATCCGGGAACGATTGTCCAGAAAGAATTGTTTTGGAAGGATCGTCCGGGAAGGATTTTCGGGGAAAGATGTTCCGGGAAAGATTTTCTGAGAAGGATTGTCCAGGAAGGCTTTTTCGGGAGGAATTGTCCGGGAAGGTTTTTCCGGTAGGGATTATCCGTGAACGATTGTTTGTAAACAACAAATTATATTACGAAAAGTTTATACCTATTAAGACAAACATTTATGGGTGTGTGTCTGTAGTTTTAAAATTTCTAAATTAAAATTTCGTCCTTGCTAGCTAGGAATTTAATTCTATATTTATATATGCTGGTTAACTCAGAATCCAATTATAATGCAATAATAATAGTAATAATAAATATTTCTGTTTTCGTTATTTCGTAATTTCAGAATAATCAATAACTAATATCTTTCCTTACATTATAATTGAATTTCAATTAGAAGGGTATTATGATTGAAGGTGCACCGAATCACATCTTTTTGCATTCTTCCCCCTTGAGAAAATTCCAAGGCAACTGTTCAATATTAAATTTCATTATGAATAGTAAGATTTAGGGGAATAATATGGCAGTAAATTTAAAATTCGCGAAAGAGGAATGATGTAATGGAAACAGTTTGGTCAAAGTACGTAATATTACATTTTCTACGTCAAATTTAATTTGTTGAAGGAATTCAGCGAGTCGTTTTAAATAAGAAAATATAGAGACAATAATATCTTTTTTGGTTAACCGCAGACAAAAGAACTTTCAAATAATATTTGAATAGGACGAATAAAAAGTAATCGTTATGTTATATACTTAGCTGGAATTTCGTATTCAAAGCTGGTAAAAAAGGTGTTGTGGAAACAAAAACGATGAGACGCTAAAATAATAAAATATCATATACCTACAGGGCGTAAAATAATCAAACTTCAAAATTATCATTGTCTTGAAAATATACAAAAACAATCTTGTGTGTTACTGCTAATGAAATATACTTAATTTATGAAAATTATGGCAAAGATTAATGATTTCTACCAATATTTTATTAGAAATTTTAGCGAATTATAAAAAAAAATTATAAAGCAACGTTCATATTTTTTCACAAATTTTCCAAAATAGACGGATATTTATATGACAGAAAAACGTGCCTTAGCTTTATGTAAAGAAATCTACAGATTTAAAGACATTTTCGTAAACTTGGCAACGTCATAAAATTATTTTTAGCTTTAGGGAATTTTCGAAAATTGTCAAGTTTATGATGGAAAAAAATTGGCTTTACTTTATCTAAAAGAATCTGCAGATTTAATGAATTTTTCGTAAATTTGACAACGCCATAAATATATTTAGGTTTAGGGAATTAGGTAAAAAATAGTGATTTCTAACATAATATTTTTTTTGAAAGATCAGCCAATTATAAAATAAAATTGTGAAGCAACGTTGACATTTTTCCAAAAATTTTCCCAAATCTGGAGATTTTTTTACTTAAAAAAACACCTGCCTTGGATTTATCTCAAGAAATCTACAGATTTATGAATTTTTTGTAAATTTGGCAACATCATAAAAATATATTTAGCTTAAGGGAAAATTTGGCAACGTCATAAAAATATATTTAGCTTTAGGTAATTTTCGATAATTGGGCAACGTTTCTATCAAAATAAATTTTTCAAATTGGGTAAAAAATAATGATTTCTAACAATCAGCGAATTATAAAGAAAATTTCTAAAGCGACGTTGACATTTTTTAAAAATTTTTCGAATATCTGATTATATTTTTATAACAGAAAAACCTGCCATGAGTTTATCTCAAAAAATCTACATAGTTAATGAATTTTTTGTAAATTTGGTATAAAAATATTTTTAGCTTTAAGGATTTCTCGAAAATTGGCAACGTTTCGATCAAAATTAATTTTTCAAATTTACAAAAATTGGTTAAAAAATAATTAATTCTCACATAATATTTTTTTAGAAAGTTCAGCGAATTATAAATGAAAATTGTAAGCAACATTGACATTTTTCCAAAAATTTACCTAAATCTGGAGATTTCTTTATGATAGAAAAACTTGACTTGGCTTTATCTCAAAAAATCTACAAATTTATTGATTTTTTCATAAATTTGGCAACGTCACAAAGATATTCTTAGCTTTAAGGAATTTTAGAAAATTGGCAACGCTTCGAACAAAATTAGTTTTTCAAATTTACAATAATTGGTTAAAAATAATTAATTCTTACATAATATTTTTTTAGAAAGTTCAGCGAATTATAAATGAAAATTGTAAAGCAACGTTGACATTTTTCCAAAAATTTACCTAAATCTGGAGATTTCTTTACTACAGAAAAACTTGACTTGGCTTTATCTCAAAAAATCTACAGATTTAATGAATTTTTCGTAAATTTGGCAACGTCATGAAAATATTTCGTATAAAAAATATATTTTCCGATAATCATATTTTTTAAATGATTATTAAATTCTTATTGCAGTTTGCCGCTTTTAAAATCCATTTCTTTTTTTATATTCTTTTATATTTTCTTGGTGCACCGTGCCAAATTCCGAGGTTATTTGATAAGAACACATTCATAGTTGAATCGTTTAACACTCTAATGTAAATGCGAGTAGATTAGAGGAAAATAGCCGGGCATATGTATACAGAAAATAGCTGTGGTTGTATGGCTAATCGCGAGGGGAAGCCTTTTATGGGACGATGCCTTAGGGTCGGTGAGACAGGACTTGAAACAGGACGACAGAACCGGACTAACTCCAAAAATGACACTATTCTAAAAAATTTTTTATATTAGTTAAAAAAAAATAGTACCTCAATTTTATTTCAGATTGCAAAACGTATTATTTTAATTTGTGACATATTTATGGAAATGACAAAATAACGGTAAAAATAAAATTTGCTTATTGAAATCATGAAGATTAAATATACAAAATAATTCGAACTGAATTTAAAAGAAAAAAACAAAAAATCCTAAACTTTCACTTATTTTTGTTTTTTATTCTACTAGTAGAAATTCTGAACCAATTTATATATGTATACAGAGAAACTCAAAAAAAAAAAATAAATTGTTCAAATATTTATACAGGTCCCTGACTGCAGAGTTTCATTGCACTTGGTCAAAAATGTACTACAACATAATAGGTATATATTACCTTAAAGTTTGTTCAACGAAAACCTTATAGATAATACGAAATTCCAAGACAAAAAACTTTACAAACAGTACATCAGAAATTTCTCTGTAAGTTTAATAATCCCCCAAAATATGTTAAATATTAAATATCAAGTAAGAAATAAAACAATATATACCCCAAAATATATAACATATCTTTTTTCCAGAGAGTTTATAACATAAAAATGAACTAGACTGTCTTATAGAGTAGGAAGGTACCTACTATACATCAAATCATTCACGGAAATTTACAACCAAATAGTACTCTACACACCTACGTTTTACAATTTTGCATAAAAGTACACAAAAGTTATGATTATTTTCCAGAACTAAACTACAAGGCAAAACTCAATAAGATGGCATCTGCTTTTCATCTCCAAAATCAATATTGGATCATTGTCTACCTTATAATCCTCAACGATTAATTATTTATTGAAAGATCAAACATATTGCCAACATCTTACGACGAAATACTATAAAGGTAGAAACATAGTGGAGCGTTTAGTTTGTGATTTGACGTGCTTGATGATTGGTACTACGTATACATTTTAAGCAATGAAAATGGAAAAAGAGCTACTTATAAACTCTGTATTTAATAGAAGGCCAATATGAAATCAGTCACACCCTAATCACAGAAATCGGTTTATTTTAGACATATTTTGTTTGTTAGAAAGAACTAAACATGCATACTACTTGTTCTGTAGTCAATTGTGGGAGTCGAAAAGACTAGCGTCTAGATCCCAATTACAACTCGAGTGACCGCCGCAATTGCCAGGTTTAAGTGTTTTATTGACGTAAAAAAATATTTATTTTATTAAAAGAAGTCTTGACTATCTAAATCTGACCTGTGTAATAAAAAAAAATTTCCTCGGGATTCGAACCAGGAAGTTTTATGTTTTATGTGTAAAGCATACAGTCTAGACTGGACCACTTCGTATCACAATAATATATAATCAAACTTTCAAGTTAACGTACAAACCGATGGCAACATCGGTGGGCACTCGAGTTGCAATTGGGATCTAGACGCTTCTGTCGAAGAGGTCGTGAAACTGTTAGATTTTATACAATACATTAGTGAACTACATTTTCCACACAAACCAGAAAGGAATGGGCTCTCAAAAACCAGGAGAAATGTTTATATGCTGGCAAACTCTTGTACACCTTGACTTATTCTTTGGTGTAAAAACTATGTGTGAGGACCAAATATTAGAATATGTGGAAAGCAGTAAAGCAGTCACTGATGATGGAAAGTCATCTTCTCGAGTTTTTCATCAATTCCAGGAGTATTATATATGTATTTATTTATACTCTCATTATGTATGTTATAAGCTGTTATTTTTTCTTATTTGCTTATTATTTGAAAAAACGATTATTTTTATTTCAAACACTTTCTAAAAGCACAAAATACATCAAATAAATATAAAACACATGCAAAATGCAGTTCAACACAATTTGTGTGTCTACCAGCGGCCATTTTTAATGACGTTTGGTCACGTATTTATTTCTTATTACGAATGCTTATTCTTCTTGTTCTAGTGAAATGATTTTGGTAAATATTAAAATAATTTAAGTTTAATGCAAATTCGATTTGTCACTGTTCAAGTCAGTTAAGAAGTGAACTGATCTGAGTGCAAATAAAAAACGCCTATACTGTGGTTCTGTGTTAAAACATGCGTTATTGCCATATTTAAAAATTGGCTTAACAACTGAGATTTTAATAATAAATGTCAAACTTTTCCAGTTCTTGGATTTTTCAGTTATAAATTGTTAAATATTCGGGTCATTTCAGGCAGATGTAATAGTTTTAAAAATATTAGTAAGTATTTTTTTTCCATTTCAAAGAGATTTCTTGCATTAAATATGTTTTATTTATTAATAATTTTAGCCATCGCGTATACACCATAAATATCAGGTAATTTAGAACTTCACACAATGGAAATTTATTTTTTCCTCTCTTTGATTTTCAAGTTTTTGAAACATAAAAATTGTTTTCATGAGAAACCCAAAACACCCATTTAAAACGATACCCTTCTTTCAAAAACTTAATGTTGTTAAAAGATCAGATTTTTCGTAGATAGTCTCAGAGAATTTTGACATATGATTCGGGTCAAAATTCGAAAATCTCATGAACTCCCAATTGTACAAAAGTGGGTTTATGAGATTTCCATTTTTGGGCCATAACTTTTTAAAGAGTTGAGTGCGACATTTTTTCTTACATATTCTTCCTCAAACTCGTTGTCAGGAGTATTTTGACATATGATTCGGGTCAAAATTCGAAAATCTCATAAACTCCCATTTATACATAAGGGATTTCACATTTTGGACCATAACTTTTTGTAGATTTGAGAGCGAATTTTTATCTTTACATATTCTTGCTCAGCTCGTTATCACGAACATTTTGACATATGATTTGGGTCAAAATTCGAAAATCTCATAAACTATCATTTGAACATAAGGAGTTTATGAGATTTCACATTTTGGGCCATAACTTTTTGTAGATTTGAGAGCGACTTTTTTTCTTTATATATTCTTGCTCAGCTCGTTGCCACGAGCATTTTGACATATGATTCGGGTCAAAATTCGAAAATCTCATAAACTCCCATTTGTACATAAGGGAGTTTATGAGATTTCACATTTTGGGCCATAACTTTTTGTAGACTTGAGAACGACTTTTTTGAGACTGGAAAATCTCATAAACTCCAAAATAGCAAAAAAAAATCGTTAACTGAAAAAGAAAATTAAAAAAAACGACTTCTAGTTATAATTAATAAAAAACAATTCTGGTTGTTCTACTTTTTGCGAATATAAAATTTAAAATATGCAAGTTTTGATGATGAAAAATATTTTTTTCTACAAGCGTGCGGAAAAGTATACTTTTCCGCACGCATTTGAGTGCGGAAAGTTGTACTTTTCCGCACTAGTGCGGAAAAGTAAATAAAATATTAATCTTCAGTGACGCTGTCGCTGGCCCTTCCACTAGTCAGCAGCTGTCACCAGAAAAGCCTTCTAGAATGACCTCTTCCAGCCAAGTTCCCATGACCACAGTTGCAACAAACCGAAATCTGACTTCGTTAGAAAACATTTTAGCCTCTGCAATTAATTTGCAAAATGCCACAAATTGCACATTTAATATTAATATTAATAATAATTAATTTGTTGATGTATTTAATAATAAATGTTTCTTGATGTTAGCTTTTGTGTTTTTTCCGCACGCTAGTAGAAAAAATAGTGTACCTAACACGTGCGTAAAGTGACTTTTCCGCACGCGATTGCAGATGGCCGCACTTGTTAGGTAAACTACTATTTTGGGTAATAATTGCAAATTCTGGAAAAAATAAAACAATTCACGAATAGCTCTACAAATTTGATAAAAAAAACAAGCATTAGAAAGGTTTTTTTTAAATTTTTAGCAATTTTGAGTTAATGCGCTCCCGAAAATTATTCAAATTATTCAAAGAATAATTGGCGCAAAATACATTTTCTAATCTTAATAATTCTTTTATCTTTGTATTAATCTGTGTGAAAATCAGGACTGGAAAAATCTAAACTGTATCAAAATTTTAATTTTCAGTTACAGAACAGGATATAAATCTTTTACTATAAATATGATTTATATTTGTTTATTAAGAGCCTTCTTTTTTAAAACTAACTAACATCTTACGATAGTCTAACCATTTGTCAATTTCTTCTTTTCTTCTTTTCTTTTGCGTCTGTTACCTCACCTTTAATTCATATTTAACCTCACTTAAAAATTGTAAACCGCATGGATATCATGTTTTGAATTTTTTTTTTAAATTTTGTACCTAATATTATGTACTTCAATGTTGTCTCTCTTGAAGACAACCCTAAGGTCTTCGCCGTCATATACATTTTATTTCATTTTAATCCATCTCATTTTTGGATTATGTATCACCAAATCAAAATGTAACAAACACTATCAATAACTCCCACTTTTTTACTCTCAAGTTGGTTTTTTCTTATTTTTGTAAGTACCACGTTATTTTTTCTCAATTTTGTTATCTCTAACTTTAAAAAAAAAAATTACAGTTGTTCTGATGATGTCACTGCGTTGCCAAAAGCGCTCGACTTAAATTTTCACACAGAAAAATGTATATATTTTTCTACCCGTTTATATTATTACACATTTGAAAGTACGTACTGCCTTTTTTTTCTTTAATTAATAACTGTGTATGCACCAACTCGTAACCTTCTGTTCCCTTCTAAATATTTGTTTATTATTTATTATCCCTTATCTATTATGGCCTATTAGAAGACATCTTTGGTGAAATCTAATAAAGCTAAAATACTTACATATTCGAACATAAGAGTTGTCCTATTTTTTTCAATAAATATTTTAAAATGCTTATGGTTGCCCCTACGTCAGAAATTATTTTTCGGTTTTTAATGTCATTAATTAATTTTTTTATATTTGGACAACAGTAGTGAATTTAATAAAATATATGAAACATATTTTTTTGCAGATAGAAGAAATTTTAAGTATATTGAATAATATTTGCAACTAAAAATAAGATTTAGTAAAAAATATATTTTTTTATAAATTCTCTATTAATATTTACCATTTGCTTGTTCAAGTGCGGATCTGTACCATCTCGACCGGCAGTGGCACACTGCCTTATAAAAAGATGCAGCTCTCATAAAATATGTATTATCACGAACAAAAATCTCCGACGTGCTGAAATATTCAGGAGAGTTTGAAATGATAATACCAGGAACGCTGAAAACTGGACTCGCCTGGCTGTGGTCGAATACACTTCTAGACCTCTTTGCTGGCTATCATATTATTTTTAACATAAGAGTTATAATTGACAAGTGCCTCTTTCGTTTTAACTATAATTAATAATTCGTAAAAGTTTAACGATTGAAAGGCAGGATATTATAACTGAAAATAATCCCATTTTACAGGATGAAAATTATTTAATTGCAGGCTTAATAAAATAATTACTTCTTATAAATAATTTTATTTTAACTTCCTCTTGCAATATTATATATCCCTACTGAAAATTTTACGAGTATGAAACACATTCATAATAAAAAGATTTTTTTTAATATTATGCAAAATTAAATAAGGTAATAATCATAGCTATTCAGGAAAATATTAAATCTACTTATAGTAAACACGGTTTCCATTTGGTATTATACAAAATTCCTAGTGTGCCGTTTATACATGGAAGATGGCGTTTTAATATCAAAAAGAAAATGAAATAATGTAAAAGTCGTGCAGGCGGCATAAAATATGACACTTTAGGAAGAGTAAAGTACCATAATATTTCTTAAATATTTGAATGTCGGGGCTCTAACAAATTTTATCGTACATTCATTCTATTTTGTAATAACATCATTATAACGTTAGGAAAGTTGAGTAGCTGGTATGAAATATGAGTTCGATATTTGTACCGGGTTTTTTCCGGATAAAAAGTTCATTTTATTATACAGCGCCATTATTACAAAAGAAATCAAATTAATAACCATACTGAATTTAACTAAATTTATTTTGAATGTGTACTTTTATGAAAATAATTTTTCGTTCAGTAATTTCTTAAGTCAGTCTTCATCCCTTTAACTTTTTTTTAAAATATATAACAAATAATGCGATTTTGTGATACTTTAGTAGTATTACCTCTTTATCAAAAGAATCTGTTTTTTTTTTTCGTGTACCATATTTTTTAGGTGGCGTTAACGATTTATATAGATTCTTATTATAAAATTTGCTCTAAATCTGAACATGATAGTCAAGAACCATTGTGACACCTTTTTTAATGAATATGAAAGTCGAAAAAAAACAGTTTGATTCAAACAATCTTAAATGGCGGCCATGGCGGGCAATCAAATATTTTAAGATTTTACAAAAAAAATCTGTTACGAAAAACCATACAAACAGTTTAATTTATTTCATAATTATTAACAAATGGAAAAAAAATAAGTAAATTTTTATTTAATTTAATTCGGTATCAGAGATGCAGAGAAGAAAAAATGTATAATAGCCTTAAATCCAAAATCAAATATAAAATTGTTATTGACTGATTTTAAAGATTATTAGTTATTGGCAAAAACTGAAGAAAAATTTTTTAAATTTGCTAATAAAAACTAAAAAAAAAACACTCACAAATTGTGAAAAATTATTGGTAAACTGTAAAAAAATGGTAAAATAATAATTTTTTTGCCAATAATTTTCTTTGAAGAAAACTATTGGCAATTCTGGAAAAATTTAATACAGAAGGTGTAGGGAATGTTATGCTCTATAATTTTGCACTAGAACATTTTGCACTAAACTACATTGTTTGTCTTCAAACTTTAAAAAAAATGGCTAAAATTTTAAATGTTATTTTTTTTTTTCGACCTCTAGTGGCGAAAGTACGGGGAATTCGAAAAAACGCTAAACATAAAAGTTAAAGGAAATTTGGAGCTCTACAACTCTTTACTATAACATTTTGTACTAAAGTGCATGTTTGTCCTCAAAATCTGAAAAACTAGGGAAAACCTACATGTACATGAATGTCGTTCTTAAGGACCTTCTAATGCTCCAATTTAAACCAAAAACTAATGAGCGTATTTGAGACATACACCAATCCTTGATCCAAAATTTAAGCTTGATTGGTCAAACGGTTCTGCAGTTATTGTGAAAGATTACATACAGACACACAGACAGACCTTACTCTGGAAATGGTTTCAATCTTCTGGGGTGACTTTAAACTGGACCATCGATATATCCAATTTTTTTTTGGTCGTCACTTTGTTGGAACCGGGAAAGTAAAAATGATGAAAAATATTTACAAATGGCTTAAAAATTGTTGGAACCTGTCAAAAACTGAGAAACGGTTAAAATTTGCTCAAATTGTCATAAAATGGTTAAATAATTAAAAGCCATAAAAATTGTTTAAAAATGTCAAAAATTGCTATAAAGAAATTAAAAAAAAATACATTAAAAATTTGTTAGATTTTCACAAACTGAAAATTTGCTAGTAATTGTTAAAAACTGTCAAAAAACTGAAAAAAATGTACAAAATTTGCTCAACAATTGTTGGAAACTGTCAAAAACTGAGAACCGTTTAAATTTACTCAAAAATTATTCGACATTCAAAAATGGTTATATAATTTAAAAAACCATAAAATTGGTATGAAAATATCAAGAAATGCTGAGAATATAAAAAACTATTAAAAATTGTTAGAAACTGTCAAAAATTTGTAAAAATTATGAATATTGTTAAAGTTAATAATGTTAGAACGGATCTTGGCGTTTTCTTATGGGATTTAGATGGGGAATGGGGAGGAAGTATTGATGCCCATGCACAAATTGTCAATTCTAATAATTTAGAAAAAAATCCAAAAACTGTTAAAAATTGATAAAAATTAAGAAAATTATTGAAAGTTGATATCAACTGTTCAAAATTGCTGAAACTAATCAAAAACTTAAAAAATTTGTTAAAAAGTGTCAAAAACTGTCAAAAATTGATAACAATTATGAAAGTTGTTAAGAATTGATACCAACTGTTACAAATTGCTGAAACTAAATGAAAATGTTCAAAATATATTAAAAAGTTTTAAAAACTATCAAAAATTTGTAAAAATTATGAAAATTGTTAATGCAATTATGCTGGAACGGACCTTGGTATTTTCTTATGGGACTTAGATGGGGAATGGAGAGGAAGTCTTGATGCCCATGCACAAAATGTCAATGCTGATAATTTTAAAAAAAAATGTGTTTTCCGGAAATAAATTCGCTGCCACTCAGAACAGATGGACAATTTAGATTAAAAATAAATGATGATCACCATGTGGGCTCAACTATATTAGAAAATATTAAAAGATTGAAAGAGTTTTTTATTGGACTGTATGCACTTAATTTATCTGGGGGTAATGAAAAAAATATTTCTTTTATTTGCATATCTGAATATTTGGTTTTGTTATCTGCAAATATTTCAATTGGAATCAAAAGAAAATCTAAAAGTTTATTGGAATTAAAAGGGTGGAATGGTTCAGAATTCTAGTAGTTACTATACAGTCCATTTCTTTTTTCATGTCTTAACAATGCTATAATATAAACCGTAAGATGATTAAAGAGGCAAGATGTTAAATATTTTGGAGAGCATTAGATTGATCGGAAAAAATCTATAGGGACTCTCACCCTTCTGGAGTTCTACAGGCAAAACCGTTTTTTACGCAAAGAATTTTGAATAAAAAACATATCAGAAAATAGTTAAGTTATTGTATTGTATTGTATTGTACCAATAAATCTTCGATAGGACGTTTTATGTCTTAACTACCACCATCAACTTTTTTTTTAATACCGACCTATTTTTTATTACAAAAATTTATAAACCGTTAAAATTCAAATTAAGTGATAAATCATATTTGTCATTTTAACGACGTTTTATCTGAAATAACTAACATCATCAGAAACACAAACTTTTAATAGCGGTCCGACCGTAGTTATTTTGTAAATTGATATAAGTCAATTTTAGTACTTTCGGTTTGAAAACTTTTTACCGAAAATTATAAAAGAACAATCGAAAAACCTTTACAACAGGTTATTCTACTAAATTTAAAATTTTTATAGTAAATGGTTATTGATTTTTGGTCAGTGATTTCCACCTTATATGTATTATTACTTTTATTTTTATTTTCAAAGATTTAAGATTTTATTTACATGCAGGTTTATTAACACCGTGGCAATTTTCATTAAATCCCGAAGAGAGAGACAGATAAAATAAATCCCCAAGTACACATGTCTGTCGTACCTTAAGTTTCTCCGTAATTCCACCTAACAAACAACTAATCTCCATCATGAAGAGCTATAATTCAAGCTGAAGTGTTCGAGTCCAAGTGCGAAGAGACGTTCCACAAAAGCCGAGGGAATATCACTATTGCTATTCGAATTCACAAAAACAATGGACAAGTAGCTGTATATTACGGTAAATAGGAGGATACTTAACACCCCTCGCGGATTGAATCTTTCTAGACAGTGCCGGCCTTCAATTAAAAGCACAGAATATTTGTTGTTGGTTATAATCTACAGTATTATTAATAATTATTATAGATAGACACAGACTTTTTAATCGTTTAGAATGTGACGCAGATTTATTTGAGCGTAAACGGCGCTTTAAAATGTATATAAACAGTTTAAGAGCCGTGAATTGCTCAATTATTACATAACGCGCTTGTTTTTTCAAAAATGACTTTTAAATGTACAGTAAATATTATTATAAAGTTGTTAAACCATAAAAAATTGCTTACGGTTTATATATTGATTTCCTTTTTTTGTTCTATTTAGAAGTCGGTGAAAATACAGAAAAAATGCAGTTTCCTAATGAATGTTATTATTAGGGAAAAATTGTTTTTCAAAAACTCTAGTTTGTAACAAATTGAAGGTTTATTTTTATTATTTTTTCAATTTCTACCAGTAATTTTAATTTCTTTGTTATTTTATCAATTTGTTATGTAGACAACCAACAATATTGTGTAGACAACCAACAATGTTTGTTTGTGGTTGCCTACTTTAAGGTGCCGGATCATTTTATTTGGGTTGGTGACACTGAGAGGTTCGTAGGAATGAAAAAGAAGAAGAGGATTGGGGTTTTTTTAGGCGGGATTATTTGATTACTATGTTTTTAGCTGTTGAGAGATGGGATAAGATTAGGGTTGAAATTTTGTGTTTGTTATGTGATTTTATTTTGTGAAATATAAAGAAATACGATTATCTTCGTTTTATTTGATACGACGCCCGGAGGCCCCAACAATTATGATATTGTAATGGGTTTTCTTTTGTTTCTAGCAATTTCTGGTAGTTTTTAACAAGTTTGAAAAATTTTTGTTTATTTTTTTTTATTTCCAACCATTTTTTGAATTTTTTTTAGTGATTTTTTAACGGTTTCTTTTTTATAACAATTGCCAATCGTTTGTTTTTTACCAATTTTATAGTTTTTGAAAATTTTAAACAAATACATTTTTCTTTAGTTTCAGCAATTTTTAACCGTTGACATCAATTTTAACAATTTTCTTAATTTTTGCCAAGTTTTTTACAAATTTTGTTTATTTTTCTTTAGTTTCAGCAATTTTTAACAGTTAATATCAATTTTTGAACGTTCTTCTCTAATATCAGCAATTTTTAACAGTTGATTTCAATTTTAACAATTTTCCAAATTTTTAATAATTATTGAAAGTTTTTGAAAATTTTTAACAAATTTGAACATTTTTTTTCAGTTTCAGCAATTTTCAACAGTTGACATCAATTTTAACAATTTTCTGAGTTTTTGCCACTTTTTGACAGTTTTTGAAAATTCTAACAAATTTTGAACGTTCTTCTCTTATTTCAGCAATTTTGACAGTTGATATAAATTTTAAGAATTTTCCTAATTTTTACCAATTATTGAAAGTTTTTGAAAATTTTTAACAAATTTTAACCATTTTTCTTCAGATTCAGCAATTTTTAACAGTTGATATAAATTTTTATAATTTTCCTAAATTTTACCAATTTTTGACAGTTTTTGAAGATTTTTTTAACAAACTAGGAACATTTTTCTATAGTTTTTTCACAGTTTCTAATAATTTTTAGCAAATTTTAAACATTTCTCTTCGGTATTTGACAGTCTAACTACTTCTAATACTTTTTTAATTTATTAATAATTTTTGACAGGTTCTACCAGTTTTTGAGCAAATTTTAACCGTTTCTTATTTTGACTATTTCCAAGAATTTTTGAACAACTTTGGAATAATTTTCACCATTTTTTTTTAGCAATTTTTGACAGCTTTAAACAATTATTGTTGGTTTTTATGGTTCCGTACGCCAATGGATCGAAACGGAACCCTAGCTCTCACTCGCGTGTCCGTCCGTCCGCCCGCCCGTCCGTCCGTCCGTCCGCCCACCCGTCCGTCCGTCCGTCTGTCACACCGGTCTAGCGGCTAAACCGTTGGAGCTACAGTCTTCAAATTTTCACAAAATGTACGTCTGGTTGACCCAAAGCCACATAAATTATCAAAAATATTTGTAATAGTTTTCAAGGGGGGCTCCCATACTGCTAAAAGGGGGCGCTGAAAAAAAAATTTGGCCTACCCCATCGAGTGAGGTATCGTTGAATAGAGCTCATTGAGTAGATAAAAGCCATATTTTTTGTTTTAAAAAATATTGCAAAACGTATGGATGAGAAGCCTCCAAAGTCAGCATTTTTTACAAAATTTTGTTTTAAATTTCCATTGACCTATGAACTTGAAATTTGGTGATAATATTTATTGTTACGTATATTTTACCAACAAATACCAAATAAGATATTTTCATTGGCATTCCTTCATTTTTAGGGTATTCCGTACCTTTGTATTTTTGCGAATTGTGATATTCGAAATTTTATTATTTTTATCTGTGCAATCGTATTAGTTTTATTAAAAAACGCATTTTTCATCTAATAAATTTTTTCTATCTTTATCGGTTACGTTGATATTAACAAATTTGTTTGTTGCAGTTCAAAATTTGTTAATATATCTAAGTATATATACGGATTGTGATATTCATAATTTTTTTTTCTTCGTCGAACACACATGCGCCAGGTTATTTTTCTTTTCACTTCTTCAAATCTTTTTACGAAGTATTTTTGACTTATTAGTTCAATTAAAATTTTAAAGCCCGTTAATAATCCTGCCTCTGCACAGCTGGTTTATATTCTACATTTAGTACGGAACCCTAAATGTGCGAAGTCTGGCACGCACTTGACCGATTTATTTAAATCATTTAACAATTTGTTGACAGTTTCTAATAATTTCTGTGCATATTTTAACCCCTTCACAGTTTTCGGCAGTTTTTAAATTTTTTTGAGCTAATTTTTTTTAATTATAATAATATAATAATAATAATAATAATTTTTATTCATCAACTGAAAGAACATTAACCATTTTTTGATAGTTTCTAATAATTTTTGAGCAAATCTTGAATTTGAATGTTTTACGTCATTTTTTTACAATTTTTGACAGCTTTAAACAATTTTTGTGGTTTTTTAAATTAACTATTCAATTTTTTATAATTTCTAACAATTTTGGACACATTTTAACCGTTTCTAACAAATTTTTGAATAAACTTAAATGTTTTACGGTGTTTTTTTAAACAATTTTTAGCTTCAAACAATTTTTATGATTTTTTTAAATTATTTGTCCATTTTTCACAGCTCGCGTCATTTTTTTAGCATTTTTTAAACTATTTAACCATTTTTTGACATTTTTTAAACAATTCTTGAGCGAATTTTAAACTTTTTCATATGTGGACAGTTTCCAACAATTTTTGAACGTTTTTCTTTATTTCTTTACATTTTCAAACAATTATTGGTTTTTAAATTATTTTACCATTTTTTGATAGTTTCTAACAATTTTTAGCAATTTTAATCGAGTTTTCAGTTTTTAGCAATTTTTACAGTTTCCAATAATGTTTCACAATTGGTGAATGTTTTTTTAGAAATTTATTGATTTAAGTATCTAATAATTTTTAAACAATTTTCTTCAGTTTTTGTCAGTAACTACTAATCTTTAACGATTTTTTAATTTTTTTTAGCTGTTTTTGACAGTTTACCACCGCGGGAGTTATTGAGGAACGATGGGGGCATGACGGTACTTTTAGGCACTATCTGAACCTGGCTCAGACAGATGGTTCCACAGGAATCAGAAAAAAGTACTCCCAACCTGTCGGCCATCTTGAGTGAGTCCATGATCCGAAAAACTGCTACCGCAGGAGATATTCAAGATGGCCGACCAGCTGAGAATAATTTTTTTCTGGTTCCTGTGGAACCACCCGAGTGGCGCAAGGTCAGAGCGGGCCTTATTATAGAAAATATCAGTCAATTGTTTTGTTTTTATAAGTACCTGGTATTTTCGCATGTTTATGGCCCTGGTATTTTCCTGGCCGCTATTTGACTTAGCCGTTATCTTCAGTTTCATATTGGTAGTAGTGAATCCAGTGATCTAGTCTTGAACGAGCTAATTTAGCAATAAATGAGTTTAATGTTTATTGTTTTTGTATCCAAAAACAAGGTATTTATTTTGTTCAACGATACCAAGACGTTGAAAAATAGTCGGCTATTTTTGTTGCGTCTGAACTTCGAGAATATTTTAATATTATTAATGTTAAAATTATGGCGAATCAAATCGTAAAATATTCGAGAAATTTAGCATCAGTAAAAATAGCAGAGTATTAATCAAGGTCGTGCTATATTTAGGAAGATTATTTCCCTTGAAAATTAAATTAATTGCTGATAAGTAAATTAGAAAAAAACTTTATTAACAGAACACAAACATCAGGACTACAACTAAAATAAAAATAATAAGAAATTAAATCGAATATTAATTAAAGGTAAAAACACAAAAAAGTGACAGAAATATTTGACATTTTTATATTTCTCTAGGGAGATATTGGGTCTAGTGAAATAGTTGCTGATATTTGATTCCAATTGGTCAGAATTTAAAAAATTGTGACATTTAATCGGTTGGTATAAATCAAGGGAAATAATCTAAAAATAATCCCTTATACTTGTCCAACTATCGGGTCCAAATTTCGGTATACCGGTCCAGATATGAAATCTTCGAGAGACAAAAAGAGCCCCTCCGAAAAGAGAAAAGACAAAGTATTCCAAATGGAAAGGCTGTCGCATTATACGCGGTTAAATTTGTTTGGTGAGTAATAATACGGGCGACAAACGAAAAAGAACAGAAAACGAATTATTTTATTCTCAAGTTTTCGAATTGAGTCGATCTGTTGATGTCACTTTGATGCCGTTTTTTGTTATTAAGAACGATATAAAGAATTTTTTGGATATTGACGTATTTACTAAAAGTATAGCTTCTATTTATCTAACTATCTAAATAATAGTTTTACCAGTTGAGCATTCCCAAGACAAACTTTTAATATAAAAATGTTATTAATAATATTTTAGATACATACACACTGTATAAAACATTTATTATCTAATAACATTATAATATAAAATTTTAAGGATCTAACCTTTGGGTGCGTTCACGTAATATTAAGTTAAGAGATAACAAAAATTAACAGCTATTTTTACGTCCCATATTTCATGGGCTTAAATCCTCCTTATATCACATGAGCTTCTTATAGCGGGAAAAGTCTCTTTTTGTTGGCTCGCAAGAAAAACGAGTGTTCAAAAAGATACGGGATATCAGCTTTACTAAATGGGTACAATAGTCAGGATGTTTTTTGAAATTTTTATCTCTATTCAAAGACATTCTTATTAATAAATTTATATAGGTTATATCTTACATAATACCTACTCGACTTTTTTTAAATTATTTCACATTTCTTTATTAAGACGAAAAAAAAACGCATTTCAACCGTTAATCGGTAGTTGCTCTAATAAAATTAATTAACCAGCAAGTCAGTACTTATAACGCGTAGTTGCTTATCATGTCAAAACGTATTAAACATGAACATGAACATTAAACATGAACATGTTACATGCGAGCCGTGTTTAACGTTCAGAAGCCACCTTCGTTCCTATGCTGATGGTGTGAATGAAGCGTCCTCGACGTCGGTATTGGCGTCGGCGTCGCTTTGGCACGACATAATCTGATCACTACGATACAAGTCACTCAATAGAAATTGCCATGTTAAACGATATAAAATATCTAATGATTTAGTATGATTACTTTATCTTCAAATATTTTAATAATTTATTGCTTCTTAAAAAAATGTATTTCTTAATTTATAAAATTTAGAGAAACAAAGAAAACCGCGTTGGAAACAGACACATGATAGACTGTATAATATTTTTTTGTTTCTATTTATTTATGATAAAATTTCAAAAGTTCCCAAATTTTAAAATAACAAAATTTGACATTAATAACTTCTGTAAGGCGCAAAACATTTTAACGAGTTTGCAAAAGGAAAAACCCCCGTAAGTAAATAGTCTAGCAGTCCGAGTACAGTTATAGGAAATGTGAAGTGTTAGACAGAGAACGTATCTAACGAAGTTACCGTAATAATTAAAATATATAAATTCGCGCACGGCACTGGACTAAAATTAACTTAAAATTATAGGAAAAGCAACTTTCCTTCGATAAGGTCAGTCGTACCAGTTAAACCTCTGTACAACGGATGGAGACACTCTTGCCCGTGCTTCTTCGACGTCGAAATTCCTATCGAGTAATACGGTTCAATCCGTTGTCATCAGTCGCAGTGGTAGTGGCAGTCTAAGGTCCAGTGGCAGTCCGAGTTGGAGCACGAGCCGAGAACTAGATTCAGTACCTGTTCAGCCATCAGCGACCTTTACAGAGAGGTCAAACTAAAGGGAGTGAAGTTCCATTGTATCCGATCCGTCAGTCCGACTATCACGCCAGCTTGGCAGACATGCCTTTACCGTCTGGCACGACGGACACTCTAAGATCCGGGATATCTAGTTATTCAACGCAGTGGAGCAAGTAAAGACCGGCCTTCTAGCCGCTAATACCATAACACCCCTGGAGATTTTTTTTTTCACTGACGCTGGCCTTCATACAATAAACGGAAGGTGGCATATGAGGCAATTCAAAACCTGCACTAATGCGCCAAACGACCGTTTGAAGACGCAAAGAGTACACTATCAGGAAAATATAAGCTCATAAGTAGGAAAATTTGTCTAAATCAAAGTCACGCGTCACCGCTCTTATCAGATTAGAGATAACGTCGGCTCTGGTATTCGGGTACTTCAGCACCATCTGGTCTGACAGCAGACGTAGACATATCTTAGAAAGTTGAAGAGTAGACCAAACGGTGCTGAAGTACCCGAAGCCCAAAGCCTACGTTATCTATAATCGGACAAGAGCGGTGACGCGTGTCCTTAATGTGGATAAATTTTTGAGCTTGGATTTTCTTAACAGATGCATTTTCTCTTTTTCTCTCTCTTATACGTTAAATTCCCTATACCTATACTTACGTCGTTACACAAAAGCAACGAGCGTCGTAATAAATACGTTTCTGTGAAAATCACCTAACCTAAGCTAACCTAACCAAATATCTGTAAACAACTCCTTCTAGCAGGCTTTCCAGGATGTAGGGAAGTTCAGTTTATATCTCACAGAATGATGAACTTACCCAAAATTTTTATCAAAACCATAACATTCTACGCGCGTTAGCCGTTGTACACCAGAATGATGATCTCCTTTCTTCTTCTAGTCACGGACATTGCCGCCTCCTCAAAAAGAGCCCCGTAGCCAAACTTTGATAAAAATAAGACAATACAAGAAAATTGAACGAATAAGAAGAGAGATCCAGCAACGTCGAATACCTACTTGCAGAATATCATATAAAATGTGCACTCGATATATATAGACCACCTTCCGGTTATAGGGTGAAGGTCATTTGCACGGGCAGCGTCAGTGGAGGAGAAATACTCCAGGGGTATCAAAAAAATTACTTGCCCTACTGGGTTGAGTACCTTGGTATTTATGCTGCTGAAATTTAAAAGGCACACCAAATAAAATCAACAGGTAAAAAGAAAATCAATGCCGGAGCAAAATTAGTAACAACTGACCGTGTGCCACCTATTTTTTTTAATCTTTTAATTTAATATTTGTATTAGCTAGTCGACACTGTAAAAAATTAAAATTTTAATTTTATTTTGTAAATAAGACACGACCACCTAATAGCGGTCCAGGCACAGGGCATTCTGATTGCATAATTGGGAATAAAATATATATAACAAAAACAAAAAAAAAAACAAAACAAAAATTCAATCATCCCGGAACAAAAAAGGCAGAATGATAAAATATACCTAAATAACTTATTATATTCTTTGGAATATGAATAGGAACACGTAAACCTTGTAACTATAAATAAAAGAATGAAACAATAAATAACTACAAATTGAAGAAACAGCAAACAAAACTATTTTTTGAATGGAACTCACGAAAACACGAATTCAAGCAAAGTCCAGGTTCATTTGGACAAAGCGGACAATAATAAATTGAATCCTTGAAACGATACTTTAAGTTGTAAAAAAAAATATAATTAATGTGATTAAGTTCAAATTATATTATGGGTTCGTTCCACGAATAGAATTTGAAATATATCAGAAGTAAAATATTAAATGAAAAAAAATGTGGACGCCAGTCAGGTGATTTCTTTTGATGTGATTAGAAACAATTGACAAAAAAACTATAATATATTTAAAAATCCGCCCTTTCTTTTTTTTTGGGTTAAGGAAATTAAACTCAAATGAAACGTTATATTTGTTTAGTTTACGATAGTACTATTCAGAGATTTTTTTTTCTTTTTTCATAAAAACTCTTAGCTTCATTAAGGTAGAGGGTCTTGGTGTTGTAGGCGTAAGCTGTCCTGTTCCAAGCTGTCCCGTCTCAGTTGTCCTGAAAAAAAACTTCTTGGACCAGGCAAACTTGACCGTCAGACGAGAGAACCAGCAGAAAATCAACAATAACCAAAAAAACCCCTATAAATAAAGGGGAGACAAGAAATAAGTCTTCAGTAGAAACCAGTGGCGATATAAAGATATACAAAGTCTACTATTGGTATTAAATAGATAAAGAAAATAAGAAGGTTCTTATCATGGGTAGGCATTTTTATAGGAATGCCAAGAGAAGAAATAAGAAAGGGAACATCGAGCGAATATGAAACTATGAAATATACGGAGTAGAGGAATAATGCAAATACAGGGTGGCACAAAAAAACGTAACATCCTTCTATAGTCATACAGGTTTCTTTTATTGTTTTTATTCCTTTTCTTGTAAACGATGGTCTTTCCATTTAATCACACAAATTCCTTGTACAATGCTATTAGTTTACTTTTTTTCAATTTCTTCTACATACCTTTGTCTACGTAGCAAAATCCTTATTCAATTTTACGCTGTTATAAAAGTTATCTATGCATGAATAACGAATAACCATTATCCAATTTTTCTGCCAACACAACTTTCTCGGTATGTCCTTTCCCAGATAACACAGAACTGCAGAACTGCAGAACCAGCATATATCATTAACTTAAGAGCAGTGCCGTTATTTTCACACAAAACATAAAGATTGATACCAAATTTATGTTTATTGCCTTTTGTGTACTGGCAAAATTTTAAGTGGTCCCTCCATAAAACCATAAATTCGTCAACAGATGTAGGATGATAAATTTCAACCATTTTATTATTATAACAATTTATCAAAGGCATAAATTGTCCAACTGAGTTTGAGGTGTTTGATTCTCTGTATCCTCAAACTGTGAACTTCTCAAAATTAGCAAAAGCGGATTACGGCTCATAAAAGAATAAAAAAAAGTTAGGTAGAACAAATGATTCTTTTTCCAGTAGTCTTTCATTCTGTTAAGTCTAATTGTTTCCATATGATCAAGTTATCCGAGAAAAATTATCCTCATAGCCGGGTGAACGCCACTGGAGCGGCAGCGGCAGTGAATGTGTTAATATCAAACCAAATCCGCAAGAAAGGCAGGTACCTTGTTTGATCTTTCGATTTCGGTTGCAGTATGCGGTCGGTCCTCTGTTGTCTGGTTAGCTGTATACGGTCGTTCTGGTCAGGCCCCTCTGCGTTTGCGTTTGACTTCGCTTCCTTTGGTCTTCAGCTTGACCTATCTCTAAAGGTCGATCAAGTGCACGGATGGGTTCTGTAGCTATGACTGCGACTGCCACTGGAACTCCTACTGCCACTGCAACCGATGACAACGGAATAAATCGTTCTACTCGATAAGAATCTCGGCGTCTTAGAAGCACGGATGAGAATGTCTCCATCTGTCGGGCGGAGGTTTAACTGGTACGATTGACTTTATATTCGAGGCTTCTGTCGTGCGCGATTTAATTTCATTTTAATTTAATGGAGATTTTTACCTAAACATATGTAACATATTGTAACGCTAAAATTACACTACTATTTGGGCGCTATAATTAAATAACAATTTAACACGTTGAGTGCTTATTTTGTAACATTAAAAAAAAAGTAAATTTTATAAAGTGCAACAATTTTTTAACAGTATTAATTACTGTTTTTAATTAAATAACAATTTAACTATAAATAATAAAAGTTCGCTTTTAATAAAATTCATGGCGTAGTACATTTTCTCGAATACCTTCAATTCCATTCAAATATTTTCTATTGAAATATTTAAAGCTACGCCGTCAGAATAGCAGCAAGTCTTTAATTCCAAAATGGCGATGGAGTCAATATCGCGGGAACGATCCACTTGCACCTTCTCCACTATCGCAATCTTACGAAGTGCATATCTCTGTGCCTGTAAGGACGTACCGAAAACGGCAATGGGATATTATGTTTGGAAAAATATCAAAAAAAGATCGAAATTCACGATCCGGGCATAATAGCTGTAGTCATCATGATGGTGTCTGACCGGTTGTGAGAGTTCTCCAGCCGTGACACTTCAAAGATACAGTGTCGTACACATCATTTAAACATTGAAATTTGTTATTATTCTAATATTAAAAATTTATATTAATTTTATCTTTACAAATTCTTACTTCAAACATCTTACAAAATTACCGGTATAAGAAGTTTAACCCACCTAAAAATGTCTAGATTGGTTAAATGTATGATTGACAATACTGTCGATTTCGAAATAAAGCCGTATGTCTAATTCAGGTCAAGTTCAACATAACATATGCCTGCTTCAGTGGCGTACAGTTATTTTTTCAATATGATCTAGGAAAGTCTAAAGATTATCCTGTTTTAATATGTACATGTATTTCAATAAATAATGCAATTTTGCACAATGTTTACCATGTTATACTTTTTAAAACACACTATAGATATGTTAAGTATTTTTTTTTAGCCAGGGAATGTACGAACACATTGGATATATAACAAAATATACAGATTGTCTCACTAAATAATTGTCATGCACATTTCTTTACTCTTGTAATAAAGGCTAAATAAACACAGAGATATAAAAATAAAGATACAAATAAGTATACATATACATTCAAGTAACTATAAAATTTTCATATTTTCATATTTCAAATTAAATATCATTTCGGGACATCCGTTATTAAGTTAAAGGAGTTCAGACTGGAAATACCAACATAAAGACACGTTCCAAAAATCAGCAAAAAAATATAAAAAACAACATATTCCGGCGCATTTAAAACAAAACAGAAAACTAGAATGCGGCCATATTTTGTCTGCAAAATGCAACAGATGGGTTTCGCGAAAAAACAATTCACATTCAATTTTTCTGAATTTTAAAAAAAACATTTTTTGACATTTGAATGATTTTTCTTAGGAACCCAGACAAGTCTATGAGCCAACTTTTAAGAAAATCCCCAGAGCTGTTCTTAAGATTCCTGTAATATTTAATTATGCGAGAATTTTAAATGAATTTTTCTACTAATAAGAAAAAAATATGGTATGCATCTTTATTATTAACATTTTTGAAATTATTTTTTTAATTCCATTTTACTGAATTCTGTTGCTAATTAAAAACACCGCAATATATTTTAGTATTTTGTCAAAAATATTTTTTAAAATGGCAGTGATTTTTTTTAATTTAAACCCTATTCAGTTTCGACCTTCTTACAATAGAATGATCGAAAATAATACGGTTTCCCGTTCTAGATACGAGAAGAGGATAGGCGAAAGAATTTTTGAAATCGAACGACTGGTTCTTGAGTTACTATCTCCACAAAATATCCATTCAGACCGACAGATATGAAATATTTTCACTTAATCGTGTCGTGGGTGGTTTAAAACGTCGAGAAAAGTCATTTTAAGCAAAACAAAATTTTAAAATATTTTAATGAAAATGGAAAACGGCACTGAAATGTGATGTAGAGTAAATAAGTAAACAAAAATCTTGCGCAGAACCAACAACTAAAGGGTATTAGCGTCCAACTTCGTTATTAATATTCAGATTTTGACAGGACAAACGGCATTCTTAAGATGTCTAAAAATCCTGGTTTATCTACTGGTTCGATTTTGTTTAGAACTTTTTAGGAGTACCACCTTTTGATGGCGCTGTTTAGAATTTTAAGGACACTTTTCGTCAAATGGGGCCGTTGTTTTTTGTGTGGACAGTGTAAAGCTGCAGATTCGAGCAATCATCTATATTCAGTACCTAGAATATAATGTGTTTATAGTTTACTATGAGCTATGTATGCGCCATCTGAAATTTCTAATCTGAAGCTGTAATAATTTCTCAAACTTAGTCTAAATCAAGTTACAGGTATAAGTAGAAACACCAGGGTTTTAGACATCTTAGGCATTATATTAAAAATGTTTAAAAATCATGGGCAATGGCTCACACATTAAATACGTAAAAGAATCAATAAAGTGACCCATAATTTTTACTTTCTCGCTAACAAGGTACAATACTTTCTCTAAAATATCAAACATTTATACTTAGCTGTTTACATAATCAGGCTTAATGTTATTGAGGCAGATTTAAGAACTGAAGGGTGCAAAATTAATCGTCAAAATATGTAGTGTGGTTCTACCCTCAAAAATGCCAAAAGCGCAATAAGTTTTAAAAAATGTTTAGATTTTGATGAGTGATGGCTCAAACCTTGATAGTGTAACACTAAAAATCTCTTATAGGTATATAAAAAGTGTCAATTAGTTTTCTTTTATTTGTAAATTATATAGTTGGTAAAGATTCTTTTTTATTTTGTTAATTTTTCTTTCGTATTTTATTTTTTTAATAAAAAAACGCTTAAAATTTTATTAGTCTATTTTAATTTTTCCCAACCAAGAGGGAAAGGGAAAACATAAAAGGCTCTGAAGCCATCCAAAAGAATCGATCATACCGTTTGAACTATTGAATAAAAAGAAAAAACCCCCCTCATCCTCTAAATCCTGTCTGTAAGGTGAAGACCCTCCAACATGGCGGGGGCACGAACCACCCATTTTGTCTGGAAATTGGCCGTTTCATTCCAGAAAGTTCTGCAGGGGAACAAGTTCATTTATGTTCCAGTGCCTGGCTGCCAAAGTCGTTAATTTCAATTACTACTGTGGGTTTAGTAGTTATTACACGAGTGACGAAAGTTATAAAGTAGAAAATTTTAATAAAAATACAACTTTAACTAGTAGGTTAACTACATTTAATGAATTTATACTGAAGCATAGGCTGGAGGTGGTTCAGCACGTGGTGAATAAAGCCGATGAACGGGCTGTGACATGGGGAGCTATAGTATTTGTGGATATTAAAAACGCTTTGAATACAGCAAAATAAAGTAAAATTATCACTAAGCTTGAAAAATTGCAGATGAGCAGGTACGTGAGGAATTCAATCACCAGCTGAAAGATAGACAAAATTCTTGAATTGCACTATTTACATGTGCCGTTTGTAGAGCTGTTCATTTAGAATTAGTGAATTCCCCTTTTTTCTATTAGCTTTAAGAAAATTTTCAGCTCGTAGAGGAAGAGTCTTTACTATCTACTCAGATAATAGAGGAAATTTTGTGTGTGCCTATCGTATGAGAAAATTTTAGAATATTGCACTGTGAATAGAATAAAATAGATATTCAATCATCCAACCGCTGCCTGGTGGGGAGAATGGTGCGAACGTGTAATTCGTATCATCAAGGATCTTCTGCAGAGAATTTTAGGAAAAGCTATTGTAAATTATGAAGAACTACTTACTATTTTATGTGATTGTGAAGCAGTAATAAATAAAAGACCTTTGACATAAAATTCACATAATGAAAATGATTTAATTCCTTTAACTCCTTTTATGTTCATCAGTGATATTGCCAATAGTGACATACCTGAAGTGAATGAAATAGATGGACAAACATAGATATTTACAAAATCTTAGAGATTGCTTCAGAATACTCTTCAAGAAGGAATATTTAGTGCAAATGGTCAATACTGGTCAGCGAAAGCCACCTGAACTAGATATTGGTGAAATTTTTCTTATTGGTGATGAAAATAGCAAAAGAATTGATTGGTGACTGGGAAAAATACTAGAAAAATATCCTGGAAAAAATTGAATTTCAAGAGTCGCCGAAGTGCAAACAATAAATGGTATACTTGTACGTCCTTTTTAACGTTTGTTTCCCATGAAAATTAATATTTCAGTAGACTCGAGTCCTGAAAAGGAAGGCAGCGGAAAGAAGAGAAAGAGGAAGCTAAAGAACGTGAAGAAAGCGAGAAAGAAGAGAAAACTGTAACTAGGAGAGGACGTATAATGAAACCACTAAAACGTTATGGTATCGATTAATTTTGTTCGGGCAGAGAATGTTGGAAATAAAATATTTTAATGTTAGATAATTCTCATCTTCTGGAAATCCGGTCCACATACATTTGGTAGGATTTTCGTTAAGACTGTAGTTTTCCGAACGGTTTTCTCACATATTTTGTTCGCGTGCACCTCGAAGCAGATATATTGCCTTCTCCTTGCCCTCCTGCGCATAATTGCCTCAGCCTTTTGGGGAAGCGATCTATAATTCGTTTTCCTTCATCCATATAAAGACTCATTCAAGGGCGAGGTTGGTATTACTCATGAGGAGCTCTTTTTTCTTGGTGGTCACCGTCAGGATCAGATCATCTGCGTTAGTGTAGCATCCTTGCGGTAAATCCAGCCGCAGCACTCCGTCGTATATTATCCCTGGATCTTCTAGTAAGAGAGCGGGGGAGACTTGATGCTATGGCTGAGGTAATTATAGCATACAGAAGGAGAAAAAGGAACACAACGATGCAAGAATGGCAGGAAATGTGGCAACAAAACTAGCAAAATGCACAGTAGACTAATACCTGACATTGGGAAGTGGGTCGAGTATAAGTTCAGGACCCTAGACTACTTCTGTACTCAAGCAATGTCCGGACTTGACTCCTTCCAAGCTTATACACTGAGAATCAGCAAATCGGAGGATGATAAATTTATATATTGTTAGGAGAGGCCGGAGCAAATTTTGTTCTTCTGTATCAGATTTAAAGATGGCATGACTATGATAAGAAACATAATGAGCCAAAGGAGCAACAAGACAGGGTCTCACAAGCAGGCCGGGTGTGCGTTAATGCACTTTTCTTAAATAACAATTCTTCGTATGTAGTATGCACAAAAAAAACTAAGTACTTTCTATTTGAAGCGTAAATACCGTTACCATAAAAATAGGACCCGGTTTACTCTTGACTCACCCAGTAACTTCTTGCAATTTTGGTAATATTCGTGGTCCATTGAATAACAGAAGTATAAGTGAACATTTATGTGACAAATAAAACGATTATGAATAAATTGTACTAAAAATATGTAATTTTAAAATTCAATACCATATAGAAAAAGAACTGTCCATTATTGATTGGACACATTTGATCAGGATGGTCAAAATTACAATGTATCAAAAATTTAGAGTATTTGGATTTTCTACTTTTTTCAATAAGTAACGTTTTCGTTTTTGAATTAGAATCTTTTTTAATAATTTTGTAAAAAACTAATGTAGGTCTTTGATAATTAAAAATATCATTTTTGCTAACTTTTAGATTTATTATTAATAATAATTACTTACTTAATTGAAATCTAAAATAAAAAAAGAATAATTTTTCTTACCTTATAAGAACTATTAATCTAAGTAAAACTAGTGCTTCATCAGCAAAGAACATCCCTAAGTGGTGCCATAACATTTTACGGATTTAATATTTCATAAAAGTTAACTTTAACATTAATGTCTTGGCCACTTTTCTTAACTTCGGCGTGTATAATGCTATATGAAGAGCTAAGCCAGAAGAGGAACAATCATCAAATTGTAATCAGAGAGCTCAGAAAGCGCAGTAAATCATAGTCGACGGCGGCGTCGAGCGACTCGGCCCAGCTGTTGTCAAAAAAGGGGACCGAAGGGGGTGCAGGAGGACGAAAGCATCTCGGAAGGATATTATCTGCTTGCCTACTTTCGGCAATGTTTTTGTAATGTTCCTTCCTAATTTCAATTTGTGACGGATTCAGTCATTTTTGATTTGGTTGATTAATTGTGTCGAGCATTATGAATAGCACTGAGTGAAAGTTATTTTTTAATTAAATAAAAATTATAATTGTCACAATAGGATATTTAAAAATAATATACAGGACGTAACAATAATAAAATTTAAAAAAATAAGTACCATAGTATTTTTTTATATACACAAATATTTGGCGTAAAAATAATACTTTTTTTTAGATATAAAAATAATACATATAATACTTAAAACTATGATATTTTATATTTAGAATCCATATAATTTGAAATTTAAGGTTGAATAGATTTGTCTATCAGAATTTTATTGCTCGGCCCTAATTCCGATTTCCATTTTAGTAATAAAACGGATTTGGTCGGTTTTGCGGTCTGACTCGACCACACGAACATCATTGGATACACGATATATAGATGGAAGTAAAAGTCTTCAATTGTCAGGGCTGCGTATATTCAGATAAAGTATTCGTCCAGTTAAAGATTTTGCACAAATCGAAATGGTATCTAAAAGTAGTTTTAGAATATAGTTATGAAAATGATCAAATTTTAGAATAATGTGGAATATCACTTTAAATTTTTATGGTTTGAGAAACGTAATTTTAGATGAACGACATAATCCTAAAAACATTAAAATATCAAAGCTTGAAAGAAAAAAATATTGAGTCCGTTGAAACTCTGACCGCGAATGACCCACTTGCGTCCTGCTTTCTACAAAAATAAGGGATACTTGCGTCCCTCGAATTATGTACTTATTTAAGAAAAATACAAAAAATATCATTAGATAAGACGATAAGATTAAATAGCTTTGGGGTCAAAAAATAGTCAGTCAACCCCAGACTATTTATGACTTAAGATACTATAGTCAGGGACAAAAAAGTCGAAATATTTTTAGACAGATTTTAGAAGTAAAAGGCCCAAATTTTCGATAACATTTCCACATATTTTTAATTTTTCAAATAACTTTTTGTTTTTAACTAGAATTTTTTTTGGAAGTCTTCTTTTCACCACTACCCTGTTTTCAATTTTTTCAAAATCGTTGTTAAATACCAATTTAATAATCTTTCCTAGTATTTGCACTGGTGTTATTGCTTTATCTTATGATCGAGTCATAAGCTTACTTCAAGTTAATAAATAGCCATTTAAAGTCCAGTTGCTGCTCATAGAAATTGTTTTGTATTATTGTTATCACTTTTTAAGTGAAAATTCGGTCTCGGTCAAAATGAATGAAATGTTGGTCTCTCGTATATCTTGAGATGGCGAACAACATTTCTCAGGGTCAATTTTGACCTCTTAAGGTATAAAGGATATTTTTTATTACATAGAATTAACGTGTAACTTGAATTTTCTTATTTTATATTTTCCTTCTTCTCCAAATTTCTTGAAATTAAATTTTGAAACTTGTTATTTTCCCTTTTTTAAATTTCTAACTTATTTGATATTTCATTCTCTAGATGTTTCTTCTTAATACCTTTATACATATAATTCTCATAATATTGTTACCTTTTTTGTGATCACCTTTATTTTAAAACATCTTGCATTGCATTTTGAAAAAAAAATTATTTAAAAAAAAAAACATATGTTGATTTAATTGGTATATATTTTTTTTATCCTTTTAAATCTTTACAATTAACATTCAATACAACTTTTTTTGTAAAAAACTTGACATTCCAAAAAATTTATATGTGACGTCTTTGTTTATTTTTTTTTCATATATTTTCATAACTAATAATTTTTCTTACTTTATTAAAAAAAAAATTTTAAATCCTACCCTTTACCTATTTACCTAAATTTACGTTTAATATCATTTCCCAAAGTTTTTTTTCTTATTTTCATACTAATAATAATAATGATGATTTTCCAAAAAAATAAAAACAAGATTCTTCATATTCCACAATTGTTGATTTAGAATATATTATATACCAATTACTATCAATAAATTCTTTAAAATCAAACTTTTTTTAACAATAAACTGTTTATAAAATTCAAACATAAAATAATTTCTGCTATCAAACATTTTAACAATAGGCAGGTTCGACATGTTTGTTTTTTAACTGAAATCAAGAGATTTTGTTATTTAAAAACGATCAAAAAAATATTGAACGCAAAATATTAATATTTACGTCCGCTGTAAGCAATTTAAAATCAACGATCGGCGAGAGGCTGAAAACGGTACCTGTGCATGAGATTAGACCGTGCGTCGTTAGTAGCCATGAATGGTTCGCCCCTGTCCCGCTGCTGCGCTGTATCACACACATTTTACAGGGTTACCGTTTTTAGTAAATTTCCTACTAAATTAGTAGATTTTTAAGAAAAATGAGAGTGTTTGGTAGAATTTTAGTAGAATTGATAATAGACAGGTTCGACATTTTTTTTAACTGAAATCGATATATTTTTTTGTTAAAAAACGATCAAAACAAAATTGAGCGCAAAATTTGCGTCCGCTGTAAAATTCAGTAGATTTTTCAGATTTGAATTTAAAACTTTATTTTATCGGTATCTGTCTATGGTATATTTAAGACGAGTGTCTCGTCGCAGAAAAAATATTTTGTATCATCCAAACGTGATACGTGATTCGCTTAAATAAGTATGAACGATTTACGAATATTAGTATTCATAAATGTTGAAAGAACACTAGACTGCGAGCATTATTTTTAATTCTTAGATTTTCTTGAAGACATCGAAGGACCAAACTCTTTAGGTAGGAGTTAAACCAAAATAAAAACAGTATTTGAAATAGGAATGTAATTTTTATTCCATTTGTTCCAAGTACGAACATGAACAGAAAAATCATAAAGCGGCACATTAATTTAAATTATGAAACCGAAATCAAATATTACTCATCACTTCACTCACTGTAAAAAACTACATTTTTTCTTGTTATAAAAACTCAGAAACTTTTTGGGTGTGGTTAATTACGCTTCATTTTAATTATTTGAAGAAACTTGTTTGCTCTATTGAATGCGACTGCATCTGGTTACAGTCGGTAAGCGAGTGTTTGATTTTGCTCTGAATTTTAGCGGAGAGGAGGGTGGCTGCTTTTTTATTGGTAGGAGACATGAGACGTGGTCTCTAAATAGCCTTGAATTCAGAATCTTAGCGGGAAGAAATATATCTACATTTTTGTGTCTTATAATGATGGGATAATATGAAAGAAAGATAAGCTTGCTTGCATAGCAACGGTCGCTTATGTATTTTGTTTTTGTTAACGGTATTTTGCAAGTAGACAGAAAACAGTCAGAGAGAAAGACGAAATAACTCTTGTCTTGAGTTTAAATCTATTTTTAGATTTTAAAATATACAATGATAGACATTAGTATGAACTGAAAGATTAATATTATTAATTTTAAAAGAAATATGAATTATTTTGTATTTTCTGGATAATATTCCAGTAAAATTTATCCACAGTAGTTTGAACAAACGTAAGTATAAGCTCTAGCAGCGTGGAATAGTGCTGGTTAGTGCTGCGATAGGTCCGGGTATCGAATCCCGCACAAAGCATATCTTTCTTTTTTGCTTTTTATTTCAATAATAAACTACCAAAATTACGAGTGTCTCATCGCAGTAAAAATATTTTGTACGTACTTTTTACCTGCCCGGGTGATATGTATATTTTTTATTAAAAGAAGTCTTGACTACCTAAACTAGCTTGTGTATTAAAAAAAAAAATTTAAAATATTTAATAACTTTGAAAAGTACAATATAACGATTAAAACCAAAAAAAAGGTATTAGTTTTATTAAAAGAAGTCTTGACAACCTAAACTGGCCTGTGTATTAAAAAAACAATAAAAAAATATTTAATAACGTTTAAAAGTAAAATATAACGATAAAAACCAAAAAAAAGATATGCTTTGTGCGGGATTCGCACCACTAACCAGCGCTATTCCACCCTGCTACTAGAGCTTCTATCCGATTCATCTTCGTTCAAGCAGGTGGTATCCGCTTCGATGTTACTGGAAGAGACCTCATTGCATTGGATGGTTTGGTCTACCTGTTTTTTATTTGAAGTTCTCTCACCTTGATCAACTTCCACTTCTTCATTTACATATTTCTCAAGTTCTGTAATTTACATATATCATCCTTCCATCTAACATTTTTTCTTCTTTTTACTGAACGCCTCCCAGCTATTAGAATCTTGATCATCTCAGCAAGTATATCATTAATTTTATTTCTTCATTCGTACTTGATCTTGTACATTTCCAACTTGATGCTTCTTTATTGAATTTTATTTATTTTTGGTTAACCCATCATTCAGTAAATCACTAAAAGCTTTTCTCCATCTTTTAGTTCTATATTTTTATCTCCTATTAATTCTCCTTCTTTATTCCTGGAATATATTCGTCCTCTTGTACAGGGTACGTTTCTTGTCTTGGATTTTTGGCGAAAATGTTTTTATCTTTATAGTGATCTTCAATTCTCTGTCTATACATTTTTATTTTTGTTCTGCATACCTTTTTTGCTATTTTCTTGTCGTTATTTCTTTCACTTTTTGACGTAATCCTCAAATATTTTAGATCTACCTCTAATATCCCCTCTTCTACTTTTCTCCAATATGTGACGATGTTGCCATGTGGAATTTGAAGTTTTTTTTCTGTTTCTCTTCAAACTATCGGGCCAATAAATTATCCCTAAATTTTAGTTTTGCAATTACTAAAATATGGTCAGAGTTGTTTTAATCCCCATCCTCCAATATGTGTTGCCATGTATAATTTGATGTTTTTTTAGTTTCTCTTTAAACTATTGGGCCAATAAATTATCCCTTAAATTTAGTTTTGAAATTACTAAAATGTGGTCAGAGTTGCTTTCATCCCCATCCCCATGTCTCAATGTTGCCATGTGCAATTTGAAGTTTTTTTCAGTTTCTCTTCAAACTATTGGGCCAATAAATTCTTACTTAATTTTAGTTTCGCAATTACTAAAATATGGTCAGAGTTGCTTTAATCCCCTTTTTCTCTTCAAACTATTGGGCCAATAAATTCTTACTTAATTTTAGTTTTGCAATTACTGAAATATGGTCAGAGTTGCTTTAATCCCCTTTTTCTCTTCAAACTATTGGGCCAATAAATTCTTACTTAATTTTAGTTTTGCAATTACTGAAATATGGTCAGAGTTGCTTTAATCCCCTTTTTCTCTTCAAACTATTGGGCCAATAAATTCTTACTTAATTTTAGTTTTGCAATTACTGAAATATGGTCAGAGTTGCTTTAATCCCCTTTTTCTCTTCAAACTATTGGGCCAATAAATTCTTACTTAATTTTAGTTTTGCAATTACTGAAATATGGTCAGAGTTGCTTTAATCCCCTTTTTCTCTTCAAACTATTGGGCCAATAAATTCTTACTTAATTTTAGTTTTGCAATTACTGAAATATGGTCAGAGTTGCTTTAATCCCCTTTTTCTCTTCAAACTATTGGGCCAATAAATTCTTACTTAATTTTAGTTTTGCAATTACTAAAATATGGTCAGAGTTGTTTTAATCCCCATCCTCCAATATGTATTGCCATGTATAATTTGATGTTTTTTTAGTTTCTCTTCAAACTATTGGGCCAATAAATTATCCCTTAAATTTGGTTTTGAAATTACTAAAATGTGGTCAGAGTTGCTTTAATCCCCATCCTCCAATATGTGTCGATGTTGTCATGTGGAATTTGAAGTTTTTTTTCAGTTTCTCTTCAAACTGTTGCGCCAATAACTTATCCCTTAAATTCAGTTTTGAAATTACTAAAATGTGGTCAGAGTTGCTTTCATCCCCATCCCCATGTCTCAATGTTGCCATGTGTAATTTGAAGTTTTTTTCAGTTTCTCTTCAAACTATTGGGCCAATAAATTCTTACTTAATTTTAGTTTCGCAATTACTAAAATATGGTCAGAGTTGCTTTAATCCCCTTTTTCTCTTCAAACTATTGGGCCAATAAATTCTTACTTAATTTTAGTTTCGCAATTACTAAAATATGGTCAGAGTTACTTTAATCCCCTTTTTACAGTATCAACTACCATATTCTTCCAGTCTAGATAAAAAAAGCTTCTCAAACTTATATAAATTATTTTTCATTTTTCTTGACGATATATAAATCAAAATCTAGTAAAAGAGACACATTTCAGCTTATTAGAGTGTATATATATCCTTTATGTATATTGCATCAAGCTCCATAAATTTCTTTGATAGCGTCATCTCTACAAAACCGTAACGCTCATAAGGGGAGTCGGCATCACGTTGTAATTATGGCATGAAAAGCTCAATAAAATGTTACGATTATGGCTAATAAAACCGTTTAACGTCTCATTTTGACTTCTACTGTGCATCAAGTTATTATTTTTATACCTATATTGCTTAATAAGGTCATCAGTGACAAAGTAAGTGGCTCGATTTCTTTACGTGGGTATTAAAGATTTATTTCTTCTTTCATATATCATTTTGATGAACAAATTTTTATATAGTAAAAAATTTTCTGACCTCAATGTTGGGTTCAGTTTATTCCAAACAGATCTGGACAAAAATGAAATCATGTCATAGAATAGAATAATATTCTTATGATGATTTACGTGGAAAATTTATGGTTTTGGTTTTTAAAATCGCAACTCCTTTACTAAAACTATAAATAAAAAAAGCAAATTAAAACGTCCACTAAAAATAGTTCGCTTTTTGACATTTTTATGAACCAAAAAAATGTTGCGTGAAAAATGTCATGTTTTTTATATTTCTTTTTCCAGTTAATTTTTTTCACAATTTCTTGTTAGATGTTTGAGTTCAATCTTGATTCTTCAATTTCCCTTTTAATTTTTTAATGACGTTCTTTTCTTTCTTAATTTCTAAATTTTTTTCTTGACTTCTCAATTTCTTTTCTTGATTTTATTAGTTTATTTCTTGGTATTTTAATTTCTTTCTTTTTTTTCAGTTTTTTGTCACAATTTCTTTCTAGATTTTTCAATGTCTATCTTGATTTTTCAATTTCCTTCTTATTTTTTTAATTTTGTTCTTCATTTTTCATTTTATTTCTTGATTTCTTATTTTTTTCTTGATTTCTCAATTTGTTTCCTTGATTGCTCAATTTCTTTCTTTATTTTTCAATTTCTTTCTTTTTTTTCACAAATTTGTTTCCAGATTTTCTAATGTCTATCTTGATTTTCCAATTTCCTTCTTAGTTTTTTAATTTCGTTATTTGTTTTTCAATTTCTTTCTTAATTTCTCAATTTTTTTCTGGATTTCTCAATTTCTTTTCTTGATTGCTCAATTTGTTTCTTCATTTCTCAATTTATTTTCATGATTGCTCAATATTCCATTCTAGATTTTTAAATTTCGTTTTTAATTTTGTTCTTCATTTTTTAATTTATTTCTTTATATTACCCAATGTATTTTCTTGATTGCCGAATTTCATTCTTGATTTTTCAATTTCTATCTTTTTTCTCAATTACTTTCTTTTTTTCACAATATTTTCTTTTTTTCTCAATTTGTTTCTCAATTTTCACTTATTTTCAATATAACAAGCTTTAAAAATGACGTTCCAAAATTGAGAAAAAGAATGTCAAATTTTGACACTTATTTGATGCACAAACAAGTAAAAAAAAACAACTTAAAATAGTTACTCGCTCTCTTTCTCTTTCTCTCTAGTACACGGATTTCTCTATCGTGTAAGGAGTCAATAAACAAATTATACGTTAATTTTACTACGTTTATTATTTATGTATTTCTGCTTGACAGGTAAAATACAGACATTGTTGTTATATAATACATTATTTGTTCTAAAATAAACAATAACACAAGACGTGATGACCTTGACCTAATTACAGTGACCTCTTGATAAAACTATTACGGATGATTTTTATTTAAGTATTTTGTCTATGCATTATTTCAAACCGAACGGCGTTTTTCCTCATAAAAATTAACCAATAGTAATTAAATGAGATAGGCGGCAGTGCCATTTTGGCAAAGGCTCTGCGCACGATTTTTGTTGAAATAAGTATTTTACGTCACATTTTTCCTGTTAAAGTCTGATCAAGAATAACGGAGATAGACAGTGTCTTTTAGACATAGTTACTAAGAATGGTATTTGTGTTTGCATTGAAAAATTGTTTTATTCTCTTGGAGTACATAAAATACATGTGGGAAATATTAAAAAAGACGTATTAGATCGCTGACTAAATGCAATCAAGATCAGCAATCGCAAAATTAAAACAGTAGATCTATTACACTAAAAATCTTCGCCCTAATTAACAAAGTTGACCTTAGCTATTACAAATTAAAAACCAATATTTTTTTCAAATATCTCCATTTTTATGCTAATCCCTACCCTCGTTTTAACCTTTATTCTAATTGCTACTTGTTTATTTATCCTGTTTTCTTTCCAATCTCATAAAGTCCTCTTTTTGATATAAATTAATTTTTTAAAATGGTAACGGAGTTTACTGATTCCTACTAGGTTTTGTTAATTACTTTAGTACCTCAATAAAAATATTAAATGAAGATAATTTTAAAAACTCTTTCTCCGAATGTACAAAATGTAATCTTAACAACAATAACTCATTCTTTTTTAGTCCTGTTACAGCACAGGAGATCTTTGAGAAAATGTATAATTTAAAAATTACCAACTCGGCTGGTGTTGACTGTATATCTACAAAAATCATTAAGCATATAGCTCTGTACATTGCATCGCCTTTGTCTGATTTGATAAATATCTCAATTGAAATTGGTCAGTATCCGGAAGAACTGAAAATTGGACTTACTCCTATATATAAAAAATATAGTGTATAGATAACTATAGACAGATAACTGTTTCAAATGTGATCAGTAAAGTTGTTGAAAAATCTATGTACAATAGAATGATCAATTACCTAGATAAGCATAATATTGTAACAGAATGTCAAAATGGTTTCTACCCTGGGAGGTCTACAGAAGGGGCTGTCTGTGAATTTGTTGACTTTGTATACAAACATATTGATAATAAAAAAAATGTTGGTGCACTATTCTTTGACCTCACCAAGGCATTCGATAGCTTAAAATTAGATTTTGTTGAAGACAAACTATATGCCTTGGGTTTTCGTGGAAATGTGTTGACATGGCTGATGTCATATTTGAGCTACAGGAAAATAGTTGTTAAAATAAATCAGACTCGATCAAATGAAGCAATTGTCAATCTGGGTGTTCCTCAAGGGTCCGTACTTGGGCCACTTATATTTTTAATGTTTATTAATGATCTTCCAGAATTTATGGATGCAAAATGCAAGGTTATATATGCAGATGATGTATCCTTTGCAACTATCGGCAATTCTCCTGAAGAACTAGCATTTAAGTCAAATCTATAATAAATTTAGTGAATGGTGTTTAAACAATTATTTAATTCTAAACCATAAGAAAACAGTTTTAATGAAATTTTCCATTTCAAATGATTCCAATAAGCCTTTTGAAATACATACTGAAAATCTCAATATGACGTCTTCTGAGACAATAAAATTTCTCGGAACTTTTCTTGACGCATCGCTCTCTTTCCAAGCATGTACTAATCACGTTTCTAAAAAGGTATGTAGCAGCTATTACGCTATCTTACAACTTAAAAATACATTCTCACAACAACAACTAATAAGCATATACTATGCAATGACATACTCTCATTTATTGTATAATATAATAGTTTGGGGAAACTCTAGATTTTCAACAAAATTGTTTATTTTACAAAAAAAGGTAATACGACTTATTTTCGGGATTAATATGCGCACTTCGTGTAGAAATTATTTTCAAAAATATAAAATTTTAACACTTCCGTCTATCTTTATTTATAAAAACATTCTGTTCATAAAAAATAAACTGAGCGATTTCATAAAAAATGCTGACAATCATAGCTATCAGACAAGGCACGGTAATATGCTTCGCATACCTCCTCATAGGACGACTTTTTTTGAAAAGGGTCCATCTTATAGTGGGATACAGTTGTATAATAGACTACCAATATACATCAAAGAAATTCAAAATTTGAATGTGTTTAAAAAATCTCTTAAAGATCTCCTATTGCAATACTCGTTCTATCACATGAATGAATTTATGAATTGTACTTTTTAGTATCTATTTATTGTGATTTGTTTTATTTGTTTTATTCATTTTATAACTTATAACTTTTTTTATATAACTTTCTTTAAATCTGACTTTTCCAATATCATTGTAAATGGTCTTATATGGAATAAAAACATTATTATTATTATTATTATTATTATTTAGGTCATATACTTTTAAATTGTAAATGTTTCAACCCTCCTTTTAACTTTCTTTTGATTTTTTTTTGCCTCTAAGGGATTAGTCGAAACCATAACGACCCCTGGTGAATTTTTCTTCACTGGCGCTGTCCGGTGCAAGTGGCCTTGATACTATAACCGGAAGGTGGTGCCAGAAGCAATCCTTTACTGGGACTAAGGCGCCAAAAGACCACGTGACAACGCAAAGAGCGCAGTAATCAAATGTTTTTAGTTGTATAATATAAATTAAATAATTTTCTCGGTAATTTTCAATTCTATAAAATTATATACGTGATATGCAACCTACAAAGAATATATTATTTAAATATAAATTAATAATGAAGTATCTATAACATTTTGATGGCCTTCTGCTTATATTGATAATGTCAAACCACAACACTAAACATTATATTTGTTGTCGCTTTATGTACGTTAACTAAAATTAGAGTTCATCCATTGAGGTTTTAATAAAACCATATACCTATAACGAAATTATTAATTATCTTTTAAATACGTTGTTTTAATGACAAGTTTAATAAAATTAAATAATTTTATTGCAAGAGCTATATTTATCCGGATAATGTAATATTTAGTGCAAGTGTAAAAGACAGCAATTTGAAAAAAAATATTTTTCACCATTATTTTTAGGTTAGGTTATTAATAAATAATAAATCTTGCGCAGTAGCTTTGACAAAAGGGTACTATCGTCTTTGTTAATTATTATTGATTAAAAGCTATTCGATTTGAAATTAATAATACTTAACCAAAATTATTCGTTACTTTTTAGCAACTAGGTCAAGGTTCCCACTTGTGTTATTGTTTATTTTAGAACAAAGAATGTATTTTATTACACCGTTTTCAAAAAGTAAAATTCTTATTTGTAAAGTGGAAATAAATAAGGAATAAAAGTATTTGTATATAAGAGCATCTTATATATTTTTTTCTTATCTTGTTTACTTTGAAGATTATGAAATTATTTTTTTAAAAATTACGTAAGTAGATAATGTAGATCACTCAGTACAGGTATAGAGAAATTAATATATTAGAGTTGTAGGGAGAAATATAGTAAACTGGGAGGGGGTAGGGATACTTGAGAGTACATAAAAAATTTTGATTAAAAATTGAAGTAAAGGTAAATCAAATGGGGTGAGAAACTATCGTAAAATGGCTCGATACACTGAACGCTAATTTCATCGTCAAGCGGTCTTTTGTCGCTTTAGTCCAGGTTTTAAATTGCCTCAAGCGCCACCTTCCGTTTATAGTATGAATGTCACTTATATCGGTCAGCGTCAGTACAGAAAAAATACTCCAGAGGTCGTTATTGGGGTCAACAAAACCCTTAGTGGTTAGAAGGTCGGGCTTTACTTGCCCTACTGGGCTGAGAATCTGAGTGTATTAATTAGTTGCTATAATTACAAAACAAAATAAAACTTTTAATATGATAACATAATGAATTACCAAATCCGGGGTGAAATAAAAAAGGTGTCTAACAAGGTCTTCTACTCGACGGTATCAGACTGTACGACACCTCTTCCAGGTTAATATATCAGTCGGATTAACGGTTCTGGACTTAGATACAATTGAACTTCTTCACTTTGACCTGTCTTTAAAGGTCGCTGTGAACCGGTACTTCACGAGCTAAAATTCGAACTGCCACTGTAACTAGGACTGCCACTGCAACTGATGACAACAGATTGAATCGTCGTTATACTCGATATGAATTTCGGCGTTTAAGAAGCACGGACGCGAGTGTCTCCAACCGTCTGGCGTAGGATCAACTGGTACTACTGATCTTATACAGGGTGTTTCATTGGGAAAGTGACATTATTTAGTGGGTCTAACTACTTTAATAACCAAGATACGGGGTGTTTTATCTATTTTGCCAATTTCTTGCATGGTTCATAACTTTCTAACCACACTGTATATTTCCATGATATTTGGCGAGCATATTATGTTTAAAGTGAACAATCGATCAATAAATTTACAATAAAAGAAATCCAGGTCCGGATTAAAAAAAATATTATAAAATATTCCGACCCGAAAACGACACCCTGTATATCAGTTTTTTCTAAAATAGATTTTGTATTTGCAAAGAGCACGAAATAATGAATTTAGTGATATACTTTGCATTTTTGGCAAAATGTTTTTTCTTGTAAAATTTCGAGGTTGAATTCTAAATGGTGTGAATTGTAAGAGCCCAAGACTGAAACTAATTTTTTTTAATGTGATTTAGACGTGTCAACCTAAATTGGTAAAGGTTCAATATTTTAAGTATTTTTTTTATTATTTGTGATAAATAATCCACAAAAAACATTCATCTTTAATTAACGAATAAATAATAATAAATTTACAAAAACTTTAATTAATGAATAACAACAAAAATTATAAAAAAACACCTAAAAATGAATGAGAAGAAAGTAAAATCATTATGGATTAACATTTTTCAAATATAATTTGTATAAAACTATTTTTTATCCGACCTCCAGGGGTGAAACTGGAGGGGGTTAAAGTATAAAAAAAATTATCTCCGCTATTTTTAAAAATATCGAAACAGGTCATATCGTAAAAATTGTAAGATATCGTAAAAAATCGTAAAAAATCGTAAAAAATCGTAAAAAATCGTAAAAAATCGTAAAAAATCGTAAAAAATCGTAAAAAATCGTAAAAAATCGTAAAAAATCGTAAAAAATCGTAAAAAATCGTAAAAAATCGTAAAAAATCGTAAAAAATCGTAAAAAATCGTAAAAAATCGTAAAAAATCGTAAAAAATCGTAAAAAATCGTAAAAAATCGTAAAAAATCGTAAAAAATCGTAAAAAATCGTAAAAAATCGTAAAAAATCGTAAAAAATCGTAAAAAATCGTAAAAAATCGTAAAAAATCGTAAAAAATCGTAAAAAATCGTAAAAAATCGTAAAAAATCGTAAAAAATCGTAAAAAATCGTAAAAAATCGTAAAAAATCGTAAAAAATCGTAAAAAATCGTAAAAAATCGTAAAAAATCGTAAAAAATCGTAAAAAATCGTAAAAAATCGTAAAAAACCGTAAAAAACCGTAAAAAATTGTAAAAAATCGTAAAAAATCGTAGAAAATCGTAAAAATCGTAAAAAATCGTAAAAAATTGTAAAAAATCGTAAAAAATCGTAAAAAATCGTAAAAAATCGTAAAAAATCGTAAAAAATCGTAAAAAATCGTAAAAAATCGTAAAAAATCGTAAAAAATCGTAAAAAATCGTAAAAAATCGTAAAAAATCGTAAAAAATCGTAAAAAATCGTAAAAAATCGTAAAAAACCGTAAAGAATCGTAAAAAAACGTAAGAAACCGTAAAATATCGAGAAAACCGAGAAAACCGAAAAAATTGTAAAAAACGTAAAAAATCGTGGATACCCGTAAAACCTCCATAAATTTCGTGTTGCGAATAGTTCTTGTGTTTATTTTTAAAGTGAATTTTTTGCGTCAAAGTACTAAAAACATGTTTCTACCCCTTGTAATATTTTTTTAAGAGATTTTTAAAATGCTTTTAATTCTTTATTAATTAAAGTTATTTATTTTTATTGATTCATTATTATTTATTCGTTAATTAAAGTTGAATGTTTTTTGTTAATTATTTATCGCGAATAATGAAAAAATACTTGAAAAATTTAAATTTTACCAATTTAGGTTAACTAGTTTTCATTAAAACTAAATTACATTAAAAAGAAATTAGTTTCAATTTTGAGCACTCACAATTTCACACCATTTCAGAATTCCAACTGAAAATTTTACAAGAAAAAACGTTTTGCCGAAAATGCAAAGTATACCACTAAATTAATTTTTTCATGCTATTTGCAAATACGGAATCTATTTTAGAAAAATCTGATATACAGGGTGTTGGTTTTGTATCCGAATATTTTATTATATTTTTTTAATCCGGATCTGGATTTATTTTATTGTAAATTTATTGATCGATTAGACACTTTAAACAAAACATGCCCGCCTAATATCATTAAAATATACAGTGTGGTTAGAAAGTTATGAACCATGCAAAAAATTGGCAAAATTAATAAAAAACCCTGTATCAGTAGTTAAATCCATTAAGTATGGGGTTTTTGAAGTCGCCTAGGTATCCCCTATCTGCAGTTAACGTATGTCACTTTCCCAATGAAACACCCTTTAGAAGGAAGGTTGCCTTTTACATAATTTTAAGTTAATTCTGGTCTAGTAGAAATTAGTATATTTTAATTAACACGGTAATTAAAGTAACTTCGTTACAACACCGTGACTTGAAGGGAAAATAATAAGTCCACATAAAGACAACAACTGGAACAGTGAAAATAAAAGCGATAACGCCAAATACTGAGCAAATCTTAAAAAAGTTCTAAACATTAACTTAAAGGCATGGACATTAAGGATCTAAATCCAAAATGGTGAGTTACAACCGAAACAAGAAGTGGAAGGGAAGAATTATAAAGTTAAAGCAAATATGACTTGAAAATACAGTGTAGTAAAAATATTAAAAGTTATGAAAAATCGAAACAAAAAAGTAATTAATAATTAGAGTAAGATTGGGTACAAGCCTGAGTATAATCAAAAAGAAGAAGAGTGAATAACAGCAGACAGATTAAATGGATTGAGAAAGAAGAAGAAATAAATGAGGTTATAAACTTAAAAAAGAAACAGATGGGTAAAATTGTAGAATGGTGATTGGAACCAAGTTGTACCATAGGAAAAAATTGCTTGGGAAAACCAAGGATAACAGGAAATAATTAACTAATGAACTGTCTAAATTGATGAGACAGGAAGATTTTTTTCGGTATTTTAATTTAATTTAATTAATTTAATTTTGTTTGCAACGTTTAAGTTTATTCCTACTTTTTTATTTAATTTTAGTCCCATTCCTTAAATGCAAATGTAAATGTGTTTTGGTACGAGGAAATTTGGGACACACCGCTGCTTTGTTGTTTAGGTACATAGACGATATAAAATAGAAATTTTTCCCTTATGTGAGACGGGTATAAGTTTTGGGGAAAGAATGTTACCGAATTAGTCGTGTCGATGTCGTTGCGATCGATGCAGGATTCCGAAACAGAACATAAAGCAAGTATGTGGACGGCAAATACACCTCGGGGTACACTTTAGGTATTTTAATATGATTTCTCCGGGCTGCCTCTGCGCTGCACATTATTGGGAATCAGAACAGATGCTACATAGTCATTTCGAAAGCATGGCCTCAATCCTTTACGAGGAGAAAACCAAAAATTCACCCCGAAATACTGTTTTACACTAAAGCTGAGAATATTTTACCACTTTCACTCATATTTTACATGGTCGTTCTTTTTATTTATAGTGCCAATTTGTTTTCCTGGTTTTCTTACTTCTATTAATCCACTCTTATTATAAGGATAATAATATATAGTTAACTTTAGAATTGGCCCTTTAGATTCAGAAGCTTGTTTCTATTTTCCATGTCCTTCTCTTATATCATTTGTTTTCCCATTTCCTTCCATTCATTTCAAAATAAAATTTAGATATTCCAAAATAAATTTCAAAATTAAAGAAGTTTATAAAAATGTAAATTGATGAAGTGTCAACAGTACGCTGCGCATCCTCTTTTTGTAAATGAAGTAGTTTCAAACATTCATGGTATAGATCTCTCTCGTGGTAATTAATAAATTAGTTTCCTATTAATTGGATTTTGACCTAATTATTAAATGGAGATGAACACATTGTGATTAGTAATTAATAATATTTTCTAATTTGGAAACTTTTAATAAGTCTATAACTTCATAATTCAATCATCTGCCGTCCCAGCCTATTTAAAAACTCTTTTATCTGGAATGACCTTCCTGAAACCAAAGAGTACAATCTTAAGCGATTAAAACCCAACGTGAATCGCCACTATCGCGCACACCCCGCTCTTGAAGCGGCTTAAAGGATTTTTTATTATCCGTTTACTATATCCATAAAGAAAGAGGATTTCTTGAAGAAGATGACGAAATCTATAAATATATTTAAATTTAAATGTAGTGAATGAAATATAGATGCAGGCCAAAGGATGTGTATTATGTAAAAAGAAAAAAAATTGACAATGAAATATTACAGTAATGAAAAGAAGAATGAAAAGTAGGGTTATGTCGAACTTAAGGAACTAATCAAAACAAGGAGTATTAGTTAAACTAAGGGGAAATATTAAGGCAGGGACGATTGTCAAGGAGAGAGGAATAATAACGTAAAGGAAATATGAGAGGGTCGAGTGACAATAGAGGGTCTCAGAGAGAATTGTTAAACTGGTCAAATAGAAAGATGTGATTCTCATTCGGTCTTAATTGTTCATTGAGACAAGTAGAAATTACGTTCTAAAACATTTCCAACGAATTTAATTTGTTGCTTTTGTGACGCAGTCATGTAGAAGAGCAACATCTGACATTGAGGAGTGGTTGTATATAAGGATGTGATTAGCGAAGGAAGATGGGGTATTTATGAATTTGTCAATGTATCTAACATGTTCTTTGATTCTAGGTTCGAGTCTCCTACCTAACTAACCGATATAAAATGCATTGCAATCTGAACAACTTAATTCACATCGGTTTTATGAAGATGATGAATTTTGTCTTTAGTATTCACCAAGAAGGAGTGAAGATTCTGATTAGTCTTGAAAACGACATCGATATTATGTTTTAGAAAAATTTTTGATAATTTGAAGAAAATCTTTGCAATAAAATGTAATGAACCAGTGAAAGTTTTTACCTCTTATTAATTACCTAAAAAAAAATTTCGTATTACCAGTTCATGTACCCATAATTTTCCCTCCCCTATCATCCCCTTCAAATATTCCTCTATCCACTATTGATGTGTATCGACGTTATGCCTTCATTCTTTGATAAGTCAGTTTGGTTTTTGTAAATTGATTTTTTAAGGTTTCATTTCATTTATTGATCACTGAACCACATTTGGGATATGGATAACGTGTTGTATTTTATTAATTACCCTCAGTTAAGAAAATGATATTAATTAATGAATATACATCATTAATCAAATCAAAGTAGTACTAATGTGCAACGGCACCACTAGAAACTATTTCGCTTGCTATTTATGGGGTCATCTGTCTCACTTCATGTTCGGTGAGTATTGGTATAACTCTAGACTTCTGTCTCAATGTCATATTGAGCTTGAATATCAAAGTAGGATGAAGGTGTTGATGGTAATGAAGATGCGCTTAAACTTTCGTACTTTTCCATTAGACATTTTCAGAAGATCAGGTAAAAGACAGAGGAGGAACATTTTTAAATCTTCTGCTCTTGCGTTCTGGATGGTGTGGCCTGGTTGGTGTGGTGAAGGGCTTCTTTTTTTCTTTACCGCAAGTATTCAAGAAATATCCAAGATATTTGAAATTTTCTTCATTACGGAAGATATTTACTCTCGACCCACTAGATTATCATCCTATTTTTAGTAGTAAAATGTCTAGTCATAGGTTCGAAGAAATTCTAAGATCATTCTCATGTAAATATCTCGCAGGAGGTGATAAGGCTCTTAGGAAGATCAACTTTTTGATGGAGGAAGATCAACTCTTTGGTGAGATTTGTAGTAGATAATAGTCAATCTGCTGTGTATCGTTGTGAGCAAATCTCTCTGGATAAGTGATTTTTATTGTTTAGACGACGTCTAAAATTTAGACAATACATAGGTATGGTATAAAATATTACGAATTATGTACCCCTGATGGATCTGTCTCGAATGTTGAGATATACGAAGCAAAACAAATGAATACTGAAAATCCTAACAAAATTTGGAAATTGGAAATTTTGGTTTTGAGACTTATGCAACCATGCGTTTGTTCATGGATAATTATTATAATAGTATAGGAATGTCCAACACGTTACTCTGTAGAAAAACTCATTTAACAGATGTATTAAGGAAGAATAGGAAAAGAGTATGTGAAGATATTGTCACGGCGAAACTGAAAAAAGGTCAAAACATTTTTAAGCGTCAGAATAATATTTATATATCCAAGTAGAAAGACAAGCAAGACGTCTATTCTATCACCACAGGTTACTATTCTTCATTAGTCACTGTATCGAATCGATATGGAAAAGAAAAAATTAAACTTTTGCAAATTTCCGAATATAACAAATACATGTCTGGCTGTGATCAGATAATAGCCTACTATTTTAGTTCTAGGAAAAATGTGAAATGGTACAAGAAAGTTATGTTCCATCTGCTGAATATTATTGTATGGAATTATTTCTGCATATATCAACAAAAAGTAGACAAGAAAATACGTTTATAAAATTCAGAAATTCTGTGATAAAATCCTTGATCGGTGTACCCCAGGATGAAAAAAACGACACAAGTTACGCTAAACCACCTAGGAGACATTTTCTTCCACCACCAGTAGAAAGTGGCAACCATTATCAAGAAAAAATTTCTCACCCACCAAATTTCAGAAGAAAAACATTTTTTCTGAGATGCGTCCAGTGCAGAAGGAATAAGCTGAAGAAGGCTACCTCATGGAGATTTCGTGGTTGCGAGAGCAAAATACACCTCTATCCAGGGTGTTTTGAGGCATTGCATAGAGAGTAAATATAATTTTTCTAACATCAACTGTTTTGCTTTTTTATTGTTCTGTATATATTGTATATATTTTCAAATAGAATTATTTATTTTATCGTTCACTATTCCAGTCTTTGTACCTTCAGATTCCAATTTGGTTCCAACCAGTGCAGCAGCTACAATATCAGCTACATTGCAGTTGTTGGACCAGAACTACACTTTTGTCGATGTAAGCGGATATGGACTGTCATAACAGTCCTTTTTTTAGGGTTCCGTACCCCAAAGGGTCGAAACGGAACCCTATTGCTCTCACTCGCGTGTCCTTCCGTCCGTCTGTCACACCCGTCTAGCAGCTAAACCGTTAGAGCTACAGTGTTCAAATGTTCACTAGTATGTGCATCTTGTTATCCCAAAGACGCATAAATTGTTAATATTTTCAAATATTTTCAAGGGGGCTCCCATGCAGCTAAAGGAGGGCGCTGAAAAAAAATTTTGGGCTGCAACATCGAGTAAAGTATCGTTGAATAGAGCTCATTGAGTAGATAAAAACCGTATTTTTGTTGTAAAACGTAGGCATGAGAAGCCGCCAAAAGTCAGCATTTTTTACAAAATTTTGTTCCGAAGTATTTTTTAATTTTCCATTGACCTACGAACTTGAAATTTGGTGATAATGTTTATTGTTACGTATATTTTACCAATAAATACCAATTTATTCGTAAATATGACTTTTTCATTAACAATCCCTCATTTGTAGGGTTCCGTAACTTCGTATATATGCGAATTGTGATATTTCATAGATTATTATTTTTTCTGTGAGATTGTATTAGTTTTGTTAAAAAAACGCATTTTTCATCTTATAATTTTTTTTCTATCTTTGTCGGTTAAACTGATATTAACAAATTTGTTGGTTGCATTTTAAAATTTGTTAATATATCTAAATATATATGCGGATTGTGATATTCGATATTTTATTATTTTTATCTGTGCTATTATTAGTTAGGTTAAAAAACGCATTTTTCGTCTCATATTTTTTTCTTCGTCGAACACACATCCGCCAGGTATTTTTCTTTTCAATTCTTTAAATTTTTTTACCAAGTGTATTTGACTTTTTATTCCGATTAAAATTTTAAAGTCCTCTTTAATAATCCTGCCTCTTCACAGCTGGCTTATATTCTACATTTGGTACGGAACCCTAAATGTGCGACACGCACATGACCGATTATTTATAAAAGCATAGCTTATCTGGTTGCGAACGAATAGGGATTACAAATTTCATTTTTATAACCACCAGATTCATGTGTTCAAATATCCAAGAGACGACAAAAAACTGAGAGATTCAAATCGTACTTCTATTCAATCATAAAGGTTAGTACTCATTGCGGACTGGTTATTGATTAGCGTCACTAACCAGTTCTTTCTAGTAGCTCCATTGGTATACGGCCTTATTGTCAGTAGATAGAACGTTCATTAACTTTAACGGTTCTGTAACTAATGACAATGACGTTTAGATTGTGACAATTGTACAAGAAATCTACTTGTAAAGTTTTATTCTAAACGTCATCGCCTTTACTTACTGAATCTTTAAAGTTAATGGACGTTACTGACAGTTAGTGTTTTTCTTTTTTTAGAGAAACTTTCAAATTATCACTACTGTATTTACGAATATTTGATATTTGAATACATATTTGTATCTTTTACGTGTACGGTATTAGGGTTTTGTCTTTTGACCTGTCAATTTGGCAGGTACTGATTTTTATTCGTTTTCTAATATTTTATATGTAACATGATGAATGTTATACCAAATAAACTATTTTTTAACAATAAACAGTTTGACGCCTATATAAGTCATGGGCCACCGGTTACAAATTTCTGCCGAGAGTCCGATGACGCAGGGTGGCGTCATTTATCATTTTGACATCGAAACACTTTTTTTCAACTAGTTTCATGTCTAAACAAAAATTTATCGTTAATATTTTCCACAATATAAGCTCATGGCGTGGGGTCATAGGCTGGCAAGGCGGCAGTTAATATGATAACGCATATGTTTCTGTCTTGGCCTGAGGTATCTGTGTACCAAATATGAAGTCAATCGGATATCTAGATACGCGAAATATCGTGCCGACAAACACAAACAGGCAGCAATTTTAATTATATTGTGTCATAATTGTAATTAGATAACAGAGCCCTTTATTTTCATTATTGCAAATTGGTTAGCTAATTATCTTTTGCCGATTTTAAGTTAAATCTACTAAATTCGAACTTGTCGGTTGTCCCCCGTACGTACTATAAATCTGGTTCGCTCTTCCGCAGCTGATGTTATTGGTTACGGATAGGTTCTCGAGTAACGTTTTGGTTTTTTTAGAAATCAGGATTGAGTCTCCTTCACCTCGACTTAAAGAAGGTATCTCGAAATTGAATCTGTGCCATAAAAAAGCGTATCTTTTTTATGCGGGACACTTGAGATGCTTGTGAAGTAATATAAACATAAGTAATCGGATTTTGGAATTTAGTCAAAGGGGATATGGAGGAGAGGATCGTTTAATACTTCCATGCCGCACTAGTGGATTTTTATTCGTATTATCTTCATCTTGAAGTCGATAAAAAAAATGTGTTAGATAATTATAGTAAATTCATATATTTTTAAACTATTAATTAAAAATAATTATCTGATTGAAAATGAATATATTATAAAAATCGGATTATTCTATTTGATACACCTGGTATATAAAAAATAATGATTCTAAAATAGAAATATGAAGTAAGAAATCAAAAATCTGGTGACGGATAGAAATAAATAATCAATTGCAGCACTGAATTCGTTCCAGTTTCCATAATTATTTCATTAGTAGGATGTTTGTTCGACGGCAGGTGATTACTGCAATTCATGGAACGGGGTCATTAAGTCCTTCAATTAGAAGAGGCGTCAACTTAGATTTTCATCGAAACCGCAAATAAAACCATCGAGAATCATCGCCATGAATGTATGATGAACTCGTTCAATGACACACTATGCATAGATTAAACCGCAATTTTCAAAATTGCGGGGGTTATTCAACCAAACTTTGTATAATTGGATGATTGGAAATTATCCGATGGAATTTGGATGTTTTTCTATATTATTCTCTAAATATCAATACAGAGTTTTCCTAATATTACTATTTTGTTTATAAAACATAATTTATTGAGATATTATGAAATTATTAAAAATGAAAACATATTACATATGAAATTTTGGAAGGTTGTTACGAATAATTTCTTGCTAAGTTTATTCCTAAATACGTCGGTTTTTAGAACGCGCATTCGGCATTCAGGTGTCCTTTTGTAAATAATCCTTCGCGAACGAGGCATCGATGCCCAATAGTCACTTTCTACAAATTTAATTGGAAACACACATGATTAAAAGTCATTCAAATAATTTAAAAATGGCTGACACAAAACAGCCAAACAAGCTTTGTAAAAACACTGTGACTACGGATCTTACGGAACTGAAGTACCTGAAAACCAGAGCCGACGCTGTTTTCAGATTTGAATTTGGACAAATAGTAACGGAAGTGGATACCTTCTCTCTCTTACACGTTGAATTACCTATACTTGCGGTAGGACCAACGTAGACTATCTACTAAGAGTTATAATGTTTACAAACAGACAAAACTCCGAAGAAGATTTTTTTGCAGTTTCTGACTATGGGAGCTTAGAAACGTTGAGAAAAGTAAGAAATTAATACTGAGGCTTTTGGGCCTTAGTAATTTATTAACAAAATGTTAAAAACAAAATATTCTACACCAAGTGGTCGACTAACTTTGTCAAAAATTGTGCTGTTTTCGTAAAAATTGATACCTATTGGTTTTTTAGGTAAAGAAATATTAATTGTCATAATTATTAAAACAAAATGGCTGACACAAAATAGCCGGAAAACTTCGTCAAAAATTGCTGCTGTTTTCATAAAAAATTGATAATTTTTCAGATTTGTAGCTGATTATTTAATTTATTTTCAAAATCGAACGTCCTGTCGTTGTGTTAAAAATTTTAAACGAGTAAGTGCAACTTCGTTTTATTGTTCTCAAAAATGTTTGCCATTTCCAATAAAAATTGGTACTTATAAGTTTTTTTGGTCTAGAAATTCAAATTCGATATGAAAGTGTCAAAAATAAAATTGTCGACACAAAATCCTTGACCTACTTTATTAAAAATTGTTCTATTTTCGTAAAAATTGATAACTGTATTTTTTTAAAGCGCTAAGATTTTTTTGAAATTTTGTTATCAAATCGATCGACCTTCGTTATGTCAAAAATTTCTAAACGAGCTAGTGTTATTCCGATCATTCACGAGTGGGGTTTGACATCATAGATCAATTTTAGACAGGCGCGAGCTCAAGTGACTCGTTTAGTGTGACCGTGCACTGCAGCGCGATACAAAAGTATCGTTAAACAGTAAACTAGCATCTACCAGCATTTGAATTTTTAAAATGTGATAAGAAAAATTAATATTTAACAATGATACGTTTCATTCATAGTGGTAATAGGTGGTAATTTTTTTGTAGCTCTACAATTTCACAAATCTGTATCTCCGTATTATGCGATAAAAATTTTCTGTTACAATTACGGTTTTGCCACACTTGTTACACTGGAATTATGTAAAAACACAACTATCTTACAAGCTGATACTACACCCTTGATGTAAAAGAGGGACAACTCGATATTATGTGTTTTTTTTTATCGCAGCAGTCTGCGTCAAAGCACTTTCTTTATATGGAACTAATCGATTTTTGGGGATATAAATATTGAAATATGTACAATTTATCATATACAAACAAATATATTGTTATGACTTATTTAATTTAACCAATAATCTCAGGCGGGGTGGGTTCTATAAAATTGAGAAAAAATAATAAACATTACAAATTATTTAAAGAATTTTAGTATTCTGCTATTTCAATGTTTCTCTTCTGACTCCTGTACCACTTTCACTTCTTGATCTTGATATGCTTAATCTGCTATTTCTTCACACCTTCTTTTGACTTGATCCACTGCTTTCCATAGTCTGATTTCTATTAGCTCTATCTATACTCTTCCTTAATTGTCCTTAAATTTTTTATACAAAATGACCTTCTTGTTTCTTGAAATTTATTTATCCTTCTTATGTACGTACATATCACTCCCTGTTTACATAGTTTTTTTTATTAATAATTGTATATAATCATTCAATATTATATTTTTTTATATAAAAACATAATCTTTCATCTTTTTTTCTTTTTTTTTTTATTCAAATTTTTCTTACTTGATTACTTAAAATAAATTTTAAATCTTTCCCTTAACATTATTACTTAAATTTTTTTTTATATCATTTCTAAATTTTTTTTTTACTTTCATACTAATAATAATGAAATAATGATGTGCTCAAAAATTAACATAAGACCCCCTATATTTCACAATTGTTGATTTAGAGTAACTTATATACCAATTATTTCAATATATCGTTTAAAATTAAACTTTTTAATAATAAACTCTGTTTATAACATTCAAAACAACATAAAATTATTTATGCTATTCAAACCTTTTTACAAATAAATAATAATTAACTTATAAAAAAAATAACTCATTCAGAGTATTTCATTACAATATATTGTAATACAATATCTAAGGATCAAAAATAAAAAAATAATAAAAAATCTAAAAGCAGATACATAAAATTTAATTCGATTTAAAAAATTAATAACAATTAATTTAAAACATGAAATTATTATGTTCCAGACCGTTTATTTTTATACTTGTTCATCATTTACATTGCTATACATATTTAATGAATACTGAGTAACTATAAATTTGGACAAAGTGCCACTAATAAGTAATAAACAAGCCATTTTCTGTAATATTAATAATATAAAATATTATGATATAGGAGCTTAAATCAATTATATATCTAAACCGAGATGAAATTTTTCTTGCAGAAAGATTGAACTAAATCGATAAAAAATTAAATATACAATAGCAGTTTGTGGATATATGATGGCTATATCGCACGGGAACGAAGTTTCAGCACAACTCCGTAGGCCGAAATTAGGTTTTCGCTGACCTATAAGGCCGAAATGGTGTTTGCTCTATAAACATCGTAAATATTTTTTCTGTATTTTTTTTCCTTTCTTTCTTTCTTCTTTTCTTCTTTCTTGATTTTCGGTCCGGGAAAGTACATTGCTTGGCAATGGGTTAAATACTGTATTATCGCATTTTGGGGTCTGAATTTGCTGCCAGAAAGTAGACATTCTAGAGTAATTTCAGAAAAAAAATTCGTCAATTATGATTACGTCAAACGATTTTTTGGCCAAATTACCCCCCCCCTCCACATACACACGTACGCACACACCGAGTTTCATACATATACATAGAAAAAGTAGCGAATTTTTCCGGAACACGGATTTTCCTGACAATAAACTTACTCGGCCATGCTGAAAAAGAATCCGCCGTCCTTTTTTCGCTCAGAAGTCGCAGGCTGGTCCGCCGCCAGTAAAAGTCGCCGGAAATTAGGTTCGCCCTGACAAATTTTTGACATCTTCCGAAAATGGACCTCCGTATAGACCTGGTTTTTCCCTTATACATATCCTAGAAACTTGTTTCACGACTTAATTGGTGGGTCGTATAGAGTCCTAGGATCAACGATTTGGTCAGGAAACGGCTCGGTGCATTTTTTCGGACATCGACCGACAAAAAACGCGATAACTTTGCACGGCGAAGGACTACATTTTTTTAATGGTGTCGTTAGATTCAGAATTTTTTCAGCTATGTGTGTTAATAATTTTAGTTTGATAGCTAGTCCTAAGCAAATTTGGCTTCGCTCCAAAAATAAACCTCGAAAAAAGGAGATTTTTAACATTTTTTCATACATACAATAAATCATGAATTTGGCCGGAACACGAATTTTACTAAAAATCACCTTTTAGACTAATTCGGTCATGCTGAAAACGAATCCGCCGTCCCTTTTTTCCTCAGACTCACAGGCTTGATCCGCTGACAGTCAAACAAATTAAGTTTTCGCTGACGAATTTTTGACATCTTCCGAATTTTCTCCGTGTATAGACCTTAACAATGACCGAAATGGTTTTGCCTTATTGGCCCTCATAGGGAATTTTCTCACGAATCTATTGGTGGATTGTATAAAGTCCAACGATCAACGGTTTGGTGAGGAAACGCCGATACCGGGATCGATGCACTTTTTCGTTTGTATCTCGAAGTCTGAATCGGGTAAATTAAAAAATGTATTCATCGCTAATCGAAGTTCCAAGACCGGAAAATGGTGTTTGCAGGACGAGGCAAGCTGATTCCAGGACGAGCTGTAGGCGAGTACTGGAAGTTTGGACAGACCTGCAAAACACTACTTTTCGGATAAATTCATTCATCACTAATCGAAGTCACTAAATGTCTTTTCCGGACCGATTTCCGTTAATTTTCCGGTCCTCGGACCGATATGTTGATCGTACCGGACGAAAATAGTTATTTACGTTACAAGACCGGAAAATAATGTTTTGCAGGATGAGGCAAGCTGATTCCAGGACGAGCTGTAGGCGAGTACTGGAAGTTTGGACAGGGACTTGCAAAACACTACTTCTCAGGTAAATTCATTCATCACTAATTGAAGTCACTAAATGTCTTTTCCGGACCGATTTCCGTTAATTTTCCGGACCTCTGACCGATATGTTGACCGTACCGGAAGAAAATAGTTATTTACGTTACAAGACCGGAAAACAATGTTTTGCAGGACGAGGCAAGCTGATTCCAGGACGAGCTGTAGGCGAGTACTGGAAGTTTGGACAGACCTGCAAAACATTACTTACGTACAATTATTTTTCAAGACCGAAACTTTGATGTAATAATTTAGTTGATTGTATATAGTAAGTCGTTTTCTTTGCTACTTCCAAAATTTCTTCTGGAATTTCATTTACTATGTCGGACATTTCAAAATCTGAATTCATATTTTCAAATTTGCGAACCTCCGAAACAAATTTGACATAAACAATTAATTAAAAATCAACCAACTGTCACTTGACAATTAATCATAGTAACGAAATGAGGATAAACTGTATTTTCAAACAGCGATTGGAAAAATGAAAAAACTGGGACCTGAAAAATCGATCGATAAAACGTTATTTTCTGGACGAAAAATTATCCAGAAAGTGTATTTTTCTGGTCGGTCTTAAAAATATTTTTTTTCGTCAATTCTGATTAGGCCAATCTTGATTTTAGACCGAATGACGCGGTAACTTCGCACTGCGGAGGACTTGATTTTTTTACAGGTATTGTTCGATTCAGAATTTTTGAAGCTATGTGTGTTCAACTCGATAGCTAATCATAGTAAAATTTAGCCTCAAATCTCAAAAAATAGCGATTTTTAACATTTTTTTCATACATATACATAGAAAAGATGACGAATTTGTCCGGAACAAGGATTTTCCTGAAAATTACCTTATAGACTAATTCGGTCATGCTGAAAAAGAATCCGCCATCCCTTTTTTGCTGAGACATTGCAGGCCTAGTGCGGCCCAGTCAAATTCGCCCGAAACTAGGTTTTCGCTAACGAATTTTTGACATTTTCCTACTTTGGACCTCCGTATAGGCCGAAATAGTTTTTCTCTATAAACATCGTAGAGTCACACGTATAGAGTCTTAGAATCAACGATTTGGTCAGGAAACGCTGAAAATCAGATCGATTCATTTTTTCGTTCGTGTCTCAAAGTTCGAATCGCATAAATTGGAAAATTGGGTATTTAATGAAACTAAATAACTTTTTCTATGTAAATTTGTCCGGAAAAAACAAATTTGCTATCGAGAATGTGAATAGGCGACGACTGAACTTCGGACAGCAAAATTTCTAGGTTCAGAAAAAATATTGAATCTACACAGAGAAAACCTATGCTAAACCTATCATTATTTAAATCTAATAGATTATCCATTTCTCAAATGTGGTCAAATTCTTAATAGAAATAAAACTCCAAGTCATGGATCACATATATTCAAAAACAAAGATTTAGGGGGCAACTAGTTTCGGCTAACGAGCCATCTTCAGGCCTAGAAACAAATTACCCAGTTCGATACAAACATATATAAAAATTACATTGAATAAACTTACCATATAAAATTTAATAAAAATGATTAAATCAAATAAACAAACAAATCCATAAATATAAAAATATGTGGGAAAGTTGGGGTACATGACTTGGAGTTTTATTTCTATTACTATTACTATCATTATTTGTTAAATTCATTATATAATTGTAATAAGAATAAGATCTCATTGGTTGTCAATGGAAAATTTAAAGATAGTTTTTGTTTTGATGTCGACAAGAGTTTTTTTTTTATTTCAATGGAACCTATTGTTGGTTTAAACGTTTCTTTCTTTGGAACAGAATATAATATAATTTGGATGATGTATTATTTTTTTGGTATAATTATTGCATTATTGAATAAAATAAAGCTTTTTATAAGAAAAGAACTTTAGTAGTATCGGATCAAATACTTATACCCTTTATTTAATTTTAAGATTTTATTAATTATTATTGAATCAGTTATACCTAATTTCGACGGAATTGAAAATAAATTTTGTAGATATCATTTGGAATCAAATCTTCAGGTATATTTTGAAAATATATTTAAGCAACATTTCGGGAAAAAGAATATACCCGTTTGCATTGCAAAAAATGGTTAATGTATGTTATTTTTAACTTTGAAAACAGTCTTTCCCAAATCGTTATTTAAATATAATTTTTCAAAAATACCTGATAATTTTATTTGAAATAATATCTACAACATTTATTTTAATTCCGTCAAAATTTGATATGGGTGGTTCAATATATTTCAATAATTTAACAATTAAGTACAGAAATAAAACACATTTTATTATTTGAAAACTAGTTTTATTATATGCAGAAAAAAACAGAAACAAATAACAATACATGAAAGTGTATCTTGTCTATCACCAGATAGATATTTTGAATTTGGGAGATCTGAGGTCCTTCTGCAAGTAGATAAGTCTGGAGGTGCCAGGTAAGAATGTTTTTCTTTTGAGCGCTCGGTTTACCTGGTTTTCTATTTGTCTCTCTATATCCCCGGGATCTAAGAATAAAATAGTGTTGTTTGCGATTGAAGTCAACTGAATCAAATCGAATTAATAAAAATATACAGGGCGTGATCCATTAATTAATACAAATACATGAATGTTGTACAGTTGTACTAAATATCCAGTGATTTTTTCCATCTTTTTTTGTACCTCTAGGTGATATAATTCTATGCAAGACTGCAAGCTGCAGTACTACTTTAGAATCTATAAAAAATTATACATGAATTGAATAGAAGAGGCTTTTACTTGATGAAGATCCATACTATACGATGAAATAAAACAATTTAATTTTTTTAAATCTTCATCATTTTAACTAAGTTCAATATAGAACCGTGACGCGTTTCGCTAACACAGTAGCTTTCTCTAACGGGTTTGAGAAAGCACGCGTTTCGCTAACACAGTAGCTTTATCAAACGGGTTTGAGAAAGCTACTGTGTTAGCGAAACGCGTCACGGTTCTATATTGAACTTAGTTAAAATAATAAAGATTTAAACAAATTAAATTGTTTTATTTCATCGTAAATTATACATGACTTTGTTACTGATGCAATACTTGCAAAAAAATGTATATCAATAATTGCTTTTGGAAAAATACAGTGAAAATGACATAAATAATCCTTTAATTTTAGCCTCTATATGTTTTAATTCAACATAAAATTAATTTATCTACATACCTTGTGATAAATCTACTTGTTCAAGACAGCTTATTAGATCTTGCAAAATTGGGTCTCTTGAATTATTTATTTCTGTTCTTTTGAATAGCAACAGTTTTTTAAAAAAATAAATGCCAGTTTTTCAATAGCTGTAGCTCTTTACCTGGGTACATATATTTGAAATCAGCTTCAATCTGAAATAATAAATGATTCTGTTTTGTAACAACTGCATGCGATGGAAGCTAGCGCGTTGAAAGTATTCACGTATGATCCCTATAAACGAGAAATATACTTACCTGAAAAAATTAGAACTAGTTCCTTCATTTCCCAGGCATTTAAGCGTTCATTTATATCCATTTTAACTTAATAAAATAGCGGCCACTTAAAATCACACACATGGATCTAACAACAACTGCATCTAATCCTTTGTCTCGAATTTACAATTTGACAAACTGGGTAAAGTAATCGCTGGCATACACAAATCTGCTTCCGACCAATAAGAGTTATTGAAGATTGTATACTATAATTGCTTTGACAAAATATATAATTATATTTAAAATTTTAGAATCAAAATAGAAATATTTCAACCTATCATACTTTAAATTAGATCGAATTTCAACTAAAATTAAATGAATATATTTCTCTTTTAGCACAACAATATTATAATTACTAATTATTGATTATAAACTATAGTTACATCATTTAGTTATATTGTTTTCTGCAGTAGAGATTTTCATTCAATCAAATAAATTTTGATATTGAAGAAAGTATTAAATGTTGTTGTGTCAAATTAGTGTCTTGCCATTTGAACAATTTTATTATTTTTTCGCGTAATTATATTTATGCTTACAGCTTAAACATTATTCTATAGTTAAAATAAACATATTTCTCAAATTAGTTGAAGAATATTTTGTTGATTGTATACTTACTTTAATTGAAGTAAAGGGAATGTTTTTAAATGAAAGACAATTCTTGCAAATACAATACCGTTTTTTCTGTGTAGATACCTACAAAAGTATTAAAATAATAATTGTGATATAAATATATTCATTTTTTTTTATAAACAAATATTGGTATTATTATTGTAAGAGGAACTTTAAAATTTTTAAATTTTCTATTAGAAAAAATAATTTTATTTATCAAAATCTGTACATTTAATAATTTCGCCAGTAAATAATGACAAATTTGTAAGTGTTTGTATAATATAATACTATAAAAGTAATTCTAATCCTTTCTGACAGTAGTTGAAAAAAGAAAGTAATTAAAGTGCTAATTACAACGTTGCTCCACGTACTAATTGTCTAGAGGAAAGACCAAACACGACATGAGTCTGATGGAATATTCGTTTACCCGAAGAATTCGTGTCTAGAATAATCGTATGTGATTATTTTTGAATTAGAGCCAGTTTCTACTTTAAAAGTTTTGTAATAAGATTGGATAGAAAAAGTTGTGATTTTAGTAAAAATAAAATAATTTTTCATATTTTCAAAAACAACAATTTTATAACAAATACTAATTATTATGATTGAATATATTGGAACACGCTTAGACAGTTTTGTAACTTTTGGAATCTTTTTTTCGTCCTTATAAATTATTTTGGCAAAAACGTAACCCTTTAAATATTCTATCTACACCAATGAGCTGATGTAACAAATTAAATTATTTGGAGCTTAGGTCCGGCCCAACGCGGCACAGTTGATGTAGTCGTAAAACAGAAGTCAAGACTGGAAAGGAAGTGACGTCATCTGGACTATTTGGATATTTGCTCTTATATTCCTGAACTAGCAGCAAAGATAATTCGTATTATTCCGCATCGTCGGAATTAATTTTAGAAAATATCATTTTTGTTTTCATTATTTGATTACTATATTAGTTTAAAGACAAGAAAATTATTGTCATAAAGAAAACCACTACATGATAATAATTTATTATTTACACTTTATGTACACTTACACAACCAGAAAAACAAGTTAGTTCATCTCAAAGAGGACATGATAAGACTTGAAGGACCACGCAATTTTTAGATAGCTGCGACACTTGTTTTTAAATAAAAATACAACTGATTTTAATTCTGAAGAACTTTTAAATGCTCATTTATTAATAATACAACATTTATTAAGTTAAAAAAATGTTACAAATGTTGATAACGATTACATGACCAAACAAAGACACCGGGAAATGAGGTAAATTTCACATTCATTCTCACTTTGTTTACCGGCACATTTTTATTCATAATTTCAACAACAAAAATTATTAAAAACAGCAAGTTTTGTTACAATACAATACAATTTTATCTTAGAAAAATTATAACAGTACCGGGAGCATTCAGAGTTAATTACAAACTAAACTTTTTAGTGGTCTTTGGTTATAACCGCCACTTCTAGAAATACCGTTGAATGTTTGGCTATATGTTAACTTATTTTTATTGTCTAATAAAAAGTGATCTGATATATTTGAGAAAACGTCTGTCGATTAAGATTTCGTAATATGCACAATTTTCGATATAATATTTGTTGCTGCGTACAAGAGGGAAAAAGATAATCATTCTAACATCGAGATCGAAAATATTGCGTAATACTTGGCTCGATCTTTCTAGAAATTTTACAATGAAGTACTAATGTACAAATGAAGGTATGATGGTATGATTTAATTTACATTATTTTTTATTGAAAATACGATTTGAACTAAAATAGATGGACCATAGATATATTCGCATGCAAATCTCGAATGTAGAAAATAGACTGGGGATATACCGTGATCCGAGGAGGACTAACTGGTAGAAATTTAAGGAGGACTTAATAACCAACCTGAGTAACGTTAAAACAAAAATAAAACTAGCAGTGACGTAGAGCTAGCATCTGGTCAACTCCAGGATGCTATTATAAACTCATAACAGACAAACTGTCCTGAGGCAAGCCAAAACACCATAATAAATAGAAACTGGTGGAATAAAGAACTTGACAAACTCCTCTATTTAATAAGGCGAAAAGAACAGGTGAGTGGGAGCAATATACCACCACACTGACAAAATACAACATAGAGATCCGAAAGGCTAAGAGAGACTTGTGGAGAAAGTTCTGCGAAGAGGTGGAAACAACCTCTGAAGCAGCGCGGATACACAGAATCCTAGCCAATGATCCAATCAATCCTATCGGGAACATACAAAGACCGGACGGTACATACACGGAATCTGGTAGGGAAACTCTGGAGGTACTACTAAAGACACATCTGCCAGATTTAAGTGAAACTAAAGAAAATCAAACAACTCCTAACCCAGAAAACCAAAGACACAGGGCCTCAAAAAGGGATTGGCAACTGGCAAACAAAGTCGTAACTCACAGCGAAGTCTGCTGGAGAATAGACTCGTTTGAACCGTACAAATCACCTAGACCGGACGGCATATTCCCAGCCTTTCTGCAGCAGGGCAAAACACTGCTGGTACCGGTGATTTGTAAATTACTTAGGGCAAGTCTGGCTACAGAGTACATTCCATTAAGCTGAAAAAAAGCTAAAGTTGCGTTCATTCCAAAACCTGGGAAAGACTACTCTCAGGCAAAAGTATTCAGACCGATAACTTTATCATCCTTTATGATAAAGCTATTGGAAAAACTGGTTGAAATACGTGTCAAGGAAAACTTTCTCACAGAAAGGCCACTACATAAAAACCAACATGCGTACCAAAATATAAAATCCTTTGAAACAGTACTCTATCAATTGTTTCAAGGATAGAAGCTGTACACAGAAACAAAGAAATTGCTCTAGCAGCATTTCTGGAAATAGACAGTGCATTTGATCACACCTTCAGATCGATGACAGCAGCTGTGGCAAGGCGTAGCGTAGACGACACCGCTTGTAGGTGGATACAAAACATGCTAAACCATAGAACAGCTGAAGCATCATTGTTGGGTGAGACCATGGAGGTGTCAATCTCCAAGGGATGCCCACAAGGAGGGGTTTTATCCTCTCTACTGTGGGATTTGGTAATTGACGAGCTCCTGGTGCAGCTCAACAATAGCGGCTTCTATGCCCAGGGGTATGCAGATAACGTACTCATACTTGTAGTGGGGAATTTTACAAATGTTGTCTCCGACCTGATGCACCAGGCACTGAACATCGTGGAGAGGTTGTGTCTCAAGGAAGACTTTAAGTTCAATCCTGGCAAAACAGCACTAATCCCCTTCACGAAAAAAAAGAAGCTGAACAACCTCAGGTTACGAAAGCTCTTCAATGTACAACTACAAATAAACCAGGAGGTGAAGTATTTAGGCATAACCCTAGGTGCAAAACTAACCTGGAATAATCTCTTGCAAAAAACTGTTAACAAGGGAAAAATGGCATTAATGGCCACCAAAAGAGCAGTGGGCACCAAATGGAGACTAAACCCACGCATGGTACATTGGCTGTACACTGCTGTGCTAAGACCCACGGCTCTCTAGTGTGGTGGCCTAAATTAAATCAAAAAAGGACTATACTGGAGCATTCTAAACTCCAAACACTAGCCTGCATTTGTATTACAGATGCCATGAGGAGCACTTCAACCGCGGCTATGGAAACCATACTAAACCTCCCGCCAGCGGAGGCATCAGTATTCCAAGCGGAGGTACATGCCATAGAGCTATGTCTAAGGGAAAACATTGAAAGGGGTTACAGAGGGAAAACAATCCTCATTCACTCCGATAGTCAGGCAGCCCTACAAGCTCTAGCATGCAAAAAAAATCAGATCGAAACTGGTCTGGAACTGTCTACAAACCCTATTGGTTCTGGCAAACCAAAACAAGGTAACACTTAAATGGGTTCCCCGACACAAGGGGATAACAGGTAACGAGGAAGCTGACGCTCTGGCACGAAAAGTCTCAGCGACCAAATTTACGGGCCCCGAGCCCGTGTTTGGCATTCCGACATCATCAGTATGACTCTGGCTGACTGGATGGGCTGCTAAAGAACATCAGACAAGCTGGAATCTCATGCCAGGTCAGAAATACAGTAAACTGATGGTCAAAAAGCCATCAAAAGCACTGACCAACGATATTCTGCAGCTAAGAAGAAATCAAATAAGGCATGCCACGGGACTAATAACTGGACACTGCCACCTTAGGGAACACCTATACAAAATGGGCATCTATCAAGACGAACCCACCTGTAGACTATGTAATGAGGAGGAGGAAACAGCCTCTCAGATTATACTAGAGTGTCAAGCACTTATACACTGGAGGTACAACCTCCTGGGGACAGAAAATACACAGGAGGCCTTCCCCAAAGAAAATCTTGTGAAGAGGCTGCTAAGCCTGATAAAGGTAACAAACCTTTTCACTTGATAACAACGATACAATTGGCATAACACAATAAGTCTTAAGGCTGCAGTGTTGAGGCCTAAATCCTTAGCCAAAACATCGATTAAATCAATCAATCAAACTTTTAAGTGGTCTTTGGCTATAACCGCAACTTCTAGTGAATGTCTGGCTATATGTTAACTTAATTTTATTGTCTAATAAAAAGTGGTCTGACATATTTGAGAAAACGCCTGTCGATTAAGATTCGTAATATGCACAATTTTCGATATAATATTTGTTGCAGCGTACCAGAGAGAAAGAGATAATCATGTTAACATCGATATAGAAAATATTGGGTCTTTCAAGAAATTTTACAATGACGTAGTAATATACAAATGAAGGTATATTAGTATGATTTACCTTTTTTGGGACAATTTGAGACAATTTTATACCATTTTAGATAATATTGAACAATTTTCTGATCAATTTAGGTAACTTTAGACCGTTTTATTATTATTTTAATCCATTTTTAGATAATTCTAGATCATTTTAGATTATTTTGAAAAATTCTCTGATCAATTTAGGTAACTTTAGTCCGTTTTACTAATATTTTAGACCGTTTTTGGACAATTTGAGACTATTTTGGACAAGTTTAGGACTATTTTAGATTATATTGAACAATTTTCTGATCATTTAGGTAACTTTAAACCATTTTATTATTATTTTAATCCATTTTTAGGCAATTCTAGACCATTTTGGATAAATTTAGATTATAACGAAAAATTATCAGATCAATTTAGATAACTTTAGATCGTTTTTGGGGAATTTTAGACCATTTTGGACAATTTTAGGGCATTTTAGATGAACAATTCTCTGATCAATTTAGGTAACTTTAGACCATTTCATTGTCATTTTAGACCATTGTTGGACAATTTTAGACTATTTAGGACAATTTTAGACTATTTTCCACAATTCTAGACTATTTTAGATTATTTTCAATAATTCTTTGATTAATTTAAGTAATTTTATACCGTTTTATTATTATTTTAGACTGTTTTTCAGACCATTTATGATTATTTTGAACTCTTCTTTGATCAATTTAAGTAACTTTATTGCGTTTTATTATTATTTTAGACAATTTTGAGAAGATTTTGGAATATTTTAGACCATTGAATGTTATTATGAACAATTCTCTGATCAATTTAAGTAACTTTAGACTGTTGTTTATTATTTTAGACATTTTATAAGATTTTGGACAATTTTAGAGCATTTTAGATTATTTTGAAAAGTTCTTTAATTAATTTAAGTAACTTTAGACCGTTTTATTATTAATTTAGAAAATTTTAAACCATTTCAGAACAGATACAATTGATCAATTTGAGTTTGAGTAACTTCAGACTGTTTTATACAATGTGTAGAAGATTTTGGACAATTTTGGATTAGTTTGAACAATCCTCAGATTTATTATAGGTAACTTTAGACCGTTTTATTATTATTTTAGACCATTTTGGACAATTTTAGACCATTTTAGATTCTTGTGAACAATTTTAGTAACTTTAGACCGTTTTATTATTAGTTTAGACAATTTTTATAAAATTTTGGACAATTTAAAATTTTTTTGAGCACCAAAATTTATTCGAAAATGCAAACGCAGGTGTTCGCAATGGAAACTACATTATTTGACCTTCATATTTTGCTTGTAGGTCCACGCAGTATTATTTGTTCGACTAGATGCGGCCGGCATACAAAGGGCCGACTTTGAGTGAGTGATAAGAAATTTAAACGAGATCTAATCATTAATTGAGTCTTTTATTTAGCTATTTTAATTGTTTCTCTTCTTTCTTCTAGACTTATGTGTTTTGCAGATGTTTTGAAAGTTTATGGAATTATAGAGGCAAATAAAACTATAATAGTTCTTTTCTATTTTTCAAGATGGTTTAAAATACGGGTTTCATGATATCGTTCCTAATATTTATATAATAAAATTTTAACGCCGGTATTGGTAGATTATTTTTTGCTTTTATGTAAATGCGCCTTAAGGCCTTGGCGCCGTCGTGCGCCGCACGACCTTGCCCATATGGACGGCGCGTCCCTGTTTTAAGGTAAGTTTACAGAGTAGTGACATAAAGAATTCAGAACCATCAGGTCTAGATAAGTGTTCTTTAATACGAACTGGTTCATCATGAATTCTCGATAACCGATATTCTCCGTGTAAAGGAAAATATTCAACACGTTAAACGAAAATACCGCAAAAGTTAAATAAGCGTACTGAATGCACCAAATAGTGTAAATTTTCTAAGATTTGAAAAATATGTACAATTCCTTTAACAACGTTATGTTGTCCAGTGATTAAACAAATCTAGTACCTCTTACCACGTGTACTACAATTAAACTAAAGTGAAATCGGTATATTTGTTGAATAAAATAACTTTGATTAAAATATGTACTTATTTAAATGGCATAAGCAAAGTTTTGATTTGAATAAAGTCAAAATTAAGTTTCTTCATTTATTCATGAGGTCTCAATTCTGCGAAAACAACTGAGTGGTTCTTCGACAAAATCGTCCACTTTGATAGTAACAAGCTATAATTATTGGCTGTTTAACCCACTAAGAATTACAATGTCTATCGCTAGTTCTTCAAAAAACTTCATATTTATATGGCTCTATACAAAGAATTTTAAGCCATTATTGAGGAAGCTGATTGCCTCTTTAGTAAAATTAACGTTAATTAAATTTTTGATCCTATATATGGAGGAACTGGAAACGTCTAAACTGTTAGCAATCTTGTTATTAATTATAATTTGAAATTTTTTGTTAACTTTTTTTAATTTATTATACTCAATTAAATTAAGATCATCCTGATGGTTATTCAATCGTTCTTGGAAAAAACTTTATATATTTTTTAATAATGTACCTGAAAATGTAAAAAACGTCTCTTAAGAGCCGCCTTACATTCAAGCCTACATAAATTCTGCAGCTCGAATTATAAGAACATCTAAACAATATTTCTTGCGCAAATGGCAGACGTTTTTGGAATGCAACGGTAGCGCCGAGAGACTTTCATAAAATACATGTGTTTCTCATGTTTCAAGGAATGAATTATTACCTACTGTGTACCTACTGTCCTAAATTACAAGTTAATATCATGAGGATTTATTATACTGTCACGTATGTTATAGAGGTTTAATTGATTTTGTTGGGAAGTTATTTGATATTGTCAACTATTAATCGTTGACTAGAAAAAAATTTCATATGACACCCTGTACTAAAGTACATTAGATACTATGGAGTAGGAAAATAAAAATATATCAATACACAAACTCGTATCTTTTTGTGGTTAGTCATCATGAAAGAAATTCCTTAAAAGCCAAAATAAAAAAGGATATCGCATCAATGTATTTACTTCGAAATTACCTTCGGTGTATGAAAACTTAAAATGATATTTTAAAAGAACATTTGTAACACGTATCCTGCATAGAGAGGTAATGATGTGGCGAAGTTAAATGTGTTTTCACAAGAATGTTGAGGATTGCTTCATTGCATTCGGATAGATATTTTTTGCTCTTTTTATTTTTCTTTGGAGTTTGTAAAGTTTCCGGAGAGTCTGTTGAAAATATTGCAAAGAAAATACAGAAACATTCGTTGAATGTCCACGAGATGTTTCAAAATTTAATATTTACCAAATAAAATCATTAGAATTGTAAAAAATACCCATACCATATTCTGATTAATCTAAATATTCCTATAAATACGATATCTGAGTTAATATCGTTTTTATTGATAAATTTATTTGAATACGAGTAGAGAATAGGCATTGGCACTCGTTGCGACTAAAACGCGGTCGGTAAGTATTTTAGATAGCGGCGACGCCCACCTTGCATACAGATTACGTATTTGCCAACCGAGCCATAGTTTCGATTTCAATTACAAATCCTGCTACACAACTTAATCAAAAAACATCAAAGCGAAGATACCGCAAGGTTCCGATCAGGCTAGGATCTTAACGGAAGAGTTATTTGGAATTCATGAATATTCAATCGGTTTTGGAGTTAAAAATGCTTTATTCATACTTTAATTATTCAATATTTGCATATTTAATTTAATAATTAAATAAATATATGTAAGGCACTAATATAAAGGGTGTAATTGAACAAATGATACGAATTTTACCATTAAATTCGGAAATTAAAATAGTAGATAGCCTATGTTGGTCCTGACCTAGGTTGTAATAAAGACGAATGAAATTAAAAATAAAATAAGGAGCAATGTATATTAAACCAATCAAAAACTTTTCAAAGCGAATTAAATAATTTTTTAAACACCCGGTATTAAGATAAAAGAATCCAGGTAAAAGAAATAAAACAAAGCTAGCGAAATTGCAAAACATAACTAAATACAATGGATGTAGGGTATTACGAAAATCATAATATTTCCACAAAATATTACCATAAAGGCAAGTACAAACACTCAGCTAAAAAAGAGCTAACTCGGCGTACTCCGGCATGTGAAACAAAACAAAAGACTATCACACGGCCAGTTGTGGTACAAAACACGCAATCGATCGAAGTCACGAAAAAAATAGTACCTCAAATCAGAGGTGGAGAAATATCGATAGTCACCACTATCGTTATTTATGGATATTCAAAATCACGACTGTCGATAACTATCGATAATTTCTTCATAAATTTAAAACAAACAATATTAAGTAAAAATCCACTGATTCTTATTTAAAAATATCATCATGGTGACTTTTTTTTTAATTCTTAAACGCCTATCTTAAAAAATGATTGATAGTCATGACATCTATGGTAGATTAATGGGTACCAACCGGAGACAGCCACTTACTCTCTCTGTTTTTGGATTATTTCTTCCTTTTATTAGACTGTTGTTAAAAAAATGTCACAAAAAAGTTACTCCATACACTTTCTCTTTCTACTAAAATTCGTATACATAGTAATTATAGACCTATATTTTCATTTTTTGAATTTCCCTGTATTGATACTTGATAAGTGTATAGGTGATTCCCTCCTTATATAAAATCTCTGAACTGAACGTGATGAACAGAATCCTATAATTAAATCTATGTTGGCTCTCACTAGATGTCACTTGAGAGTATTGTTTGTTTTTTACATATTAAATGATCTAGGGGTATTAGGACTAAAGAAATGAAATCGATATTTGTTTATTTCACGTTATGAAAATTAAAATCTATAACTATCGATATTAATCGATAACCCTAAAAACTACCGATAATTTTCATTAATCCAGACTATCGATAGTTATCGATAGTACTATCGACAATTCTCCACCTCTACCTCCAATCAGCGAGTCGGTACATTACCAACGTACTTCTTAGTACAACACTAGTGTCACCTGGTGGTCGCGACGTGGTTACGAGGGAAAAGGAGACGAATACCAGCAGTTCGAAACTCAACAGTGAGGAGCGAAATCGTCTTCGAAAAAAAAATCTTTTCGTTTTCGGCCGGCGGAAAAAAATAATAATAATTATAATATAAAAATTGTTTTTGCCTTAAATATCATAGACCAAAATTCCCTCAAATAATGAAGGATAATAAAGCCACACGGTAAGCTGTTTTACAGTCTAATTGCATCAGTAACATCTTCCTGTACGGATTGAAACTTGAAGTATCTGGTTTTTGGCCTTTACCAGTTTAAAATAGGGGACATTGCCTCCCCTTTAAATTATGTTCTTTTGTGTTGAGCCAACAGGCTGTTTTTTGGTATATATAAGTGAACACTCAGTTAAGAGAAAAATTAGTGCCATACGCAGTATATATCGTAATGAAATAATTTGTATGAATTATTGAATTTTATAATTTAATGGTTGAAACTTTTTCTTTTTGGATAAACAAAATCAGAAGAAAAACAGAGGGACGTCATTAATTTTAATTTGGATGTCAATATAAAAAATTTAGAAAATCGTAGAAATGTTTATGAATGAAATTAATTACATTGAGAAGAAAGTTATATACCAATTGGAATATTTAGTATTTAATTGATTAGAATAAAAATAAACAAATATATAAAATTATAAAAGATATTTAAAAAACACAAAAGGTGAATAGAGCTGGTTTATAGAAATAGTAATTAAGTGGAATAGTGGAAGAAATTTATAGAAGAAATAAAATATCAGGACTAGAAAAAGACCAATTTATTTTTTTGAAGTTTTACAAAAGGATAGAAATTTGACAGGATACATATTTTTTTTATAATTAGACAGTAATGATTTTTTTTATTTTTAATAAAACCCAACCCAAATTAAGATTACAAATCATTATAATATATATTTTCAATATTTATTTTATAATTGTCAAAGTATCATTGTTTATTTTCTTTCCTTCACCATAGCTATTGTTTTTTTTTTAATTCTTTTACATTTTTCTTTGGTGTTAAATCATCTTTTATATATTTTTTTTAACATTTTTTTAAAATAAATTACTCTTAACAGGTCATTAGCGTATTTAAATTTTTCCCATCCAAGGGGGGCAAAGTAAAAGATATGGAAAAAGCTGTAACCAGAATTAACTCGGCCGCACTGATCATTAAGTTACTGAAATATACATAAGTTGAATATTTAAGTCATCAAGCCAACCCTTTGCAAGGGTGGATTTATGGGGATATTGGGGATAATTACCCCCTAGACTAATCCAAAAGGATAAAAATTTAAACAAAATAATACCATAATAATTCAAAAAATATTGTTGTTTTCTGGCTACTATATACCTACAGTAGGCCAAATTCCATAAATCATGTAGCTTCTGCAGAAAGGTCCTTTTCGGCTATAAATTGGTCATAAACGTCGCTCAGATCAAACATGACTGAGGACCTTTTAGCAGGTCTTGCCCTTTTGCACAGCCACCGCGATATTTTAATAAATATAGAGAAAGTTATAGATTGTTTTGCAAATTTAAAGAAATGCAAAACTGAATTTGTCATCTAATTGTGATTTTAATTATTTTAACTAAGATTTTGTTTATTAAGATTTTGTCTCAATAATATGGTTTAAAATTGCCTCTAGAATTACGATTTTAGTTAATGTTGCTACTATATCGTTTCGTACTGAATTTGATGATTTATTTCTTTAGTTTCAAGTCCTTTTTTTACACTATACCAAAGTTAGTGACTCGTTTTTTAATTCTAAGTTTGGTTTAAAGTGTATTTAATGTTAGCAGCAGACACATATTTCGGTTCCTCGAAATGTATTAATTTGTATTAAAAAACGATAATTAATAAATTGATTTTATATTTCGTGTTTTACAAGGTATCTTTATTTTTTCCAAAATTAAGGTGCATCCCTGGTTATGAGTTTGTTTTACCCCCCCCCCTCCATAATAGTTGCCTAGATTAGCCCTTGACCCTTTCCCCTAATCCACTCTATAAAGACAAAGACTCTACAACACAGCAAGAGCACGAACTACCCTTCTCGCCATTCCAGCACAGAGAATACTGCGCTGGAAACAGAATCTATTTTCAAAGCCTTGCCGCTGCTACATTGGCTATATAAAGTCAGGGCCTAAGGCCTTATTCTCTCTCCTAGGAGAGTGGTGACAGTAACGCTGCCGTTACATTTTACATGGAAAATATATCAGGTACAGGTTGTACCGCCAGGTACATTAAATAAGCACGAAATTTTAATTAATTAAAAAATAACCTAGGTTAACATTTAGTAGGTTATTACAAGATATAGGGAATTCAACGTGTTAGAGAGGAAACGTATCTCCGTTACTATTGGTCCAAATTGAGATGTAAAAATATTTAAAATGTTACGTAGAATAAATACATAATGAAAAATCGTGCTCAGAAGCAACTAACCGGGCAGAAGGGCCTGACGAACCTGAAGACTAGACCAGACACATCCGAACCAGTCTCTAGATCCGGCTTCTACGCATGATTTTTCATTATGAACCAGTCTTCAGATCCAGGGATACGGACCCAAATGAAATAAGGGTTCCGATCCGGTTCAGGTTCTACATAATTTGAAAATTTTCGGTTCATACATGATTTGGAAAATTTCGGTTCAGGTCCGGTTTAGGCTCTGTAAAAATTATTTCGGTCCGGTCCAATTCCTTCGCTCCAAAGGATTTTTTGACAAATTCTTCTTGTTTTTGAAAAATTTCAGATAGTCTTTGTTCAATTAGTTACTAATTAGTATTATAAATTTGCAGTTCCAGTACATGACATGTATCTAACATGTGGAGTTAGTATTTTATTAATTCTAATTAACGAACCCTTGTGTAGATGTGGAGCAACGGAATCAACTTCTTAAAGTGACTTCAGAATTAACATTTATGGATTAAAATCATCTGCAATTGTGAAAGAGGAAACTTCAAAATGTTAAATACTATAACCAACACCTCTAAAATTCACTTAGTCCGCGATTGATTCTAGATGGAACGACTCGATAATGAATTTAGTGCATCAAACCTCTCAGCCATGCTAACCCAATATTAATATATTTTAAATTTTAACGTCTTTATTGACCGAACGGTAACTCTAGGAAAGTATTATGTACAATAGATATATCACTATTATTAGGATTTTATTTTTGAAACTACATAATTATAAATGATCAATATTTAGCACACATTGATATATTTACACATTATATCCACTAAAACCCACGTCAAATTGTAAGCTTAAGGAATTCCTTGCTGTTCCTCCAACACTATGTGGTGTAGGCAATTTACACAAAACGTCATCTAAATGAAAAGCATATAATTATGTTTGCGTAGCATCATTGATGAACTTATTAGATTCTTCAATTCTTCGTAAGTATTTGATTTCTTTGTTTTCTATATCTGTAACTTCCGCAACATAGCAACAAAATTTCTTCTTCCCTACTACTTTCACTAACACAAAGGCACCTTTATCTATTGTATCTCTATCACCAATTGGTTCTAATTTCTTTTCAGCTAGTTTTTCTCTCTCTCTCTCTCTCTCTTGCAATTATATCATCTCAACTTTCGTCTTCACTGGAAGTTAATTCATAAGATTCCTCGCTTCATCTTCCGACTCAGATTCTTTCGTTTTCACGTGTTTCTTCTCGTGTTTAGGTTTCCTCACTAGCTGTCTAGTAGCTTTTTTCGTATTACTCCTTTTGTTTTTCATTTCCAATATTTCATTATGTTTTGGGATATCTATGAGTATTCTCGATTTACCTCTAGGTCTTCCTCCTAATTTCTTTCATGGAAGGGCCGTCGGATATGGTCTTAACATTTCTGGTGTAATAAGAGTAGAAGTACTGCAGCTGGATAGAAATAGATCTGCAGATGCTACATTGGGAGTAGCATAAGATGTACTAGGAGTAGCAGATGAGCTAGGAAGAGGAGCGTGGTTGGTGGAAACTGTCATGGTAAGTTCTTCAACAATTTGCTCTTCTACAGTCGCAGCTTCGCATTCAACCTGTGTAACGACTCGATGATGAATTTAGTGCATCAAACCTCTCAGCCATGCTAACCCAATATTGATGTATTTTAAATTTTAACGTCTTTATTATTTTATACTTTCAAAAACTAAATTCATCAAGACAAGGAACTTAGAAAGAACCGGTATTTTATAAAATGTTCAGGTTTGGTACCTAAAATAATTCTGAACGGAAATATGGGTTCGGTTCCAGAAAAAAGTTTCGATTTCGGTCCGGTTTTTGGTTCTAAATGGTCCGATCCGGATCCCTGTTAAGGTCCAGCAGAACCTTCTACCGTGTCAGCATCCTCTTGTTTCTACTACGCCTAGTGCCTTTTTGGCGCTGTTTCTGCCCATGATTTTTCATATCTTAATTTGGACCAATAGTAACAACACGTTGAATTCCATATACCTAAGTTAGGAGCAACGTAGATAGTTTACTATCAATTTTTCATTAAATTTTTTGAAATTTTTGTCCTAATTCTTGAAACCTTGTGCTGATTACTATATTACTTCAGTGGCGTACGTCTACAATTTCAAAATGTAATTACTCCTTTAATCGTTTCTGTAAAGAAACCACATTTAATAATAAAACTGATTTTAATTAAATTTATCTGTGATAATACGAGGCTAATTCTATTCAGCACGTCTCCAATCTAACTCTTAATATTAAGCTCTTAATATATGAAAATATTAATCATACATTTTCTCTTATGACAGACATTAAGATCATGCAAATGATAAACGCAGTAGTTAACCGGGGTTATAATTGTGAGAAAACATCTAATTTTCACAAATGTTCTTGTAGATTATTACTTGAAAACATGATTAATGCAAATGGGTGCATGTCATTTATTCATTAATTGTTAACTACCCTCCAACTGGCAGTTGGTATGATAAAAGATATGAAAAGTATTCCAAGAAAACGAAAGCAAATCGATTCGATTGAATTTTTTTCGTTGACTATTTTAATATGATAGCCCAAATAAAGGTACTAAATATTTTTATACATTTAAAAGTTTTACATTAATGCCCTAAAATAAATAATTATAACATTAGACAAATTAATGAATTTAATAAAATTATATAAACGGCACTATATAAGGTGAGCTATATGTACTTAAAACTTAATATATTTTTTTAGGGATTAAACTAAGCTGTTTGAGACCTTTTCGAGATCTGTTAAAAGCTGTTCGAGACTTGTTTAGTGGTGTCTGATGACGTCACGAGTGACCTTAAATTTTATCAAATTTAACTGAATGGACCTTAGCGATTTCCCAGTTATTTTCCATAAAGAGTGCGTCAGAACTGTCATAGCTATTCTACTCGTTTGTCTTAATTTTTTTATTAAATCTATTTCATTTTATTTTTTTGTACAATATTTTTAAAGCCTTTGTGATTCATATTTTGGATTTTTTAGTTTGGAAGTCAGACAATCATTCGATCAGCTCTTCCAAACCAAATATATTAGATCTACAGAACTAGAACAAATTCCAGTAACTAGCGTCTGATGAAAATAATTGAGTGTTTCGTTTCGCTTTTTTCTAAGAAATATTTTCCTCCTTCTTTTACATTTTAATAAACTTTTTATTTTCCTGCAATTAATCATACAAGGTTTGAGTTATTATTTTTTTTACTTCCATTCTTTTTTTTATTCTCCACCCCAACCAAAAAAAATATTTGAATGACGTCTTAAATCTTAAATATCCCATTGGTTAATTTACAGGAATCAAGTAAACTAAGTACCAATGCATTTCAGTAATTAGCCTATCTGGGCCCACCTTTCTAATGGGCTTAGGTTTACATTTTACAAGCTCTTCAGATGAAAAGATATTTGGCCCAGATTATTACCACCTTGTCTTCATTTCTCGTTAGATATTAAAATTTTTTTAACATATCGATTATTATCAATGATTTTTTTACGAACATAATTTATTAATAATAAGTTTAAATAAATTTGATTTCAATTAGTTTGTTTGTATTTTAAATTTATCTTTCTTATAATAATGGTTAAGACAAGAAAGGAAAACTTCAATATACAAAGTCTCGAGGTTACGTTTTACTTTTATATAAGTTATATAGTCTATGACATAGTTATTTATCACCCTTCAAATTCGCTAAAATTCCCATATGGTCTTCCCCATCCCATATTCCAGCATGTTCTGCGCCTAACGAACTAATCCCCTGGGACCCAAATACAAGCTGATGAATTATTGTTAGTGTTCGTGTGCGGTCTTGCTCTCTGTCATGTCGTCAGATAGATTAGAAAATTCTCGATCAACTATAAGAATAGATTTGTTTTCATAGGCGTTACGAAAAATATTTCCAAGGTATAAAAATGTACCTACTGTAGTAAGTACAGAAAATTTATTTTAAACGATAAAGAATAGGGTGCAGAGTCCAAAAAAAAATTAGTTTTTAAATTTTAGATTTATATAATGAATGTATCCTACTTTAATTGTTTTTTAGTTCTCTGTTCTATATTTAAAGGTCCATCCTCATTAATATTATATATATTAACATAACAATAACCAAAATTGTTTGATCTTTACTTATAACTTTTGGTACTAAATTTCCTACTCCAGTTTTATGAATTTAACCCATTAAGGTGTTTCACAATACAGACGCTACTTTAGCAATTCTACATGAAGGCCAGTAACTAGCTGATCAAGCAAAATTTCAAACAAAATGAGTTAAAAATAGTGGCCAATCTAGTTGACACTAGTCGTCTACTTGTGCGCCCATTGTAGAAAAAATAGGATCATTTTCTGTATATATAGTTGATCAATAATAAATAAATTGGCTTGTAGTGAATCATTAAAAATCAAAAAAAATTTGGTTCCACCGTCATGAAAATATAAAACAAACTTTATTTACTCTAATTTTCAGTTTGCCATTAACAAATCAGAGACATAAAGCAAACAAAACAATAAAAAATGAAAATACACCCAAAAACAAAAATTATACAAAAAAAAACAGAATTGTTACGATTTGTTAGTCGAGGTATTAAACCCTTAAGAGACGCCAATACCATATGTTATGAAAATGATAGATACTCACGACATCTATCGTAGGTTGACAAAGTACCACTGATGAGTCCTATAAGGATGAAACATATGGTAATGGTCGGAGTGTATAGTTTCAAAAACTTATTCACTTTGTTTTTGACCATATGTTATCTTGCCTGAAATCATTTTTGGACGGGCGCTCCGTTAATATTAAAGATAGGAAACTGTGGTTTACACCAATCGATTCTGGTGTTAATTCTTTTCCCGACTATGGCACTTTTTTTTAAATTAGATTTAATTTGTCCAGGATATGCAAGGAAAATATAAAAAAGAGTACTAATATTATTATAGATTTCGCACATATTACAAACTGGTGAATTTCTAAAAGTATTTGTACGGGGTGTTTTAGTATAAAAGGTTTGATTTCCTCGTGACGAAAGTATAGGCAAAACTTTACGTAAAAGAGCAAGTGAGCAGCATTCCCTTCTCCCTTCTAACAACATGTCGATTGATATCGTGTCAAAATTATTGTAAAACTTTCCATTTTTTAGAAAAAAGAGGGGAAATTTTCTATTAAAAAGTATCAAATAATTGCAAAAATGAAAAAAAGAATTTTAGAAAAAATAAAAAAGCATGTTGGTATTGGGAAACGAACCTTGGACCTACATTCCTGGAGGTGTTGGTCACTTCGTGTTATTGTAAAACTCCCCAAGGAATTTGGCGCAATAATGATTTGGATTCTTCAGAAAGAATTGTCGAAAATGTGCAAAGTGAAAGAATCAATCCGGTCCTGTCTGTTTACTCTCGTTTCGGTAATTAGTTGCAAGATTCAATACATGTAATGTGAAAAAATTAATTGAACTATAAACCAAAGAAACATAACAAGAAGCATTATTGTTCCCCCTCCCATTAGCCACTACAATGATGTGACCATTGAGGGATGTCAAATTTTTACAGACAAAAAAGTCCGCTATGTATGGGAATTTTTCATTCAAAATCCGCTATCGGACTTCTTTCTATACAAAGTCCGATAACGGACTTTCTTCCATGCAAAGTCTTTGTGTGGGAGTTTTTCATAGTCCGCTATCGGACTATCTTCTGAGCAAGTTTTTCATACAAAGTCCGATATCACAAATCTTCTGCTGACGGAAACTGGACGTTGTCTTGAAAAATGGCACAGCGATTTTTCCTCTCCCTTCCATTAGTTTTATTTGAAGAACTTGAAAAAATCAAAAAACGAATAAAAGATTACACTTCAAAGGTACATCAAAAGTTTTTACACAACCAAAAACCCGTAATCAATAGAAATAAAGCATTAGAGGAACAAATTCGTTGAAGAAAAGGAACTAGTTTTCGTGTGTAGAAAATACAGACTAAATTTTGGACAGGGTGTCCCAAATAAGAGTGATCGATTTTAAATGTAAATACACAGCTTATTAATTGCCCTAAAGTATTTTGCATTTTATTCCGTCAATACAGGGTGATCTACTAATTTTGATCAAAATAAATGGAAAAAATGTGTATTATTTTAAATGGAGCATTCTGTATTATTTTGATGGAATTCAAAAGAGCGATTCATCTCCTTTTAAAAAATGTATAGATTAATATCCTTTGCTTTCCCCAGAACAAAGATATTGGAGTTTTTAAGAATCACTGCATTTTTCCTAATGGAATAACTGACATTAAATAAAAATTAACAAATCTGACAAAGAATTTATTCAGCAACAAAATATAACAAAAATTTAATGTAAATAAGAACGCAATTATTAGTAATAAATTACGTAAAAGTTACAATAAATGCTGTATGTGTCCACCCTCTTCTTCAATGTACATATGCAAGCGAAATTTTTAATTTTTAAACGAATTTTCCAATATATCTGAGGGAATATTTTCGATAATGTTCCTAATATTATTGTTTAGTTCTTATAAGTTGTAGCAACTATCTTTCACATATCCCCAGAGAAAAAAAAATCTGGGACAGTTAACTCAGAAGATCGTAGTGACCAATAAATCGGCCCAGCTCGACCTATCCATTTTTGATTAAAAAAATTATAATGAGGTAAATGATGTCTCTAATTTCATCTTGAACTAATTGTGGATAAAAAAACTGTTCCAACATATCCGTGTAATTTTACTTTTCACAGTTGGTTCCGTAAACAAAAAAGGTCCATAGATTTTTCTCTGGGACATCGCACACCAAACATTAACTTTTGGACTCGCATATCATGAGTCGTTTTTCATAATCTGATGGGTACAATTTTTGGTAGGTCTAAATTTTATATGGAGTTAGTTTTAAAATTTTTAGACATCTGTGAACGTCATTTTTGGAAATTTCCAGCAATCTTTCTAATTGAAATTTTTTTATTGTTATAGAACTTCATTAAAAGATATCAACTTATCTAAAATGGCATCAGCATTACGGGGTTTATTTAGGTGTGCAATGTAACCAGTTTCCATAAATTTAAAATTCCACTTTTTGATAATATTTACAGAAGGGGGATTTTTACCAAATTTTCTTCTGAATAACCAACTTGTTTTGAGTTTTTTCAGTTGCTGAGTAAATCATTCTGAAGGTGACTTAGTAAATTAAATTACTTCTGTTTTTACGAATACTTTTAATGATTAATTTTGCCATTAAAATATACAGTGTGTTCCATTTAAAATAATACATATTGTTTCCATTTATTTTTACCACCCTGTATTGACGGGATAAAATGTAAACAAACATAAAAAACTTTTGGGTAAACAAAAACATTTAGTGAAAACCAGAATTATTTAGGGCAATTAATAGGATATGCAAATCTCGATTACTCTTATTTGGGACACCCTGTATAATGAAAAAAAACTGTTTTTTTCTGTTAGTTTAATCGTGAAACATAAGAGACTATTTGGCAGTTATTTGAAATATAAATAAATTTTGAGCATATTTATTTTTCCTCGAAGCATGATGTATCATATTTGATAACATTTTTTTTTGTTTTTATTGTTGACAATAACCTAATATGATTTGTTTAAACAATTTTTCCTGTATAATTGAGGTCAGATTAGCCAACTATTTTATACGCTGAGACATATACTGACTATCTTAATTGTTTGATGAAGAATATCCTCACCACTAATCAAAACTACACTTTTTTATCATGTACGTTTTGCTAACTATGTTAGCATTATCAGAAGTTGATAATAAAATGGTTTTTTTTTGTTTAACTTGCTAATTAATTATTTGAAATATAAAGGTTAGGCGAATCACATAAACTAGTGTCTTGAGATATAGAACTGTATATTTTGGATAGACAACATTTTTTTTTCGAGGATTGTCCTACCTCCCTCCTATTACCAAAACTATTGATACTATCAATGTTAAGTGACACCCTGGATACATTTTTTATTTTTATGTATTATCTTTTGGATCAGCTATGAAAAGTGTGGGAAAAAAATAATAAATTATCGAAGATTGGTAGATACGCCACTGCAGTTTTGGATTTGTCGGGTTCGGTTTTCCTTTCCCGGTTTATCAGAAGTAATCGTCGACAGAGGAGTGTTTTGATTCTCTGGGCTTTTCATTAGCGGCAGTACAAAAGGAAGCTAGAAACTGCGTTTGACGTGCCACCGTGTCATTTTCGATCGAAAAGACCTTTTTCCTTCACTTCTTTTACCTCTTCGCCTGATTGCAACCTGTATTTTTTATTTTGTTTTTTTTTGTGACGTGAGCATAATTATAATTTTATTGTGGTGAAAAGTGTTGTAAAATATAAAACAGAAATAATAATAATTTATTTTTCAATCACAAAACATTGATGTATATTATGGGAGAAAACTTTAGTTAGGCTGATTATTTTTACACGTGATTTTTTATCTATAATCGGTAATTTTTTTTACCATTTTACACTTGCTTCCTTTCGATAATTTAAATCAAAGATTGAATTAAGAAAAAATTTTAAAATATATCTAATAAGAATTTTGTTTAAAATTGAGATGTTATAAACAAAGTACCCAGCACGGTTCTTACGGGAAAAGAGACCCAATCGAATTGGCTGAAAATTTAGTGTAATGTAGTTTATGATGTTCTGATATAATGTCTCCGTGGGCACAACCAGATCTAATGGATAGTTTTTGAGATACAGTCCACGTAATACAACCCTCTCCTCGATGTCTTAGAGGTTATAATTAGGATCTTATGCTAACTCCTATTGCGAAGGACCGACCCTGGGGTCGTTTTAAAAACGTTCGTTAAAGTACCCTAGAACGTGTATAAGACGTTTTTCTATAGTGCAAATGTCACAACTTCCAACGTCATACAGACGTCGAAAAATGACGTTTTAAAGACGTTTCCTAAATAAATTTTTCGACAAAGAACGTTTTTTGGATATCTCTTAAAACGTCCACTGGACGTCCTTTAAAGTACCTAAGAATGTTTATGAAACGTTTTTTTATAGTGCAAATGTCACAACTTATAACGTCACATAGACGTCGAAAAAGGATGTTTTAAAATCGTTTCAAAATAGACTAAATAAATTGTTCGACAAAAGACGTTCATACAAGCAAAAAAAATATACATATTTATTAAAAAACATTGATACTTATATACAATAAAATAATTTTCATTTACACAATAAGTCAAGTTAAAACTAGTATATTGTTTTACGAGTGACGAAAGTAACATTTTTTGAAGCGAGAGAATAATTTACCAGCCGAGGCTAAACATTTAACGAGGAACATCAAACTATAATGGAACCAGGCAACTAGATATAACTTGTTTTTAAATTTCACGGTATTTTTACGGTTCTATTTTACTTTTTAATTAAACAAAAGTAAAAAAGATGCATTCTAATTATAGAAATGATTCCTGTCTTTGTTTACTAATAATTTAAATTCATCAAAACAGTAAATACGAGGGCGGGAAATTATTGAAAATATAAATTTAACTTTCGTCACTACAGACGAAAGTTAACGCTATGAGAATTTCTCTCACTTGTGAAGGAAATCAAGTTTTCGCTGAAGGTATTCTATTACAAAAAGACGTCTTTTTGTAAAGGGTTGTAGAAAAAAATCATTTTTTTAGTATGAAAATATATTCCAAAAATAATATAATATTCATTTCTATAACTAAAATACAGTTGGTCCCACATAAACAAGTTAGTCATCATTTCGGTTGGTGCTGAGGTGTCTTCAACGAAATATGTAGGAGTATTCCTTGTATGCTTATGAGACTGGAATCATCAGAATCGGAGGAACTAGAATAATTATGTTGAACTTGATTTTCGACATTTTCAAATAAATACTTTGATAAATTCATAGTCTTGTTGATATACCTGGGCCTCAATTCTCGAATTTATTCCTACAGGAAAGCCAATATATTACCTTACTTTTTGTATATAATAGGTCGGTTTTCCTATAGGAAATGAAGTCGAGAATCGAGGCCCTGTACGTTTGATACTTCGAAACATTCTTTTCTTTATACATTTCACAAAAAACAAACAAGTACATTTACAGAGTCAAAAATCATTAATTACATATGGCAAAAATGAATTACAAAATATACCTATATCAGGGTTTAAAGTACCTACCTAATATACATGTTAAATGTTCAACCACAGCTATAAGACATAAACACAAACACAATTCACTTAATATATCACTCCTCGTAAACCGAAAAAGAAAAGAAAAAAAATATAACAAAATAGATGATAATTTTAGAGATATAAGATATGCTAGGTTTATTTTCACTAGTTACAGAGAAAATAAATATGAAATTAGCGAGAGTCACTACATGTTTTATTGTTCACTAATAGCGTATTCCATTGGGAAAAAAAGTTTGGCACTGGGGGCAAAACTGACACTGGTTGGGTGCAGTTAAAAACCGCACTGGTGCAGTGTCAAATGATTGTGCTTTTGGCCTTGAGGGCGAGTATCATACATTTATTATCGATTTGTTAGGTTATGTTAAAATTTTTATGTTGATGTTAATTTTTCAATTATTTATAACTAAAGAATGACAGAAGGAACTCTTGAAAATAATTAAAATTATAAAAATACAAAACACAGATCGGGGAAAAAATACAATTCTATTCTACTCGCCAAATTTTCTCTAGAAACTGGTGCCGCACGACCACGAAATCTCGTGCGGAACTTTTTGCACTCAGAGCAGAAAGTGCCGCACTGACGTCCCAGTGAGCGGTCTCTCTCCCAAACCGACAGTTATATAGCGAGCTAAATTCGTGATTGGTTGGAATCAGACACAGATAGAGAGAGCAAACCAAACATCTTTTGAACGTTTTTTACAGTAGTTCTGAAAACGACTAACAAAGACGTCCCTTTTATGATTATTTCTCAAAACATACTTTTGCAGATCTAAAAACAACGTCTTTTGGATGTTTATAAAGTGGTTATAAAAACAACTTACAAAAACGTTTAAAAAACGTAACTTTCTGACTTTTGTCAAAACATTCTTTTGAGGATCTAAACAAAACGTTTTCTGAACGTTTTTACTGGTGGTTTTAAAAACGACTCAAATAAAACGTTTTAAAAGCGTCCAGATTGTGACTTTATAAATAACCTTTTGACATGGACGTTAAAAAACCGTTTAAGTACTTGATAATTTTTTATCGTAGGTTTTAAAAACGTCTGAGTAGTGTAGCTTAGACAACTTTTTTTTTTATTTATGACTTCGGACGTTTTGACGACATATTTTGGACGTTTATAAAACGTTTTATTTTGGTCCTCGGACGTTCGGACGTTAAATGGGCCATAAAAAAACAGCAATCGGACATTTTGTGCTATTAGGGTAGTGATCGTTATGTGCTGTAACTAAGCAAAATTCTCATTGATGTCCCCAGGAGAAATCTTGGAGACCTCACATTCCGCATCTCATACGTTCCATATTATTGCAAGTTCCTAAAGGTGTCCCGAACGTCACCCAAATAAGAAATTCTAATTGAGAGTTAATAAAGCTATACCGAATATAACCAGAACAAGAAATTCTCACTGCGAGTTACTAAAGTTATTCCTAACGACGCGAACGTAACTTAAACCATAAACATAAAGAGAATTTAAATAATCAGAGCACAATAATATATAATGAGGACCAGAAGTATTACCCCAGTCTTAACTCGTCTACGAATGAATTTTAGAAAAATCACTAGAACAAGTCAATTTTAATTTCCAAGGAAGTTCAGGAAGAAAAACTTTACCACCTTGAAAATTTTAAATGTCCTTTTTCAAAATAGTCTTCGGTCAGTCCTAACGTCTTAATATTTAACAATTAAAATGACAGTCATGGTGTGAGCAGACGTAATAGTATGTTGCTCATTGATGGGATAGATGGCGTTACTTATGCCGATGCCAGTCGGGTTCAACCGTGCATGTTATATAGATCTTGTACAATTCGCAATGAAAACGCTTAAAGATCACGACTAAGGGCCATTTGCACCGACTAAATTTAAACCCAGCTTTAGAGTAAGCCTCGCTATAAATAAAAATTCATTTGTACAGCCAGACAAACTTGGTTTAAAGTGGTCTAAGCAAAAGTTTAAGTTAAACCGTCAGAATTGAGGGTTTTAATTTACAAAGCCTTATTTCATAACCAAACTTTCATGGTTTCCAGCCATTTGATCCAAATAACAAATTTTCTATAGTGTTGTTACTTCTTTATGTTTGTGTGACATTGTTATAATCTTTAGTACTTTTTTATACTACATCTTTTGTATTAAAAATACCAAATGAATTTCGATGATATTTTTGAAGACGATTTGGATGTTCTTGAAATAATTAATTTTGGTTTTCCAAGATAAATTTATATCCGAAATAATCCTTACGAAGAGCTAAGTTAACTAACTTTCCATATTTGGTTATTATATTTAATATAGTTGTTTTCTCTTCATTTGAAAAATTAGTGCTTCGTTGACGTTTTTCAATCATTTTGAAACATGCAGATTACAGAAATAAGGCATGCGACATAAAATACATTATATTTTCACAGCCACTACACCGTTTTTGAATTTTTGTCAGGTTAGAATTTTTGTTATGAAGTTAGTCACAAAAGTGGTCACAACTATAAATAAACAAAATTACCATCAATAGTTCGCTTGTACTCGCTTAAGAAAGCTCGCTTTAAAAAGGTGCGGTGCAATGATTTTCAAAATAAACTTCACTTAAATATTTAAGCGAGTTTTAAAAAACCAAGTTTAGATGTCGATCGGTGCAAATGGCTCTAAGCACTGTGCGGAATGTATATAAAAATATCTTGTACAATTCTCAATACGAATTCTTACACCCATGATTTAAAAATTACACAGGTTAGACACTCAGACGTCCCAAATTCGTCCAAGTTTGCGCATGACGTCAGCTGGAGTCCAAACGAAATAATTTAACAATGAATTGCATAGGGTTATTGTGTTTTCCGGGTGGTTTTTATTTTTTTACGGCTATATATTTAATAAAAATGTATTGTAAAGTATTGTACACTAAAAAGTGATAACTACTTTAATAAAGGTATAAACTTTTTTTACGGTTCCGATGTGCTTTATATTAAAAAAACTATTTAATTACTAGATGTAAAAACCAGAAAATCAGAAAATGCTCAATTATGTTATGGCTAATTTTATCGTTAAACTAATTGTCAAATATGTAACAAATAAAATACTTTAGATTAGGTTTAGAGTGCTTTTATAAATTTTTTATCAAAAAAATGATTTTTATAAAAAAGTGATTTGAAATGGCTTATATTATCAGAGGAACTTTTTGATGCATATTGTTACTTAATCTTTTATATACCTAGTGCTTAATTTACACTCAAAGAACGAATATGGCAAGCGTAAATATGAGTATAACTTAGATTTACAGTCATATAAGTTGGTATGTAAAATAAATGTTATAAACTTTTTCATAAGTTGTGCAGTGCTTTATTGTTATTATTGAATAAAATGCTAACTAATAAAAGAATACGTAACTACTTAAAGCTATTACACAATACATCTTACATAACTTTTTTTGTATTATTTAAAATAAAGTCTAAAAATGTTAAATATGTTAATTCATATAATAACCTACTGTTTTTGTAATAAATGGCACTTCGGAAATCGAAAAAACTTTGTACTGTTTTTACAGCGAATATTACTTTTACACCAAACACAGCGCAATATATTTTTAATCAGTTTATAGATGAAATTAAGTAATCATTATCAAAAAAGACAATAACCTCATATAATGACACATTAAAAATTTTTGATGGGCACCAAGTGACGTCACATATCCTGCGCAATGTCTAACCTGATATACTTCAACCATGTCTTACACCCGTATTCAAGAACCACACTTAGGCAGTTCTCACTGCAAAGTGTCTGATGTCTCACAGTGTGGGAGATATCCATAAGCGCGTTTCATAAACAACACTTATTAGGCCCGGTTGTAGATGTCACAGGTGAACGTTAGTTCAACTGAACTGCCAGTCAAATTTGAACCGAGTTCATTTTGGTTTTCGTTGTAGACTGCAAGATCAACATTAGTTTAGTTGAACGTCGTTCATGTCAGGTTGGTTGCACTGATTCCCGTTTTTGTCGGAAATATTTGCGTCCCATGCCATTTGTCTAGTCTTTGCTTTTGACTGTTGTTGATAGTGACACCGTGAGAAGTGCTATATATATTTGTTAGTTTAATTATTATTTATTATATTTGAATTATATTTATTATTTGGTCTAGATCTTTCTACATTTGAAAAGGTATTCATAATTATCATCAATATATTGTTGATTAAATAAATTCTTGTCCATCATGCTAAATATCAATGTTGTAGGTACACGTGGTGTAACCAAAAAAGTGGTGGTTGTTGTATCTCTGTAATGGAGAAATCAAATAAAAAACGATCGACAAATTTTAGTTCCAAAGAGGAAAATATTCTAATATCACTGGTGAAAAAATACAAAGATGAAATTGAATGCAAAAAAAGTGATACAAACGCTAATAAAATAAAATTAATGGTAAATGTTGAGCATTTACGAAACTCTCTGATTTTCATAAAAATTGGTATAAATCATCTACATAGTGTAAATATCACTTTCCAAAATAAATTTTCTGCCGCAACCACTATTAAAGACCCTTTTTTCATTTTTATAAATATATTATTTTTAAGGTTAGTTTTGTTTAGATACATCACAATGACTTACATGATGTTGCCAAGTTGTGTAAAATATCTTAAATCAGCTTTTTTTTGATTTATGTTGACTGGTTTTTATTGGACAATATATTTAATTTTTTTTTCAAAATATAAAAATGGTGCGATACAAAATATAGCAACTGATTTTCATTATTCAGCGATATTGATATTAAGCTGATAAGAACGCAATAATATTCTTTGATCTGTGTCAGTTGGTCGGGAAGCAGAGGTAATTTTTGAATTAAATTGAGAAAAAAATAGGTTCATTGGATCAGTTGGTGAAAAAAGAACACAAAAATATGTAATAAAAGTGTTTGATTCGCTGTCTTTAGACAAATCTAGAATACAGTGCTACAAATGCTGTCTTTAGAAAAATTGTTGTATTTACATCCTTAATCCTTGTTGGGCATATTAAAAATTGGATGGGTCTTAGGTAGTTAAATTAGTACAGTAACTGTTCAGCTTTGAGTTATAGTTAAGTCTTTTTTTAAATACATCATTTTCATTATTTATATATGGCAACATCGCTTTCTTGGTTCTGGTATGACAATGATGTGAAGTTAACAACGCATGTGTAAATGACAATTTTATGTTTGAATTGTTAACACAGAATCAATTCGAAACAACAAATGTGTCATAATTTTACTCTTAAATCAATTCGAAGCGTTAAATGTGTCATAATTTTAATCCAAACTTCAAAAAAATCGAAATTTAAAATTAAGAAAAAAGGTGTTAAATGTTGGTTGCGGCAATTTATTTTTTTTGGAAAGTGATATTTATATGCTCTAGATGATTTGTGAAAATTTTTGTGAAAATCGGCGTTTTTCGTAAGTGCTCAACTTTTTCGTCACCATTAAAATCCACTTCCAAAAAACTGTCCTCTAGCAATAAAGGTGAGAATTAGGATTTCTATGCTTCTGCAAATTATTGTTATCTTCTTTGTTTCTTGAAAACGTCTTATTTCATACATCCATTTTTGTTTTAGAAAATGAGTCTTTCAAGAAAAATAGAAACCCCCTCAATAGTAAATTGAGTGGAGTTCTTCAAAAATAGAACTTTCTGAAATACAAAAGGCTGCTTTCTCCGAAGAACATCAGCTAAAACTGACACATATGCAGGAAAAGCACGACCAAAGCTTACGATTACAAGCAGCTGAGTCAGCCATGAGGGTTAAATGCATGAGAGAAGAACATGAAATGAATATGTCTCTTCTGGAGGAAAAAAAGAGATTACTTAATAAATAGATTTGTTACTTATTTTAAAAAATAAAAGCATTTTATGGTGTTTTGTTTTATTATTATTACTCACAAATAAAAGGAAGTTGAGAATGATACAATAATTAAAATAAGATTGATCTGGTTAATTTATTTCACAGTAAGTTTGCAAAGTAGTTGTGTATTAAAGCATAACGAACACTATTGTTGACACCACCATTTTGTCTTATATTAACATTATTTACATTGTTGACGAAGTTTATAGCAGCTTCAATTTCTCCATTAACTGGGGGTGCAGCATCTCTCATAATGCAAGCTAAATTGTGTAGTACGGCTGAAGCAACTACAACACTTTCTACCTTTTCCACTCGTAAACGAATACCTAGAGATAAAATTGGAAATCTTCTTTTCCACACACCGAAGCACCTCTCTATTGGGTTACGTGTTCTAATCTGGGATTCATTAAAGAGTTGTTCAGCAGGATTACGCGGATTTCCTAGTGGAGTAATAAGGTACGTTTTTACTCCATAACCACTATCTCCAACTAGTAAACTATCTGCATAGTCCCCATTTTCAAACTTCGTCCTCAAATTACAATTTGTAAAAATGTTAGCATCATGGGCAGCTCCAGGCCAACGGCATACAATATTGTTTATTTTCAATTCTGCATCACACACTGCTTGAACATTGAACGAGAAAAAACCTTTTCGATTCCGAAAATTTTCAGCTTGACTAATGTTGAAGAGCCCTTGTCTGGTATAATCAATATCTTCTTGCGTTTCGGGGAACTGAATGTAGGTATGAGTGAGTCTTGCAATAGTCCGGGTAACCTGTCTTACAACTCGGCTTGCTGTAGATTTATCAATCCCATTGAAGTCCGCTGTAACCTGAAGTACAGAACCCGTGGACAGGTACCGTAATGTCACAAAAACTTTCATATCAGGTGTGAGTGCATGGTTCCTGAAATATGTTTCATTTATAATAGAATTGCTACTGGTATTTTCAGTTTCAAACACTTACTTATCGACCTTGAATGTAATTTCTTCCGAGATCTGATCAATTAGAAATCTTACAGTTCGTTTTTCTAATCGAAATCTACATTTAAATTCAATATCAGACCATATTTCAAAGTGACTGGGTCTGTTTCTGAAGGTTTGTGGTCTTCTAGGATGCAAAAAACCATTCAATATTTGTAAAAAATCTTCATCGTCGGTTAATTCTTCAATTAATGCGTTCATTTCGAATAATGAATGAAAGAACAGTTTAAAGTTTTGGGGTTAACTACTCAACGTCAAATGTCGAAACCTTGAACCGTCTTTAAACGCTCTTTATGGACCGTTCAAGTAAACTTCGCTTTAAACCACAGATCAGTGGTGATCGACCTACATACAACACAAATTTTGTAGTTGAACTCGGTTCAACGCAGAACCACAGTTGAACTGTGCACTTACAAACGGGCCTTAAGTATTTCTTCACTCAGTCAACGCATATAGAAAGATACGTCGTTTTGATTGGTCGGTTTCCGAACTAACTTCAGTTTGTTATCTATGCGCATTTAAAATGGCAATCGTCAAAAACAACTAACATCAAATAAACCGTGTGCTGATTTTGTGTCTAGGATTTTTTTGTTAATATTCTCTTCTAAAGACGGATTCTCACTAGGCGGAAAATCTGCAGGTGATTTTTAATAAAAACTGATATTATTATAACTGAAGACAATTAATATTATAGGTCATGAATCTATATGTTATTTTTGTTCATTAATAATCATAACCAATAACCTTTTTACTTGACCTGTTCCTGTCTGATACTTTCTGATGGTAAATTGTTTAATGATGATCGAAAAAGAAGTCTTTGTCTTAAATATGAGGACGGTGTTATTCTTCTCCGAGAGGTTTAGAAATTGTCAATATAAAGTATTAAACTAAGAATGTCACTGCAATAACTCTCTATAAAATTGGGTAAAAAAATTTAATACAAGATACTTTATTTAAAATTTCTTTTAATAAAGTCACCTTTTTTACTTGTCTTGAACTTTAACTTTTAACTAAAAAAGTAGCTTTTTCTTCAGGCGAAAAAGAAATCCTTATCAGTTTGGTTAGTGAGCACCACCAAATACGTAATAGAAAATAGAAGAAATACATACTTTATTCATAAAATAATCAGTTTTATTTTGAAGTAATGAATTTGACATTACACTCACACTATGCGTTCGTAAGAGTAGCTCATGAATAACTTTGGCCAAGGGTGCAATTAAATAGTTGCATAGTGTCGGTCAACACTCAAGTGACGTTTATGAAATAAAATTTCGTCCGCTGTGGGTTCTATCATGGTTGAAGTATATCAAGTTAGACATTGCGCAGGATATGTGACGTCACCTGGTGCCCATCAAAAATTATTAATATGTCATTATATGAGGTTATTATCTTTTTTGACATATTTTCATTTAATTTCACCTATAAACTGATTAAAAATGTATTGCGCTATGTTTGGTGTAAAAGTAATACTCGCTCTAAAAACAGTACAAAGTTTTTTCGATTTTCGAAGTGCCCTTATTACAAAAACAGTAAGTTTTATATGAATAAACATTTTTAGACTTTATTTTAAATAATACAAAAAAAGTTCTTTAAGATGTATTGTGTAATAGTTTCTATCATACTGTGCGAACGCATAGGATCGTTCTTGAATATGGGTGTTACTCTTGAAGAGCCAAAAGCATCGCATGCGAATATTCCAAAGCGACCTCAGACAGATCTCAACAAAAGCAGTTGACGTAAATTTCTCACAGAACTCGCCAGAGGCACTGCCTGCAATTATCACACACATATACAGCCTTATTCATAAAAACTTACAAACCTCTTACAACAGACTTATAGCGCCGTCACCAAAAATTATTATTCATAAACATATATTAGCGTTACAAACCTCTTTTAAAGGCTTTGTAACTTTGTTAAATTTACAACAGGCTATTCCCTACTTTAACCGTATTTTAACCTAACTTTTTCAAATCACTTTTATTCAGTTTTATTTTGAAATCGTTTAATTTATTTATCAATATAGATGCAACTAATTTGCTAAATGCAATTAATTTAATTCCTGTTCGTCGGAGTAAAAACTATAAAACAAATTGACCTATGTGAGACATTGAATTTAAAAAGAAGTATAAATTCAATAAAGCCCCGATAAGGCATATATCGTGGAATTGGTGAGTGAAGGAAGATCTAGTTGTTCATAGTAGGGATCGTGGAATTTCACCAGAATTGCAAGGGCTCACTGCATTACGCTGTTAGAGCAGAAAAGAGGTAATAAAAAATTTAAATTGCTTTCAGTATGTAATATTTTACAAAATTTAAGGTACAAGATAATGCTGGGGATCTACATGGTCTTAGCTAACCGTCGGTCAGCAGAATATGTACAAAATTGGCTAGAGCACAAATTCGTTTGGCAACCACAATGCGATGTCTTCTTGCAGGTTCGGTAGAGCTGGTGGAGCGCCTCGTCCAGTCCGAAAAATTTCACGCTGTTGCATCGCTTTCTCCTTCTTCACCTGCATTTTTTGCATACCCTATTATGTTTTTAGTTGGGCAATTGTACGCTTTGTTAACGTACACGAATTAAAACTAAAAATAAGGCACAATTTATATAATTCAAAAACCTAAAACAATAACTACAAACAAAATTTAGTAAATTATTTGAATAAATTCACCTGTTGTGAATGTCTTCCCATGCACTCTTTTTTTTTATTGGTGTTTGTATTTTTATTTTCAATTATTGTTACTCTTTCCCTCACTAAATCTTATAAAAGATGCTAGAAGATTCAAAATATAAAAGAATATACAAACAAGTGAAAAACGACAATATTTTTGCCATAATTTCGATATTTTGGAAAATTTAAAGCCACGATATAAATTTCTATATTATATCGTATAAGTAGCGGGAAAGTAAAAATACGTGAAACTGAATTATCTCAGAAACTAAAAGAGCTAGAGCAGAATAAATACTTTTTCTGGAATCTACGCCCCTTAAAACACCCCCACACCATTTACTTTTCAAATCTAAATTTTGAAAAATTTTGAAGATTTCTGAAGGCTACAATATAACCTTGCCATTTTTTTCGGGTCAGATATTTTTTTACTCCAATTTAAATGAAATTTTATTTCCAGATAGAGAAATATGATTCGAATTGAGAACAGCTGTTGGTTTCGTTCAAATTTGTTTTTTTTTACATTTTTTCAACAAATTATTGAGAAGTGACGCTTTAACCATTTTTTAAAAAACTGAATTATCTCAGAAACTAAAAGAGCTAGAGCAGAATGATTACTTTTTCTGGAATCAACGCCCCTTAAAACACCCCCACACCATTTACTTTTCAAATCTAAATTTTGAAAAATTTTGAAGATTTTTGAAGGCTATAACCCTGTCATTTTTTTACTCCGATTTAAATGAAATTTTATTTCTAAATGGAAAAAGATGATTCGAATTGAGAACAGCAGTTGGTGTCGTTCAAATTTGTTTTTTTTTACATTTTTTCAACGAATTATTGAGAAGTGTCGCTTTCACCATTTTTTAAAAAAACTGAATTATCTCAGAAACTAAAAGAGCTAGAGCAGAATGGATACTTTTTTGGAATCTACGCCCTGTGAAACACCCCCACACTTTTTATTTTTCAAATCTAAATTTTGGAAAAATTTTGAAGATTTTTGAAGGCTATAATATAAACTTATATAAAATCACATTTATACATACCTTATCTTCATCAAACCAATTTTGTCCCCTTTTCTTCGAAATACTTTTCAAATTGTCCATTTGCGTTACAATAAATCTTTATGTGAATTGTGACGTTTGGTGAGGTTATAAAAATGTTGACACTCACAAATTAACATAACTTCACTAAAATCCCTAAAAAGTGCATTTTATCTATATATTAGTTACTAACCTATTTATGAATAGCACAAACTTTAAAGCGTATTGTAATCTTACAGAGGTTTTAACTAATACACGTTTAAAACATGAATTAAAATATTTTTATGAATAAGACTGTAAAGTCTATATACAATGGCACACAGCTAGCTTTTATGCGAGCTTACAGATACCTCGATATGAGTAGTAAACGAGAATTTTCCAAAGTGCCGCCGCAAGATGTCGCAGAGAACTTGCCACAAGATTTCGCAGAGAACTCGCCAGAGTGGTTTTTCTACAAGTCCTTGCTGAGAATATCTCGGCTGCAGACATTTGGAGGAGATATAGAGATCTCATTAACCTCTTAGAGAAGTTACAAAATTTGTCACAATCTCTTAAAAAAAGCTCACCTAGCTATCTTTAGGACCTGTTTGTGTTGCCTGGAAGGGTGTTAAACCTGCGGAGGCGATTAGTTTGTTACAAAAAGTTAATATTTTTAATATTAATATTATCGATAAGAGTTGTAATGAATAGTTTTAATACTCCGTATACAAGGGTGGTTCTTTTTCTACTAGTCAATGTTAAGATTTTTATATAATTCTTGGAACAAAAACAGTCAAACACAAAAGCCCGTAGACTTGCTGAGTAAGTAGATATTATTTGATTTTATTATTTGGTGATACAATATACAGGGGGATTCATTAAAGTAACGACCGACTTTATTATCAGCTAAACAGATTACACATACAGGAAGGTTCACAATTACCAGACAAATAGAATATACTATAACATCTTGTACATTTACGCTCATTTGGAATTTTGGCAATTATCTAAAAAAAATCAAGCAATTTTGAGCGACCCTGTATAATAGTAACCTCAGATCACCTAATATTAAAATCAAATGATATTTAATTATTTTGCAAGTATACGGGCTTTTGCGTTTATTTAATTTTGTTCAAAGAATACATGGCTAGTACAAAAATAATCACCCTGTATACGGAGTCTTAGAACTTTACTTTACAACTTTTTATACGAAACTAATAGCCACATTAAGGTAAGTAACAACCCTGCCTCCGCATGTTTAACATCCTGGATCTCAAAAACTGTCCATTATATCTCGTTGTGTCCATGGAGACATTTAATCAGAACATCACAAATAAATATAATTTAACATAAATTCTTGAACAAAAACGGAAGGAAAGCAAAAAACCAAGTGATAAAAGCTTATCTCAAACCGGTTCTTGAAGTCTGTCTAAAATAAAACAGGACCGGATCAAGAAATTTAATTAGCCTCGGAAGACTTAAAAACAATCCAACAGAGGCTGCACTAGTGGGGGTACACATGTTTTGATTTCCCTTCATATTTAAAAAAAATGGAATTAATTCAAGACCATCTTGTCCTCCAACACTATTCAATATAGTACTTGAAACCATTTTGAGGAAAGCAAACTTAATCTCTTATTCCGACGACCTCACAATTGCAGTGGTGGCTCCTCGAAGGAGGCTAAGGAGACTCGGCCTACTCACCAATTTATCCAGAAAATAGCACCAGAAATATTTTGTTGATCATTCTTCATTTTATTTCCTGTTTCTCTAATAATTTTTGAATTTTTACAATTAATTCCCCGTTCTTAGTAGTTATTTTTGAATCTGACAACAGTGCCCTGAGGCTAGATTCTGCAAGCTATGTATATATCTCAAACCCTAAACACGTGTTGCTCAACACAGTTGCCATTTGTTTGACCAGTCCAATTACTAAATAGAGTAAAAAATAGCTGAAATGGCAACACTCTCAGTAGGCTAGTCTCAAGCCTGCCGCCTGCATTTTTTCAGTTCAGTACGGACAGTGGTATCCGACGTATTGCTTGGGTCACGTCTCTCAAACGAATTAAAACTTACATGTGAAATACAATGGACCAAAATCGTGTATACTCTCTTAAAAAGTTCACGAGTCGCCACTGCACAATTGTCGCAAGAACAAAGAAAAGTCTAATAAAAACAGTAAAGAAGTTGGACACAAAAATTCGGATTACAAATAAATGACGACAAAACAAAATAGATGCGGTTGTGGAAATGAAAACAGACCAATAAGAGTCACTTAAGAATAAAAAATTACAAGTTTGAAATTGTACCAAGTTTCACCTACTAAGTAGGACAAACTAGAAAAGATGAGATAAAAGAGAAAATATTAAAAGGGAACCAAATTTTGGCATAAATAGGAAAATACTAAAATCCAAATCGATCAGCAAAAAAACAAGATACAAATCTATAACACATTGATCAGACCAGTCATTACTTACGCCCTAGAAACAACTATAAATAAAAAAGATTTAAAAATATTAGAAAAAAAATACTGAGAACAATGCATGGACCAAATATAACAAGAGATGGATAAAGAAGATTAAAAAGAAATAGAAATAGAAAAGGAACTAGGCGAAGGAAATATTGCCCGATTTATAAAAAAAAGAAGACTGGAATGGATGGGACACATTATAAGAAGAGCACCAACAGAAACTTTAAAAAGAATGACGACATGGGTTCCATTAAAGACAAGAGCAAGAGAAAGGCCACGAAGTAGATGGTGGGATCAAGTAGTGGAAGATATAAAAGTACTGAAAATCAGAGACTGAAAAACAAAATGCAGAGACAGAAGAAAATGTAAAACCATAACAGAAGAGGTAAAGATAGATAAAATATTATAAGCTCGCCGATAGAAGAGGAGTACCGATCTTTTTGAGAGCCATAATCACTGGGGGATTGAACGGCCATGATGATGATGATGATGATCTATGAGTTAAATATTTCGACTTCCCGGATTGAAACGAAGTGAATTTTGGTTCTATGATAGGTAAAGACAGATTAGAAACTTTTGAGCTGATTACTTGGATACTTCAGTGTTACAAGCATTTTGCGGCGTTGCCAAATAAGAATTTGTATAGTGTATAATGTAAAGTTATATTACTCTATTCTTGTGTTTTAAATGTTCTACAACATATTTTTACTTCAGTAGCGATTTTTAATATACCGGATGACACAGGGACATGGATCACCCTTACAACTTTTTTAGTTATGGGTTGATCTTATTGAAATTTTAAGTGAATATATTAGATGAAATTTCAGATTTTTTGAAGTACACAATTAAAATTACCAACTTCCGGTTTCGCCAGAAATGGGTCCAAATTTTTATTTTTAAGTGCAACACTCTGTATATTTTGATCAATTCTGATTCTATTGGTAAAAATACATACCATCCAATGGTCAAATGTAACTTTGACAGGAAATTAGATTTTTGAAAAAAAAAATTCAAAAAGTGATACTTTCTTTAAAGATCAGCTGTGGCCTAATTTATAACAATTTTCCCAAAATAGCAACACAATTTTCTACCAAACTCATTTTTTTTAAATGGCACCTCCTTGGATCACCTGGATTTATTTGAAGCCCATTTTAAGACAAATAAATTGATGTACTATGCACCCACTTTCTGCTATACATAAATTTTTAAATTAAAAAAAAACTCAAAATTAAAATTGTTGTTATTCTCTTTTCTCTATGATTTTCCTGCTATTATATAAGTATCAAATTAACCTAATATCTTTAATAAACCATTATTTTAAATTATTCTATCACTATTTTTTTTCACTGTAAGTTTGCTACGATGCATCCATCTGATATTAAAAATTATTTTTAAGCAATAATACTGAAAGTTTATAAACAACTTACGTTTTTTTGGTATGTATTTTGACCCGTAGAATCCGAATCTATCAAAGTATACAGGGTGTTGCATTTAAAAATAAAAATTTGGACCCATTTCCGGCAAAACCGGAAATAGGCCATTTCGATTGTGTATGTCAAATAATCTAATATTACATCTAATATATTCACTTAAAATATCATTAAGATAGACCCATAAATTAAAAGTTATATGGGGTGATCCATGTCCCTGTGACACCCGGTATACGTAACAAATTTGACTTGTTACGGAACCTGTTACGTAAACAACTATTTCTTATAATTGCTTGCTGCGTACATTATTGAAACTGATAAAATTAATTGATTTTTAAAAGATTCTTTTTAACTCAACACTATAGCATTTAGCAACTTACATCAAAAATGTGAATTTTTTTATTACGTGTCAATTATACTGCTTAGATTTGTTATAATTAAATATTGATAACTTAGTGAATTTTAGACTTAAATAAACAGGCAAGAGATTGTAGAGTTGACTTAGGTCACTGAAAAATAGTGGCTGGGTGAGCTAAAGTGACCAGCTATCAATTGCTGAAAACATAGTTCAAAAATTCGAAACCGTTCTCGAGCTATCGCTGGGACAGAGGGACTGACGGACACACAGACGGTTGTAGTTAACTTAGGTCACTGAAAATAGTAGGTGGGCGAGCTAAGGTGACCAGCTATCGATTGCTGAAAACAGGGTACAAAAATTCGAAACCGTTCTCGAGTTATCGCTGAGAGAGAGGGCCTGACGGACAGACAGACGGTTGTAGTTGACGTAGGTCACTGAAAATAGTAGGTGGACGAGCTAAAGTGACCAGCTATCGATTATTGAATATAGAGTTCCAAAATTCAAAACCGTTCTCGAGTTATTACGAAGACAGACGGTCAATAAGTATCTTCGCTACTTGATAAATTCATAATGTCAATGTAAACATTTTTTTCTACTACCGTGCGTAAAGTACTTACTTTATGCACGCTATGGAGTGTGTAAAGTTTAACTTTCTTGCACTGTGCGTAAAGTAAGATAAAATTTGCAAAATAACTTGTTCGCATGCGCTACACATCTTTTGCAATATCTTTAAGTTTCTATGTGAGAAAAATCAACTGGTTAACTTCAAGATTTTGCAAAAAAGCTTCTTGTAGATAGCTTGTTTATTTTATACTCAATACCTATATATTTTTTGGTAGTAGAAAAAATATTGTATGCAACTAGTGTGTAAAATGCCTTTGGCTCGTGGTGAAAAAAGTATCACTTTACACACTTGTTGCATAAATAACTATTTCTACTACCGTGTGTAAATTAGTAACTTTATACATATTTTGTCGTGCATAAAGTTCAACTTTCCTCACTAGTGCGTAAAATGAACGACTATATAGTGCATAAAACGAAAGACTAGAGCGTAAAGTAAAGTATTTTACGTACTAATGCCTAAAGCAGATTGCTTATTTTTTACTTAAAACCTACATATTTTTCGGTAGTAGAAAAAATATTGTACGCTTTGGCTCGTGCGGCAAAATTCACATTCGTGATTAAGTATCACTTTAAACACTTGTTGCATAATAAAAAAAATGGAATTAGACGTGATAAAGTACCGATCATGTTTATTTTGTATCTATAATAAAACCGATTGAAATGTTGTACATATTTTTTCTAAATAATAAATTAATTAATATTCATTTATATTCAAACTTATTCTAGAATTAATCCCAAATTTGAAACTTGTACCGCCATCTAGAGAAAATTATCGCAAACATCTTTATTCTACTTGTAATAAAACTTTTTTATCAAAATAATCGGTTGCAGCTTATATTTATAAGGGAAACTTTATATTTTTTCAAAATTTATAGTAGTAACTTACAAATACGTAGAGTTTGGTTCAACTTTTTGGGGATAATAATATCAACATTTCTGTTAAGTCCCAGAAGTGAAATAACTGTTATAATGGACCTGGAGAACTATAAAATTAATTACCTTACCTTTTCCTCTTGCGTAATTAGTATTTTGATTCAAAAAAATTTCAAAATGAACTCTTTCTTTTCATTTCTTTTTGAAATTTTTTTCATTTGAGGTTATAAAAGTACTACCAACATCACTTATTAAAATCATAGAATTCAATTTACCAGAAATTGCAGATTATCTCGAAAGGAGTGAAAACCATAGATATTATATTATATAGAGTTAGTATATATACATAATGAAAACCCAAGCAAGATATTTTTGGCTGATTTAAAAATCAGCTGCAGATTTTCCGCCTAGTGGGAAACTATATTTTCTCGTTATTTCACACTTTACGTATTTTTTCACTCTTATACAGTTTTTTGTATTTAATTACAAAGGTAGCTGGAAAACCGAATTGAATCTCAACGACGACGCGTAACGGATTAACAGTGAACTTCTAGCAAAGAGAAGGTGGCTACGATAATAGTTCATCTAATGAGTCATAGAGGGCAACGGAAAGAAATTTAAATTATAAAGAAGCACAATCAAAGGTTATCAAAATAGTAAACTGTATTGTTCTTTTTTTTTAGTCTCTTATTAAATAAATATATTAATGAACATAATAAAAACTATTGTTATTAAATGTTTAAAAGTACTCCGTTGTTGCCAGATTGTTAGGCATTTTATAAATGATAAATAAACAAGCAATATTAAAATGAGAAAGAATATAAAGGTTATTTCTCTTATGCTATCTAACTCTCTCACATGTAATATTAAAGGAGTGCTATATTGTTAATGCAATGCAGTGTTGCCAATTGGCGCATAATTATGCGAATTCCTCATAATTTAAGAAGTCTGCGCATAATTTTTCCATCCAAATTAAATCGCATTATTCCCGCACTTTTCCTAATGTTTGTTTTTTATTGTATTGGATAAACAATAAAATGTTTTAAATGACACAAAACTCTTTAAACATGCAGTTTACGGGCACTAGATTTGCGCAATCCAGTTGGCGCATAAGAATGACTGTCATTTGCAAGTGACGTTGTCAAACAGTTTTATTATACCACAGAACATAGGATCCATTTTTCTGTTATTATGTACCCAAAATCAAATAATTATTTTTTTATAGGTATTTACTATACTTTTTCTAATTTCATTAAAAATCATTAAACGGCTTAAGCGTGGTATACAAAAACAAGCTAAATAAAATAAGTTATATAACGAAGTGCTAAACACAAAAACGTGTCAAAAAATTTCGCATTATTCAAATCAAAACCGCATATTATATTTATTAATATTAAACAGCGAATTCCATGGCTAGTTTTGCACTGGTTTTGCACCAGTGTTGCACTAACACGTAAAGGAGTTTAAGAAAAATGTGAACTAGTTCATTTCTAATGGAATACAAAATTTTAGGTTAGGTTGGTTTATTTTCCTGAGAAAAGGATAAGGTTGTAGTTATATTTTTTTTATTTACATTTTAGAAATGAATGACTCTATACCAGGAACGTAAAATATTTTATTGCTGCACTGAGTTCGAGTTCGAATGCACCAATTCCTCAAAGGAATTCAAAACCCGCCACCAGTTTTTCCAATAGAATACAAATTCTGCACTCAGTGCACTCAGTGCGCACCAGAATTCGCTAAAAGAGCAGCATAATTTCATCTAAAGCAGTTGGCAACACTGATGTAATAATAAATTGCAATGTTCCGTGTCATTTAAACAACTGACTTCTGTCAAAATAATGGTATATATTTGTATACTTGGCATAACAAAATCAAACTCAAATCTGTTATTAAAGTAATGGTAATAATGGAGTGTAACGTTAAACTTTAAAAGTTATGGGGCTAACCAAAATTACAGTAGGAATTTTGATCTCGATGGTGTTGATGGCCATCTTTTTTGCACATGTTGCTAATGTTTTAAGCACTTCATCGCTAGCAAATGATTTACCTAAAGACAACTTTATGAACGTAACTGACTCATCTGATAATTTACTATGGTTTTTACAAGTAAGTTATATCTAACTTTATATTTATTAATTAAAGTATAACAATGAAACATTTTACTAAAATCTCAAATGTTTTTCTCATTTTAAAAAACATGTAGGTATGTCTCTGACTGAATAGATTTTATGCCATCTAAAATTTTAAACTTTTGACTTCTCGCATACTAATTTATTCATTAAATAAATAAAACATATTGCTTTGGTAGAAGGTACATTTTAAATTAATTAATAGATTAATATTTTTTTAAAAGAACAAAATTATCTACAGAAAACTGAATTATTATTATTTCTTATGGAAAACCATTACAAACTATTTATAAGTGATGTGAATTGTTTTGAAATAATATTATTTTAGATTTCAGATATTCACATAAGTATATTTAAAGATGAGTCGAGAATAACAGAATTTAAAGAATTCTGCCATTTAACTGTGAACGCTATCAAACCAAGTGTAGTCTTAGCATCAGGTGACTTAACCGATGCTAAAACTAAAGACTCTATTGGTTCTGAACAATTTGAGAATGAATGGAAACACTATAGAGATATTTTAGAAGAAACTCATATTAAAAATAGAACTTTATGGCTTGATATTAGAGGCAATCATGGTAAATATTTTCTCTAATCAGTTTGTTAGTAATCATTTGAATTTTATTTTTCTTTTATAGATAATTTTAATGTAGGAAGCCTTAAATCAAAACAAAACTTTTTTACTAATTACTCGATTCAGGGTAAGGAACATCCCAGATCGTACCGGTATCAAATTAAAAGAAGAAATAATTTTTACACTTTTATTGCAATTGACGCATGTTTAGAACCTGGTAACTATAAATATTTAATACTTTTAATTATCAAAAACTTTACAACAAACGAATGATTTATTTTGAAGAAATAAATTGCTAATTAATAGATAGTGTCTAGTAATTAATGCAATGTTATATTATTTTTCTAATTTAGATATGGTAGTTGTAAATATTAATCAACGATTAACACCTACATGGTAAAAACTGAAACGTTATGTTAAACTAAGGTTTTAAAACGTTAAATAAGCACAAAAGATACAATATAAAGTTAAGAGTAAAGGGGTAGAATTTTTTCGGAACTATTTTGTTTATATTTGTACCTACAATGAATTTTTTTTTATTTCAGTTATCTTAAAAAATTAAAAAGTTAAGGTCAATCTAGAATTTAGTTTTCTCGGGTTAGAATGTGAATGGAGACTAAATATTTTTTAATGATGTATAAAACAACTCCAAGTCAAACCACATTAAAATTCTATTGTTTGGATCAAATTTTAATCATATTTGTGTATGGATATTTTGTTTTTAAATATTTTTTATTTATTAGGATATTGATTAAAAACTGGGGGTCAGTTTCTAAGACAGCTTATAAAATGTACTTTTTAACCCAACGACATGATGCATGAAAGGATTTGTTATATATAAAAATCCAAAGTTGAAGCTTTGCAAAGTTTTCACTTATCTTTGAAAGAAGGAGATGCAAAAAGTGACCTTTTTTAGGAATCTAGATGATTTGAATTTAATTATCCCTATTTTAAATATTTTAAAGGTATTCAAGTGATACCGTTTGTCCAAAAACTAAAATTTGTTTTGGGGTTCTTATGTAAAGGAATATTTAGGTATAAAAGTCATTATATGGCCGCTTAAAAATCTTTTCTTGGGATTTTATCTGACTTTAGATGGGCCAATATTAATACTAAAGCTTTTTTTAAACAATATTACCAGGAAATTAGGGTGGAAGTTGACATCAAAATTGCTGGAACCCTTAGATTTTTTCGGAGTTCTGGACTCCTTTCGAAGAGTTCCTAGAGTTCTCGAGGGGGTGCAGATACAGTTCTGCATTTTTTTGCGGAATTTTTAAAAAACAAATTTTGGGGTGCCAACTTCATGCCGCACCCCTTTTGTGAGAAAAAAGAGTTCTGGGTGTATAGATATCTCAGAAATAAAGAGTTCTAGAGTTCTCGGTAGGTTTTGCAAAGAGTTCTGGGAATTTTCGGAAGTTACAAAAAAAAATAAATTTTGGGGTGCTAACTTCATGCCGCACCCTTTTTAATTTATTGGGTAGTTTGGGTCACTTAGGGCTGGTTTTAAATACAGCACCTCTGAATTCTGACTCGAAAAAATACTGAAAACTATGAAAATGGAAAAAATAAGAAAGATGGTGGATAATTTTCAGTTTTTTTTTCGAGTCAGAACTCAGGGGTGATGTATTTAAAATCAGCCCTAAGTGATCAAAACTGCGCAGTAAATAAAAAATTGAATATTCTGGCGAAAAATTATTGACAAAAATCTGAACTTTGAAGCACCCCTTGAAAATATCCATTTTCATAATTTTCAGTCTTTTTTTGAGTCAGAACTCAGGGGTGATGTATTTAAAATCATCCCTAAGTGACCAAAACTGCCCATTAAATAAAAAATTGAATATTCTTTCGAAAAATTTTCGACAAAAATCGGAACTTTGTAGCACCCCTTTAAAATATCCATTTTCAGTATTTTTTTGAGTCAGAACTCAGGGGTGCTGTATTTAAAACCAGCCCTAAGTGACCAAAACTGCCCAGTAAATAAAAAATTAAATATTCTGTCGAGAAATTTGCGACAAAAATCGGAACTTTGTAGCCCCTGTAAAATATCCATTTTCATAATTTTCAGTATTTTTTCGAGTGAGAACTCAGGGGTGCTGTATTTAAAACCAGCCCCAAGTGACCAAAACTACCCAGTAAATAAAAAAGGGTGCGGCATGAAGTTAGCACCCCAAATTTTATTTTTTTTTGTAATTTCCGAAAATTTACAGAACTCTTTGCAAAACCTACCGAGAACTCTAGAACTCTTTATTTCTGAGATATCTATACACCCAGAACTCTTTTTTCTCACAAAAGGGGTGCGGCATGAAGTTAGCACCCCAAAATTTGTTTTTTTCGCAAAAAAATTGCAGAACTCTATCTCCACCCCCTCGAGAACTCTTCGAGACGAGTCCAGAACTCCGAAAAAATCAAAGAGTTCCGGCAATTGGGGTGCCAACTTCCCTGCGGTCCTAATTTCTCTAGCAACTAGAGACTGCTGTCTTTAGAATCTTTCTTTCCGGATAAACTCCTAACCATTGGAAATATTGACTTGATCAATGAATGGAGATGTTATAAAAGGAAATCTTTTAGTTTTTCAACCAAAATTTTACAAAATAAGTGATAATAATGAAATAAATAATACTTAGATTTCGGATATCATTTCTTGAGTTTATACTATAAGTGTCATTTTTAATATGGATTATTTATTAGTATTTATCATTTTTCTCCTTGATCAAAATTTTTACTTTGTCAAAGTTTGAAAGAGCACTTGAATATTTATGTGCTTGTATTCTTTTTTGTAAGTATTGCTTGCTTTGTCCAATGTAAGTATTGTTACAACCCAGGCATCGAATTTTGTGAACTGTGTGAGGTCAGTGAAGTTGGCACCCACTTCTGCGAATTTCCCAAAGATTTTGTATGCATCAGTTTGTCCATCGATTGTCCATTATTGTCCACTATTTATTTTCGTTTGTCCACCCTTCGTTTCAAAATGGTGGCCCAAAATATTTTTCTCGGCACCCACAAACTGCAAAAAAAAATTCAACCGCGCAGGTCGTTTGTTCTTTGTTTGTCCACCAATTAGTTTTGTTTGTCCAACCACCGCTCAATTACAATTAATTATATAACTTTTAAAAACTTGTGAAGTTGGCGCACCCTTTTTTGAATTTTGAAATTTTTTTTTCGTGCATTCGTTTGTTCATCGTTAGTCCAAGATTGTCCACCTAAAATTTTTGTTTGTCCAAGTACCATTTCAAAATCGACGATTTTGGTTTTATTTAATAAACACCTTAATTGTTAAAGATAGAAAAAACTTTATAACCAACAACTATTTTTTAATACGGACCTGTACATTTTATTTAATTTTTGAAATCTTCATTTTTACATTATCCAACCATGTAGAATATTTAATTTTTGTACGCACACAAAATCTTTGGGAAATTCGCAAAAGTGGGTGCCAATTTCACTGACCTAACTGTGTGTGTTTGTTTATTCTTTGATATTTTTGATTTTAATTTAGAAAAGAAAGTTTGATCTGTATTGACTAATTTGTGAGAGACAGTTGTTTTTTCTTTTTGTACCACTTGTTTTATTTTTTCTGATAACACACATATGTAAAGATACATATTTTTTTGTCTTTGGGATGTTGAATATTGAGTGGATTAATACTTTTTTCATGAAATTGATGGATAATTATTTTCTAGTATAAAATTTTTGTTTTTTTTTCAAATTTTCTTCTCTACATTGTGGATATGACAGTTTTACAGCTCTATCAGTAAGGTTTAATTACATTCTTTTTATGACTTAAAGGAGCATTTGAATAATAATTTGTAAACCGATGTAACAATCTTTGTTCTGAAAATATATATTTGTAGCTATCCAAATTAATTTGTCAATATAGGTGTAAAAGTTCAAGTTCAGTATCAATTGATTTATTTCTAGAAAGAAAATTTGCATATCTATTTTGGGATATATTTGTTTGTATGCTGTGCAAATTGAAAATATATCTTTGTCACGACAATCCTATATTTTGCGAGTAAGTGTATTTTAATGAGAGGATTTTATACGCCACATATTTTTACAGAATATAATATTTAGCGAAACTAAACATATTGCCGTAAAAACACACATCATTTACGAATTGTTTCCATGTACATTTCTGGCCAACATTATTGATTAATGATTCTAAGTTGAATAAGATGTATTTTATAGCTCGCGTCCGTGCATTAAATAACATGTTAACTGCTAAAAATTGTCAGAAACAGTTAAAAATTGCTAAAAGTTTAGAAAAAAATTAAAACACTATTCGAAAAAGTCAAAACCTAAAGAAAAACGTTAAAAATTTGCCAAAAATTATCAGAAAGTAAAAAATTAAAAAACTGTTAAAATGTATGTCAAAAACTGCAGAACAAGATTCAAAATTTACTAAAAATTTCCAGAAACAGTTAAAAATTGCTGAAAATTTAGAAAAAAAAATTAAAAAACCATTAGAAAATGTCAAAAACGAAAGAAAATCCTTAAAAATTTGCCAAAAATTATCAGAAAGTCATAAATTAAAAAACAGTTAAAATGTATGTCAAAAAATGTAGAACAAGATTTAAAATTTGCTAAAAATTGTCAGAAACAGTTAAAAATTGCTAAAAATTTAGAAAAAAAATTAAAAACCTATAAGAAAATGTCAAAAACGAAAGAAAAACGTTAAAAATTTGACAAAAATTATCAGAAAGTCAAAAATTAAAAAACGGTTAAAATATATATCAAAAACTGCAGAAAAAGATCCAAAAATTTGCTAAAAGTTGTCAGAAACAGTTAAAAATTGCTAAAAATTTAGAGAAATAAAAATAAAAAACCATTAGAAAATGTCAAAAACGAAAGAAAATCCTTAAAAATTTGCCAAAAATGATCAGAAAGTCAGAAATTAAAAAACGGTTAAAATGTATTTCAAAAAATGTAGAAGAAGATTCAAAATTTGCTGAAAATTGTCAGAAGCCGTTAAAAATTGCTAAATAAATAAGAAAAAAATTATAAATCTAAAGAAAAACATTAAAAATTTGCCAAAAATTATCAGAAAGTCAATAATTAGAAAATGATTAAAATGTACGTCAAAAACTGTAGAAAAAGATTCAAAATTTGCTAAAAATTTTCAGAAACAGTTAAAAATTGCTAAAAATTTAGAAAAAAATTAAAAAACTAAAGAAAAACAAACATTTGACGAAAATTATCAGAAAGTCAAAATTTAAAGAAGGGTTATAAGGTATGTCAAAAACTGTAGAACAATATTCAAAATTTGCTAGAAATTATCAGAAACCATTAAAAATTGCTAAAAATTTAGAAAAATAAATAAAAAACCATTAGGAAATGTCAAAAACGAAAGAAAAACGTTAAAAATTTGCCAAAAATTCTTAGAAGATCAAAAATTAAAAAACGGTTAAAATGTATGTCAACAACTGTAGAAAAAGTTTCAAAATTTGCTAAAAGTTGTTGAAAATTTAGAAAAAAAATTAAAAACCTATTAGAAAATGTCAAGAAAAACATTAAAAATTTGGCAAAAATTATCAGAAGATCAAAAATTAAAATACGGTTAAAATGTATGTCAACAACTGTAGAAAAAGATTCAAAATTTGCTAAAAATTTTCAGAAACAGTTAAAAATTGCTAAAAATTTTGAAAAAATAAAACACCATTAGAAAATTTCAGAAACTAAAAAAAACCGTTAACAATTTGCCAAAAATTATCAGAAAGTCAAAAATTAAAAAAACGACTAAAATGTCCGTCAAAAACTGTAAAAAAGATTCAAAATTTGCTAAAAGTTGTCAGAAAAACGTTAAAAATTTGCCAAAAATTATCAGAAAGTCAAAATTTAAAGAACGGTTATAATGTATGTCAAAAACTGTAGAAAAAGATTTAAAATTTGCTAAAAGTTATCAAAAAAAGTTAAAAATTGTTAAAAATTTAGAAAAAAATTAAAAACCTATTAGAAAATGTCAAAAACGGTTAAAATGTATGTCAACAACTGTAGAAAAAGATTCAAAATTTGCTAAAAATTTTCAGAAACAATTAAAAACTGCTAAAAATTTAGAAAATAATTAAAAAAACTAAAGAAAACCGTTAAAAATTTGCTAAAAGTTGTCAGAAACAGTTAAAAATTGCTAAAAATTTAGAAAAAAATTAAAAAACTATTAGAAAAAGTCAAAACCTAAAGAAAAACATTAAAAAATTGCCAAAAATTATCAGAAAGTCAAAAATTAAAAATCGGTTAAAATGTATGTCAACAACTGTAGAAAAAGATTCAAAATTTGCAAAAAAAATTCAGAAACAGTTAAAAATTTTGAAAAAATAAAACACCATTAGAAAATTTCAGAAACCAAAAAAAAACCGTTAACAATTTGCCAAAAATTATCATAAAGTCAAAAATTAAAAAAACGACTAAAATGTACGTCAAAAACTGTAAAAAAGATTCAAAATTTACTAAAATTTGTCAGAAAAACCCTTAAAAAGTTAGAAAAAAATTAACAAACCAAAGAAAAACGTTAAAAATTTGCCAAAAATTATCAGAAAGTCAAAATTTAAAGAAGGGTTATAATGTATGTCAAAAACTGTAGAAAAAGATTTAAAATTTGCTAAAAGTTATCAAAAAAAGTTAAAAATTGTTAAAAATTTAGAAAATGTCAAAAACGGTTAAAATGTATGTCAACAACTGTAGAAAAAGATTCAAAATTTGCTAAAAATTTTCAGAAACGGTTAAAAACTGCTAAAAATTTAGAAAATAATTAAAAAACTAAAGAAAACCGTTATTTGACAAAAATTATCAGAAAGTCAAAAATTAAAAAACGGTTAAAATATATATCAAAAACTGCAGAAAAAGATCCAAAAATTTTCTAAAAGTTGTCAGAAACAGTTAAAAATTGTTAAAAATTTAGAATAAAATTAAAAACCTATTAGAAAATGTCAAAACCTAAAGAAAAACATTAAAAATTTGCCAAAAATTATCAGAAGATCAAAAATTAAAAAACGGTTAAAATGTATGTCAACAACTATAGAAAAATATTCAAAATTGGCTAAAAAATTTCAGAAACAGTTAAAAACTGCTAAAAATTTAGAAAATAATTAATAAAACTAAAGAAAACCGTTAAACATTTGACAAAAATTATCAGAAAGTCAAAAATTAAAAAACGGTTAAAATATATATCAAAAACTGCAGAAAAAGATCCAAAAATTTGCTAAAAGTTGTCAGAAACAGTTAAAAATTGCTAAAAATTTAGAGAAATAAAAATAAAAAAGCATTAGAATATGTCAAAAATGAAAGAAAAACGTTAAAAATTTGTCAAAAATTATCAGAAAATCAGAAATTAAAAAACGGTTAAAATGTATGTCAAAAAATGTAGAACAAGATTCAACATTTGCTGAAAATTGTCAGAAGCCGTTAAAAATTGCTAAAAAAATAAGAAAAAAATTGTAAATCTAAAGAAAAACGTTAAAAATTTACCAAAAACTATCAGAAAGTCAATAATTAAAAAATGATTAAAATGTACGTCAAAAACCGTAGAACAAGATTCAAAATTTGCTAAAACTTGTCAGAAACAGTTAAAAATTGTTAAAAATTTAGAAAAAAAAATTAAAAAAATATTAGAAAATGTCAAAAACTACATAAAATCGTTAAAAATTTGCCAAAAATTATCAGAAAGTCAAAAATTAAATAACTGAGGCCTGAATATATTTTTTACCAAGAATTCATTGAAATTAAGCTTAAAATCACGTTTTTAGAGTTAAAAACCTTAAAATTTTCCTGGGGGAGTACCCCGGACCATCGGTAGACCCCATTGTGTCGCCCAGTGGAAATACCTTAAAATATGCACTTATTATCGGATAAATCAATCAATGATTTATAGCAATGATTTAAAAATACACGAACAAGGAAAAATCTTCAGTCTAATAAATTTTTTTTTCTTAATAAACTAACATTTTCAATGTTTAATTAGGATTTAATGGCATGTGGTCCAAAATCACCCTATTTTCAATAAATTGTTACCCTTTTTAGTTCAGATAAAAAAAAACAGTTTATTTTGTCCAAGTTATTTGCTTTCCAATCAAATTATTTGGCTCACCTCCCAGCCTATGAAAACTAAATTCCAGATTAAAAGATGAAGGTAACTGAATTATAAATAGCAATCACAAAATTAAATGCTAATAAACATCATTGTTTGGTGTCATTACCAATGAGGAACAGAAAAATAAACAACTGAGTAAATTTATAAATTACAACTTGTAGACTGTAATTATAAATTTATTTATTTCGAATTTTACAACGTATTCTTTGTTATATTAAATACTTGAAGCTTATTTAAGAGTTTAATCCACTTTCCTAAAAACAAGTATTAACTTTTTTATCTTGTGGAAAAAAGTTGAATTTACACTTTTGATAATTATTAAAAAAAAAAATTTGTAGGACCGAGACGACCTTTTAATTTCATTGGTCATCTCGACGACGTTGAAATAGAAGAAATACATTCTTTGATAAAGCTTACTGAAAATTCATCTAATAACTACACGATATTTTTTGGTCATTTTCCAACATCGTGTATCTTGTCGCCTGGAAATGAAAATATTAGAGATATCATCGGTAGACATAAACAGGGCTTGGTTTATTTATGTGGGCATTTACACAAACTTGGTGGTATAATACCTAAGATGTATACACTTCAGAAGGCGGGATTTTTAGAATTAGAACTGGGAGACTGGAAGGACAATAGAGCGTAAGTAAATATTTTTATTCTTTTAAGGGACCCTTCTACTTTTATGGAAAATGGCTTTCGGTCATTTTTTTTTAATTTTAGTATGTTGTAGATCTTCACGTTCTGATTAAATATCTCCATGGGCTCACAATCCTATGACCAGTTTTTGAGATATTAGTGGTCAAATTTGAATAAATGGGTATTTAGGTTAATTTGTTTTAATTTCAATTTCTTGAATTTTTAAGAAAACTGATCAGTTTATCTTGAATTTTGATAAATTCGTAATAATTTTATAACAAACGGCCAGATTTCTTTAAAAAAATTATACCACATGTGGTACTCTTTATCGTCAAAAAGTACGGTGGTACGTACACCTTTGATAAATGTGGTACCTAAATTAGTTTCTGGGTTTAAGGAAAAGTATCAACTTTTTTAAAGATTTTTTTCAAACAAGAAGTTAAAATGACTATGAAAAAAGAGAGAAGCGTGCTTCTAAAAATTTGTACTAGAAGTGTCACTCTCCAGTTAGATTCGCTATGGTTTTCACTATGGGTTTGTGTTCTTGCAAATACTTCAACTAAAAATATGTTGTGTTTAAGTTGCAGATTTGAGGTTAGATTCTTGTATTTTCTTGTGACAACGATATGAGAGTTTAAATTTCGCGCGATACAAATCTTGTCGACAGCAGCTGAGCCGATTCGTGTTCGAGCCGTCACAGACGCTCTGTTTTCTCCGAATTAAAAGATGGATATCGTAGAGATGTGACGCGAATTGACACTGATCCTTAACCTCACTTTGTGAATTAATTTATTGTTATCACGACGCGTCGTTTCCCCAAAATTTATAATTTCGTTTTTATTAGCAAAGTTCTCTTTTACTGTTTACTATGTAGTATCCACTACAAATGGCCAATGTGGTATTAGCTACATAACTGGACCATTAACGGAGATTTAAAACCATTTTCTATTAGAACATGTTGATCCAGAAGAGCAAGCTGGGGTCCAATTCCTGACCGTCTGCGTTACCTTGTCGCATGCGTTACCGCATGCGACTTGTCAAAGTGTATTCTTCAGCATCGCCAACCGTACGTTTCGCTGTCGCATGCGTCACAAAACGAACGAATTTAAAAGAGCGATCTAGACCATGCGATAACACGATAACGTATACGTTAAGGTACTTTTGACATTTGACTTTTTGGTATTTAACGATTTATAACCTTGTTTTCAGTTTCTGTATTTGACTGATTTTAAAATTTAAAGCTAATCAATATGGACGATATAGAAGAAATAGGTGTTTTACAAGGCATTAATAATATAATGGAGGCCGAATTAGAAATGGAGCTGCCACCTCGAAATTACCATGCTAGGGATGATCCATTCCGCAGTTGGCAGATCGGCAATTTATCAAAAGTTTTCGATTAAGCAAGCGTGCTACAGAATTTCTAATTGATTTAGTTTCACCATATATGGCACATCCTGAAAGGTCTTCTGCTTTGGGCCCTATAGTAAAGGTTACTACACTGCAGTTTCAACATATAGTTCTTATTAACATCTTAATTTTTTTGTTAGGTCCTCACCAATTCACTACGTTGCAATTCGCTTATTTTACAACAACGCTTTTCTTCCATTTTTGATTTTTATATCACAAAATAAAAAAAATTGGGGTTCTCTATTTCTTCCAAGTATAAAAAATGAATGACGGAAGTGATTATAACAGTTTATAACGTAAAAAATGAAAGCCGGAAGCTGTATGATAAATTTTTAAATTTGGAATTTGAAAAATTTGACATAAGATCCGTCGATAAAGTATATTTTCGATGACGTTCTCCCTTCTCATTGGATGATGTCCTGCAATAATCACAGACTCTTCGTTAAGTCATGCGACAAGAAATTATTGTAACGAATGGCGTTCGAGAATACGAAATAGCCACCGTATACGTTGACAGTCATGCGTTATGCGTCGCATACGACACTTGTCGTACACCGTCAGGAATTGGACCCCTAAAACCATACTTCTGCTGAAACTTCTGAATCAAATTCAGGACTTGAAAAGGTAATCATTGCCAAACAGAAATTCCAAGAAGTGCAATTAGTAACTGCTTTTCCAAAGTTGTTTCCGAGTATCTAGAGAGTTTTGTGATCGCATTAGGCATGTTCTGCAATTTTAACAGAACATTTTCAAATGTTGTCGAGTTAAGGCGAAAATGATACTGAAATTGCTGATCAGTAAAATTTTTAACAGTTCTTCAACAAAATTGCAAATTTTGATAGTAATTTCTGTTTCTTCATCACTATCATCATGAAAAACATATTTACCGCAAAATGTAGGGGAAGAAGTCTGTTTATGTTCATTTTTTAAAATTATAAGTTATTTCTCTTGAGCGTTCGAGCGTTTTGCTTTAACTCTGTTATGACGTCACGTTCTCTTTATCTACCCCGTTCGCTCTACCGAGCGTCAACCCGAACTCACCGTATGAAAGAGTATATATAGTGCCCTCTAGCGGTTGATCTTGAAACTGAATTAACTGATAGTTCTCTGTTATTTGACTCAGTAAACAATCTTTATTCTGCACGTTGGGCAGCTTCTTCGGCCCATAGCAAATATGTAACGAAATAATGTGTTTTTTCTTTCATGTGGAATGGAATTGTCTTTTTATGGGGAGGGGGTTGCGACTCGGTGGTATGTTCCAGTGGTTCCTCTTTGTTCCATAAGTGATTGAGGGTAACATAACCCCATATTCAAAGAAAATAAAATAAAACCGAATTTTTGTTAACTAAAAATAAGTAACACTGCGTCTCTCAATCAAGAATGAAGTGACCACAAAGGCTGACAGAATATTAAAAAATGGTATCCTGAAGCAAAATTTACTACATTTTCATCGATTTTGTGGTACTGAATATGTTTTCCACCTGGTAACACTGATCATTAGTCAAAGAAAAAGTGCACTGTGTAAAGTTTAAAAACTTACCCACGAACTCGAATATTGAATTTCGAAATCTGATTTTTTTTTCAAAATCGTCTCAAATACGATGCTTTAGCAGTAGAGTTATAACACATTTTCAGCTGAAAGTAGGAGAGCCTTTACTATTACAACTTGATGTAAAGGATATTGTGCCTGAGGAGTATTAATTTTTATATAGTCTAAAAGCCAGCTGAAATTTGACATATCGATGGTGAAGGATCAATATATCCTATCTAAAAAATTGATACTTTTCAGGAGGAAGAAAAAACTGTCTCTTTGATACAGTATTAACGGACAAAGTTAGAAAAAAAACACGCCAATAATATTTTTTTAATTTGTTTTTATTAAAAATAACAGTTAAAACCAAATATTATTCTAAGTAATACTTTTGAAAGATAGGACAAATTAAAATAAAATATTGTATCACATAGGACCCATTGCAATTTAAAATGATACTATCTGATATTCCAAATAGTTACAAATTATAATATTTCAACAGATAGGACATTTTTACTTTGTACAATTTTTATTATATTAAGTAATTAGGGATCGTCTACTTATGTTTAAAACAGAAAATTCAACATATTTTGCAGGTAAAAAACGAATAAAGAATGCACCATTGCAAAAGTTTTACTCTAAATTATATAAAGGGCAAATTGTCATAAAAATGATGGCAATCACCTGGAATGACAGATTTTAATTCCTGTAGGTGTTGCCACTTTGATTTTGGAATTTTACACCTTTGCGTAAACAAATTAGGATAGTTTTCAATCGGAGGAAACTTTTTAGATCTTATGGGTAAATCAGATAATTCTACATTTGAATGATCCAGCTTAACCCTGATAACTTCCAGTGGATGATAATCAATAACCCTGATATCCATAACTACCGGATCTTTTGCTACTCTACCTGGTCGTATCGATGAATATCTCAGAGGCGTTGAAAAGTTTTTAAAGAAACTATACTCGCAGTTTACGGCTTCATATGGAGCTGGGTTTTTCCTAGCTTCTCTGGTGATACTAATATAATCACTTGGAAGCTTGATTTCCTGATTTTTTAATTTTCTTTCAATACAAGCGTGAACTGAATCCACCTCCATTTGCGTATGTCCAACTTCTAAAAACTTTTGAACTATTTTGATGTTATGTGTCATGCTAAAGTTTAGCAAAGCGTTGGACATAACACAATTTCTATTTTGTGCCGTGCATCCGTCCGAATATATGGTTACAGGTTTTTTATCATCAGTGAGAGAGAATTTGGTAAGGTAATCTATAAGACAAGACGTAAAAGTGGAGGCTACCGAAAACCAGTAACAAGTAGCGTGTTTTGTAGCTACGTTATACACTGTGATATTATGGCAGCATAATTTTGTTTTATAATAAAATGCATTTGCATAAGTGAACGGTGCAAGTTTTACTGCCTGAACATCAATTTCCAATGTGATCTGATTGCCAAGTTCTGCTTCGGTTTTACCTTTTTCTTTTGCAGATCTAGCTGTATTTTTTTTGTTAATATGATCCTGCCAAATATTTTCCTCAATATTTCCACTTTTGTAGCTTGAACAAGTATTACATTGATCTTTTTTCGTGGGAAAAATAGAAATATTTTTATTGGCAATCATTGCACTAAATGTGGTCCTGCTTACAGATCCAACTGCTTCTTCTTCACACTTAGTAAGGTAGAATTTATACACGTCCATAATAGTATAAAATGTAAGTTCTAAATACAATTTGGAAGAGCTTTTTCGACAATAGTGTGAGGGCATTTTCGGGAGATTAATTAAAAAATTGTTCAGAAAGTCTATGTTGTCTAGTAGTTTTCGATCAGTTTTGTATCGCTTCCGACCTGGAGCTTGAGGCATTTGAAAAGAACTTTGTTTAACCCAATGTTGTACCATTCGATACTTAATTCCTAGTGTATCTAAAAACATTTGCCGGCAAACCTTTAGCTGCTCTTGTCCATTATTCAAATGGTATTGTAAAGTTTTAGTACGTCTTGAGTCATCTCGATTAACTGTATTTCTTATTTTATTTATGTTCTTTGCATGTGCTGCAATAAAAGCATGTCTTTGTTCCCAGGTTATTTTCCAGAAATGTTCGAAAATTCTGTTTCTAATGTCCTCTGAAAACTCGGAAAAAAACCTAACTTTTGATTTTCTACACACTTCTTTTCCACAAGTGGGTTTTATGTGACGAGCATCTTTGTATTGACTGTTCATATTTTCCGGTGTTCCCTTTTACAAATCCCATATTAGCTTTTCCTTCCATTCGGATTTTCTTATTTTTATTTCGTTTCCATTGAATAGGATCGGCCACCTTTCTTCTTTTACGCCCCTCGTTGATGTTATGATTATTTGGATCAAGATCGGCTAAGGGATCTGATTCATGACTTTCGGTAGAATGTTCAGATTCGTCAGTATGGCTATCATGAACTGGATTATAGTCTGATCCGCCAGTTGATGAATTTTCATCAAGTACTTGATCACAGTTTAGATCAGTATTTGAAGTTGAAGGTGCTGCAATAATTGAATGCTGATCTGAAAGGTTTTCATCAAGTATTTGATCAGAGTTTAGATCAGTATTTGAAGTTGAAGGTCCTGCAATAATTGAATGCTCATCTGAAAAGTTTTCCACTTCAACTCTGTTAGTAATGTTTTGAAGTATATATTGTCCTACTGTATTCGGATGAAGTATTATTGGTACATTCTGACTAGTAACAGATTCCCCTGCAACAGTTATCAAAGTGACGGTTTCGGCATTGTTGAAATTATCAGTTGCCTAAAAAATAGGACACAATTAAAATACAAGAATTTTCTTGAAGAATATGAGTAGGTGAGTAGGTACCTTACTCATCGTAGACTTTGGCGATGACTGCTCACTTGTTGATTTTACTGACTGTGTAGCTAACTCACAAAGTTTGTGTCCTCTCCCGACTGGAAACATGGTTTTAATCACCACCCTGTAAATAATAAGTTAGTAATAAATCAAAATACCTACCGTGACTCTCATTCTAAAAAGAAATAACGATTTAAGCTATTGTTCAATAAATAGAGTAATTATTTAGTTATTTACAATAAAACTTCTAACCATATTATATAGGTACATTTTAGATTATTAAAAAATCGTTATTAAATTATACATACACAAAAAGCAAAAAGTCCTATCTGGCAGTGTGTACTTATCAGTTAATTATTAGCAAGTACAATTTCTGACGAAACGAAATGTCCTATCTGCTAATAAAAATTTTTGTAGGTTTTCAATAGTAAATTTACAGCTTATTTGGAAATAACTGCAGGTGTATTGTTTACTTTATACTATTTGTAATAACCACTTACCGTTTTCATAAACAAAAACAAAGTTTTATTGTTTAAAAAATCAATAAAACTTCCACGAATCACCAGCACGTGCTTTGCTATGGCGGGTAAAACACTAAACACACACATAGGCTAATTTGCTTGCAGATTTGCTATCGCGGACGATAGTACAAATTGAAATTAGATTGTATAAAGCGACGTTGTCGATTTGTCACAAAAGTATTGACTAATTATGATAGATTTATTTATTCTTAATAACTTGGTAACAACATCGCAATTTGAATAAAAAGGTAGATAGGACATATTGATCCTTCACCATCGATATTTTACGGTACTTCAAATTTTGTCCAGCGAGACTGCTATACCCACTAAACAAGCTATGGGTACTAGCTAAGTCAGGTCGCGCTAGTTTTAGGGTCTCTCAGGTGGAACAGGTATAAAAAGTAGGTAAATTTTTTGGCGTACACGATTTCGGCTCCGAGAATATGAATTCGGCTCCGATGCTAAACCGATTAGCGAGGGATATACATTATTGATTTTCACAAAAATATGAAAATTATTATTGTTTTACTAGTTGCATTACATGGCACAATATGGATTTTTATCAACAGTAAACAGAATTAGATACAAAAAACTACACTCACTAAACTAAATTAACAAAAAAAATTAACAAACTTGTCGAATTACAATAATATTTTAATATATTGTTATGATTTGTGATCTTAATTTTGGGGTGGGTTCCATAAAAAAAATAAACATTACAAAATAACAAATATAAAAATAAATTTTAAATCTAGTCCACTTCCTCTACTTTATACTTTCGCCTTCAAATCTTGTATCACTCTTCCTTCTTTAGGCCAGCTTCGTTTATTTATTTCCTCAACCTTTTTCCTACCTTCCTTCTTCAAAATTCCTCCCAAATTGCATCTTTTGACATTACTTTATTCCTTGTTTACCTTTTCAAAAAAAAAAATCCTCTTTTAAACTTTGAAATTTTTTTTATTTTTAAACTTTTTTTCTTTTATTTTAACATTAACAATAATTTTATTTTTATAATTGTTCTACTTTCGTTTTTACAATTTTTTTATAATGAACAACTTTTGATAAATTTTATTTTTTTTTAAATTTTGACATGCCTTGTTTATTATTATGTTTTGTTCATCTGTTTCTTCCCCAAAATATTTTTTTACTTGATTAATAAAAAAACATTTTAAATTTTTGCCCGTTACCTAATTACTTAAATTTTCTTTTAATATCATTTCCCAAGGTTTTTTTTATTTTCGTACTAATAATAATAATAATGCTGTGCCAAAAATAAAAATAAGATTCTTCATATTCCACAATTGTTGATTTAGAACATCTTATATGTACCAATTATAAATTCTTTAAAATCAAACTTTTTTAACAATGAACTAGTAAAAGGAATAATCTCTGCGCGATTTTTCAAGACTACGGGTCGTTTCCTTTTCAAATTTTTTTCAACGAGTCCCATGCGATATGGATATCAATCGACGCGCCTTGACTTGCACAACGCCTTAAAAGAATAGAAGTTTCACTTGGTAGGCGGGCCCAGGATCCTCGGACCCGAAATAGCTCATCTACTGATACAGCCTTCCGTTTTTGAATAAAAACCGATGGCCGAAAGAATTTTCCGAATCGGACGTACCATTCTCGACACAGACATCAACACAAAATCCGTAGTAACTCTGTTTATAAAATTCAAACAACATGAAATTATTTATGTTATCAAACCTTTTAACAATTAAATAACAATTAACTTATAAAAATACTCATACAGAGTATTTCATTACAATATAGTAGATAAAACACAAATATGTACAAGCTAAAACTACTTTAATAGTTCTTTTTTTAATTTTTGACATGTTTTATGTATTTTTTTCATTTTCTGAATTTAATTCTTACATTACTTATTATTTAATAATACTTAATAATTAACTACATTTACACTAGACAAAAATCCTACTACATAATTAAATATTTTCGATTTTGCACACAAAGTATTATATACATATTTAAATATTTACAATTTTGGACTATGATCGTTTCCGCTATTAAAAAAATTGAATTTTCGTTCTACTGAAGAAGTCATTAGTCCTAATCAGTAGCGTGGAGTCGAAATCGAGTAAGGGATTAAGACGCAGGTAGTTTGGCGCCGAAATTGTGGTCGATCAAATTTTTAAAATATTTTACGGCGGCTGCAATTTCAGAGGTTGTAACGTCATAACAGCCACTTTACAAAATTCGAAAAAAAAAATTTCAAGTATTTTGTGATTTCTGAAATTTGTATGTTATTTAAAACTATTTTAAGCTTATATTAAACATGGCTGCCATTTTTTCTGGTTGTAAATAACCTTATATATAGAAAGCGGTGTAGTCTCGGGAGAATACTAGTTTTTGCTCTTTGTCTCTTTTGCTTTATGATATGGTATTATCATACTCACTCTAGTCAAATATTCTCTTCATTTATTTTAGGGCCATGTGGTAGGGGTTATCAGGGACACGCCGTCCATATGGGCAACGCACAACGGCGCCCATGCCTTAAAGGTGCATTTAGATAAAACCAAAAAATTATCTACCAATAGGGGTGGTGAAGTTTTATTATGTAAAAATTAATCATGAAAGTCGTATTTTAAACCATCTTGAAAAATAGAAAAGTTCTATTAGTTTTATTTATCTACCTACAATTCCATAAACTTTTAGGGAAAGTATTGTGAACGAGCTAAATAAAAAATTCGAGATAAAAACGGAAATATCCATTTTCGGGTCCCCTGAGACGATTAAGACCATTTCCAGATAGAAGTCTCTGTGTGTGTGTGTGTGTGTGTGTGTGTGTGTGTGTGTGTGTGTGTGTGTGTGTGTGTGTGTGTGTGTGTGTGTGTGTGTGTGTGTGTGTGTGTGTGTGTGTGTGTGTGTGTGTGTGTGTGTGTGTGTGTGTGTGTGTGTGTGTGTGTGTGTGTGTGTGTGTGTGTGTGTGTGTGTGTGTGTGTGTGTGTGTGTGTGTGTGTGTGTGTGTGTGTGTGTGTGTGTGTGTGTGTGTGTGTGTGTGTGTGTGTGTGTGTGTGTGTGTGTGTGTGTGTGTGTGTGTGTGTGTGTGTGTGTGTGTGTGTGTGTGTGTGTGTGTGTGTGTGTGTGTGTGTGTGTGTGTGTGTGTGTGTGTGTGTGTGTGTGTGTGTGTGTGTGTGTGTGTGTGTGTGTGTGTGTGTGTGTGTGTGTGTGTGTGTGTGTGTGTGTGTGTGTGTGTGTGTGTGTGTGTGTGTGTGTGTGTGTGTGTGTGTGTGTGTGTGTGTGTGTGTGTGTGTGTGTGTGTGTGTGTGTGTGTGTGTGTGTGTGTGTGTGTGTGTGTGTGTGTGTGTGTGTGTGTGTGTGTGTGTGTGTGTGTGTGTGTGTGTGTGTGTGTGTGTGTGTGTGTGTGTGTGTGTGTGTGTGTGTGTGTGTGTGTGTGTGTGTGTGTGTGTGTGTGTGTGTGTGTGTGTGTGTGTGTGTGTGTGTGTGTGTGTGTGTGTGTGTGTGTGTGTGTGTGTGTGTGTGTGTGTGTGTGTGTGTGTGTGTGTGTGTGTGTGTGTGTGTGTGTGTGTGTGTGTGTGTGTGTGTGTGTGTGTGTGTGTGTGTGTGTGTGTGTGTGTGTGTGTGTGTGTGTGTGTGTGTGTGTGTGTGTGTGTGTGTGTGTGTGTGTGTGTGTGTGTGTGTGTGTGTGTGTGTGTGTGTGTGTGTGTGTGTGTGTGTGTGTGTGTGTGTGTGTGTGTGTGTGTGTGTGTGTGTGTATTCTTCCACGATAGAGGCCACACGTTTATTCCGATTGAGCTGAAATTTGGTATAGGGGTTTGGGTTACCCGTCGGAAGAACCCATTAGTTTTTGTACGACATTGTCAAACGGAAGTACCAGTATCAAAAAATGACAGATGCAATATGTCACGGAATTGGACATGCAATATGTCATTTGAGAGCCCTAGAAAAACTCTATTCAGAACAGTCAAAATTATTTCTCCAACTGTCACCTGTCAAAAATAAAAAAATGTCAAAATTGAAACTTCAGCATTAAATAACTGAAGAAGTATTAATCCGATTGAGCTGAAATTTGGTATATGGGTTTGGGTTATCTGTCGGAAGAACCCATTAGTTTTTGTACGAGATTTGTCAAACGGAAGTATCACTATCAAAAAATGACAGATGCAATGTGTCACGGAATTGGACATGCGGTATGTCGTTTGAAAGCCCTTGAAAAACTCTATTCAGAACAGTCAAAATTATTTCTCAAACTGTCACCTGTCAAAAATAAAAAAATGTCAAAAGTTGAAACTTTAACATTAATATCTGAAAAAGTGTTCGTGAATACTCGTCGGGAAAGTTTTGGGGCGACACAACTGATTTTTTGTATTATTTTTATGCTCATCATTTTAGTAAAGTTTAATTTTTACTTGGATTCGGATTTCAGTTTTTGGAATTTTTGCGTACCGATATATACATTCGTAAGTCCTGATTTGTTAATATAGTGATTGTGAAAAATAATTAAAAAATGAAGTAAGTAAGTGATTAAGTGAATTCAACTTTATACAAGGTGTTTCTAAATGACGCTTACAACGTTTGTCTGTAGATACCTCTCGTACAATTGGACAAATTTATATAAAGAATGAGGGGTTCAACATATTTACTTTTTGAAATAAAGGGTGTTAAAGGTATAAAAAATTAAATGATTTTATTTGATAACTTTAAAATAAATGAATATATTAATGAAAAAACATGTTTCTATTCTTGATCCAGTGGTGTGTATTTGGAAGAATATGTTACCTTTCCCCTTTCATTTTTTACGTTTCTGGCATTTTATTTTTTTTTTGTATTGGTTTTCACTTAAAAAACGCATAACTTTACATATCGTTTTTAAGATACATATTTATTTAATGCTTTTATGATGGCACAATACATACATGCAGGGTACCTAAAGGTGCCCATCAGTATTTCGCACGACAGCGCCGAAGAGTACTTGCGACGGTTATTTCCGAGGGTATTCGACTTTCCAAAGACTTGGAAATGTCGCGTGCAATATTTAGGATTTTAATTTCAAGTTAATGTTCTAAACTCCGCCATATACAAATTCAATGTAAGCTGATCACTTTTCTTAAAAATTCAAGAATTGAAATTAAAACAAAATGACATAAATACTAAATTATCCAATTTTGATCACAAACATCTTGAAAACTGGTCATATGATTGAGTTAAGCCCATTGAGACATTTAATCAGAACGTCAAGATCTACAACATACTAAAAATTAAAAAAAAAATGGTTGAAAGCCATTTTCCATAAGATAAGTGAGGGGTCGTTTGTCACTTTTGATTTTGATGAAGAAATAGTTTTATTAAAACAATGTTATTATTTTAGGTACAGACTGTTAGCAATTGACCATGGACTATTATCATTTATAGACGTGCAACATAGACAATGGCCTGTGGTTCTAATAACTAATCCAAAAAATGCCCTATTTGTCAATCCTGCTAGAGACAATGTAAATGTTATGAAAAATTCCACACATATAAGGTACAATTAAACTATTAATATTTATCACTGAAAATCATAGCAGACGCAAAACACATTCTTGTTTTACTAAAATTTTTGTTATCAAAAATCCTCTTGCAATGTTTTTATTATCTTTGTACCTTTGTAGTTTATTTTATTTTCATTACCACATGTCATGTACATTTTGTTTATTGTTTTCGTTGCTGTTCATTTGTTACATTTATCTAAGTTCCCTTTACCTTTTAAGGATATTACTTGTATCCTCATTGTAATCTTGTTTTTTAGGCCTGATGAGGCCGAAACAACATATCGCTTAGCCTATTTTGATTTTAACATATTATTTTATTATACATTGTGGTATGACTTTGTGTCTTATTCTAATCTGAATACCTATTACTACATTTGAGTATGGATAATTTGGTTTACCTTCTTCTATTAATGTTTGAGTGTTATTATATTTTTCCCAGTAATCTAATTATAATCACGGCATTAGGATATAATTACTACATCTTCTAGTATTAAAATTCCTGTATTCCATTCTTCTGGTACTTGTATGTTCTTTACTCTCATTCGTTCCTTATAGACACATATTTTATCATATCGGCACTTTTCCTAATTTTAGCTTTTTTATAGCTAATAAGCTGATAAATACAGCCTAAATCGTGTTTTTAGGATACTGGTATTTTCTTTGTCAACTATAGACTTTGTAAGAGTTAAAATAGGCACCGAAAACTGGCTGTATTGTAAAAGAATAAAGGGACATTTATTTGTAGCGCCTTGGAACCCCAGAAAATATTTACATGGTCTTCATAAGATTGAGGTAAGTAAAAATAGCAATATGTAAATTGCTAATTGTTAATACTTCGGCTTTTGCTTTTTGTTTGACAAGAAAACTTCACCAGCGATATGATAAATATTTTTTTCGACATTTTGAGATAAAAACAATGCATTACAAAAAAGTTATTACCGAAAAAACAATATTTTTTTAATTTTGACCCGAATAACGTTTTCTGTGCATCACAGAGCAAATATCATCACATTAGAGCAAAAAGAGAAAATTCTAATATATAACGGTATCGATTATATGGATTTTTTAGTAATTGTAACGCAAAATAAAACATAATTAGGGAAGGGTACAAATTTCAAGCGCAGTACTATGAAAATTTCCTAAATGCTCTATATGAGCCGTCTAAATGCAAACACCGCCAAGTGCAAACTATGTAGTTTCAAGAAAAACGCTAAAAACTGTTGTGCTTAATACTATCGATAAAATGAATATACTATTTAGTTGATGTAGATACTGTTTCTTAATATTTATAATAATTAATCTTATTATAACATGTTGGGGCCTCCGGGCGTCGTATCAAATAAAACTAAGCTGATCGTATTTATTTATATTTTACAAAATAAACTCATATAACAAACATAAAATTACAACCCTAATAATCCATCTCTCAACAGCTAAAAACATAATAACCAAAAATCCCGCCTGAAAAACCCCCAACCTTCGTCTTCTTTTTCATTGCTACCAACCTCTCAGTGTCACCAACCCAAATAAAATGATCCGGTGCCTTTGCACTTTAAAGTAGGCAGCCACAGACAAACATTGTTGGTTGTCTACCCAAAACCTCTGCAAACAGAGAGATAGCATCGTAAATGAGAAAAATAAAATGCATGTGGATTAAAAAACCATAATTAGCGGACTGTATCTTGATCTCATAAACTAAAAGTAGTAATGGTTGTTTACCTGATAGATTATCGGTTCGTCCGGACGGCTCGATTTTACATTTATCTTTAGGTCCAAATGTGTTTTCAGAAAATAGGATTATTTTATTTAAAATTATATTGCCTACATATTGTTTTTCAAGAACTTAACAAGAAACTGATCTTTCGAAAATTTAGAGTAACGAAAATAAATTTCTACTTATAGGTTATACCTTATATGCTACAGTATATATGGTATAAGTAGAAGGAAAGTAAAAATAGGTCAAAGATTAATATAATTTTTGGGGTTTTTAACGATGCTGAATTGATTGCCGTTGTCCGTTTGTCTCAATCTCCCACCGTTCTCGAATTGAATCAGGCTAACAGACGGACGGACAAAACCATCTTGTAAGAGTTTTTTTTTTCGAAAACTCTAAAATCAGTTCCTTTTAACAAGTAAATTTGAAATATGGAGAATTTAAATGTTAAAAAAAGTGTTTCTAACCGTGGTAAAGTGCAGTTAATTGTGAACAATTTTAAGTTTAGTTTTGCCTACAACTTAATAACTGGTAAATCAAAGTGGCGATGTCGAATTCCACAGTGCAAAGCTGTTATACAGTATGTCCCCCTAAGTTGGAATCATATGGAAAACTTTTTTATTATTAATTTTAGGAAAAAAGTTATTCTTCATAAAAAGTTATGCATTGTCTAAAACCTAGAATACAGTTATCAAATATCAAAATTTTTTTAGTGGTATACGAGGTCTGTCAAAAAATATGAATTTTACTCAAGAGAAAAGTACCTTTAAATTTGACAATATCGAAAAATTTTACTAAAAAAAGTTGATCAGAATTAAAAATTACGTTTAAATATGCAAGTACATCCATTTAAATTAAAACTTCAGATTATTTTATTTTTTACTAATATTTCTATTCCGAATGAACATTTATCTCTTGTGATTACGAAACACATGATAACCTTGTAGTTTTTCGATGTTTTTTAATAATTTTGCATATTTAAAATATTTTAACGTAATTTTTAATTCCGATCAACTTTTTTTAGTAACATTTTTCGATATTGTCAAATTTAAAGGTACTTTACTCTTGAGTAAAACTCATATTTTTTGACAAGCGACTGAAAAAATTTGATATTTAATGACTGTATTCCAGGTTTTAGATAAAGCAGAACTTTTTTCCTAAAATTAATAATAAAAATGTTTTCCATATGATTCCAACTTAGGGGGACATACTGTATATAATGGAGAGGAGTTTAGCGAGAAACTTATTCATAACCATGATGAAAACTCTTGGTCATACCACTTGGTTAAACAAGATTAAATTGGCAACATTTTTCGGCCACAACGATGGCCATCATCAGGCCTACAATACAAATTATAAGTTTTATTTATACATAAGTACTGATTATTTTATATTTCAATTTTGTATTGTAGGCGTGATAATGGCCATCGTTGGGGCCGAAACATGTTGCCAATTCAATCTTGTTTAACCAAGTAATAAATTTATGTGGTATGACTAAGATTTTTTATTATTCGTCTTATATCTATATCTAATTTTTTTTTGTGGCTCATTTAAAATAGTTTTAAATTTATTAAGAATATTATAGTGGATTACTATTTTCTTTAATATTAATGAAAATTGAAAAACTCCGTTTAATAATTATTAATTATGCTTCTTGGTTATCATATTGAATAAGTGAAATAAAATAACATTAATTAATCAAAACTATTATATAATATAAAAATATACTAATAAATATGGAAAAGGTAATCTACCTGAAAGACGGCCGGACCAAACGATATATTTTCAATATTTTAAATTTTGCTCATCGGACGAAACGATATACCTTAATTACCTATTAAGCGGATTACGGATGAAACGACAATCGCCCAAGCAGCCCTTAAGGCTCTAGGAGCCCAAAGGTGACATCTAGACTAGTATGGGAACGCGGCGAAGAACTTGGGGAACTGGAAACCTACAATGAGGTAATTTTATCGTGGATACTAGGTCACAAAGGCATCGCTGAGAACGAAAAGGCTGACGAGAATGCAAGAAGCGGATCGTCAACCCCATTAATTGGTCCAGAACCAGCGATGGGAGTACCAAATCGATGTTAACACGTCGACTGCCGTAATAAATTGTTTCAAACATTTATTAATTCTTAATCGTATTTGTTCAACCTTTTTTACCCCTTGCGTTTATTGCCAAACGTGACCTTTTTGACTTTAGTACAAAACAGCACTTGTAATTTAACGTGTCTTGTGCTACTTTATCTTTTTTTTTTGTAAAATAATTCATGTGGTCGTTTAATGTCTATCATAGATAAAGTTTTCCATTTAATACTTCCCTCTTTATAACTGCAGGTGGAATATTTACAGAATATCTACAATATTAAACACAAAAAGTATTTTTCGCCTAGTAAAAACTACAACAAATTCACCTGTTTTGCTTAGAAACGTTTATGTTTATTCAATTGCATTATCCTTTTTCGATTATGCTCTGGAAGAGTTTTTGTAACTTTAATTTCACTCACAAATATTTTAATAAACAACACTATACTAGAATCGTGATCGAGTCTGAGTAATATATCTTGTCAGATCAGGAAATTTCAGGTGTGGGTGCCTATATTATAATTTACAGGGTACATAAAATCATCATTTAAAAATATATTTCTTTGAATATGTATTATTCGGTATGTACTTTGGGGGACTCACCTAAAACAAACACCCTGGCGGTTAAATTACAATTATTTAAATTTAAAATGGCAACACAAAAATAATACTACAAACAAATAAATACCTCCCTAATTTATCCAACCGTATGGTCATCAGAGTTTTAAAAGGGATTAAAATAAGGGTAGCCTATGTTACACAAAACCGGGCCTCACAGGTAAAATTCTTAAATTCACCACTTCTTTCAACTGCCGGCTCTTTAAAATCACAAGTTTTGTTTGAGCAGTTACACTCCCATAAAATTTTAATTTATTAAGACGGATTCCCACTATGCGGACGGATTTTCTGTATTCAATTCTATTGGTCGATATCGAATTAATTTTCGAAATCGACCAATAGAATTGGATACAGACAATCCACCTGCAGATTTTCTGCCTAGTGGGAATTCGTCTTTATTCCGTATCGATTGCGATTTTAGTATAATACTTTTCACGCCTGTTTGCTTTATAAAACAGTAATTAAAATGAAGGGAAGAGCTGTAAATCAAAACACATGGTCACTCGGCATAAATATGACTTTACTATTGGTCACACGCACTTTGCGTTTTTTGTAAATAAACAAGTTTGCAATTGGTGATGAATTGAAAGTAAACTAATTTTTAGATGCGCGATAATAATTTAATTGAGCAATATCTTAATAGATGTTAAATATTCTTTATCGTATGAAGTGATATCTCAATTTTTGTTATTTTTGCACTTGGCGAGGTTTGCATATATATAAGATCAACTTAAAGCGAGTAATCTACTTCAAAATGATAAATTATTTTTGTCTAGGTTTTTGTGAAAGATGTAGAAGGCAGAGAAACTTACGAAAGCCATTCATTCGCTTTAGACGGAACAAAGCTATCTTTTGGAGTTTTAGCAAAAATTGCTCTAATGGCAGATGCAAGTGTATTAGTAAGTTTATTATAATTTTTGATATATTTGTCAAACAGCTTAACGCTTCGTTTTATTTTTAGTTTCGAGTGTTGTTTTTTGTAACAATGTTACTCACATTATTGCCTCTATTTATTATCAAATATCTACATAAATTGGTAGCAGGTTAGTATTTTGAATTTTTTTTTACTTTTTATAATATTGCACTAGTATTTTTTTACTATTTTGTAGTCAACTTTAAGACTTGTTTTGATTTGTCATACAGATTTTCTGTAAAGAAAAATTATTTCTTATGAATTTTTGTGTTATAGGTGGTAGGGTCATCAAACCAAAGGTCAAACAGTCATGTTGTTACACAATGTTCCAAAAATTATGGATTTTGTGTACCGTCGATAGAATATTCTGGCCTATTGTCTTGTACCCTGTGTATTTAGCTATGGGTCCATGGACTATTGGATATATAGTAGAGGATCATATTGGTGCTGTTTTTGCATGGGGTATATACGTAAATAAATCTTTTTTACCAGGAGCTTTTACTTACGCATATGGATTTTTACAAGTAAATGAATAAAAAACTCTGTTTATAGATTTTTAACGCTTTATTCTTTTAGCTCGTCACATTCCATATACCACTTACGTTTATTATGGCAAATGTAGTTTATTTTAGGTAAGTATAATTATTAAATTTATCAATGCCGAAATGAAAAAGTATTAATTCGGAATTAAACCACTTTTTAATACAAATCCAATATTTTTTTACGCGACACAGTTCATTAAGAATATACATAAATTAAAAATATAAAATTACAAAAGTCATTATAGACAAAACTACATGTAAGTTAAAACATAATGTAATAAAAAGTATAATAAATACAAGTTAAAATACAAATAAAGATTCATAGCAAAGATAAAATCGTAAATACAAATGACTATATCATCTACATCCGCAGCTGCTTGGAAAACTCCGAAAAGGCGACAAAGAATTATCTAAGTTAGACCTATTAGCTAGTCTTAGTAGGGCGTTAAATTCGACGTCCTGCAAATAATACGTTGTAACGTACGTCACTGAAATGTATTAAAACAAATGAAGACATGGACATGGGCACGTTACAGTAAAAATGCTGTGCGTTAAGTAAACGATCGCATGTACGCAGACTTAGCATAAGAAAAATGTACTGATGCGTGGAAGTAATTAAACATTTCTTTAACGTAGTTCAAATGAGCTTGCCAATCTCACATACGTTCAGCTCCTATAAACTCCTTTGCAATCGACACCGTATAAAAATATTGAATTCATAGTTTTGAGATAGGGCCTCATTCTTCATATTAACATAGACTTTCATTAAACTAATTAAGTAATGCTCCAGATGTTTCATCATCATTATATGAAAGTATTGTCTATTACATTTTCAGTAGTAATAATAAGATTTGCATACATAACGTCATCAAAATCGAGTTCTTTTAATATTATTGCTACAGTTAGCTGAAGTAATGTATGAGCTTGAACAGCTCTTGCGTAATCTTGAACATTGAGCATTTTTTCTAATGATTTACGTACATAAATCAAAGAATGTATTTCTTTCTTTCATAATGTAACCAATTGTTCCAAGAAATGACATGTGTAGATGAAATCCTCCCAGCCTGATTATGGTCGTCGATAATTCAGACTCTTCAGGTGCGGCTGATACGATTTCTCGACCTTTCGCAAATAGGAGCCGATCAAAAGTAACAATGCATGCATCATGGCCATAAAGTTTTACATTCTCTAATGCACAAAGTAAAGTCGTGTATATAGTATTGCAGTTACTAAATAGTTGATGAATAAATGGTAAAAATGAAATTTTAGATTTGAAAAAGTTCAAAAAATTATTTGTTAAATATTCAATGAAACCATTCCAACCGGGTATTGATAAAATTTTTCATTTATCATAGAACCGTATCACATCAACTTTTTTGAGTAAAGATACTGTTAGTTCACTTCTATAAGTAAAATCATGGACATTTATTTTACTATAACCTACTACACCATCATTCTGTATTGGCACTCGAGCTTTTACCACGAAATCTTTTGCTGAAGGAACTTCTTTTATTCGTGGTATAGTATGTTCTAGTAAAACTGAACTCTTTGCAGTAACAATTATGACCATCTAGCGTATTTACATTTATATCAGCATTGTCTGTAACATATTGAACAAATGTACCAGTTTCTGGTGGTAAGATGTGAGCTGGACGATGAAAAACTGCTGCTGCCTCGTACATCATACAATCATGAGCAAAAACCGAAAGACGAGAAAAATTGTATAAGACGTTTTGGCCAAGTCGCCAATGAAAAAAACGGAGACCCAATTGTAATTTGGATTTGAAAAACCTAGGCCAAAAAGCAGTCATAATAATATGGCTAATATTTGTGCAAACTAATTTTAAGTGTTCTAAATTTACTCGCTCTAAAAAATAAGTCAACGACTCTGGAATTCCAGTATTAACGTCTTCAAACATACGACCTGACGGGGGTAATTAGAATTATCAAATACTGCGGGTTGAATATCTTCTCGTATGATTGCTGCCGCAGCTTTGAGGATTCTAAATCGCTCTTCTTTTTCATTTGATTATTTTTTCGTACCAAGCTTGATTTAGAATATCATGGTGATTATCAATAAAGCATATGAATGTTGATGTTCCTGACTTTTCTGTTATGATAATTTTAATGACATACTTCAACTGTAATCATATCTTAATGGTTCTGTTATCTATAGTTGAATATTCACAAATACGAGAAAATAAGCAATAGAATGCACCTTCGCTCTATCGATTGTTTACCCTTTTTGTACGAATAAATTTTGCACATAAGTAAACAAAAGCCACAACTTCAGCGTCGTTGTCCATGCTGTATATATCTGATAATTGCTGTCCGTATCTAGGTATACTGTACCCGTGTGCACTGCTAGATAAAAGCGTATACGAAAATTGATCGATAGGGGGTAATTTTCGAATGACTCGCGATATATTAGTATTCTCGAACCGTCGGTGTTATCGCGTATACGAATATACGACGTATACTAGTCATACGACTGCACACGGATGACTTCTGCCCATGCGACAATTCTAAAGCGAATACGATATTTGGTAAAACATGCGCATTGTGTATTTATTTGGCCAGTATTTTAATTTATGGGTTGCTAGTTTGTGTTTTGATCAAAAAAATACTGTTCAGTGTTTTCCATGAAATATTTTTTTATAATAAAATATATAAATAAATGCAAATCGGGGTGATTGACAGCCTATGTTTTGGCAAGGCTATTTTTAATTAAAAATTATTTGAGTAATTTTTTTACCGGTTACGATCATTCTTTTCCTTAATAAAATTCGTCTCAATCGAAAAAAAAATATACATATAATGCCACAACATGATTTACTACCTTTTTTCATGCCACAATACCTGTCTATCAGGTGTAAATAGGTAAACTGATATAGTAATTTACCTTCATTCTTTTTCAAAAAAAAAAATATATATATATATATATATATATATATATATATTTTTATAGAGAATCCAATGGAATACGGTTGACTTTTCAAATCGTGGCAAGGCTAGTGATTGACACGATTTACAATTCCACAAAATGCGTGTGAAAATAATTTGCAGATCTAGTGGTGAAAATGATATCTACCTAGAAAAGCGTTACTAGACAATATTAAATCTCATAGATTTTCCGTTGTATTTGTGTCTAAAACGCAAGTAACTATGCCGGTATTAAAATAATAAACAAGTTAAAATTAATGAAATTAACTTTAAACAGTGTAATTACACCTCCAGATTAACTAAACTAGTTAATTATTAAAAAAAAAGTGTGTGCGGTATGAAAAAGAAAATTTCTGGTTTTCTAGATTTGGTTCAGGATTCTCAGAATAAGAGGCCCCCTATGGTCCTGCTCTATGCAGCGACCACTAGAGCGATATTCCCAAACCTCTGAGCCCAATTCCCAAAAATCAGCTCTACACTTTTAGTTTAAAACGTTTCGGATAAACAGCTGTTTGTGTCCCTGCTCTATGCAGCGAACACAAGGGATGTCACTCCAAAACCTTTAGATTAAAAAGGTTTTCTATAGTTTTCAGATTGTACTTGTTTTAAACTTTATTAATTTAAAACAAGTATCAAATATTTTTTATTTTACACAAATACAGAGGAAACGTATTGCCAATTAAAACGTCAGTGCAGCCAAATATTTATTTATGACAAGTTAAAAAGAAAATTGCACAAAAGAATAAAATATTCTTACTTTGAAAAAAAAAAATTAAAAAAACAATCATTTTGGTTATTATCGGTCGGTCGGTATAAAAATTTTAGATTGTAGGCAACCAAAAAGCTGAAACAAGCCCCACTAAAGCGAAAAAAATATGCGCGGTAGTTTACGGAACTGATTTGTGTAGTTTGTCTAAACATTTTACAAAATTAAAAAGAATCCATAGAACTATGAAATCCAAAGAAATAGGAACTCCCAAAGAAATAAATTATTCGTATTACATGGTAATAAGTTAAGAGGGGTGTCAATAAATCAATACTAAAGCAGTTAATACCCTAAAAATAAAATTATTTACATACAAAATGTTAAATATAAAAAAAACTTCGTTGCAGTATAAATGAGAAATTTCTATTTGTCCTATAAAATGCCTGGAAACAGAGATTGGCATTCCTTGTAGATCTGGATGGTACAGAAAATCCTATTCTGGAAAGAAGGGTGGGACAGTCTACCAAAGAATTAACAATTTTAAATATAATTTTGAGATCCTTTTGATGAAAGTTAATTAGAGCAATATTAGTTAAAAACCATTAAATTGCAACAGCTCTTCAGACACAGGGACAGATGAGTTAGCACAAGAGTTATTGTTGGCTACCACAAGATTTTCTACCGACCTCGTAAGTCATCTATCAATTTTATTAATTTAGGAACTTGTCGGAAAACATATTGACAATCCTTGCAGTGGAAACGAAGCAACCGAGCTCCTTTCAATTAGTTTACTCTTATTTCTGAGGCATTAAGACCTGAAAATCACACGCAATCAGGTTGGTTATGTCATTCTTTTCGGAGCTGCAACATGCGACAACATTTTTTTGACGTTTCTATTTCTTTCCAGCCAGTTTTTTACTAATAATTTTGAAAATGATTAGTAATTACTAATAATTTAAAAAATGTATGTAGGAAGACAAAATAGTGGTTTAATTCCCAAAAATGAACATAATATATCATTAGAAATAATATATAAAGTTCTGTTGAAGTTTTTTATACAAAATTTTAATGAAATCTTCAAAGAATTAGAAACAATTTTTAATGAGCTCAAATATTTGTTATTTCTAGATTTCAAGAAACAACTGTAAAGAAGGGAAAAAGAATGTCATTGAAAAATAAAATATTCTTCCATTTACCCTTTTCAATTGTATTTATAATGCAATTGATTATGGCATATTTGTTTTGGCTTGCCTATGGTACACTGGCGTTTGTATTGGGCCCACTGCGAACATGGTCTTTAATTTTAGCCGCTGTTTTGTACTGGCAAGCTATGAATCTTCCTGATAAATGCACGAGGTGGGTTAATTGAGATAGTTTTTTACTAGAATATTTACCTAATTAATGTTTTTTTTTCTATAGGAAAGCTGCTGATATTTGGTATGTTACGACATCAAGCACCAATGTTACTCAGGATAACATTGATCATCCAGTGGTAGACAAAAGCAATTGAATATTCTGATAGATCTAAATATACTTCGATGTGACTGATTTACTTTTATATAATATATAATATTTATTTTTCCAATTCGCCTCTTCCTATGTGATTTAAACTTAAAAATTAGGTTTACGTGTAAATAAAGATTTATGTATTATCGAATATATTAGTTTTTATTCAATTAATTAAATTTATATATTCAATAATTTACTACACTTCTTTGGGCACCAGTGGTAAACACATGTTATAATAAGAGGCTTTATCCCAAAAATCGACATTTTTCCAACCACACCAACCTTTACTTTGAATTGTATGAAGATCTTCACCTCCTGTATAATGTGGATCCAATATGAGGAATTTTATATCACCAATTTGTTGATTATAATCCACTCCTATAATTGTATGAGCCAAAACACCTCCACCTAAAAATTCCAATTTTATACAGGAAAACAAATTTATATAATAACAAACCTATCATTATGGGTGATCCGTGATTTTGAAAATGATTGACTAATTCTGGACCTTTAGAACTCATTTCGTCTCCAGAACTCACATATAAAATTTTATTCTCAATTCCTAGTAATGTGTTTAATACAAAATTAACTTCTGTTGAACCTATCCACTGTCTTGAACCGATAAAATTGTTGGGTTTATCTTTAATGTCTACCAGGCATTGTTGTATTTCTGTAAAAGTTGGCACTTCCCTTTCAACATATCCTATAAAAGAGACAGTTAATTTGTTTTCGACGCCAAATTTTCGAAACTAACCTTGCAATTTAAACCAAGAAGCTAGAGTTTGTAAAGATCTATAAGCGCATCCCCATCCATTGTCATCCATATTATTTTGAGAATAGTGGTAATATTCATATTTTCCTTTTACTAAAGCAATCACTCCTGCTTAAAAAAAAAATAGATTCATTTATTTTCAGGAAATTTTTACTAAATAAGCAATAATAATAATAATCTTTATTGCTTATGAAAATAATGTTTACAGCAAGAAAAACAACAGTTGCATACTTCAAACCTTTGTTTTTTAGTTCCTATTACCTAGATAAAAATTAGTATTCAACAAAATAGGTCACTACTCATTCAAGATGAACGATCTTAATTTAATAATATACTAGATGTATTCGGCTATTAATCTGGCATCAAATTTTTTAAAGCAGCTATTTTCCAAATTATGAAGGCAAAGTACATTTTACTTCTTGACAGAGTAGATAGCAGAGCTCGGACGAATCCTCTAATAACAGATTCGATTCCCAATCACGAGACGTGATTCAAATCACGGATACTATGTCCGAATCCTTTTTACAAAAAAAAAAGATTCGAATCTGTTATTTCGAATCACGAATACGAATCACAGTCAGACCATACAGATCTGGCAATATGTTTAAAAAACATAGGGAATTTGTAATAAGAGGAAGAATGTATTTATGCAACGATTCAATGGCGAAAAATAAGACGAAACATTGATGACTCCACCTTATTTCCACCACTCTTAGGGTAACGTGTTGATGAGAGCGATGTGCTCGCGGCTGGCTTCACTTTAAATTACTTTAGTAATTTATAAACTGTGGAAGAGGGTATTTGTGGCTGATTCTAACTTAGCTACATTTTTAGGTCTATATGGTTAGTTTTAAAATAAAAAGTATTTGTTAGGGCCAAATCTTTTCTAATTTTTAGAATTATTGGACATGCCTACATTTTCAGCCATGATGGATTCGAAAATAAAATAAATAGGTATTCTTAAAAAGAAAAATAATAAACAATAAGGGTTCAAATAAACGACCTTCTAGTACCAATAAACAATAGCCAAATCTCTTTTAAAGTGATAATCAGAAGTTGGCTAAAGCTGAATTCAATCTGGCACGATAAACTCAGATCATCCATGTATTTTCCCAAACGCTGACGTAGATCAATTACGAATGTTTTTAAAAAGGCGTATACCAAAATATTTTGTTATTCCTCACTTATCGTTTATTGGGCTTCTTTGTCTGTTGCATGAAATACTCTATGTTCCGCAAAGATATGGCCAAATCTGTATATTATATGTATATGATATATAATACTGTCTTTTACTAACTATACACGCATAAAAATTTAAGATACAAATAGATAGTTGAATAATTGAACCGTGAAAAATAATCTACAAAAAATAAACTTTATTTTATTACACAGAACAAAAAAATAATAGACAAACTGAATTTTTAAAAAAACTTATAGTTTTTCAAATAATTCTTTTGATTAACCTTGGAGAGCACCAAAATTTCAAAGTTTTTGTCCGTTAAACCGTTCCTTCGAGGTGCGTCAATTATGCCTGCAAACGAAAATAATCGTTCGACTGAACCAGATGAAGGAAGGCAAGTTTTAAATTTTAGGAAATCTTTCTTGAGTGTTGGATATTCATTAATAATATGTAGATTATTTCTATTATCTTCTAAATATCTCAACAGTTCCAGTTCGATTTTTGAGGTTGTTTTATTTTTAGACACAGATCATGCCATATGGTTGTCGTTATTTAACATTGGCTGTACCTTGTCTTCACTGAAATCAAAGAATTGGTTTAAATTTTGTTAGGTCATTCTCATTATCTGATAATATATTATCAGAGTTTGATTAGTCCAAATCCCTTTTTAATATCATCTTTAGTATAAGTGAGGAATTAAAACAGCTGTAATTACGGCTTCTTTACAATGAAGCGACAAAAGGTCACTAAATCGTTTTCTGCAGTTGTCGAGGTACATTTTTGCCAAATGTTAACATCCATATTTGTATATTGTACGAGTCGTTAATTTCTTTTCATATTTATTTTCCAGAGATAACAGACTAGGTTAATAAGAAATCAAAAAATGAGTTGTTCATGTCCTCTGCTTGAAGAAAATCCAATGTATGGGCTAAAGGTTCCATTACCATACAATAATAGTTCAATCTCTTTAAATGGTTGGAGTGCCAGTTTATGGCAAAGAGCAGTGAGCTTGAACTGTTAAAATTGGATTCACAGAATCATACAGTGAATTCCACCTAGTAATGCCTGGATGGTTAAGTGGGTATCCTAAAATATTCTGAATAATTTCATTTGTTTTGGGTCTATTAGATTTATTCCTCCAATGAAGGTTACTTTTTGAAATGTCGAGTGTGGCGCTTTCGCAGAACTGCGATTTCTTTAATCACATTATTATAATCTGTTGTTGCTATTAGGTTGAACGTATATTAACTACCTGAAAAATATCATCTTTTGCGTCTATTGCATTTATCATCATGCTCTATGTGGTATTCGTTAAAAACTTTAACGAAATTACTTCCATTATCGATAATTGTTCCAACTAATTTGTTTTCAGACAATCCAAACTACAGGTTTATGTTTTCAAGCACCTCGTCAATATTTCTATAAGAATGTGTACCTTTAAATCTTTTACCGGAAATTTCAGCAGGTGATCTACACTCCTTTTCCTTAAAAACTGACAGTAATGGAATGTCTTAAGGAATGTGAAAGGAATTTTGACATCTGTTATTGCTCCAAAGTAGTAGAGATTTTCGGTGGTTAAGGGGAAAGAGGAAATTTTTCCAGTGGCGGGCAATTTTATTGTTTTAGATAGGTATACGATAAATTTACATTTTAATTTAATGCAATTTTTTTTTTATTTTTTACTTAAAATGAGGTCAGTAAATTCTGAGTTCTGAAGCTAACGTTAATTTCCCACAAAAGTTTACCGCCTGATCCACTGAATAACCTGAAAAATTTTCTCAAATACTGTCGTATACATTATTATAAAATTAAATTCCACTTCAGAATAATGATGCCAAAGATTAGGTATAGTAAGATAGGACAGTCAGACAAGGCGAATAAAATGTGAGAGAGAGGGAATTTCCTGGAAAGTACTCCGAAAGCACTCCGACAATATCGAGATATAACCCGAGACATAGGCGCCGTCAGTACAGTATTTCTTACGGTGTTGATATAGTAACATTGAAACATATTAGTGACTTATTGCATTATTTTTTGGATTTTGGTGTGTTTAAAATAAATTATAAGTTTATATATTTTTACAATTTTGTTTTATTCCAGCGTTAACTTGGTTAATCAAAAACATAATGTCCCTTCTAACAGCTCGATCGTACGCCGGTGGTAAGAGCTTATAATTGAACATGCAGGCAACATGTAGCGGTGCACATAAGTATTTACTGATTTTGCTAGGTTATCATTACCAATATTTAAGACGTTCCGACAGATTCTCTGATTTAGGAGTCGAACGGTTTCTAAGTGGCCTGGTCAATATTTTTAACACCGCCTGTACAGATAGCATTACTAGATCTTGCGACTTGTTTACAGTGTAATGTTAAGAAAATAATAGCGTTTTTCACTGACAACAATTTAGGTGCCCTCAGTACTAGCTCATTACCGTAAAAATTTTGCACTAACATCGTTTCCGAACAATAGTTGAAACTCTGGAGCGTCCCAGTTTCCCAGTATAACTTGTCATTACCTAAAACGTCATTTATTTTTTTGCACTTGCCCAAACCCTTCTGTCCATTTAGTGCATAAAATTGTGCCCTCAGTTCACCCGCTATGACCCGCTAAAATGACCAGTGAAACGTTCAACTTGCACTCAGTGCACAAAAGTGCAACCAGTGAAAAACGCTATAAGTGTTATTTTAAACTCACCCCGTAGAAATGTTTAATAAAATATTTCGCTTGAAGGTCACCAGACTTTAAGTTGAACTATCAAAGAAATTACGCCGGGTGTCCTATCTAATTATACCTAATCTTTGATGATGCCTTTGGACAGAAGTGTTGCTACAGCTACAGAGGTCAGCAAACAAAAACAATAATTAAATTAAATTACCATGTATTCCCGTTCCCGCCAAAAAGTACCGCACATGAACTCAAAGCCACTCCCTAAATAAGCACTGATCGTTTGATATATAAGCGACGTTGCCTTTCCCATACGAAGTACATATCATAATAAATTTTAAAACACATGGCAACGCCTTGACAATCTGATGAACGACATAACAGTGTTGTCGATGTGAAGTAAATTACGTATAATAACAGTTTCATGTAGAAGTCTTTATAAAAAACATTTAAATAAGGTCCCTAAAATTTAAGTATTGTATTATTATGATACAAATTATCTTAAATATGATATATTATAATATTAACCAATAATTATTTATTTTAAAGATTTGATTTGCATAATTTTGTTTGATGAAAGGAATTCTTCTTCTAAATATTGAATAATGTAGCAACTCTGTTATACATTCCTAACATTCCATTACTGCCAGATTTTAAGGAAAAGGGGTATAACCAAGTTATCTTTTATCCAATGAACGGTAACGCCAAGAAAGCTTCATTTCTTGTTAGACCAAATATCTGCTGTTGTAGATAAAAACTGAATATTCCTTAGTTTTTCTTTAATATGACATATATTTTCATTATAATTTTGGTTCATTTTTTTCATAATTGTTTTTCTTGATGGAAATTTAACATTCATGTCTTGAAAAAGTGCCAAGATGTTCTATAATGGTTATAGCAAATATTTTAACTAAAATAAAATTTACCACAACGGGTTATACTAAAAGCTAAATTGTATAACCTTTTAGCTCCATATGAGGTTTAACTATTAATGTTTTAGATATGGAATAAAACTGTTTAGGTTTCTTCTACCAGGGTAGTCACCTAACATAGAGTCGTATTTATCATCTAATATTTTGTTTAATATAACTTGTTCTTCTGATCTCAGCTCCTTTAAAAATCTACATTTGATCATTGAGATCAAGGCGTTTTATATAATTATAAGATCAAACGAACTTACCTTAAGTGAAGTTCGATCTTAATTATATAAAACGCCTTGTTCGAGATTCCCAGTTTATAGATAGCAATCAGAATTTACTTTCACTTCCCATGATCATCTTAGCTGAGACCAACACTTTAAGGAATGAGGTTTGACAGAAGTAGAGATGGGACTACTAGATTGCTTACTCACGGGAAACAGTGGGTACTACATTTAATCATTTCGAACAAGACGTTTCATATAATTAAGATCGAACTTCAGTTAAAGTAAGTGCATTTTATCTTATAATTAAATTTAAAAAATGATATGTTATAATCCTGCTAATAATTAGAGTTTGTGTATATTTTCTTACCATTGTCGGTTAATTTAAGCCCTTCGTGGGGATTGATGAGAGGTCCATTCATTTTTTTGTCAAAAATATACTGATTAGTCCTTCTAAAGCAAGGACCAAATTCTTCCAAAAGCAGTTGCTTATGTAAACTGATACGATTAAGTGCTGTAATATAAAAAACAGTTGATAAAAAATTAGTACAAGAGATAAATATGCAAAATTCACTTACTTAATTCCTTTTCTGATTGATCCTTGGCATATAAAACTGTCACAAAATGCTGACAGGTTTCAGGATAAAAATGAAATACTTGATATATCAAACTCTTTGATGTCTTATGATTATTTACGATACTTAATATTTTGGATTCAAATAATTTCAATATTCTTTTTATGCTTTCTAATAGAACATTATACAGATTTTGAATTTTACTGTCAGCATTTATCACAGCAAGTGTATCTAATTGAAGTTTTGTATTAATAATCTTTAAAGGACCTAAAAAATAATTTTTCTATTTTAAATACTCTTAACACGAATAACTTTCCCAAGCTTGTTTACTTATCTCAATCTATTCAAAAAAATGACCATATTTATAGTTAAAAAATTAGAAATAAAATTTATTAACACATTTGTAAATATATTTTTAAATACAATTGTAACATTTTCTTGGCATTTAGCATGTTAAATTTAAAATATATATGAATATTTGTAAAATAAAAAAACGTTTTTAATTATTTTTTAAATTTAACACGTCCGGTGCCATATTTTCCAATCGCAAATATATTTTTAAATGCAATTGTGGCATTTTCTTAGCATTTAACGTGTTAAAAATAAACTATATATGAATACCTATTTATAAAAAAAACTTTGTAAACGAATAAAAACCGTTTTTTAATTATTTTTTTAAATTTAACACGTTTGGTGCCATATTTTACATTTTCAAATATATTTTTAAATACAATTGTGGCATTTTCTTGGCATTTAACATGTTAAAAATAAAATGTTTATGAATATTTGTAAAAAAAACTCAGTAAAAGAATAAAAAGTTTTTTTTATAAATTTTGTTTTATTTAGCACGTCCGGTGCAAATATATTTCCATTGCAAATATATTTTTAAATACAATTGTGGGATTTTCTTGGCATTCAACGTGTTAAAAATTAAATATTTATGAATATTTGTAAAAAAACTCAGTAAAAGAATAAAAAGTTTATTATAAATTTTGTTTTATTTAACACGTCCAGTGCCATATTTTCCATTTGAAAATATATTTTTAAATACAACTGTTGCATTTTCTTGACATTTAATGTGTTAAAAATAAAATATTGATGAATATTTATGAAAAAAACTGAGTAAAAGAATAAAAACATTTATTTTTTATTAATTTTGTTTTATTTAACACGTCTGGTGATATATTTTCCATTTGAAAATATATTTTTTTAAATACAATTGTGATATTTTTTGGCATTTAACGTGTTAAACATAAAATATTTATGAATATTTGTAAAAAAACTCAGTAAAAGGATAGTTTTTTTTCTAAATTTTATTTTATTTAACACGTCCGGTGCCATATTTTCCATTTAAAAATATATTTTTAAATATAACTGTTGTTATAAATAAAATATTTATGAATATTTGTAAAAAAAAATCAGTAAAAGAATAAAAACAGCTTTTTTTATAAAAGTTCTATTTAACATGTCCAGTGCCATATTTTCCATTTGTAAATATATTTTTAAATAGAATTGTGACATTTTCTTGGCATTTAACGTGTTAAACATATACCTAAAGATATTTATTGAATTAAAACCTACGTTTATCTAAAATGCCAATTGGTGCATGATCCTTTATTATCTCACAAGGTTTGTTTTTAGTAAGTTGTTTTAAAATATTAAATTCTAATACTCTTGGTTTAATATTAGCGACCTTTTTTTTTCTATTGACCTCTTCGTTAAAATTGTTTGATTCTTCGCAAAATTCAGTTAAACTAATATTGTTATCAATTCCGATAGTTTCGTTGTCCAAAAGAAATACATTTGACTTTAGAAGACTAAAAACTAGTTCCGAAGATGCTGTTTTTTGGAAAATTTGGAATGTTTCTTGTAGAGCAGAACTAGTAAGCTCCGATTTTAAAGGGATTTCGCCTAAAAATTAATAATATTAAATGGTTTTGAAAAATATATTACAATTTTGAAAACCTTTTACTCGAATGTAAAGATATGTGCTATTAAATTCTTGATCTGTAATCAAACTATATTTAGTTGCAACATAGCTTCCGTTTTCTTCAATATAAACAGTCGGATCATTAGAGTTTCCAATAACATGTGTTAATAAAACAGTATTAGGGATAGCAATAACATTTTGTTGTAAATTGTCATTTTTCGCTTCAAATAATCCACAAAATTCAATTCCAGTTGGCAAAAAACTAGTTAAATCAACATCATTTTCGCCAGCTTGTAAAGCTACAATAATTAAGTTGTCTTTATCGAATAACCCATATAGTTTTCCTGAACAGCTGTTTCTTAAAGTTAATAGTCTCTAAAAGATATAAACGTTTACTGTACGTAATTAATCATTTCTGTATGTATTGTTACCTTTTTAACACTTTCTAATATCCTTATGTTATGCTTCATGATAATTTTGTACCAAATCCTTCACCTTGTTTATTTTTTATTTTATTTTTTTAACATCGACATAACCTCTAAAAGTGACATCCACTGCTACCAATATCAGTAGAATTAAATTTTCTAATACTTAGAATAAGGTCTACCAACGGAGAAGGAATATTGTTGGTCAAAATCTACTTCATTATTTACACTGTGACTAGCCACACCGCCACACGTTAACCTATGGATAATTTTAGAAATTACCCACACGTGAAACGTGATTCGCTTAAATAATAAGTATTTAAGCATGAGCTTAGTAGCCGCGTGACATACTACCAGCTCGTGGTGCAGTGGGCCCGGGGATCGAAGCCTACATAGCCTTTTATTTTTTTTTAAACAAAGGCTAGATTTAGATAGTGAAAACTTCTTTTAATATTTTTTTTCAAATACACAGGCTAGATTTAGATAGTAAAGACTTTTTTTAATTAAATAAATATTTTTTTGGGTCAGATAAGCAAGTTTAAAGTTTTAACGTGTGGGTAATTTCTGAAATTATCCACAGGAAAACGTGTGTAGTCTTGTTTGATTTAGAACAACAACAAAAATACTATATGCTTAAGAGAAGAAGATTACAAAGAAATAGTAGGAAAATAAATTAAATAGGAAAATGGCTAAAACTATTTCTATAAACTCAAATACACCATTTACTATTAGACATCAATTTTCCATCCTTTTCTTGAAGTCGTTATCTAAGCATAGCAGGTTGTGATATAAAAGTTTGTTTGTATACAAACACGTTAACAAACAGTACCGCAAGTAACTCATCGAGGGTTTAAATAAATGTCCGAGCCATTTTCTAAAGTTTCATTGAGATATTTAAATTGTAAACGATACTTGTAGTAACTTCCATGGGCGTACGCAACTTTTATCGATGTTTTTAAACACTTCCCCGCACATACCGGATCCCCCGCACCTAGAGAAACGTCATAGAAAGAGACAAGATGTATCGCCTTCAAAATATTGTATATAAAAATGTAAACAAGGCATGTCTAATAATAGTAAATGGTCTAAAGTAATTTACCAACGAAAAATTACGAACTCAGAACCATAACACAAAAATCATTGTGCGAACCAACTCTTTTTTGAAAACAACTGCGATAAGGTGAGCGAAACCGGTTCAAGACTACTTTCACAACATAAATCAAAACATTCAAAATTTTTACTTTGACTCCGTAACCGTTGGTTTATTGCAACTTACTCCATCTAATCTATAGTCATCCAAAAATTCAAGCGAACTGTGTAACGAACGAAATAAATGTTATTCACACAAACGAACGTATTTTTCACTGACTTTTGACGTTGACATTGACATTTACTTTTTTCTGGTTTAACTGAGGGAATAAAAATTATTTAGTATAAAAATACTTTCCAGTCTTTGTATTTAAATAAGAATGTTAACATGTATAAAACAACTAAATTACATTGGACGTTACAGAATTCTAGTAACATTTTTAACACTATGGCTGTTAGTATTAGTGATGTCTGCTTTTTCTGTGTTAACATCAAACATAACATATTCCGATACTAAAGTAGCCGAAAGATTGACTAGAGCTTTAAATGATTTAGAAGCTCTGCGTAAACAGAATGAAGAAATACAAGACATATTTAGGGATATAAGTATAAATAATTTAAACGACGAACAGAAAGAAGCTATTGAAAATTTCCAGTCTAGATTAACAAAAGCTGAACATTCTTTTGATAAACAGAAATTAGAAAATATTACTCCAAAGGAGGAACCTAATGCACAGTATGAATTGCTCAGGAGAAGGATCTTTTCAAATACCAAAGAGCTGTTTTATTTTATTAACTCAGGTTTATTAGATATCCAGAAAAAAGCAACTGAGGTAAGTTACAATTTAGTAGGTATAGGAGTTTAGTACATTGGTGTTAATATAACACAGATAACACTTCCTGTAATTACCTCAAAAAAAATTGAGCTAGAGATACAATTGTAGTAGCTTCAGTCTACTAACGAGACAAATTCTAACTGAATAATACGTCTACTATTTATTTCAATTACTTTTATTTCAGATGGCACCAGAAATTCTAGAATCTGTAAATTATTTAATCAATATGGGAAATGAGCACAAGAAATCTTTACTTCATGATATTGAACAATTAGCAGATGTAGATGGATATGCTAACTGGAGACAAAAAGAATCTAATGATTTAAGTACCCTAGTACAAGACAGATTTAAATATCTACAAAATCCTAAAAATTGTGATACCGCAAGAAAATTAGTGTGTAATTTAAATAAAGGATGTGGATACGGATGTCAGCTTCATCATGTTGTTTACTGTTTTATGGTAGCTTATGGTACGAAAAGGACACTTATATTGAAATCAAAAGGTTGGAGATATCATAAAGCTGGTTGGGAAGAAATCTTCAAACCTGTAAGTGATACATGTATGAGTCCAAATGGGCAATCAATTGCTGGCTGGCCTGGTAATTCAGAAACTCAAGTTATTAATCTTCCTATAATAGATTCTTTAACACCAAGACCTCCATTTTTACCTCTTGCTATACCTGAAGATTTAGCTCCTAGATTGATAAGGCTACATGGTGATCCTATTGTTTGGTGGGTGGGACAAATTCTAAAGTATATTTTACGACCTCAAGATAAGACTACTAAATTGTTGCAAGATACAATGGGAAAAATGGGTTTTAAGCGACCCATAGTGGGTGTACATATTCGTAGGACAGATAAAGTAGGTACAGAAGCAGCTTTTCATAGATTAGAAGAATACATGTTACATGTAAGTGATTATTTTGATTACATAGAAACCAAGCAGACTGTAGATAAAAGACGAATTTATTTAGCCTCTGATGACCCTAAAGTATTTCAAGAAGCCAAAAAATTGTATCCCAATTATGAAATAATCGGTGATCCAAATATAGCCAAAACAGCTTCAGTATCTACAAGATACTCAGATTCATCATTATTTGGTATTATTAATGATATACATATGTTATCGATGAGTGATTACTTAGTATGTACATTTTCCTCTCAAGTATGCAGAGTTGCATATGAAATTATGCAAAACTTTTATCCAGATGCATCTCAAAGGTATCGCTCACTCGACGACATTTATTATTACGGTGGTCAGAATGCACACAATATGATTGCAGTATTGCCGCATGACCCCAAGAGAAAAGGAGAAATGACTGTTAATACTGGTGATATAATTGGGGTGGCAGGTAACCATTGGAATGGTTTCAGTAAAGGTAGAAATCTCCGAACGAATCAGATAGCTTTCTATCCTAGTTTTAAGGTGAAAGATAAGGTAGAAACTGCTAAATTTCCTAGTTATGCAGAGATGCATAAAGGGTAATTAAATGTAAAATAATAAAATGAGGACAACATCTTTCAAAAAGGTGGGTCCTTACACAGGGTCACAGTTGAAAACATCATTTAACAAATATTAAGTTTCACTATTTTTGTTGTTGATACTCCAATTTATTACGTGTAAAATGTAAGCATTTAAGCTTTAATATTCCTTTATTGCTTAGAAGTATTTGTTTATTTAAACAATGACATATTACAGGGATTTTTTTCTATAACCTCTTTATTTTGGTTAAAGAGGTGTTCCACTATCCACTATTCTGTTTTTATTTTGCTTCTTCAACTATTTTTAACTTTTGTTTTTTGTTTTCTCTTTGAGTTTCGATTCTTCCTCTAAGGACTCTACTTACACTCAATATCTACCTCTTCGGTTTTCCTCTCCAGTTTCCTGTCACTTATATTTAAGAAATTACTTACTCCTTTGTTTTGTCAGATAGTAGAAGCCTGGTTATATTTAGATTTTAGTTCTTTGTTCATTATTATTCTTCAAAAAATGTGGGTTTTTTTAATAATTTCCTTTTCAAATTTTACTGTTTTTTTGTGTTTTTTTCCTCTTATTTTTCCTAGAAGATTTACCTTCTTTTTCTCCAAAAAATGTGGGTTTTTCAATAATTTCCTTTTGAAATTTTGCACTTTTTTTGATAAATCTGTTTTCAAATTTTGCAATATTTTGATACTTTTTCCTGTCTTTTTATTAGAAAATTTACCCTCTTTTTTTCTTTAAAAAATGATCCTTTTTTCGATAATTCTATTTTAAAATTTTGCACTTTTGGGTGCTTTTTTCCCCTCTTTTTAACTAGAAAATTTGCCTCCTTTTTTCTTAAAAAAATGTCGATTTTTTTGAAAAATTTCCTTTTCAAATTTTGCACCTTTTTGGTACTTTTTTTCCTCTTTTACTAGAAAATGTCCTCACCTTTTTTTAAAAAAATGTGGATTTTTCAATAATTTCCATTTCAAATTTTGCACTTTTGAGAACTATTTCCCCTCTTTTTTACTAGAAAATTTACCTCCTTTTTCCTCAAAAAATGTGGGTTTTTTCAATAATTTCCTTTTCAAATTTTGCACCTTTTTGTTACTTTTTTCCCTATTTTTACTAGAAAATTTCCCTTCTGTTTTTCTTCAAAAAATGTGGCTTTTTTCAATAATTTTCTTTTCAAATTTTTGCACTTTTTTGGTACTTTTTTCCTCTTTTACCAGAAAATTACCCTCTTTTTTCTTTAAAAACTTACACTTTATTCTCTTTTCAAAATTTGCACTTTTTGGGTACTTTTTTCCGTCTTTTTACTAGAAAATTTCCCTCCTTTCTGCTTCAAAAAATGTGGGTTTTTTCAATAATTTTCTTTTCAAATTTTGCCCTTTTTTATTTTTTTCCCATCTTACTAGAAAATTTACTCTTTTTTCTTTAAAAAAAATGTTAGTTTTTTGGATAATTCTCTTTCTAAATTTTGCATTTAATGGGTACCTTTTTCCCTTCTTTTTACTAGAAAATTTCCCTTCTTTTTTCTTAAAAAAAATGTGGGTTTTTTTAATAATTTCCTTTCAAATTTTGCACTTTTTTGGTACTTTTCCCCTCTTTTTTACTAAAAAATTTCCACTCCTTTTTTGCCTTTTTGTTTCCTTCATTTTTCTTCAGTTTATCTTTGAACTGTGCCTATCATCGTTTCTTTCTTTGTTGGACTTACTGTTTCCATTGCATTTAAATGATCGTTGATAAACGAATAACTCAAAAATAGTGAAATAAACAAAAATGTGAGTAAATACTCAAACAATAACAAATAAGCAGTAATGCTCAAAAATGATGTACTTGATATAATAACAAAGAGTATAGGTGTAAAAACAGCAATAAAAGGATCACGACTGGCTATATCACTGAAAGCTTTTTTTATAATAAATTAAATCTAAAATTAGGTTTAAGTTTGTAAATTACATGGTTGGCAAAATAACATTTATTTGTAGCATCTATAGAAACTTCTATATGCCTTAACTTCAGTTATATAAAGTTAGCATAATAATTATAGCAGAATCTGAACCTTTTTCATATTTTTGGGCAAATTATGTGCAATTTATGTGCGCTATTCGCGATTTTTTTGCATTTATACTTTTTTTATATATTTAAAGTTGCCACCATATTTTTTTCTGTTTTTTGTGCAAATGTGTAAAATCACAAATTAATTTGGTCAAATAGTTTTATTTTAAATAATATATTGTGCTATCTTTTATATGAAGCTAGCACTACTTTGTTAATTATTATGCGATTTTTTTCAAAGAAACACTCAACATTATTACTTAACCGTTATAAAAGGTTAGTCCAAAAGAAAAAAAAAGTTTCAACTTGGGTCCTCTTGTTTATAAGGTGGACACACAGACATATAGAGATTATTTAATATTTTACTCCCAAGGGAGTAAAAGTGACACTTTAATCCGTACATAGAGATTAATAAATAATTAAGTATTAATGGATTAAAAGTGGAAGTTTAGTCCCTAAAATGAGGGACTAAAATGCATATTTTAGTCCCTCCTTATTCATACGCTCATTCATTAATAGTATGTAAATTTTTCTTCCATAGATTTCGATAGCGTATTGATAAATGTTTAATTTTTATAACAGAAGTATGTAAATTTCCCAAATGAGCGAAAAGTTTATCAAAGTCATTTGATACAATGCGTTTTTATTATTACATTATTAAAAAATATAATTAAATATATCAACATCAGAATACGGCGTCATCATTTGTTTATCAAATTTGGCCAGATGGTTGCAAATTGAATAACAGAAGAAATTAATAAAGTTCAGCTGATATAGTTCTTTTCAGAGCTGTGAGTAACGAATCTAAAACGTTACTTTTCAATAACTCGTTACTATAGTAATTTCGTTACTTTTTAAAGTGGGCGAAAAGTAACGGTAATTACGATGCTTTGTAAAAGTAACGCGAAATCGTTACTTCGTTACAGTAACGCGTTACTTTAAAACTAAGATTTTTAACTTTTGCTTCTGCTGTTTGATGTGAAATAAAAGTTTTTATTATTTTTTTGTTCCACGTCGATTTCGCGCGCCACTTTGTTCTGGATAGCATTTTAAAAAAATCGAGGTTAATCATACAACTTTTATTTGAAAACTTTATTTGTATGTGCAATAATAACGGCGATAAATTGTGAGATAGACAATAAAAGAACGAGAAGACATGGAACAAGAAGAATATATAGCAAAGTAACGCATTATTACTTTAAAAGTAACGGGTTAATTTTGGAAAGCAATGAATAAATCGTTACTTTTTTAAAAAAGTAACGGTAACTTTTATCTAACGCGTTACTTTTTAGCAAAAGGAACGGTGAAGTAACGCGTTACTGAAATAATATAAGAAAATTTTCATTTCACCATCTCCCTCGGTGACATAAGACTTGTATTCACAAAATTTTGTTATTAATAAGTCAATTTACGTAATTATACCGTATCTAACCAGTCTTCATATACGAACTCCCGGTACATATGTTATTCCTTGATCCGTATTTGATTATCAGTGTCGTAGTTTCCTTAAATGTTTCATAATATATTTATTAAATGTCATTAATGTGTCTTGATATACCTAGTTGAAAGCAATTGTAAAGAAAATGCCTGGTGGAACAAACTCCAGAAAATCGGCAGTTTGTACTAAATTAATTAAGAATATTTCACCAATGAGAAAGAGTACAATGGACCTTTACTGCCAGTATCAGCGGTATAGGAACGAGTTGCAGATGCTTTAAAAATGAGTATTAGTAGAATTAAACCGGAAAGTAGTAAGCTAACAGAACTTGTAACCCCTGACCAGTGGCATAATCAGTGTTGCCGATGTGCGTAGAATTATACGATTTTCGTATATTTTGACTTGCCAGGTTTTCTTTTTTTAACTCTTTGAAATTCCATATAATTTCTGTACAGTCTGCGAAAAACTAGGAATATTTTTGGATTTCCATTTATTTTAGAAAGTAGTTTAGACACTCCTTATTTGGATTCACCGAACCGATATTGTTCATATTGTTGAAATGCATTTTGGAGACAACTTAGTTGTTTCAGTCTGTCTGAGCCTGGGAATTCACCGAACCGATATTGTTCGTATTGTTGAAATGCACTTTGGAACTTTTGGCAGTCTGTCTTGACTGAACAGATGTGGCTGCAAAGCTAAATCTAGAAAGGCGTGTAAAAAGCGTATCTTTTATGCCTAACCACCGTATAATTTCAAGTTTGAGTATTGGCAACACTGCGCATAATGTACGCAAAAGAAAGATGATGATATAAGTTATATGTTATATTCGGGTAAAACTCAACAGTACTGAGCAACCCCGCCACTGATATTACACTTCTACCTACTTATTTCGTATTAATGTGTGACATAAAGCTCAAGAACGCTGAAAAGGACTATAATTGGCAGAAAAAAATTAAACACGTAATTTGAAAAAAATCGCATGATAATTAACAAAATTTGTGTTGGATTTATATGAAAGATACCACAATATATTATTAAACAAAAACTATTTGCCCAAATTAATTTTTAATTACACACATAATTTTCACAAAAACGCATAAAAAATTGGTGATAATTTGAAAACAAGTTGACTGAAGTTTGCAAAGACATTGCCAACTAGTTTCTCCCACTAATCAGCTGATGTTTGCTCACTCACTTACTCCCATATAGACTCCCAACCAAAAAGTGGTAAGTGTTATCATGGGCAATTTTTGACCCATAACTTTTACGATTATCTCAAAAAGTATAAAAGAGCAAATCTGAATACATCTATCGATTCAGCGTTCAATTTAACGTCGAATGGCTATTTTTAAATCCTTAAGTATCTCTTCCGGTACAGATTTGTAAACCGTAAGTCGTAAAAACCTGAAACTAGCCTATGCACGCATTCATGATGTGCCGAATTTATAGCCGTTGACCGTTTCTCGCTTTTTGTTATAGTTCCTGAGAAATAGATGCGGATAGACGGACGGACGGACAGAGCCGTATCATTACTGTTTTTTTTTTCCTAAAGGGAAAACTACCTGAAATGGCATAATTAAAAAGTTGTGCTAGCTTTCAATTAAGCTGGCACAAATTTTAGTATAAATGCACAAAAATTGTACATAATTTGCACAAAAATATGAAAAAGGTCCGAATACATTGTGCTAACTTTATATAACTCTTAACTTCGCCTCATTGAAAAGGGTATTAATTTAGAATGAAAACTAGTGAAACATTGCCTTATTTTTTTAAAAATTTCAAACGAAATTGTCATTGTAATTAGACAAATACCGGAACAGATAAAACCGAAAATATTTTATTCCCACTTAGATTTTTTAGTAGATTATTATTAACTTGTCAAGATTATCCGTCCGTCGATTTGGTGATTGCGTTTATCAGAAAAAAATTAAAATATCACCAATAATTGCCTTTAATTGTGAGATGTATGTTATTTTAATTAAAATTAAATTCATACATGGCTTACTCAAAATAGCAACATATTTCTTTCTGTTTTTACACCTTCAAGCAACATATACATTACTGCTCAAAATAAATAATGTAGGAGAAAGTTTCTAGTATGAGTGAAATTCCATATGCGTTCAATAATAGCAATCTACTGTATTTAAACTTAGTTATTAGAATTTAAATACAAATAACGGTTTTTAGTTATAACTGTAATCTACTGTATATAAAGATGTTTAAATTCATAAGCATATATTATCATTGTTAGTTTATTTTTATGTTAGTGTCTTAAATTGGTAAACAAATATTTTATACAGTCGAGATTTTATCTCTATTTACAATAATTATTTTTTTAAGTCAAAAATTATATTTACTCAAAATATCAGTATTTTGAACTTTATTTGTGCAGCAATTTGTTTTTAAATATTTTAATATTTTTGAATAACATGGATATATTTTATTTTAATTGCCAAACATTTTTTGCATAATGTGTTGTTTTGTTTTTGCAACACTTAATTTATTTTATGTTATTAATAGTTTTTTTAACTCTTTAATCAGCAAGATAGACACAGAAGGTTGACTGGTATGAAAATTTGGGTTTCCGATTGTTTTTGTACGTTAAATACGAATGGAAAGTCTATTTACCGATATTTTTATTACTTTGGCCACATGAAAAAAAATATCGGTCATGTGGCCGGGATGTCGGTCTAAGGGTAAAAAATAAAACTAGTTCTTATTTGTTTTTGATAAGAACATATAAGTTTTATTGATATACTCTTTGGTAAAAAAAAATTAACAAGTAAATACTGATAAACCAAATACATTAATGACGGACATAGGTAGTCTTTCCAACAATTTTTGGCACCGGAATAACGTAAATGTAGTTGACATTTTGTATAGAAAGTGTGTGTTTCTGATTGTTTGCGGTATTTGCAGGACTTTTTACGACCTGGAATAGATTCACGAACATGATCTATTAAGTCTTCAATAGGATGCGCCGTCTCTTTCTACCAACAGCAGTACTACTAGTAGGGTGCAGTGAATTTGAAGGTCGACCTACTGGTCTTCTTTTAATAGAAGCGCACAGACCTAGAGCAATGTTCACACGAAACTGATATAGGCTCATGTTTTTTTTCCCGCGGAGTTTCTTCTTTTGAGTCAGTTCTCGAAGCATCTTCAGCCTTTGATTTACGATACAAAATGAATGCATTTGTGACAGCCATATCCAGAAGGTGGTAAAAGATGCATGTTATTGCATCTATTGGTTTGATACGCAGTCCACTTCATCCCATATGAGAATCCATAAGGTCAATTCCTCCCAAATGCGAAGTATAATCACGAATTATTTGGGGATAGTCGACGTTAACGTACCCTATTTTCTCTTGATTGAGTTTGTGAAACGATTGGAAGTGGAAGTTTACAATTAAAAATTCTACTTGCACGTATTTTGCTTTGCGCAAAAAATCCACGAGCTCGTAAAAAAACTAGAAGAGGCAGCGATGTGTAAAATTTGTCACAATATACAATATGGTTCTTGAAATTTGGAATCGTTTATGACAACCGAATAATAACGTTACTGGTGGGTTTGAGGTCTAGTGTGCCTGGCATAATATTATCTCCGGCACGATTGTATATCTCAAATTGGTACGAATATATCACACAGTACAAACAACTTTATTCTCCATTTATGGGGTTTATTCGGTGGTGCGTCATTTTCGTCGAACACATTTGCTTTGGTATGGAATCGAAGCGTTCATTTAGAATATTGGTTACTTTCCTGATTCTAAGAAGCGAATCATACCCGGTTTGCCCTTTTTGGTAATCGTTCCGCTTCAGTAGAAAAGCACAAATATTTCTTTATTTTTTCAATTTTCTTTAATGCCATACAACAGTGCCGTTTTCATCAGAAGCAAATTAAACTCATTTTAATGAAACCAAGTTTAGTGTAAACGCAGAAATTAAAACTCGGTTAGCGTCATGTTTTCACCGAGCTACATGAGCTTTAACTGCGTTTATGAAAACTCAGTTTTAAGAAAATACAAACACTGGCAACGTTGCAAATGTATGAATTTTTGTACTTTTGATAGAAACCAGAGAAAAATAACAGTATTAACAGTCGATATTCATAAACCGATGTAACCTCTAATGGGATTTTGTGCCGTGGATTTTTACTTTTACTAGTTTTTTAGTGATTTGCATACATCCTGTTGCATAAAAACGCAAAACACAAAGAAGTTGGTTTATTGGAGATATGCAATTATTTCTGTAATAATTTAAAACAGATTAGTTCAAAATCACAAGTATTATGTTATCGTCTGGGAATTCCAATTGTCCTTCTATTCGTTGTAAAAGTAATAAAGTAGTCACTGTTGAAAGGCGAAATCGCATTTCAAAATCCTTATCATCAAGGTCGTAAAAGTGATCTTGTCTTTCCTTTATCTACCTAGGACGTCTTACAACAAAATCATCATCCTCTTCGAAAATTAAATTATACGCTCTTCTACGTGCCATTCTTTGAGATAGGTACTCTTTGAATTGACGTTGATGTTCCAAATACGGTACGATCGCAACAAGAATAGACCAACAAAGTTTTTGAGAATGTAATGAGATTGAAGTTATATAAAACTTAAACTGCGTTTAACGCTTTTAACCGGCTAAAATCGGACAGTTTGTTTTTTAACTCCGGTTAACGCAGAAACCAGTTATTTCGTTTTGATGAAATCCGTTTTACTCTTTAACTGAGTTTAAGATGGTTAAGTACGTTTTAAATCGGTGGTGAAAACGGCCCTCAGGAATTTGCCTAAATCTGAATTCACCTCAGTGCGACTTCATGTTGGGATAACGAAAAATGGACATGAACAAAAGGATTCCAATATATCGTCGAATGTGCACTGCATCAACGTTAAATTGGCTGTTTATGTCTTGCGAACGTGCATTCCGATTGGTTTCATTAACTTGCAATTGCATTGAGCTCTTTCGCCATGCAATTCTTGTGAGTTCAGCTGAATTTTTGTCGATTGCATCTAAGCCTCAAGCAAATTATCAAAGAAATGTTATCACCTCTGAGGAGGGAAAGTATTGTGAACGAGCTAAAAAAATTTTCGAGATAAAAATGGAAATGTCCATTTTGAGGTCACCTGAGATTATTAAGACAATTTCCAGATGGAAGTCTGTCTGTGTGTATTCTTCCACGATAGAAGCTACACGTTTAATGCGATTGATCTGAAATTTGGAATATGGGTTTGGGTTACCCGTCGGAGGAACCCATTACTTTTTGTACGACATCTGTCAAATGACACAAGCAATATCTCACGGAATTTGAGTTGTAATATGTCATTTAAAAGCACTTCAAGAACAGTCAAAATTATTTCTCCACCTGTCACCTGTCAAAAATAAAAATATGTCAAAATTTGAAACTTTAACATTAAATATCTGTATATAAGTATTCATGGATAATCGTCGGGAAAGTTTTGGGGCGACACAACCGATTTTACTTTCCCTTGCCCATCAAAGGGAAAGTAAGGTGAACAAGCAAAAAAAAATTGAGATATCGATGGAAATATCCATTTTGAGGTCCCCCAACAAGATTGAGACCATTTACAGCATATGGTATGTCTGTGTGTAATCTTCCACGATAACTGCCGAACCGTTTGACCAATCAAGCTGAAATTTGGTATGGAGGGTCGGTGTGTGCCTAGAATGCGACCATTAGTTTTTGGTTTAAATTGGTACAGTGGAGGGTCCTCAAGACCGACATTGGTTAAATATACATGTAACAATTTTTTGCTTTATTTAAATTTTAAAGACAAACAATACATTTTAGTGCAAAATGTTGTAGTACAAAGTTTTGGAATATAAAATTACCTACAATTTTTGTCTTAAGAGTTTTCCAAAATTTCCAACAGTTGCGCCACTAGAGGGCGCGTAAAAAATGTGCATGTATGTTTTCTATAGTTTTTCTTGATTTTGAAAACAAACAATACATTTTAGTGCAAAATGTACACAGTTTTAAAGAATAAAATTCTCTATAACTTTTGTTTCAAACTTTTTCCAGAATTTCCAATAGTTTCGCCACTAGAGGCCGCGTAAAAATGTGCATGTAGGTTTTCTCTAGTTTTTCTTGATTTTGAGGACAAACAATATACTTTAGTGCAAAATTTTGTAGTACAAAGTTTTAGAGCATAAAATTCTCTATAACTTTTGTCTCAAACTTTTTCTAAAATCTCCAATAGTTGCGCCACTAGAGGGCGCGTAAAAAATGTGCATGTATGTTTTCTCTAGTTTTTCTTGATTTTGAGGACAATGTATTTAGTGCAAAATTTTCTTGTGCAAAGTTGTAAAGCATCAAATTTTATTTAACTTGTATGTTTAAATTTTATCGAATTCCTCATAGTTTCGCCGCTAGTTGGCGAGAAAATACACATTTAAAATTCCTTACAACTATTGTATGAAAATTTTTTCCCGAATTCCCAATAGTTTTCACACATGATTTTAGGAGATCCTAATTGTAGCAGTATGATATATAACGTGCGCACGCGTAGCTTATGTCATTACCAACATTGAAATATTAATTCACTATCAGCTCGCTATTTTTAATGTGTTCCATAAATCAATGTAATGCTTAGTATTTTGTAATTAAAATAATAATAATAAATAACATATTCTCTACGGTCGACCCGGGAAAGTCTTGGGGTCTCACAGCCGATTTTTTATTTTGTGGTGTGGTTTCACTACATGTGTTCAAGAGCAATAATTTCTACTTCCACCTCACTTGATTGTTTGCACGAAACTAAGTGACAGTCTCTCAAGCTACCAGCGTTGCCAATCTGTGGGGAATTCCCCAAAATGTGGGGAATTTTGTGGGGTGTAGCTGTGAGGATTTTGTGGGGAATTCAGGATTTCTCATACTTGAAGCTACTGAACCTACAATATTAAGACCGTCACTAATGGTCGAGTTTATTCTTGCTCAAAAGTGGTGTAGTCTATGTAAGCGAAAATAAAATTTACGTTTTGCAATTATTCAGTTACATTCATGCCGGCCATATGGCCAGGCCCGGATTACCCATAAGGCCAAACTAGGCCATGGCATAGGGCGCACGCTTACGGGGGCCCCAGGATTCGATGACTTTTTACTTGTGAATAGCGAGCGTGAGCGTCCAGGCTATTGCAAATATTTGCTTTTCATACATTTTGGAATTTTAATCACTGTTATTGCGTGATTGACACAAATTATTTTCTTGGAAAATGTATTCGAAAGGACTAAAAATAAAAATGTGTTAATAGCTTAAATAACCCCAAAGAAGCTCTAAAACGATGTTTAAAGTTAAATATGCCAAAAAAATCCACACTCCCCAGATTTCCTGGAAGGGAGAGTAATTTAGAACCTAGGCCTAGGGCGTAAATAGCTGCTAATTCGAGCCTGCATATGGCAGGATTACCAATTAAAGGGTTTAAAAAATTATTATTTAAAATTACAACCACTTTCAAATGCAAAAAATATATGATTTTTAACTATTAGTCTTGTTGTCAGTTTTCAAAAAATTACAATTACAAATGTCATTTTTTGAAAAAACCGAAACAAATATAATTATTTAAATTACTAAAAAAACCTATAGATTATATTGTTTAAGTGAAATTATTTTGATTATTTTGATTGGTCATTATGGCCATTTTAAGTTAGCTTTATACAAGATTTTATTCAGTAAATATACTGCACAATATTAAAATTCCTAAAATTTAAATAAAACATTTTTTTATTTATAATTTATGGATTCCAGACTCAGGAATATGGGGATCACTTAATATTATTTTCGAATAAAAATGTAAATTACCAATTTTTGATATTATTTACTCGATTTTGTACTGTAAGAGGATAACTGTTATATTAGTAATTTATTAACTAAGGTTTATTTTACCTGACTGTGATAATGTAAACAACTATAAAAATGTTTGCTTCTTTTTTTCAGAGAAAATCGCGGCTATGATTGAACGCTTAGTTATTTTTTCGTTTATTACTATAATGCTAAAATTAACGTAAATTTTCAATTATAGTCCCGAATACTAAACATGTAAACCTTGCTCCTTGCCTTTCATTAGTTTTAATAAATACATTTTTTAATTGCTTGTAAGTTACTTAGTTTTTTAGAAAATTGAATTAGAATAATTTTATTAGTGTTCATAAATAAGACCAAATGGTAGAATTAGAAAGTTTTATAAATAAGCTGTAATATATTTTTTTTAAGCAGCATCTTAATGACTCGAATATTTGATTGGCAGGTGAACAAGTATAACAAGGTTTTATTTTCTCAAAATGTATATAATCTGTATCAAATTTGTTTAATTGTCCTAAAAGAGGTACTAATATGATGTTATAGCTAGAAGCAAAAGCACAATAGTAATATTTATAATATAAACATAATAGACAATATTTTTGCGTTTTATTTTTAAATCCTTAATTTCTTTATGATTGGAAAATTTTATTGGTAGATAGAACTTCCTATTTGAATAAAGTTATTATTTGGTACAAACAACCTTTTGGGGGTTTTATCAGTGTCGGACTGGTGTCATTTGGACCAAATTGTAGAAACAAACACAATTTCATTTATCAATAATAGAAAAATAAAAACAAATTTTTCAGGCAATAAATTAAAACGCACTTTTTAATCATTCACAAAAATTAAAACTATTTTATTTATAAACAAATAATTAAGATGAGCTGTGAACAGCTTAGACTTTAGCAAAGGTGACGTTGTTGATAAGGGGCAGATCTTAATTTTGTTTTTATTTTTAATTTTGAAAAAATTCTTTGGCAAGAAACTTGTGTACAAGACAAAATTAATAAATATTTATAAGCAATATACAAATTACTGTAAGCTAACAAGTGCAAATTATGTTTTTGTAAAATATAAAAACAACAATACATATACATAGCACATTTCTGAGATGTATTTTGATTTTCTATATGAAAAGTATTTCAGCCTCATCCTCACCATTTTCCTAAGAATCTGAGGACTACGAAGAGGTGATACTTTTATTGATCTATACTTTTCTAAATTTTCTTGTTTAAGCCGGTCTGGTCTGCAAAACTTAGTAATTCTTGCTTTAATGTATCAACTTTTATGCCCGTCAAATTTGAAATTGATTATAAAGCATCCTTAGAAAATTGTTTCGCATCTAAACTAACAATATCTTTAAAAGTTGTAGGATCAAATTCTTTATACATAGCCTGGTAAATCGAAAATCTGAAATGCAAACTCTGTATTGTTTGGTTCATTATAATTTTGAAACAATCAATTTCAATTTTTTTCGTTCGACGATGACATACTGATCAAACATGGATTCTATACTTTTATAGTTATTCTAGAGTTTTCGAAGAAAAAACTCTTATAAAACGGTTTTGTCCGTCCGTCCGTCTGTTAGCCTGATTCAACTCGAGAACGGTAAGAGAGAGACAAGTGGACAACAGCAATCGATTCAGCATCGTTAAAAACCTTAAAAATGATATTAATCTTTGACATACTTTTACATTCTTGCTACTTAATTATGCCATATATACTGTAGTATATAAGGTATATATACCTATAAAGAAATTTATTTTCGTTGAGTTTTCGAAAACTCGAAATACGGCAAAAATATTGCTGTTTTTCACTTCTTTCTCATTTTTCTGGTTTTTTCTAATATTTTTCCATTTTATTTTTCATTGCTCTGTTTGTTTTCTAATTCTTTCTTTTATTTTTTACTTATTTCTGTTGTTTTTTTCGATTTTTCGGTTTTTTCTATTTTTCTTTTTTTTTAATTTTAAATGTCTACAGTTGATTCCGGTTTTTTGTTTGTTATTTGCGATGTTTTTGTTTTTTTTTGCATTTTTATTCTGATTTTTTTTTGCAATTATTTGCATTGGAAATTTTTTGCCATTTTTGTGATTTTTTTTCCGTTTTTTACCCATTTTTTGAAATTTTTTGAAAATTTCTAGAATGTTTTGCGTTTTTTTTTTTAGAGTTTTTTGCCTTTATTTCAATTCATTCGAGTTTTTTGCCTTTATTTCAATTCATTCGATTTTTTTCATTGGAATTGTTCTTCTTTTTTCGCGATTTTTTGCGATTCTTTCGTTTATTTTGCGATTTTTTCCGTTTTTTACAATTTTATTGATTTTCTGGTTCTTCTTGTTTTACAATTTTATTTTTTATTTTTTTCCAACATTTTCTGATTTTTCTTTCAACTTTTTCCACTGTTTTCTATTATTTCGATTTATTCTGATTTTTCTACATTTTTTTAAATTTTTTGCGCTTATAAAACGGTTTTGTCCGTCCGTCTGTTAGCCTGATTCAACTCGAGAACGGTGAGAGATAGAGACAAACGTACAACGGCAATCGATTCAGCATCGTTAAAACAACAAAACTGATATTAATCTTTGACCTATTTTTACTTTCCCGCTACTTATACCATATATGTATACTGTAGGATATAAGGTATATACCTATAAAGAAATTTATTTTCGTAAGTTTGAGTTTTCGAGAACTCGAAATTACGGCAAAAATATTGATGTTTTTCACTTCTTATTTGTCTGGTTTTTTGTTTTTCCCATTTTTTCGGTTTTTTCAAATTTTTTCCCATTTTATTTTTCATTCATCTGTTCGTTTTCTAATTCTTTCTTATTTCTGTGATTTTTTTCGATGTTTCCGTTTTTTTCTATATTTTTTTAATTTCTAATGTCTACAGTTGTTTCCGGTTTTTTGGTTATTATTTTTGTGATTTTTTTGCATTTTTATTCCGATTTTTTTTTGCAATTTTGTGGCTATTTTTTGAAATTTTTTGCTATTTTCTGCAATATTTTGTGGCTTTTTTAGATTTTTTTTTGTATTTTTTAGCAATTGTATCGATTATTTGCGATTTATTTCAATTCATTCGATTGTTTTCATTGGTTCTTATTTTTTCGCCACTTTTTGCGATTCTTTCGTTTATTTTGCGATTTTCTGTTTTCCGTTTTTTTTTTAGTTTTATTGATTTTCTGGTTTTTCCGTATTTTAAATTTTTTTTTTCAAAAATTTTTGATTTTTCCAATGTTTTCTATTCTAATTTTTTTTTATGTATTCCAAGTATTTAAAACTAATCAACCTTGCTTTCCATTTTTCCCGTCACGGCACACAAAACAATAAATAACAGTAACTATAAGGTCTTCAAGAAGGAACTATCAGTATCAGTACTGTTACTGACTGAACTGAAACAAATGACTCTTTTGCTTTTGCACCATTATTCAATTAAAAATGTCTTTGATTCTTAATCGTCCAGCCACGTGCAATTCTTACTTAGGGGATACTGCAAAAATGCGGCATCTTTTCAAAAGTATCAATGGGTTCGCGGCATAATGCAACATGCGACGAATTCTCTGAGAGTGAGACTTTGAAGAAGTGCGAAGTGCCGTGTTCCGCGCTTACAGTAACAAGTTGTGGACTAGCACTTCCTTTGTTTTTAATTTTGCCTAAATTCAGTATAATGTTATAAATACGTTTCATAGCGTTTCAGGTATTAACTTAAAGTAAGTAAAATTTTTGAAATCGTTTGTGTTATTGTATGTGTTATTGTATTCATTTGATGTGGTAGCCCGTGGCCCTACCCCAGTGGGCAACCGTGGATATTTGCCCGGTGGACCAGTCTGACACTGGGTTTTATTATTTCTATAACAAAATCTAATTTTTTGAAAGGTAATTCGTCACCATTTTTTTAATCACGAGTATTGCATTTTCGTAGACTGTCACCAAAATAAAATTACTTTTTAGTATATAATAATAATAAATTCATTTAATTTATGACAAGTTAATATAATACTAAAATAAAAATGTAAAAAAAGTAAAATGGTTTATTAAGTCTTCGCATCAACAATATGTGATAAATTTTCAGTTAAATTTTGCTCCTCTAATTTTTGAATTAAATTATCTAGCGGTTTCCCACCTTCAAAAAACCCTTTTAAATTATATATATTTAAACCTATCCTATGATCAGTTATCCTATCCTGACTGAAATTATAAGTCCTAATTTTATCATTTCTATTTCTTGTTTTCACTTGACTTTTTTTGGCAGCAGCTATTTCGTTATATTGTGCATCGAGGTCCTTTTGATACAATATAGCCTTTAATTTAGCTAAAGCTAACTTTCTATTTTTAATTTGTGACCTGTCAACTTGACACTCCACAGCTATTCCTGTTGGTAGATGAACTAATCTTACAGCACTTTCCGTTTTATTTACATGTTGTCCACCAGCACCTGAAGATCTCTTCGTTTCAACTTTTATATCATTAGGGTTAATATTTACTTCAATATCTGTAGGTTGAGGCATGGCTATTACCGATATTGTACTAGTGTGAATTCTACCTCCTTTTTCAGTACTGGGAATGCGTTGGACTCTATGAACTCCAGCTTCATATTTAAAATAACGATAAACAGAGGAACCACTTATCAGAGCTGAGGCTAGCCGAACACCACCTAATTCTGTTGGTGCTAAATCAGTTAGTTCCAATTCCCACCCTAAAATAATAAATAAATACATATCTTTATGAGAACAAACAGTATATGTGTAAATTTTATTAAAGTCTCTAATTTTATACCTTTATATTCAACAAAACGAATATACATATCAAAAACTTCTTTTGCAAACAGCATCGCTTCTTTTCCTCCTACACCAGCTTGCACTTCAAGTACAATAGAATCACATAAATCTTCTTTACTGGAAGGTACTAAAGAAACTAATAACTGTTTACTTAAATATTCCAATTGTTTTTCGTAATTATTTCGTTCTTCCTCAGCTAATTTCTTAAGTTCTTGATCATTTCCCTCAATTAGTTCTTTTAAATTAATAAGGTTACTGACCAATTTTGTACGATCATTTAAAATATGCATTATTGGTCGTAATTCAAGCAACCTGGAATTATTTGTATTATTCTTGTTAAGGGCTTCATATTCACCTTGTAATGTCTTAATATAATTATTCAGTGGAACTCCATGTATGATTAAATCTTTATCATAGTTGGGTACTGAACTTAATTTTTTAACTAAGCATAAAGAACATCTTAAATTATTTAATGATCTTATAAATATAGGAGCTTTAGTGAAAAGTATCATTTTACATACTAGTAAATCGCCTTTTTATATATAATCAGTAAATAAAATATTTTTAAGAAATGGGGTTAATAATAATATTGTTCTTTTTGAGACCTCTGCTGCCTGGGTTATTCGGAATAGTGGCCTTTAAATTAGTGAATTGGATAGTCACATAGGTGCGTTCAAACTGACAAGTTTGGTAGAACCACAGAATAAATAAAAAAAGAGGCGAGCACAAGGACAATTTTAAAAGAGTGAGATAGAAAATCCTAAAGCCCAACACACATGCTATTCTGGCGCATGTCTAAAACATTAAAACTAGTCAATAACGCCAATTTGATTTGAATTGCAACATGATTGGCCAATCTCACCCATTTTATGTCTCGTTAACAGATGATGAAACGCATTCACACCTGTTGGTGGTAGGCATAAATAGCTAGATCGTAGATTTAATATTTAGTTTATCATCAACTCCTGATGATACTAACATAGTTAGCGAAACGTACGTAGAGTGTTTATAATGTGTAGTTTTTATTAGTGGTGACCAGAGATATAGTAGGGTAGATGTAGCATCAGAGAGAGAAGTTGTATCCAACATAAACCCTAAATGTTTACATCAGTACTCACAACAAACCGCTGGAAGCGCTGTTGACAGATTTAATTTATATAATATATTCGCATTTTTTCATTTTTTTTTTAAATAAAATACTACTACAACCCTGAACCATATGACGCTAATCAAAACAAAAGGTTCTTTTCGAGTAGATATGTTGAATACATTGAATAAGTCTGTCTCTTTCATGCTTATCTCTTGACTTTCCTATCTCTATGGCGGTTATTAGATTCTCATCAAATCACCAAATTTTTAGTGTTACAAATCTTAAAAACAGATTTTATGAATAAAGACAAGTAAATTACGGATTTGAACAAAGAACAATGGAGAAATAAATAAATTACTACTATTAATTTTCCACCCGAGCCGATTCGAAAAATTGTATAAAGTTATGTAGGGAAATTTCATCACCAAAGATTGGTTACCCTGTTTCGTAATTGATTTGTCATTGTCAAAATGTCAAATTGAATATTGTTATTATTAACCTCATTTTTATTAATAACTTATTTACCCCATTAAAGTACTAAGAAAAACAAATATCTACTAGATTTATTAAAAAGTCTAAATATGGATGTCGGAGAACTCTTAGATTATAAGGTAATTCACTCTTGCATTTTAATAAATGTGACTAAAATTGTGTAATTTCAGCCTCCGCAAGCCTTAAAAAGGCCAGTGGATGCAGATGAAGAGGTTAATACAGTTGAAAAAACCCGAAAAATGAGAAGAATAGCTAGAGCCAAGGCTAATAAAATGGCTAGACCTGTATCTCCAACTCCCTCTGTACAACCTTTAGATCACATCAGTGAAGAAGAAAGAGCAGAAATTTTAAAATTCGTGGAAACTGAACAAACACAAGTAAGAGCCTATTGTTGAATTTGAACTAAATAACCAGGTTTTATATTATAACATTTAATATGTGTCGTAGACTGAAGAGCTAAGAGCGCTTCATGATATTTTTTTGTAAAGAAAAAGGTGCTGGTAGTATTTAGTGTTTCTCAAGCAACCCGAACTTCAAGCCTTTATAATTTAAAGAACCAAAGTTATTAGATAGGTACTTGTCTCATTCTCGGCCATATGCTCAATGTTTAAAATGGTCAAAACCCTATAATCGAGTTTTTGGTTCTTAGGTAGATATCTTCAGCTTATACCTCATATATATTTTGGATCTACATTCAATAATCTGATTAAAGTAAATTCCTGTTTAATTTAATATTTTGTAGCTGTATTTATTTGTGGGTTTCTTCAAAAAAAATATATGAAACACATTTTTTTTTAATATTTATTTATATTTTTCAAATACTTAAAGTAAGTGAAAATTAGCAATAAAGCCATACATTTGAAGTAAATTAATATGATAAGCGCCACAGCCAAAATATTGGAAAAAGTTATTTATAAGCAATTGGTTAGTTATTTGAAAGGTAATAGTTTGCTCTGTGAATATCAATCTGGGTTTAGGAGCAAGCACAGTTGTGAAACTGCTTTACAAGCTGTACTGTTTGGTTAGAAAAACAACATGGAAAATAATTTCATTACTATAGCAGTATTTCTGGACATGCAAAGAGATTTCGAGACAATTGATAGAGGGAGACTTATAAGGACAATTAAGGGGATTGGGATTGATAAGATGGCATTAAATTGGATAATTGATTATCTAACAAATAGAGCAGAAACTAAAACTGAACCAAATATATTCTGAAAAAATTGAAAACAATGTTGGTGTTCCCCAATGCAGTGTTTTGGGACCACTATTTTTTTAAATATACAGGGTGTTTCATTAGAAAACGTCAAAATTTTAACTGTGCATATCGGACACTAAGGTGATTCTAAAAACCTCCATATTTCAGGTTTGTTGCTCTTTATAACCCAGATACAGGGCGTTTTATTCATTTTGCCCATATCTTTCTTGCTTCATAACTTTTAAACCACCCTGTATATATTTTTTTTTATATTTGAGACATGTACTCACTTTATCCTGATAAATTGATTGATGTATTAACGATAAAGAAATTCCAGGTCCGTCTCTAGTAAAAATTTATAAATTCGGTCGGCTAGAGAACAACACCCTGTATGTTTGAATTTTTTCAATGTTTTGCTGTAGTTAAAAGGAGCTTAAAAAATCAAATCCAACGATTTAATTTTAATTAATTTTATTTCCGTTTGAATAAGGTTATTTATCTTAATTAAATGTTAAGTTTAAAAGTTGCCATTATAATTGACCATTAGATTTATCTTTATAACATAACCCCCTGTAATTTGTGTTTTTTCATATTTTTTATCAATAGCCAGACAAGACAAATAAAATAAATGAAAAAATTATGTATTAAATACTTAAACACTTTGTATTAAGAAAACCACAAGAACAATAAAAATTAGAAAAAAATATGAACTAATTATTATATAATAGTAGAAATAAGCAAAAAATATTAAGGTACAAAGTAAAAAAAAATGATTATCACAAAAAGATTGCAACATTTGTTCGAAATGACCTCCATTTTGTTGTATAAATATTCTAGCCCTTATTAAAATGTCATTCACAGGTTTTCTAATAATATTGGGGTTATTTTTCATTGCTTAACAGACGTTTTCTATTCCTTTAAGTAGTTCATCTCTACTATTTATGGGACTTGAATACACTTTGGACTTGAGATGTCCCCAAACGTAGTAATCTACAGGATTGAAGTCTGGACATCGCGCAGGCCAATGTGTAGGACCACCTCTGAATATCCACCTATTCGAAAAGTTTTCATTTAAAAATTCCTTATAACCAGCCTATAATGCCGCTTATGAAAGTCTTAATTTATTTTCGGTATTTTTCTCCTACAAAATTGCCCATTGGTAAATAAAAAGCACAAATGTACAGAAGGTTGCAAAGATAAATCTAATGTGGTTCTTACTTCTTCGTACGGGCCTGCAATATCATATTCTGTGATCTAAATACATGCCAAGGGTCAATTATAAAACGTAACTTTTAAACTTAATATTTAGTTAAGATAAATAACCTAATTCAAACAGAAATAAAATTAATCAAAACCTTCGTGAGTCTAGCACAAAAATTCGAAGACAACAATTTAAGACAAGTAAAATCGTCTGCGCAACAATTAAAAGTATATCGTTGGATTTGGATTTTTTAAGCTCTTTTTAACTACAGCAAAACATTGAAAAAATTCAAACATGCACTGTGTTGTTTTCTAGCCGACCGAATTTATAAATTTTTACTAGATCCGAACCTGGAATTTCTTTATCGTTAATACATCAGTAGATTATCTGGATAGAGTGAGTACATATCCCAAATATAAAAAATATATACAGGGTGGTTTAAAAGTTATGAAGCAAGAAAGATATGTTTTTAGAATCACCTTGGTGTCCCCTATGCACAGTTAAAATTTTTGACGTTTCCCAATGAAACACCCTGTATATCAATGATATAATTATCTCCAAGAGTAAATGTAAGTTTTGTCTATTTGCTGATGATGATAGGGAACACTGAGATAGAAAGGGTAGTTAAATTTGTTTATGTCGGAATAATAATTGATAGCCAATTACATTTTAAACAACATGCTAACTAAGTAGCATATAAAATTAATTATTTTAGAAGATGTTCACCATATCTTAGCCAGTGGTCAAGACTTACACTATATAATACAATCGTGCTACCGCACTTCAATTATTGTTCCACTATATTATATCTGTTGAACCAGAATGAAACAAAAATACTGCAAAAAATGCAGAATCACTGAATTGGTTGCCGATAGTGAAACTCCTTAAGTATTACACTCTTATTTTTATATACAAAATCAGAATTGATCAGGCACCAGTATATCTACAGGATAAGTTAACCTACAATACTGAATTTCATAACTATGAGACTAGAGCCAGGCGTAATTTTCATGTGCAAATGTGTAAGAAAAATAGTACATTTAATTCAATTTTTAATAAGGGCATGATTATGTATAATAACCTACCAAACAATATAAAGGATAGTTCATCTTTATATATATTTTTAAATGTTGATTGAAGAAATCTTTTCACATGTATTTTAATATTGAATTGTTCCAGTAGTAACTGAATTAGTTTTTAACTAAAATAAAGAATTATATATACAAAACAATTCCTTTAGATGTGATTATTTCAGCATGCACACAAGTTATCTTAATTTTTAATGTTGGTATACGTTTCAGAAAATATCGATACTTTACTTACTTACTTACGATACTTTATTTATTTAAATAGGTTAAACCTAATATACAAAAAAAAATATTTAAAAATATAAAAATAGTACATTCTGCGGCAAACGGATTCTCCAATGCCAACCCTCCTTTCAACAACAACAACATAAAAATAGTAATTACAATTAAAAGATAAAAGTATGAACACATTAAAAAAGCAAGATACAAGTTAAAATCATATTTTATTAGTAGTAATAAAAGTTCTTAATTTCTTTTTAAAACTTGCTAATGTAACACAATCTTTCAAGTCCCTAGGGAGTTCGTTAAATTCCTGAAAACCTTTGTACAATATTGATGCCTTTGTATTAGAATAATTGACTCTTTTAATATATATATTATTAGTTGATCTTGTGTCACGATCATGAATATCTCCATGATAACAAATAAATTGTTGAAAGTACGGTGGAGCTATAGAGTGAATTATTTTATAAATAAACACAATTGACAAGTAGTACAATCTTTGATGAACCGAAAACCATTGAAGAGTGTTTAACATTGAGACAATTGGTGTAAGACGATTAGTTTTTAATATTATGCGCATGCCTCGATTTTGTAGTTTTTGAAGTTGATTTAACTTGTTGAGATTAAATAAATGAAGAATGGAGGCACAATAATCAAAGTGGGGCTGAATAATTGTATTATATACTGTTATTTTAGTTGAAGTTGACAAGTTATTTGAAATTCTTGAAAAAAAATATAATTTTTTTAAAATTTTTTTATTTGTATAATTAAAGAAATCGTTAAAGTTAAGTAGATTATCTAATTGAATACCTAAATACTTAATAGTTGGAACTATTTCAATTTTAGCGCCATTTATTTGTAAATTAACACCGTTGATATCCAATAAGCTATATTTGTATTTAGTTGTAAAAATTAGTGCTTTTGTTTTAGTTACATTCAATTTCAATTTGTTAATCTGAAAATACTGAGCAACTTTTTCCAGTAATCTATTCATTTTCTCGATTGCACTCATTAAATTTATATCAGAAAATGCCAAAAGAGTGTCATCAGCAAAGAGATTAATGAATTCACAATCAACAAACAGTCCAATATCATTTAAATACATTATAAAAAGTAGAGGCCCTAGGACACTGCCTTGTGGAACCCCTGTATCAACGTTGATCTCAGGTGATATCTGATTGCTAAAACGTACTTTTTGTTTTCGATCTAGCATATAATCCCTCAGCCAGCGATATACCTTTCCACCTACACCATATTGTTGAATTTTTTTAAGTAAAATACCTCTGTCGATGGTCTCAAAAGCACGTTTCAAGTCTAAAAAAACTGCTACAACATATTTATTCGCATCAACATCATTTTTAAATTTACTCACTGTTAATTGTAATGCAGACTCACAGGAATACTGTTTTCTGAACCCAGACTGGTTAGTTACTAAAATTGAATTTTTATCAACATGTTCAAGTAGTTGTTCATACACAACCAGCTCTAATAATTTTTCAATTGAGGGGAGAGTATTTACAGGCCTAAATTCTTCCGATTTTATTGTATTATTAACTTTTTGAATTGGAACAATAGTACTAATTTTAAGTTGAGATGGAACTTTGCCCGTATCAAGCGAGGTATTAATTAAATTTAAAATAATGTGCCCAATTGTCGCAAACACTTCCTTTAGAATTTTAGAATTAAGAATATTAAACGCAGAATATTTATTGTCTAACGAGTTCAAAATTTTATGTAAGTCATGTAAAGTTAGTAATTTGAAGTTGTGAAATGGTAAGTATAAATTGTTGTTTAGATTTTGCCAGGGAACAGTAGCATCAATACTTCCAATAATATCCAAAATACTTTCAACAAAATATTCGTTAAATTTAGTTGCTATGTCAACACTATCATAAAGGATACTTTGGCCTGCTTGATCTTTAAATTGAACATGATCAATCATAATATTTGTTTTCTTATTAACTAATTTTTTTAAAGTTGTCCACATCTCCTTAGGATTATCTTTGAAACAATCAATTTTATTAAAATAATAATTTGATTTTTTTGATTTCAGGACATTAACTACCTCATTTCTACATTGTTTAAATTCATTCCACAAATTCAGCTTTTGTGGTTCTGCACATGACTTGAAAGACTTGTAAGCATTATCGCGTTTTTTAATTTTATTGTAAACCTCATTATCAAACCATGGTACCTTAGGATTATACTTACATGTCTGAATAGGAGCAACCTTATCAATAACTCTTTGACAATTTGTATATAATTCCTGATAAATGACATCAACATCAGTAGAATTAAGATTCCAGTTGCACATAATCAGATCATTTTGTATATTAAAAATGTTAGTTTCATTATAATTCCTATACTTTTTAATAACTTTGTTTGAAGTGTTACTCGTATTAGCGAAATTGACAGAAATTACAGAATGATCACTAATTTTTGGAGTATCATGAACTTTCGCAACACAATTATCATCATTACATAATACAAAATCTACTAGAGACTTACTATCATTAGTTACACGCGTAGGTTGAGTAACTTTTTGTTGGATACCATAGCATGAGAAAAGGTTCTTGATCTTGTTAACATAAAAACTATCACTAAGCAGATTTAAATTGAAATCACCCACTATCACAAATCTATGCACTTTAGAGACAATAATGTCGCAAATGGCTTCAAAATCTTCTAGAAATTTTGCATCCGAACTTGATGGAGAATGGTAAAGACATCCCACAATCCAAACTGCTGATGAAAAATTTATTTTTACTAACGTGCACCAATAATTTTTTTCCAGAACATATGTTTTGAAAATTGAGCAACTATAACATTTTTTTATATACATCACAATCCCTCCGGTATGTCGACTTTGAGAGTCACAACGGATACATTTGTAATTTTCCATATATATTTCATTATTTTCAATATCAGTTGTCGTTCTAGTTTCGCATAATAATAATATTTTGGGATTAAAGCAAATTAGGGTTTCATATATTTGATCAAAATTACTAAGTAAACTTTGAGCATTCACATAAATAATATCAGCATTTAATGGTATATTAGGTTTCTCAATTAGTTTTTTTTATTGTAATTATTAGTATTGTCAACAATAGTTGGTTTATCGTTAATATATTTAATAGTTTTATTAGTGTTACCATTTTCAATGAGAGTTTTTAATTCAGTTTTAATCTTTTTTAAGTATTCTCGCTGAGCATTAGTCTGGTCAGAAAATATTTTCAAACTAGATCCCCTCACTAGATTTTTATTTTTTAAAATCAGTTTGACATTTTCTGGCGAAGGCAAAATAACTTTGATCGGTCTTATTTTGGATGGAAGGAACTTTCCTAATCTAAAAGATTTAATTTTACTTTTATCAATATTAAAATCCTGTAAAATTTCTAGAATGGTACTACAATCTTCAGCATTACGTTCTTGATTAGACGTCATTTTGGATTCATTTATATTGAATACAATAATATTTGAGGCTCGTCTTTGCCTATCCATCATTTCGCTAATCAGCTCCTCATTATCATTATATGTGGGGGTAATATTAGTATTTTGCGTATTTTTTAAATCATTAATTTCTGATTCCAATTTATCAATTTTTACAAGTAGCTTAGGTATTAATTTAATTCCAGACTGACAGTCCTCACAGTAGAATTTTAGTAGTCGCTTCCCTTTTAAGTCCATTACTTTCAACTCACTTGCATTTAATCCAGTACACTCTCTGTGTGTTGACCTTTGACAACTGTCGCACATCAAAACAGGATCACCAGATTTTATCTTACATGTTACACATTCCATTTTAACAGATACTTATTGTAGGAACAGTAGCCACTACCATAAAACTCGAATTACTGTGTTTATCGCTTAAATTTTTAATTTTTTATTATCTTGACACAAAAACTAGATAACAAAAACTAGCTTTTATTAAAATATATTCACTAAATTGCACTTTTGGCTGTAATATAATGATTTTTACTCTTGACAAACACTGCAATCGATTTGCTTTAATTATTAGTTCTCCACTGGTATTAATTTCAATTTTTTTGGTTAACTATTTCCGTACTAAAACTACACAAATAGCCACAAATCTGACAAACACGTTCATTGGCATCTAGGATTACGGATTAAAAAATATGTGTCATATGTATAAATATATGGTAAAAAAAATTGTTTATTCAGTCTATATTATTATACGTTACAATGGTTTTATAATTTATTATAGGGTGAAATTATAGATGAAACTGCTTTAAAGAAAATTGTACTGAATTTTGAAAAAAGGAGTTTGAAGAACAGAGAAATGAGAATCAAATTTCCTGATTCTCCTGAGAAGTTTATGGAAAGTGAAGTAGAATTACATGAAACTTTACAAGAAATGAGAGTTTTGTCTACAGCTCCTGATTATTATCCTTTGCTAGTAAAACTACAAGTTATTCCTAGTCTTTTGGAGTTATTATCACATGATAACACAGATATAGCAGTAAGTTTATAACTATTAAAATATGGTCTTAAATACAAAAAAAAAACATTTCAACCTAGGTTGCCACAGTTGAGCTACTACAGGAACTAACAGATGTAGATATCCTTAATGAGTCTGAAGATGGTACAGAAGCATTGATAGACTCACTTCTGGAACACCAAGTGATTGCTTTATTGGTCCAAAACTTAGAACGTTTAGATGAATCTGTAAAAGAAGAAGCAGACGGTGTCCATAATACTTTATCCATTATAGAAAATCTCACAGAGCTCAGTTCAGAAATTGTAAGCGAGTCTACTAAGCAAGGATTACTGGCTTGGCTACTGAAGAGATTGAAGTTGAAAGCACCTTTTGATGCTAATAAATTATATGTTAGTGAAATTTTGTCCATACTTTTGCAGGACAATGAAAAAAACAGGTACGTAATTTCATTTTTGTTTCTTAAAAATTCTTTATGTTAACTGATTAATTTCAGGTTAGCTTTAGGTGAGATGGATGGAATCGATACTTTATTGCAGCAATTGGCTTTTTATAAAAGACATGACCCTACTAACTCAGAAGAACATGAATTGATGGAGAACCTATTTAATTCCTTGTGCAGTTCCTTAATGGTGGTACCTAATAGGGATAGGTTCTTAAAAGGAGAAGGTACAAATACTAATTAATAATTGTACAAGTATAACAATTTTTTTATTTGCAGGACTTCAGCTGATGAATTTGATGTTAAGAGAAAAGAAAACATCAAGGAACGGTTCTTTGAAAGTATTAGACTATGCAATGTCCGGCCCTAACGGTAAAGACAATTGCAATAAATTCGTGGATATTTTAGGACTTCGCACCATCTTTCCTTTGTTCATGAAAACGCCTAAAAAGAATCGAATAAAAGTTTTATCTACAGAAGAACATGAAGAACATGTTTGTTCAATAATCGCATCTATGTTAAGGAACTGCCGAGGATCACAGAGACAAAGATTAATCAGTAAATTTACTGAAAATGATAATGAAAAAGTTGATCGACTGTTGGAGTTACATTTTAAATATTTGGAAAAAGTTGATGCTATAGATGATAAGGTGCAAGATGGACAAGAAGATGAGGAGGATTCAGCTTATTTAAAAAGGCTTGAAGGTAATATTTGTCTTAAAACATGGTAACATATTTTATATTATTTCTGTAAATTCCCATTTTATAAATACTGTCATCTCAATATTTGCCACGGAAAGTTATACCTTTTTTTTTTCTTTATCAAGATATGTACCAAAAAAAGCAAGATGTAATCTATTCGAGTTCACTATTAAGGAGATCACTTTTTAAAGTTAAATATTCTAATTAAAACACCATGTTTACAGTTACAATTACAAATAACAGGCCATCAACTGAGGTCCCTAACTATTTTTTTTTAACTTTTAAATTTCTTGGGTGGAAATCTATAACTGGTCTCTGGAACAATGTTTTTAGTGTTAAGACTTTTTTTTTGATACATGATTGATTTTTGATAGATAAAATTCTTAGTAATACAGATAAGTAGCTCTATATATTAATTCTTCACTTTTAAATATAATTCCCCTAAGCTAAATGCTACTCAAAAGCTTTTTTTACCGAGGAAAAGAGGGTTAAGTTTCAAATACAAATTTTATTTATTTTTATTATAACACAGATACAAAATATCTATTTTATTAATCTCATAAACTCTGTTAATATATACACTTACATTATTAGGCAACTTTTTTACTTATTGACAATGTCTTTTACCCCATTTAAGGGTGCCCCAGTACTAATATCTTCAATTTTCTATTATATTTATGTCTTTTTTTATAATATACATATGAAAGAAAGATATTTACATAAATGTATCGTCTACTAGGTGGTCTTTTCACTCTCCAATTGGTAGATTACATTATCGTAGAAGTATGTGCTGCGGGACCAGCAGCTATCAAACATCGAGTCATGCAAATATTAAACCTACGCGGCGCATCTCTAAAAACTATTAAGCACATTATGCGGGAATATGCGGGGAATTTGGGAGAGGAAGGAGACAAAGAATGGAGAGACCAAGAACAGCAACATATTTTGAATTTAGTTGATAAATTTTAAATTGGTAAACTAATAATTGTACATTTTTATATTTAATAGTAATAATAATTATAAATGTTCTTTGAGTTCTTTATACATGCCCAAAGATAAATTGCTAAATTAAAAGGTGCAATCCCTACGTCTTGCTTCCTTACAAATATAAGCCGAAAAGATCCGATTGATTATAATATTCTATCGCTGCAAATTAAAATCTAGTTGCATTTTCCCTCTACTTTTTGACCGAAGCGGTGGCGGACACATCACGGCGTTTTGGAGGGACTTGTCTGTCATGAGCCACAGGATAAAGAGCTTCATGACTTCTAAATATTTTATTATAAATTAATATAAAATATAACATGGTGTCAGGTGTGAATTAAGACATTCTAACCTCTAATAAACCCATTGAACGTTTATTGTGTCCAAATAGTAAGAAATGGAAAATCCAAACGAGGCTCTTGCAGCCCTGATATTGGCACAAACTGAGGCTTTGAAGACTTTAAGCCTTCTAATTCAAACAAAGGATACTACCGATGTATCTCAAAGTAGCAACATACCCTGGCCACCATCCTTAGAAGTGCACAATGGTGAAGTTTATCAAAATTTTGAACATTTCATAAAAAACTGGGAAGACTACAGTGTGGCAGTTGGAATTGATATCTGGCCTGCTAGTATGGAAGATAAAAAATAAGACCTTTTCTCACCGCTTTAAATATAACAGATTTAAACTTAATGATGATAAAAAATCAAGCTTACATTGGGTAATACAGGCTATAAAAGCAAATTTAGGTACCAAAAAGGATATTATATATGATAGAGCGATGTTCAATACCTGTAATCAACAAGAAAATGAACATTTTGATGCCTACCTGATGAGACTACAAAAACTAATAGAGAAAGTAACGATTTCAGCGCTTATTGTCAGATCTTTACCTAGAGAAAGCAATAGACATCTGTAGAGTTGAAGAGATGACTAAGAAAAGATTGCAAGATATACAGATAGAAAGATTATAAACAGAAAATAAACCAAAATGCAAGTTTTGTGGATACAACCATGAATTTAAAAAGAAACTGTGTCCAGTTTTTGGTAAAACTTGTGAAGAATGTAATGGCAAAAATCACTTCAATAAAGTTTGCCAAAAGAAGAAAGTGAAAGATTCAAGGCCTAGAAAAATCAAGAAAGTTTGTGTAGAGTGATGATACTGACATTGAAGATAATAATGAAACTTTTAATATAGATAAAATAATAGACAATTCCGGTAATGGTGGTATGGTGATGCTAGAACTTGATTTTAAAATAAACTCGGAATTTGTAAAGCTAAATTGGGAATTAGACACTGGTGCCAATGTGTGTTTAATTGGTCATCAATACTTGCTTAACCTGTTAAAGACAGATAATATAGAACTTAGTTCTGTAAAAAATAAAATTCAAAGTTTTGATGGAAAGGATATACCAGTAGCAGGAGATACACATTTAATGTGCAAACTTAAAAGTAAAATATACCGTACAAGATTTATAGTAGTAAATGTAGTACATGGACCTCTCTTATCTGCAAAAGCATGTATAACACTTCGACTTATGCATGCTGTGTCTGAAGATATTATATAATTTTTTGAGTTTTAAAATAAAAATCAAGTTAAAATTTGTTCCCAAAGGCCACTTTCACGCCGGTGGACGCGTAATCTCATGTAAATATTACGAATGTTATCACACTCGCCGATATCGTGTCGTTACATGCGACGATATGTCAGTGAGCAGCATCCATTCCACTTATATCGTCGATAATATATAATATAAAAATAATAATAATACTCGCCCTACATATTGTTTGTAAACTTTTAATGCAAAATGGCCGATTTTAATTACGACACCGTTACTTTAATAGAATCTAAGCCCTGTATTCGGGATAAAACAAACGAAATTAATAAAAACGAAATACTTGGTGATAAAGTCTAAATATCTCACTTTTAAAATTCATTATACGCCTGGAATATAATTTGTTAACTTTCGACATACCGCTTCCTCGATAAAAACTTCATTTGCCGTGTTGATGTCGTATCGTTGAATGTGAAAATACTCTACCTATGTCGTGTCGGTATAGGTGCTGTGCTGATTAGTGTCTGCCAGTATGAAAACGCCCAAAAGTTACTAAAGTATATTTAAAAATCGTCTCGAAAGTACAAAAAATCGTTTCGAAAGTAAACAACAAACAAATCTTACCGAAAGTAAAACTGTTAGTACGATTGCGTAAAGTTGTACTTTCGCTCTAATAGAGTTTTATTTTAGTAGATGACTTTTTTGTGTTAGAGCCTATTTCTATTTGAAAAAAATTAACGATTTATAAATATGAGTATATATCGTTATAATTTTAAAACTAATTAATATATCGACTTTGAATTAAAGTATAGAGAACTAGTTCTAAATGTTCTCATTTTGTTAATAAATGTTATTTACTAATTTATATAATTAATTAATAAAGTATCAATTACGAAAAAAATGATTGAAATTGTCTGTAATCGACAAAACTTTTTTCAATAAAAGTAATATACTAATTTTTATTATATCTCGAAAAATAAACTTTATATAAAAAAGTTTTCTCCACCAATATTAAAAATGTTCTACAGTTATGGACTTTACCTAGAGATAAAGATTAATAAACATAAGATTTAGAAAAGACGTACGCAATAACGAAGACACAGAGCAAGTAACAGAGAAATTGGTACTATCAAACAAAATTATGTCGTAGATAGACACAAATAATATAAAACTACAAATCCAACAAGTCTTTATATTTGACGTATAGATTTCTGTCGTTCTGGCATTGTTTTTATTAGAGTAGCTGGCGCATACTTTAATTCTTGGTTGACTCTTTCCATCGTCTGGTGATCTTTCCATTACCCCTGTTGAGCCTCCAAGCATTTCATCCACTTCAAAATTTAATTTGACAAACACAATTCATTCTGTTCCGCTTTACTGGAGCACGGGTATTGATCATCATTTCTCTTCAGATTCTCCATTTTTTTCTTTACATATTTAGGTGGTAAATCCAAATTTATGTCTGTCGATCTTTTGTCGTTAGTATAAATTTTGTTCAACTTCAAAAGGTCGTACATGGACATTATACCTTTTATAGGAAGAACCATTAACATTAACCAAAAAGATCTGTCTGATAATTGTCTTTCGACTAGCCCTGATGACGATTCTGATTTTTTTCTGTCCATATCCAAGTGGTAGATTCCTTTAGTAGGTTTCGTAAAAATGCAAACTCACTGCTTAAATTAGGAACAAATTTGGTTAAATATGTTACTATATCAATAAAGCTATGAAGTTCTTTTTTGTCTTTGGGGTAAGGGAAATTTTGTATGGATATTATTGAATTATCTGGTTTAATACCATTATCAGTAATTATATGTCCATAAAATTTAATTTCAGTTGTGCATAATTTTAACATATCTTTATGTAATTTGCACTTTTTGACCAAGTCTGATGAATAGGTTTTCTAGATTAATATTATGATCACTCAATGCTTCTTCATACGTAGCTCCACTTCCATAAATTAATATGTCATCATAGCTAACATTTTCACACCTTTTAATCCAGATATTTTTTGTAATTTTTCTTGGAAAATTTCAAGAGCTGATGCTACGCCAAATGGAAGTCTGAGCCATCTAAGTCTGTCATAAGGGGTCCAAAAGGTAGTTAGTTTGCTACTTTCCTTATCTAATTTTATGTGCCAAAATCCCTTTTTAGTGTCCACTATTGAAAATTTTTGCTTTTCCTAACTCTGGAAGATTTCTTCAATAGTCGTAAACTGGAAATTAGGTCTTTTTAGAGCCTTACTAAAAGAAATAGAGTCCAAACAAATCCTGAATGACTTATTTTTCCTGACAATTAGAATATTAAATACACCAGATTATCCATGTCTCAAATGTGGTCAACCAATGAGTAATGAAATACACAAAGTCCAGTACCATAATATATATTTGCCAAGTTGTTTTAGTGAAATTGGCAACTAGTTTCGGCTTCCGCCATCATCAGCAGAGGCCTACAATAGCGCTCGTTAATACAACAGGTACAAAAATTATTAATAAAGGAGGGGCTTACCATCAACATCATGGGGTAAACGGTGGGTGTAATTTAAGTTAAACGGTTAAAAGTTAAAAAAACTTTAACAACATAAAATTTTTAAGCAATACATGGTACTGATAACGAAAAAGTTAAAATACAAAATTAAAATGAATACAGACATTATGAGGGCACAAAGCGTGTCTCGTAAATGAAATCTGTTCAAAACGAAATTTATAAAATGGAAAGGGGATCAGGAGAAACCTGACCCAAAAAAGCCAGCAGAGGCATTCGATGATATGAAGAAAGGCACGGGGGCCAGTAGAGAATCCCACGTAGGGGTAGGAAAGAACTCCTACGATTTCATCCAATTTTTTTCCTTAAATTTCGCATTATACTATTTAATTGTCTATAAAAATGCATCTAAGCGTTGGCAGTACTCGCTAGACAATTAAATGCATTTATCTTAATTCTTTGCTTAAATTTTCACTTTTTTCTTTTATCAAATATTTTAAAATATTATGGCAAATTGTGGAAAGATAAAAAAATAATAAGCTCCGAGAAAAATAAGTAAGTTTATAAAAAAATGTAATTGGGAGTCACAATAATAGATTTTTTCTCCATATTTTAGTGAAAACGACAACTAAATTTGTAATTTCTTAAATAAGTTATTAGAAATGTAGTATCTATTAGTCGATAAAATGCTCTTAAATCAAAGAAATGAATAACAAAAGGAAATCAATGTTCATAATTAACACTAGTTAGGAAAAATCATTTTAATCATACACTATAAAGTGTTCAGGTATCAGGTATATTTTGACTCACATTATGTATCTTGAATTGGGAATACTGTATGTATCATCCTGAAACAGCTTTTTAGACACTTAAAAATTAAGTTAAATATTCAGGACTTGCTTAAGACTTTGAAAATTGACGACAATTGACAGTAACATTTATTGTTAGAAAGGGAAATTATCCTGGAGTTTCCTATAATGGACATCTATTGCAACATATGGATAGTGTGAAATACCTTGACATCCACTTGGACAGAGAACTAAAAGAGAAAATAAATTTTAACAATTGTAAAATAATGTGTGTAAGAAGTATAGTATTTACACGCGTGTAATTTCTCTACAGGTTACTTATATATTTAATATAGGAGCATAAACAAGGTGTCGAACATATCTATCTATACAACTAAAGGCATTTATATACCTACTTTTTCCTGAATTAATATTCGTCAGACTTCCTCACAGATTATTGTTGCGATTTCAATTTTACACTGCACATCTCTTTAGTTTAAATTTGCATACCAACTCGCTACTATATCATTTGCAAAAAATATGCTATACTAAGAGAGCAACACTTAATACGCAGTATACTACGTAATTGTAGTATACTCTATTACTAAATATACTAATGAAAACTAGGTTTTATATATTAAATTGTATAACATTTTTATTATAAATAGTACAAACACAAACAAAAGTTTATAATTTTTATATTTATAATACACAACAAATGACTAGAGTAGTTTTATATTATAACATTTTGTTTTTAACAATATAATCTTCATAATTTATAAATAAAAGATCATAGAAAAATTCTGTATTTCTTCCTGGTAATAAGTTTTTTGACATGTGCTCATTCTTAAATTAAAATTTTAAAAACCAATATTCATAATTAATAAGACCAAAGCTGACACAAACGGAACCCAGTTGACCACTAGCGTAAAAGGGCAACACAAAAGATCATCAAGCAAATAAAAATCACGATATATTACAAAGTATGTATCCAGAGGGAAAGATATCGATAGTCATACCCAGGGATAACATAAATAGGAAATAAGTACGAAATGCTTGATTCTGTATATAGTGGAAGACGTGTATTCAACAGAGCTTATAATATGTTTGTATTGAACTTATAACATCATTAAGAAGTGGCAAATATGCTAGTGGCAGACTTTTAAGTCAGCTTCCTCCATTCTGGAATCACAGTTTTAAAAGAAATCTCTTTTAGAGTGGTTTGCACCAATTGTAACTAAAATTAATAATCTATTATGCCTTTACTTCATAATTAATTGTATAGTGCAGTGATTTTAGTGTAAATTTTAATAAAACTTAATTATAGTTGATGCAAATGTTAAACCTAAAAACATAAAATTTAGGGGATTTTTTTCCTAAGCAGGAGAAACGGGGCGTTATTTTCAAATATTTAAAAATTTAATACTTATGAAAAAATATTACAATGCAGACGAACCTGCACTATGGTCAAGTATTAGTAGTATTTAATACATTTATACATTCAGCGAAAAAATAATTTTTCCTGAATATAACTATGGTGTAATATTTTAGTAAAATAATTTGTTGATATGATCTAATTCTACACTAAAGATGGATAAAAACTATTTGGAGTAGCCAAATAGTACCAAATTATTTGTATCCACCAAGTTAAACTAATAGTTATTGGCTTTCACATAGATATGTTATAGATTGTTTTTCCAACAAAATTATTAAATTAATAATTTCATCTCATCATGTATTTGGTGAGTTTAGGGTTATACCTTCTCATGGTAGTGTAACCTATTTCTTTATAGTTTTCCAGCTGCGAAACGAATCCTTGATTCGGGAAGACACATCTTTTCATTTTAACTTTATCTAGTGCTTCTCTGTATGTTATATTGTGCTTCTTCATCAAATACGCTATGACAACTGAGGCACTTCTAGATACACCCATTTGGCAATGTACTAATACCGCTCCTCGAGTCACACCTTCTCTAATAAACTCGTAAGTTTCATCAAAGTATGCCAGTAAATCTACAAAATAAAAATAAAAAATACATAGAATTTAATACATTTATTACGACGATAATTCTGACTTTCAGAGCTATCTAAGCAGTGTGCTTGGTGCTTTGCCAAGCACTTTGTGCTCTGGGAGTACAGTACTTTTTTAAATCACTTGCTCGGGACCACTTGGAATCCAAAGTAAACCAAAAATTAAACAGCAAAAATATTTTACCTGCAGAAGTAATATCTGGAAGTCTAATATACTTAATCTGGAGATGTGGAAGTGCATCTTTAACAACTGAGGTAAGAGGAAAGTCATTGATTGTCAAAATGTGGGTTATTTTATATTTTTTAAGAGTTGTAATATTTCTTGCTTGGGACTCTCCACTAAGATATAAATTAGGTTCTATCATGTCCAGATCATCAGCATACATTCTAGAAGACGGGGCAGAAAGGTTGCTACAATAAAAAAAGAATATATTATTTTAAAAAAAATGCAATTTATTAACTAATTTAAATCTGAACTATATATAAAATCTTTGATTATTTATTCTATTTGAGTTCATATCCAGAAATATATATTTGGTCTGCTTTGGAGAATTTCTAATGACTAATTTTTAAATTAAAAACCAAAAGGAAAAAACTAAATATGTATTTTTTATAAATTAGCCACTATATTTAAAAAAATCTAATTTCATTAAATGCCATATAAGGGACATTTATTTGTGCACACTCATCTAGAATAGACAAATCTTATCAGTTAAAGGTAAGAGGATATGAGTATAGTGCACTATCTTGTGCTTGTGCAATATGTTGATTCATACAAAAATAAAAATCAAATTAAACTAACATATGTACTATTTCATAAAAAATTAACAAATTACACATTAACCAATACGACAATGAATCATTTTAATTGATTTAAATTACGTAAAAATAATTTTTCCCTTGGTATATAATAAAACTACATGGTTTTATAAAATCAAAATCAGACATTTTATATATAATTATGGGCCTAAAAAATAAATTTGCCCGTTTAAAAAAATTACGCGCCAATGTTTAATCAAGATATATAAAGACATAAATAAATGGTTTAAGTATATAACTTTACTCACGATATTCTGGAAAGCACAGACATTTTGGGAGTTGATAGTGAACTACTCCAAAATCTATATTTACCAGGAATATTATCCTCCTCCTCATTTTTGCTATAAATACATTGAATGCCACAGTGTTACCAATATCGATCCAATATTTCAATTTTGTTTTTTCTTACCTGGGTAATGGCAACACTGAAATAACAAAATGATTACATTTTGTTTGATGACGTCACAAAGTTGATTAAGGTTTCTTCCAATGAGATAATAATAAACCAATAATAACTATCTAAATTCTACCTTATGAGATGCGACACCGATATGATGTTCTACTATTATTCTTTGGTTCTACTTCTACTGTCAAAATTTAATTTGACCTCGGCATTTAAATTGCTATGTTGCCAACCTCTATAAATATTCCTTAAAAATTACCTTATACTATGTTGCCATCTTAGATCATATAGGGCTGGATGTAGCATCTAGATTAATTTTTCTGGCAATGAAGCGAAATTCAGGGGCAAAAAGGTACTCGACGATCGCTTATTAGGTAATTTAAATACGAAAACATGTAAATGTACATAGGCGTGTCTCCATAAATGGGTAACAGCATATACGAACTGTTTATTGCTAAAGAACTAATATAATGAATAAATAGCCAAAAGACAGGTAAGGGTACGTTATTATGATATAATGTAAGTTCGTTGAACATTTTTAAACATAACTTTGTCTAAATATAAACAATAATTTTTTTTAAATTAGCACGCTACTGATTCAGTGGCTGCTCTCGGCGCTAACATTAAAATGACATTGTGCCGGCCAATCAGCTGCGACGAGGGCGGAGCTTAGTTGGCGCTAAATTTTAAATATTTAGTCATATTTAAGTAGTTGTTAACATCGTAATATTTTGTATGTGTAAAATTGAATACAGCGATTTCCCTTTTTCAAATATATTTATTAGAGGTTACAAAAAACAGAAAAATTGTAAAACTTCTGAACCCTATATTTTTTTTTGTCGTATATAGGCGCAAAACTGTTCGTAAATCGATTCTTAGATACGTCTCACCTCACCTTGCCAATCTGCGGGTAATTATACCGGATTTTCGGGTATTTTGCTGCTTTGTGGGTATTCTTGTGCGTATTTCAATTTTGCGGGTAAAATTCTGGTATTTCCTTCCATCTTCATCTCATATCAATTATTCACTGTTTTGATGTTTTGTGGGAATCAGGCCACTACCACTAAACCTAAAAATTACCGCTACAGCTATCTCATTTCTCAAAAAATACATAAAAATTGTAATTGGTTTGCATTGAAATGCTTTTGCGTCTTATTTTAACATTTAATACACTGAAGAATAACCCAATTTTTGTCTTCACACAAAATATTATTTTGGTAATTGGCGCCCAACGAAGAGACTACCCGGAGGAGGAGCAAGGGATAAAATGTTTGACAACACTGCATTCCACGCAAGATCCAAACAAAATGTACAGAATACTACAAATCACAGTACATATATTCTATGTATACGTCTCCCATGTCATGTGTTAATTATGACAATATGTATTAGAGTTAGGGCCAAACTGACATCGGATTAGATTATAAGAGAAAAGAACAAAGAACTAGGGATGTGCAATTCTTTCCAAAAGATCGATCATCTGAATCGATTCAGATCGTTTGGTATTTAATCGATGCACTTAAGGTTAAAGATCGAACTGAAAAAATTAATCTTATAATTTAATATTTATACAATTTTAGTTAAACGAAATAAAAATGCTGTATGTAACACTTGGTATTTTTATTCCTTCTGTCTGTTTTCTTTAAGGAAATCATTTATTTATTTACAATTACAACTGTAATGTACAGAAAAGATTACGAGTTGATTTATTTTTATTAATTTAAAACATCCGCAATTTCCTGGTTCTGTCGCAGTAAAGGAGCTCGTAGCAATATTTTGTGAGCAATAAAAAGTCATCGCGCCCGATATATTGCAAAAGATTTTCACACGAGGTATAAATGATGCAATAATGGTACTATAGCGGTGTTGCCTATTGTAATAATTAGTTAAGTTAGTTGATATAAAATCAAAATAGTGAAGACGTAGAGTTTTTATAACTTCTCTTCTTCAAAGAAGAGAACAAAACCAAACTATTTTAGGAGTCCTGAAGGATCTTTGCATTGTGAAATCAAAAAAAGAAAATATAATTAAGATTATTAATGTAATATTTAAAATAATAATTTCATTTTCCTTTTCTTTGAGAAACTGGAAAACTTCCATTTCATGCGATTTATCCCATAATGGTTTTTGCTACACCTATAACCGAATGGTGCCATCAATAATCAGCAAGTCGCCCGGAACGCCACGGCAAATAATAATAATAGTCTTCCCTTCCCCGCACAAGCCTTTGGATTCAATAACTCACTCGTTAGGACGTAAAATATAGGCACTCTTATTATTTTATAACACCATTTCTGGCAACATTGTTTAAATGATGGTAAAAAAATTGACCTATTAAAAAAACACCTGCTAAATAAATTGCTACTAAAAACAGTGAATAGTGTGAACACCTTCATAAACATGATTTTCTACTATTGATACAATTTATTATCGCAGAACATATTGCACGTCATTGCGATATAAAACTATTGCTCCCATAAATTTATCGCATCGCGTTGCATGCGAAAATGACTCATTTGAATGCATGTATTTTAGTTCCAAAGCGATATTGCAACTTTTTATTGCTGCAACATATTGGATCTTGTAATATTCGATTTAGATCGAACATCCCTAAAAAGAACTGACATGATATAACCTCATTTTTAAGATTATCCTTTTTCAAATCTAATATTGAATGTAAATTCCGATATAGAAAACTTTCTCCAGCTTTGCATAGAATGATGAAAATATTCAAAAAATAAAAATTAGCCACTTAAAATACATTGAACTTTGCCACTTTCGAACTACGCAGTAGGTGAAATTTAAATTCTAATGGATAGTGAGTCTTTTTGACCTACAACTAAGCTAATAACTACATTTAGTTAAAACTTCCCTTAAATTTTAACTAAAGTTTGCTATAAATGTTTTGTAACTTACTAAATTTTCTTAAATTAATTCTATATATAAAAAGCACATTATTTTTTTACATACTTTTATTAATTATAAGTACAGTAGTAGTTTTCATCCATATTTCAGAAACAAACTCAAAACGTATAAAATATATACAAAAGTGGGGATAGAAATCTACTTGTAATTCTTAAATTATTCCTTATAAAACAAAAAAATAAAAATCCAAAAATAGCAATACATCGGAGCATTTCATCTTGGTTTATCAGATTCAACTATACTGCAAATACTTAAGATTTTTTTAAATAACCACTGGGCTTCTACATAATATTCATTTTGATAGTGTTGATCTAATAAAGTGTAAAAAAAAATGACGAACGAAGAAATTTATCCACATATTTTTATAGAAAAATTGAACACAATTAATCACTGTACTTAAAAGTTTTACACCAACATTTAAAAATTTTTAGTTACACAATTATGTACCTATTTAGTAATGTGAGAATTAGTATTTTTTAGAATTTCAAACTGTAATACAATAAAAAAATAATATAAAATTTATAATAAATTCAATTTAAAAGGATTATGGAAATTTAGTCATTTCTTACAAAACATAATTTCTTTAAAAAAATGTGGATTTATCTTTTTTACCCGGTGGCTACATACAAAAAAACATTTTCTGTCAAACACCTAATAAATACACTTAAAAAAATGTGTGGTTTCGAGTTCATTAAACAAAGTAACAAAATTATAAGTAATTGTCCAAATTCGAGCTAATTTAATTACAAAATTTTAACACATCAAAAAATTAGTACCTAAAAGTTGCTTTCAATTTGGGAAATATGTGACATATATTTAGCTGAGAAGAACAAATACCTATAATTAATTACAAGTATTCATCATTAGAAATCGATGCTTTGTAATATATCTTTAAGATTAAATTTATCCGATGTAAAATGTTAATATGAGAAAAATAAGCACTTTTCAATTCAATAAAAATAACTTACGATATATATTAATTAGTGTAATTGTTGCTTACCTATATTTACTTAAATATATCAATTTATTGCTGTATGTTTTTAATCATTTTTTGTTAATTTTGTATATTACAAGGTAAATGTCAAAATTATACAATACTATTGTAAAATTCTAAATATAAAAAATGAAATTTTTGTCAAATATTGCACATTTTCTAAAATACAAAGCACCTAATATAAATGTATCGAAACTTAAGCAAATGTACTCGAAATCCACTACATACTAAAGCTTACCAAATATTAAAGAAAAAAATTAATCCCTACGTCTTGGTGGTCCTGAATTTGGTGATCTAGATCTGAATCTATCACTGTTAAATCTACCGCCGCTTCCTCTACTTCCCCTGGGACCACCACCGCTTCCTCCTCCAAATCCATTTCTCGAGAAACTGTCCCGTCTTCTATCAAAGTCTCTACCTCCAAATCTGCCTCCTCCTCCGCCGCCGCCACCTCCTCGTTCCATACGACCACCGCCGCCTCCACCGTACCTGTCGAAGCTTCCACCGCCACGTCCTCCTCTACCGCGAAAGCCGCCGCCGCCACCTCGTGGGCCCCCGCGACGTGGTCGTCCTCTTGCAATTTCGACTCTTAGTTTAGCACCTAAGAATTCTGTGCCGTTCAAGTTATCACAGGCTGTTTCGGCGTCTGTGAGGCTGTTAAATTCGACGAATGCAAAGCCTGGGGGGTTGAAAGCCACCCAAACGGAATTGAGCTTACCATACTTCTCGAATTCGCCTTCTAGGTCTTCTTTTTTAATCGAATCGTTGAGACCCCCGACGTACACTCTCGCAGTTCTGTCCCTTGATCGGTCGCCCATGATTCTGTGGAACGTAGAATTTCGTAGGTAATATTGAAAAACATCTCTCGCTTGTGCGAATACGTATTTGTAGTGAATTTAAGATGAAAATTAAAAATTATGTTTTGTCTTGGAAAGCAAGATCGTTTGTTTTCGTAATTAGAAAAGGAATACTTAACTAAAATACGAAGCAACTGATTCCCAAGATTCAATATAACGAAGCAAAATTTTTATGTGTGTAAAATTGAAAACAAAATGTCGGTGCTGCAGGGCGTCTATTTGCAAAGTAGTTTTATATAATATTCGCAGCCAAAACGTAAATGGTATGTTAAATATAAATAACTCGAAGGATTCGTAGATCCAAGGACTAGTTTTACATGTAGTTACCCAAAATTCGATGCGATGCGTAGTACCCTGCTTTCGAAGAAATTGACACAACGTAGTTTTAACTTGGCTGTTTCGATGACGACGATAAACAAGAAGGAATAAAAACAATCGATTTTTGACAACGCCAACAACGGAAGGAAATTATATGTTGCCATATCAGCGAACAATGCTACCAACCAAATATTTATATATTTCAAAATATTTTAAATTAAAAAATGAACATAAACAATATTTGAAGATTAATCAAGACTATTAAATTTTAACTTTAATAATAATATTAATTTTATTAATTATCTGAAGACAACGATATCATGTAATATTCGTTGGCATGAAATGAAAATATTTAATTTTCAATTATGCTGGGTATTTGTGGCAAATTTGCTTAACTTCACCAGTTACAGCCATTGTTAAGCACACTGACCAATTTCAATGTTGTCAATATTAAATTCGCAATAAAACACATTTTAACACAAAAAATTATGAAAACAACTTCGAAACATAATCAAAACTAACCAAAAAAATATTTATAACATTAAAGCTAAACCTAAACACAAAAAATGAAAATAACTTTGGTATGTGCAATGAATATGATTTCTTATATGAACACCAGAGGGCAAATCGAATTAGCATGGCAACAGTGTAAAACATTCGTGACACTGATTTCTAATATGAACACCAGAGGGCTTATAAAAATATGTCAACTGCGACGGTCTACACTGTAGTCAGATCTCCTCTTTTTAATAGATCTACTGATTTGGATTTATCTTCTAGATCTGAATTCATTTTAAAACTACTCTATTAATTAATCCTATATAAAAAATAATATACATTAATTCCAATTAATATCTTTCAAACTTATATTTTACTATAAACCATAATTTTATGTTGGATATATTGTTTTTTATTTTTTACTACATATTTATTTTAATTTATTAACTGTTGAATAGATTTTATTTTCTATTTTTTTTTGTTTTCATATAATTTATCATTGATTCTGTTGTAAATTGTAAATTTATATGTATATTCGTGATACGTGTTCTGGTCCAGAGACCGAGAACGTTTTTCATTTTCATCTGGCAACACTGATTATATAGTGTTCAAAATGTCAAACAAATAAAAACATACATGGTGTTTATATTTTGATTTAAAAAAATGTCTTATAGTGTAAATATATCCGTTGAAGCACCGGTCGAAAACCAAATACAAGAAATAACGTATGATGGGACGGAAATTTATCAACCGTAAGTAATAAATAACTAACTTAAATCCGGCCTAAACATTATTTTTCAGTCCTCTAACATTATCTGAGAGTCTGGCTAAGTATGCTCAAAAAATAGACTTCAGCAAAACTTCAGAGATAGAAATTAAAAAGGAAGAGTTAAACGAAGATTCTAAATCGGATACAGATAGTAAAGATGCTTTTCAATCTTCCTTGTGGCCATGGGACTCCGTTAGAAACAAACTTAGAAATGCCCTACAAGAAGTATGTGTTTTAGCTGATGTTTTGGCAATTGCAAAAGATAAGAGATATTTAGTTTTGGACCCCGTTCAGCAGGAACCTTTAGAAACCAAACCTATGGTACAGATTTACGCTAGGAAAAAAGCACTTGCAGGTATTATATCACAAGTTTGGCATCTTCCTTAATTAGTTAAAGACATAATTTTTTTATAAAGACTAGGATTATAGTATAATGTATATAAGGGTGTACAAAATTTTGATTTTGCAGGTGCTGCTAGTGTACTATTGGCAGGTTCAGAAAAAATGAAAAATTCTCAAAATGAAGCAGCTAGAAGTCGCACAACAATGGATTTCCACATCGAACTTCTTAGGTTAAGGCAAAACTGGAGGTTGAAAAAAGTCTCAAATACCATAATAGGTGACTTAAGCTACCGTACGACTGGTTCTAAGTACTTACAAACTGGAACATTTGAAGTTACTAAAGCAGAGGATGAAGAAAAGGCAAACAGCCCTCCTAGTAGTCCTTTGCCTGGAGGACCAGCTTCAGTAAAACCTACGAGTGCTTTGAGGGTTTCTATTCCTACTGAATTACAGGGTGTTGCGTACATAGAGGTGCTCTGTCAAAAAGGTAAAATAATTATTAGTTTCAGGAAACTAAAATTGGTTCAGAATGACTTGTAGAGAAATGTTGAAAAATTTAATACTCCCACATAAACAAATACAAAAGTTGTTAAAAAATAAAGATACAAAAAAAGTCATCTCTTGTTTTTCATAGAAAAAGTTACAACTTTTGGAACTCACTCTCAATTACTAATAATTTAATCTAATGCTGAAAATAGAAGGTTCTGCGTTAAATATTAATTTCATAATTTAAAGAAAAAAAATGTGCGAAAATTTCATACCCGAACAAAAACAATTACAAAAGTTATAAATAAATAAAGATTCAAAAAAGAGGGATCTAGTTTGTCGTGAATAGTTCAAAAAATAATAAAAGATCCTTAAAAAGGAAGACATTTAACAAAAAAATTTGAACTTTTGGAACTCTTATCTCAATTAATAATACAGCTAAAAATAGGGTAAAACATTTTTTTAATAGTATTCAATATTAATTTAAAAATCATATGGTATCAATCATCCAGATCGAAAAAAAGTTTTTTTTTATTGATTTTCCCTAATTAAATAATATTTTACAATTCAGATAATTGTTAAACCAAAGCTCCTAAAATTATTTCGCTTCATAGAAACCTTATGGCAATTATATTTAATAATAATATAATATTGCTATAATTTTAATTGTTATATTATATTAGTTATTATCTAAATTAACGAAATATTAAAAAAAGTTAAAAGGAGATAAACACTCAAAGTCAATACCACATGAAATTTAATATAAAATTAAAGGTAATTTCAAATTAAATTGAAATTATCAATATCGCATATCGCAACATGTTTCGGAACTCAGGCCATCATCAGGTGCTAAAAATTACAGCCCTCGATGATGGCCTGAGTGCAGAAAGATATTGCGATATGCGATATTGATAATTTCAATTTAATTTGAAATTACCTTTAATTTTATATTAAATTTCATGTGGTACTGACTTTGAGTTTTTATCTCTTTTGATATACTATACCACATTTGGGCATGGATAATCTAGTTTATTTAAAAAAAAAAGTTAGCTTAGATAATTAATAACTTATAAATAGTAACAAAAAAAAATATCACAATATTCTAATCTCATTAATTATCATTGTTATAAGCTCTCCAAGAATCGAAATGATTTTAATAACTTTTGTTTAACATTTTGAATATAAATGATAAATTTCACACCTCTACTTTACAACCAATAAGATGTCTTTATTTTGTACTTGTTACCGCAACAAACAAACAAAAAGCGAAATCAGCAAAAATATGTAAGGACTAACTCGAACTGTGGCCCGATGTTACGGATCTGTGGGACATGCAAACGTGGGCTTTGCGAACAGAACCTTTTTCGTGGGTATTTAGAACACACATACCTGGCTTTAATATAAGCACTGACCATCGGTGGGACTTGCGAACATTCCTAAGATTAGAATTATAAAACTTAATATATAATATTATTATTATTTGAAAGTGTTAAAAGTCCAAAAGATAAATGTTTTAATAATTAATGATTAAATGGTTAAAATAGAAAGAAATAAAATTTTTATAATCCTAACTATATAAATATAATTTACCATAAAAAAATAAAAAAATAGTACTCAAAATCAATGAAAGATTAAAATGTCCTCATGGTATATTCAAGTTAAATAATAAATAGTAGTTGATCTTTCAAATTGTTTATTTTATTTCCTCTATTTTAAAAATTACTCACTTTACCCACCTATTCAGACTTTGGTATTAAAAGTTATTTGTATTAAATCGACCCATAAAATATTAAATAATAATGCAATTTGAGGATAAAGAATGAATTACTTCAAAAATTATAAGTGCCCAGGTTTTTTCTGCAATGTAAATATTTCTGTAAATATACAAAAGTTCTGTGTCAAAAAAATAACTGAAATATAACATTTATTGAATTATATTTATAATTTTAACACTCTATCTAATACCACTAATAATCTTCAATATTTTGCTGCTTTATTAAAACAAAAATAAAACACACACAAAATTAACTTAATTCAAAAAGTACCTGCAGTGTTCGCAAATCCCACAGATCGCAAAGCCCACGTCACCGAATGTTACATCCTATGGTTAAAAACAAATCAAAATTAGTTTCCTGCACATCTAGACACATCTTAACGAACAAACATTTCAAGTTTTCAATTTTTTTCAACAACAATACAAATCGCTACAACCCTAACAAACTAAAAGAATGAGTGCATAATCATAAATCTCAATTCATTAATTTTGACAAAAACTTCATAATCTCGGACCCTAAAAATCCCTACGTACTAATTTCGAACGAAATCGGTCCATAATCATAATAGTCGAGGCAATGAAGCAAAAAAGTTTTCGGACTAAAACTGATCGGAATGTGGTTTTTTGCATTCGCTTCCAAAATTTTTTTGGAAAAAATGTTCCTACTTTTTATTTTATACAATCCGGAAATTGCATTTTGGAGATTAATGAACGTCATCTTCGTGGGACTCTCCCGAAATTCACGCGGGGAAGGAGAGAAATTCGGCGCCCAGATGTTTTTTGTTGCGCTGAATTTAAATATGGCATCGGCGAGCATCCCCCGGACACCTGGTGTGCCGGAACCTGGACGTGGACGTTATCCCCGAGAATTTTCTTGATAGGATCACCAAAAACAACCCGAAAATCATTGTGGGGGCGTTTTTTGGGGCACTGAATCCAAATTTTACGTGAAAACGACCCCCTGAACACTTGGTGCACCGGAACCTCGTCCTGAACGTCGTCTCCGAGGGTTTTCCGCACACAATCGAAGAAGACGAACCCAGAATCGTAAAATTAAAAACTTTTTATTCCTCTTAAGTTTACATCCAGTGCAGTAAACATTTTTATTGCAATAATTTCACTACTGTTTACTTTTGGCGTTTTGTTTATTTTTGTAGTTGTAGAAAGATTTTTATAACTTATTTTTAATTAATTTAGATCAGGAAGATTTATGCAGTGTAAATTTATCTCTACTGGGAACGGGCCCTCCCCCAACGAATCCAGATGTACACTGGCAACAAAAACTGGAAGCAGCTCAAAATGTCCTCTTCTGCAAGGAGTTATTTAACCAATTGGCAAAAGAGGCAGTACAATTACAGGCACCCATACCTCACATGGTAGTTGGGAATCAAATCATGGCCACCGTACTACCAGGTAAAAGTAAAACAATAAATCTATTGAGAAAAAGATTTATTTAATATAGCTTTATTTTTCTGATAGGTATTCAACTTATAATAGCTCTAAGACATTCGACGACTGGCGATAAGAAGCAACCTAATCCACAATCATCAAAAAGTGAACACGATCACGTCTTGGAACATTCGCTTCATCAGTTGTTAAGAGAAGTGCATCATAAAAATACACATCATCCGTTTCCACATCCAGCGACTGGACCGTTGGGACCATCTAAAAAAAGAATGTTAGCAGGTAAATATTAAATAAAAAAATACTTTATTTAAGTTCATATCTTATTCGATTGATGATTGGCTTCACTTATATATTTTAATTTTTGAATAACTATAACTTTGTTGTATTTTTCTTTTACCTTCTAACACATCTGCTTGAATTTTCTTTTATTTCTTATGGTGTTTTTTTCATTAACAATTTTGTAGTATTGTATTCTTACTTTCATCTTTTTCATATTCTCGATCTACACAGCCTTTTCGAAAGCCTTTCATCGAGTCGATCACGATATTTTGATAAATAAGTTGCTTTTAATTGGCTTTAACTTAGGCTTTGTTTTGTGATTGAAGAGCTCATTGTCGGACGTATTCAATGGGTAAAAATTAGTTATTACTGGGACACAATTAATATTACATCTGGTGTACCTCAAGCGGGCCATAGGTCACCTCTTTTTAACATTTTTCTGAATGTGAATTTTTTGTTCATTGTTTTTTGAATAATAAAAACAAACTGTTCTTAAATGTGAATAAATGTTACTTTATAAGTTCTCCCGTAAAGCTGAAAGGATAGCAACAAACTACTTTATTAAGGTATTATTTTTGATGAAAAATTAACATTTGCTGAACTTATAAATTCAATTTCAATTAAAGGATCAAAAATGTTAGGTTTTTGTTATAAGAAATTCTAAGTACTTCTCCATTGACGCCACCAGAATGGTCTACTGTTCTTTAGTAAGATCCTTGTTTGAGTATTGCTCAGATGTGTAGTCGCCATTTTATCAAATTCATTCTGATTCTTTGGAAAGGGTTCAACACAAATTTTCCAAAGTATGTGCATTTAAGAGTAATGCTATGATATCAGACCATGACTATAGCGCTTTAGAAAGACAATTAAATTAACCTCCTTTATGGAATTAATGGACAGATTAGCCTAAATGTGAGTTATTATCATAATTTGTGATATCCATTAACTTTTAATATTCCTGTAATCCTTTTCATAGAACAAGCTATGGCGCTAACGATCCTCCTAATAGATATTTCTCTATCTAAAATAATCTTAATTTAGATGTATTTTTAATATGGGTTAGCCAAATTTAAAATCAATTATAAAAATATGATACATATCCTTAACATATATTTAAAATTCACCTCAAATTAATTATTGTAAAAAACTCATTATATTATAGTAATAGTATTTTTCTACCTAATTTTGTAAATTAATTGTAAATATAAATTTCATTAATGGGGTTATCCCGTACAATAAATAAATAAGGAAAATTGAGATTAATGTAATAATTTTTCACGTGTATGAATTAACTAAATCATTACATTTTTACAAAATTATATTCTGAATTTAAACTTTTGTATTTTTATCTAGGTCCTATGGCAGCAGATCGCTACGAACTCTTAGATATGACAAAAACCCAAACTCTTTTAGAACAAATCGTCCATCAAGCTCAACATTTCATAATGCGTATGCGTACTGAATATGTATTAGATACTATAGCCAAAGAGGTCAAAGATCCTCTTATAACTTCACACTGGAATACTCTAAACAGCCCAACGCAGGTTATTAGATTTTATAAAATTACATAATAATTCATTAATATATTTTCTTTTCAGTCCTGCGTTAAGATCCACATTTCCACACATGGATATGATGCTGTTTTCCGTACACCACTAATTATACATGTAGGGGAAAAGAGTTTAAAGTGCATATGTCGTGATGGTAAAGTTATGAATATGAGCTATGAGCCACAGGAGTTAAGGGATCTGATTTTCTGTCATATTAATCAGCATCAAATTTTAGCAGTGCAGGCTTTGGCGAAAACCATGGGTTGGCAGTCTTTAGGAAATTCTAATCATCTAGGTAAAATTCTATGTTTCTTAAGTCTCATCCCTTAGATTTTTAAGAGATATATTGTAATAATGCTAAAAATCTGGTAGTTAGTTTTCATTGGATGAACATGTTTTAATACTGGAAAGTATTGTAAGTGAAAAACAATGAAAATTTTGCAACTATAACCTATATCCTACTTTTTCAAAGTTTAAAACATTTTCCATGCGTGAAATTATTAATTCTTTTGACAATAAAAGTAGTACATATGAATGATTAAAATTCAAAAATTCTGAAAGAAATTTTTAAATACCTTACTGATGACATGCACAAGTCCCAGATGCTTTAAAAGTTAGTACTGGGGTTCCCATACTTAAAGTTAGAACCTTAAAGGCTAATGACTTTATACCTATTAATACTTTGCCGCCTTTAGAATAAATTCTTGAAATAGCAGTTTATAATAAAGTTTTAAAAAACATTGAATGTAATGAAATTTTATTTAACAATCAATCGGGGTTTCGTAAAAAATGTATGTAAATTTAAAAGGGAAGTCGATGCTAATAAATATGTAGTGGCTATGTTTTTAGACCTATAAAGATCTTTCAAAACAATATATAGCGATATTCTCTTTAAGAAAACTAGAATAGTATGTTATTGAGAGTGAGGTGTATACGTGGTTATCTCACTACTTAATGGATAGAAAACAAAAAGTCAAATTGTCAGTAGATAGAACGTCCTTTAACTTTAACGGTTCTGTAACTAACGACAATGACGTTTAGATTGTGACAATTGTATGAGAAATCAACTTGTTAAATTTTATTCTAAACCTCATCGCCTTCAGTTATTGAATCTTTAAAGTTAAAGGACGTTCTATCTACTGACAGAAAGACTGATATTATCTCAAATATAATAATTAATGTAACCTCCTCCCCCTGTGTATCTATTCTTGAAATCAAGAGAAAAGTTACTCGCAAAGTAGCTCCCTACTTTTTCTACTCCCAGCATTTTCTCTCGGTACAAAAATACCTTATTCTTGAAAAAAAAATAGTGAGTGAAAATACACACATAGTTGCCAAGTGTTGAAATTCAATTTTATCCAATCGCAGCAGTTAAATTTCTGACAGCCATGTGACATAAGATAAGACATAACCAAAGAATACCTATCGTATTCTTTGATATAACTGTACTGTATTAGATATGGACCGGTGTCGTATTAAAAAAAAACGTTAACAAAACACAAAAAGAAATGCTGGTCGATTACCTTTCTCAACGACCACAGATGTATTCGGGCAAATTTACCCCCACATTCACCGGGCTCAGTACCAAGCCCTCTGGTCTGAGCTGGCCACAATTTTAAATTGTATGCCTGAGGGTGCCAATAAAACCTGGGAAGCTTGGAGGAAAGTATTATGAACTCTTCCTATTTTAACCTCCTCCAGAGCTTCCTCCACATCGTCATTCATGAGATTATTCCATATCAATAATTCATTAATATTATCCTTTATATTAGTAAACTTCCCAGCAAAACTTGTAAAAAAAAGACACGAAATACAAACAAAATAAATCGGACCGACAGATTAAATAGTTTAGTTAATGTTTCATATAAATTTCTACTCCCTACAAATTTCACTCGCTAATGACCAATAGAAATTTTATACTCCCTGGGAGAATAAAAGTCCCACATATTTCCATCGAAATATTTCAAGAATATGGTTATTGTACATTTCAGGGAGCCACGCCTATTTCTATTTTAATTTCTACTCCCTGATTTTCAAGAATAGGTGCACTGGTCTATTTAGATTATGAAAAATGCGAGTATAAAGTTACAAACCCATGGCCATTTCGGTAAGAAACTTCCGTACTCAAATTTATCATAAAATATACCTGATCATCTAGTATTTTTAAAGGACCCAGTTGTACTGTTCGTTATAGTAAAGTTTGCTGCAAGAAAAAATAAAACACTGAAAAATCTTCAAATCGTATATCCAGTAATTTTAATTTTACGAAAATTACAAAAATAAAAACACTGAAACATTTATTTTTTCCCTATTTGTATGAGAGGGACCCTTCATAGAGACCCGCCACTGGATGAACAGAAGAGACGACATTTGTCATATTTTACCAATTTGTATTTTGTGTTTGTGTATTTATTTTTAGATTTATTGTTTTCTTTTAATTTATAACCTTTTTTATTTGGGCGGAGATATTTTTATTTTGTAATGAATTTTGGATTATTTTTCTCTACTTGTTCTCTCTTATATGAGAAGTTTTTTCTCTACGTATAGTAGCAAAGGCCTACAACAATAATCATTACTTAGTTTGGCGGTAGACACAGGTTTTCGTATATTGATAATTTTACAGGAACTGATTTTTTTTTCTGGCTAGTCTTAATTTATTCTTTCTCGAAGCGAAGGTAGGTATTGTTAGATAGTTCAGGCGATGGTAAAAATTTTCAGAATGCCTTTACTTCTTATTTCACGGCATTTTATACACAGAATGTAACCCATTTTGTGACGTAAGCGTTGTAACTCTGTAGTGAGAATCTACCCTCTTGCGACTAGTTATGTCAATTTGTTTATGTTATCGTAGATAAAACCGCATACCAGAGGACGACTTTAAGCTAATTTGTGCCTTTTTAAAAATTTTAAGAGAAATCTTAGCAGTGTACATTTTATACAGGGAAAAATAAAATTAAAATATACACTATGTCTCACTAAGTTGGAACCATATGGAAAATTTCTGTATTATTAATTTTAGGAAAAAAAAGTTATTCTTCATAAAAAGTTCTGCATTATCTAAAACTGGAAATACAACCATCAGATATCAAATTTTTTGAGCCGTATACAAGGTTTGTCAAAAAATATGAATTTTAATCAAGAGTCAAGTAGTTTTATTTGTGAGAATGTTGACAATTGTTATTAAAAAAAGTTGATCATTATTAGGAATAATCACTATTTTGAATTAATTATTTATGTAGACATTTTATAACAACTTTAATATTATTATATTTATTATATAACCGAATTTCATGTAAACCAGACGGCTCTACGTCCCTCTCAATAGTAGGGACGTCCGTCGAACCACTCAATGGACGAGACTAAACTTCGGTAGGGAAGGTAGGGAAAAGGTACTACCACACGGCCTGTCGTAATATAAACTTAAATTTCACAATCATAATTAAAAACTATTATCAGATATCCAATATTATTGATCTTACATGAAAAAACATATTTTGTTATTTTTATTACATCCTCGTATTACAATTACCACATCCACAGTAAATTGAATGTTAGGTAATATCTTGAAAATATGTTCCATGGAAAAGTTATTTTTTAGCCTGCTAGATCTCCCGACTTAACCTCCCTTGATTTCTTCTTATGGGGTTACTTGAATCAAAAAAATTGACAGAAGGGGACGTTTCAAGATGTTGACCAATTGGAGAGGATAATTTTAGAAACATATGCGCGGAAATTTCTCTGATTTGCCAATAGAACGGTTAAATGTATTGAACGAGAGGGTGGATATGTCGAGGTATTAGTAGTAGAATGAGTTATCAATAAATTTCTATTTAATTCCAGTATTAATATTCTGTTAGTTATTTGTATGTATTTTCTTATTTGTAAAATATTTAGAAACGAAAAGTTTATATGTTTCATAATCACAAGAGATAAATGTTCATTCAAAATATAAAAATTAGTAAAAATTTACAAAACCTAATTTTTCAATGTAAATGGACGTAATTACATATTTGAACACAGTTTTTAATTATGATCAACTTTTTTTAATAGCAATTGTCAATATTTTCAAAAATAAAGGTACTTTACTCTTAAGTAAAATTCATATTTTTTGACAAACCCTGTATACGGCTCAAAAAATTTGATATTTGATGGTTACATTTCGAGATTTAGACAATGCAAAACTTTTTATGAAGAATACCTTTTTCTTCTAAAATTAATAATAAAAAAAATTCCACATCTTTAAAACTTAGTGAGACATATTGTATATATAAGATAATCCTACGAAATTAGACAAATATGGAAAAAAATAATAGAAATAGGAATTAATAAGAAATTAAGTGACCTACGGTAGGAGCGTTTCAATATCCATATAGGTGTACCCTAGGATAGTGTGTTAGGTTCCCTCCTGTTCATTCTGTATTTAAATGACTTGAATCTTCTTATAGACGTTGATTTTATAAATATATTCGCAGACGAAACTTTATTATCTTGTTTTGCTGAAGATTTATTGAATGCTATAAATAAAATGAATTCTGCTCTTTTCTGCAATAAATAAATAGATTAAAGTTAAATACTCTAAAACCCAAAGCTATGATAATAACAACGAAATACAAGTACAACTGTCTTAATATTAATGAAATTAATCTTAAAATAAATGAAGAAAAAATTGAAATTGTAACCTCCATAAAACATCTTGGACTTTATATTGACAATCTTGTTCATTTAGTAATTTTGATTATATGTTTAAAAAAATATGTAAAAAAATATATTTTTTTACAAGAATATCCAGAAATTTATCACTACAGTTCATAGTTACAGTATTCAATTCAATTCAGCCTCATTTTGTAGTTCTCAGTTTCTCAGATTTTGTTCTACTTAACAATGATCTTTATATATAAAATTCTACGTAATTTGGCACCACCATACTTTTATGAATTTATAAATTTTAATGTCGATATTCTTAACTACCATACAAGACTTAATAACAATATTTTCATTCCTATAACTAATAAAAAGTGCTCTACGAATTCTTCATTTTTTAAAGGATTTGTGAACTATAACAATTTACCCAATACAGTTAAAATTAGTTCATTCTTTTGGATTTTTAAACAACATTTAGCAGACTTACTGTCAGTAGATAGAACGTCCTTTAACTTTAAAGACTCAATAAGTAAAGGCAATGACGTTTAGAATAAAACTTTACAAGTTGATTTCTTATACAATTGTCACAATTTAAACGTCATTGTCATTAGTTATAGAACCGTTAAAGTTAAAGAACGTTCTATCTACTGACAATATGTGAAACAAAAAATAGTATATTATCCACCAAGATCGAGAAGATATTTTTCTCAGCCGAGCATTATTAATAAGTTGCGAGGTTGAGAAAAATCTTCTCTACCGTGGTTTATATACTATTTTTTCCACTACTAGAACATTTAATCATTTTTGCAATGATAGTCTTTTTATTTGTTTTGCATTTGAAAAGAATTTAATTGAAAAGAAGCAGTTTGTGAAAACAATGGAATGAGAATATTCAATAAATTAAATTGACATTTCATTATGTTAATTGCACTGTAAATTTTTATAAATTTATGTTTAGGTTACTTTGATAATAGTTATTATTGCATAAATACCACTAATCAATATTAAAATATTTATTGCATAAATCTTTTTTTTTAGGAACAGGAACTGTAGAACCTTTAGGCAACGCTAGCTCTTGTCTACTATCATCCCCAACAGGTGATAGAATAATAGCAGTTCGTTGTGAACCATCGACTGGTATTCAAGTGTCAGTGGCCCACTCGCCAAGGCAGGATTTCTTCCCTAGTCGCTTGGTAACTGAAAGAAAATGGGAACATTTAGGTGGACAATTCAGAGATGTCAGATTGGAGAAGATGGAGGGCAGGAATTTTTTGCATAAAATGGAGTTGTTGATGGCTAGTTTAACTAGTAGTTCTTAAGATCAATTGTATTATTTATTTTTTTGTATTTTATGTAAGATTTAAATTGTTTGTTTATGTGTTTTATGTTTTTATTTCTTCTTAACCTGTCTTTTTTAAGTTGAATAAATATCTACTCTTTGTATACCTGCAATTTCACACGAAAAGAATAATGGGGGATAATATCGCTGTTCTACCTATTGTACCTACTGTTTTTTTATATTTTTCTTCAACATCACATAGTGCCTGGATATTTATAAGTCGGAGCAAATGCCCGGGTATTTATCAAAAGTAAAAACACAAGAGCTTTTTTTATCGGATAAATTTCTCTTTCTAACGAAAAATTTTGGCAATCAATTTTACGAGAAAAACATTTTGCCAAATATCCATTTTTCGAGCAAAATTCATGATGGAAAAATTTTGAGTTTAAGAGGAAAAACCCCGTACTTTTCTTATGTCAACTGGAGTAGCGTCAAATTGTCTGAATTTTTAGACTTCTAAACTCTAAAGGCGATAATACGGCTCTCTCTGTATGTCCGCATTTATAACTCAAAAACGAAAAGAGATAGAGACAAACGGTCAACAGTAATAAACTCAGCATACCTTGAATAGCTCAAAATAGATTTTCAGATTTTTAAGACTTCCGGTTTCAAAACTGGTTTTACAAACCAGAAGCGTAGAGTGATACTACCGGTTTCAAAAATAGTATTCCGACGTGAAATTTACCGCTGAATCGATATTTGAAAACAGATTTGCGATATCTTTTATGGTTCATGAGATAACGGCATTTTTGTTTAGAAGTCGTCACCTGCCTGCAGGCACTTCTGACTTTTTATATGTTATAGTACATTATAAATCCAGATTTCTTTAAATTTAACACAAAAGTCCCTCTTATATATTTTTGGAAGTTACTAATATACGTAGAAACAATACATACTTAATTATTAGTATCAAAGTATTTTTACTTACAGGGTGATTTATGTTTTCACAGGCCTGTTTTGGTCAAAGTATGTATTTTTACCATACAGCATAAAATATAAAAAAAGTCATCGTCTAAGTTTCTCAATATTTGATATAGTATAGATCTCGATGTTCAAAATTCTTTTTGGAAAAATCAGATCCGATGACTAGTTTTTTTTTACCAATAAAAAATATTTATTTACACATAAAAGAAATATCGTGTACTAAATATTTTAACACACTTTATATTATACCGTTGTATTATTAAGGGGTATATTAAAAATATTTATACTTAAAGGGTGATTTCAGTTGAGCTTGCAATATGATAAAATCAACAAATGCCAGATAGCTACCAAAAAATAAAAACTAGTTTCATAGTTAACTTATTTAATAAAAAAATTACGTTTTCAATTTACGTTCATGAAAGATTTTCGAAGAAATTAAAAAAAGTACGTTACTGACTTCCGAGGGGCCAACCACTGAGCTTAATTTGTACATATACTGCAGAAATTTGTACTTGAATAAGGTACTGCAGAACATGCACTGCATACATACCGTATAGCAGAGCTGGGAGTAACGAAACTAAAACGTTACTTTTCAGTAACGCGTTACTAAAAATTAACGCGTTACTTTAAAACTAAGGTTTTTCTCTCTTTTTTTTTGTTTCTGTTTTTTGACGTGAAATAATGTTTTTATTATTTTTTTGTACCCCGTCGATTTCGCGCGCCACTGTATTCTGGATAGCATTTTAAAAATCAAACTTAATCATACAACTTTTATTTGAAAATTTTGTTTGTATGTGCAATAATAACGGCGATAAATGATGAGATGGACAATAAAAGACATAGAACAAGAAGAATATATTGAAAAGTAACGCATTATTACTTTAAAAGTAACGCGTTACTTTTGAAAAGTAACGAATAAATCGTTACTTTTTAAAAAAAGCAACGGTAACGTTTAACTAACGCGTTACTTTTTAGCAAAAGTAACGGTAAAGTAACGCGTTACTTTTTTTTAGTAACGCCTCAGTTCTACTGTATAGTACTGCAGTGTACTGCATAGTACTGCAGAACACTGCACACACTGCAAAGTTCTGTATGCAAAGAAAAAAAAATGTTTTAACTTTCTCTTATATTTCATTTATTCAGTTCAAAAAAAAATATTATTTACTAATCTTTCTTAGTGAAAACTTATGATTATGAACAACGGTCTTATTTGCTTCATTTTCATCCAAATCTTCTGAGCTGGAACATTTACTGATTCCGTGAGCGGTACATTAATTTCACTTATTAATTCTATATCCTTCTTTATTAGAGAATCTTCCTCTGTATCAGATATCTCATCTCCTGTCTTCTAATATCATCTCGACAGTCTTTTTCATCATCGGTACTTTCGGTTTCTTCTTCTTTACGAGAATGTTTAATTAAAATGTTTAAACAGGCCTCCTCTTTCCACTCGGACTCATACTTAGCTGAAGATTGATCAGGGCCCTTATTGGAGTCATACCAATTTTTGTTGAAAAAATATCGGTAACAGTTTGTAAAGGCAACTGATTATTTATATCATTTGTTCCGAGCTTCTTGTTTTCTTCTCGAGGAAATCGAAAAGTTGTATCTATAAATAATTACAAGGGTAAATAAAAATAATATACAACAATATGTTTACCCGTAAAGTAGCATTTTGTTATCCTCTAAATACTAACTTTCCTTTCGCTTACAGTTATTTTCATTATTGTTGTTTTCTGTTTAGGATAACAGCAATCAGCAAATATAGACACTAATGGGCAACACATTTGCATGCCTTTAACTGATTTTCATTACCATGTATTTACTTTTTGTAAAATTTAAACTTAATTTGTGATGGATGTTACAGTCGTCAATAGTAGAAAAGGATGTTTCAATCAGCACAGTCACTAAAACTCATTTGAACCGAATACCGAATAAAACAAAGAGGTTAAAAATAATGTAGAGTTGATGTTATACCTATTAACTGTACCTAAATAAAATCGGATACATCGTATACTGCATAGTACTGTACACATGTACTGCAGAAAAAACGTACAGCACTACAGAGAGTGGTTGACCCCTCGCTGACTTCCATATGTCTGTCTGTATGTAGGCAACATTTTTTATTATTTTTATTTCAGATTCGAATTCTATCTACAGTTTTTTACTCTTTGTAATCAAAAGATACAGGGTTTTTTTATCAGATAGAAAGACATAGAGATATACAAACTAACAGTTCGTCCTGGTCGTATAATATTTTTACACCCTTATTGTATCGTTGTATTATTTAAAGGCAGACTAACACAATTCGTATTTACAGGGTAATCTAAGTTGAGTTTGCAAGACGACAAAATCAACAAATAACAAACATCAGGTGCCAAATATTAGAAAATTACCTTTTACTTATTCATTAAAAAAGATACCTTTTGAATTTAGGTTTTTCAGAGATTTTACATATGAGGTACAAAACCTTATACACTATTCTATTAAAAAAACGATAAGTTGAATAATAAGATTTTGGTATATGTGCAGAACAGACTGCACCATTACTAGAGAAGTGTGTTGTTAAAAAAATCTTATATGTATCACAGTTTAAGAGCTATTGCCCCAGTGAGTCGGCTAGAAATACCGAACAACGTATTTTTAATATAAAATTTACAATTTTCAAAATAGGTTTTTGAATTGTTTTATACCAACATTAAAATATAAACAAAAAAACCCAATATAATCCAGAAAAAAAAATTGTATGTGACCATGGGCCGGCGTTTTAAGCATTGTGAGTTTACTATTAGTCTAATAAAAAAAGTCCAAGCAGTTTGTAGATATAATTGGTATCACATGAATTTCTATTGAAAAAAATTAAATTTATTTAATTAGTTTCTAATATATATCAAGAATTAAAAAAAATTAGAAAAATGGGAGAACCCTAATTTTAATCAAATTTACTTTAATAATAAGTGCCTAGCGTTTAAATTAAGAATCTCGAAATCATCATTTTTAAAACCAAATAAATTTTTTTGTTAATTAATTAACGTGCAATCACGTTAATTTTACTTAAATTTTGATATATAAGATTTTTTTAATAAACTCATAAGATTTCATTCAACTCATAATATTTTTGTAAAATTATTCGACATTTATTGTAATTGCTGATAATATAGGTAACTTTTATAGATGTATTATGCAACATAGACGACTATAACACAATATACATTAAATTAATAAAAAAGTTCAACCTAAGAGTACACAAATAAATGAAACAAAACGATAACGGTAAGAATTAGGTAGAAAATGACGGTTAAAGATTAATTATTTTCTATTATAGGACCAAGATCGATATTATCTGATAATAATCGGTTTGCTGCATCATCGACACAATGTAATTAGACATTATGGTGGTATCCAGCATATCGAAAAAACCATAAAATTGTTGCAACATATGCACAAATGCCTAAAGTTCTCGTACCGCATAAACATGTCCAGCGATGGTAGAAAATTGGAGGAATATCTTCATCTTCAAGTTCCGTCTAGTATGCCAAGCACAACTTATATTTATTGGCATCAATTTCTAAAATATTAATTTCCTCCCTTTGTAGTTATTCTTGTATGTAGGATCGATATAGATAAAGATGGTAATCCGATTAGGTGTTTAAGATAATTCATTTATCCGAGGAAAATCAGAAACATGCATATGATTCAAGCTGTGCCAGCGACCATTTCTTAAAGCTAGATTTTGGGCTTCGACAATATTTATACCATCCAGCTTATTTAATATTTCAGCTGCTATCAATATAGTTATCAAAGGCTGAAACTTATTTATTAACGCACGTGCAATTTGATAAAAGTCACGCAAGTTTGCGGCATGAGTTGTGTATAAAGGTCCTTTAAACAATGTAAAAATAACTTAAGATGTCCATTTCTAGCTTCATCAATAAAACGAGTTTTATTTATAAGTCTTGCTCTATTAGCTTCACCTGTGGATAGATATTTCCCTCAGAATAGCTCAAACTTTAAATGAGTAAGATCTCCGGTTTGCTCGAACTTATGAAGCCGTGAGACTCGAATGAGAGTGCCAAGTGGGTCATTTTTGGTCAGCAGAATTGGCGCTATGGGATGAACCAAACGTCGAGTTAAAACTCCTAAATCGATGCTTATGGGATACCATGAAAAGCGTTGGTAACTTAAAAAAGCAGGACGGAGACAATGGAAGTCTGAATTCGTCTAGGAGTGTGTAACAACGCACTTTTGCCAAAGTTACTAGCCCTGAAAATGAATGACGCTGAAGCGTCATGCTTGTAATCAACCGTCAGCACAAAAATTTATTTCAAAAGCTGATACGTGTTGCCTTATAATCAGGCCCGGATTACCCATAAGGCCAACTTATGTCATGGCCTAGGGCGTACGCTTGAGGGGGGCGCAGAGGATACGGACACTTTGTACTTGTGAATAGCGAGCGTGAGAGCATCCGGGCAATTGCAAATATTTGCTTTTCATACATTTTGTAATTTTAATCACTGTTATTGCGTGATTGATACAAATTATTTTCTTGGAAAATAGTTAAAAATGTATTCAAAAGGACTAAAAATAAAAATGTATTAAAACCTCAAATAACCCCAAAGAAGCTCTAAAACGAGGTTTACAGTTAAATATGCCAAAAAAATTTCACACTCTCCTGACCTCCTGGAAGGGGGAGTAATTTAGAACTTTGGCCTACAGCATAAATAGGTGCTAATCGGGGTCTGCTTATAATCCATGGACAAGTGAAACTTGTTGGTACGCGAAGCCGTAACGGTGGATTATTAAAATTGTCTTTGATATCAAGCCAGTTACAGACATGCAAGTGAATCTCGTTTCTAATGACAAAAAATCAAATGAATTTGGCATAAATTTGAATTTGTACAGTGAATTACGCGAAGGGCGTATATACGGCAAAGCTCGTATATACGGCAAAGCTCGTAAACCAGACCTTGGGACTACAGAACTTGCAACAATGCCAGGTTAACTGAGACATTCGGTTATATGTGGGCTCTCATATTATGTTTTGTTCAAGGATTATTACGTCCTTTCCGTTAAGTAATTTTGAAAAAAAAATTATAAAAGTAGCAAAGTATAAAATGGTGTTGAATTACAACATTATGAAATTGACCGCTCATGGATTAGTCTCGAATTTCTGGCCTTTCCTGAATCATTTCTGGCCATTTCCTTCATTATTGGCCTCTTACATAAGATCACATGATCATGGGTACATTTGGACTGGTCTTGAGCTCCAACTCTAATATAGGCCTAGTTGCAATGCGAGATAGACGCCATCTCCTGAGCTGTGCGATGGCTCATTTTTCTTTCTCTGCTGAGACAAGTCGAATGAGTTATCATACGTTTCTGGAGGCGTTATGACTCCCTTAAAGGGCCACAAACGTGTTCTGACACAAAAATTTCAATATTTTGACTCGATCTCGACAATTATGCCATTTAACGAAATTCTAAAGCCATGGTGACCTTTATCTTGGTCTAAAACCTAGAAAAAATTTTTGTTTGGATTTTTAAAACGCATTAGAAGTACAAAAGTGGGGTCGAAAATGCTGAAATTATAAAATCCCGAATTTTTCGAACAAAACCTGTACATCTCGAAAATCTTCGCGGTCTCTTAAGCAGACAGAAATACCATCCGATTCCACAAATTTTAAGAAGATCAAAAATGCTCTCATTTGAGTTATCAAAGCAATTTAGAGCCAAAATATGGAAGAAAATTATAAATTTGGCTGGCTTTCTCCTATTTTGCGGATTTCTCGAAAGGGCTTCACACTAGAAGAGATAAAGCGAGAATTTCAAAAATCTCGTCTTGGTCTCGTTAGTTGAGAAAAAATAAGTCTCGTTTCTGTCTCGGTCTCATCTCGTAATCATTTGTCTCGTCACGTATCGTCAAATCTCGTTATTGCTAGAACTTATTTCTAGTACAAATGTAATTTATAAATGCGTGATTATTTATTTATTTTTGGTTTTTATTTTGACGTTACTAAATCATTATCTATACAAATTATAATTATAAACATATTGTTATATAATAAAATACAACTTTTTTCATTCCTACAATGTCAATATTTTCGCAAATATATATTTTACATTTCGTTAATAAAAAATGTTAGTTTAAAAATATTATTTTATTATAAATTATTTTTTTACATGGCAGATAACCAGGCGCCGTTTAACAAAAACACAATTTTCGAATTTGAATTGGAGGACATGTTAATGTTGATTTCGTTACTCCTATTTTCAATAGAATTGCAAATTTTATTTAAAATGTTTTATTTTTCTGACGAGTAATTATTCTAGATATATTTCACGTAATTATTGTTTTAAAGCCGAATTTATATTCTTTTGATTGTTTAACACTTTTATAACGTTAAGAATGATAAAAAAAATAATAAGTAAACCTTAAACCTTTAACAACAAATGTAGTTTCTGACCCTTGGGTACCTAATATTTAACTAGGTCATATAATTTTGTTACCCTCAAACTGTCTCAAAAAAATCGAAACACATTGAGATTGTTATTTTATATAAAAAATAAAATATTTCACAGATGGTTACTAGATTTTAGATTTCGTAAATTTATCGTAACCTATGCAGACCTTTTTTTATTATAAAAAAATTAAATGTTTATACTGCTTGCTAATTTATTTTTCTCGGAAATTCAGAAAAAAATTCTGAAGAAATATGAATCCGACCAGAAACGAGACTCCATATAAGTGGTCTCGGTATCGCCTAAATAATTATCTCTCGTCTCGGATTTACGAGAAGAGACGAGACGAGGCGAGAAAAGTATCGTTCTCGTGTGAAGCCCCAAGTCTACGAAGTCTCTTGAGCAGATAAATACACCATTTGATTCGGCATGATGAGTAGAGAAAATCAATGAAAAATAGTGGGTTTTTAAAGAGGTTACGGGAAAAAACATGGTTAAAATCTAGGGAAATTCCAAATTTGAGCTGGATTTATTATACGCAATTATATTTTGTCAATTAACATAACTAATTTATTATTAAGATGAATATTTTATTAAAGAGGGCCCTGTAAGGTAATTTATAAGTTCCATACATTCCAAGATGAATCTGAATTTTCCATTCGGGTACTTTGGTTTTTCTCCTACGTGGAAAAGCATGATAAATAAAATAAAATAAGCAAGAGCATGTTGTTCTAACAGCAATTTCTTTGGTAGTCGTGCTGGCATGGCGTCATTTTACGTTTACGAGCAACAGTGGGTAAAATCCACCAAGAAATGGGACAAAATTGATCCCAAATATTAATACAGTTTTTTTGTCTATGTGATCTCAAAAACTAACTGGGAGATTTTCTTTAAATTGGGCCCAGAGTCTCCCCTTGGGTCTTTGAGAAAAATGAGTTATTTCACATGCCTAGGAAAACTCTGTACCCCGAGATATGGAGTTGGGGAACACTCTATATACACTGATTTGGAAGTGTGAGTGCGCTTGGTACTCGTTTATCCTTTTTATTCTAATTTAAGAATGGTCAATTTTTAATTAGAAATCCAACTATTTTATTATTTTAAAATATTACGCTTTTAAGGATGTGTAACAACATATTATATAAGTAGTACACAAATACTCTACTAAAGTGCAGCAGCAGGTGGAAATATTATCCCATTAATCGAAGAAATTGAAAATTGTTTAAATAAAATATTCAATTAAAACTAACACGTATGTGCATTTTTAATCACAACAAATTGATTACTCATTCATTTAACATTACTTCCATGACCTCCAATATCTCGAGTTCGTCACAACCTTCATTTGTACTAGTTCCAGCTATATAGGAAATTTCATGCAAATCGGCTGTACGAGAATATTCAAAATCCAGGCGTCACTTTTTGCCATTTGAGTCGAGTCAAGTAAAAAAGACAGGTAAGTGAAGAGTAAATGTATATTGTAACGAGGCCGGCCCTGTGCCTGATGGATTAACAATAATAACACTATCCCTACATTTCATCCCCTTATGAGTGAACCCCAGAAGCTAAAGGCTTGTGCGGGGAAGGGACGGCTATTATTATTTGCCTGGTGACTCACGAATAGCACACGAGAAATCCATCGACTATTCTGGAACAACGTAAGCATGTCAGATCAAGCAAAATGAATATAAATAATCCGAAAGGACGAACAAAAGTCAGTTGAATTTTGTATGTTGTGTTATATAAATTAGAATATTTTGTTAGTAGTGTTTGATACAAATTAAAAGTTGTATCACTTAAATAAATGTTCAAAAATATAAATAATAAAAATAATGGGTAATAACTTTTAATTGTACTAATACAGCATACAATGTTCATACAATTTTATAGTTTAAACAATATAAAAGACAAACGCGTATATTTTTAAACTTCTCAAAAACTCTCACAGAAAATAATGTTTAAAAATATGTATTTATTTAAACCATTTTGTCCAGCATTCCGCTTCACCCGGTCCACGCCGAGTGCCAATGGAATGGAAGTAAAAAGAGTGGAAAGAGTGGAAGGTTGTTCAACGAAATTGCAAATGGAAAGCATCAATCTTATTCGTTGGCCTCGAGCTTTTTTTTACTCGAACAACACAAATACGAACGATAAATCAATGGTGGAAGAGCTGTCACTGGTTAGGAAGCCACACAGTTGTTGTTCGAGAGAGTTCTACTTCGATACATTTTCCATTTTCCAATCGGGGATCGGTTCGAGCCAAGAAAACCGGTTTTGTTTCCATGAGAAATGGATTGGATATGTCAAAGAAAGAAACGATCGAGTGGTTACTAAAAAAAGAACTTTGGTTGCCTCGTTTTTTGATTTATTGGCTCGGGTACAAAAATTTTAATTTGTTTAATGTATGTCTGTTCTAAGATTTCTATCGGGCTTAAAATACCAAGTGGAAGCAATTTTTAAACAAGAATGTGTTTAAGATTGAGTTCAAGTTCAAAGTTTATTGTCCTACATTTTAGAATAAGGAGGCGTAGATCTCATATCGTCATTAATGACGTCATTGGCGGCTTGACGTAACAAGTTTGATAGTGTTGACACCTCTTAAAAATTTTTATAATTTTAAAAATATTACATATAAATATTTTATATACTTTATTGGGGTTTTTAAAGTAATATGAAAATTGTTACAAATTATAGTCGGTTGGTTATAAATGACTGTTTAAGGAGTACAATAACTCTTCCAGCTTAAATAATGGGCTCTGTTTTTATAGATTTGATAAAGATGACGCAGTTAAAAAACTTTGGATTGATAAATATGTTGGCCTAAATAGATCGAAGATTGTCGTGTTTTTATCTAGTGCTTATGGAATATGAGCCAAATTTATAAGAAATAATTGCTGCTAATAAAATATGTTTAAAATTTTATTTTCAATAACCGTACAGTTATGACGTACTTGGTGGCCGAGTAGAGAAAAGGCGAGTTCGGCTTCGTTACTCTTTTCACTTGTACTCCGTCCTTGATCTATCCGTTCGGATACTGACAAAAATTCGTTTTAGACGTTACTCCAAATACTCACACTCTAATCCTTCAGTGTTGTTAAAAATACTTTAAAAATGTATACGAATATTATTTCAAAAATTTTAAATACTTCAATTGACAATGTATTTAAATACAAATACAAATACTTCTTCCCTGTATTTAAAAAATATTTAAATACAATTAGGACTTCCATGAAATAATAGATTATAGATATTAGAGACCAGGTAATAGGATAATAAACAATTTGTGGAATAAACAATAACCACCAGTCCGATAAGTAGAACATGAAGGGATTATCCGAAGTTAAGGGAATTTTTTATTTCCAGGCAAAAGAAAAAAAACAAGTGAACGATCTCAAAATTTCCGAGATATGTTGTACTTAAACTTTTACTACAGAATTTAAAATGTTAGACAAAAATATATTTTAAATACACAGTAAATACAAATGAAGTTTATGTATTTAACTACGTATTTAAATACATTGAAACTATTTAAAATACAATTCTATAAATACATGTATTTAAATACTTAACAACACTGCTATTATATTCGCCAACTATAGTAAAAGCCAGATTTAGATTGCAGTGTGGGCAGCATAGCCCAATGCGTTTTAAACGGAAGAATCCTCGGCGGCGATGCCAGCTTGGCGCGGCAACTTAACGAAACCCAGAATCGTCTAAGTCGGTTGATACGGTCCTGGTGTGCTCCACCTTCCGTTTTCTAACCTGACATCGGCGGCAACCCTGCGCTCCATAAATCTCACACTACATTCTAAATCTGGCTTTCACTATTGGAAAAAATTAAATCGTACGACGAATTTTAGGATCTGCGAAATCTCTTCCTATAGTTGGCGCTTGCTGTACTCCTAGCTCTCACAATTATTCAAGCCGAACTCAGCTAAATATCTCGAATTCGGAGTGCGCCTCCTTCTTGTATTTACTTGAGTTTCGGGCTATTTTTAGTACTTATAATTTAAATGGAGAAGATTCATCATAGTGATAATATAATATGTTTTTACATTTAACTATAATATAGACATAAACCAATACATTGGTAAGAGAATTGTTGAAATCGGTCAATAAATAACAGAGAAATATAATATTAAAGTTAATGCTTTTTAGCGCGGATTGTTTTGCGTGTGACGTCACGTCTTCGCATAGCCAAAGCTCCGTACTACGAACCAAACTCGACAGGATTGACGCATGTCTGACTTTAGTTTAATTTTATTTCTGTCATCGTAATTTATTAAAGGTGAGTTCGGCTCGGCTACTCTTTTCACTCGTTTTACCCAGCCCATAATCTATTCGTTCGGGTACTGACAAAAATTTGTTACCCCAAATACTCACACTCTACTCCTAATGCTCCAACTTGTTAAAGCCGAACTCAGCTTAAGTGTAACACAACAAAATCTAGTCCAAGAGCCGGTACTTTTTTCTGCAATCTTCTACAGAATTTATTAAAACAAGTTTAGGGGTATCCCCTAAAAGTAAATTCAAGTTGATTGGACGGGGGAGGCGGGGCCAGAGTCAGCCGCCAACTTGAAATATCTCGTGAATCGTGGATCGTACAAGAAAAATAGTAGAGATCATTTTTGTAGATAAAAATAGTTTCTACAACTATAATTTAAAACTTTTTTCTGTATAATACATAAGTTTTTATTTTTAAAGCTCCAAACTTTTTTCAATACGTTTATTGCCAAATATATAGTTAACGGTTGATTTTACGTTTAAAATGATGGTAACCAAATTTAGGCAGCATACAATTTCCCAAAAAATCATGTAAACCTTTTTCCCGTCAAATTTATAGTTTCAAAGCTATATTTTTCCAAAACTTACACCTCGTAAACAATCAGTGGAAATGTGGCTCTGAGTGTATGGAAAACATTTCATAACGCATAATAATGATAATAATATATACATAGATACGAAACCAGATAAGCTAACGAAATGTACATACCATATACCAGACTCAAGGTAACATCTAATTCGAAAAATTATTTGAGGCCTAAATTGTTCAATAGACTAACTCTTGAAAAGGAAGGAAAGTAAATCATTATTTATTTTTAAAAGAAAACTACAAGATTTTTTACTAGAATACTGTTTTTATGACCTGTGTGACGAATTAAGTGTTTAAAGAGTGCTGTTGTCCTACTCATATTTTATTATTTTCATGTTAACTGTATATTTTCTTTTTTTTTGTGTGTTTTGTATATATTTTTTTTCTTTGACGAAACCTATACGATTTTATTGTCACATCGAAAATAAATCTTTATTTATTTATTTATTTATTTATTTATTTATTTATTTATTTATTTATTTATTTATTTATTTATTTATTTATTTATTTTTTTCTTTATTTATTTATTTATTTATTATTAACGGTAATAATGAAAAGGAAAAGGTGTAGAAGGGCATAAAAGAGCTAAATTAACGTTTTAAAATAAAAAACGGAATCAAACATTTATTGATTTAAAAAATGTGACATGTTATTTCACTGCGCAAGTCTGAGTTGTTTTGATAAATACCGTAAGCATTCATCGGCTTTTGTAGTTCTTCGTCTTCTGCCTCCATTTGGGAAGGAGATAAATCATAATTGAAGTCCTCATCGATTTCGTCTTCGATGTATTTAGCACATTGTCACATGTTTGTCTACTACAAAAGGAACAAATAATTTAGCATTTTAATCCTTTTCGGCATCTACAGGTAGCCGCACAATTTTTTGTGCACTTGCAAAAATTATTTGTAGTAGATTTGACGGCATATTAGTTCGAATGGGTTCAAATTCGTTTGATGATCGCTTCCAACTCCATTTATCTGGTTCATGATAAAATTCAAGCCAAGTTTGAACCTGGTGATAGACGAGAAACAAATCAACCGTTAACTATATATTTGGCAATAAATGTATAGAATAAAGTTTTAAATAAAAGTTGTACAAAATAGATTATCTTTATAAATGATTTTTATTATTTTTCTCATACGATGCGCGATTCACGGGACATTTCACACAAGCGTATTTTTCAAGATGACGGCTCTCGCGTCCTCCCAACTTGAATTTACACCCCTGAACGTTATTATAAACCTACTTTTTTTCTCTGGCTCTTGGACTAAAAAATGCGAGATATAACGAGAATAAAGAATTTTTGAAGATATCTTAATTTCACTTCTATACTTTTCTTTAGGTTTACTTAAATTTTCAGTTTCATTCATAAAAAATAGTAAACTAGAGACTTAGAGACTCGCAAGAAGCGTTACGCGCTTTAGCGTTGGTATTATCATCCACATTTGTTTGCACTATTGACATATACTCATGGACATGCCAGTGATGAGAATTGTGCTATTTCGAGAGAAAGAAATGAAACTATGGTTCGGTCAATCTCCATCTCTCTCAAAACAGTATCGTATATTTAGGAAGTTAGATATAGCGCTAGACCGAACGTATATAACATTTTTCTCACTTTTTTCAGCAAAAAAATCATTACAACGATATACGGGTTGGTCACGTCCATGAGTATATGTCAATCGTTTGCACTGATACACATATTAAAAATTACCCTGATAGAGGGACTGATAGGGACTTGGCGTCGTTGCCACATTAACCAGTTTCGCAAATTGTGAAAATTTGATAGATCGATTCTGTTTGTTAATAAAGTTCTGGTACGAAGCCCTGATTTATTTCGGCATATTTTTTATATATCAAGGTGTTGTGCTGCCTTTTGGACTACACAGAATAAACCTTTAAATAATTAAATATTGTAGTTCATTAAATATTATAAAGGTTAGACGTGTTGTTATTATTTCATGCGGTAATGTGATATCGCAAGGTAACGACCACGATTCAAGTTCGACGTTGAGTCGGGTCAGGTAATGTTTATTGTTAGATTTATATATATAGGCTATTGTCTCTTCGAGATGGGCTCAATATTATTCATTACAATTAGTGGCTCATTATATTCAATTAAGAGTACGTGCCGCAAAAGTTATGTTAATTATATTATAGTAAAATATTAACCAGTGAATAAATAATTAGTTGTTGACAGTGTCTCATGTATACCGATAACCAGGAGAAACCCTTTAAATATATTACATGGCGATCCTGACTATTTACTATTCCAGTGTTCAGTTTAGAACATAAGAACTGTTATTAACTTGTTATTATTTTAAGGAAATATTTTTTACAATCATTAGAGATTTTTAGCATAGAACATCTTAACTACACAGAAGCGTAAATCTGCCTTCCCGCCCAAACTTTATTTGAGAGCGATTGTGCTGTCTTACATTTGTCAATGTAAAATTCAAACTTCTCGCTGCTTTTATTCGTTTTTTTGTGATTGTAGAACTACAATCATTTCATTTATTTCAAATTTTCCGCTCAAATATGACAGCTGTAAAACTAAGGAGAGAAGAAAGACCACAAAAATTAGGCGCTTGATGATAAAAGTGACGCTTTATACTTTCGCTTCTGTGTAGTTAGATATTCTGTGGTTTTCGCAAAGACTTGTAATTTAATTAGATCGGACACTTACATTAACCTTAACCCAAAAGTACTACGTAATTGTCTACGGTAAATAGTAAAATTGTTATTTTAAAAATAATATAACAGATCTTATATATCGCCGAAAATGACTGACATTACTTCAAGTCAACCATTCTAATATTTGCTGTCATCGCAGCAGAAATATATTTATTATCTTGTTGAACGAATATCAAGTACCAATCTTTGACCGAAACATAGGCGTACATTTAAGATTGTTTATTCAAAACTGCTGTTGGACACATGATCATAAAACAAAACAAATAAAACATGTTTATATGGTTTATATCCGCAAGGGCCCAATTATTTCAACAGAAATCCCTCAGTTTTATCTACGTCAATGATTCGGGATTCGGAATAACACCGACAAAGTAATATTAGACACTATCTTTCTATCTCATTTTCTGTTTTCTTCGTCTGACTGTCTCATCTTATTATACCTAATCTTTGGTTTTAGCGTTGATATGCTAACGCTATTTCATGTTCGAACTGAGAATAGCGTCATAACTTTTACTATAATTTGTCTACTTCCTTACCTACTGATGAATTAAGTTTAATATTAAAACATGTTCTCAAGTATATTTAAATTAATAGGATCCTGATTACTAACCCACAATAACAAATTTGATAATGTTCATTGACTTTTTTGCGCAGGTGTTTTGCATGTCATATTCATACCACTAATTTCAAAACATAGGAAAAAAATCGGCTGTGTCGCCCCAAAACTTTCCCGACGAGTATCCACGAATTCTTTTTCAGATATTTAATATTATAGTTTCAAATTTTGACATTTTTTTGTTTTTGATAGGTGACAGTTCGAGAAATAACTTTGACTGTTATGAATAGAGTTTTTCAAGGGCTTTCAAACGACATATTGCACGTCCAATTCCGTGACATATTGCATCTGTCATTTTTTGATAGTGATACTTCCGTTTGACAGATCTCGTACAAAAACTAGTGAGTTCTTCCGACGTTTAACCCAATTCCCCATACCAAATTTCAGCTCAACCGGATTAAACGTGTGGCCTCTGTCGTGGAAGAATACACACACAGACAGACAGACAGACAGACTTCCATCTGGAAATGGTCTTAATCGTCTCAGGGGGCCCGAAAATGGATATTTCTGTTTTTATCTCGAATTTTTTTTTAGCTCGTTCACAAGACTTTCCCTTCTAGGAGGTGGGTCGGGAAAGTAAAAATTAAAACTAAACCTCACAATTATATTGTTTATTATAAGTTTAATAACGTATTCTAGATTTTGTAGATTATTAATTATTTCTAAATTGTAACGAAAAAATAATTTTATAAGAACCAAACTAGAAGCTATATTCTCTAATTGGTGAATGATCACATTGCTTAACTCTTCGTCTGACGCAGACCAAGCGAAGCATGATGCGTAATTTAAAGTAAATCCTTTAATTTAAGTCACCTCTTTACATTTAAGAGTTTTATAAAAATAACTTTTAGCGCCCGTCGATAAAAACTAGACAATATAATCGCCTTGTATTGTATTAAGATCATCATCCTCAATGTAAACAATTGAGTCTGTGTCGTAATAAGCTACGGTTTCCCCTGATTGGTCCAACATATCGTACAATCTTAGCCTTGCATTAGAGGTTGTAAAAGTTGCTGTAAAAATATTTGTAGCCGTAGTCTTCTTAAAATACTCCTTTAAGAAATATACAATTAGATATATCTTATTTGTCATCAAGTAAAATTTCGTACCATCGTTTTGAATCTGTAACGAATTCCGTCTGAGTCATGTTTTGTCTTTGGCAAAACTTTCCCCATAAAGAATTTAGGCAAATTTTTATCAACTGTTCTTTTACCGATGTTAGGTAATATTTTATCTACGTCTAAGTCAATGTCCATTTGCTCCTTAATGGCTAAAGAATAAGCCTCATTCGTCTCATAATTATGAGGACTAGGTCCCACCTTAATTTTCATACAGCCTCTTATATAGCTAACCGAGTACACACCTCACAGATTTGCTCTACTTTGTATCCTTTTTGTACAGCTTTACTAAGTTCTAAGCACCGGTAAACATTCTATCGGTATCTGAATGACTACACAGTTCAGACTCATCAGTCATACATTTTTTACATAAAGCAATAGTTAGCTAATCTCTTTTAACCGGGGGTACAGGGTGGTACAACATTTTCGGTGCTAAAAGTTTGCATTTCACCAAGCTGAACCAATTAGCGGTTAGAGTGTATACATGAAATATTTTTTATAACACATTGTTTATACAACACATTCGTGAATTTTATGACATGATGACCAATGTTAACTTCGTAACTGTCTCCATGTGCCGAAACGACTCAAAAGCCTTCGGTTTCGAAGTATTTAACATATGAGTTTCTGACTGCGTTGAAAACGAAGAAAAACGGATTTACTTCAATATGTTCAATAAATGTTTCTTATTTCGTAACTTTTATGCTTACGAAAATGAATCTTGCTTTATAAGAAGGATGATTATTATAAATTATACACACTGACCACTTTTCACCTTACGTTTAGTGTGTACTCCATCCTCAGTAGAAAGTCTACGGGAATACTATCGCCACTATAGGAAATTCAGCGTGTCAGAAAGAGAAAGTGCGACGTTTTTTAACGTTCAGAATTCGAATCCAAAAATAGAACGTGAAAAAACGTTCGAAACGTCACATTTTACACCGCTTTTTTTCGAATCAAAAAATAGAACGTGAAAATACACGTCACATTTGACGATATTTTCAACATTTTTTTAACGCTTATAATTTTGATTCGATTTTATTAATTTTGACATGTTATTTTTATGTTTCCTTATGGGAAATACATGTATTTGATTCCAAAAATGTGAAAGTTTTTACAGATCAAAATTATAATCGTTAAAAAAATTGAAAGCATCGTAAAACGTGACGTTTCGAACGTTTTTTAACGCTTCAAAATACTGAACGTTAAAAAAACGTCGCGCACTATCTTTCTGACACGCTGAATTTCCTATACCTCTCTCTCTAACACGTTGAATTCCCTATACTGGCGGTAGTAATAACTATACTCAGTCTTCCAATTGTAAATTTTGCAAAATATTTAAATAAAATAAATGGAATTATAAATAAGATTGCTGGCATCACTTTAACGTAACTAAATAAAAAGATATAAATGAAACAATCAAACCAGGTTTAAAAATGATTTAAAAAAATTCAAAAAGAAGAAACAAAAACGATATAGAATCTAAATACTGACTGTTCCATTAAAAAAATTCCATTTTTACGCCAATTTCAAAGAAACTAAAATCCGAAAATTTGAATTTTTTGTCACTTAATTTGAAATTAGATTTCCAAATTTCAAAATAATTCGTTCAATAATTCTAAAGATGCAAACTTGGCTCTACACCGTGAGCAACCCGGTTAAGATATATGTAGCGAGAAATATGTCACCTACAAATAATTTGAATTTTGAATTATTTTGAGCAAACTATCATCTGTGTAGTTAAGTATGAATATATTTGTCACTTATTTAAAATAGTGAATTTATGATTAAGGAGTGTATTGAAAACTCAACTGATTTCATGGCGGAAAGAGCAAATTTTTCCTAGTCCGTTACTGCAACGATCAGAAGACAAATAAAACTTGTTCTCGGGTGCGAGAATAGTAGCACATGAGAATGGGGGGTAGCTGGGGGACGAAGGGCGGCTGGGGACCAGCCAAGTCGAGGCGGGTTACAAATCGGACTATACGAAATACGAAATTCTGCGAACGTTCCATTCTGCTCCGTCGGCGAAGGTATCGATTCGTTTTGCCGCTGCCGCCTTCTGCCTCCTCCCGTACCGCTCCCGGATGAGGACATTACCCGGAGCTCTCTCTCAATACTTAGCGCAATGCTAGAGTCCCTCCAGTCATAGTTGCTGCCTCTGCCCCCCGGGCCCAGGCCACGGGGAAGCTGGGCATCGTCGTCGGCACGACACTTCCTTGTTTCTTTGTACCAACCCCCATCCAACTCCTCTTTTAACATCTGCGATTGCTGCAACGGTTCTCGGTATGCAAATGCATCAAGGTGGGACAGTTACTTCATAAATAATTATAATTATTATTTAAATATATATCTTGTGAAAATGATAATTTTACGCTATTTACCTTTATTTTTGTTTTTCTTTAAATGTTTAGAGTTCTTTTCCTGACGCCCTAATCTCACATATTTTCTAAATATCTACTTATGAAATGTCCGTTTTAATGGATAGGGGATGATTGAGTGAAATGTTGTGATTATTATTTTTGGGGTCAACTATATATTTGTCAAAATTTAAACCCTCATTTATATTTTAAATTGTTAAAAACACTTATAATCCCACTAATACTACAATATCATTCAATATGGATATTATTTACCAACAAGATCGTACTTATCTTTATTTTCCGGCAGATATAAGAAATGTTTTAAATGGGCGAAGACGAATTGGGTCTGTAGAATAGCCTTCAAGATCACCGGAACTTACTCCAGTAGATTTCTTAAAATACCACAGAAATATTTTCGTTTGTTATGAAATCAAATGAGTTATCAGTTGACATCTTTTACTATTTGGAATTACATTTTGACAACAAAAAGGGGCTTTATTAGAAATAAATAACAGTCGTTGTCCTACACTTTCTCGCTATTTATATGTATTTTTTTTCAGAAAAGTTTATTGTAATAAATTTTTAATCCTTTACATTAAATTGTCTGTATAAAATATAAAAATTCTTACTCTCTTATATTGATTTAAAGAATCTTTAAAATATAATAATAAATGATATTCTTCTTTTTTGTTTACTATGGCCATTCTTATGTTTAGCATGTATACGGCTATTAGCTAAATTTATTTGTAATCGAATTTAGTAACACACTATGAGAAATATTCCATTAGACATAAAGATGCATAAATTTTTCACAAATTGTTTTTTTGAACTGCGTGACACAAATTGAAGTAAAAAATGTCTTTAAACTTTTTGTAGCATAAGGTGTTCTAAAACATAAATGAAATGAATAAAAATAATTCCTTTGTTCGTTTGGTTATTTTTCATCAAATTTACTGAAATTTCTGTAGTTTAGTCTTATTTATTAAATAAATTATTATCCGTAGTGACAATCTCTAAAAATAACTGAGATTTTTTTATAAAATTAATAAAAAACATTTTCTGAAGGTTTTTGTATTTGAAAATTCTAGTCCATTGTCAGTAAAATCTTTTTTCTCTAAAGCCTTTAAATTTATTGGAAATTAGCCTTGTTTCAAATTATCTGTTTTACTAGCTTTAGTGATAATCTCTAAAAAGGTTGTGAGAAAATTTATAAAATTAATAAAAAACATTTTCTGAAGGTTTTTGTGTTTGAAAATTCTGGCGGAGGAGCCCTTACTAGTCCTCTGTCAGTTTTTTTTTCTCTAAAGCCTTCAGATTTATTTTAAATAAGCCTTATTTAAAATTATCTGGTTTTTCAGCTTTAGTATGAATCTTAATTTTATAAAATTGATAAAAATCAGTTTTTGTAGGTTTTTATATTTTGATACTTTTGGTGGAGGAGCCCTTACTGGTCCTCTGTAAGTAAAATCATTTTTCTCTAAAGCCTTTAGATTTCTTGCAAATTAGCTTTGTTTAAAATTATTTGTTTTACTAGCTGTAGTGATAATCTATAAAAAGTACTTTGTAACAATTTTTATAAAATTAATAAAAACCAGTTTTTGAAGGTTTTAGTGTTTGAAAATTCTGGTGGAGGAGCGCTTACTAGTCTTCTGTCAGTACAATTGTTTTTTTTTTTTAATCATTAGATTTATTGACAATGAATAAAAAAAAATTGGCACAAACATGTTTAGAGGATTTTTTAGTCTAACTTAAATTGGACTATAACGAACTGTCAAGAATTTTCATTACAATTTCTATAATTTGATTTATTTAATTAAATTCGAACTAAAAGTAACTAGGAAAATAATCTTTTTTAAAATTATTCACTAGTATTAGTTGTGAGAATTTTTGTAAAATTAATAAAAAACAGTTTTTGAAGGTTTTTAGTTTTTAAAAATACTAGACCACTCTCGATAAAAATAATTTTTTCTAAAATTATTGAATATTCAAACGTTTTTAGACAAGGGGGTAGATATGGGCAATAAAGAAGAAATAAAATATATGAAACATATTTGCCTAAAAGTTTAATTACCCCCCTCTAGGAAAAAAGTACCCCCCCCCGGAAAAAAACTTATCTACGCCCTTAAGTAAACTTTTCTCAATTTCTACAAATTTAATATTTTTAAAACGACATTGTTAAATTTCTAAAAGTTTCCGTACATCTAGAAAATATTTTTTTTAAACACAAGTATATTCCATATGTGTGCGCGTGTGCGCGCATGTGTGTGTGTGTTAGTGTGTTAGGATGTGTGTTGTAGTAACGATAACTCAAAAACTACTGAATTAAAAAACTTGAAATTTTGGATACACGATTCTTATACCATAGATTAGATCTGATTAGATTTTGGTGTCAATCGGACAACCGGAAGTGGCAGTTGCTATGAGAGATGACGCCATTACTAAACAAAATTTCAATAAGGTTTTAGACATATATTTTGTATACACCATAGTTTATTTTCGTATCATTAAAATTTTCAAAACTTTTGCCATTGTTGCCAAATTTACAAAAAAGTAAATTTTTTCCATACTTTTTTGTGCCACCGTCTTAATTTTTGATTCAAAAATGGCGAGAGGTCATGTGCTGCATGAAAAACAAATGAAAGCAAGAGTTTTTTAAAAATAGATAAATATTTATTTTTATTTTGATAACTTCATAAATGTCTCTAATATTTTACTATTTTTAATATTATTTCGGTAAATCCGAGGATTTTCACGACCCAAAAAAATCCATATTATTAAAACCACGAAAAATATACTTAATTTTTTTACAAATTTCAAAATGTAGAGATATTTACGAAAATTGTGCAAATTTGTTTCTAATTCAAAAAAATTGTCCCAATTTAAATTTAAAAGAAATTTAAGACTAGAAAGTGTGAATTTCTTCCGTAATTTTGGTAAATTTAGCAACATTGCAAAAGGCTTCAGATTTCATGAAATTTGGCAGTCATGAAATCATTAAATATTTTGATAAATTTTTCATTTTCGACAAAGATATTTTTAAGGCGACGTTGCCAAATTTCCGTACATTTACCTAAATCTGGGGAATTTACAGTAGATAAATAAATTAATAACAGTTGTCTATAAATGAATTTTTTGAAAAATATAAAATTTTTGATTTATTATTAATGAAAAGTACCAGAAGATTTCCTTGTGACATATTAGAGACCAAAAATCTTGGTCGAACTTAAAATGTTCTAATTTTAGGGCGAGGGACAATCCATTTTTTTCTTGGGTATAATTTTTCTTTCATCATAGATATTGTTAAAGTTGCTTCTTTTGCTAAAAATCTTTCTGTAGTTTACATAAATGAAGATCTAGCAGAGTTCGGAATTTACCCAATAAATGATAAATAAAGTACAACAGAAAAGATAAAGTCAATAAAAAAAAATATATATGAATTATCAACAAATACCGGGTGACAACAACGTTAGGGTACACTCAATAAAGTTTTATTTCCTGTTATTGAAATTTAAAACTTAGGATATGTCCAATTAATGGACGAAAATAAAAAAATGGGTAGTTCCATTGGGAAAAAATCAAAGAAGCCTTAATGAATTATGACAAAAATTATAAAAAATTAAAATTGTTTGGATTTCAAACGAAACTTAAAATTTAAAAAATATTTTGTGAGTAAGAAATATACTATATATAATTCGAGGCTGACTTTATTTTTTTCATTAACAGTGTCATTTCAAGGTCATTATATGAAAATCACTTTTTCTTTAATTTCAGTACTATTTTTCAACAAATATGATCGTGTGGTACATTGTTGCAACGAGATTGACAAACAGAATTCGATAGTTGACAAAATTATAAGCATGAAAAGCATAAAGTTGGTACCACTTCCGGAAAAACCGGAAGTGATATATTCGATCTAAGATTGTAGAAATGTCGATAATTAGATTTAATATAATTATCCCAAATTCAATCCTTTACTTTTAAAATTAACGAAGTTTTTGAGTGTACCATAACAACGTTGCCACCCGGTATATTGCTACTTGGTACACGATCTGATATTATTTTTCTCCTTTGAATTTTCGTCTCTTCCATCTTTAAATTTTCCTACCTCCTTCCTCATAACCCTTCGTCATTTTCTAGTCTAGGATTTAAATCTAATATATAATTTTCAGCTAAGATTACCTGAACTCCGGGATTCTCCCTTTATACTGTCTACACTTTCGCTCGAGAGTTTTCGTGTTTTTTTGCCCCGTTTTTATATGCTTTTCGTGTGATGTCAACTTTTTCAGATAAAATTAGCGAATTCAAGCGAAGTTTCTCGAGTGCCGTTCTAATTCTTATTACACAACTATGCGACGACGTACTTTGGATGTTTCAAATAAGAAACAAGATACGACCCCGCGCTTGGCAACCTAAAGCTGCATAAAAGGAACTAAAACTAAGGGTCTACGGTGATGTCGTCTACTTTATTTTTAGAGAAATAAGGCGATCACTCTTGTTCTTAAAAAATACAGCCACGGATTTAGGAGGAGATTAAGTTTTATTGAGGTTGATTTAAAATCAGTCTCCTTTAATATGGTCTAAAAAAATTAGAAAGGATTCTAATGAATTTTAAATTAATTTGATATAGTACGATCTCGGAATTTGTGTCAGGATCCTGATTTTTTGAAAATCCATTTTTTTGCAAGTATAGCAGTTAAATTTATACTTTTAATTCCCCAAAATTCTTTTGGGTTAATCTAAAATTCTAAAACGCTTTTTACATTTAGTTCGTTTTTTACTTTTTCTACTTTCTACAAAATATGCATCACTATCGTCACTTTCATTTGATGAAGAATCCTTCAAATGCGATTCTTTATTTCTAAAATTGGAACTAGATGATATTTTATATTTAGATTTATTTTTTATTTGGTATCTACAATGATCAGAATTTTACATTAAACAGTATTCTAAATAACTGTATTTAGGGTTACAGTTGCTATTTATAGATTTTAAGCAGGTCTATGACACTATCATTCTACAAAAACGATAAGAATTAATGCAATTGTGATTTCCCACGAAATTGATTAACATAATAAAAATGATACTATCGGAAATAAAAAATAGAATTTTATTATAAGGAAGTACATCAAATCCATTCTTAAAAAATGAGGTGGTAATCCCACCCAACTTTCCGAACACTCATAGTAAAGTAATTGTTTAATCGATTATTTTAGTTTTTCTACATCAAAATACATTAATACAGGTTTTCTGGATCAAAATTTCTTTAAAAAATGAAAAAAAATCAAATTTTTTATCAAACCAAATCAGAAAAAAAAACTAAAAACAAAAAATAAACAGAAAAATGAGAAAAAACGAGAAAATTAGAAGAATCGAAAAAATCTGAGAAAATAAGAAGAAAAAAAACACGAAATATTGGAAAAATCAGAGAATATTGACAAAAAAATGAAAAATAATTGTAAAAATGAAAAATAATTGTAAAAACAGAAAAATCAAAAATTTTTAAAAAACCAACAAAAAATAAGGAAAAACGCAAAAGAACGCTAAAAATCACAAAAAACGAAAAAATCACAAAAAATTCAAAAAACGGCAAAAATTTGGAAAAAAACAAAAAACCAAAAAAAATGGCACAAAACATTAAAAAATCCGAAAGAATTGAAATAAATCGAAAAAAATCAGAGGAATAAGAAAAAAAATGAGAAAAATCTGAAAATAAAAGAAAGAAATAGAAAAAAAAAACAAGAAAAAAAACGGGAAAAAAAGGGAAAAAACTAGAAAAACACAAAAAACAGAAAAATGAGAAAAAAATCGAGAACAAATTAGAATATAAGAAAAATTGGAAAAATCAGAAAATATTTGGAAAAAAAGAAAAATAATCTTCTAAAATACGGAAAAAACGGCAAAATCAAAAAATTTAATAAAAAAACAACAAAAAATACGGAAAAAATATTGCAAAAAACGCTAATAATTGCAAAAAACGAAATAAAACTGAAAAAAATCACAAAAAATTGAAAAAACGACAAAAATTTGGAAAAAATTAGAAAAAATCTGAAAACTAAAATACATTTTAAATTTAGAGTTTTATATTATTTTTAGAATGGTGAAAATACCAGTTCAATAACTTCAATATTTTAGAAGTTATTCAATTTAGTTTAAAATCGTAATATAATTTTAAATGTTTCTTTTCTTAGCCAATTTTTAAAAAATTCCACAATTTTTGTAATAAAATTTTTGAAAAAAATTATGATTATAAAATTAATTATTATAAATTTAAAAGATTTTAATAAAAAAATTTAACTAAAAAATAATAATTTAATAAAGATAAAAATTGCTTAAAAATTATAAAAACTATCGGTAAAACTATGCGGAACTCGAAAAAAAAGTAAAGATAAAATTTGTAGAAAATTTTATGTTCTACAATTTTGATTTTTTGTAATTTTTCAGAAAAATCTATATTTTGGTCTCAGAATCTAAAAAAAGTCTCAAATGTCTATATAAATTTTTTTACGCCCTCTAGCGGCGAAACTATGAGGAATTCAAAAAACGGTAATAACAAAATGTGTAGAAAATTTTATTTTCTACAACTTTTATATCCTGTAATTTTTCATAAAAATGCATAATTTTGGTTATTTAAAAAAATATGAAAAGAAATTACTTTTTCATCAATCTGGCAACAATGGCAAAAGTATGTGTGTAAAACTTTATTGCCATCTTGTTTAGTTATGACGTCATCACTTATAGCAACTGTCACTTCCGGTTGTCCGATTAACTCCAAAATCTATACAGATCGTCTCCTTCCTACCCTAAATATGTATATAAAATTTCATCTTCATCGGTTCAGCCGTTTAGACGCTATCGTGTTCACACACACAGACACACAGACACACAGACCCACGGTAAAAATGGTAAAAATGGTATAAATGGATTAAGGTGACCTCAAAACGTAAAGATTCGTTAAAATCTGGGTATGGTCAAAATATCATGATCGCAATACTTTCCTTCTATACAACTCTGTTGTTCGGAAAGTAAAAATCTGATGTGGCCAACATGAGCACATGAATCCAACATTATCACGTTAACACAAAAAGTATGAAAAAATTACTTTCTTGTGAATCTGGTAACAATAGCAAAAGATTTGAAAATTTTAATGATACGAAAATAAACTATAGTGATCCAAAATATATGTATAAAACTTTGTTGATATCTCGTTTAGTAAAGACGTCATAACGCATAGCAATTGCCACTTCCGGTTGTCCGATTAACACCAAAATCTAATCAGATTTATTCTGGAGTATAGATATTATGTATGCAAAATTTCAAAATTTTTAATTCGGTAGTTTTTGAGTTATCGAAATAGAAAAAAAACAGAATGAGAAAAAATGAGAAAAGATTAGAAACGAAAAAAAAACAGAAAAAAATAGAGAAATATAGGCATAAAAATATAAAAAAAATCTGATGTGGCCAGCACATGACCTCTCGCCATTTTTGAATCAAAAATTTACAGGTTGACACAAAAAAGTATGAAAAAAAATTATTTTTTTGTAAATCTGGCAACAATGGCAAAAGTTTCGAAAATTTTAATGAGATGAAAATAAACTATAGGGTCTACAAAATATATGTGTAAAACTTTATTGCCGTTTTGTATAATATTGGCGTCATCACCCATAGCAACTGCCACTTCCGGTTGTGCGATTGACACCAAAATCTAATCAGATCTAATCTAGGGTATCAGAATCCTGTATGCAAAATTTCAAATTTTTTTATTCAGTAGTTTTTGAGTTATCGTTACTACAACATCCATCCAAACACACACACACACACACTAACACACACATACACTAACACACACACACAGACATCATCGCGAAAATATTAAAATCGTATTCTAGGGACCCTAAAACGTGTTTATTCATTGAAAACTCACTACCCAATTTTTAGCATGATTCCTATACCTCTCTTATCTGAAGGGCGAGAGGTAATAAAATGTATACAGGGTGATCAAAAGTACCCAAATTTTGATCACCCTGTATACATTTTTTTTATGCCACCAAGTAGAACTCAAAAGGTTAAGATGGAAAATGGAAAAAATATGAAAAAATAAAAATGTATAAAAAAGCGCAAAAAACGCTAAAAATCGCAAGAAACGAAAAAAGTCGCTATAAATCGAAACATATCGTAAAATAACCAAAAACCCGAAAACAATTTTAATCATACAATAAAAAATAAAAAAAAGTGAAAAGTTTTTAAATAAATCGCAAATAATTACAAAATAATCTCAAACAAAAGCGGTAAAAAATCGCAAAAAAATTAAAACAAATTCGGGAAAAAATCGCAAAAAAGCAAAAAATCGCAAAAATTTTTCAAAAACTAACAAAAAATCGGAAAAATAAACGCAAAAAAGGTAAAGAATCACAAAAAACTACCAAAAAAATCTGATGTGGCCAACACATGACCTCTCGCTATTTTTGAATAAAAAATTTATACGTTAACACAAAAAAGTATGAAAAAAATACTTAAAATTACGTAAAACTTAATTGCCATCTTGGCATCTAGGCTATCAGAATCTTGTATGCAAAATTAAAACTTTTTTAATTCAGTAGTTTTTGAGTTATCGTTACTACAAAATCCATCCTAACACACACACACACACTAACACACACACACACACTAACACACACACACTAACACACACACACACACACTAACACACACACACACACACTAACACACACACACACACAGACATCATCGCGAAAATATCAAAATCGTATTCTAGGGACCTTAAAGCGTGTTTATCCATTGAAAACTAAATACTCAATTTTTAGCATGATTACTATACCTCTCTTATCTGAAGGGCGGGAGGTAAAAAGAGGCTTAAAACAATGAGATCCAATAGCCACAGACCTATTCAACCTAGTACTGGAACAAATAATCAGAAAAAGTAAAATACACAATCTGGAATAATTATTCCAAATAAAGAGTAGTGCATTGCAAGTAGTCATGGGTAACACCTGTCGAAGTCAAAAGTAGTAAAACCTTAATTCAAGGCTTTATTTCGCATAAAATTGAACATTGATTTTACGAATGACAACAATAATCCTATCTATTTACATTCATGGTTGAAGTATTTTTAAATCATGATTTACATTATTGACATTGACGTTGTCAACTATCACCTTCTTAAATATGTGGTATGTCTTCTTGCATAAGTTTGCATCAATCATCCCCCCTACTTGTTGGTAGTCTCTAAGATAGAGCTGCTGACGTGACTCCGGCTGTGGGATTTGAGGTCTTTGGCTCCCCGTTGGCTCCCCGTTGGTGGCTGTTCAAGATCTGGAGATTGCGATGGTTGTTGGTTTTCCGAGGTCTGTTCAAAATCTGAAGATTGTGAAGCATCTTTCAAAAGTTCGTCTGCATCACTTTCAATTGGAAGTGGGGCCAGTTATCGGTTCGATACATTCTTCTCCCTCCCTTGAATGGTTGAATAGTACAGGTCAGCTTCAATAAGTTCTACGGGCTCTACTAGAGCATCGTATTTTGAAGCCATCACGTTGCGTTTCATGAGCCCTTTGTGCCCAGGGTTTATTAGCCACGATGGTATCTGATAGCATAAAGGGCTTCTTGCAATACTTTCTCCCAATTCTCCACGCCAAGCCGTTGGGATCTTAGACACAACTGAATTGTTCTTCAAAGAGTTCCGTTTAACCGTTCCACCTGACCATTGCTCTGAGGATTGTAGTTGTGGTCCGGCTATAAGCGATCTCAAGAGAGGCAAGGAATGATTGTATTTCCCGTGAAATAAAAGAAGCACCTCCGTCTGAATGCACGTAACATGTAAAAAAGATCCTTGAATACGCAAACGGAAATCTGTACTTTGCGTCTACAGGTCCTAAAAGTCCTTTGAAACCTATGCTCAGTATTTCAAATGGCGAAGTTGCTTTAATTAGTGTTCCCTGAGCTACACAAAAACGAGACTTATTTTCAGCGCAGATAGTCCAGTTATTGTTCATTGTTCTTATGTCATTAATAAGAACCTCAAAACGTGTTTATCAATTGAAAACTCACTACCCAATTTTTAGCATGATTACTATACCTCTATACCTCTCTTATCTGAAGGGCGAGATGTATAAAACAAAGAATACATATTTAGTGCAACATTATAATCTTAAAACTAATTCACATTATAATAAATCCATATTCTTGATTAAAAACAAAATAAGAACACTAATCGCTCTCATAATTATCATCGCAGTTCAAACAATAAAAAAAGTTGGATCGTAGCTTATGAACATATGATTCGAGTGCCCATTGTTTGCACTTATTGTACTGAATCCAGGTTTCCATGGGTTTCCCGCTGTATGGTTTTAAGCGATATAGACAAAATGAATCTTCCGGTTCAGAATCTTCCTTTTCTTCATTTGTCACACGAGAGGAACCTTGTCTACCATAAATCTTTTATATAAACTTCCTAGGTAAACTTTTATTATTGGTTCCTTTCAGGTTTTTGGTTTTTTCTTCATTTTCATTTTCTACTACATTTCTTTTTATTGTATTTGCTTTCTGTTTGCTCTTACTCTGGCGCGTCTTTTAAAATAGCACTATGGTTCTTTCTTATCTTTGTAATTTGCTTTTTTATGCTATCTGCTGCCTTTTGGAAGGGGGCGAATTTGTTCAAGAATCTGAAAGGATTAATTCAGATCTTCGGGGTTTTCTGGTATTATGCTGGAACTTGCGACACCACCATCAATTTCATTGCCTGTTGTAGCCGTAGTTGCTACTAAGTTATTTTCTAGGAAATCCTGTCAGTTACAGGTGAAGACGAAAATTCATTATCTCCGAAAATATCCTTGTCAAAGGGCCAAATTCCTGACACTCTGAATCCTCCCATAATATTTGCGGGTGCTGTTACTTTTGGAAATGCCTCAGCAACTATACCGTGGATATCGTATATAGTCATTGTCTGACGGGAGTGCGATTTGATCTAATTGTCCATTGCACCATTGATGTAATGTTTAAAAGGACTGTAGACACCACGGTCGAACGGTTGTACCTTGTGTCATGTATGTGGGGGAACGATAATAAAACAACTCCATTAGCTCTACAAAACTCTATAGTTGGGACATACAAGTGGCAATCATGATTGTCCAACAGAAGTAGAACTTTTTTTTCGGGTGTGGGTCTCAAATGCTTGACGCAAAAAAATTGTAATCATTAAAATAAAAATACAAAAATAAAGTTGGGTCAAAAATTCTTATAAACTCACAAATACCATATCAATATGTATGTAATGAATTAACTTTCAGCCACTTCTAGGGAATTTGACATTTTGTACAAGTATTAAATAAAATTTAAAAAAATTAGAAAAAATTGAAAAAGAATCCTAAAAAAATAACCAAAAATTAGAAAAATAAGAAAAAAGGGGAAAAAAGGGTATTCACACAAATAAAACTTTATACTTAATTTGAACTAAATAGTCGCACTGTGAATTATTTGAATTCTGTATGAATTGCTCAAATTGTCCTCCAGGACAGGACCGTACTTAAAATAATTCCTAAAGTACAGTTCATTGTCGAAACCTAATAAAAAAATGAAGTGTTCTACTTGGTTGGATAGAGAAAAAAATGGGGATTTCGAAGATGAGAGAGAAGATGACACCACTAACAGCTGTATAAACGTGACCAAAGTACCCCGTTCCCCAGAAGTAACTGCACCTACTTGTTTTGTACCTTATATGGAAATGATTTTGTTTATTTTTTTTACGGTGGTGACACCAGTTTCGTCGACGTTGTAAATGCCAGAGGCTTGAAATTTATATTTTTCAAGAAGATTTGAGAGATTATAGTAGAATTTGCCGATATTTACTTTGTTAAAGTTAATCGCACGTGCATAGCTGGCCGCCTCTGGAGTTCTTATAGATAAATTAGGATGTCTACGCATGAAATCTGTAAATCAGTCCTTACCAGCATTTTTATGAAAAATTCAAGATATCAAAGTTGTAGAACATAAAATTTTCTACACATTTTGTCATTTCTGTTTTTTCGAATTCCGTCGATAGTAGGCGTGAAAAAATATATATACTTGCCTTTTTTAGAGTTTGTACTAGGGGAGGAGTGTCAAATTGGAAATAAAAAAGAAAGAGTTGTTATGGAACATGCAAATTTAAAATTAAAATAGATTTATATAGGAATATTCACAAATTGTTTCTCCCTTGAAATTTGTTAATATTCCTATATAAATCTATTTTAGTTTTAAATTTTCATGTTCCCTTTTTATTTCCCATATGACACTCAACCCTCCCTAGTACAAAAATCCCCCTTAGCATTACTTTATTGTAAACCCTCCTTTATCAAATTGTTTAACTTTTAGGCCTGAAGATGGCTTGTAAGCAGAAACTAGTTATCATTTCCTAATATTGTTTTAATTATATTTATGTGGTACATGACTTCGACTTTTATTTCATTTATTGATTTTTAAAGTTCTTTTTTTTAAATCGTAAAATTTCAAATTCTTTGCCATTTTTTTTAATTGTACAATTTTTGTAATAAATTTTTTTAATATTAATATTTAGTATAAAAGAAAAAACATTTTTTTAAATAAAAATATTGACACAGATAAACTTCTATTGATGACAAGAATTCTTGATGCGAGGATTGTTGGATAGGCTTTTGGTTAATTTAATTAATGATAATTGGTAAATAAAATTTATTGAAATATATTTGTAAATCTTTATTCAATTTTTTCCATGGATTTGTTTGTACATCCAATTTAAAAACGAAACGTGAAACAATAACTAAATGAAAGAATTATTTTAAAATTACAACTAGAATATTAATACTATATTACATACAAGAAATGCACTTGCTGCAAACTTACAGAAGAGTATAAATAATTATATCATTATTATAGTTTAGAGAGTTTTCAACATGCGAGGGCCACGTAACTAAGAAATTTTTCTTTTTCATTGAATGACATAAGGTATTTCATGCAACAGACAAGAAGCACAATAAACAATACGCGAAACAGGGTGGAGTCAATGTTTCGTCTTATTTGTCCCCATTAAGTCGTTAGATAAATACATTCTTCTTCTTCTCATTATGAATTTCCTATGTTCCTTAAAAATATTACCAGATATGTATGCACTAAATATGGACCAATAACCAGCGTTATTTTTGAAATCACACTAGATTTTATTTAAAGCAGTTCTGGTCTGTTACGACCTATAATTACGAGATTTTTACATTCCAGAATATAATCATCACCGACTGAAAACAAAAATATATCGTATAAAATCATCATGATAACATAGAATAGTGAAATAACTTTGTGCATTTATTTGTTGCATTTTTTTCCGGGACCGTTCTTTGCAACCGGATTCACTGCAGCCTCGTGCGCTTATTGCACTATCTCCCCTCTCTTTGTCTACTCCTGTCTACAGCACCCAGTCCATCAATCTTATTCCCATTTTTGGTTTTCCATATATTCTTTGCCTTCTGTGATCCAATGCCTCACAGTTGCATAGTACGTAGTGTGCATTCTCGGTCCCTTTATTGCATTATCTGCATTTAAGGTCGCCGTTATATAGCCCCATTTTGTTTAGATGCTCTCTGGTGGGAAGGTGTCCCGTGAGGAGCCCTTTGGTAATTCGTAGTTGATTCCTACTCATTGAAAGTAGTTCTTTAGTTACGTTCTTTGACAATTCTTTTATAAACTTTTTCCCTCGTAGAAGTCCGGGTATATTGTCCACACTTTGTGTTTTCGCTTAATCCAGTCTTTTATATGGTTCCTAAACGTACGTTTTGGTATTCCCATTGCTGGTTCTGGACCAATTAATGGGGTTGATGATAAGCTTCTTGCGAGTTCGTCGGCCTTTCGTTTCCAGCGATACCTTTGTGACCTGGTACCCACGATAAAGTTACTTTATTGTGGGTCACCAGTTCGATAAGTACTTCGCCACATTCCCATACCAGTCTAGATGTCACCTTTATGCTCCTTATGGCCTTACGGGTTGCTTGACTGCCTGAGTAGATTATGATTCTTTTTACCTCGTGGGCCCTCATATTACTATTTCTCGCACATTCGAGTATTGCATAGACCTCTGCCTGGAAAACTGAGGTATATTTTGCTAAAGAGCACTCTTGGTACTTATTCTGTTCGCAGTATACACCAGCTCCAGTTCCCTCTTCCGTTTTTGACCGGTCTGTGTACCAGGTAATTCCGTTAGGCTTTGTCCTGAAATCTGTGCTTGTATTCAACTAATTCCGATTCTTAATTAATATACCCAGATCTTTGTTGAAGCTGTATTTAGCAGTCATGTGGTCTGACCTTATGCCAAGCATGTTGCCTTCCACATGATCTAGCTTATTGTGTCCCAGTCTATGATTTCCTTCATAGAATGGTAAGTCCTCTAGCCGTCGTAGAGCCATTCAAACCTCCCGCATTATAACGTATTGTAATGGCGGGAGGTCAAAGAGGGTTTCCATAGCAGCTGTGGGTGTTGTTTTCATGCTCCCCGCTATTCCCAAAAGTCTTTTGTATCTTGCTTAATTTGGAGGTAGCGGTCCGTTGTTTTATCTTTATCCACCATACCAGAGATGCATATGTTACCATGGGTAGGACTACCATATTGTACAACCAATGTACCATTTTTGGATTGAGCCCACATGTTTTCCCATACGTGCGTCTAGCTATCATTAAAGTAGCAATCGCTTTCGTATGTAGGTATTTTTTGAATCTGAAGGTTCCAGGTAAGTTTCGGGTCTAAGATATTTTGCCGCTCCCTTCAGATTTACCTCTTCACTATGAAGCCATAGTGGGCTAAGGCCCTCTAAATTCCTTCTTTTGTTGAATGCTATTATATTGGACTTGGAGGGGCTTATTTTTAAACTCTTATGCTCTGTCGAGAGTGTAACTGCGTTTAGAGCCATCTGAAGTCGTTCCCTAACCGTAGTGTTAAATTTACCTTGGGATAATATGCCCATTTTCTAACCATCATTCCGTTTTCTTTCGCGAATTGATACACCTGGAGACAAAAATGTAATAAATATTTATGGTAGACTTTTAGTTGAACTACTAACCAATTTACGAATTTCTTTAGGTAACGCCCAAAATATATAACTAAACACATCCGTAAATATCTCAAAAACGTTTCTTGTTGGTCTGATAAAATTCTCGTGTGAGGATTATAACCCATTTTTGGCAATTCTCCATTATTTCGTTTTTTCATATAACGGTTAAGTGTTACATGGCAAATATCGAAATTTCTTGCTACCTGTCGTTGTGGAAGATTTCCGTCCATTATTATATTAGCTGCCCTTTCGATTAGTTCATTTGTAGGACTTCTGTTGGTTTTCCTAATTCTTCCCTGAAACACAAAATGCATAAACTCAGCATAAGACATATAAAAATGATAGATAGTCACATCTGTCGCAGGTTCATGGGTACCAACCGGACCACTTACTTAAAAGGATAAAATCCTCTGTAAAAGCGACTAACCAAGTACAACTTGGTGCCGGTAGATGAAGGAACTCATCCGCCATCATAATACTTTAGGGGGTAGCGTGCACCACGCAATTAAATCAAAAACATTGAAAGTAAGTTTTTGAAACTATACACTCTGACCATTACTATACATGTTTCATAAAAGCTTGGAAATAAAACCTTAAAAGAGTACACTTTTTTCATTATTGTTACTGCTTCCCAATACCACAGAACATAGGTTCATCCTATTTCATTATTTTTATTCAGAATGGCGATGGGGCCAAATTGGTTAATGATTATAAAAATTAGTAAAAATCGGTCTAAAAATTCTACATCAAATAAATTTTATTGAATTTAGACAGATACAGTACAAAAATTATAAAAATATGATAAAATATTCCTTGGAATGCTAGAAAACTTGTTTTGATAAAATTTTTATTAGCGTAAACCTTTGATAATAACCCACAAGGTGTTATTATTTTTCCCTACATAACTTACAACTAAATAGGTTCTAAGTTAACATGGCCAAATACCTTTTGGCATGGCTCTTTACACAAACTTAGATAATGAGCTTCTCTTGTAAAAGTAAATATTGAAACACGTGTGGATATATGTCCTACGGGTTTGCGGATGTGCCAAAATAATTTGAAAATATAACAAAGATTTCGGAAACTATTAAAAAAATGAATCTTTCGGTCTGGTAATTGAGCATTTTGAAAAATTATTATAAATCGGAAAATACCCATAAAAGTAAGTAAAACTGTGAAAATGGTAAAAATATGAAAGTTTATTTAAAGTTTGATTATAAGAAATTAGAAAAAATACTAAAATAACAACTAAAAATCGTGATATCGATACAAAAAGATACAGATTGCCATATTCCTGCAGCTATCGTGTTAAATTAATGAAAAAATTTCTTTATAAACTTGATGATGCATTTCAATAAAACAATCCAGCATCCTATTGGTCGCAGGAATGCGCAGAACATTTGGAATATCAATAGTAGAATCTAACTGGAAATTGGAATTGTAGAAAAAAGAAGGAAATCCTCCAATGGAGGCGGCGAGAGGTGGCGGCGCCCAAAACAGTCCGCCAATCCCACCCCAGCAGACGGCAATAAGATCCACATTCCGAGAAACTCGAGTCGGTAACGTGCCGACTGTTGCCATTGGCCCGACGATTCCACGAATCCCACCAAATTTCTCTGATTCAATTGTCATTGCCGTTGCCGGCTGGGTTGGACTGTGCGGTGGGTGGGCGGCAGCCACCCACCCAATCGTAATATCCTCGATTTCCACGATTTTCACGAATTTACAACGATTTTCTCTCGGCGGGTTTCCGTTGTCAGGAACTCGATATCAAGGGCGGTGGAAGAAAAAGCAGGACCGCACTGCATCCGCTTCGACGACTTTCTATTTTCATTCGTAGGAACATCGCATTGCAGTAGGTAATATAATGTTAGTGTCCGAAAATTCCTGCAAATTAGCATGATTTTATCTTGTAATTTAGATTGTAGGAACTCGATGCAAGAGTAGAGAGCAGAGCCGGTCTTCAAGAATCAGCTCCGCTTTAATAATAAATAAACAGGAAAATACAACACATATTTAAAACACAAAAAAGTTGTAATAAACATTTATGCAGTCACCAAGTATATTTATCAATCCAATAAAGATTTATTAATGCAAAAAGTATTTTACTATATTCATCTTTAAAGAAATTATTGTTTTTATTCTAATTTCCGGTTACATATACAGAAAACATCTGTTATTCCCTTTCTAAAAGCGTTAGACATATTTAGAATAATTGTTAAGAAGTGATAGGAAGAATGGCGAACGGTTAAACACGTCTGATATATTAAAAAGAAGTCAAATTTTAAAACAAAAATCGTTAGATAAAACGTAACTGTTACTTTTACTTTCCCGACCCACCTCCGAGAAGGGAAAGTATTGTGAGCGAGCTACAAAAATTTTTTTCGAGATAAATATGGTAATATCCATTTTGAGGTCACCTAAGATGATTAAGACCATTTCCAGATGGAAGTCTGTCTGTCTGTCTGTCTGTATGTGTGTATTCTTTCACGATAGAGGCCACACGTTTAATCCGATTGAGCTGAAATTTGGTGTTTGGGTTTGGGTTATCCGTCGAAAGAACCGATTAGTTTTTGTACAGCATCTGTCAAACGGAAGAGTCACATTCAAAAATTGCAGATGCAATATATCACGGAATTTGACTTGCAATTATTCATTTGAAAGCCCTTGAAAAACTCTATTCAGAACAGTCAAAATTATTTCTCCAACTATCAACCTGTCAAAAATAAAAAAATGTCAAAATTTGAATCTTTAACATTAAATATCTAAAAAAATTGGTTGTGTCGCCCCAAACTTTCTCGACGAGTATCCACGAATATTTTTTCAGATATTTAATATTATAGTTTTAAATTTCGACATTTTTTTATTTTTGACAGGTGACAGTTTGAGAAATAATTTTGACAGATGTCATACAACAACCAACGGGTTCTTCCCACGGGTAACCCAAACACATATACCAAATTTCAGCTCACTCATATTAAACGTGTGGCCTCTATCGTGAAAGACAGACAGACAAACAGACAGACAGACAGACTTCCATCTGGAAATGGTCTTAATCATCTTAGGTGACCTCAAAATGGATATTTCCATCTTTATCTCGGAGGTGGGTCGGGAAAGTAAAAGTGTTCGTGGAAACTCGTCGTGAAAGTTTTGGGGGGACACAATCGATTTTTTTAACAATTTTTAAGAATGAATTTTTAAGGTTTAATATGGCAAGTCTATTTTAATATTTTTTCATGTTTTGGAATACAAATTCTTTAAGGAATTTTAAAGGATTTTTTACGATTTTTTCGAGAATTATCCAATGATAGTTCAAGACATTTTTCAGTGTTTTTTACCTCTCGCCCTTCAGATAAGAGAGGTATAGGAATCATGCTAAAAATTGGTTAGTCAGTTTTCAATGGATAAACACGTTTTGGGGTCCCTAGAATACGATTTTAATATTTTCGCGATGATGTCTGTGTGTGTGTGTGTGTGTGTTAGTGTGTGTGTGTGTGTGTGTGTGTTAGTGTGTTAGTGTGTGTGTGTGTTTGGATGGATGTTGTAGTAACGATAACTCAAAAACTACTGAATAAAAAAATTTGAAATTTTGCATACAGGATTCTGATACCCTAGATTAGATCTGATTAGATTTTGGTGCCAATTGCACAACCGGAAGTGGCAGTTGCTATGGGTGATGACGCCATTATTATAGAAAACGGCAATAAAGTTTTACACATATATTTTGTATACCCTACAGTTTATTTTCATCTCATTAAAATTTTCTAAACTTTTGCCATTGTTGCCAGATTTACAAAAATAAAATTTTTTTTCATACTTTTTTGTGTCAACCTGTAAATTTTTGATTCAAAAATGGCGAGAGGTCATGTGCTGGCCACATCAGATTTTTTTTAATCTAATATGATTTTTACCTCTCGCCCTTCAGGTAAGAGAGGTATAGGAATCATGCTAAAAATTGGGTAGTGAGTTTTCAATGAATAAACACGTTTTAGGGTCCCTAGAATACGATTTTAATATTTTCGCGATGATGTCTGTGTGTGTGTGTTAGTGTGTGTGTGTGTGTGTGTGTTAGTGTGTGTGTGTTAGTGTGTGTGTTTGGATGGATGTTGTAGTAACGATAACTCAAAAACTACTGAATAAAAAAATTTGAAATTTTGCATACAGGATTCTGATATCCTAGATTAGATCTGATTAGATTTTGGTGCCAATCGCACAACCGGAAGTGGCAGTTGCTATGGGTGATGACGCCATTATTATAGAAAACGGCAATAAAGTTTTACACATATATTTTGTATACCCTATAGTTTATTTTCATCTCACTAAAATTTTCGTAACTTTTGCCATTGTTGCCAGATTTACAAAAAAATAATTTTTTTTCATACTTTTTTGTGTCAACCTGTAAATTTTTGATTCAAAAATGGCGAGAGGTCATGTGCTGGCCACATCAGATTAAAGGATATATTAAGGACTTTTTAAGGATTCTTTTAGGATTTTAGTTTTTAAGGAGTTTTTAAGGATTTTGTAACGATTTTTTTGGGATTTTTTAAGGATTTTTAAAGTTCTTTAAGGATTTTTAAGGCTTTTTAAGGATTTTTAAGGATTTTTAAGGATTTTTAAGGATTTTTAAGGATTTTTAAGGATTTTTAAGGATTTTTAAGGATTTTTAAGGATTTTTAAGGATTTTTAAGGATTTTTAAGGATTTTTAAGGATTCTTAAGGATTTTTAAGGATTTTTAAGGATTTTTAAGGATTTTTAAGGATTTTTAAGGATTTTTAAGGATTTTTAAGGATTTTTAAGGATTTTTGAGGATTTTTAAGGATTTTTAAGGATTTTTAAGGATTTTTAAGGATTTTTAAGGATTTTTAAGGATTTTTAAGGATTTTTAAGGATTTTTAAGGATTTTTAAGGATTTTTAAGGATTTTTAAGGATTTTTAAGGATTTTTAAGGATTTTTAAGGATTTTAAAGGATTTTTAAGGATTTTTAAGGATTTTTAAGGATTTTTAAGGATTTTTAAGGATTTTTAAGGATTTTTAAGGATTTTTAAGGATTTTTAAGGATTTTTAAGGATTTTTAAGGATTTTTAAGGATTTTTAAGGATTTTTAAGGATTTTTAAGGATTTTTAAGGATTTTTAAGGATTTTTAAGAATTTTTAGGGATTTTTAAGGATTTTTAAGGATTTTTAAGGATTTTTAAGGAGTTTTAAGGATTTTTAAGGATTTTTAAGGATTTTTAAGGATTTTTAAGGATTTTTAAGGATTTTTAAGGATTTTTAAGGATTTTTAAGGATTTTTAAGGATTTTTAAGGATTTTTAAGGATTTTTAAGGATTTTTAAGGATTTTTAAGGATTTTTAAGGATTTTTAAGGATTTTTAAGGATTTTTAGGATTTTTAAGGATTTTTAAGGATTTTTAAGGATTTTTAAGGATTTTTAAGGATTTTTAAGGATTTTTAAGGATTTTTAAGGATTTTTAAGGATATTTAAGGATTTTTAAGGATTTTTAAGGATTTTTAAGCGATTTTTAATCGATTTTTTAACGATTTTCAAGAAAGGTTTTTTAAGGCTTATTATGGCAGGTCTATTTTAACATTTTTTTATGTTTTGGAATAAAAAGTCTTTAAAGAATTTTAAAGGATTTTTTACGAATTTTTCGAGAATTATCCAATGATAGTTCAAGAAATTTTTCAGTGTTTGCAGGATATTTTTACGATTTTTTCCAGGATTTCTCATTCTCGAGTTTTAGAAAATTATTTGGATTTCGCAAAATTTTTACAAAGATTTTTCAACAAATTTTAACCTTTAAAGGTTTATTTTTTTAATCTATTAAGGTTTTTTTTTTAAGGATTTTTAAGGATTTATTAAGGATTCTTTAAGGATTTTAGATTTTTTTAAAGATTTTGTAAGGATTTTTTAGGGACTTTTTAAGGATTTTAAGGTTTTTTAAGGATTTTTAAGTATTTTTAAGGATTTTTAATGCTTTTTAAAGGATTTGTAAAGATTTTAAGCGATTTTTAAGCGATTTTTAATCGATTTTTAATCGATTTTTTAACGATTTTCATGAAAGGATTTTTAAGGCTTATTATGGCAGGTCTATTTTAACATTTTTTATGTTTTGGAATAAAAATTCTTTAAGGATTTTTTGCGAATTTTTCAAGGATTATTCAATGATAGTTCGAGGAATTTTTCAGGTTCTTCAAAGTTTTCTTAAGTGTCTAATTATTTAATAATGGTTTATGGATTTTTGAAAGATTTTACAAAAATTTTGTCAAGAATTTTTTTAAGATTGTTCCAGGACTTTCCAAGTATTTTTATAGAAATATTTAAGGATTTTTTAAGAATTTTTTTATAATTTTTTAGTACTTCTTAAATAATGTGGCAGAGAATTTTTAAGATTTTTTCGACGATTTTTCATTCTTGAGTTTTCTAGAAAGTTATTTGGATTTTGCAAAGTTTTTAAAAAGATTTTTCTCTAAATTCTTTGTTTTAACATTTTGTTTTATTATTTAATTAGAGGATTTTTAATGATTTTTATGTATGTTTTTGGATTTTTTAAGGATTTTTTAAGTATTTTTTAAGAATTTTTTTTAAGGACTTTTTAAGTATTTTTTTAAGAATTTGTTAAGGATTTTTTAAATTTTTTTAAGGATTTTTTAAGGATTGTAAAAAGAATTTTTTAAGGATTTTCCAAGGATTTTACTTTGTCGACCTAAAAAAATTTTTCGAGAAAAAGATGGAAATATCCATTTTGAGATCACTTGCGACGATTGAGATCATTTAAAGATGGAAGTCTGTCGGTCTGTTTGTGTTAATTCCTCCACGATAGAGGCCACACATTTAATCCGATTGAGTTGAAATTTGCTACATGGGTTTGGGTTATCCGTCGGAAGAACAAATTAGTATTTGTACAGCATCTGTCAAACGGAAGTGTCACTATCAAAAATGACAGATGCAATATGTCACGGAATTTGATTTGCAATATGTCATTTGAAAGCCGTTGAAAAACTCTATTCATAACAGTCAAAGTTATTTCTCGAACTGTCACCTATCAAAAACAAAAAAATGTCAAAATTTGAAACTATAATATTAAATATCTGAAAAAGTATTCGTGGATAATCGTCGGGAAAGTTTTGGGGCGACACAACCGATTTTTTTAAATATCTTTGCTTAGAGTAGAAACGTTAACTTGAAACTAGGTACATATTAGATGTTGAATAATACGAATTAGTACCACTTTATTTCGACAAATTAGGATAATCCATTGGCGTAGAAACAGTAGGGTGATCAAATCATTTTGAGCTTAACTTTTTACACACAATGTATTTCCTAAAAGTTAAAGCTCATAGTTATTCCTCATACAGTTTTCCACAGAAAAGTTAAGAAGCGTCTAGATCCCAATTGCAACTGCAGTGCCCACCGCTGTTGCCATCGTTTTGTACGTTAACTTGAAAGTTTGATTATATATTATTGTGATACGAAGTGGTCTAGTGCTAGAGTATATGCTTTATACATAAAACTTCCTGGTTCGAATCCCGAGGAAATTTTTTTTATTTATTTTTTTTTTAATACACAAGTAGATTTAGATAGTCAAGACTTCTTTTAATAAAATAAATATTTTTTTTCGTCAATGAAACACTTAAACCTGGCAATAGCGGTGGGCACTCGAGTTGCAATTGGGATCTAGAGGCCAGTGAAAAGTTACTCCTAGTTCATCTCTGTATTAATAAATTAACTCCAAAAATGAAAAGTTTTATTTTACAAAATAGAAACCGATAACTGACTCAAATGAAATACAGGAAGTCATTCGAAAAGATTTTAAGTAAAAATAAATGTGCATTAAAATAATTATAATTCATAATTTACTAGTAAAATTACAAAACTTATTACAAATACCCGTCGTATCTAGTAGGCTTCTGTCACTCTGTATAGTTGTCAAAAGTTTAATCATTCGATACATAACTAGGGTTTATTATTTCTTATTGTTATTAGTCAAATACAAAAATGGTAACATACACATTTTCAGAATATGCTGACATACATTTGGTACTAGGAGAATGTCGAGGAAATTCCGAAAAGGCTGTGAGAACATATGCCCGAAAATATCCAGGACGCATTATTCCCAATAGAAAAACATTTGTGGCAGTAGATAGGCGGATAAGAGAAACTGGAACTATTTCACCTGCTGCTCAATTTCGTGGGAGCAAAAGAATAAAACGCACGTTGAGGAATGAAGAAAATATATTAAATTTAGTGGAAGAGAATCCAAGTATAAGTACTAAAAGACTTTCGCTTCAAACGAGAGTTTCTAAGGCATTCTGTTGGAGAATTTTAAAAGACCAACAGCTGTATCCTTTTCATTTACAAAAAGTTCAGGATCTGTTAGGAACAGACTATGAAACTAGAGTTGAGTTTTGTCAATGGCTGCTGAGACAAATTAAAAGAGATAACGACTTTGTTAATAATGTTCTTTTTATTGATGAGGCAACCTTTACCAGAAATGGGATATTTAACATGCATAATGAGCATCAATGGTCACGAAAATCCACATATTACGAAGATTACAAGTTTTCAGCACAAATTTAAAGTCAATGTTTGGGTTGGAGTATTAGACAATCATTTTATTTTAGAATGACATTTAACTGGACTGCGATATACAGCTTTCTCAAGAGAACATTTAGTGGAATTACTTGTAGATGTTTCTTATCGTCAAAGAATTAACATGTGGTTCATGCATGACGGGGCATCACCTCATTTTGCATTAACAGCAAGGGAGTGGTTGAATACCAATTTTACTGGTAGGTGGATAGGTCGTGGAGTAGACGCTCCTATTAAATAGCCACCATGGTCACCAGACTTAAATCCCACGGTTTGTGGAATTTGGGGTATTTTAAAACAGAAAGTCTATTCTGTGCAAGAGCTAAGAGAGAGAATGGAAAATGCCTGTAGGGATTTGTCCAATGATAGGTTTACTCTACAAAAAACTACTCACCAAATTAAGAAACGAGCCCAAAAATGTATTCAAGTTGAAGGATGTCACTTTGAACACTTACTGAAATAACGTGTGTGACATGAATTAATTTTTACTTTATTTGTAGCGGGTTCTTATCACGTTCAATTTGTTTTCAATTTACTGCTTAGTGCTTAATTTTATTATCTACTTATTTACAATATTTTAATATTTAGCTTTTAAAGTAATGAACACATTGTACTGAATAATTACTACATTTCATTTAAGTCAGTTATCGGTTTCTATTTTATAAAATAAAACTTTTCAATTTTGGAGTTAATTTATTAATAAATCGCGTTCATGTAATAGTAGCATTAAATTTGAAATATCTCAAAAATGGAATGCTCTACAGAGATGAACTAGGAGTACCTTTTCTGTGGAAAACTGTATGAGGAATAACTATGAGCTTTAACTTTTAGGAAATACAGGGTGTGCAAAAAGTTAAGCTCAAAATGATTTGATCACCCTCCTGTTTCTACGCCAATGGATTATCCTAATTTGTCGAAATAAAGTGGTACTAATTCGTATTATTCAACATCTAATATGTACCTAGTTTCAAGTTAACGTTTCTACTCTAAGCAAAGATATTTAAAAAAATATGTATTTTTCACTTTCACTTTATCACCCTGTAGAATGGAAACGGGGGAGTTTACAGAAAAATGTTATTTGAATTTTCTTAATAATTCGTCAAGATCTATATAGTCCCTAATTTACGGTACTTTATTCTGAAACACCCTGTATATTTTTTCAATTTTAAACGGCACATTTTTTCTTAAAATTAATGTACCTGTAGTCAAACGGCCACGTCTTAGACCCAACTCCCGATACGTAAGTTTTTTCTTGATTCTTACTTGATTATCAGTGTCGTAATCTCCTTTTTTATCATATACTTATTTAATGTTCTTAATGTGTCTTATCAAAAGTTAGATGTACCTACTTGAAAACAATTGTAAAGAAAATGCCTGAAAAAACACTAACTGTAGAAAATCGGCAGTTTGTATTAAATTTGTTAGAATATTTCAGCTCAAAGCCGCTGAAAACGATTATACAATTTTTAATTTTAAGAACTTGAAATTATGCATTACACATCAATGGCGGAAAAATATTGGGAGTAAAAAGAGTCAGTCCAACTCTGCTGCGTGCAATGCTCATTTTTATTTTTACGAATTATATCAATATACAGGGTGTCCCACGACGTTTTGACAGTCCAAATTCTCGAAAACTGTTCATATGACATGCATGAAATTTGGCAGATATAAACAATCGAAACTGATGCTTATATTTATTATAAAATGACTTCCGTTTTTCCTGTCGTTTCGGGTCACGTGACCCCAACATAATTTTTTTAAATGGGACAACCGGTATAATATTACAATTTTGGATATATCATTCAAAAACAAATTCAACGATACCTCACTTGTCATCATTGTATTGTGCAGTAATGATAATAGGGGCAATTATGTAAATGAACATCTGTATAAATTATTTTATCAAAAAACGTAACAATAATTAAAAAGTACAAGTAATTAAAGAAATTGTTCAAATTGATGACCATGTACATTGATACAATGATGACAAGTGTGGTATCGTTGAATTTGTTTTTGAATGATATATCCAAAATTGTAATATTATACCGGTTGTCCCATTTAAAAAAATTATGTTGGGGTCACGTGACCCGAAACGACAGGAAAAACGGAAGTCATTTTATAATAAATATAAGCATCAGTTTCGACTGTTTATATCTGCCAAATTTCATACATGTCATATGAACAGTTTTCGAGAATTTGGACTGTCAAAACGTCGTGGGACACCCTGTATACAATTGCAATAAAAAATACAGAAAATACAAAATAAATTCTTAATTTTTTTTAAAAATCTTAATATCCTGTAACTTTAAGATTTTAATACAGATTCTTATAAAAAATATTTTACATTAGGATTTCACTATTGTCCCATAGACTAAAAATTTAGTTCAATCAATAATTTTCTCCCCATCAATTTTCAATAGTGTGATGTTCAGTCAATTCGAACATTAATATTTGTTTCCTAGTAATCAAACCCGATCATTATTAATTATTGGTTATTTTGATGATGGATACTAATATGTCGTGATTGGTCGGATAGATATCGAAGAGTAAGTATCCATAACACTTAAATTTTATGTACGTGGATATGTTCGTTTATTAATGTAAATTATAGGACATGGGCGGGTATAAGACTGTTATAAAAGGGAAAAAAATAAAAAAAGTCATGTTCCCAAAAATTAAAATATCACATAATAGTACCTATTCATATTTATAATAATAAAGCTTAAGACGGAATATCTAATTATTTAAACACACAGGGGTGAATCATATTAGATGAATATGACAAAGAACAACAAAGATGACATTGTTAAGGTGAAATAAACAGAAAATTAATTGTCAAAGAACAAAAGCCAGAAGCAACAAGCTAAAGGTAAATCTAAAATAATATCGCACCGCAAACCGTACAGCTGAGACAATGTCAGACCCGATTCTTGTGCGTAATATAGTTATTTAATAAGTTTTCATCTTATAATTCAAGCAGGGTTAAAAGGAAATTAAAGTCGTTGGAGAAATTCTAAATCATAAGAGAGAAAAGGTTAGAAACCGAGAAGAAAACCACCGTGCACCGCCTCATTCATATCGCATAATTAATTAAATTCTAATTGCCCTTTCAGCAATTTCGGCCCGTTTTAAACTTTGGTGTTTTGTGCCCCGAACGTAGTTATTGGGTACATTCATCATTACTTTGACAAAGAGAGACAGACGTTAATCGTTTTTAGGGACACTTTTCACCTTTTGTTTGGAACCGTTACAGTGGGATTCGTGACTGATGAATTTTTAATTGATGCCCATACAATCATATCATTTCACGAAAAAATATCGTCGACAAAAGCAATACAAAATTATTTCAATAACAAAAAAATCATATTAAATTAAAAAAGATATTTAATTACTTGGTGAGTATATTTCATAAATTGTCAAAAAAACAAATTGACGCCCATTAAACATATTACTGAGGCCCAAAAGTCTCAGTATTAGTGTCGTGATGACGAAAATATTTCTTACCCCACTTTTTATCACTTTTCTCGACGTTTCCGAGGTCTATGAGTCCGAAAATGCAAAAAAAATCATGTCCGTTTTCACTTTACCTAGTTAGTTTTGTACAAGGAAGAATTTGAGAAGGATCGGACCGGCCCTTCTGGAACCCGCCATACAAATTAAAGTGGTTTGCATGGGAAAACTTTTTTCCAATTCAAATTAATAGAACTTTTTCTACTATTTACTTGCCCTACTGGGTTGAGTTCCTGAGTAATCGCTGTTATATATTTCAATACTTTGAATAAATAAAATCCGTAAATCCGGATCTTCGAGAATGGTGTGGCGGTCAGATTGACGGTTCTGGTACAATTAAAATTGGCTTCGTTCAGAGCTGGGAGTCACGCAACTAAAACGTTACTTTTCAGTAACGTGCTACTAAATTTAACGCGTTATTAGTAATTTCGTTACTTTTTAAAGTGGGCGAAAAGTAACGGTAATTGCGTTTTATAAAAGTTACGCGAAATCGTTACTTCGTTACAGTAACGCCTTACTGCAAAAGTAAAGCGTTACTAAAAAGTAACGCGTTACTCTAAAACTAAAGATTTTCTCTTTTGTTTCTGCTGTTTGATTTGAAATAGTGATTTTATTATTTTTTTGCAATCCGTCGATTTCTCGCGCCACTGTGTTCTGGATAGCATTTTAAAAAAATCGGCTGTGTCACCCCAGAACTTTTCCGGCTCGACCGTAGAGAATATGTTATTTATTATTATTATTTTAATTACAAAATACATGTGTCAGTAGATAGAACGTTCTTTAACTTTAACGGTTCTATAACTAATGACAATGACGTTTAGATTGTGACAATTGTATAAGAAATCAACTTGTAAAGTTTTATTCTAAACGTCATTGTCTTTACTTATTGAGTCTTTAAAGTTAAAGGACGTTCTATCTACTGACAGTAAGCATTACAATAATTTATGGAACACAGCGAGCCGATGGTGAATACGTCTACCGAATTGATATTTCAATGTTGATAATGACATAAGCTGCGCATGCGCACGTTGTATATCACACTGCTACAATTAGGATCTCCTACAATCATGTGTGAAAACTATTGGGAATTCGGGAACAATTTTCATACAATAGTTGTAGGGAATTTTATGCTTTACACCTTTGCACTGAAACATTTTGCACTAAAGAGCATTATTTACTGTACCAATTTAAACCAAAATGGTCGCATTCTAGGCACACACCGACCCTCTATACCAAATTTCAGATTGATTAGTCAAACGGTTCGGCAGTTATCGTGGACGATTACACACAGACACACAGACACATAGACACACAGACACACAGACACACAGACACACAGACACATAGACACACAGACACACAGACACACAGACACACAGACACACAGACACACAGACACACAGACACATAGACACACAGACACACAGACACACAGACACACAGACACACAGACACACAGACACACAGACACACAGACACACAGACACACAGACACACAGACACACAGACACACAGACACACAGACACACAGTCACACAGACACAAAGACACACAGACACACAGACACACAGACACACAGACACACAGACACACAGACACACAGACACACAGACACACAGACACACAGACACACAGACACACAGACACACAGACACACAGACACACAGACACACAGACACACAGACACACAGACACACAGACACATAGACACACAGACACACAGACACACAGACACACAGACACACAGACACACAGACACACAGACACACAGACAAACAGACAGACCATACGCTGGAAATTGTTTCAATTTTCTTGGGAGACCTCAAAATGGATATTTCCATCGATATCTTGATTTTTTTTGCTCGTTCACCTTACTTTCCCTTTGATGGGTCCGGGAAAGTAAAATCAAGCTTAATTATACAACTTTTATTTGAAAATTTTGTTCGCATGTGCAATAATAATGGCGATAAATGGTGAGATGAACAGAAAAAGAACGAGAAGACATGGAACAAGAAGAGTATATAGAAAAGTAACGCGTTATTACTTTAAAAGTAACGAGTTACTTATGGAAAATAACTAATAAATCGTTACCTTAAAAAAAGTAACGGTAACATTTATCTACCGGGTTATTTTTTTAGCAAAATTAACGGTAAAGTAACGCGTTACTTTTTTTTTAGTAACGCCCCAGCTCTGGCCTCGCTCCTTTCAATTTGACCTGTCTCTAAAAGTCAGGGGGAGTGCCACTGGAACTCGACTTCGGACTGCCGCTGCAACTGCTGATAACGGATTGAATCGTCCTACTCGATAAGAGTTTCGGCGTCTAAGAAGCACGGACGCGAGTGTTTCCATCTGTTGGGAGGAGGTTCAACTGGTACGACTGGCCTTTGCCATAATTTTAAATTAATACGAATCCAGTACCGTGCGTGATTTAATTTAAATAATTTAAATATTACGGAAATTAAAGTAACTACGTTATATGGTATTACTGACATATTTTGGCTTTTTGTGGATATGTATATTTAATTTCTATATCGTTTCCCTGATTTTTTTTGATTTTCACTTTTGGTGTTTTTGGGCGTTTCCTGTTGCGATATTCGATTTTTCATATTTCGTTTATTCCTTTTAATTGTTTATTATTATTTAGGATAATGCGTTTACTATTTGCAGATCTCACTTTTATTATATTTTTTACTGTTTTTAATTTTTTTTGTAAATTGTTTTTAGTGTTCAAACTTAAAAAAATATTGAAATATAAAACCCTTTATATAAGGATTATTTATAGCTCATAAAATAGATGGGTTCCATATTCCTAAATAAAAAATTACATTAAATATGATGAACAAAAAAAAATTTATTTACAATTCTTCTTTTTTTTCTTCAACTTACAAGTTATTTTTCGAAGACGTTTCTTATATCTGCCCGTATATTTTCTATATCAGCCACTCACCTTAAAAAAATTATATTCTGTCTCATCTTCTTCTTCGCCTTGCAGTCAGTCCTTTTTTATTTGTATTTTATTATTTTAATGTTAAAATAAATATTGCTTACTATGACAAACAATCCACCTGATGAAGAATGTCACTCAACTCACCACAAAAATTTCTAACTTCAAATGGCTTAAGCCCTATACGTATTATAAAATTTAGCGTATTAGTACAAAATCTTTTTGTTATTATCGATGTTTCAACTCTCATAAAAGATATATACAAAATTTAAATATATAAAGTGGATTTTCATCTAAAGTGGCAAGAATTGTGTCAAAAAGTTATAACCCAGAATTTTACAAAAAAATTTATATTTTTCCACCTATCAAAATATAAATCGACTTTCATAAGATAATTTCTGATATTCATTTAAATTTATTATTGTTATTCTTAAAATTACAATTATAATGTTGAAAATCAATTATAAAACTTTAAATCTATTTCTTCGACATACCTTCATTTATAAAATATTTATTTCAAAAGCAACTCGATACATTTTCAGTTATAAAAAGCAATTTAGATTATTTTTGCCTAATCACTGTTTACATTTCTCGTTCAGGTTATTAAATAAGCACGCCCTAAAACAGAACCGGCCTTTTACAAGTTACAATTCAGAAAACAAATTTTATAACAGAATAGTAGATTCTGTAACAAGGTTAGAATGAAAAATTCGACACGAGTGGAAAATTCTGAACGCGAGCGAAAGCGAGTGTGAGGAACCACGAGTGTCGAATTTTTTCATTCTGACCGAGTAACAGACTATATTTTCTCCACGATCAAAAAGTATAAATCAAAATTAAATTAAATCTGAACACAAGTTATTTGTTGACATATTTGTATTACATTGTATTAATATTTATAGTGCTGTGGTACACTTACCGATATTAAAATCTGGTGCATTGGTGTTTTTTCATAATTTACAATTTCAGATATTATTAAATTCTATATCTACTTCACTTGATTTTTCACTCATTATTTTGTTTAAATTAAAACTTGTTTGAAAATAATTATTACCGTCGCCATTTTATATCTGACACTGACACTTTTGAAGTCCACGGCAATCGATATTGTTTAATTCGATTACAGAAAATCCATTCTTTACCTTGATAAAGAATGAAAATACATGCAAAATGCATAAGAGGCAAGTATTATAGAATAAATATTCAGACTCTAGAGTGTGAATGTTTACATTCTATTATTAAAAATGATTTCAGAATTCATACATTCCGTAATGGTCGTGGAGAAAAATTTATTATAATTCCATTCGGAGTATGCTATTATTAATTTATTTTTACCATATATCTGATTATAGCCTCAGTATTGCAGCCTAAAGACTGTGTGTCAGTTACATAGTTGTTACTAGTTAAAGAGGTTAATTACTTTAATCAGGCTTACTGTCAGTAGATAGAACGTCCATTAACTTTAAAGATTCAGTAAGTAAAGGCAATGACGTTTAGAATAAAACTTTACAAGTTGATTTCTTGTATAATTGTCACAATCTAAACGTCATTGTCATTAGTTACAGAACCGTTAAAGTTAACGAACGTTCTATCTACTGACAATTAGTAGTATATTCACTAGATTTTCTTTTCGAAAAGCTTTTTGTGAGTTTGTGAGCTCTTGGAATTTGTACCTCCAGTATATAAGCTTTTGGAATTCTAAAATTCGAGGCATTTTCCTCTCTACATTAAATAGGTGTTCCTTAAGGTGGCAGTGCTTTTCTTGGTGTTTTGAAGATAGGCTTACTGGCTTTTTTTGAACCGGTGGAATTCTCGAAAACCCTGGTGAAAAATGGCGATTTTATGTATTTAAGTTTACTCGTGGTGATTGTTTTGATATTAAATTTCAAAAATTCAAAATGGCAGAACCTTCCGAATCAGGAAAGCATTTTCCGTTTTCCAAAAGTTGTATGGCTTTGAATGATAAACTTTTGTTTTTTTTGGGGTTTAGTCCGTGAACAAACATGATTAAGAATCGATTAATGTTTGGATAAAATTTACTACTACAGTTGACGTGTTAACATCGATCAATCATCGAAGGACCAACCATAAAAAATGGATTTCTCATTATTTATGATATTTTAAATATGAAGCTATGTGTCACATAGTCACATTAATATAAACAAAATACAGGTATTTTCTCACCCATTTCTTTATACTAAAACGAAATTATAACAACACTTTGAACACTTTAATAATGATCAGGTTATTTCACTATTGTCACTCACTATTCACTTGCTTAAATATGTACAATAATTTTATGAAACCTCAGAAAATGTTGCTTCATTATGTGATAAAATATGCGCAACTTCATTTTCAACGAATAACTTTTTATTATAATGGACTAACCAATCTGAATGGCTAATTCAATGCGACTGTTCACTTCGAGAGTTAATAAAACCGTGTTATTTGTGGCGGATTGTCTTGTTTATCCAAACTATAAAAGCCGGGCAAATGAACCTTATTGGTTAAGATTTAGTGGTGTGATTTTGTGTAACTGTCGATTTTACTCCATTGCAAATCTAGAATAACTAGCTGAATACCCGTGTTTTGCTACAGAGTCTTTTTAACATTAGTACCTGTACGATCATGCTTTACAGGGTTTTTCATTTTTCCCACTTTTCCAGTTTTCACTATTTTGTTCCCATTTTTTCCTATTTGTTTCCACATTTTTCCGTATTTTTCCTATTACTTATTTTTCACTATTTTGTTCCCATTTTTTTCTATTTATTCCCACATTTTTCCTATTACTTATTTTGCGCTATATTTTCCCGTTTTTCCTAATTTTCCCTAATTTTCTCTATTTCGCCATACATTTCCCTGTTTTTCTCCATTTTGCTATATTTTTCCATATTTTAACCCAATACTCCTACTTTTCCCAATTTTTTCCTATTTCCCGCCATGTTTATCAATTTTTCCCCATTTTTTCCGATTTTTTCCCCATTTTTTCTATTTTTTCCATTTATAGTCTTTTTCTATTTTTCTTCTTTTTTCCCATTTTTTCCTATTTTTTTCTATTTTACCCTTATTTACTCTAATCCTTCCCCATTTTCCCCCATTTTTGCCTTTTTTTCCCCTAATTAACTTAATTTTAACTGTTTTTCCATATTTTGTCCTGTTTTTTACTATTTTCCTGTTTTGCCCCATTTTTGTCTATTTTCCATTTTGCCCTTGTTTCCCTATTTTACCCTAATTTTCCAACTTTTCCCAATTTCCTCCTATCTCTATCTACTTTTTCCTTTTTTCCCTGTTTTTTCCTGTTTTTCCCCATTTTCCGATATATTTTCCTTATTTTGCTACTTTTTCTTGTTTTTCTGTATTTTTCCTTATTTTATTTTTCCTATTTTGGCTTATTGTTCCCTATTTTACCTTATTTTTCTGTGTTTTTCATTTCTTATTGCTATTTTTCCCTATTTTTTCTATTTTTCTTATTTTTGCTCTACGTTGATTCTATGTCAGTCAGTCACTCAGTCAGTCAGCCAGTGAGTCAGTCAATCAATCAGGACTTTGCCGCTTGTTTTATAGATGTTTTAAGACAATATTTCTGGTCTCTTATGAGAGCGACCGAGAGAGAAGAGTTATAATGAAGACAGTGCATTACGAAAGAATGTTGAATCTTTCTAGGAATTGTAGTGACGTATCTATACAAGCTGTGACTTAAAGAAAAATATTTGCCGTTTATAGAAAAAAAAGTAGTTGCAAAATGTGCATATATAGATAGAATTATAAATTCTGGATAATTTTTCAGTGAAATTTATCAAGTCCGCAAGCTAGTGAAAAACGTCCTCCATATTTTTTGTAGACTTCATTTACAAAAGAAACCATCGTGATGTCTTTTAATGTCCTTGTGTCTCTTCGGAAAGCAGACCGATTAGCAAAAGAGGCACCCAGTACCAAGGATATGCTTCTATCAAAATTTTGGCTATCTACTTGCAGCTCTTTAAAATTGTCCACATCTACGGTAAACCAACTTGACAATACAATGTAAGCTCTTTGAATCAACTCAAGCCTTACTCCCAAGATAGCTCTGGTTGTATAGGGTAGTGTGAATACTAGTGATGTTACCAGTAACCAATCAAAAACGTCGTCTATGTTTTTGTAGACTATATTTGGAAAAGAAACCATCGCGATATCTTTTAATGTCCTTGTGCCTCTTCGAAAAGCAGACCGATTGGTAAAGGAGTCCATTCGACTATTAAAGGACCATGATTAAGGACTTCGTGGATAGATATAGGCATACTAAGGATACGTTTCTATTAAAATTTTGACTATCTGCAACCAACTTTTTAAAATTGTCTAGATCTACGGCAAACCCACTTGAAAGTACAATGTAAGCACTTAGAATCAACTCATGATTTACTCCCAAGGTTGCTGTGGTTATCGTAACACGTCATATAATAGCTTGAGATGTATAAGGGTTTAACTGCACCCTCTCCTTTGGTAAATAAGTACGCTTCAAGCAGAGAAGCAGATAAATATTCATTATAATACCCTTCATATAACAGTCTAAACAATAACTTAACGTCGAAAACTACATTTCTGGAGGCAAATTTACTATATTCAACATATAACTAAAACATAAGAAGAAGAGATTTTTAATAAAGTAAACTTTACTACATCCATTGCTTATAAACAATATCAAGAATATTCTTCTATTTTCAATGACTACCTTCAACATCACGCACCATGTTTAAACCGAAAAAATCAATCACCTAAAAAACTGCAACTTTAATAGCTTGGTAACAGTAACAACTTTGACTCTGCTCAGGTAAGTAAATGTAGAGACCCGAGCAATTTTGACCTACGATTTTCGACGTTTGGTCAGGTTTTTCAAAAATTCAACCAGTGCATGATATTTATTTCCGTTTCACTATAGTCATACTAAAGATTTTGGAAGACTAAAAACCTGATTAGTACTAGAGAATTGGATTATTAAGACTTTTCTAGTCAGAGCGTCTACTTATTGCATTGAATCGCTTTATGCCCTAGCACCCAATTAGATGTTACTTCATTTTAATTAAATCTAATAGGTTATCCATTTCTCAAATGTGGTCAAATTCTTAATAGAAATAAAACTCCAAGTCATGTACCACATATATTCAAAAAACAATGTTTTAGGGGGCAACTAGTTTCGGCTAATGAGCCATCTTCAGGCCTGGAAACAAATTACCCAGTTCGATACACAATTTTATAACATTACATTGAATAAACTTACCATATAAATTAATACAAGTGATTATATCAAAAAAAAAGAAAAAAAACCATAAAAATAATGTATGTGGGCAAGTTAGGGTTAGGAGATATTAGGGTACATGAAATTCAATGTAAAAAAAATAAGGAAAAGTTTAGAAGTGTGTAAAACAATTTTACAATTAATAAAAATTATGAGACTTTCTTCGGTAGGAAGAACATCGTAGGGTCATTTATCTCATTTTTGTTTAGTGCAAATAGGAAAATAAATTGGAAGTGCTCAGATATGGAGCATCCAAAGTATAGGAATGAATATTCGGCTTTCCAAATACGGAAAAAATAGCTAAGAATATGAGAGTGGGGACGTCCTGGTTCGACGAACGTGCTTGTGCCAGGGGAGCCGGCACCTCGAAGTAGTCACCCCGAACCAACCCGAACAGGTGAGACAGGAACTGCAGCAAGTGAAGTAATATGCCCCAAACGGTAACCGGGTGGTAAACCCGAATATTAAATAGTTGAGAAACAATCATCTGGAGAATGTTGCGACTAAATGTAGCACAAACAGATCACTATGGCAAGATGGTTGTGTGACATTTGACAGATGACTGAAAGGGTAAAGGATAGGAGGAACGGAGGGAATTTCAAAGTTAATCTAAATATATGGCCTCAATTATATGTGACCTATTATAACTAGTAGCAATGGATAAAGATTGATAATTAAGTATTATATAATGTGGAATTTGAATTGATAGTTGTGTAAACCTAAAAAATATTATAAACCCAAATGTTGTGAAGCAATTTTAACTGTAGAGTGGGATTGGGTGCAGACATGTTTGAAAAAAGAAGAAGAGACTGAGAAGCAAAGTGACAGTGATAAATAATCAATATAGAACAAAATTTGAGGTTATAATTGCCCAGAACTTTTAGCTCGAATTGGGGATTTGGAACCTTTGGTTTTCAATAATGTTGAATAATATCCTCACCACTAACCAAAACTATACTTCTTTAACACTTGATGATAAACTCCTGATGAAGCTAAAATAGTTAGCGAAACGTACGTAGAGTATTAAAAAAAGTGTAGTTGTGTTTATTGGTGACGATATTCTTCAACACAGAACTTTTAGTATTTATAGATACTATCACAACAATTTTGATCTGCTTTTATTACATGCTTATAGGACTGTTTAACTATCATAGAAGATAATGATTGTTTTCCTACTAACTCCTCTTTTAATGTTTTACCTTATGCATAACTATATAGCACACTGATGTATGTTTACCTAGCAGTGGGTAGCTTGTGTAGCTTGGTTTTCGTTCCAGAAGCTCATCAATAACTAGGTTCTACAGATCCCTCTGAGCAAATTTTGGAGATTAGTACCTGTGTGATCTCACCAAATAATGATGCTTCCGCTAGTTGATTCATGGTTTATATCCATTTACAGGTAGTGTAGTCTACACTAAGCTTTGCCGCAGGTACAGTCATGGATCCAAAAATGGTATGGTTAAATGTACCTTCTATATCCAGACAATCTGCAACAGCTATTTTTATATTCCTATGTTCAGTCTCTATCAGTAAGACAAATGTTCCCTTGACATGTATCTCAACCAGTTTTTCCGCCAGCTTGTACATTCAGGAAGATAAAGCGTTAGATAAGCCTAAATGATTATTTTCGAGACTACTTTTTGTGAGGATTTGGAATGAAGATAACTCTAGCTATATTCCAGCTGTTTGAAATCTAGCCTGTAGCCTAATATGTTGTTATGGTGGAACTTTTGACTGTGCTGAAGTTGGTCACTAAATAGTGCCTAATGGTACTTCTCGACTCGTTTGATGGTTTCATCTTCATGGCTGCGTGGTTTATAACGTCATAAAATAGCAGATTCCATTTGAAGTAGTGACATATAGTTTTTGTTTGACTCACTTCAATTGCGCTTAATTCCAAACATTTCTGAGATTTTATGAAGAAGAAATTCATTTCTGGTCATCTTTGGACTAGGAAATATATTCAATAATAAACTCATTGCAGGCGAAAAATGTCATAGAACGAAATAGTGCCAGTTTTTGTCTATTTTACAATAGTGCGTGCTCTAGTGCTACTCCAGAGCTGAAAGTGCCACTTTTGGCACAATTATGCTACATTTGAGAACACTGGTTAAGGATTGCCGGTACCAGCAGAATTATTACCATGCTATATGAAAAGTAGCTAGATGTTGTCGGTACCAGGTGATTTAAATAGCTCAAATAATTCTATTGTCTAGATTTCATTATTATTTTCTTACTAAGTAATACCGGCTATTTTCAGCGGCTTTTTTTAATTTTTACCGGTTATCTTGTAAGATTTTTCTTTGTTTTACCGTTTTTTTCTTATATTTGTCAATATTTAACGGTTATTTTATACTATTTAACTATTTTTAGCTGCTTTTTATAATATTTACCTATTATTACCGTTTATTTAATAATATTACAGTATTTTTACCGGTTATTTTATATTTTTTAACTAAATTTACCGTTTATTTTATAAAATTTATGTGTGTTTACCTGCTGATTTATAATCATTAACTATTATTACCTGTTATTTAATAAAATTACTCCATTTTAACCGGTTATTTTATATTTTTTAACTAAATTTACGGGTTATTTTATAATATTTATGTGTGTTTACCTGCTGATTTATAATCATTAACTATTATTACCGTTTATTTAATAATATTACTCTATTTTTACCGGTTATTTTATATTTTATAACCAAATTTACCGGTTATTTTATAAAATTTATGTGCGTTTACCTGCAGATTTATAATCATTAACTATTATTACCTTATATTTAATAATATTACTCCATTTTTACCGGTTATTTTATATTTTTTAACTAAATTTAGCGGTTATTATAAAATTTATGTGTATTAACTGAAAGATTTTTAATATTTAACAATTATTACCGTTTATTTAAAATTATCACACTATTTTTACCGGTTATTTTATATATTTTTTAAAAATTTACCGGTTATTTTATAATATTTATGTGTGTTTACCTGCTGATTTACAATTATTAACTATTATTACCGTTTATTTAATAATATTACTCTATTTTTACCGGTTATTTTATATTTTATAACCAAATTTATCGGTTATTTTATAAAATTTATGTGTGTTTACCTGATGATTTATAATCATTAACTATTATTACCGTTTATTTAATAAGATTACACTATGTTTACCGGTTATTTTATAAAATTTATGTATATTTACCTGCAGATTTATAATCATTAACTATTATTACCTTTTATTTAATAATATTACTTCATTTTTACCGGTTATTTTATATTTTTTAACTAAATTTAGCGGTTATTATAAAATTTATGTGTATTAACTGAAAGATTTTTAATATTTAACAATTATTACCGTTTATTTAAAATTATCACACTATTTTTACCGGTTATTTTATATTTTTTTAACAAAATTTACCGGTTATTTTATAATATTTATGTGTGTTTACCTGCTGATTTACAATTATTAACTATTATTACCGTTTATTTAATAATATTACTCTATTTTTACCGGTTATTTTATATTTTATAACCAAATTTATCGGTTATTTTATAAAATTTATGTGTGTTTACCTGATGATTTATAATCATTAACTATTATTACCGTTTATTTAATAAGATTACACTATGTTTACCGGTTATTTTATAAAATTTATGTGTATTTACCTGCAGTTTTATAATCATTAACTATTATTACCTTTTATTTAATAATATTACTTCATTTTTACCGGTTATTTTATATTTTTTAACTAAATTTAGCGGTTATTATAAAATTTATGTGTATTAACTGAAAGATTTTTAATATTTAACAATTATTACCGTTTATTTAAAATTATCACACTATTTTTACCGGTTATTTTATTATGTTTAACTAAATTTACCGGTTATCTTATAATATTTTGGTGTGTTTACCGGATGATTTATAATATTTAACTATTATTACTGTTTATTTAATTATATTAAAATATTTTTACTGGTTATTTTATATTGTTTAACTATATTTTAAAAGTTTTAGAGAATTTTTTTTATAACTGTTCATAAAAATATGAAATATTAATTTTTATACATTTTAATGTCTGAAGCCTATCCTGTAAATGCGGCTTCGGCAGCTCTATTATCCTGAAACGGTATTTTCAAAGAGACTAGTTAATTTCTTTTTGTTGATTTCATTCCTCGATATTATTCAGTCTGAATTCGTCAAGGTGCTACCTTTGGCGCCATAGATTTTCTTATGAAATACTTTCCAATGAATTCCTATTAACAGTTAATCGATAATTGAAATGTATAGATTTATATTTGTTATATTATAAAATATTCACATTTATAAACAATTTTTCTTACTTACGATTATTTAACATGTCAGTGAGAATAATTTTACACGGTGTTACAGAATTGATAAAAAATTTTAATATTTGTTATTAAAAAAGTACATAGTAACAAAATTTATTAACAATCGTATCGATTCCATAAGGCATCAAAAAAGTGGTTCGCTTAGCAGAACTTCATTATTAACTAACCCTTCGTTTAACTTGAAAGGGTTGAAATCCACGGCTATCATAAATTAGATCGAAACTAAGTTTTACTCGAAAACATTGGAGTTTTTAATCTATAAAATGCAATTAATACTTCATTTTCCTTTAAAATGTGTTGAGGTTTTATTAGATACTAATCTTATTTGGATGTAACAAGAATTTTTATTAAAATTGTCTACGTCGAACATGAAAATTGTATAACTGACAAAAATTTTATAAAGATAAATTATAAGATTAGTCCATATATACGATTACTAGTCGAATTATATTTTAAGGTCGTTAAGCTTTCCTTGGCCAAACATTTATTGGTTATTGCTGTGTCTTTTGCTCTACCACAGTTCATGTCTTTTGCTATGAGTGACTGAGGACAAAGTGAAGGCAATAGTTTGACCAAGTGATCAGCCAATAAAAAATGAAGGCAATAGATTGACTAAGTGATCAGCCAATTAAAACTGAAGGCAATAGTTTGACCAAGTGATCAGCCAATAAAAAATGAAGGCAATAGATTGACTAAGTAATCAGCCAATACAAAATGAAGGCAATGATTGACCTAGTGATCAGCCAATAAAAACTGAAGGCAATAATTTGACCAAGTAGTCAGCCAATAAAAAATGAAGGTAATAGATTGACTAAGTAATCAGCCAATACAAAATGAAGGCAATGATTGACCTAGTGATCAGCCAATAAAAACTGAAGGCAATAATTTGACCAAGTAGTCAGCCAATAAAAAATGAAGGTAATAGATTGACTAAGTAATCAGCCAATACAAAATGAAGGCAATAGATTGACCAAGTGATCAGCCAATAAAAACTGAAGGCAATAATTTGACCAAGTGATCAGCCAATAAAAACTGAAGGCGATAGTTTAACCAAGTGATCAGTCAATAAAAATATCAAATTGTGTTCATTTAGGACCACTACCAATTTGAACTATAAGCACTTTTATCATGAACTATTTTTTTCTGATACTTTGCTTGATGTTTTTTTGATTCTTTTGAACATAGAAATACTTCCCATAATGGCCAAGAAAGAACATTTATAGAATCCTTTATTTTTTCGTTTTTATTCAACCAAGGAAATTCTTGATGCCTATTCTCATTGAATTTGTGGCTGAACCAATTCCTTTTTCATCGTGGAAATGTTTTTTCCAAACTGTTCATCATAATACTAGGCCCTTCCTTCAAAATATCTAAGTATTCCTCTCTAATCTCCAAATCTTCACTTCTGGGTAAAGAACATCCTAATTGCTCGGAACCTTATTTATTTCGACTATCTTGCAAATCCACTAGAAATCTGAACAGAACTAAATGAGAAAAATAAAATAATTTCTGCCAGGCTAAATTTTATATCATACTATCATTTATCATTGTCCATTTCTCCAGATTGCTTCTCTTGTTTGAAATTGTAGGTAAAAAAGTACACATTCTGGCAACACTGACCCTACTAAATCCTATCTACTTCCTTTTGTGTATTGTAATAAAAAATTTTGAGAATTTCACATAATAAAAAACTTTATCTTATGATTTTCTTGATATCCCCTTCAAATTTATGTTCCCCTTTTGTTATCATGTAAGTGTTTATAATATGTCTTTCTGTCCCTATAAATTCTTATTCTTGAATTTTTATTAATTCTCTTACATCTTCTTCATATAGATTTTTCACTTTTTGTTCCATTTCTTTTAACTTCTTATTAATTTCTTCTTTTTCCGTTTTCTTATTATTTTCATTAATTTGAGCTTTAGATTTATTTATTTTATCATTAATTATTTCTATTTTTTTCTTGCTTGACTTTATCCACTTTAATCTCCAATCCATATTCTCCATTCCTTTATTCTTCTATCATTCTTGTTTCCATTGCCTTCATATTTTGATTAAGATTTTCATCTATAACTGTAATTGTACTAATCCATTTTTCTTCTAAATTTGACATTCTTTCACTTGTATCTTGTACTCTCAATTTGACTTTTTCAATTTCTACTCGTATTTCTTCTTTAGATTTTCTTTCTTTTTCTTGTAGTATAGCAAATTCGTTATATCATTTCTATTCTTACCTCCCTTTTTGTTTCTTCTATTTTATTATCAGTGTATACTCTCAACTATTCAATTTTCTGTATCATTTCAATTTTATTCTCTTTAATTTCTTGTTTAATATTCTTTTTTATAAATGTTCCCATTTCTTCAACTTTCTTACTAATTTAATCCAATTTTTTATTATTTTCTTCCAATTTGTTATCCATTTTCTTACTGATTTGTTTTCCCATTTCTTGCATTTCTTTCTCAAATTTTTTACCATTTACTTCTTCCTCTTCTAATTTTACGACTTTCTTACCATCTCTTAGATGTTTTAATTTACACTAACACTTCACTTGTATCAATAATAATTAACTTTTCTTTGAATAGTAATTGTCCGTATATTTTTAGTTATTTCTCAAATGTCACTGTTTATGAAATTTATTATGTCGTCTCTTTATATTTGTCAACTATAATGTCAAATTATATTATAAAAATTTATTATTTAATTAATTGACGTATTAATTTCCATTTAAATTTACTATTAGCAACAAATTTGTATAGAAGCAAAAGAATCTTATCAATAATTATTCCTGATGTGGTTATTTCTATTATTATCCCAGATGAATTCAAATTTGGAACAATCACTCTCAGAAGAATTTATGCCCAGATGACTTGCGCCCCACGCTGGTCAGCGACATTTGTTATGTTATTTACAAACTCTCAAATTTTGGGTTGGGTTCTGTCGAAAAATTCCATAAATTGCTTTGATTTTGTACAATATATCACAAAATTTGCTTACGTTTTATTTAGCGTAAAAATACCATAGGTCGATTTTCCCAGTTTTTTCCTACTTCGGTAATTGAAGAATCCACTCTAGTACAAATAAAGATGGAGGTGGCATGTTTTGATCTAAATCACCGCATGGCTAATAGAGAACTTAGTGTCAATTTCGCGAACACGCTCTTACTCCTAAATATCTAGACAGACTTCTCTTCTACAAAGAGCATTGAACTACCATGTACTATTTGGTCAAAATAAGTTGAACTGTAATATCCGCAGTGATAGGGAAGCTTGTGAACCCAATGTTTTATTTTTCACTTTGGAATTCATATTGACAACACCGACACCAAATTCTTACGAAGCGAACAGCTTGAATAATCTGATTAAATGACCTTCGTGATGGGGTGAAAATCTACTACGCACTCATGACTGGTTGGTTGGTTTAGGTACAAATGAACAGGCCAGGTTGAGTGTCCCAACACTGCAGCCATCGGCTTATTGTATTGTCCTGCCCATTTGGTACTGAGTGAAGAGATTAAAGAGCCTCTTCACCATATCTGGTGAGGAAGCATAAAGGGTCTTCTGGCCCTATCTGTTTATATCTCCACCAGGGCAGAGCCTCACATTCGAATATTACATGGGTGGCTGTTTCATACTACTCGTCACAAAATCTGCATATAGGAGCCCCTTGTAAGATCCACATTCTGTGAAGGTGTTTTCTCATGCTACAATGTCCAGTTATAAAACTGATTGATTTATTTCCTGTTTAGTTTCAGGATTTCTTCAGTAGGTTTTGGTAAAGGTTGTTTTACTATTAGCTTACTCTGTTTAAGCCAGTTATAAAACTGATCACGATTTATTTCCTCTTTAGTTTCAGGATTTCTTCAGTAGGTTTTGGTAAAGGTTGTTTTACTATTAGCTTACTCTGTTTAAGCCAGTTATAAAACTGATTACGATTTATTTCCTCTTTAGTTTCAGGATTTGTTCAGTAGGTTTTGGTAAAGGTTGTTTTACTATTAGCTTACTCTGTTTAAGCTTCGGAAGTATCTGCCAATATGTGAGGTGTTGTTTCTGCACCCAGTGGTTAATTGCAGTTCTTACCAAAGTTTTGGTTATACCAATTACCGGATCGGGGCCGGTGTATCTGGTTGCCGATCCTTCTCGTGCAAAGGCGTCTGCTTTTTTGTTACCCTCAATACATTTCTGTCCTGGTACCCACCTAAGAGTTACTTTATTAGTGGCACTTAAATTTTGACTTTTTTTTTGGGCATTCCCATACAAGTTTGTATTTTACTTGACAACTGTTAAGCCCTTTTCTCGAGGTTTACGAGTATCTCTGTTCAAATAATGTGGTGTGTACTTCCAGAGAATGGCTAAAGTCACATCTGGGAGATTGACCATATATTCCAGCGCCGGTGGTTCTTCTTTCAGTTTTGGAACCATCTGTGTACCAAACTATTTCTTGTTTGGGTATGTTCCCACATTTTTCTTTCCAATCAATCTCGATATTGAAAGGTTTTCAAGGAATCTGATTGGCATCAAGTATCGCTTTCTGTAGTTAGTATGGGGTTTGTGATTATGCTGATGGTTGCCGCATGTCAATTTGGAAGTGGGTTCCAGCTTTTGTTTAGCTGTAGGCGATATGCTCCAGTTCTAGCCTCCGATTTTACGATGAGGTCAATAGGTGGGAGGTTAAGAATTGTCTTCATGGTTGCTGACGGTGCATTTTTCATTGCACCAGTTATACAGAAACATGCTAGGCTCTTGATTTTGGATAGCTTTCTTGGTTTATTTTAGGCCATCATACTAGTGCTTCATATGTTATCATGGGTGTCGCAACTAAAGTGTACAGCAAACGCGCGACTGGCGGTTTTAGTCCACATGTTTTCCCAATCGCTCTCTTTGGTGACATCATTGTCATCTTGCTTTTGAAAATTATTATATATAATTGTTCCAGGTTACCCTCGTATCCAAGATAACGCCGTGATATTTAGCCTCCTTGTCAAAGTTTGTTGGAAAAGTCTGGGGGCTTTAAGGAACCCTAGATTTCTTTTCCTCGTTAAAGGAATGAGTGCTGTTTTAGAGTGGTTTCTCCTCTTTACACCAATTCTTCAAAAGTTCCCAAAGCATCTTGCACGAGGTTGGATACCGTCATAGGGAATCCGACCCTGATTACTACGTTTACGTCCAATTTCCATAAGAGTTCGTCTACGACTAGATTCTACGGGAGCAGTGAGAGGACCCCACCCTGTGGACATCCTTTTGCTGCCTTTTCCTAAGGTGTATCATGGATGTGATCTTACAAAAAACAAGTATTGCAAAATACAAAATATTAGATACAAAACTGTAGAGATTTTTCCAACCACTTTAACAAAAAAAAAAGATTAATGTTTTTTATTAACAGGCAAAACCGTAATAGATTTAAGTGTTGTGAGTTATATCAAATAGACGAATCATATAGGCTGTCTTATTTAACCACTTACCTATACTATTATTCTGGAAAACCAATAGAGGACGCTGTAAATATAAAAATTGAAAATAATAGCTAATGTTTAATAGAGCGTGTAAAATTATGACTAAAATAAGATTTTTCAAAACTAAAAGGATTTAATGATTTATCAGAGTAGATCAAAATTTTTCCTAACTACCATTACCAAAAATATACACTGACGTTCCGATTACTCACATTTTACTCACAATTGCCCTTTACTCACAAAATTACTCACAGACTAGCGAAATTACTCACAAATTGGCAACCCTGTCTGAGAGTTAAAAAAAAACAGTGTCCTAGATTGACGCGGTCGCCTGTGAAGTACTCAACTACGCAACTTAATTTGATTGGTTAAATAATAGTGGTGTGTTGGTGTCGAGAAGCCACATTTAGCCGAAATTCGTTAGATGAATAATTTTAGATATAATATTTTAAAGCAACAATAGCCGAAATAGGTCTACTAGTATATTCTTGGATTATTCTAGAAGGTATACGATGAAGTAGGAGATATGCATATCTAGACAAGTAGAAATGAATTGAATTATATTTTTAGTTAACACATGAAACTAATATTTATATATGATGATTATTTCTGGTTAAATTGAATCAAATTTAACCAATATCTTTATGCTGAATACATTCCTGCTTCCGTTATGAAAAGTAACTTTCCTGTTGCACAGATATGCAAAATTTAATTGTAGAAAATTACAGTTCGTCACAACATCGAATATACAATATAGCAGGGTAAAATAATTCGCTATTTCATGTTGATAACTTTCTCTATTTGCTATTCGTGAGATTTATTTTCTGATAAAACGAACTGTCGGGTGTATTTCGTACATGAAAATTGAAATTATTCAAATTATGCAGAAACGATATTACTTCCGGTTTGTATTATTATAGTCTGACCAAATCAAATCAAAATCTAAAATAGACGAAAAACAAAAACAAAACAAAAAAAATCAATTCCTAATCAACTTTTTTCCACTCAATACTTGTTTCTTTTATTTTTTTAGTCCTAACTTAAAAAAAATAGAATATGTTGCGGTTTTTAAGAGAATAAAATATTCTTTATCTATTGTTGTTTATTTTTCTTTACATTTCCATTAACAAAAAACAAAACGAAAAAAATTCCTTATCTAATTTGACATTTTTTTTACTTGATAATTTTCTTTTTTCTTCCAAATATTCACTCATAACAAAAATTAGATTCTGTTATGGGTTTAACTTACAACTTATAAATAGTTTCTTTTCTGTCCCATGTACTATTTTTATTGAGTGGGTGACTCTGAAACCCATGTACATCTGTATATTTAGATGGATTACGACTAAATATTCCAACACTGGTTTATATGATCAATTTGACGTTTAGTATTCGATAAGACATTAGTAATGATTGATGAGTTTCGAACTTATGTACTAATAGTTACTTAAATAATTAAATTTACAAATTTATAACAAATGTAATAAAAACATTTCTTAACAGAATATTAATTAAAATATTATTAGATTTTTTAAAACACTGAATATCGGGCTGAAATTTTGAAATTAACTGAAGGAAAAAATTGACCAATTAGTCTGCCAGAGCTTGATGGAGTCCTAGACTAGGGTCGGTAGATATTATTTCTTCTAAGTAACGAGTTATTTGAAATAATCGTCAATATATCAAAAATTAATAATAGTTTTTTTGCGAAATCCATTTAAATGAGATAATAATTTTTTTAGAGTGTGATATTTTGCATAGTTAAAGTTTATATACAGGAGAAGTGCAGAAATCTAAAATTAATATATAATATGTGTTACAAATCAATTGAAAATAAATAAAATTAAATATAACATTCTTTATTTATATCAAATATTAGACTATTTTTTATTAAAGTACGATAACCGAGTGGGCTTAAAATGACAAACTCTCGAACGTGGATTCGAATTTCCAGCCACATCAGTTTTTTTTTTATTTTCTTTAATTTCTTTTTTAAAAACAAGTTGTACTTTTCTTTATTGTAATAGGAAAACAGGAAAAATAGTAAAAACAGAAAAAGTAAGAAAAATAGGAAAAACAGAAAAAGTTGGAAAAAATAGGAAATGAGAAAAAATATGGAAAAGAGGTAAAAAATAGGAAATAATAGGAAAAAGAGAAACAACAGGAAAACGGAACAAATAGAGAAAAATGGATAGAAATAGGAAAGAAAATAGGAAAAAATAGAGAAAAAAGAAAAAATCGGAAAACAGAAAAAGTAAAAAAAATAGGAAAAAATGGGCAAAAACAATAAAAAAATCGGCTGTGTCACCCCAGGACTTTCCCGGCTCGACCGTAAAGAATATGTTATTTATTATTATTATTTTAATTACAAAATTCTAAGCATTACCTACATTAATTTATGGACCACATTAAAAAGAGCGAGCCTGGTGGTGAATTAATATTTCAATGTTAGTAATGACATAATCTGCGCATGCGCACGTTATATATCATACTGCTACAATTAGGATCTCCTAAAATCATGTGTGAAAACTATTGGGAATTCGGGAAAAATTTTCATACAATAGTTGTAGGGAATTTTAAATATGTATTTTTCTCGCCATCTAGCGGCGAAACTATGAGGAATTCGATAAAAGTTAAACATAAAAGTTAAAGAAAATTTGATGCTTTACAACTTTGCACAAGAAAATTTTGCACTAAATACATTGTTTGTCCTCAAAATCAAGAAAAACTAGAGAAAACATACATACACATTTTTTACGCGGCCTCTAGTGGCGCAACTATTGGAGATTTTAGAAGAAGTTTGAGACAAAAGTTATAGAGAATTTTATGCTCTAAATCTTTGTACTACAAAATTTTGCACTAAAGTATATTGTTTGTCCTCAAAATCAAGAAAAACTAGAGAAAACCTACATGCACATTTTTACGCGCCCTCTAGTGGCGAAACTATTGGAAATTCTGGAAAAAGTTTAAAACAAAAGTTATAGAGAATGTCATTCTCTAAAACATTGTACTACAACATTTTGTACTAAAATGTATTGTTGGTCCTCAAAACCAAGAAAAACTATAGAAAACATACATGCACATTTTTTACGCGCCCTCTAGTGGCGCAACCATTGGAAATTTTGGAAAAGGCTTTAGACAAAAATTATAGGTAATTTTATGTTCTACAACTTTGTACTACAACATTTTGCACTAAAATGTATTGTTTAGTCCTTAAAATTTAAATAAAGCAAAAAATTGTTACATGTATATTTAACCAATGTCGGTCTTGAGGACCCTCCAGTGTACGAATTTAAACCAAAAACTAATGGTCGCATTCTAGGCACACACTAACCCTCCATACCAAATTTCAGCTTGATTGGTCAAACGGTTCGGCAGTTATCGTGGAAGATTACACACAGACACACAGACACACAGACACACAGACACACAGACAGACCATACGCTGGAAATGGTCTCAATCTTCTGGGGGGACCTCAAAATGGATATTTCCATCGATATCTCAAATTTTTTTTTTAGCTCGTTCACCTTACTTTCCCTTTGATGGGTCCGGGAAAGTAAAAGTAAAAAAATAGGGGAAGCAATAGCAATAAATTAAACAAATAGCGAAAAATAGGAAAATTCAAAAAAGACAAAAAAAGAAAAAAATAGGAAATAATTGCCAAAATTTGGAAAAAAATAGAAAAATTGGGGAGACGAGAAAAAAATATGAAAAAATAGAATAATAATAATAATAATAATGATAATAATAATAATACTACTATTCTTTATTTTCCATTAGACAATCAGTAATTGTATAGGATTCATCATTGTAACAAACACAAAAAAAATATATATAAATACAATATAGCAATAAAATTAAAAACAAAATTAAAACTAAAAACATTTAACATTTAAAAATTTGTCCACTGAGTAAAAAATATTATTCAATAAAAAAAAAAACAGGAAAAAATAGGAAAATATAAACAAAAATAAGAAATATGTGGAAAAATAGATAAAAAATTGGGAAAAAGGGAAAAGAACAGAGAAAAACAAGAAAAACGGGAAAACATAGGAAAGAATAGGAAACCATAGAGAAAAGTAGAAAAAAATGGAGAAAAATAGCAAAAACAAAGAATAATGGAAAAAATATAGAAGAATAGGAAAAAATAGGAAAATATAGGCAAAAAAAGGAAAAACGGGGAAAACATGAAAGAATAAAAAAAATAGAACAAATAAGAAAAAATCGTAAAAATAGGGAAAAATAGGAAAAAAGGGTAAACAATGGATAAAAACAGAAAAATAGTGAAATATAGACAAAAATAGGGAAAATGGAAAAAATAGAAAAAAAAAATGAAAAAATAGTAAATAATTTGAAAATAAAAAAAATGGCGAAAAATGGGTTCAAATGGAAAAATAGAACAAAAAATAGGAAAAAAACAAGAAAAAATGAAAAAGTAGGGCAAAATAGACGGGAAATAAATAATAAAATAGGGTAATATAGGCAAAAAAAAAGAAAATGGGGAAAAATTAATAAAAACAATAAAAGATATTAAAAAATAGGAAAAAATTGGAAAAAAAATTAAGAAAAAGATGAAAAAATAGGTATAGACCTAAACTTTAAATTTTAGTGAATTACGGTCGAATTTCGACCACTGGGCGACCACTAGTTATCCTAAATCTGCAAAAATATTTTGAAAATCTTGAATCGATTATTCATTGAAAATAATGGTCAATTTGTAAAAATCTTCTTAAATTTTGAAATTTATAAATAATATTTTAGCTGATTTTTAGAATCATTTAAAATTAAAAATATTTTGTCTTATCCTAAATCGGGGAAATTTTTCCGGTAAGTTTATTAAATCACGGATTTTTATAAACGCCCAATTTCCAAAATATTTATTTTTATTTCCCGGGGAAAAAGTGATTTTTAGCGTTTTCTCGAAGTTTTCATGTTGTCATAAATTCCCCAACTTCGAAGAAAATTTTCAAAATTTGGCAACGTATAATATTTGTCTAAATTTTTATTAATTTATTTTGCTTTAGAACTTAATATATGAGATTTTTGCAATTTATGAATCTTCTCTTATCACATTGCCGAATGTAGTTTTAATGTCGTAAAAAAATCTCCAGATTTAGGGATTTTTTTTTGTAAAATTGACAACTGCGCTTTTAAAATATTTTTATCGTGAATATTACCAGCCTCGGCTGGTAACTTCAAAAATTCCCCAGAATTTAAGATGATTTAGACAATTTGGCAACGTTGTTTCTAAAAACATTAAAATAATGGCTGATTTCAATTTTATTTTTAAATTGCAAAAATATCTACAAAAAAATCAACAGATTTAGGGATTTTTTTGGAAAATTGACAACTGGCTTTAAAAATATTCTATAGTTAGCCAAAATTCTTACTTTTATTTATAAATCGCTAAAATAACTACAAAAATATTTTAATCTAAAAATTAATATTTTTTTTTAAACGGTAGCCTAATTTTCGAAAATCTCTAAATATATACAAATAATTAGATTATTTTAAAAGTGGTTTTAACATCGCCTATTTATTTATTTTTTTTCTAATATTTTCTCATTTTTCCCTTATAATTTTTTGCGATTATATATGATTTTTTTGCCTTTTTTTGGGATTTCGTTACGTTTTTTTGCGATTTTTAACGATTTATTTTAATTTTTTTGAATTTTGTTTTTTTGTGATTATTTATGATTTTTTTTCCATTTTTTTGGGATTTCGTTACGATTTTTAGCGGTTTATTTCAAATTTTTTGAATTTTATCATTTTTTGTGGTTACAGTTGTTTCCGAGGTTTTTGGTCGTTATTTAGTTTTTTGCGACTTTTTGCGATATTTTTCGATTTTCTCATTTTTTTTCTCATTTTCGGATTCTTGTTTTTTTCTGTTTTTTTTTTAATTGTTTTTCAATTTTTCCTTATTTGTTCTCATTGTTCTGCTTTTTTCTACTTATTTTCTACTTTTTCATCATTTTCTCTTATTTCTCTGATTTTTTTTGATTATTCGCGATTTTTTATCATTTTTTGGGATTTTTTTTGAGGATTTTTAGCAATTTTGCCATTGTTTTTTGTGATATTTTCGATTTCTCGCGTTTTTTTGTCACTTTTCGTTTTTTTTTGCAATTTCTAGCGTTTTTTTCGATTTTGTTACAATTCTTTAGATTTTTTCGGTTTTTCCTTATTTTACAATTTTATTTTTTATTTTTTCCCAATATTTTTTGATTTTTTTTCAAATATGTACAAATAATAAGATTTTTTTCTTATTTTAAAAGTGGTTTTCAGCATCGTTTATGTATATTTCATACCGTCAAAAAGTCCCCAGAATTCAAGAAAATATAGAAAATTTGGCAATGTTGCTTCAAAAATATTAAAATAAATAAAGTCCGCTAAAACAATTCAATTTTTTTATAAATCGTAAAAATAACTATAAAAAAACCCAAAAATGGTAAAATATAAAATCCGGAGATGTCAAATTTATCTAAAGCGAATATTTGTGAAAATTTATTTTTTTTTCGAATTTGCCATTGAAAACGAAGAGGTTTGTATTTTATAAATTAATTATTGCTGTAAGTTTCTTAAATCAAGGGAAATTACGCAAAAATAAATTTATTATTTTATAGTGACTTTTTTCTGATTTTTTAAATTTTTTTCTCATTTTTCTGATTTTTTTTCTATTTATTTCTCTTTTTTTTCTATTTGATTATTTAAATTACAATTTTTTGCCACTTTTTTGGGATTTAGTTGCGATTTTTTATGGTTTATTTCATTTAATTTTAATTTTATCATTTTTTTATGGTTACTATTGTTTTCAAGTTTTTTGGTTATTAATTGGTTTTTTTTGCGATTTTTTTGTGATATTTTTCGCTTTTTCTCACTTTTTTTCTCATTTTCGAATTTTTTGTCGATATGTTTTTTTTTTTTATTTCTATTACATTTTTTTTAATCTTCTGATTTTTGTGATTACTCGTGATTTTTTGTCTTCTTTTTGGGATTTTGTTGCGGTTTATTTTTGCAATTTTTTGCCATTGTTTTCTTGTGTTATTTTGCTGCTTTTTTCGTTTTTATTTGAGATTTTTAGCGTTTTTTTCTGCTTTTTTACAAATTTTTTTTTTCGTTTTTCCGTAATTTACAATTTTATTTTTCATCTTTTACCAATAATTTCTGATTTTGTCTCAACTTATTCCAAAGTGTTTTGTTTTTTTCTTCCGATTGTTTCTCAATTTTTCGTTTCAGGGAAATTACGCAAAAATAAATCCATTATTTTATAGTGACCTTTATCTGATTTTTTCTCATTTTTTCTCATTTTTCTGATTTTTTTACTTTTTATTTCTCTTTTTTTTATTATTCGATTATTTAATTTACAATTTTTTGCAATTTTTTCTAATTTAGTTGCGATTTTTAATGGTATATTTCATTTATTTTTAATTTTATCATTTTTTATGATTACAGTTGTTTCCAAGTTTTTTGGTTGTTAATTGGTTTTTTTTTTGCGATTTTTGGTTATATTTTTCGCTTTTTCTCACTCTTTTATCATTTTCGGATTTTTTGCCTATCTGTTTTTTTTTTTAATTCTTTTGGATCTTTCCATTTTTTTCTCATTTTTTCGTCATTTTTTCTCATTGTTATTTTTTTCTATTTCTTTTTTTATTTTTTTTTATTCCTCCTGTGATTACTCGTGATTTTTTGTCTTCTTTTTGAGATTTTGTTGCGGTTTCTTTTTGCTATTGTTTTGGGAAAATTTTCGCATTCTTGTGTTATTTTACTACTCTTTTCGTTTTTATTTGCGATTTTTAGCTGCTTTTTTAAACTTTTTTTATATCTTCGTTTTTTTCCGTATTTTACAATTTTATTTTTAATTTTTACCAATAATTTCTGATTTTCTCTCAATTTATTCGTCTCATTTTTTCGTTTCTTCTAATTTTTCTGTTTTTTTTTTCATTTTTATGATTATTCGTTTTTTTTCTGCTTTTTTTTGTTTGTTTAATTTTTCTAATCATTCCATATATTTTTCTCATTCTTCTGTTTTTTAATTCTAATTCTTTCAAAAGAAAAAAAAACAGATAACAAAAGTTATCTATTTTTTTTATTCCTCTGATTTTTTCGATTTTTTCGATTTTTCGGTTTTTGCGTTTTTTTTTCCTCATATTTTCTGTAATTGGATTTTTCCTGTTGTTTTTTTTGATTTTTTTAAATTAATTCAGGTTTTTTCCCATTTTTTATAATTTTAATTATTCTAGTTTTTTCGATTTTTGTCGATTTCTTTCGATATCATTTTATATCGTTTAGTGTATAATATAGGTTTAATAAGCATTTGAAAACAGCTTCTCAGGATGAACATAAAAATATAAAAAATGTAAAAAAATACAGAGTGTTCCATTTAAAATAATATAACTATGTCGCAGATCATTGAGGTAACCTGTATAAATCAAAATAATTTAAAATTGGACCAGCAATAAACATTTTTTACACAATCTTACCGTTTTCCATATAAAGACCAATGCGACGCGAATATAGTGGGCCACCATGTATATTTTATTACAGGAATTTAAATATATGTTAACAAAATATAATTATTTTTAAATATTTTTTAACTATACGGGTTGGTATATTTATATCGATATTTGAAGCTCAAAAGTAATCTGTTCTTTCCATACAAATGAGACATCCGGTATACTAGCACTAACTGTTTTTTATTAGATTGGGTTTATTTATTTTTTTTTATATTTTTTTGTGGTTTCAGCTCAGAAATATTAAACAGTATTAATTTTAACACTCAGTAGACTAAACCAGTCTTATAAAATTTTCATTAACCGAGGGTCAATTTCTGAACATTCTGTGCGGGGTTATTTTTACACGTGATTATTACGTTATTTGTATGAAATTTTTTAACCTACAAATTAGATACTGAATATTTTTTGTAAAACCGTTTTTAGTAACATTTTGATCCCACGCAAATTTTTTTAGCGACACTTAGATCGGATGACATCCAAAAAATTTTTCCAAGTGCCATGTATAATTTCTCTTGTCATCAAATATATTTATAATAAATGTCTGGAAAATTAAAGAATTATTGTATTAAAAAAAAATGCGATTGATTAAAGACTGTTCAATTTACTTTCAGAACTAGTTTTCGGAATTCGGAGATCTTTTCATTGTAAAGAGGAAAATTAAAAAGTTAAACCTCTACGCAGGTCGAGCAGGTAGGGCCTAAATCGATTATTAAAAATATTAATTTCATAGCCGTCAATAGCCGTCTGTCATGATCATCATTTTTGTTTTAAGATTTAATATGTTCTCTTCGGAGGCCGACAAAAAAATTCGATTTCGATTCTGGTAATACGATCAGACGACGAGACGCGGTCAATCAGACAATTCGGTCTTCTTTGGTTTATTGCTAAAAAAAAAAAAATGTGCTTAACATGTTAATCTATTAAGAGGAATTTAATAAAAATATAAGTTCCTAATACTATAAATTACTAATAAAAAAATATTCAAAATATGGTATTGTGAATTATTTTGTCTTTTGAACAGGATTGTCTTCAGAAGCATTTGTAATCAAAATTTTAAAATAATAATATTTTTTCTTTATTTATGAAAAAAGGGAATTGTTATGTAGACGATTTTAAATGAATAATTTAACTCCAGGCATAATTTTGTCTAGGGAGTAAAATTTTGAAAAATACAATTTGGCATTAGTTGAATTTTGAGTCAATTTAAATAAAACATCAATAAGTTTGATTGTAATAATTTTGAAAAATTTAAAAACAAAACTGAGTTTTATGAAATTCAAAAATTTCGAAAATATAATAAAAAATTCCAAAATTTAAAAAAAAAAATGAAAATGTCTTGAAATTTTCGACAATTTCAAAAGAAAATTTCAAAAATATATCAAAAATTTCTAAAAATTCGAAATTTTGCAATTTTTTCGAAAATTTCTAAAAGTAAAAATATCAAAATATTCAAAAATTTCTAAAATATATTAAAAATTTAAAAAAACATAAAATTATTCGTCTAATTAAAAATCTCTCAGAGATTTTAAGAATTTTAAACATTTCAAAACTGTCAAAAGTTTCAAAAATTATAAACATTATTCGAAAATTTCAATAATATATAAAAAATTTGAAATTTTTCAATTTTTTATCGAAAATATCAAGAATTAATGTAAAAATATTCAAAAATTTCGAAAATACAACGAAAATTTCAAGAAACATAAAATTATTTGATTAATTAAAAGTCTAAAAAAATTCAAGAATTTTTAACATTTTAAAAATGTAAAAGTTATAAAAACATTAAAAAAGTATATCGAAAATTTCAAAAATTTATGAAAAATTTCGAAAAATTTGAAAATTTACAATTTTTTTAGAATATTTCAAAAAGTAAAAATGTCAAAATATTCAAAAATAAATCGAAAATTTCAAAAAACCTAAAATTATTCGTCCACCAACTTAAAAATATTATAAAACTTTCAAAAGTAAAAATGTTAAAATATTCAAAAATTTCGAAAATACAACGAAAATTTCAAAAAACATAAAATTATTTAATTAATTAAGTCTTTAAAAAATTCAAACATTTTAAACATTTTAAAAATGTAAAAAAAAATATACGAAAAATTTCGTAAAATTTGAAAATTTACAATTTTTTTCTAGTATTTCAAAAAGTAAGAATGTCAAAATATTCAAAAATATATCGAAAATTTCAAAAATATATCAAAAATATCGAAAAATTCGAAATTTTGATTTTTTTTTGAAAATCTCAAAAAGTAAAAATATCAAAATATTCAAAAATTTCTAAAATGTATTAAAATTTTAAAAAAACATGAAATTTCTAATTAGAAAAAATTTCAGAGATTTCAAGAATTTTAAACATTTCAAAAATGTTAAAAGTTTCAAAAAACAATAAAATTTATTCGAAAATTTTACAAATATATGAAAAATTAGAAATTTTTGCAATTTTTTCGAAAATTTCAGGAACTATAAATGTCAAAATATTCAAAAATTTCGAAAATACAACGAAAATTTCAAGAAACATAAAATTATTTAATTAATTAAAAGTCTTTGAAAAAAATCAAACAATTTTTTTCTGGTATTTCAAAAAGTAAGAATGTCAAAATATTCAAAAATATATCGAAAATTTCAAAAATATATCGAAAATATCGAAAAATTCGAAATTTTGCAAATTTTTTCGAAAATTTCAAAAAGTAAAAATATCAAAATATTCAAAAATTTCTAAAATATATCAAAAATTTCAAAAAACATTAAATTATTCGTCTAATTAAAAATATTTTAGAGATTTCAAGAATTTTAAACATTTCAAAACTGTCAAAAGTTTCAAAATGCATATAAATGTCAAAATATTCAAAAATTTCGCATATGCAACGAAAATTTTCGAGAAACATAAAATTAGTTAATTAATTAAGTCTTTAAAAAAATTCAAAAATTTAAAAAAATTGAAAAATGTAAAAGTTTCAAAAGACATTAAAAAAGTATATTTCAAAAATATATGAAAAATTTCGAAAAATTGAAAATTTACAATTTTTTTCGAATATTTCAAAAAGTAAAAATGTCAAAATATTCAAAAATTTCTAAAATATATCAAAAATTTCAAAAAACATTAAATTATTCGTCTAATTAAAAATATTTTAGAGATTTCAAGAATTTTAAACATTTCAAAACTGTCAAAAGTTTCAAAATGCATATAAATGTCAAAATATTCAAAAATTTCGCATATGCAACTAAATTTTCGAGAAACATAAAATTAGATAATTAATTAAGTCTTTCAAAAAATTCAAAAATTTTAAAAAATTGAAAAATGTAAAAGTTTCAAAAGACATTAAAAAAGTATATTTCAAAAATATATGAAAAATTTCGAAAAATTGAAAATTTACAATTTTTTTCGAATATTTCAAAAAGTAAAAATGTCAAAATATTCAAAAATTTCTAAAATACATCGAAAATTTCTAAAATACATCGAAAATTTCAAAAAACTTAAATTGTTTTGATTAATTAAAAATCTTTTAAAAATTTCATGAATTTTAAACATTTCAAAATAGTCTAAAGTTTCAAAAAACATTAAAAAAGTATTCGAAAATTTCATACATATATCAAAAATTTGAAATTTTTAGCAATTTTTTCGAAAATTTCAAAAAGAAGAAATGTCAAATTATTAAAAAATTACTAAAATACATCAAATATTTCAAGGAACATAAAATTATTCGCTTAATTAAAAATTTTTCAAAAATTTCAAGAATTTTAACCATTTCAAAAAAGTAAAAAGTATAAAAAACAGAGAGAGAATTTCAAAAATTTCGAAAAGTGGGAATGTCAAAATATACAAAAAATTTTAAAATATATCGAAAATTTCAAAAAACAAAACTATTGGTCTAATTTAAATATTTCAAGAATTTTAAACATTACAAAAATGTCAAAAGTTTCAAATAACTTTAAAAAAGTATTAGAAAATTTAAAAAAATATCAAAAATTTCGAAAAATATGAAATTTTGCAATTTCTTTCGAAAATTTCAAAAACTAAAAATGAGAAAATATTCAAAAATTTCTAAAATATATTGAAAATTTCAAGAAACAAAATTATTCGATTAATTAAAAATATTAAAAAAATTCAATAATTTTAAACATTTCCAACTTATCAAAAGTTAAATATATCAAAAATTTCGAAAAATTAGATATATTGGATTTCCTTTTGAAAATAGTAAGTAAAAATGTCAAAATATGGAAAAATAGGGAAAAATAAAGAACATAGTAAAAACTAATGAAAAACAAGAAAATATAAAAAGAAATAGAAAGAAAATAGGGAAAAATATGCAAACAAATATAGAAAAGTTAAGAAAAATTGTGAAAAATGGGAAAAAATATGGAAAAATAGAGATAATAGGAACAAATGGGGCAAAATAATGAAAAATGGGGAAAATAACGAAAAATATAGAAAATATGGAAATTTGGGAAAAAATAGAAAAAAAATAGGAAATTTAGGCAAAATATGAAAAAATTATGGAAAAATCGGCCAAATAAAAAAAAATAGGCAAAAATACGGAATACGGAAGGAAAATTAGAGAATAAATAGGGAAAAATGGGAAAAATAGTTAAAAATAGGTAGGGAAAACAAGGAAACATGAGAATAAATGAGGAAAATAGGACAAAATAGGGAAAATAATAAACATAAGCACTGAAAATCAAGGAAAAATAATGAAAATAGAAAAACTAATGAAAAACAGGAAAAATATAAAGATATAGAAAAAAAATGGAAAAATCGGAAAAATAAAGCAAATACTCATAAATAGGTTAAAATATGGAAAAAAGTAGGAAAACTAATGAGAAACGGGAAAAAATAGAAAGATATAAAATAAATAGGAAAAATAAAGTAAATACTGATAAATAGGTTAAAATACGGAAAAAAGTAGGAAAACTAATGGAAAAAAGGAAAAAATAGACAGATATAGAAAAAATAGGAAAAATCGGAAAAATAAAGCAAATAGTGAAAAATAGGGGAAAATATGGAAAAAATAGGTAAACTAATGGAAAACCGGAAAAAATATAAAGATATAAAAATATATAAAAATCGGAAAAATAAAGCAAATAGTGAAAAATAGGGGAAAATATGGAAAAAATTCAGAAAAATACGGAAAAATGAGTACAAATAAGAAAAAAGAAGAAAAATACGAACAAATAAGAAAAAACAAGATAAAATAAAGAAAATAGGAAAAAATAATGGAAAACCAGAAAAAATAGAACGTTATATAATAAATAGGAACAATATTGAAAATAATGAAAAATAGGCGAAAATATGGAAAAAAACGGAGAAAAATAGGGAAAAGTAGGAACAAGGAAATATATTACAAATAAGGAAAAGTAGGGAAATATGGTAATAATAGTGAGAAATAAGGACAAAAGGAAAAATAGGGAAAAATACGGAAAAATATGGAAAAATTGGGAAAAATAAGAAAAATAGGAAAAAATCGGTTGTGTCGCCCTAAAACTTTCCCGACGACTATCCACGAATACTTTTTCAGATATTTAATGCTGAAGTTTCAAATTTTGACATTTTTTTATTCTTGACAGGTGACAGTTGGAGAAATAATTTTGACTGTTCTGAATAGAGTTTTTCAAGGGCTTTCAAATGACATATTGCATGCCCAATTGCGTGACATATTGCATCTGTCATTTTTTGATAGTGGTACTTCCGTTTGACAGTTGACAGATGTCGTACAATACTAATGAGTTCTTCCGACGGGTAACCCAAACCCCTGTATCAAATTTCAGCACAATCGGATTAAACGTGTGGCCTCTATCGTGGAAGAATACACACAAACACATACACACACAAACAGACAGACAGACAGACTTCAATCTGGAAATGATCTAAATCGTCTTAGGGGACCCGAAAATGGATATTTCTGTTTTTATCCCAAATTTTTTTTATAGCTCGTTCACAATACTTTCCCTTCTAGGAGGTGGGTCGAGAAAGTAAAAAAATTGGAGAAATAGGGAAATTAGAGAATAAATAGGGAAACATATGAAAAAAAATTGAAAAATAAAATAGGGAAATTAGAGAATAAATAGGGAAATATATGAAAAAAATTGAAAAATAGAGAAAATGGTGAAAACTGGGGAAAAATGGGAAATGGGGAAAATAGAATGAAACAGGAAAAGTGGATGAAAACAGGTAAAAAAATAGGGGAAAAATAGGAAAAAATGGTGAAAAACGGAAAAAACCATGGAAAAAGTTGTATCTAGGATACGAGTTTGGTATTGAAATTTGGTGCTTTTATTTAAAATTTTATTTACAAAAGGTTTGAAGGTAAGTACTTTTTTATTATTATTCTTATTATTAAATTTTTTTTTGAATTTTCTTCTATATAAAAAAATTCAAAGAAAAAGAAGGTTTATTATATTATTTCAACAACTTTTACATTACAGTATGTTCTAGATATAATAAGATAAAAACTAATAGGTTCGTGTTTTAAGGATATTCGTCCACCCTCTTTGCAAAAGATCTGACACGTACTTTGAGTTATGACTGGTTACTGGTATTAAGTAGTTTTCGTAATTCTTGTTGGCGCTGTATAATTTTTTTTGCATAAAACATAACAAAAACGAAACAAAAAAGGGTTCTCGCATACTTAAATGTGATATTTTAATTAAATCCCAACCCGAATATTTCTATTTTGATTCCGGCCAGCTACCTTATAGTAAAAGAGCCAGACAAGACCAGAATAAATTTATGAAAATGTAAATTATTATTATTATTATTATTTTTTTTTGTTTTTGTCAAAAGTTAAACTATTTTTTACTTTCCCGACCCACCTCCGAGAAGGGAAAGTATTGTGAACGAGCTAAAAAATGTTTTCGAGGTAAAGATGGAAATATCCATTTTGAGGTCACCTGAGATGAGTAAGACCATTTCCAGATGAAAGTCTGTCTGTCTGTCTGTGTGTATTATTCCACGATAGAGGCGACACGTTAAATCCGATTGAGCTGAAATTTTTTATATGGGTTTGGGTTACCCGTCGAAAGAACCCATTAGATTTTATACGACATCTGTCAAACGAAAGTTTGACTATCAAAAAAATACAGATGCAATATGTCACGGAATTTGACTTGCAATATGTCATTTGAAAGCCATTGAAAAACTCTATTCAGAACAGTCCAAATTATTTCTACAACTGTCACCTGTCAAAAAACAAAAAATGTCAAAATATGAAACTTTAACTTTGAATATCTGAAAAAGTAATCGTGGATACTCGTCGAGAAAGTTTTAGGGCGACACAATCGATTTTTTTGCTTAGATCAGATCAAAGTGACTCTAAAATTAGTAAAAAAAATCCAAATATGGTTCAGGAAAACAAAAATCAAAGCCAGTGAGAAAAAATTAACACTTGTAACGTTTGTACTAAAATATATCTGCCTATACTCTTACAGGTAACACAAAATTCTTGGAAATACATCTAGATCACCACATTAATTGGAAAAACCTAATTTTTAAGAAGAAAAAGTCAATCAATAAGTATTAATATTAAAAAAATAAAATAATACTTTATATTTCACAAGAAAAAGTAACCACTCTATTCTTTTTCTGTAACGAAGTTACTTTAATTTCCGTAATAATTCGTGCTTCATAGATGCCAAAATTCTCGATTTGCAGTTGCAGTGGCAGTTCTAGTTTCAGTTGCAGTGGTAGTCCCAAGTTCCAGTGGCAGTTAAAGTTGAAGTTCGAGTCGACAACCAGATCCAGTACCGGTTTACAGCGACCTTTAATGGCAGGTCAAGCTGAAGCCATGTTCATTTATAACCGGAAGATGGAACCGTTAGTCCGACCATGTCACGCCAGTCTGGAAGACGTGCCTATACCGTCAAACGTTTCAACGATTAGAGAACTGTGTTGCAGATCTCTTTTTTCTCGCCGTTGTTTATCTATAGTATCTATAAAAGTAATTATTTTTATTTAATTAAATTTATCTTTCAAATTTAACAGGTAATTAACCCAGTGGGGCGCAAGTAAAGATCGTCCTTCTGGCTGCCAAGGCATTGGTCGATACTATAACAACCCCTGGAGTTTGTTCTCCACTGATGCTGCCCTATGCAAGTGGCCTTCACACTTTAAACGGAAAGTGGCGGCCGAGTCAAGCCGAAACCTTGAATAAGGTGCCAAAAGGGGTGCATGTAATTTGAGGACCAAAATTCAGATTTAATATTTGGTACCTGAACAAGCATATGTAAACTGAGGACTAACCGTTTTTTGAAAAAATCGGTTATCTGAGAAGAAGCCGAAAAAACCGCTTAAAAAATGCTAAAATGCAAGACATCGAAAAATATTACAAACAATCGTAAAAAAATCATAATAATGAGAAGAAAAAAACGAGAAAAAATAAGAACAATCGAAAAAATCAGAAAAAATAAGAAAAAAACAATAACTTTGGAAAGAATTCAGAGAAAAATTACAAAATATTCGGAAAAAAAATGAAAAATAAAATTGATTAAGGTAAAAACGAAAACATTCAAAAAATTATAAAGAAGCCGAAAAAGCCGCTAAAAAAAGCTAAAATGCAAGAAATCGAAAAATATTTCAAATAATCGCAAAAAACGAAAAAACAGAAAAAAGAAAACAAAAATCGTCAGAATGAAAAGAAAAAAACGAGAGACAACCGCAAAAAAATCATAAAAATGAGAAGAATCGAAAAAATAGGAAAAAATAAGAAAAAAACTTTGGAAAGAATTCAGAGCAAAATCACAAAATATTCGGAAAAATATGAAATATAAAATTGTAAATTACGGAAAAAAACAAAAAATTTAAAAAAATTGTAAAGAAGCTGAAGAAACCGCTAAAAAACGCTGAAATGCAAGATATCGAAAAATATTACGAATAACTTCAAAAAAACGAAAAAAACAAAAAAAATCGTAAAAATGAAAAGAAAAAAACCGAAAAACAATCGCAAAAAAATCATAAAAAAGAGAAGAAAAAAATGAGAAAAATAAGAAGAATCGAAAAAATCGGAAAAAATAAGAAAAAACAAAAAACTTTGAAAATGATTGAGAGAAAAATCACAAAATATTCGGAAAAAAACTGAAAAATAAAATTGTAAATTACGGAAAAAACGAAAATATTTAAAAGATTGTAAAGAAGCCGAAGAAACTGCTAAAAAAAGGCTAAAATGCAGGACATCGAAAAATATTTCGAATAATCGCAAAAAAAAACTAAAAAACAGAAGAAAAAAATAAAAAATCGTAAAAATGAAAAGAAAAAAAACGATAAACAATCGCAAAAAAATCATAAAAAAAAGAAGAAAAAATAAGAAGAATCGAAAAAATCGGAAAAAATAAGAAAAAAAAACAAATAACTTTGGAAAGAATTGAGAGAAAAATCACAAAATATTTGGAAAAAAATGAAAAATAAAATTGTAAATTACGGAAAAACGAAAAAATTAAAAAAATTGTAAAGAAGCCGAAGAAACTGCTAAAAAAACGCTAAAATAACGAGAAACAATCGCAAAAAAATCATAAAAATGAGAAGAAAAAATAAGAAGAGTCGGAAAAAATAAGAAAAAAACAAATAACTTTGGAAAGAATAGAGAGAAAAATCACAAAATATTCAAAAAAAAATGAAAAATAAAATTGTAAATTACGAAAAAAACGAAAAAATTAAAAAAATTGTAAAGATGCCGAAGAAACTGCTAAAAAAAACGCTATAATGCAAGACGCCGAAAAATATTACAAATAATCGTGAAAATGAGCAGAAGAAAACGAAAACAATCGTAAAAAAATCATAAAAATGAAAAAAGAAAAACCAGAAAAAATAAGAAGCATCGAAAAAATAAGATTTATACTATTAAAATGTTATTATAATTCAAGAAATTTGAATTATTGTGAAATTTCGTAATTTTTACCTGCTTTTATTTGGTCCTCAGATTACATGTCATAGAGGGAGTTTACATACTCTAGCAAAAAGTCTGCTTGACGACGTAATTATTATTTGAATTATTTCTTTATGGTGACTCACTTCAAGTTCTTCTCTTCTGTCTACGATTCTATAATTTATTATTGGTTTTTGCTTTCTCAGTAATTTTTTATCTCTCTGATATCTTCATTATTTTTCGCACTTGCTATTATCACCTAATATTTGGCCTTCATCAAGTTTCTACTTTTTGATATTCCTCCAATCCTTATTGCTCTTCATTCTCCATTACATTCTTTATTCTTTAGTTCAAAGATAGAAAATGAAGTGAAGTAGTACAGTGGAAACAAAAAAAAATTTACAGGCATTCCATTTTTTTATATGAAACAGATGGTGAAATGCTTGAAGCAGTAGAAACCAGGACATAACAGCAGTAAAACCAGGACATGACAATCCTTCCAGGAAAATTCTTTCCCAGAAAATTCTTACCAGACAATCCTTCCCCACAACAATAATTTCCTGCTACAATTCTTCCTAACGATAATCCTTTCCCACAAAAATCCTTTCCCGCGATAATCCTTCCCCTTCTTGGGGATAATCCTTCCCAAAATAATCCTTTTCTAAGGGAATTGACTTACTATTACAAAGTAGCGAAGCAAAGCGAAGGTACTTATTCACTTTACAATGTCTGCCTATCCATCCGTCTGTCTGTTTGTCTGTCTGTCTGCCTGTCTGTCTGTCTGTCTGTCTGTCTGTCTGTCTGTCCATCTTAGCGATAACTCGAGAACGGAAATCTGTTTTCAGCAACCGATAACTGGTCACCTTCGGTCGCCTATTATTTTCAGTGACCTAAGTCCACTACAACTGTCTGTCTGTCCGTAGCTGAGCTACTTGGATACTGTATTTATTCTTTAATGAAATTATTCTAATAATATAATTCTTATTAACATTGGCAGGGAGTGCGACGAAAACGCCATCTGATGCTTGCATAAAATCTGGCTGGACAATTGTGAGAAGTATGTAAGTTGTGTATAAAAAATAAAAATTCATTATAAAAAAATCTCATTAGAATTTATAAACATATAAATAAAAAATATGATTATATTTTTGAAAGAAAAAATTCAGTAAAACGTGTTGTGATGAACAAAGTATAATATTTGCTATATTTTCAATCACAATAATTTACCATACTTTTTTTTAAAATAATTTTTAGGTGATGATGAATGTAATTATTTATTTAAACCGGATTTTAGTTTATTTAATCAAACCGGATTTTAGTCAATTACTCATCAAATATCATTTCAACCCCAAACTATGGACAAAGGGAAGCAACTTGTCTCGGCTGATCCCGTTATGTGAAAGAATTGAGACATAGTGGCAAAAGTTATTTATTCACGTCGAATAATTGTGGAATAAAACAAACATTGGTCTAAGTAAGTATGCTACAGAAGTAGGTTATTGTACATTAGTTTCTTTTCTCTAATTTCCAACTAGCTCTTGAAAATGTGTAAAATCTGCACTTGATATTTCTCCCTGTATTTTTGCAATTACAACACTACAGCTTTTATGATCCATTTTTATATTTAATTTTGACGTGTTTATTTGTGACAAGAGCCAGATTTCACGAAATTTTGACCACAACGAGCGCTGGGATCGTTTCAGCTGTCTCCACCATGCACCCTGCACCCAGCGAAGACCTGATTTTGTTTTTAAGTCCCTACTTGATAATCATTAGGAACTTTGGTTACAATTTTTCTTCAAAATATGGGTTAGATTATCTATAAACGTATCCCTGCAAAATTTTTGATAACTAATATGTAAATAATACTGAAACAAAAAGCTCATAGACTATTTTTGCCACGTTGTGTTTTCGTATCTGTGCGGGCGGGTTTTTGCTATTCTTTTTTTCAGGGCCAGCGCCGAGACTTGGCGAAAGAGGGATGAAAACGTGGCCGTGTGAGGGCCCAATGCCGGCCTGACTGTCAGAAAACGACGTTGAACGTTTCAACTACGGCTGAAGCCGACAATCACAGCTCTCTTCATATTTATAATTAATGATCTTTGTAACTGTACTGACTCTGCGACTATTTATTTCACTCGAAAGGTTTTTGCCGATGGGGTAAAAGTAAAATGGAAATTGAAAATTAACGTCTGGTGTTTTTAACATAATGTATATGAAACAATAAATGTATTAAAGAAAATGTATATAGAGATTTAATTTTTTAGATATCCTACAAGATAAATACTTTATTTTTTAATCTAACACATTATAAACCTTATAATACATACAGGGTGTTTCAGAGTGAAATGTACATACGTTAACTGAAGGTGTGAGACACTTTAATGATTTAAAATCACTGGTTAATAATGGGCCTCATTACCTAGATACAGAGTGTTTTATGGATTGAGCCTGAATTTTTATTTTTTCATAACTCAACAACCACTCGGTCTAAAAATATCACATTTGGCAGATAGACTTCCTTAGTTATAGCTAAAATATTGCCATAGAAACCATAATTAAAATCTAGGTCCGGGTTAACAAAATTTGATCATTTACTTTAGCCTCAAAAACAACCCCCTATATAACAATAAATGTAAATCTGATAAGATATTTGAAAAGAGAGAAAACAACTGATTTAGATTAAGGTATTTTAAAGTTTAAGCATCTCGTTTTAAAGGCCCTAATTTTTTGTTATGGCACTGCACATGCAGGAGCAGCAGTCATTACACGCAAAAACATAGCTCATCACTAAATTCTCACTTTTCGAACAGAAAAAATTCAAGCAGCGGCAATCCAAATCACTGCTCAACAATGGTTTTTCAATGTAGCTTCCATCTACTGTCCACCAAGGCATAGAATAGAAATAAATGAATATGAACAACTCTTTGACCATTTGGGAAGAAAATTCATTGTAGAAGGTAACTGGAACGCTAAAAATACAGACTCGGGCTCTAGATTAACAACACCCAAAGGAAGAAATTTACGACAAAGCATCACAAATAAAAACTGCATTCATTTATCAACCGGACAACCGACGTACTAGCCCTCCGATGCAAACAGACAACCAGATCTAATAGATTTCTTTGTTTTTAAAGGCATAGAACCCAACTGGGACCTCTCCTCAGACCACATCCCTATTATCGCTACTCTGAGTACACATATAATATATAAACCGCAGATCCCTAAGCTAACCTTTCCAAAAACAAACTGGTGTTTATTCTAAAGCTACATTCAAGAAAACATTAATCTAAATATAAAACTAAAAGAACCAGAAGATATCGAGAAAGCAGTGAACTACCTCATATGTTTAACTCAGAAGGCAGCTTATATAGCGACCCCAATTGACACCCCGATAAATCAAATACAAAATAATGTACCACTTTATACATGAGAATTAATAGCAGAGAAAAGAAGAGTACGGTGAAGATGGCAAAGGAGTAGGAATCCAGTAGAGAAGACGACATATAATAGACTTACAAGACAATTAAAAACTACTTTACAAGAAGCAAAAAATACTTCTTTTCAACTGTACCCCACCAGCTTATCGAAAGATAACCATTCCATATGGAGAGCCACAAAAAATCTTAAACGACCAACTATGTATCTTCCACCCATTAAAAATCAGAACAATGAATGGAGTAGAAGTGATCAAGATAAAGCTACAACTTTTGTAAATCATCTTTATCAAGTATCTGGCGAGCGGCAGCCATATAATAACCAAAACGCTATTGAGCACGATGAACAAATAAAAACATTCCCTTATAGTCCTTGTCCTATGACATTACCCATAAGACCAGTCTCTCCATCCGAGGTAAAGCGAGAAATAAATAGAAGTAATAGCCATAAAGCACATGGATTTGACTTAATTACTAACATGATTCTCAAACAACTACCAAGAAAGGCCATAGTTCTCTTAACAACAATCTACAATAGTATGCTACAATTAGTTCACTTTCCTCTAACATGGAAGTTTGCCCAAATATTGATGATATACAAACTAGGTAAACCAGCTAGTAGAGTCACATCATATAGACCAATAAGCTTGCTTCCAGCTATGTCCAAAATCTTCAAAAGGATACTGCTCAACAGAATCAAAGGGACACCGACATAGGCATAATTTTACCGCAACATCAATTCGGATTCTGACAATATCACTCAACAACGCAACAATGTCATAGAATCGTTAGTCAAATTCACAAAAGTCTACAGGAAAAAAAAATGTACGTTCTTGGATATTGAATAATTATTTGATAAAGTCTGGTATGATGGACTCCTTTACAAACTTAGAACAACCCTTCCAACACCTAATTATCTCCCACTAAAATCCTATCTCACAGATCGCTTTTTCCAAATCAAATACAACCTTGAATTATCATTTTATCATCAAATCAAATCTCGAGTTCCACAGGGGAGCGTCCTTGGTCCATTTCTTTACCAACTTTATACAGCTGATATTCCTACAACACAGCAAACAACTTACCTTCGCAGACGACACTGCTATTATAGCCATCCACGAAACTCCTCAGACAGCATCTCGGTATCTACAAACCCATCTAATTTTACTACAAGTCTGGTTGACGAATTGGCGAGTTAAAGTTAACCAAACAAAATCAACGCACATAACATTTACGAACAGAAGAGTAATCTGCCCAAACGTATCTATCAACAATACACAACTTCCAGTGAATAATGAAGTTAAATACCTAGGGCTCATACTAGACAGTAAACTTACCTGGAGATCACATATAACGGCCAAGAAAGTTCAAATAAATATGAAACTGAGATAGATGAATTGGTTAATTGGTAAAAGATCCCAACTTAGCACAGAAAATAAACTCTTACTGTATAGTATAATAAAACCAATTTGGACATATGGAATACAAGTTTATGGTTGTGCCATGAAATCAAACACTCAGATCATTCAAAAAATGCAGTCTAAAATCCTCAGAATGATATTCAACTCTCTTTGGTACATAAGCAATAAAACCCTACATGATGACTCAACCATACCTTATAAAGAAGAAGAAATACGTCAACTAACCATCAGATATCCTGAAAAACTAGAAGACCATCCTAATGAAGAAGCTGGACAACTAAATGTCCCACCCTTTGGAAGTCAGACGAAGGTTAAAGAAACAATGGCCAACAGATGTGTTAAATTAGCAATCACGTAGACACCAGTCAACTTTTAACGTTAATGTTGTTATACGTTAATGTATAACAGGAAGTACTATTACTGAATAATTTCTTCCTCCATGTAACTGTCTTGAATCCATTTACTACTTGTTAAGAATAGCAGATTGTAAATTTCAGTTTCAATAAAAAAAAAATTATTTTCTTAGGGTAAACTAAAATTTAGTACTTTTTCATTACTTTAAAATAATGTTTTACACGGCAGTAATTAGGTAAAATAATAATTTCTTCTAATTCATGAATACCCTGTATAATGAAAAGCAAAGATATTAAGAGAATATCCGTTTAACGTATATTAAATTATAAATTAATCTAAATCAGTTTTATTCGCTCTTTACGAATATCTTTTAAGATTTACAAATTTTTTATACAGGGTGTTGTTTCTGAGGCCGAAAGGAACGGTCAAATTTTGTTAAGTCGTCCTGGATTTCAATTATAGTTTCTATGGCAGTATTTTGGCTATATCTAAGGAAGTTTACCTGCTGAATTTTATATTTTTATACCGAGTGGTTGTTGAATTATGACCAAAAAAAAATCATCCAGAAAACACTCTAGGTATCTAGTTAACGCATGCACATTGCACTTTGAAACATCCTGTATATAAAAATAGCTGCAATACTTTCAACGATAAAAAACGTCAAGTAAACGTTTTTTGAATGTTCATATCAGAATATTTTTTTGGATAAAATCACAATGGGAACATTTTTAAAACGTTTTATTAGTAGATATGCTAGGCCACTCCTGACATAACTATAGGGAATTCAATGTCTTAGAGAGAGAGGTATTGGAAATTCAGCGTGTCAGAAAGAGACGCAGATAAAAATGGCGGCATGTGGCATACTTTAAATATTAAAATACACTTCCGTTTCCCGCGTTTAAATCAAAAAAATAGTAACGAAGATATAAGCTAGGGCCATTTTGGCTTTCGTACTGCGCATGTTTTTTCTTTACGTATTTTTTATACGTCATATTTAAAATACATTTCCGTTTCCCGCGTTTAAATCTGACCAATAGTAACAGAGATATAAGCTAATGCCCTTTTGACGTTTCTTCTACACAGAATTTTTTGACATGTAATTATTTTACGTTATATTTCAAATACAATGCCGTTTGACCCACCCAAATCGGTCCATTAATTACGGAGATATATTATATTGTGGATTAAAAATGGCTACAAAATGATGGCTAGTTGCGCCATCTGTTTGTTAGATACAGTACTACATCTTAGAGTTATGTAGAGTACTATAGTTTTAGTGCGCAGCCATTTTTCAGCCTAATATTTAAAGTATGCCACATGCCGCCATTTTTTCTGCGTCTCTTTCTGACACGCTGAATTTCCAATACCTCTCCCTCTAACACATTGAATTCCCTATAGTTGTGCCAGGAGTGGCCTAGCATATCTACTTTTATTTCAGTCGTTTTTACGTTGAAAAAAATTTTGTTTGGTTCCTCAGAGGTAGTTTTCAGAAAAAGTCAGAAAGTGACGGTTTTTAAGCCCACCGTTAGAAACGTTCAATAGTTTATTGAATAATTTTTATTTCATAAAAAAATATTCAAAAAAACACTCGCTGAATATTTTTATATAAAATACACATAAATTTATTTTTTTATACAGACACTAATCACCTATTTTACATTCCTAATCTTATTTCGAAAAATATTAAATTCATTAAAACGAATTTAACTTTATTAAAAAGATGATCACATTTGCTATGAATGCGATTTTTTTTTAAATTTTGGAACAAAAACTTTAGACATGAGTGAAAGAAGAGACTTAAACGATACAGATTTTTTTGTTTCTATTGCAGTCTCTCCCTTTTCTCAAATTTCCAATTATTTTTTAAAAATATTGAAGAAAATCTCACTAATAATATGTTTTTCTCTCTATTAAACGCCGTTAGGCTTATTTCAATATCTAGAATCGTTTTCATGTTATTTAAGTCAGAAGTGAATGGAAAATATTAAGCATTCAAATATTACTCTTATAAACAAATGTACTTTTTTTGTAAAACAATATTTTTAAAACTCCAATGTTTTATTATTTATAACTTTTTTGTTCTTAGATTTATTATTTATTCAAAAACAGCACCAGTTTTTGTTGTATCTCGTTTATAAAAAAATATAAAATAAAATCGTTTTTTTTTCGGGTAGATTTTGTAATTCTTTTCTTTTTGCGTTTCTTACAACTCTATCATCTTTTTTAAATTCAATATAGCTAAAATATTGAATTCCGAAGAATATTTTTCTTACATAATTTTAGCAGTTATATTCCAAATTATTTTTACAGAGTATTCTTTATAATCTTCCTCATTGCTTTTTCTCATATTGGCTGCCCAATCATCCAAAATTTTAGAAATTTTCCGAATGGTTGTAATATTGTCGAACTTGCAGTTTCTACTTTTATAGAACTGCTCAAACCTAACCAAATTGACTTTTTTGAATTTATTCTATTATGAGGTAAGCATTTATTTAATAAATTTTCAATATCGCATGATGATTGTTTTTACCAAATCTATTGTTAACCGCTAATTCCGTTTTTAAATTCTAAAAATCGATACTTGACAATTTTACGAGCTCACCGCCTGTTTTAACGTATTATGTGTTGCCTAGTTTCAAATGGTTATTTTAATACAATGCTTAGCGACAAATTTTTTACAGAAATCAAAACTTACATGTGAAAATCGACGGGAAATAATTGATTTCATTGTTTAGAAAATTTGCATGGAAAGTTTATAGTTTTGTTTATTTATGTATACTACATAAAACAATGATTTTTATCAAGTATGGTTTATTTTGCGCATGAAAAGCCGCAACCACCTATTTGCACAAAACCTTAGATATTCTATAGTTTATTTGAATTTTAACATTTCCGTCATCACTAAACGTTAGAAAAATCGGGTTATTTTAAAAATGTAATGTAAAAATAAATATACAGTAAAAGAAAAGTGGAAAATCATTTTAATAAAAAAAAATGTTAAAGAAAACGTTGCACAGTTTAGTTTGTTGATCTATTAAGAAAATGATCTTTGAAGCTAAATATCAAGGTATGAAATGCAAACTACATTATAGACAGGAAAAAGAGGTGGGCTTATAGGCTCCATTACTTTAGCCCCCCTCTAAAAATTATAAAAAAATAGATTCAAAACAATGCGCTCATTATGCGCTCTTATGCGCTAGTATTTATTTTTAATGCTCTTGTTTGTAAATGCCTTAATTATTTAAATAACGTTGGGGGGGGGGGTAAGTTAATGCTAGCCACCCCCTAATGAATGTTATTGAAATATTTTTGTTGCAAATTAATGCGCTCTTATGCGCAAGTATTTGTTTTTAATGCGCTTGTTTGTAAGTGCGTCAATTATTTAAAAAATGATGAAAGGGCTTAGTTAATGCTAGCCCCCTCCAGGAGTTTTTTTTTAATATTTTTTTTTCAAATCAATGCGCTTATTGCGCGCTCTTATGCTGCAGTATTTGTTTTTAATGCTGATTTTTATCAACAAGAGGTCCATAAGAGGACCTTAAAAAGAAAAAAAAAGTGGATATTTTTATCAATAAGAGGTCCATAATAGGGAGGAAGGACCTTAAAAATAAAAAAAACGGATTTTTTATCAACAAGATTGCCATATTATGGAGGAATGAGCTTAAAAGAAAAAAAATAGATTTTTTATCAACAAGAGGTCCATATTAGGGAGGAAGGATCTTTAAAAAAAATGGATTTTTTATCAACAAGAGGTCCATAATAGAAAGGAAGCACCTTAAAAAAAACGGATTTTTTATCAACAAGAGGTCCATATTAGGGAGGAAGGTCCATAAAAAGAAAACAATGGTGTTTTTATCAACAAGAGGTCCATAATAGGACCTTAAAAAGAAAAAAAATGGATTTTTTTATCAACAAGAGGTTTATAATAGAGAGGAAGAACCTAAAAAAAAAACGAAAGGGATTTTTAATCAACAAGAGGTCCATATTGGGGAGGAAGGACTTTAAAAAGAAAAAAAATGGATTTTTTATCAAAAATGGATTTTTTATCAACAAGAGGTCCATATTAGTTAGGAAGGGTCTTAAAAAGAAAGAAGAATGGATTTTTTATCAACAAGAGGCCCATATTAAGGAGGAAGGACCTTAAACAGAAAGGAAAATGGATTTTTTATCAAAGAGGTCATTTTAGGGAGGAAGGACCTTAAAAAGAAAGAAGAATGGATTTTTTATCAACACAAGATCCATATTAGGGAGGAAAGACCTAAAAAAATGGAGGAAGGACCTTAAAAAAATGGAATTTTTATCAACAGGAGGTCCCTATGAGGGACGAAGGACCTTAACAAGGAAAAAGATGGATTTTTTATCAGCAAGAAGTCCCTATTAGAGAAGAAGGTCCTTAAAAAGAAAAAAATGCATTTTTTATCAATAAGAGGTCCATATTAGGGAGGAAGGACCTTAATAAGAAAAAAATGGATTTTTTATCAAAAGGGGTCCATAATAGGACCTTAAAATGAAAAGAAATGGATTTTTTATCAGCAAGAGGTCTATATTATGGAGGAAGGACCTTAAAAAGAAAGAATGGATTTTTTATTAAGAAGAGATCCATATTATGGAGGAAGGGTCTTAAAAAGAAGGAAGAAGTGGTCCATATTAGGAAGAAAGGATCTTAAAGAGAAAGAAAAATGCATTTTTTATCAACATGAGGTCCATATTAGGGAGGAAGAACCTTAAAAAGAAAGAAGAATGGATTTTTTTTAAGAAGAGATCCATATTATGGAGGAAGGACCTTAGAAAGAAAGAAAAAAGGATATTTTATCAACAAGAGGTCCATATTAGTTAGGAAGGGCCTTAAAAAGAAAGAAGAATGTATTTTTTATCAAGAAGAGGTCCATATTAGGGAGGAACGACCTTAAGGAGAAAGAAAAATGCATTTTTTATCAAGAAGAGGTCCATATTATGGAGGAAAGACCTTAAAAAGAAAGAAGAATGGATTTTTTATCAACACAAGATCCATATTAGGGAGGAAAGACCTTAAAAAATGGAAGAAGGACCTTAAAAAAATGGAATTATTATCAACAGGAGGTCCCTATCAGGGACGAAAGACCTTAACAAGGAAAAAAAAGGATTTTTTATCAGCAAGAGGTCCCTATTAGAGAAGAAGGACCTTAAAAAGAAAAAAATGCACTTTCTATCAATAAGATGTCCATATTAGGGAGGAAGGATCTTAAAAAGAAAAGAAATGGATTTTTTATCAACAAATGGTCCCTATTAGAGAAGAAGGACCTTAATAAGAAAAAAATGGATTTTTGAACAAGTGGTTCATATTAGGGAGGAAGGATCTTAAAAAAATAAACAATGGATTTTAATGATTTAAATAATAATATTATTAACATTGTACATAACTATTATTTTTTTATATTCTTCGACACGTTAATGAATCACCCTATATACAGCACCCGTCTTCTAAGCGTGTAATAATAAAATTTGACTATAATTATAAAGTTTAATTTTCGATGGTAAAGATTAAAAGTATAATCATTACTGATATAAAAATAAAAACGTGAAACGAATTTACCACATCAAATTCAAAATGGTTTTCTAATCTTTTTTAAATTGTGCGCAGATCAAATAAAACATAATTTCTGATAATGGGCCGACTGTATAGTAGTCTAATTGGCTTTCCAAGGGATCAAAAAAGCATTATGAAAAGAAGTTTCTATAACTTTTCGGTGGAAATAATCAAAGCTGAATGTCTTGGAGGCTTTTGTAATTTTAGTCAGGTCTTTGGTTTTAAAAAGTTTAGTAACAAGAATCGTTCGTGAATTTGGTTCGAAAAAATGCAATTTTCATTTAAAAAATTATTTATTTAAATATCTAACCTAACTTATGTTTAACATTTAATCGAATAAAGGATGTATGGAACCAAAACTTGTGAATCCATCAAGACGAAATAATTTTGTGACCAAAACTGAATCTAAGTCAGAGCGATCTAATAAAGTTAGAAACTCCCCAACTTTAGATATTGTTCGAGATGTAATTACGAGACTGAAACGGAACTTGGGATCCTGTCTGACTACGGAATAGTCCTTCACTATACCGTTAGCTGAATATTGATTCACAAATTATTTCTTGAAACATCTTTACATCGAATTAGTTTATAATGTCCAGCAAAAAATCAACAAACAGCTTAATTTCTCATTAGTTTTAATAGACCATTATTACATATTCCATATAGGAATAAATTCTTAAAATAACTATATTTTTTTCGCAGCAATTAAACTTATTTACATATTCATAGGCAAATAAGATGTAATTACTTTCATTTTACAACAGTTAAAGCCATTTTTCTTTATAATTACAATACACTTATTATTAAGTTTTCATATTTAAATGAGTTGCAATATTTCAGAATCATTAAAGGTAGACAAATTTGCAAATTTGCATGTATAAACAATAAAATTATGATAAACCACACACGGTGGAAATTTACATACTTTTTCTGTTAATAACGATGTGATAAATTAGTCCGGATCCGGAAGACCGAATCTTTTATGATCATCTTGTAGCGCATCCAAGCAGAAAAAATTGGTTTTTTTTTTTAAATCGAAGGCTTAGAAAATCACTTTATTAGGATTTTCTCATGACTATAAAAAATATGTATCAGAAAGTGATATTGTAGGGTTAAAATTTTGAAATTTTAGTGCAACATAAAAAAAAATGTTAGACTAGAGAAACATAATTAATATTTACATAAACAGAAGAAAAATAGAGAATTTTAGTATTACAAGTGAATTAATTTATAATTCAAAGTGCGCCACGTACAAGTGTCAACACAATAGCATAAAAATCTAACCAATATTGTACGTCATGTTCTGAAAAAAAAGGTAATGAACAAGTTACAATCTATTATATAAATCGCCAATACACAAAATATAAATAAATTAATTATTTCCAGATTCAATTTTTGTAAGGGTGTTTATATTATAAGAGGGTTTAGAACAATGCCAACTGCGGCTATGGAAATTCTGCGGGGCTCCTTTTCCTACACATAGTAGTAGAAAAAGAGGCACTGGTAGCAATATACAGGCTGGGTATAAACGGTATAGGATGGGAACTTTCAAGGAAAGGATACCATTACATGATCGCAGAAAAACTAAGAGAAAATCCGGTACTAACTATGCCATCGGACAGTATACCTGTCAGCTATAATTTCGTGAAAACTTTTGATTGAGGTAAACATATCTGAGAGGGACGGCAAAAGTGAGGTCAGGACATAAGTCATACTTGTCACTTTGGGGAAAGAAAAAAGAACAACGAATGGCCTTTTACTAATGAGGTAAAAGGACACTCGTTGGTACTTACTAAGGGCTAATGGCTAATGAGCCCCCCTTATAATGCTTGTATAAATGTGATGTTGAGCGAGGATCTTAAAAATAAAAGAGTCCCTTAAAGCAATGAAAAGAGTGGAAATACAGTGCAAAACTAGTATTAGGCTACCATAAAAAACTAAATGCCCTGGCAGAATATAACAAGATACCTCTTGAATTGGTACCTGGGCATGAGGGTATAAAAGGAAATGGAGGCAAACCGCATGGCTGGTAAAGGAGCTGAAAAACCACGAATACTGGATAGAACTTCCCGGACTAATACCGTTCAAAGCCGTTGTAGAAGATCCTAAATAGACAGGAGCTCAAAACTGCTCAATGTGTCCTTATGACAGGACACTTGGGGTTCAGAAGACACCTAAACCTCATAGGAGTATCGAAAGATTTCCTATGTAGAAAATGTGAGGAAGAGGACGCAACTCCTCTTCATTTATTATGCTTTGCCGGGACCTAAAGAGGGAAATGGAATGGCACTTTTAGGTACAGTATCCTGAACTCAAAGAGATAGGGAAAGCTAATATCCGAACTATTCCGGACTTTGTCAAGAGTACTGGTCTAATATGAAAACTGGTGAGGTACAATAAGCCTAGCGCCTCACTGCAGGTGGGATATCCCACGACAGATTCAGCTAAAATAGAATATTTTTTGCAAATTCCTAGTCCCCTTAGGAAGGTACTATTTTTTTTTAGATTGTAAGTTTCGGGAAAAAGAACTTTCTCCGGTATTAGATCTGGCTACAGAGAGGTTAGTAGGTTTTTGGGTAATATCGAAAGAAGTTTTATTTAACAAAACATTTCTAGGAGTAAAGCATTGATGGTATCTGAAAAATATTTTGGGCATGAGTTCAATTTTACCAGTGTCTAAGTGGTATTGTTAACCGTCTACGACAATTGCTGAAGATTCCTCAATCTCCAGAAAAAATGTATGGTATTTATCAAGGATTTTATAATATAAGCCGTTTTCCTGATGCATTTGAGCTGTAGACTGCACTCATGTTAAAATTGAAGTCTAATTTTACTTCCAAAATAAATTTTGTTTTATTTTAGTCACCTGGGGGAGATGATGTAGACATTTATAGAAACAGTAAATGCTTCTTTTAGTTCAATGTGCAAGCTGTGTGTGATAGCAATATTAATTAATGGTGTAGTGGTTCGTTGGCATGGATCGAGTGCAGATGCAACAATTTTTAATAGACACCTACAGCATTATCACCAAAATTTCTCTCTTCCGGTTTTAGACAGTCCGTTTTTGGTCGAACAGTCAACAGTAGCGGCGTCAACTTTGAACAGCTTCCTGTATTATTTTTTTTTGCAACAAAAACACAACGAACTGAACGAAACGTCTTTTTTTTAAAGTTCTCTGCTACTAGGACTACTCAGTCTTCGAATGTGACCAATGTCATAGTTATCACATTTATCTGTTATAATACATCTTTAGCAATCTTCTATCAACATAAGACCGGCTCTACACATGGGAGCCAACATTGGCGCCAGTGTTGGCGCTATTGGTGGCGACATTCGGTTATTTGTTCATTATGGCGTCCACACAATTGGGGAAGGATTGGCGCGATTTCAGTTCGTTTCCATCATAGTCAGCTTAAACATGTCTGATGTAGAAATTGTTTATCATTGGGTTCCATTATACTGGTTTGGCTTGATACAGTTCTAAGAGTTCTAGTAATTTTTTATTATCCCATACTTCCTCAGACGACATTTTGTAAAATAACAAGTGTCATCGTCCGCACAATACACACGTTGACAACTGAAACAGCCTGGAGGTTCAACAAGCATGCGATTGGGCGGTCGGCAACACAAACGTTGGCGCTAATCCCTTTGATGTGTGTTGCAAAGACCGATAGTAGACGGAAATTGGTGCCAATATTGGGTCCAACGTTATTTTGACAGTACACAGGTTTTTCCAACCGTTATTGGCGCCAACGTTATCTCCCATGTGTGAAGTCGGTGTAAAGGAGGCGCCAGACGATGCTACCAACGTTTGATTCAAATGTTGGACAATTGACATGTCGAGTAACCTGCTACACGGCGGAACGAATATTTGAATCCAATACATTTGACCCAACGTTGGCTATTGTTTGTACCTTCCATATAACCTGACATATTTGACACATCACATACATATTTAAGTCAAAAAAAAACACACACCATCGAATGAATTCTATACCTTTCATTTATTAGTAAAATGTCCTCCCTTTCTGTACCACTCCCAAAAAAATTTTCCCCCGTTAATATTTAAGTGCGCACATGTTAATTAATTTAATTTAATTTTAATAATTCAAAGTATAATCTTTTAGTAAGTCTCTATTATAATAGTATCCTTTTTGTATCTCATTACAACATTTGTATTATAGACCTGGTGATGGTATTTGTATGCCGAAACTAGTTGACAATTTCCCTTCCAACTTAGGTGTATTAAATGTAATTGTAGTACTATTCGCTGCGTGCAACTTGACATGTGGCGACACCTGTAGGCTGAAATGTAAAACTTTGTCCCGTACAATCAAAATCAAATGCGAGGCATTTTAATATTTAAAAAAACGAATATAATATTAAGAACTGGTTTTGAGGAAATAACGCATTATATAAAATTCAAACAAACTGCCCTAAAGAACGTTGCAAAACTGGTATTTCATCACATATGCTCGGTGGAGCATTTGGGGGATTCGAACTGACGACCCTTTGCTTTCAAATCTGTGTCTTAAACCGCATAACCATCGAACCAACGCAAAAATATAGTCTTCAATATAATATAAATTACGTACCGATATATTGTCACGGCAAAAGGGGGGGTGGTTATATTAAATAGATGGTAGAGCAATAAATATATAATTAACAATAAAATATATAACAACAATAAGATCACAAACTAAACGCTCAAATAAATACCTAACTAATATATACAAATAAATATTCTTACCATACTAAATTAACACTACACTAACGAAGACTTTAAGGAGACATGTCACTAGGGTTGGTTATTCAAACTGTCGGCAGAGTGCCGACAGTCAAAAGTAAAGTCTAAAGACTTTTTCTCGACTCACCTCTCTTTATAACAATACCTGTTCTTATTTATATATAATGTTGTTATTCCGCGATTCATGTATTAGCCTTGTGCAGTTCTAACACGTTTCTACATTAACTAAACAAACGCGCTCAGTGAACTAATGAACCAATGAACTGCACAAGGCGAGATTTAAATATTTAATTGTAATATTTCTTTATTGGAATATTTTGGGAAAATATTCCCCGTGACAATATTAATAATAATTTTAATTTTTAGCGGTTAAACTAAGTCAAATTTTAAAATTATGGCTTCGTTACAATCCGGTTTATGTGTTCAGCAGTAAATTTTTCATTGTCATAGAATCACTCGAACAAAATTTTCATCCCAAGTAATAACAAAGCTCTTTCCTGAATCGGGCGTGGGAAGTCCCACCTGCACTGAGGCTCTAGGCCTATTGTACCCCGCCAGTTTTCATATCAGTTCAGTACTCTTGACAAAGTCAAGAATAGTCCTGAGCTTTCGCTATCTCTTCGGGTTCAGGATACTGTACCCCAAAGTGCCATTCCCTTTCCCTGTTCAGGTCCCGGAAATAGCATAATACATGAAGAGGAGTTTGGTCCCGGAAATAGCATAATACATGAAGACAAGTTTCGTCCTCTTCCTCACATTTCCTACATAGGGAATCTTCTGATACACCTATGAGGTTAAGGTGTCAGCTCACATACCTACGGTTCACTTTTTCTGTGTTCACATTTGTATGGACTTTGGAAGGTGTTGGTAGCATCGTCTGGCTTTAAGTTTAATGTATTTGAATGAAAACTTGTTTTTGAAAATTTGTTTTATTGGTAAATTATTAGTTATTAATCTAATCTTGAATAGTGATAAACCTAAAAAAAAATATTTTTCACGCCAAATCTCGATTGTTGAAAATCGATTCGATGAGTAGAATGGGTCAAATTTTATCTAAAAACAAGTCAGAAGCGTCTTCCCATTAGCAGGCACGTGACGACTTCTAAACACGCATTATCTCATAAACCATAAAAGATATGTCAAATCTGTTTTCAAATATTGATTCAGCGTTAAATTTCACGGAATACTATTTTTTAAACCGGTAGTATCACTTCCGGTTCTGGTTTGTAAAACCAGTTTTAAAACCTGAAGTCTCAAAATCTATTTGGGAGCTATTCAAGGTATGCTGAGTTTACTACCGTTGATCGTTTTTCTCTATCTCTTTTCATTTTTGAGTTATAAATGCTGATCGACAGACAGACGGACAGACAGACATAGAGCCGTATTATAAAATTTCTCTACACTCTAGGGTTTAGAAGTCTAAAATAGACAGACGTCATTGAAATAGTTAGAGCAACAGTAAATTTTATACTAAAATAAATGTTAAACATGCATCGTTGTGTTCCATTTTTTTTCTGTTAGAATTATTTCTGACAGCAAGTTCCCTAACATCCCCTTATGGATTCATCGACTATATTATAGGTGCCTCAGTTGGGTAATATATCCTTAAACGTCACTATAACGCGTTTAAGCTGAATTATTCTGATTGGCTACAGCTCATTGATGTCTCTTAAGTTGTAGGTCTTTCGTAATGGATAAATTTCATCGGAATATTATCCAGAATTTACAAACTAATTTCTATTTATCATCCGAAGAAAGTCTCTTATGACTTTTAAATCTTAAGATTGTTTATATTTTACTAATTCCTTCTTTTTTACAATTATTTTCATGTATCTCCCAACCCCAATTTCCCTTAAAATAATATAAAAAATCTTGTTATGGACTTGTTTAATTTAATCGTGTTTGAATAATATATATGGCCTGAAGATGGCTCATCAGCGGAAACTAGTTACCTAAAACTTTTTTTTTAATAATATATGTGGTAGATGACTTCTAGAAATGGATATATGTGGTATGTACATGACTTTGAGAAACGGATAACCTACTAGATTTAATTTATATTTCTTATAAAATTAATTATTTATTATTAATCATTTCGGTTCATACTTTTGATCATTACTGTACAACTTATCATTCTAAAATCTAACAAGTGAAAAACGGGTATATTTTTGCCATAATTTCGAGTTTTCGAAAATTTAAAGTTACGAAAATAAATTTCTGTAAAGTTATATACCTTATATTCTATAGATTATATGGCATAAGTAGCGGGAAAGTAAAAATAGGTCAAAGATTAATATCATTTTTGTTCGTTTGTCACTATTTCTCACCGTTCTCGCGTTGAATCTGTTAGTCTGACGGACGGACGGAGGGACAAAACCGTTTTATAAGAGTTTTTTTTTCTAAAACTCTAAAAATCAATTCCAAATCAACACATGTAATCAAAAATTTATCTACGTCATTTATCACGTAATGTAAAACGGTACAGCTATACTAAAAGAATTATTTATAGAAAAAACCGTTCAAACTAACACTCATCTCTTACTATATATCATTTTCATAAAGAGCGACGAGTGCAGTTGCATCCGAATATGGAATAGTCCATTACATATTAAAATCCCAAAAAGATTCTTCTACGACGAAAAATGCGTCTACAAATTATCATTACATTAGCTTTGCTCAATGAGAACTGTTCTTTCGCAGTAAGGTCAGTATTGATAAAATGGCTGACCACCAGGCTTTGAAATATTAATATTGATAACATTCTGTGATTTCAAATTCGTAACAAGTGTTAATAATGTTTATTTAAGTTAGAGCTATGCTCTACACATTGTGTTGTTAAAAAATGTAAATGAAATTTAAATTTTACCATTAATAAATGGATGAGAAAATAATGTGTCTGATTTGATAATCAGACACAGGTCCTTCGAACTGAAGATGGTTGATGCCAAAGGTTGATGCCAAAACGTCGACTAAACGCTAAAACAAATTCCAAATGGATGAGAGTTCTTAATTCATATTTATTTACGTAAGTCATTCGAAAAATTATTACAGCTGAATATTGATTTCCTATGGTTTGGTGTCATATTTTTCAAGATTAGTATAGGATTAGATCGTATTCACAGGTGTCTAAATATAATTGTTGAAAGAGATTCTTGCTCGTCGACTGCCGCGTATAGCAAAGCGCAGTTGCCGTATTGCTTACTCTAGATAAAAATTTACAATCTGACTACCCTGCTTTCCTTGAATTAATATTTACACCTATTTTATACTTAAAAAGTTATTTTTTTTATACTATACCAAATTAGTATTAATCTTCAAAGATATTAGTACCATTGTATCAACTGTTAATACAATAGCTTTGTTCGCGGGTGTAATTCCGAACCAGTTTAGGCACTATTCGCATGCGCAGTCTAACAAGCGGATAAAAAATTCTGAATTTTTAATAACAGTTCCCCGTTCGCGGATCACATCGAACTGATTCATTATTGATTCAGAATCGGTTCTAGCGGTCCTTGAATTTTTGTTCGGTTCGAGCGCTCATGCGCAATATTGATCTTAGTTTTCAGCTGTTTTTGTTTATTAATTTTTGTGCATAGATATATAATTATAAAAAATAATACGATATAGGTACAATAAAACTGTTTTTGTTGTGTTGTGTGGTGTAGGGTAGTGCAGGGTGTAGAGTGTAGCAAACACTACTTTGTTTTAATAATCTAATAAATTATAGCAAGTTATACATATCTATGTTAGAGAAAAATTAAAAATAAGAATAAGAAAAGACGTATGTCGTTTGATATTTGACAATTCAAAGTTTCGTTGCTTCCGAACTCGTTCGCGGTAAAATACAATCCAGAATCGGTTCATAACTAGGCATGCGCTCTACGCCAGTTATGAATTAGTTCGGAATCGGTTCAGAATCTAACCCGCGAGCAAAGCTAATATTACTTTCATCTCACATTGACTAAGTGAGATTTTAGAAATTTGTAAGGAATTTTATTACGATAAGTTTATAAACATTTTAATTTAGATAGTTTTTTTCTTTTTTTATCTAGATATAGTGTGCTTTATATCGAGCGAAAACCTCTAAGCCGTATTAAATGATTTTCATGGTATAATGAAAAATACTGGTTTCATGATCATAGTTATCGGAAAAATTACTGTACCGATAAAAATGTTAGTTGAATTGCGGAACTTCACTACTTATTAGTTAATATTTTCATGTTTTGATCTTTGTTGTCCAAGAAAAAAATCACACTGAGATTTTCTTTCTCAATTAAGTTGATTTGTTTTAAAGTTTTTTATAGTCTTTGATTTTTTTTTTAATTAATAGGGATTGCTTTAATTTTGAATGAAAAAAAATAAAATTCTTTCATTTAAATTTGTACGTCGTCTTTGTTTTTAGTATCTCTTTAAATAATTTTTTATCTAGCACTTAATGAATAGCTGAGTGGAATAATTTTGAATAACCACATCAAAAGCTCTCCCACAACACCCTGCTGATTTCTAATAGTTCACTTTCCATTCTAATCTGTTTTTAACTTCCCTCCTAAGGTTACGCTGCTGAAAACAATGCTCACGAAAACAGTAGCAATGACTCTACATTTCCATTGTGAGTGTTAACAGTTTTTTATTTATCCGAAAGGACAATAAATATCATTGAATTACAATGTTTTGAGGATGGTAAAAAGTAGGAAAAGTGCAATGTCATGGTTTCGCAATATTATACCGTTGACAGGGTGCGGCTGCTACCCCTCGTATTGTGCATTTCTCTTCTCATCTAATGGAACCAGATTTAAATCTGTCTGTCTAATGTTTAAAAAATGAGTTTTTGGAAATCATCATGGGAAAAATAGATGTAACGCTTTTGTGTCTTAATCGAATTTTTGTTTATCCGGGCTTCTGAGTTTCATTTAAGAAAATTTTACGGGTTGTGATTTCTTCTTCAAAATATGCCTCGTAAAAACGGAAAGTATTTTTATATCTATTTATTTTTAAAGCAGAAGTAAAAAAGAAATCCATGACGAAAATAATTAGTCAAAATATACAAATTTTCCATACAGATATCAATTGTTCTATAATAAAGGGCCGAATTTTAATTCGAATAAAAGCAGCGAATCAATATAAGACAAAATTATTAACTCTTTGAATAAATAATATAAATTTTCGTTTTGCAACGAAGTTACAAAGCAACTTATATATCAATTTTCATTAAATATTATTATACTCCTCGTGCAAGTTGTAGCAATTTCACATCAATACCGATGCCTGACTACTCAGAAGAATTTTTAAATTCATGACAACTTGAATGATAAAACAACTAAAAGCTCAATAGTTAGTTGAACCCAGAACAATGAAAAATATTCAGTCTCAATTTGAGCAGCAAATTGGACTTTCAATTATTTGCATTTAAAGCCCAGTGGCGGACTAAGTAGTTAAGGTTTTTGCCCGGTCTTTCTTTAACTAAAATCGCAGTTATTTATATATACTAATATAGAGAAATATTTTTGGAGTGGGTTCTATGAAATTAAAAAAAATAAGCATTACAAATTAATTATAAAAAAATTATTTATTCTGTCTATTTTCTATCTTCTTTTGTAACTCTGGCAAAAATTCATTTTTTTAAGTCTATATTTTCTTTTATAATTTTTTCTTAAACAACTTAAAAGCTCAGTAGTTAGTTGTACCTAGAACAATGAAAAAAAATCAGTCTCAATTTGAGCACCGAATTATACTTTAAATTATTTGCATTTAAAGCTCAGTGGCGGACTAAGTAGTTAAGGTGTTCGCCCGGTCTCTCTTTAACTAAAATCGCAGTTATTTATATATTGTAATATTGTATTAATATAGAGAAATCTTTTTATTGTAGGTTCTATGAAATTAAAAAAAAAGCATTACAAATTAATTATAAAAGAAATTATTTATTCTGTCTATTTTCTATCTTCTTTTGTACCTCCGGCAAAAAATGTTTTTTTTAGTCTTTATTTTCTTTCAGTAGTTAGTTGAACCTAGAACAATGAAAAAAAATCAGTCTCAATTTGAGCACCGAATTGGACTTTCAATAATTTGCATTTAAAGCTCAGTGGCGGACTAAGTAGTTAAGGTGTTCGCCCGGTCTTTCTTTAACTAAAATCGCAGTTATTTATGTATTGTATTATATTAATATTGAAATTTAAAAAAGTGTGGTCAAAATGGTAAGTGACGTAACAAGAATACGATTGCTTAATCTGCTGCAATGTTGTAGGATTATCAGTTTATTATGGTGGTACTCTAATAACACGAGATTATATTGTTATCTTTTTCTATCCCAAAGTATTTGAACATCTTTATCATATTTCTACGACAGAACTAACAATAACATTGACAGACGTGACAGTATAATAACGTAACCTAACTTATTTCAAATTTTAACACATTCTGTGATTGGATATTAAGGAGGGCGGGATCTTAAATATTTTAAAATTAAAAATGCATTATTTTGAAATATCCTTATGATTGGCAGTAACGGAAATAAATATTGGTAAATATGCTCTTCATTTAACAATTTTTCTATGCCATTATGTTAAAATTCGGACCTGTGAATGTAGCCCATTGGTATATAAGATATTGGAAATCAACAATTATGAAAATAAAAAATTTTGGAAATGATATAAAAAATTTTTTTAAGTAATAATGTTAAGGGAAAGATTTAAAATTTTTCTTTAATTAATCAAGTAAGAAAAATTTCAATTTGAAAAAAAAGAGAAAATAAATAAGAGACGTCAGATCTAAATTTTGGAATGTCACGATAAGTTTTTTTTGATGATATTGATATATTGAATGCTGTAATAATATAAGAATAAGAAATGAATATTACATACCAATAATACTATAGGATGAATTTTATTTCGTAAACTTAAAACAATAATAAAAAATAAAAATCAAAAAAAAAAAACTTTATATTTTAAGTCATTTAAGATGAAATTTAAAGTAAAAGAAGGTTAATATTGGGCGAAATTGGAATGTACAGGGGAAACAGTAAATAGAAGAACGTAAGAAATGGTTATTTGATTAGGAGTGAAGACTTTATCCAGGTTTAGAACCAAAAGAAAACAAAAAAGAAAAGCAATATATAGGACAAACATAATATAACATATTTTGTATTTTGATAATTGTTGTAAGGTTTATTATTTTTTTTTATAGAACTCACCCCATTATTGAGAGTTAAATTCACAACAATATATTGTTTCAGTTATGAATAAACTTTTCTCTAAACAAGGAATTAGGATAAAACTATAAATTAAAAAAAAATCGGTTGTGTCGCCACAAAACTTTCCCGACGAGTATCCACGAATGCTTTTTCAGATATTTAATGTTAAAGTTTCAACTTTTGACATTTTTTATTTTTGACAGGTGACAGTTTTAGAAATAATTTTGACTGTTCTGAATAGAGTTTTTCAAGGGCTTTTAAACGCCATATTGCATGTCCAATTCCGTGACATATTGCATCGGTCATTTTTTGATAGTGGTACAGATGTCGTACAAAAACTAATGGGTTCTTCCGACGGGTAACCCAAACCTTTATATAAAATTTCAGCTCAATCGGATTAAACGTGTGGCCTCTATCATGGAAGAATACACACACACATACACACATATATATACACACATACAGACAGACAGACTTCCATCTGGAAATGGTCTTAATCGTCTCAGGGGACCCGAAAATGGATATTTCCGTTTTTATCTCGAATTTTTTTTTAGCTCGTTCACAATTCTTTCCCTTCTAGGAGGTGGGTCGGGAAAGTAAAATGAATACTGATCTGACATTGAACAAAAAATCCGGATATTTTTCGGGAAAACACTGATGTCATAGTTACGTGTTTATTTCGAAAAAAGATTTTTTTCTTTCTACGACTATGTTCCTTCCTTCAAACTTTTTATCGGATGGTGAAGACGAAAATTTTAGGTATTTTAGATTTTTCAGCTCTTCCCTTAAGTTATACGATGTACAATTTTCCAAGTATTAAAATAAATTAGTATTATCATAATTAATCTGGTTTTAAAATACTATTAATTATCATAAATCTAAAAATTTCATTACTTCAGAGAAATATATAAATATAAATCAAAAATCGATACCTATTAAACCCCATACTATTATCCTACACCGCTCCTGATTTTTTATATATATATTCCCTTCCAAATTGCTCTACTATTAAAATTTTAAATCGTTTAGGACCTATGACAATTTCTAGATGGCTTATCGCACGCCCAGATGTGGGATCCCTCTTTCACTCTCTCATATATTTTTTTTTTCTTTTGGCTTTAATAAAAAGCCTTAGTAGATCTAAAAGCATAATTATATATAATTTTCGACGAAGGATGTTATCAATGGTTTGAATCGATTTGATTTCAGGTTCGTATATATTTTCTACTTATGCATTTTATTATTGATGGATCGATGACTGATGTTTCTAAGAAAGTCGGCCAGTAAAATATTCTGGTCAACAAAATAATATTTTAAAACCAATCTCATCAAAATGAATTAATTGGTTTTTTAGTAGTAGAAAAAATATAATTATAAAATGGGTCACACTATATATATTTTTTTCTACTTCGTAGTTATAAATAATTATTATTTTTATAATAATGTTACGTTTACGTTTGTTTTTTTTTAATAAAATAATGAAGAATAAATTTAAATAAAATAATTGACCATAAATTTAGATTTCTTGCCACCCATAGAAAACTCAGACCGCGAGTTTTTGAAAAAAACTCATTTTAAGCACGCTTCCAGCACGTTCCACGCCTTAATTTTATTGAAAAAAAAAGTCGAACAATGATTTGAAAATACCGGATTCGATATGGCCGTTTGAAATTACTATAAAACAGTGGTGTGACAATAATTTTCTTGCATACTTATATTTTATTGTTAATTGAAATAACATTTTTTTATAAAAAGTTGGTTAAACAGAACAGTGATCAATAGAAAATGTGGTGTAGTTTTTTTAATCTGAACATTGAAAGTGTTGAAAATACTGTTTTCTTTATTTTTTGTCCAACTTTTTCCCTATTTCTTTCTCCTATTTTTCCCCACTCCTTTCCCCCTATTACTTTCCCGGTTCCCTCGAAGGAAAAGTATAGTGAACGAGCAAAAATAAAAAGTTCGAGATATCGATGAAAATATCTATTTTGAGGTCCCCAGCGAAGATTGTGATTATTTCCAGAGTACGATCTGTCTGTGTGCCTATGTGTCTGTCTGTGTGAAATCTTCCACGATGGCTACCGAACCGTTTGACCAATCAAGCTGAAATTTGGTAAGAAGGGTTGGTGTGGGCCTCGAATACGATCAATATTTTTTGGTTTAAATTGGTGTAGTAGAAGTACGACATTGATTGAATACACAGGTTAGATTTTTTTTTAAAATTCACTTTATTTCGAAATGTTTTAATACAAAGTTATAGAATACAAAATTCCCCATAATTTTTTATTAAACTTTTTCCACTAGAGGGCGCGCAAAAAATGTGCAAGTAGATTTTCCCCAGTTTTTACAGCTTTTGAGGACAAACCATTCACTTTGGTGGAAAATGTTCTTATAAAAAGTTGCAGAGCACCAAATTTTCTTTAAATTTAATATTTTAAGTTTTTTCGAATTTCCCATAGTTTCGCTGCTAAAGGTCGAAAAAAATACACATTTAGGGTTTATTGCCTGTTTTTATCTCTCGTTTAATTCTGAGAACAAACAATGCATTTTAGTGCAAAATATTCAAATGCAAAGTTGTAAAACATACAATTCCCTAAAACTTTTATATCAAACTTTTTCCAGAATTTCTAATAGTTATGCCACTAGAGGGCGCGCAAAAAATCTGTATGTGTTTTCCTTAGTTTTTTCAGAATTTGAGAACAAACAATGCACTTTAGTGTATAATGTTCTAGTGAAAAGTTGTAGAGCACCAAATGTGCTTTAAATTTTGTACTTAACTGTTTTCGAATACCGCATAGTTTCGCCGCTAGAGGGCAAAAAAAATACACATTTAGGATTTTTTACCTTTTTTTTTTTTGAAATTCTGAGGACAGATAATTCACTTTAGTGCAAAATTTTTTACTGCAAAGTTTTAGAAAATAAAATCCCTATAACTTTTGTATCATACTTTTTCCAGAATTTCTAATAATTGTGGCACTAGAGGGCGCGCAAAAAATGTGCATGTAAGTTTTTCCTAGTTTTCCAAATTTTGAAGAAAAACAATGCACTTTAGTGCAAAATGCTCTAGTACAAAGTTTTAGAGCACCAAATGTGCTTTAAATTTTATAATTAACTTTTTTTAGAATTCTCCATAGTTTTTTCGCTAGAGGGCGAAAAAATATTTTTAGCATTTTTTGTTTTTTTTTTTAATTTTGAGGACAAAGTTGTAGAGCATAAAATTTTCTACAACTTTTGTTAGTAACTTTTTTTCGAACTCCGCTCTAGAGGAGGTAAAAAATACAGATGTATGATTTCTTGCCTTTTTTAAATTTTGAGAAAAAACAATGTACTTAGTGCAAAATGTTCTCTCACCAAGTTATACAGCATAAAATTCCCTACAACTTTTGTATTAAACTTTTTCCAGAATTCTCAATTGCACATGATTTTAGGAGTTCATAATTGCTGCTGTGCAATATGCGCATGCGCCGGATTATGTCATTATCAACATTAAAATATCAATTCGGTAGACGTATCCACCATTGGCTCGCTATTTTAAACGTATTCCATAAATTTATATCATGCTTAGTATTTTGTAATTAAAATAATCCTATTCTTTACAGCCGAGCCGGGAAAGTTTTGGGGTGACACAGCCGATTTTTTTTACTGTTTTCTTTATGTTTCAAACATTTTTCTCACACTCTTTTTTCCACACCTTTTTAGTGCTTTCTTTATGTTCCAATTATTTTCGCACTTTTTCCCTTCATTTTTTACTAATTTCTTTGTTTTAGACTCTTTTGTAGGATCCGGCAAACATTTGAAACAGAGGCCGTTTAAAATAAGTGTATATTTGGAGTTTTACAAAATTTTGATTGCCAGCACTGTAACAAGTCAAAATAATTTTAATAACCGCTCAGATGCTTTTTCTTTCTTCTCTATTTTTCTGTTTTTCTTAGTTGGTCGAGAAATCCGGAAACAACAGAGATGAAAATTGAAACTCCGGAACGATTTCTTTCTTCTGTTTGTTCCATGCAGGAAATTCGTAAAAAAAACCGAATAACTGTCATTATATAACTATGGAAAATGTAGAGAAGTGAAAACGCACACTACATCTTTTTTTCCCACTTTTCCTCCCATCTGTTTTTGCTCTTGCTTCTTTACTGTTTTCTTTATTTTAAATTCGATTATCATCGGCGTCGGTCGGAGAATGCTCGGAGGTTGGTCTTCTGTATCATCTGCTTATTGGGGCGTCTGGACATGAAGTGTATCTGCCTTCTCTGGCTGGACTTGTCAAGAATCGATCAGGTCGAGGTATAAGGTAATATTTGTTGCTTGAGCGAACACCGTACACGACTGTTTCCACTGATCGCATTGATTACATATTATAATATAGTTATGTTTTATGTACTACTATTTAATGTTACTCATTACTTTGGTCACCTTGTCCTCCATTTTTATTTATTATATTGATTCCCCCATTTCGTTTTTCATTTCTACCGCCGTTTTCCTTTTCATCTTATTTTTACTGTTCCTGTATCTCCGGGCCCCTTTATTACACAGCCCCACAAAAAAAAAAAGTTCATACACAAGAAAGTGACATATCCCATGTATTTTTCGACGCTGAATCCGATCCCGAGCTCAGAATTGGTCCTACACGTCTGGAAATGGCTCCAGGAGCCAAAAATGGCCTGAAATATGCGGTTCCCGGGATAAGGCGAAGTCGACGCTGAATTTTGGAGCTAAAGTCGGATTTGTGCTCGAAAAGTTTATGGCTAACTGAAATTCCGGGTTCGGTCCGGGAAAATGACCCCTTGCGGCCGGAAAATCCTGTTATGGACGTCCCGGTCGCGACTGTGGTATTTTCATGGACTTTCCAATTCTGGAGCTCAGACTGGGTGTACAAAGTGTTTGGTCAGCTGAAATTCTCAGTTTGGGTCCGGGAAAATGGCCCACTGGGGCCGGAAAATCATATTTCGGACGTACCAATCGCAACAGTGGGATTTTTATGTACTAATTCCTGTAGCTTAGACTGTACTTGACAGGTTTATGACCGTGTGAAATTCCCTGTTCGGATCGCTCAGGTCCAGAATTGAAAAACACACGAAAATACCTCTGTTGCGACTGGTATGTCCGAAATATGATTTTCGGCCCCAATGCGCTATTTTCCCGGACCCAAACTGGGAATTTCAGCTGTCCAAAAACTTTTTGAGCATACTTCAAGGACCAGAATTGAAAAATACATGAAAATCCTACTTTTGCGACTGGTACGTCCGAAATATGATTTTCGGGCCCCAATGGGCCATTTTACCGGACCCAAACTGGGAATTTCAGCTGACCAAACACTTTTCACATCCAGTCTCAGCTCCAGAATTGGAAAGTCCATGAAAATACCACAGTCGCGACCGGGACGTCCATTACAGGATTTTCCCGTCCCAAGGGGTCATGTTCCCGGACCCAAACCCGGAATTTCAGTTGGTTATAAACTTTTCGAGCACAAATCCGGCTTTGCTCCAAAATTCAGCGCCGATTTCGTCTTATCCCGGGAACCGTAATTCAGGCCATTTTCGGCCCCTGGGGCCAATTCCAGACGTGTAGGCCCAATTCTGAGCTCGGGAACGGATTAAGCATCGAAAAATACATGGGAATACATATGTCACTCTCTTGCGTATGAACTTTTTTTTTGTTGGGCTGTGTTATTGTTGTTACTTTTGTCACATTTGATGTTTAACCTTCCTTTTTCTTCTCACCAATCACCTGTCACCTGTCAACCTCTTCTTCTTTTTAATTTTAATTTTTTTTCCTTGCCTTGTCTGTACCTAATCTCAATCAAGCATATACATTGAAATTACTTTTTACGTTTTTGTTCTAAATTGTTTTTTTATAACCATTTCTGTAAAATTTGTATGTTAACATGTGTAATCTTATGTTTCGGAACCATTATTGCCATTATTTAGTACTATATTAGATATTTTTATAAATTTATTGTTACACTCCACATTTCAGCCTGAAAGGGTGGTACCACATATGTAAATTAGATTGCTAAAGGTGTATTATAATAAATGAGATGCGCAGTAACAGATGTATCAAATTGAATGTGATAACTATAACAGAGAGGGTTTTTGAGACTGCGTATTAAAGGTTTGGTCTTGTCAAATGTCAAAAATGTTTGTTTGTTAATAAAAAAAATTATACTGTGTCTTTGTTTACCATACGTCATATTGTTTATTGTTTCGTGTATCTGGTTTTACTGTTGTGAGTGTATTTGTTAATTATTCGCCGTTAGGACATCTATAGTAGTTATTTAGTTAATAGTGTTTATGTACAATGTCTGGTAAGATGGGAAAAAAAGCATGGTTCCTTTTTGTAACAATAAAGGAAATTTACAGGGTGTGCAATATTTTAGCTAAGTTTTAAAATTCTTACTGCTCCCTAATCCTAAAGAATTATATTCAACGCATTTTATAGATTAACGAAATATCGACAAGCTGCATTAAGAAGAGAAAAAGTAAATGTGTTTAGCTACAATTATAATAATGTATTATGTATGAAATAAATATATTTATGTGTTTTTATCACGCTTTCTCACCAAGCTTCGAATACTTCAATTTCATTTTGCCTCACTATACAAAAATTCAAAATTTCGCGCTTCTTTTTAAAAAAGTTCATACTGCGCAGCCTCATCAACCCTCTGCGCGTTCAATTTGGCATGCTGTATTTTATTGATTTAGCCATCTCCTTTATATCTATGGGTGGTACTTTCCTAGTCACTGTCATCTGTCACCTGTCATGTCACTTTCTCCTTTCGCGCTTCTTTTTAAAAAAGTTCATACTGCGCAGCCTCACCAACCCTCTGCGCGATGTTCAATTTGGCACGCTGTATTTTATTGCTTTAGCGATCTGCTTTATATCTATGGGTGGTACTTTCCTAGTCACTGTCATCTGTCACCTGTCATGTCCCTGTCTTTTTTCGCTGTTTGCCGGTGAAAGTGTGTTTTGGCACGTGGTGACTTTCCCCGATATATTGTTGAATATTTTCACAGTTTCAACTGTAATGATCACCGGGTGGTCAGTCTCTTCGAGCCCCCTTATAGGGTGGCGATATTTTTGATTCAATTTTCTCTTTTTCCAAAATGTTGATCTCCCTGTAGGTGATGTCACTGCTACCCCCAGGGAGCAACCTTTAATTAAAAAAAAATATTTCGATTATAATTTTTCAATTTTTTAAAAATTTATCTTTAATATTTTTCAAGTATCATCATATTTATTTAATTTCATTTACTTTTCTACCCTTAATGGGTTTTTCACATTTGGTGATCAATTATTTTCCTCGCTTAGTACTTAATATTGGTAAGTTTGATTTTTAATTAAATGCTTTATATGACTAATTGCGAACGTTTGTATCTTTAGGTCTGATGATGGTCAGTGACCGAAACTAGTTGCCTGCTAGTACTTTTTTGTCATTATTTCCTTATGTATTCATTTTTGATATTTAAAAACCGTTTCCAGGCGCAATATTAATATATTATTAGATAACAAAAAATATTTATGATATATAAGAAATTCGTCATGGGATTTTCCAATTCTAAACACCATTTAGATAAAAGTTAGTAAGGAATAATCATGATCATTGATATATTTACCTTACTATATTTTTAATACCAAAAATTTTAGTTTTTGACAAAACTCTAGTACTTGATTGGTTATGACTTTTCCCTATATTCAAGATATTTTAAATAAAATAAATTGTCAAGTGCAATGTTGTCTTACATTGTTGTTTTATCTGATTAAAGCCAACGATGTATGTAATCAAAACTTAAAATAAAAAAAAAGAAGAGTACACAGCCTTACTTTCAATTAAAAGAAAAACCGGATCTTACATACACAAAATAATCAGACGTTTAAATGTGTAAATTGAAGGAGTTTGAGAAGTGTATAATTTAGGTAGATACTTTTCGAGATATGAAGGTAATAAAAATATTTTAAAATGCATCAAAATAAGACCGTTTCCATATTCAAGACGAAGGCAGCGCCGATGCCATCAGAAGGCAGAGAAGGTAATGATAGGTTAGGAGTACTCATAATGGGTTTCCCTTTAAATAACTGGGCCCATTTTACGGAATTTAATTTGTTTTTATAGCTTTGATTACTGCTCGCTATAATTTGAAAACGTTTTAATAAAATAAGACTCGTTTTCATTGTATTTTTTTGCATCGGATATGTGATGTTCCAGAAATAAATTAACACAATATGATTGATGTGCCTCGACGTCTAACGGCCGTCTTTATAATTACATTTTTCAGTTTTAGTATGGCCAGGGTCTGTTTCACCAATTCACTGGTCTGATTATATCATTATATTACATCTAACGATACATTTAACAATAAAAAATGAGTTTCACTGGTAATAAAATGTGTATACATAATAAAAATTCATCAAAATTAAATGATTTCATAAACATAATTGTCAGATATTTCATTAAATATTATTCTTAATGCCAAATAGATATTAGAAAAGTGGTTTTTGATCTCCATTATTTTTTTAATAATTTGATTGAAATTTTTGATGTACTCTAATATTTTTATTATTCTAGACTTTTGCTCTCTAAAATCTACAATTAAATTTTATAAATTTAAAAAAATTAACACCCTAATTAACTTTTATACTGTTTAGATGTATTAATATTATTTTGGCTGTGGTGCCTACAATTTTGTAAAATTCTGAAAAAATTTGCACATCCACAACTTTCGAGCAACTTCAAAAGTTGGTTGAGGTATTTATATAGAATAAAGAAAAAAAACGAAAAGAACCCAAGAAAAATAAAAGAGACCAAGAATAAAATTTGATACAGGACAATTTAATTTATTTTTACATTAAATATTTTAATAATTATTAAGGATAAAAATCGGTGTCGAATTTACATATGCCAGTCGAAATAATATTATTAATTTAATTTTAAATTCTATAATATACAAAAGCATTTTAATTAGACATAAATTTTACTCGAAATCCTATTAATTTTAATTTATATATTGACTCTACCTCTATCACCTTTTAAAACAAATTTACTTTAAAGAAATCTGTGCGTCGTTAAGCGGAATTTTGTCGCTTAAGTCCAGATTTCGGCGTGCCTTGTGCGTCACCTTCTGTTTATAGTGTGAAGACCACTTGCACGGGCAGCGTCAGTGGAGAACAAGTTACTGCAGGAGTCGTTATGGCATCAACAAGGTGTTAGCGGCCAGCAGTTTCAAGAATTTTTTTAACATATTTTTTAAGGATTTTTCAAGGATTATTCAAGAATTTTTCTAGAATTTTTCAGGGATCTTTTAACGATTTTTTATCAGTGTAAGGGATTTTTGAAAAAATGTAAAAAATTGTTTTTCAAGCAGTTTCAAGGGCTTTCCAAGGATTTTTCCAGGATTTGTCAAGGATTTGTCAAGGATTTTTCATTGTTCAAGGATTTTTCAAGAATTTTTCAGTTATTTTTTTATCACTTTAATTTTTAGGGATATTCCCAAATTGTCAAAAATTGTTTTTTAAATACTATTGAAGGATTTGAATTTTCTAGGGACTTTTCTGAATTGTCAAAAAATATTTTTTAAGCACCATTCAAGTATTTTAAAGAATACTTTAAGGATTTTTTAAGGAATTTTCAAGGATTTTGAAGGATTTTTTATAACTTTCATTTTTAGCAATTTCTGTAAAATTGTCAAAAATTATTTTTCAAGTAATTTTAAGAATTTTTTAAGTATATTTTAAGGATTTTTCATGAATTTGAATTTATTTTTAGTGATCTTTCTGAATTGTCAAAAACTGTTTTTAATCCTATTCAAGTATTTTAAAGGGATTTTTCAAGGATTTTAAAGGATTTTTTATAACTTTAATTTTTAGGGATTTCTGTAAAATTGTCAAAAATTGTTTTTCAAGCAGTTTCAAGAATTTTTTAAGAATATTTTTCAAAAATTTGTAAAGGATTTTTCATGAACATTTCAAGGATTTTTCAAGGAGTTTTCAAGGATTTTTCAAGGATTGTTCAAGGATTTTTCAAGAATTTTTCAGTTATTTGTTAAGGATTTTTCATCACTTTATTTTTTAGGGATATTCCCAAATAGTCAAAAATTATTTTTTAAGCCTATTCAAGTATTTTAAAGAATATGTTAAGGATTTTTTAAGGAATTTTCAAGGATTTTTCAAGTATTTTAAAGGATTTTTTATAACTTTAATTTTTAAGGCTTTCTGTAAAATTGTTTTTAAGCAGTTTCAAGAATTTTTAAACATATTTTTTCAAAAATTTTTCAGGGATCTTTTAAGGATTTTTCATGAGTTTAAGTTTTAGGGATTTTTAAAAAATTGTAAAAAATTGTTTTTCAAGCAGTTTCGAGAATTTTTTAAATATATTTTTCAAGGATTTGTTACGAATTTTTCAAAGATTTTTCAAGAATGTTTCAGGGATCTTTTAAGGATTTTTGATGATTTGAATTTTTAGAGATTTTTCTGAATTGTCAAAAATTGTTTATTTAAGCACTATCCAAGTACTGTATTGAATACTTTAAGGATTTTTTAAGGAATTTTCAAGGATTTTTCAAGGACTTTTCAAGGATTTTAAATTAATTTTAGGGATTTCTGCAAAATTGTCAAAAATTGTTTTTCAAGCAGTTTCAAGAATTTTTTAAACATATTTTTTAAAGATTTTTCAAGGATTTTTCAAGAATTTTTCTAGAATTTTTCGGGGATCTTTGAAGGATTTTTCATGAGTTTAAGTATAGGGATTTTTGAAAAATTGTAAAAAATTGTTTTTCAAACAGTTTCAAGAATTTTTTATATATATTTTTCAAGGATTTGTTACGAATTTTTCAAGAATGTTTCAGTAATATATTAAGGATTTTTCATGATTTGAATTATTAATTCAATGTTTCAGGGATCTTTTAAGAATTTTTCATGATTTGAATTATTAGGGATCTTTCTGAATTGTCAAAAATTGTTTTTAAGCACTATTCAAGTATTTTTTAAGGATTTTTTAAGGAATTTTCAAGGATTTTTCAAGGATTTTCAAGGATTTTTTATAACTTCAATTTTTAGGGACTTCTGTAAAATTGTCAAAAATTGTTTTTCAAGCAGTTTCAAGATTTTTTTAAGAATATTTTTCACGAATTTGCAAAATATTTTTCATGAACTTTTTCAAGAATTTTTCAATGATTTTTCAAGGATTTTTTATGTATTTTTTAATAATTTTTCATAACTTTAATTTTTAGTAATTTTTCCAAATTGTCAAAAATTGTTTTTTAAATACCATTAAAGGATTTTTTTAAGAGGAAGCGGACAGGGCAGAAATATTTGATATTGAATTCTAAATTAAGTGCGCCATCCATTTATTTTCGTTGGTCACATTAGAAAATAAACGTATTTGTTTCTTTTGGTCCCTACTTGTATCTATTTTTCAATATTTTTCCAAATTTTCCCTTTGATTTCGTATTTTTCTTTGCTTTTCATTGTTTTTGACATTTTTTTACTATTTTTCCCATTTTTTCACATTTTTCACAATTTTCCCTTATATATAACCTTTTTTTTTATTTATCCTTATATATAACCTTTTTTTCCCTATTTTTACCCATTTGTCCCAATTTGTATCGAATTTTCCATATGTTCACCATTTTCCTCTATTTATCATTATTTTTTACTATTTTTCAGTATCTTTCCCTTTTTCTCAGTTTTTTTTTTTGTTATTCATCGCTTTTCATTATTTTTTTCCCATTTCTCTCTGATTTTCACTATTTATTTTTCGCTATTTTTCTTTATTTTTCTCTATTTTCCCTGTAAACTCAAGGACTTCAAAACTCTTGTGACAAGATCAAAAACAAATTATTTTTACTGTAATTATTAATTGCAGCAAGAGAACTAAAACTTGTTTATTTTATAGGTACTTCAGTTCTCAAATTCTAGCATGGGTAAAAACAGAGGTAGGAAGTAACAAATACAAAAACTTTTTTTTTGTTGGTTATAGTGAACTTTGAAAACTAGTCCAGTATTTCATGAATTAAAATCTCCGCCTATAATTTTGTTCGTAACAAAATTTTTACTGAAAATAATGATTTATTATAACTTTCTATGTTTAATGATTCATTTCAATCTTCATGACAGCATTATAAATGAAAATTCAATACGCAATGAAATTAAGAGTTAATTTTAACACCCATATTGCAGTCCTAATGTTATTTCTGTTCAATTAGGCATCCGGCTCGTTAAGTGACGACGCGCCGCGTCGTGACGTGATGTTTCGACCCCATCATGTATCTCCAACGTCGGTGTCGCACGTAGTGTGGGAAAACTGGGAGGCAATCAAAACCCCGTCGTAAATAAACATAATATTCTGAAATTGTAATTAACGTGGTGTTGACGAAAACGAAGGAATCTATAACTAGTAAAATGTGATATAGAAAAGACAGTAGCGTACTTAAATATCAATTATTATAAAATACAAAACAATATAAGCAGATTAATTATTCTAAAGTCCTCCGGAAGATTTGGAAACGCGATAATGTACAGTTTATATAAAGTTATTAATTAAAAATTAAAATTAATTATTTATTATAAATTTAAAACAATATCCTATTGAATTATATAACGATTTCAATTGGTGGAATTTTATTTGTTATTTCTATTTAACATATTAAATATAGCATAATATTTTCTTGTAATTAAATATTTAATAGAAATCATTGGTTTTGATTATGCCTTCCCTGACCTCAGCCACTGTAAACCAACAAATGTGATATCTGGAGATCAGAAAATTTCTTGTCATATCGAAACGGGCGTAGAGCTGTACTGAGATGGATGGAGATGAGAGATGGAATAGAGTAACGACTAACGAGCATATGAACTAATTGGATCGTCGTGTTCCTGTTAGTTATACTAGAACACGTCAGATTGCTGCCCAATCTAATTAGAACACAATTTGTTAATGTATTTTATAGCAACTGCGATTGGATTTGGATAGACTACTTCTCCATTGGCGTACATTTAAGCTTATTACCATATTTTACAAAACAAGGTTAAAATATTTTAGAATGTTTCATTTTTAAATATATATAAAAATGCAGCAATTTATTTTCTTTCAAAACTCAAAATAGACATTTTATCAGTGTTGCCAATATACAAACTTGAAATTATATGGTGGCTGGGTACAAAAGATACTCTTTTTATACGCCTTTGTAGATTTAGCTTTGCAGCCACATCTGTTCAGTCAGACAGACTGCCAAAAGTTCCAAAATGCATTTCAATAATACGAACAATATCGGTTCGGTGAATCCCCGGCTACGGTCCTGTTTTCATTGGTCAATGACATGGAGTGTGGCCTTCTCTAAAATAAGCAGCTAGCCACTATCTGCGCGCGCTTCAATAAAAGTAGAGCAGAAGACATACTGAAACAACTAAGTTGTCCAAATAATGTCAGGTTTGTCTAAACTTATTTCTAAAAGAAATAGAAATCCAAAAAGATCCATAGTTTTTCTCATAATGTACGGAAATTATACGATATTTCAAAGAGTTAGATAAAGATACGCTGGCAAGTCAAAATATACGAAAATCATATTATTATTCGCAAATCGGCAACACTGGATTTTATCTATAATAATAATTATTATAAAGAAAATATTTGTTGAAAAAATCAAGACATATCTTGACAATGATTGAGGAAAGATTGTCCGTGAAAAATTGCCTGGGAAAGGATTGTCGTTGGAAAGAATTGTCCCGTGGAAAGATTGTTGTGGGAAAGGATTGTCGCGAGGAAGGATTGTTGTGAGGAAGGATTGTTCCGGAGAAAATTATAGTGGGAAAGGATTGTTGTGGGGAAGGCTTGGCTCAGGAAGAATTGTTGTTGGGAAGAATTGTACCGGGGAAAGATTGTTGTGGAAAAGGATTGTCGCGAGGAAGGATTATTGTGAGGAAGGATTGTTCGGGATGGATTGTCTCGGTAAGGATTGTGTCGGGAAGAATTGTCGTTGGGAAGAATTGTTTCGGGGAAAGATTATTCTAGGAAAGGATTGTTGTGGAGAAGGATTGGCTCAGGAAGAATTGTATTGGGAAGAATTGTCGTTGGAAAGAATTGTTCCGGGGAAAAGATTGTCGCAAGGAAGGATTGCTGTGAGGAAAGATTGTCCAAGAAGGATTGTCTTGGGAAGAATTGTCTCGGGAAGAATTGTTCCGGGGAAATATTGTTGTGCGAAAGGATTGTCGCGGGGAAGAATTGTCGTTAGGAAGGATTATCCGGGAAGGATTATCTAAGAAATATTTTCCGGGAAGGGTTGTGTCATGTTTTAAATTAAGTAGTATAACCTAAAACAGTATACTACCAAAACAGGAATAGTTAGAGGATTTTGAATTTAAAATAAAATATAGCGTATTTTTTTAACACAACAATATTTTTTGAACACGCTGTATATTAGAATTAATATTAAAAGATAAGCTTAAGGTTGCTTATATGTATTGGTATTAGCTTTTTATATCTAGTGCCACTACTACTTCAATTGGAACTGCCACAGCAAGTCTGATATCGGACTGCCACTGCAGCTACCGACAACGGTTTTTTTTTTGTATTACAACTATTGTCCTGAGTTGTTGAGGCGGGAATCTTTTAAAGACACTCCACGCTTGGTTCTATGGGTGAGGTAGTGCAGGACTTTCCCCTGATAGCTCTACGGGCAGAGTCAGGAGCATACCTACTAAACCCTCCTCGATAATTTGTCCTTTTTGTGTGGTGTTTCATTGTACCCTGCTGTAGGAGAAATATTCTCCTTTTCAGGGTTACAGTGGGAGTTGTTGATCTGAAATTGAAAGTATTTGTTAAATTAAGATATTTGAGGGATTATACTATGGAATGATTTACGAGTCTCCCCGGTTGGGATGCTAAGAGCAGTGGATGGTTCTGCAGTGTCAGTGGTGGTCGGTCGATTTCATCTAAGTGGATCATCCACCAATAGATTTAGGAGCTCATCCGGGAGATCTACATCTTCGCTAAGAATCCTGAGGTTGGGCTGGATGAATTTCTTCTTTGGTTTCCTGCTGAGTATTCGTCTGTTCTCGTCAACTGTCCATTTGGTCATTAGAGTTTCTTGGGTGTGTGTGTTAGTGCTGTCCAATATTCTCCCGACGTATCCTCTTCGTAGCTTCTTGAATCTGGAAATAATAGTGAGTATATTAGTGGGTTCATAAGTTTCGTTAGAAGGAAAGCACCAGGGAAGGTAAGACATTTCTCTGAGGATCCTTCTCTCAGTGGTCGTGACGGCGTGCAGGATACGAGGAGCGACTGAGGAGAAGTTCAGAGTTCTAGGAGGGAGACCCATCTAATAACTCTGTCAAGGGTTTTTTAGGCTTCGGTCGCCCAATTGAGAGTACGCGTGAAGCATACTCCCAAGTAGGTAACCTCATCCGAAGGGATGAGTCTCTCACCTCAGAGCCCACGGCTGATTTCATTGAGGTTTTGGTTGGATTTTCGTGAATAGCTGGGATAGTTGAATGTGATAAGTTGGGCCTTTCGAGGATTAAGGGTAACCCTCCAGTAGCTACACCATCGGGAGAAACGATCAAGGATTTGTTGGGTTTTGGTATTAAGAGCTCTGATAGAAGGGGCGGAAGCTGAGATTTGAGGATCGTCAGTGTAAAGTTGGAGGTATTGGATAGCTGAAGGAGGGAGAGGGATGTCGTGGGTATAAATGACATAAATGATAGGGACAAGGAAGGAGCCTTGGGGAACTTCTGCTAGAGGAGTAAAGGGATCGGAGAGTGAGTTACTGACTTTGACAAGGATAGTTCTGTTTTGGAGGTAGGAGAAGATGAGTTTGATGAAATGGGATAGGGAGATTAATTTTCCAAAGCTTGCAAATATGTCTAGCGTGCCAGGCTTGATCAAAAGCCTTCTGAATATCAAATAGGAACCGACAACGGTTTGAATTGCCCTACTCGATAAGAATTTCGGCGTTCAAGAAGCACGGATGCGAGTGCCTCCACCTGTCGGACGGAGGTTCAACTGGTACGACTGGCCTGATATTCTAAGCTGTTCTTACAATTTTAAGTTAATTCTACTCCAGTGCCGTGGGTGATTTAATTTATATATTTTAATTATTACGGAAAAAAGTAACTTTGTTATAATGTAAAATCTGATAAAATCATTATCGCTAAGTCTCTTTCTGTTTCCTTTTATAAATTGCATCTGGATGAAAATTTATCGATTCAAGTTTACAGGTTTAGTCAAAAATGTTGCATGTAGCAGAAACGGACGTAGCTTGTTCCTCGACGACGTGTTAGGTCGCCGAATCTCTCGAATCTCGAATCTGGGAATCGACGAAGAGGCAGAGACACATCAAAGCGACATCAACTCGCGCTAGATTGCTCTCAATAATTACTATGCAAAATTATTAGCATATTAATTAAAGAAAATGTAATTAAAATTGAGTTGTGTCGAATAGAAACGCGATTATCATAACTGAGTTGGGAGCGAGTTTAAAATATGTCCAGCATTGGAAAAGCGATCAAAAGTGAGTGAGACATAAATTGCTACTGAAACATCTTCTCTTCTCTGACGCCTTCATTTAAATATTTTACTTACACACACCAAATTTAGATTATGTTTTTATTATCACTGAATTCGTTTGCATATTAATTCTTACAACACGTGCCGCTACTTTCCTGTAAATCTTGTCTCGGTTTGTCTGATTTTAGATAAAATTCTTCATTTTTTATTTATTCTTCTTCAAGATAAATTATTTAAGCAATTAAAGATGATACGTCAATTAATTATATCCACACTATTTCTTCATATACTACAAAATCATATAATGCTTAATATACAGGGTGTTTCATTAATGATTGTCCAAATTATAAATGAGGAATTCTTATTTTTATTTAAAGATTTAAAAATGATCATATTCCAAAATTTTTACAGCCCTGGTAAAAGTCAATCCACGAATTTTTTGTAGTTATATACGAATTTCAAAATTATAAGAAATTTTTAAATAAAACACCCTGTATCTTGTTTAATAACATGTTAAATCATCATATTTTGTATACTCTGTATATATTAGAAAAAGTTTGCTCCTTGTGGAAAGCATTTTTATTATGGATTTTTGAGAAAAAAATTATACCGGATAAAATTCGATACTTCGCTTAAAATATATTAAGTTAGAGTATTAAAAAAAATTACCACGTACGAGGGAAGTAAAAAAATATGAACTTAGATCAAAAATAAAGTACAGCTACCTACCTCAAAATATAATTTCCAATTTTTTCTTTGTATAAAATTAATTTTTACAACTTCCAAAAATTAATAATGCATAAACTTTTTGAAACACACTGTATATAAAAAACTATGATATGATAAACGATTTTGACGACGTTTTATGAATTGAAAAAACTTAGTATTGTATTTTTTAATGACCGTAAAGAAAGATATAAAAAGAAAATAATTTTTCAAGAACCATTAGCGCCCGATCCGATGATGCAGAAAAGGCGTACACCTGAAAAAAAAATTGCTTCAAAACGAATCGCCTAAAACCGTTATGAATATTAATGCCCAATAAAAATGCAACCAACCCCCAATGAGCTCACCCCGGAAAGATATATTCGTCATCAGAGTGTAAGAAATACGAAAGAGACCGCCAAATGATTGTCGGGGTTAATATTCCCGTTTCCGGTCGGAAAAATCATGAATATGTTTCATTTTTATTGGCCATTTATATCCAAATACGTACCAAAGTGAAATTGCAGCGAATGATGGTCGAGGAAAACTGCACTCGATTACTTAACATTAATTAATCTATAAATTAAAAATGACTTGTCACCAACATAATATTTTGTGCTACTTGAAATTATTTGTACAATTTAACTTCCAACTAAGTGCCCAATAAAAAAAAAATATTGTATAGATTTTTTACATTAATAATGACGTCAAAAAACATCTTAAAATATTGCAATGTATTAAAATATTTAAGGTTTAAAAAAAATGTTAGGACCAGTACCAGAAGTGTAAATCTAAGTTTTCAGCTTCGAAAGATCTGTGTTACCTTCGTTGAACTCGAAAAACCTTTTTGATTATATTTCCTAAACTATACGTTATACCGAAATTGTGATGTGAGATAAAGGTAGCTATGTAGAGTATCTCAATGTTGGGAATATAAACAATAGATACTTTCAATAATAAATTTATTCACTGGTACTTACTATAATATAATAAATCGATAACTCATCGATAATGAATCAAGAATCGAGAATGAATAACGAATCAATAATGACCCCTTCCAACGAGATAACAACCTATATATGCAAATCCAACAATAAACATTTCCTGACCTGGGCAACGACCGGCATTCAACCTGTCGGTCTTACCTTGCTATATCACGTTACGTATAACTCACGTCTCAACATTTATACTGTTTAAATTATAACTGGTTTAATGAACTACGATATATTATTATTTAAGGTTATTCTGTGTGGCCCAAAAGGGCATCAAAAAATGATCGCCCTAAGCTTTTTTTTATAATATAAGACTAGAATTAGCCTTATATGTTAAACAGTATTCAAGATAGGGCAAGTTGAGAATAGGTCATATGGATAACGGCGACAGAAAACGCCAGAACAGAATTTGTACATGGAGGAGCATTCAAACATGTTTAAGTCGCCTTCGGTACCCCTTTCCTACTACAGGAAAGAAATTTGAGAAGGTTGGCGTACCACTTCGCCTAGTAGGTATAAGCCCGTATTCAGTTCTTGTAAAACCCCACTGAGTGGCATCTTTATCAACCTCCAACCATTTTTGAACCTGATAGTAAGTTCAGTAGGCAAGGAATTGCTGCACCATTTACTGTTATAGCGTATTCCATTGAGAAAAAAATATAGCACGAGTGCGGAACCAGGGCAAAATTTACAAACCATTGGAAAATGTAGTGCAGGTTCCATCCTCTGAATGCAAAAAGTTCCTAAATAAAGTTCCACCACTTTCTAGAGAAAATTTGGCGGGTAGAATAGAATTGTATTTTTCCCCAATCTGTGTTCATTTATTACAATTGACTGCGTGTTTATCCTAAAATGGATTTCAAGAGTTCATTCAGTCATTCTCTAATTATAAATAATTGAAAAATTATCATCAACATAAAAATTTGAATATAACCTAACAAATCGATAATAAATTTATGACACTCGCCCTCAAGGCCAAATGCCCAATCCATTGACACTGCACCAGTGCGATTTTTAACTGCAACCAACCGTGTCAGTTTTGCCTCCAGTGCCAAACTTTTTTTCACAGTGGAATACGATATTAGCGACAAGTAGGCCAGGTCAACCTTAGCATTTTTCAAAAATTTTGTACTGCCGGTTATGTAGATTTTCTACTCTGTACAGAGCTACGAGGTACTTTGCTCCTGCATCTGCTATGATCACAGTAGCGTGGATAAATTGTACTGCGACAGTTATCAGTTCGAGATTTCTGAAGAGCGCTGCACAATTTATTTTTTACGTACCAGAAAAAGGTAGTGGTAGTGCCGCACCCTGTGAACGTGTACAAAAACATCTCAAACTCGGGGAACTCTAACTCTACCCGGTTTAATGAAGTTGAGGAATATTCCAATGGATAGTCTACCTAGTGGATCCCAAGTCATTAAGAACTAGAAGATCCACATACATACCTACGAAAAAATGACCAATTCTCAAGCTGCTGTATCTTGAATACTATTTGATGTACAGACCTGATTTTGATTTCATATTATATCAAATTTAATCTTATTTAAAAAAGTTTGTTGTGACCATTTCTAAGTAGTGTATAGTTTAGGGAATATAATCAAAAAACCAAATAAAGTTCGAAAATTTCTCGGTTTTTCTGTCACGAAGGTAGCACAGGTTTTTCGAAGTTGCAAACTAAGATTTACTCTGCTGGTGATAATCCTAATAATATAACAAAAATTCAGAATAACATCTTAGTTTGCAATTTTAGCGATTTTTAGTGGACTCATTGACTGGCTAAATTCAACAAAAATATGCTAGAATGTTGAAAACAAATTAAAACTGAAGTGGACAGATACTTTTATCTTGAGAAAGAAATATGACAACCGGAAGAAATATGAAAAAGAAAACCTGAAGAACGCACAAAAGTAATTTTCCGAAGAAAAGTGCTTACATATTAATATGGAAATTAAAGAGATTTCACTAGATGGATGAACTTTTATTGTGAAATTGCACCATTATTTACATTACCAATCTTCATTGTCTGGAGGATATGGTTCATTCAGGAGTTTAGCAATATTCTCTAAAACTTCTGTCTGTGGTAATCATAACAGCCTCAACATTTTCCTCTTTCAGTTTAATTCCAAAAGCAAGTATAGGAAACCTTCTTTTACATTTTTCAAATTTTCTAGTTCTAATTTGACATTCATTAAAAAGTTCTTGCCTTGTCTAGGAGTAATTTTTATTTGCATAGTCACTATCTCCAACTAGAATGTATTCATGGAAGTCTCCTCTTTCAAATACAGCTTTTATATATCGTACCTTGCATGCAGCAAGTATACAATTCATAGAGTTGCCCAACTTATAAAATTGAGCCAAACTATTTATAAAGAGCTGCTTTCCATAAGCGCTAGTTCCTATTGGATCTTCGGTTGGATTATTTTTATCTGGTTTATTCCAATGAAATTCAAGAAGTATATTAAATAAAAATATTTAATAAAATGACTAAATTAAAACAAATAAGGCGAATAAAAAGAAGACAATAAACAAATAAAAATAACTTAATTATGTTAGATAAACTGCTTAATTACTGAGAATTTAACCAAGTTGCACTAAATAATGTTTTAATATTTACCATAACTATAACAATATTTAACTCAAAAAGTACATGTATAGGAGACATATCCAACAGGTGCCTTCCTCCCAATAATGAAGTTTCTTAAGTTCAGGTGCGATATGTATACAACACCATGTATATACACTATATACAGCACAATTAAACTAACAAACACCAATAACACACAATACTTTCATTGGGGGAGGCGGGGTTACGTGGGTATCAAAATATAAATAAAATGGTAAACTAACACATAGTACTCAACACCCAAATCTCTGTTAGCGCACCATCCACGAGAGCTCTGAACACCAGAACCCAACAACTCCTAAACCATTTCTCATATTAGTGTCGTAACTGGAGGATTACACGCAACCACCAAAAAAATCTTATCATCTTCAGACATCCCAGTTACTCCCAAAAAGGTAAACAATCCCTCAAAGAGATTAAACTCAAGCTCTGGGGAAAGAGACTCGGTTCCTTGGAAAAGATTACCTACTTGGGAGTGTGCAATCCGCTCTCATCGGAGCACTGGGTGGTCGAATTTGCAGATGTAATCGTCAAACGTTACTACATACCTACAAAACCTACATCTGTCCAATAATCGATTACAGATCCCTCAACTTCTCCACCCTTCCTCTTCCTCTCTTGCACGCCGTTGCGGCAAACGAGAGAAGGATCCTCAAAAAATGTGCCTACCTCCTCTGGAGATTCCATTCAAACCAAATATACAACCAATCTAATATCCCAATAATTGTTATAAGGTTAAATACACTACAGGAAAGACACGACAGGAGAAACTTGGATACCTCCAACACCCACACTCATGATACATTGTGGATTATGTGGACAGATGAAAGAAACAGGAGAGCATTCTCCAAACGAACAAAGAAGAAATTCACCCAGTCGAATCTAACGATTCTAAATAAAGCGAAGTATCTTCCGGAAGAGCTCCTATATCTCCTAAGGCATCAGGTGAGCTGGACCTCTACACTGGCGTCAACGGACTTCACCGCACGAACTGAGCCTTCATCTCGGCTGGTAAGTACCAACAAATAATTTACAATCAAATACCTTAGTTTCCCTAATATTTTTTCCTCCATTCCAGCATAACATCCGACCAAGTATCTGTGAAAAGGAGTAAATCACTCTGACAGCAGGGTACAAGGAAAAGGACAACACTAGGACAACAACCGAGGAGGGTTTATCAGGTATGCCTCTACTTTATGCATAGAACCTACTGTGAAGTTTCAACTTAGGACAATAGTAATACAAACAAAAACAAAATAGCACAAATCAGAACTACGTTCAATGAAGGCACTTGCTTTACACTCGACTAAAATTTTCCTATTCCATATAAAACTACATAACTAAAGAAAAAAACACCCTAAGATTACGGTACGACCGAGATAAAACTCATCTAAAAATAGAACATTATTATCGAAAATGAGCCAGCGGAGAGTCGAAGTCGAAATTCATCTTCGTGAGCCATCATATTACAGATGGTCACACACCAAGAAATGACTGTCTCGAGGTTTAAAACAAGAAACAGTGGACGATTTTAGTAAGATTTTTGGGATTTTTTAATATAACGAAACTTAAACTTAATCATATTTGATTCTGTTACAAAACAAAACCCACCCCAAATACAGTTCCTTCTTTTAAAAATGATGATTTTTTAAAATACGTGTCGTATTTACTGATCTAGGGAGTTTATTCGGTGATTTAACTTATGTTGGTACATATTACATTTCGGTACATTAGAAAAATCGATTAGAATACCCATATCTCTTATGATTTCACATTTTTTTCATATGAATATCGCTTTATCTCTGATTTCGGACTTAACTATTATCAATTTTCTAATTTCTAAACTTTATTAGGTATAATTAATAATTATTACAAATAACCTATTCATCATTTAACAATTTGATTATCGATTATATATCGAATGATTTCAACAAGTAATTGAGAAGACACTCATCGATACAGTGTGTGACGTAGGTAAAGTTTATGGTATGACGTCATAAAGCCCGCGTAATTTAAATAAGAGAATGTTTTTAGCTTTAAGAGTTGTCTTAAAAAAATTACAAAGTGGTATAAACAGTACATTTAGACCTTGTCCATTTTATGTACGGGATGTGGCCTGAATACTTTGATGTTGGAATTGGAAAATATTTGCGAGTCATGGGTTGAACCAGATCAAAGGAAAAGCATCATTTTTTGTTCCTGAATATTTCTGCTGTTTATATAATTTTGACATGTGCGCAGTCAATAGATCCAATATACTTGATAAATCGTGTTAGGTTAGGTTTAGATTTTATTTCAGGCTTTTACATACACTGATGATAAAGCTCTTCAAAAGCTCGGTTGCATTTCAAACTTGCTGTTTCTTTGCCTATACCAATAAAATTCCCAACTGCCTGGAGAAAGTTTCCAGTTGCAAAATATCTCAAAGTTATTAGAACCATTGGTTGAATATTTACAGTATGATTTCTAAAAAGATATGTTATTAGGTTACAAATGGATAACAAAAAATGCACTTACCAGACGATATTTGTGCTTCAGATTTATAACAAATCTAAGACCCTGCTTGGAAAGCTGAAATCTTTCCTCTTTTCTTCTGATCCAGTAAGAAGAGTAAGAAGAAAACTCGTTCCAAAAAAAATACTCGTTCCTAAATACAAGAATTTTAGATCAAAATGTAAAATAATCAAAGTGAATTAAATTTTAAGACAATCTGTAAAAACAAATTAAAAATAGATTCTCTTTTTGTAATTGAGACTGAAAGAGCACCACAAACATCAGATAATTTATATTGTTATAAAAGATAAGATATGAACTTTTAAGTAAATATAAAAAATAAATACCGACATAAAAAACGAATGAAAAATAACAGTAAATAAAAGTTAAAGCGTAGAAATAATTAATAATGATAACAGGGGACATAAGTGAAAATATAATATAATATAATAAAAAGTTACCCTATATGTCGAGAGGAAGCAAAGAAATTTTCAATAAATGAAATAAATTATTTTAAGTTGATTTTTCCGACTGATGAGGTAAAGAGAAGAATTGTTAACATGGGAAATACATTTTATAGTCAGTATCAAAAAGAAAGGGAATTCAAGATTAGGTGAGAAGGGACACGACGCGAGAAAATTAAGAAGGGATATTAAGCGAGTTTGAATATAAATATACAGGATGACACAGCAAAAAAAACGTAACACGTTCTCAAATCCGATAGCTCGGTTGAACTTTACGAAATGACAGCCAGTGAACCAAGCTTCGCATTGAACTGGCTTTGTATAACTGAACTCTGACCACTGTTATTGCCATATAAATTTTTTAAGATGGTAATTATCCTGTGCAAGGGGTAAAAATTAATGTAAATTTTTTATTATAGAAATGTGTTTGATCAGAAATAAAATCGACCTATTCGAATATTTTACCGTACAGAAGTTAGTAGGAGAAGAGGGGGTAACACTTTAGGCTTGTTCTTATTGAATAGTAATTTTTTTAATGACTTAAGCATACTAATGGCTTTTAAAGTTTACCGTTATATATTATAATGTCTATATTAATTTCTGCTTCTTGGGTGTAGTTGTCCACACCCTCATCACTTGCAGTAGCCTCATTGCCATGCTGAAAGGATGGTTGAAAATATCTTTGTGGGGTTGGTAATTCTCTATTTGGTGTATTTGCATTTTAATAGTTTTGACTCGTTGTATGCGAGTGTATTCGAAGCTTTTCACTTCTCATTGTTTATTTGATAGAATGCACTACGGAAATGTGATTTACCGATTTGCTTTAGGCAAAAATTATATTTGAATACTGGCTGAGCGTGAAATTTCCATATTTAGACTTAACAGTTTAGATGGAGTAAAAGTAGGTTTTTATATTATTATTTAAATTATTAGAAGTATTATTAAACAAAATTACTTTTCTTTTGATAAAAATATCTTAAAATATGAATTTTTTTAAAATTTATTATCAGTATTAATTATTATTTATTTTCGATGTTGGTTCAAATTTTTCTTTTTAATTTCTATACGATTTAATCTGTTTGATATATCTTTTTTTATAAACACCCTGTATCAATTAGTCAATAACAAGTTTCCTAAGTAGGTATACAAAATATTCTTTCAAACCACATCACACTAAAAACAATAAACCATTCGAGCATGCAGCTAAACACAAAACACAAAAACCGAACTTGGAACATCAATTCTATCGGCCTGATACGTATACACTTCGTCAACTAACAGTGATACAATAATAATTGAATGAAAATAACAATTGAAATGCCCGTCATGGTTGTATTGGCATTCCTGGCTTGCCGGGATTTGATAGCAACTTGGTGGCTCCATCTATCACGAGTGTCGACTCCAAAATTGGCGTGTCCCGCAGAATGCAAGTCATCTTGACACACAATGTCATTCTGATTGTTCACTGTTCTGTGTTCGAAGCCCTCGTGCGTTGGTTATTGTCAAATTCAGCAGGTTTAAGAGTTGATTAATTTCAAGTGAGATTTGATATTAAATTTGAAATTCATTACATATATATATAAATATATTTGTTTTGTGTCTTGGAGTAAAAGTCCTTTATGCTTAAAAAAATTTAATAACAACGTTTTGATATAATTATGCTATCTCCAGGTCATTTTTTTGCTTGCCAATAAATATTTGCGATAATTATTAGTATTTTATTTGGCAATCAGAACGTTACAAAATTAATTCTATAACCTAAAATGTTAGCGATTACCAGTTGACAACTAGTAAGAGGATAACGTGGTTAGGCTGTAACAAACTTACTTTCCGTGATAATTAAAATATTTAAATTAAATCGCGCACGGTACATGATTTAGAATTAATTTAAAATTATGTGAGAGGCCTGCCGTACCAGTTGTAACCCCCGCCGAAAGATGGAGTCATTCGAGTACTTGTTTCGCATACCCAACCGGTGGCAGCCCGAAGTACCAGGTTGCTGTGGTTGACCCAATTGGAGTAGCAGTGGTAGCCCGAGTTAGAGACAGGTCAAGCTGAAGGTAGCGAAGATAATTCCAATTGTACCTTGTATCGGAGTCCGGATCCGTCAGTTCGACCGTCAACGCAAGTCTGGAAGACGTACCCTTACCGTCCAATCGATACGATAAAGTAAGAACCGAATTACACACCTTCCTTTGGATTTGGTAATGTGGTTTTCTGAATAAAAAAATTATTTCTAATTTTTGTTTTTAATTATTTGTGAGTTTTAACATCTACGTAGCAAATATCCAGGTACTCAACCCAGTGGGGCAAGTGGCCACCAGTAATTTAGTCGATAACGACCTCTGGAGTATATTTTTCTCTACTGAAGCTGTCCGTGGAAGTGGCCTTCACACTATAAACGGAAGGTGGCGCCCGAGGCAATCCGAAACCTGGACCAAGGAACCAAAATACCGCTTGATGACACAAAGACAGTTACAAGGTTAATATCCAATGATATTACCTATATACATTTTAATTTATGACTAAATACAATATGTTATCCATAATCTCAAATGTGGTCCACCGATGAATAAATGAAAATCAAAGTCTGGTACCACAAGTATTTATTAAAGTTGGAAGAGGCAACTAGTTTCGGCATACTAATGCCATCATCAGAGGCCAAATATTTTTAACAGTGATGGAAAATACTTAATTAAAATTTTATATAAAAAATTGGTTAGCTAACAAGGCGCACTTGACAAGTTTATAAGATTAAAAAAAAACATTAAACCAAATTAAAATGTGGTACAATTAGAGAGATATAAAATTTTAATTAAGCATTTTCTGTCACTGTTAAAAATATTTGCCCTGATGATGGCATTAGTATGCCGAAACTAGTTGTCTTTTTCAACTAAATACTTGTGGTACTAGACTTTGATTAATTTATACTAGATTAAACGGCCACAGTTTTTTTAGTCTTTTGTTGTTTAGTGGTTCCATTTCCTGCCCCATTAATAAATTTGGATGTGTTGCAACGGCTTCGTGATATTTGGCAGCCTTCTCATGGATGACTTCCACAACTATGGAGATCTACGTGCAACGTATGGTTTGATACGTACCAGGGGGCATCTACAATTTGTCGCAGACTAGCTTCTTTGTGTGTTTGATTTGGAGGCGCAGCCCCATAGTCCCAGTTCATATGTCCAGATTGATGTGATGACAACTTTGTAGATTAATACTGTATTTTCCATTGACGAGATTTTCTTTTTATTAGCCATTGTAATTCTCTTACTTTGATTTCTACTTGTTTTTACCTCTCGCCCTTCAGATAAGAGAGGTATAGGAATCATGCTAAAAATTGGGTAGTGAGTTTTCAATGAATAAACACGTTTTAGGGTCCCTAGAATACGAGTTTAATATTTTCGCGATGATGTCTGTGTGTGTGTGTGTGTTAGTGTGTGTGTGTGTTAGTGTGTGTGTGTTAGTGTGTGTGTGTGTTAGTGTGTGTGTGTGTGTATTTGTGTGTGTGTGTGTGTTTGGATGGATGTTGTAGTAACGATAACTGAAAAATTACTGAATGAAAAAATTTGAAATTTTGCATACAGGATTCTGAGACCCTAGATTAGATCTGATTAGATTTTGGTGCGAATCGCACAACCGGAAGTGGCAGTTGTTATGGGTGATGACGCCATTATTATACAAAACGGCAATAAAGTTTTACACATATATTTTGTATACCCTACAGTTTATTTTCATCTCATTAAAATTTTCGAAACTTTTGCCATTGTTGCCAGATTTACAAAAAAATAATTTTTTTTCATACTTTTTTGTGTCAACCTGTAAATTTTTGATTCAAAAATGGCGAGAGATCATGTGTTGGCCACATCAAATTTTTTCTTTTTGTTGATGTACTGTTTCCATGTTAGTTTTTGTATTTGCGGTATTTATTTTCGTTTACTCTTATTTTCCACTTTTTTTAACCATTCTTAGCTAGAAAAAATGGCTGTATTATCGGCGAATGTCCTAATAGTGGCGTTTTGCGTCATTGGTAAATCTAATGTGTACAAGACATATGGAGCCCTGAAAAAAAATATCTATAAATTAATTACATGTATAAATTGAAACTAAACATTTTAATAAAAATTAATAAATTAGGTATATTTTTCTTTATTCACTGAACTATTAAAATTTTCATAGTGTAGTGAATAATATAAACAATTTATTTTTCTATTATTTATTTCTATTATTTATTTAAAAAATATTTAGAAATACTTAAAATTAATTAGAATTATATTTTAATAAAAATTAATACATTAGTTATTCGTCAATCGATATTACTGCTGACGTCGTTGGCTACCATGGACTTGGATAAATAGTAAATTAATTATAGTTTTATAAACAATTTATTTTTCTACTATTTATTTACAAAACAATAACAAAAAATATTGCCACATTCCTCACATTTCTCTATCGATATTACTTCAGCAGTAATATCGATAGAGAAATGTGACGAATGTGGCAATATTTTTCCTCGTTGTGGGCGGCCATGGACTTAGAGCAATTGTTTCCAAGCACATTAAACTATTGGTAATCATCGCTGTCGTCCACTGGTCCGTCGAGTTCTTCGTAGGACCCATACAGTTGATCGACGTCATCGTAGTTGTAATTGGTAGATTCATCAACGCTGCCAACTGGTCCATACAGTAGTCTAGGTCATCGCTGCCAACTGGTCCTTCCAGTTCTTCAAAGTAGTCATCTTCTTCTTCTTTTTCTCCGTCTTCTTCTTCTTCAGCGAGTCTGATCCGCTCCATTTCATCTTTGAATAATTGTAATAATCGGTAGGGTTGGAGAGCGAGCCATCGCTGTAGCTCAATATACCACAACTTTTTTGTACTTTCTTTAAAACTTCTCAACTTATGTTTGATTACAATATTCTTCACACCCATTTCACCCAATTAATTACTGATACAACACCAAGTTCTACAACACTTTTATAAAGAAATATAAATATATAAGCGTCCAGGATACTCGACTGCAAACGTCACTGGTAACACACTTCATTATAACTAACCTTGACCTTAACCCATGATAAAAGCCCCCTGACGTCACTGGTTACGGGTCCCGAATACACCTACAATCCCTTCTCTAAACGGATGGAGTATGATTGGTGTAGCTTAACGACTGTGGTCCGATGACTAATCATAGCTAGGCATAATGTACGTATATGTCGCATTTATGCCATAAGTGATAAAGAAGTCTAGTAAGTCAGAGATTTTCTGCGAGTCTGTCGGCCAGTAGGTTGGTGTCTCTGTTGAAAAAAATGAGGATCTGCTATCACCGACCGCTTTAAGTAGTTCTCTGTCGTTGTAATTAGACGAGAGCGTCCACCTGATGTGCTTACAATGGACTTATGCAGTAGGAACGAATTTATTGGTTTTATATTAATGAATGAATAGCTTAAATAACCTAGTTGCTTATGTTGATTTTCATTGTTCTTATAATATTCATTAATTAATAAAAATTAATAAATAGTAATTAATATATTTTGAATGTGGCGCTGCTTCTTGACCAATAATTAACGTTTTACTTTCTACAGCATTGCCAAGATTCTAGCTTTGTTCGTTTGTAGAAATATTTGACATACTTTTTTAGTTATTTTAATCATAACAACTTAGAAAACGAGAGTTGCCATTTTTATCGATATGACAACATAGCCAAATATAATCTGTGTTTCAATTGGGCCTCGTCACAAGCTACTATAGCCCCGATATTCAAATTTTAAGAATTAATTACAGCCGCAGGATCGGTCTCAGAAGGGCTGGACCCGGTGCAATGTGTTATGGTAGGCCAAAATTATAAAATAAAAATATAAAAAAAAATCACTGGATGAGTTCATTGTAGTCACCGCCTGTTATGAATTTAGTGCCTGATGTTTGGAAATAATCTTCAAAATCGTTCTTTTTATGTTCTGCTTAATACACTGATGCGATACTGAAGTTTTTTCTTTTATTACAGTGGCCTGTTGGAGATCTTTCTTATATTCGGGTAGTATATAGTGACTGATTGTATTTTTAATTAGGACTTTTGCACCTCCAAGCGCGGTACCATGATGGTGGTTAGTATTATATGTTACATAATTAGTTATCATAAAGTATTTCTCTCTGTAAAGTGTGTTTTACTGATCAATAGGATATTAATATGACCATTGATCATTGGCGTTCCATAGAGCAATTCCTAATTAACCAGTTTGCTTATTAGCTTGTTAATATGATAAGTACCTTGCTATTTTAATGAATGAGCTGATTGAACATGGCTTAAATTCACTAAGAAATTGTCACATGGTATGATTGGACTCTTCGTTTGAGTTGATATTGTTTGCTTGATTATTATTAGTTACATTAGCATGATATCTAGTGTTATCTCTGTAACAATATGTTTGCTGATTGTTCGATGTGATATTTGCATGGCTTGTATTTGTAAGTGGTTAGTTTGTTGTACAAACCTGTATTGATCACTTCTCGTTAATTAACTTATGGTAATAATCACACCCTTTGTAGTTTTCTGTATGGCTCTCCATATAGTGCGCACTTAGCTGGTGTTTCCTTGTTTTTTTACAACTTACAGTGCTGTAGAATTCTCCGCATTTGAAGCACATATAAAGCCTATTGCAATATGCCCTTGAATGACCGTAGAGGGGCTACTGATTAGTTAACGCGATTTTAAGTAATTATCCATACTCGAACGAAAGCAGCTAATGTACATGTGAAAATAGACAGAAATAGAAGAAAGTTAAACTAAGCAGAATCTCAGTCACCAAAATATCGAAATTAAACAAATATTTTTACGCATATACCGGCACATATTTTGGGTCTTTAGCGGCACATATTTTAGGTAATTTCACAAACTTAATCTAATCATGTACTTCACCGTAAATATAAGTACATGCCCATCTTGCAAGTCTACAAAGAATGGCATGTTTGGGAATCATGCGCACTAAGCAGTACATCTATAGCGGATATGAAAACAATCTTAAATCTTACTATTTTTCCATGTTTTTTCTTGTTTTAACTGTTTTTCATTGTTTTTTCTACTTATTTGCTATTTCCTTTATTTTCTCTATTTCTCTCTATTTTCTCTATTTGTCTTTAATTTCGCTTTATTTTACGAATTTTACAATTATCCTAGCAACTTTCCAATTTTTCTTTCGGTAAAAACTTTATTTGGACTATTAGTAATATCAAAAAAATATATAGCTAAGTTTTCTGAAATTATCCAATTTTCTGCGCAATTTTCTTAATTTTTCTTCCTCTAAGAATCTTCTACATGGTATTAGAAAACTTAAAAAAAAATAAATGAAATAGGTAAAGTCGTTCTGAACTTATAGATATCCTTTTACGACCAATCTTAAAAAATTTACAGATCTCTCAACGGAATTAATATTTTGCAATTATAATTTTGCAAAAAAAATTTATAACTCAATTATTTGTAAAAATCAAAATTATGCTGAACTGTGGAAAATTTTCGAATATCGATTCTTTGAATCGTTTTAAAAAAAAATGATATTGTAACCGCTCCTTTGACACGGCGTTAATAAGTACAATAGAAAAATAAAAATAATAAAAAAAATTCTAATCTTGTAGGGTAAAAGGTTACGCTTAATTATTATTTTTTTGATACTCGCGACTAAACTTCAGTGGAGACGGGTGTGGTCCACAAAATGACATGATCTTTGAAAAAGGGCGCCAGGTAAATTGATCCAAGTATCCCCAAAGTCTTCTTATTGAACCCACAACATACCAAAAGGTCCAACTTTAAACCCTAACCCTCTTACGAAAATAAAACTACTTAAGGGTAATACACGCATAAGGTTTATTATTAATATAAATGCCAAGAAAAAAAAAAGAAAAACAAAATATGCAACTAATAGTGAATAAACAAAAAAAATAAATAATAATCTCAAACGGCGCGCAATTCAGTCAGAGGATATATATTATATTTACCAATAATACTTTAAACAACTGATATAAAAAAACAGGTTTCTAAGGCGATCTAATAAAAAAAGTAATTGTTAGATAAAAAAAAAAATAACCGAGGTTGAGGGCATTACATACCACACCGCTTGAGCTCAGGCGCATGCGTTCCTAAATAATAAAAGGTAAACAAATAGATTCCGCGAACCTTAGTTACCGTTCACATACGCTGTAAGTAAACTTAAAAGCTATCTCAAAATAATATCGTTATAAATACACCGTATTATATTTTTAACGTGTTACTTAAGCACCAGGTATAAATTTACGTTTATCGCAACGTTTCGTACAAAAAAAAAAGAACAAGTAAAAATATGGCCTTAACATAAAGTCAACTTGCGTGAATCCATCGGCGGTATTCCCTCGAAGAAAAATGAAAATCTCAGCAGAGACGGTAACTCCTCTGGGTGAGAAATCTCGGTCGCCAGCAGTAAACAATCCTCCAGAAAAAAAAATAAACTGACGAAACCAGTCGAGCCGCTTAGTCCATTTAGAAACCCAGTAAATAATCCATTGAATAAACCATTGATTATACCATTGAATAAACCATTAAGCATACCAATGAATGAAAAGTTGAGTATACCGTTGAATAAAACCCTAATAGAAATGAAATAGTTAGAGAATCAACGTCAATTAACCTACATAAAAGGGGACAAATAAAAAGTTATTCTCTACATTTTTTTGTTTTTTTTTTTTTATATATTTAAACAGCAAATTTATGTACTCTAATAAGAATGAAATACAAAAAATTTTTATTTTTATTTTTTTGCTCTTGCCAAATTTATCAGAAAAGAAAAGATTATTAATTGAAATAAATAAATCATTATTTTTCGTTGATATGGCAACAGTTCAAAACGTCTGTTCGTTCCAAATGGGCAAAAAAAAAGACACAAACTTAGGTCAAAGTAAAGGTGGAACTATCCACTTTTAGAATTAATTTAAATAACAATCATAAATTGAAAATATTTGTAAAAAAAACTATTCTCACCCTGGCCAAGGGGCTTCTGTTAAATAATCCAGTTAATTTGCACTAACGGAACACCATCCCATTGGAAAAATAAAAAAACTTAATTAACGGCCTGATTTTCTTTCTAAAAAGAAAAATAATACTTAAGAAAAAGTAACATTTGGAGAATGTAAACGACATGTAATAAATCCACATTTACGTAAAGAAAAGGAAAACAAGTCATTTTTAGTCGTTGAAAACAAAATTTAAAGATAATAAAAGAAACGAATAAATCTTTACATACCTGAGTATTTAGGATGTTATTACAAAAAAACGAAACCACGTGTAGGTGTGATTTAAATCCTTCAATGAAGAAAACCAGTTGGAAATTTCACCAAATACAAATAAATACTAATGCCTCAAAATTTCCAACAACAAGTGGTACTAGGAAAAGTGAACCCATTTACGGATGGTCAAACAAACCATTATAATTTCACTAGAAACCTTCACACCATTTTTCACCGGATAGCCGTTTTTTTTTTAAACAAAAAGTGTCGATCCTAACACTGGTTAGCAGCAAGTCACAAAACAATCAGTCGCAGAAACACTAATTTTTGGATAAGCCACTAGAGGGAGTTTATTCCCACAATTTGAAAGAAACTAGTCAAAGAATGAGTAAAATGAAATTACTGTGTTAATAGCATGAGCCAACCAAACAAAAGTTACATCAATCGCTATAACGAAATAAAAAAAAGTGTAATATAACATTTAATCCAAAGACAGTATTCAGAACTTGGGGAACTCTTCAAACCACTCTCGGCAACAACGCATTCTAATAATTGACACAAAACGGAGCTACCTATAAGCGCGAAAACCAAATTTACCAATCTGAAAAACAATCCATTAATCTATCAGATTTTTAAGCAACGGCAGGATATATAAATTTTTCGAAATTAAATTTACATCAAAAGGATAATCGTTAAAAATCTGTTATAAGACATAGATATTTTATATTTAGTCACTATGTTTATCAACGCCGTAACGAGGTAATTAGTATACATTAAACGAGACTATAGTAGAGGTGGGAACAGACTAAAGGAAATTTCGGACCGTTACAATATATAAAATAAAATGATTTTTTTGAGTACGGACCTGGAATTAATTTATTGATAATATGTATGTTGTTTCAAGTAACATTTTTAAAACATAAGTGCCAAATATCAATAAAATATACAAGGTAGTTTAAGAAACATGGGCAAAAGAAGTTTTGGCCAAAATTCATTAAACACTCTGTATCTCAGTAAAAAATGACATTGGACCAACCTTCAGTAGGGTTTTTAGATTCGAGTGTCAGGAATATCTCCGTGCAGTTAGCTCCCATAGTGTTAATTTTTTTTCCGGAAATTTCCCGTTTGGTAGTGCTTCGTTAGTGCTTCTTAGTGCTCTGACTATTTTCGTTAGTGCTTTTTCCGTTATCTGCCTATTAGGGATTTTTAATTTCAAGGTCAACCCTGACAATCCACCAAAATGGACGAAATTTGGTACTTTTATTTAGTGTTTCGTTAGTGCTTCAAGTAGTTTAGAAAGTGCTTGTCCATTTTTTTAGATATTTTAGATTTTAACTTCAACATCAGCCCCAAAACATTTTCCTATTAGCTCAATTTTGCTGTCAGTTTTTAGAGCTTCGTTAGTACTTCAAAGTGCTTCAAAAAGTTGTAAACACGATTATTTCCATTTCCAGATATTTAACTTTCACTGTCAGTAGATAGAACGTTCTTTAACTTTAACGGTTCTGTAACTAATGACAATGACGTTTAGATTGTGACAATTGTACAAGAAATCAACTTGTAAAGTTTTATTCTAAACGTCATTGCCTTTACTTACAGAACCTTTAAAGTTAAAGGACGTTCTATCTACTGACAGTTAATCTTTTAATTTTCAAGGTCAGCCCTCAAATCGTTTAATCATACGGGATTGACTTAAATCTAGAGTCGTTTCTTGACGCATCGTTAGTGCTTTTTAGTGCTTTAGATTGTATTCTTATTGCTTTTTTCGTTTCCTGATTGTTCAGTATTTTTGTTTCAAAATTTGCAAAGAAATTCTTGTCAAATGTACTAAAAATGTAGGGAAGCAGAGAAGTACTACACAAAAAAACATTCAGAAGTACGAGAAGGATCCAAAAATTGAAAAATTATACAGGATGTTTCATTAAAAATAAAAATGGTTAGTGGCCTAGGCAACATGACTCACCTTGTACACTTAAAAATAAAATCTACAGTAGGTCAATAACTTTTTGCTCCTTATTTTTAGTTTCTGGTATAAGGAAGTGTCCCTTATAAATGGGCCACCCAATTCCCCTTATAACAACAACAACAACAGCAACAACAACAAAAACGAAAGAATTTGGGTGCAAATTTGGAAACAAAAAATACTGAATAATCAGGAAACGGAAAAGCATTAAGGAAACTATCTAAAGCACTAAAACGCACTAACGATGCGTCAAGGAATGACTCTAGATTTAAGACAAACCCATATGATTCGAGCGCTGACCTTGAAAATTAAAATTTAAATATCTCGAAAGGGAATGAATCGTGATTAGAACTTATTGAAGCACTAAGAAGTACTAACGAAGCAGTAAAAACTGATACCAAAATTGAGTCAATAGGAAAATGTTTTGGGGTTGACGTTGAAATTAAAATTTAAAATATCTAAAAAAATAGACAAGCACTTTCGAAACTATTTGAAGCATTAAGAAGCAGTAAATCCAAGTACGAAATTTCGTGGTTTTTGGTAGATTATCAAGGCTGACCTTGAAATTAAAAAATCTTTAATATTTAGAAAACGGAAAAAGCACTAATGAAAATAGTTAAAGCACTAAGAAGTACCAACAAATGGGAAATTTTCGAAAAAAAATTTCCCCTTTGGGGGCTAACTAAACTTCACGGAGCTGTCAGGTATATATTTACTGGGCTGCTGCGATAACTAAATAAAATAATATAAAAATAAATGTAATAATTGCGTTACATTAAAATAATTAATTTGAATTCATTTATTTCTCCTCTCCGCACCTCGCTCTAGTCTTATATTATTTACCGACATCATAACAAAAAAGATATAGCTAAAGAAATCTATATCCAGAAGCCAAAGGCTTGTGCGGAGAAAGGACGGCTATTATTATTATTTGCCGTGACGCTCCGCGGCGACTTACTGATGATTGATAGCACCATTTGGCTATAAGTATATAGATTGTATCTCAGTACACACAACATCCCTTTCAATTTGGAACATCCTGTATATACTTTACAAAGGTCTTTTTATTTTCTTTAATTTTTGTAAAAACTTTCATGAATCGATTAAGGGATAAAAGTTGTTAAAGTTGAAGAAACTAGCTGACTCCTTTGTACTTTTAATTTATCGAATCCCTTCTTTTTGCGCAGTGTTAATGAGTTTTCTACCTTTAAAGAGAAGCTCGAAGAAGATTCTTATTACGTTTTAATTGAGATGATGTGTACGGTGAACGTATTGATGCAACAATAGCTTTGGCTTTGGGCCCTTTGTACTTAAAGTTTTAATAGATACCTACTTCTTTTAGGATTCATTATCAGTCGGCGGCAGCCGGCATGCTCTGCTCTGCCCGCGTTAATCAACCAAATTTTCATATTGTGTTTTTCGTTCGTTTCTAAAAGTTTGCGTTTACGAGTAAAATGAATAAATAACGTTGAAGATTTTAATTATTATTTTCCCAACCCGGCATCGCCGTCGCTTCTTTAATTTCCAGCAAAGTTTATTTAAAGGAAATATTATCTTTTAATCTGGTTAAAGGTGTATTTTCTCTACTGATGGGTTGTAATTATTTCGCCTCTGGTATCAATGATTTTCTCTCTTTCATTTAAAATAAGGACGCTGTATCTGAGGTTCTCAAAATTTTTTTTGATTTGATTTTAACTTTTACTGTCCATTTCTAATATTTTTGAATTTTCGATCCCAAATTATATCAGAGAATTAATAAAAATATTTATTACACTCTAGTACAATCATCTGATATTTTTATAGATTTCGATGTGCTCTCTTCTGAATTTTTAATTTGGCGCTCTAACCGCCATATTGGAAAAATGGCGCCTAAAACAGTTTTCGACGATATCTCCCTTTTGCTATAAAAATAGTTACATAATAAACTAGCTGAATACCAGTGCTTTCCTACGGAGTCTCTTTAGTACTTGGACGACAGAACTTTGCTTGTTGTTCCTATTTGTGACTATTTTTTTCCAATTTTTTAATGTTTTTCCGTAATCCCTTTGTTTTTCTCTATTTTTCACAATTATTTCTTATTTTTTCCAATTTTTTCCTATTTTTCCTATTTTTCCCTATTCTTCCCTGCTTTTCCAAATTTTTTCCTGTTTTTCTCTATTTTTTTATATTATTCCCTATTTTTTTATATTGTTCCCTATTTTTTTATGTTATTCCCTATTTTTTCTTATTTTTATCTAATTTTACTATTTTTCCTATTTCTTTCCATTTTTCCTTTTTTCATTATTTATTTCCTCTTTTCCCTATTTGTCCGTTTTATTATCTGTGTTTTTCTATTTTTACAATTTTCCTCAATTTTCCCCTATTTTTTACTATTTTCCAATTTTTCTCTATTTATATCTAATTTTTTACCCATCGTATTCTAATTTTTTTTTATTTTTCCCAATTGTTCAATATTTTTCCCTATTTTTTCCGAATTTTCACTAGTTTTCGTAACTATTCCTTATTTTCCCCTATCTTCCCCTTTTTTCCCCCATTTTCTCCATTTTTTCGCCATTAATCCCCATATTTCAATTTTTCCTATTTCTTTCTATTTTTTTCCTGTTTTCCATTATTTTATCCTATTTTCCTTATTTTTATTTTATTTTTCTTTTTGTCCCTATTTTTACTTATTTTTCCTTATCTCCATTTTTTTCTATTTTTCCTCAATTTTCACCGTTATTCATTATTTTTCCTATTTCTTCCTGTTTTTCATTATTTTCTCCTGTTTTCCCAATTTATCCCAATTCTTTTATTTTTAATTTTTGTCTATTTTTATATTTTTTCAATTATTTCATATTTTTCCCTATTTTTCCAGATTTCATACTGTTCCATGTTTTTCTAATTTTTCCCTATATATCGCTATTTTTTCATGTTTTCCCTTATTTTTCTCTGATTTTCTGTATCTTTTCCTGTTTTTCCCTATTTTTATATTTTTCCCCATTTTCTCTATTTTTCCTATTTCGGGGGATTTCGTCAATTTTTTTTTTTCCTTTTTTTAATAGACCACCCAGTACATTTTTTGTAGTTTAAAAGAACTGACTTTCACCTATCTAGCAATTTAAGATTTTTCAAAATCGATTGGCAAATGATTGGGTAATTTTTCCCAATTTTTCAACTAATTGTGGCCATATTTGTTATCACGTCATCGAAATTGATAAAAAATTCAATTTATTCAAACAAAACTTGTACTAAAATAAAACAATTTAGTTAAAACCGCATATATTTCTATCCAGAACGGTTTAGAAGTTATAGACAGTTCTTTTCTCTTATTTATAATTATTAAAAACCTTATTTTATTTCTATATTTATTATACTGTTCTTTAATATCATTATTTTCAGGATTTTTTAACATTAATAAATATAAATCATTTTTTTCCAGCTCATATTTGTCCGCACCTAAATCCATTCCTGTCTCGAGACAATAGTATTGAGTCTGTCGTAGATATACATCGCGCTAATTGGTCAGCTTAACGTAAGTGAGAGCAGAATCAATTTTCGCATCATTTAGTGATAGTGGCCAGGTGACAGTCGGTTTTAATATTAGTAATAATTCTAATTTAGTTCGTGTGTATGTGTTTTTTTAATAGTTTTCTTTTTTTTAATAATTTACGTATTATCATAATAACGTTTTCGCCTGAATCGTTAAAGTCGAGTGATTTTAAAAACCAGACAGACGAAACGGTAACGGGGTTGATATGTTTATAAAAATTTTCGGTTTAACAAATTCGAGACAGTTTGTGGATTTGCTAAACAATTTGTGGATTTTCTAAATAATTTGTGGACTTTTAAAATGTATAAGCTGAATTGGGTCTCCTGAAGAAAAACGTAATATACTGCTGTTGAAGGTCAAAGGTAGGTTAGCATGTTTTTTCATAGAAATCACTACAAGTTAAAGCTTGTATTAATATAAATCAGAATCTAATCGGAACTAGTCGTTTTTCTACGAAGTAATTCGAGATTTGTCGAGTGATTTATTCTGAAATTATTTTATTGGTACTGAATAGTTTGTTTTTTATTGGAACAAAGCTGTAATATAAATAAGGTTTGTAGTAGGTCATGCGCTTATGCAGTAGATAAATCTGAGTACTAGAAAAAAACTAATTTAAAATAGTGGGTCATAATTAACAGGGTTGCCATTAGTGACTATTTTTATTATTTCTAGTTACATATTGGCTATGAAATTATATAATTTAATGACATTTGTTATACCCTGTTTAGTATAAAATTAACTTTTTATATAAGGGTCAGTAAAATAAAAAGGATATTAATAGGATTTTAAAGTAAAATTATCAGTTTTCCTTGTTTGTAAAGTAAAAATGAGAAATGTGAATTAAAAAGACCTTTTCGTAAATGATATTACAAATATATAAATCTAATTTTGATAATTTCATAAAAAAATACTGTAGTATTTAGGTACTACCAAATTATTAGTAAAAGTTGCTAGTATCAATTTTATTGGTTTCATAAAACAATTAGATTTAACTTAAGTTTTTTTTCTATAATAAAATTAATATATTTTTATAAAACCATTTTTCTAAAAAAAATTTTCTGGAAAATTCCGAAATACTATTAGCGGAATTTCTCAAAGCATTACGTCGGAAAAAAATTCTCGCACAGGAAGTTCAATCGAGTTTATTTCGAACTAATTTATTGCAAACATCAGTTTTATAAAAACTCAAAACTTTTTAGTAGGATCCCGAAAAAACTAAAAATACGGTTAGCGGAATTTCTCGGAGAATAATTCAAAGTATTAGACGCGTTTCCAAAATAAATTTCGCAGAGGAATTTTAAGCTTATTTCGAAGTCATTTCCCGCAAAAAATCTTTTTTCCCAAAAATCCAAACTTTTCAAGAAAATCCCGAAAAACTCACTAGCCGAATTTCTCTGATCATAAACCAAAATGTTAGAAGCGTTATGGAAAAAAATTCTCGCATAGAAATTTTAAAATTATTTCGAACTGCGAAAAGTGTTTTCCTAAAAAATAAAAAATTTTCTGGAAAATTCCGAAAAACTCACAATACTATTAGCGGAACTTTTCTGAGCATATCCCAAAGTGTCAGATGCGTTTCGGAAAAAAATTCTCACACAGGAATTTCGAGCTTATTTCGAACTAATTTCACGCGAAAATCTTTTTTCCAAAAAATCCAAACTTTTCAGGAAAATCCCGAAAAACTCACTAGCCGAAGTTCTCTGATCATAAACCAAAATGTTAGAAGATTTATGGAATAAATTCTCGCATAGAAATTTTAAACATATTTCGAACTAATTTCCTGCGAAAAGTGTTTTCCTAAAAAAATAAAACGTTTTCTGGAAAATTCCGAAAAACTCACAATACTATTAACGGAATTTTTCTGAGCAATACCCAAAGTGTCAGATGCATTTCGAAAAAAACTTCTCGCACAGGAATTTCGAACTTATTTCGAATTAATTTCCTGCGAAAATCTTTTTTCCAAAAAATCCAAACTTTTCAGAAAAATCCCGAAAAACTGACTAGCCGAATTTCTCTGATGATAAACCAAAATGTTAAAATTCTCACATAGAAATTTTAAGCTTATTTCGAACTAATTTCCTGCGAAAAGTGTTTTCCAAAAAAATTAAAAATTTTCTGGAAAATTCCGAAAAACTCACAATACTATTGCCGAATTTTTCTGAGCATAACCCAAAGTGTCAGATGCGTTTCGGAAAAAAAATCTCGCACAGGAATTCCGAGCTTATGCCAAACTGCCAAAATCTTTTTTCCAAAAAATCCAAACTATTCAGGAAAATCCCGAAAAACTCACTAGCCGAATATCTCTGATCATAAACCAAAATGTTAGAAGCGTTATGGAAAAAAATTCTCGCATAGAAATTTTAAACTTATTTCGGACTAATTTCCTGCGAAAAGTATTTTCCTAAAAAATTAAAAATTTTCTGGAAAATTCCGAAAAACTCGCAATACTATTAGCGGAATTTTTCTGAGCATAAACCAAAGTGTCAGATGCGTTTCGGAAAAAATTCTCGCACAGGAATTTCGAGCTCATTTCGAACTAATTTCCTGCGAAAATATTTTTTCCAAAAAATCCAAACTGTTCAAAAAAATCCGGAAAAACTCACCAGCCGAATTTCTCTGATCATAAACCACATTGTTAGAAGCGTTATGGAAAAAAATTAAAAATTTTCTGGAAAATTCCGAAAAACTCACAATACTATTAACGGATTTTTTCTGAGCATAATCCAAACTTTTCAGAAAAATCCTGAAAAACTCACCAGCCAAATTTCTCTGATCATAAACCAAAATGTTAGAAGCGTTATGGAAAAAAATTCTCGCATAGAAATTTTAAAATTATATCGAACTAATTTCCTGCGAAAAGTGTTTTCCTAAAAAATTAAAAATTTTCTGGAAAATTCCGAAAAACTCAGAATACTATTAACGGAATTTTTCTGAGCATAACCCAAAGTGTCAGATGCGTTTGGGAAAAAAATTCTCGCACGGGAATTTTGAGCTTATTTCGAACTAATTTCCTGCGAAAATCTTTTTTCCAAAAAATCCAAACTTTTCAAGAAAATCCCGAAAAACTCACTAGCCGAATTTCTCTGATCATAAATCAAAATGTTAGACGTGTTATGGAAAAAAATTCTTCCATAGAAATTTTAAAATTACTTCGAACTAATTTCCTGCGAAAAGTGTTTTTCTAACAAATTAAAAATTTTCTGGAAATTTCCGAAAAACTCACAATACTATTAACGGAATTTTTCTGAGCATAACCCAAAGTGTCAGATGCGTTTCGGAAAAAAATTCTCGCACAGGAATTTCGAGCTTATTTCGAATTAATTTCCTGCGAAAACCTTTTTTCATAAATCTTTTTTCCAAAAAATCCAAACTTTTCAGGAAAATCCCGAAAAACTCACTAGCCGAATTTCTCTGATCATAAACCGTTATGGAAAAAAATTCTCGCATAGAAATTTTAAACTTATTTCGGACTAATTTCCTGCGAAATTTGTTTTCCAAAAAAAATTAAAAATTTTCTGGAAAATTCCGAAAAACCCACAATACTATTAGCGGAATTTTTCTGAGCATAACCCACAGTGTCAGATGCGTTTTGGAAAAAAATTCTCGCACAGGAATTTCAAGCTTATTTCGAGCTGATTTCCTGCGAAAACCATTTTTCCAGAAATCCAAAATTTTTCAGAAAGTCCCAAAAAAATTACAATACGCTTAACGGAATTACTCTAAGCATAAACCAAAGTGTCAGATGCGTTTCGGAAAAAATTCCCGTACAGAAATTTCGAGATTATTTCCTGTGAAAATTGTTTTTCTAAAAAATACAAAATTTTCAGGAAAATCCCGAAAAACTATGGTTAGCGGAATTTCTCTGAGCATATTTCAAAGTACGCGTATCGGAAAAAATCTCGCACAGGACTTTCGAACTAATTTCCTGCGAAATACATTTTTACAAAAATTAAAAATTTTCCGGAAAATCCTGACAAACTCACAATACACTTAGCGGAGTTAGTGTGAATATAAACCAAAGTTTAAGACGCGTTTCGGAAATAAATTCTCGAACAGGAATTTCGAGTTTTTTCAAGCTAATAATCCTGCGAAAACAATTTTTCTAAAAAATGCAAAATTTTCAGGAAAATCTCGAAAAATTCTCAATATGGTTAGCGGAATTTGTTTGAGCTTAAAAAAAAGTGCCAAACGCGTTTCGGAAAAAAGTTCTCGCACAGGAATTTCAAACTTTTTTCGAGCTAATTTCCTGCGAAAACAATTTTTCTAAAAAATGCAAAATTTATAGGAAAATCCCGAAAAACTTTCAATATGGTTAGCGGAATTTCTTTGAGCTTAAACTAAAGTGCCAAACGCGTTTCGGAAAAAAATTCTCGCACACTAATTTCGAACTTATTTCGAGCTTTTTTCGAACTACTTTCCTACGAAAACCGTTTTTTCAAAAAAATCCATAATGTTCCGAAAAATCCTGAAAGAGTCAGATTACTATTAGCCGAATTTCTCTGAGCACAAACCAAAAGTGCCAAACGCGTTTCAGAAAAATATTGACGCATAGGATTTTAAGCTTATGTAGAGATTTTTTGAAACTTACTTCGAGCTTGTTTCGATATACTTTCCTACGAGAACCGTTTTTCCAAAAAATTCATAATTTTCCGGAAAATCCCGAAAAAGCGGAATTTCTCTGAGCATAAACCAAAAGCGTCAGATGCGTTTCAGAAAAAAATTCTCGCACAGGATTTTAATCTCATTTATAGCTTTTTTCGAACTAATTTCCAGTGAAACCCTTTTTTCTAAAAAATCCAAAATTTTCAGGAAAATTCCGAAAAACTCACAATACGGTTAGCGGAATTTCTCTAAGCATATATCAAAGTTTCAGATGCGTTAGGGAAAAAAATTCTCGCACAGGAATTTCGAGCTTATTTCTAGTTTTTTCGAACTAATTTCATGCGAAAATCGTTTTAAAAAAATCCAAAATTTGACGGAAAATCCAGAAAAAATCACATTACTATTAGCAGAATTTCTCTGGGCATAAACCAAAATGTCAGCGACGGTTCGAAAAAAATTTTCGCACAAGAATTTCACGCTTATTTCGACCTTTTTTTGAGGTAATTACCTGCGAAAACAGTTTTTCTAAAAATATCAAATTTTTTGGAAAATTTCGAAAAACCTATACTATTAGCGGAGATTCTCTGAGCGTACCTAAACCAAAGTGCCAGACGCGTTCAAGAAAAAAATGCTAGCACAAGAATTTCGAGTTTATTTCCAGATTTTTCGAGCAGTTCCGTATTTTTCGGGAAAGTCAGAATTTTTCGAGAAAATCAGTTTTTTTCTCAACTACGTAGTGGATTCATATAATTTGAGTGAATACAATGTGTCCCTCCTGCCAGACATTTTCTCTTTTGCGAGCTGTGCTGATTTAATTGAAGAGAAAAGAAGTAGGTTGTGTGAAATACACAACAACCCATTTTTTTATTTTTCCAATTTTTAATTAGAGATTACGCCACACTGCGATTTTTAAAATTATCAATGATCAGCCCCGTATATTTCCTTACATTATAAAGTAATTTGGTGATTGAAGATTGAACACAAACACGAGACGCAAAAGTGGCCTTAATAACAAAGCTGGTCTATGACTGGTTGCTGCTTTCTGAATACATTATTATTATTCAGACGATCTGAGATAGAAGTTTTCCATACCGATTCCAGCTCAGCTTAGCGTGTGACAGATTTGCATGCAAATCTTTTCGACTATATATTAAAGATTTTCTAGTCTCGGGGATCGCGAAATGAGAGAATTAGACGCTACAATCTAAGCTTAGACCAATATTAGTTAATTTTGCATTTTATACGATTAGAAAAATAAGTTATTGCCTAATAAAAATAACAGATAATGTCAAAATTTTATTAGCGGATAAAATCTGATCTCTATACAACTATTTAGTATTGTCTTTACTAGTAAATCTTTTTTTTATTATTTTATTGTGATAAAACCAACTATAGAACCAAATAAAATGAAAAAAAAAATAAAAATTTATTACTCAACATAAATCGACACTATAATTAACTGTGCATTAATGACTCATGTGCAATTCATTCTTTTTCTTTTCAAGTTTACCATTTTACTGTTAATCAAATCTAGCCATCTTTAAACGTATTATATTATTTTTTAGCGTAATATTCAGATCCCGAGCACTACTAAAAATTTAGCATAACGTTTCCGGAGCGGGACGTAAAGGGAAAGGTATTTTATTCATTCGATTCGTGTCGCTGAATTCCGATTCGCAAGTCCCAACGACGTTTTCTTTTCATATATTTTCAAGAATATTATTGGTACACACACACCGTACGTGATGCTGTCATGCACATCTTATTTTTTAAAAGTTGATTTATGAATATAGTAATTTTTATAAAAAAGCATTATTACTTAATTTGATAATAATTGGATTTTTGATTATTGAGATAAAAATTGAAGAAAAAAAACTCTAATCAAATCGAATTTTTAACTCATTTAAAATTTTTAATTTTGTACCATTTGTTCCCTTTTATTTCAAATAAAGCGTTATTTATAAAAATTCATATTGAAAAATATGCATGCTGGTCGTGCATTTTTTGAAAAAAAATACATGGAAACAGTGCATTTTTCATAGAAATTCCTTTTATTTCAAATCAAGCCTGATTTTTACAATTTTTTAATCGTGGAAAATATGCCTGATAGTCGTGCATTTTTTATAAAAATAATGCATGCCACTACAGCATTTTTAGTGGGAAAAACCTTACCAGTTGTGCATTTTTCATAGATAAAATGATTGCCAATCGTGCATTTTTCGTTGATAAAATGCTTCACATTTAGTCTTTCTTTTATTTCAAACCAGGCGTTATACTTACAGTTTTCTAACCGTGAAAAGTACGCCTGATAGCCCTGTATTTTTTATAAAAATAATGAATGCTAATAGAGCATTTTTCTGGGGAAAAACCTTACCAGTTGTGCATTTTTCATAGATAAAATGATTTCCAATCGTGCATTTTTCGTTGACAAAATGCTCCACATTTAATCTTACTTTTATTTCAAAGCAAGCCTTATACTACAGTTTTGTAACCATGAAAAATATACTTGCTAGCCGTGCATTTTTTATAAAAATAATGCATGTCAATAGAGCATTTTTAGTGGGAAAAAACCTTACTAGTTGTGTATTTTTCATAGAAAAAATGATTGCCAATAGGGAATTTTTCGTCGATAAAATGCTCCACATTTAATCTTTCTTTTATTTGAAACCAACTCTTATACTTACAGCTTTGTAAGTATAAAACATGCCAATAGAGCATTCTTATAGGGAAAAAACCTAACCAATTGTGCATTTTTCATACATAAAATGGTGTCAATCGTGCATTTTTCCTTGATAAAATGCTATACATTTAATCTTCCTTTTATTTGAAACCAACCCTTATTCTTATAGTTTTGTAACCATTAAAAATATGCCTGCTAGTCATGCAGTTTTTATAAAAATAATGCATGCCAATAGAGCATTTTTAATGGGGAAAAACCATACCAGTTATGTTTTTCATAGATAAAAATCTCCACATTTAATCTTCCGTTTATTTCAATCAAAGCCTTATATTTACAGTTGTGAAACCGTGAAAAATATTCCTGCTAGTCGTGCATTTTTTATAAAAATAATACATGCCAATAAACCATTTTTAGGGGAGAAGAAACCTTACCAATTGTACATTTTTCATTGATAAAATTATTACCAAAGGTGCATTTTTCGTTAATAAAATGCTCTACATTTAATTTTAATTTTATTTCAAAACAAACTTTATACTTACAATTTTGTAACCGTCAAAAATATACCTGACTAGTCGTGCAATTTTATAAAAATAATGCATGCCAATAAACCATTTTTAATAGAAAAAAAACCCTTGCCAGTTGTGAATATTTCATAGAAAAATTGCTCCACTTTTACGTTTCCCTTAATTTTAAATCAAGCCTTATTCTTACAATTTTGTAATCGCGGATAATGTGCCTGCTAGACGTGCATTTTTATAAAAATAGTGAATGTTGGTTGTGTATTTTTAGTGCTAAACAAACCTTGCCAGTTGTTCATTTTTCATGGATAAACCAACCTTACCAATCTTGCATTTTTTGTCGATAAAATGCTCCACTTTAAGCTTTATTCCTTTTATTTCAAATCAAGCCTTATCCTTACAATTTTGCAATCATGGAAAAAATGCCCGCTAGACGTGCATTTTTATAAAAATAATGCCGGCCCATTGTGCATTTTTAGTGGGAAAAAACCTTGCCAGTTGTACATTTTTCGTCGATAAAATGCTCCACATTAAGCTTACTTTTATTTCAATTCAAGCATTATTCTTCCAAGTTGTGCATTTGTATAAAAATAATGCGTGCAGTAATGAATTTTTAGTGAAAAAAAAACCGTCCCAGTTGTGCATTTTTCATAGAAAAAAATGCCTACCAATCGTGTATTTTTTGTCGATAAAATGCTCCACTTTTAAAATTCCTAAATCAAGCCTTATTCTTACAAAGATTTTCATAAATATCTTTGTGGGTCAAAGCAGCGTTTCTAGATTTAATCAAGTTCCGGTAGATTTAAGATTTTTATAAATATCTTGTTTTGCTGTTCGTAAATCTCGAATGTAAGAGCGCCGTTGCCAAATTTAACAAAATTTCCTCAGATTTTAGATTTTTATAAATATCTTGATTTGCTGTTCGTAATGTTGAATGAAAGAGCACCATTGTCAGATTTAACAAAATTTCCACAGATTTTAGATTTTTATAAATATCTTTGTTTGCTGTTCGTAAATCTTGAATGTAAGAGCGCCGTTGCCAAATTTAACAAAATTTCCTCAGATTTTAGATTTTTATAAATATCTTTGTTTGCTGTTCGTAAATCTTGAATGTAAGAGCACCGTTGTCAGATGTAACAAAATTTCCACAGATTTTAGATTTTTATAAATATCTTTGTATGCTGTTCGTAAATCTTGAATGTAAGTGCGCCGTTGCCAAATTTAACAAAATTTCCTCAGATTTTAGATTTTTATAAATATCTTTGTTTGCTGTTCGTAAAGCTTGAATGTAAAAGCACCATTGTCAGATTTAACAAAATTTCCACAGATTTTAGATTTTTATAAATATCTTTATTTGCTGTTCGTAAATCTTGAATGTAAGAGCGCCGCTGCCAAATTTAACAAAATTTCCTCAGATTTTAGATTTTTATAAATATCTTTGTTTGCTGTTCGTAAAGCTTGAATGTAAAAGCACCGTTGTCAGATTTAACAAAATTTCCACAGATTTTAGATTTTTATAAATATATATGTGGGTTAAAGCAGGGTTTCCAGATTTAACCAAGTTTCGGTAGGTTTAAGATTTTATAAATATCTTTATTTGCTGTTCGTAGATCTTGAATGTAAGAGCACCGTTGCCAGATTTAACAAAATTTCCACATATTTTAGAATTTTATAAATATCTTTATTAGCTCTTTGTAAATCTTGATTGTCAGATTTACCAATATTTTAACAGATTTTAGATTTTTATAAATATATTTGCTGTTCGTAAATCTTGAATGTAAGAGTATCGTTGTCATATTTAAAGAAATTTCCACAGATTTTAGATTTTTATAAAATTCTTTGTTTGCTGTTCGTAAATCTTAAATGTAAGAGCACCGTTGCCAAATTTAACAAAATTTTGACAGATTTCAGATTTTTAAGAGCACGGTTGTCATATTTAACTAAATTTCCACAGATAATATTATCCCAGCTGAATTACTCTCAGAAGAATTTATGCCCAGATGACTTTGCGCTTCACGTTGTCAGATTTAACAACATTTCCACAGATTTCAGGTTTTTAAGAGCACCGTTGTCATATTTAACAAAATTTTCACAGATATTATTATCCCAGATAAATTACTTTTAGAAGAATTTATGCCTAGATGACTTTGCGCTTCACGTTGTCAGATTTAACAAAATTTTCACAGATATTATTATCCCAGATAAATTACTTTTAGAAGAATTTATGCCCAGATGACTTTGCGCTTCACGTTGTCAGATTTAACAAAATTTCCACAGATTTTAGATTTTTATAAATATCTTTGTTTGCTGTTCGGAAATCTTTAATGTTTTAGCACCGTTGTCAGATTTAACAAAATTTCCACAAATTTCAGATTTTTAAGAGCACTGTTGTCATATTTAACTACATTTCAACAGATATTATTATACCAGATGAATTATTCTCAGAAGAATTTATGCCCAGATGACTTTGCGCTTCACGTTGTCAGATTTAACAAAATTTCGGCAGATTTTAGATTTTTATAAATATCTTTGTTTGCTGTTCGGAAATCTTTAATGTAAGAGCACCGTTGTCAGATTTAACAAAATTTCGACAGATTTTAGATTTTTATAAAAATTCTTTGTTTGCTGTTCGGAAATCTTTAATGTTTGAGTACCGTTGTCAGATTTAACAAAATTTTTACAGATTTTAGATTTTTATAAATATTCTTTGTTTGGTTTTTATAAATCTTGAATGTTAGAGCACTGTTGTCAGATTTAACAAAATTTCCACAGATTTTAGATTTTTGTAAATATCTTTGTTTGCTGTTCGGAAATCTTTAATGTTTGTGCATCGTTGTCAGATTTAACAAAATTTCCACAGAATTGAGCTTTTTATAGATACCCTTATGGGTCAAAGCAGCGTTGCTCGATTTAAAGGAGTTTTTGAAAATTTAAGATTTTTATAAATATTTTGTTTGCTGTTCGTAAATCTTGAAGCATCGTTGTCAGTTTGTTATCGTCGTAAATATGCCTGCTACTCGTGCTTTTTTTATAAAATTTTACTTCAAAAAAAGCCTTATTTTTAAAATTTTGTACCTTATACCATAGAGTATCTTAAATTAGTTTTAACTATATGCAATGTGTCTCAAAAAGTTTACACCATATGGAAAAATATTTTGTTATTAATTTTTGACAAAAAATCATTTTTAATGTAGCGATAAACAATGGGAAATGTTTGTTTGTTTTCGTATGATGTAATAACACTTGCATAACCTTTCTTTATAAATATGACCCATATTTTTATTATTTATAATCATTGTATACTATAATAACATAGAGTATGTATTAAGAAAATATAGAGATGTTTGAAAACCAAACAAATCCAACTTGACTTCTCCAAAAGGCCACAAGCCATGCAAATCCGAATTGAAATTCCCGGAAATAGTTAAACAAGACAAATACAAATAATTTAATGGGGGTATTAGATATGGATGAAAGCGTTTCCCTTTTCGAAGTGGCCGATGTGTATTCAGAAAGCAATGAATTGAGCAACTAAGTATTCAATCCGGAAACCGCTAGAAGTGTTAAGCATCCATTTAGACTAAGTCTGATTCCATTATCTGCCCCCGTGAAGATTTCACCCTTTACTTCTTAGTTCTGAATCCGCACGATCACAGGACCGCATTAACGCTTTTCAATTGTGATTTACGTCAAACGCAATCGTATTACGTATATATAGACTTGGAAAGATCTACTAAAAATCGTTACTTAATTTTATATTACGTTCTTATTATACAGGGTGTACCAATTACCCAATTATAGCGTTAAAACTATATTAAATTGAAAAAAACCTGTGTTTTTGTTGAAATTTCCTACAACTAGTAAATAGTTTAATTTATACAGAATGATCCATCTTTTTACATTTTTTGATTACTACTTTAGTGGCTTCTGTGACAATGCTTTATTTTTTTAATAGGATGCTGTGTTGCCAAGGTATTTAAATTGTTATTAAATTATCTGAAAAGAAACTTTGGTCAAAGTTATCTTAAATATGGATTATTAATGTAGAATGAATTATTGTAGATGGCTAATCAGTAAAATAAATATACTGAACAATATTTTCTTACCAACATAAGTTTCGCTAATATTCTGATAACAATAAGCATCTCAATTCTGGTGGTCACTGAAAATTATGTCGTATATATAAGATAATTATTCAATAGGTCCCTAGTTTTTCGATGGAACTGTAAACGACGCAAATTTTCTACAATTTTTAGAAAACAATTTCAGAAAAATACCATGTAACGAAGTTACTTTAATTTCCGTAATAATTAAAATATTTAAATAAAATCGCGCACGGCACTGGTACTAGAATTAACTTCAAATATATGGTCAGTCGTAACATTTGTAATCTCCGCCGAATGATAGAGTCACTCGTCATTCGGGTACTTATTTTGCATACCAAACCAACCTTGTGGTATATCACAGCCAGAGTCGGTCCAGACAGTTGCTGTGCAGCGTTTCCGCATCTAGTAGATTTCTACTTTTTTGTAGATTTTCATCTTTTTGAGAAAATTTTAGTACGCAGATTTTCCTTAGTACATTTTGGTACATTTTAATATATAAATTTCAATAATGTAAAAATGCCATCAACACTAGAATTATTGTAAAAATTATTTTAACAAAGCATTTACTTTAATTTCTGTGTTCCTAAGTAATTTGGTATTTTTATTGATTATTCGACTGCTTTTTATCGGTGATTCCCCCTTATGCATTAAAAGATTCACCGTTGCATTTCCCAGATAACTGACGATTGAATTTATTCTATAAAAATGTAAAGTATAAAGCTGAGGAAATTTAAGAAAATGCTATTTTTTTATTCTAGTTTCAAGAAAAAAAAATCTTTTTTCTTTCAATTCAGTTTTTTTTGTTGTGCTAGTTTTAAGATTTAGGTATATGTTTAGTCAATAAATAAATAATTACACAAATGTAAAGAATTATGATGACGAGGCAAGGGCTTTGGACCATATCATTGTAAAGTAGATTTCCAGTAGTTTTTTTAATTGTTTGGTAGATTTTAGTAGATTCAGGAAAAAATATTAGTTGATTCCCCAAAATAAATGTAGCAGTCCCAATTGCAGCAGCAGTTGCACTTGGCAGTCTTGTTTCAGTGGCAGTCCCTCTACCTTTAAAGACAGGTCATGCTAAGCCAAGTTCAATTTTACCGGAGTCCAGAACCGACAACCACCACGCGAACCTGGAAGACGTGCCGTACCGTAGATGACCTTGTTACCCATCTTTTTCCTTTTCAAGCCGGATTTGGTAATTGGTTTGGTAACATTATTTTATTATAATAAAAGTTGTATTTTTATATTTATTCCATATTTTAAATATATAGCAGCGAATACACAGGTACTGAACCCAATTGGGCAAGTAAAGACTGCCTTTCTGGCCTCTAAGGGTCTTGTCGATTCCATACGACCCCTAGAATTTTTTCTCCACTGAAGCTGCCCGTGCAAGTGTCCTTCACACTATAAATGGAAGATGGCGCCCCAGGAAATTCGAAACCTGGACTAAGGCGGCAAAAGACCGCTTGAGGGCGCAAATAGCATTACAATCAGATAGATTGGTCAGCTAGGTTTCCTGATCTTACCCCGTTATATTTCTTCTCGTGAGGTTATATTAAGGATATGGTGTACTTTTTTTTTAGAGGAGGCAACTCATGTTCACCACCGCGATGTTGTGCAGTGGTAGTGTGGGACTCCCGCCAGCTACTGGCGAGCCTACCCACCAAACCCTGAGGTAAGCTCTTGTCCCATGGTATCGTCTTTTGACATTCGTCGTGGAGCAAGGCTATGTCCTACGTTACCATCCACAGGGTTGCTCGTTCTCGTATTTCCTCTCCTCCTCCTCCTTACTCTTCATGATTTCACAAACCATCCTCCTTATTGCCTCCCATGTTTCCTGTCCCCTAAGCATAATGGCTATTATATTTTCCTCCCTGATTTCTTCCCCCACCTGCAAACCACATGTCTGCCTGCTTAGAACCCATCTAGGGTACTGGAAGATGGTGTGCCAAACATCATCATATTCCCCATAATAGTGACGCTCGTCGTCAGCGCTTTTGCCTCTATTCACTATCTTGTGCTTTAAACGAGCCGTGCCCTGTCAGGAACTGGGTCAAAAAGTAGTCTATTACCCTATGCTGACATCTAACCCAGCAGCGGATGTCCGGGATGAGACGTTTCGTCCACTGTCCGGAGTCAGGCTGAGCTTCCCACTCCCTTTGCCACATCCCTAGGCTTATTTCCCGCTCTTCCTTTTTTTATTCTCCATGTAGGGTTTACCATCATCCATCGCCTCTCCTCCGCCATTATATTTATCGGCAATGTCCCTGTCACTATTTGGATGGCCCTGGTCGGCACCGTTCTATAGGCGCTGGTTACTCTTAGCGCGGCTCTTCGTTGCACCTTTTCCAGGGTTTGGCAATACGTCTTCACTCTCATGGCTACGGAAAATATAGGGGCCCTGCACATTATTATGGAGTGCACTAATCCGAGGAGAAGCTCTCGTTTTTTACTATTCGGACCCCCTATGTTGGGCATTAACCTCGCTAACTTCAATATTTTCTCTTCAGCCCTTCTAGCGGCCTCTATTATGTGCAGTCTGTATGTCTCCAAATCGTCTATGATCACTCCTAGGATCTTCGCTTGTTTTGCAGGCGTTATTTCGGTTCCATCAAGGTCAAATCTCACTTTTAGTCTTTCCTTCTCCACCCATGTCCCCTCAATATCACCGCCTCCGTTTTCTCAGGGGCTATCACTAATTTATTTCTGGTCATCCACCCTATTGTTCTTCTGAGGGCCTTATTTCCTCTTTCCATGAGTTGTTTCTTGGTCCTTGCTTTTACGATCATGGTCAGGTCATCCGCGAAGGATATTCCGTCACCTAGTTCAAGCCTTAGTACATTCCACAGAGTCGGATATGGTGTACTGTGCCGAGGTAACCACAAAAGAAAATATAAAACCATAACCGAGAGGCCTTTACAGCAGTCTTGAAGACTAAGAAATTGCATTAAACAAAATGTAGAGCATCTAATATGGTTTAAAAATATATTTTTTCTCGATAATTTGAGTTTGAAAAACTTTTTTGCCACCCGAATGTGGATCACTCTGTACAAATGAAACTATTTTCTAGTTGTATGGATTTTTGAATCAAATTAAATTGTTTTGTTTTTTATTTCAATGTATTTGTTAGTTTCTACATTATATTCCTCGAGGAGATAATTTGCCCACCATGCATATTATCTAATTTTTGTTAACAACTTTTTAACAAAATTAATTTCCTACTATTCACTTTATTCTATAAATTATGGTCAATAATGATACCCAAATCACTTGACCGCTTTTATTTAAATTTTGAGCTATTTGTTACGTTAAATATCCCGTAAAAATATATTTTTAAAATTTCGCTGAATACACCTATAAGTATGTGATAAATCATTAAACGCGCAAATGACATTGGTTTATCTTTGAGAATTTTAGTGGAATACACTTCGAATAAAAATAAATTCGCTCTCTTCTAAACAAGTAATGTTGGTTTTAAAATAAAATAGTACGGGTTTTTCGGAATCTTTGGATAAGAGAAATTAAACCTCTGGACTGGGTGGATGTAATTTATATTACCAAGTGACCGATCCAGTAATAGCCTATCAGGAAAACTCCAGGTTTTGTTTTTAAAGACAAGGAACTTTACAGAAAAATAAATTAAAATTCAGCATGTCTGGGGCCTAGTTAAAATATCGATGGTCGTAACTAATATTAAAAATTTCACTCAGCTTTCATTTAGTCCACAAACTCACATCATCTGATAATAAAAATCAGTATCTAAATTTTATTTACCACTTGAAAAAATAAGATTAAGAATCGATAAATGTTTGGAGAAGTTACTATGGCAGTCAACCTGTTAACATCAACAACTTATCGAAGGACCAAACCACTTCATTGCTTAAGCAGTTAAATTTAATATGAAAACGCATATTGAAGTGAATACTATATTACTTGAGAACCCCTACTCAAAGTGATTCATATTGATACACTTTGCCGTTGCTTATGTTTATTAAATTTTAGCCAGCTCTATTTAAATTAATTTAAAAAGATACAATTAAGGAAATCCCGATATATGTTTATTGTCAGTCCAACACTTTTCAATCTTTTGGTAAAACAAATAATTTATGAATATATGTATATGTATAAAATGTTAACCCCCAATTGGTACCAATTAGTATACAATTTACGCGTAACTTATGGTAACTGATAACAATAAATTCTCGAATAATATCTTGGGTGGATGTCACCAAAGTTTATCCCTAAACCAAAGTAAATGGATAGCTCTTAATTTATTTCCGAACTGTTCGTGTATATCTATGAAAAAGTGGTAGCAGGTAGCCAGATATATCGTAGGTGCTCAACAATCGTCTGGTGGTATGAGTACCAAACTACGAAGATGATTGTTGGGACTCCAGGACCAAAGCAACGGAGAACAGATGAGCCACTTAAAGTGTCAATCCCAGCAGAAGATAATCAGGACCGATAAGGAAGATATTAACAAGATGAAAAGGCCTAAAGAAAACAATAAGGAAAGTTAGTTACTTCCAGGATGGATAAAATGTTGACTTACCGGAGATCTCGTGTGGTCTTAAAGAATGTGTAAAAGTTTCGAATTAAGATGAAAATAAATGGATTTATTTTTTTGCAAATAACTCGAAGACTCTTAATAATTAAGAAATAATAAAAAAAGATTAATAAAGAGGAGGAAATTTCCAATAAAAAAGTTCGTACATCTGAAATTCTATCTCTATTATTGTTTTAGTGTCTTCGGCATGCACTAAAACCTTTAATATTAATTAAAAAAATTTTCTTCAACTATTAAACGTTATTTCAAAAAAAAAATTTATGGTATTATTCATATATACTTGAAGGAATAATATCCCAAGAAAATAAAATTTTACACTAATTTTTCCGAAAATTAATTTTGTTTTTACTTATTATTATCGGTTTAAAATTATTAATAATAGAGATAAAGTTTCGGAAGTTAAAACTTTTTTATTGGAAATTTCCTCCTCTTTAAGAATTTATTTTTCAATTATTAATAGTTTTCGAGTTATTTGCAAAAAACTGAACCCCTATTTTTTACAATTTTCTTAGAAACTTTTGCACATTTTTCTAGATATTTTTCTGAATCCAATGAGCCGTTGCTCATATTTTTATTAGTATTATAAATAATTAAAACCGATTTGAACTTATGAACCAGTTACATGATCAATTTTACCCTTGAAGCATTAGACACTTCTTTTTGTTAATATGTATCAACATTCGATTCTTAATTCCAATAATCCTTTATAATTAAATTTATTTTAACAAATACAGAGTGGCGCTTATTTAGTTAAACATTATTGAGTCGTTATAGATACGAATTGATTTTTTTTCAAAATTAAAATATCAAATCTCGAACCAGAATTGATGATTTTCGTTTTAATTAATTAACACATTAATTTTTAAAGAAAGAAAAAGTTGATGAAACTTTTTTATTGAACGCCAAGTATCTCAACTTTTTTTTAAATACGGACCTGTACTTTTGATTTCATCTTTGAAATATCCATTTTTTTCTCTATCCAACTAAAACAGAATACTTATTTTTTCAAAAATTTTTTTGGATTTTTTAAAAAGAATTGTATTTCAAGATTTAGTATCTCTTTTTTGTTTAAGAAATTCTTTAGATTTTTCAAGAAATGTTCAATTATTTTGCAAGATTTTTTCAAGAATTTTGTTAAGAATTTTCTATTTATTTTTTCAGAACTTTTTTATTCATGAGTTTTTCAAGGAAGTTTTATGAAATTATTTAAGATTTTTCAAATTTTTTTAACTTTTTAAGGATTTTTTAATGATTTTATTTTAAGAATATTTGAAGCTTTTTTCAAAAATGTTGTACCGCTTTTTAAGGAGTATTTCAAGGATTAGTATTATTCCAAGTCTATTTTTACTATTTTTAAAAGGTTTTAATTACAAGAAATTTTTAAGGATTTTTTTACGATTTTTTAAGAATTATTCAATATTGGGTCAAGGATTTATAAAAGGAGTTTGCAAGAATGTTTAAGGATTTTTCAAATGTTTCAAGAATTTTTCATTCAAGGAAGCTTTGTGGATTTTTTTAAAATTTTACAAAGATTTATCAACAAATTTTAACTTCGTAACGATTTTATAACGAGTTTTAAGGACTTTACATGGATTTTTCAAAATTTAGTATTATTCCAAGTCTTTTTTGATAATTTTTTCAATGAGTTTTTTTACGAATTTTTAAGAATTATTTAATATTGATTCAATGATTTTTCAAGGACTTTTTCGGCATTTTTATCGATTTTATAAAAAGTTGTCAAGATTTTTCCGATGATTGTTCCAAAATTTTCCAAATATTTTTAAAAGGACTTTTCAAGAATTTTTAAGGGTTATTAATAAATTTTTATGAATTTTTTCACGAATTTTTAAGAATTATTCAATATTGGTTCAAGTATTTTTCAAGGACTTTTTAGGCATTTTCATGAATTTTACAAAATTTTGTCTAAAATTTTCCCATCATTGTTCCAAAATTATTAAAAGTAGTTTGCAAGAATTTTTAAGGATTTTTCAAATATTTCAAGAATTTTTCATTCAAAGAAGCTTTGTGGATTTTTCAAGGATTTTACAAAGATTTATCAACAAAATTTAACTTCTTAACGATTTTATAACGACTTTTAAGGACTTTACAAGGATTTTTCAAAGTTTAGTATTATTCCAAGTCTTCTTTCACAATTTTTTCATGAATTTCTTCAAGAATCGTTTGTACGAATTTTTAAGAATTATTTAATATTGATTCAAGGATTTTTCAATGACTTTTCGGCATTGTCATCGATTTTATAAAAATTTGTCAAGGTTTTTTCCATGATTGTTCCAAAATTTTCCAAAGATTTTTATAAGTACTTTTCAAGAATTTTTAAGGGTTATTAATAAATTTTTAATGATTTTTTTACGAATTTTTAAGAATCATTCAATATTGGTTCAAGGATTTTTCAAGGACTTTTTAGGCATTTTCATAATTTTACAAAAATTTGTCTAGAATTTTCCCATCATTGTTCAAAATAATTTTCAAAAGGAGTTTTCAAGAATTTTTAACGATTTTTCAATAGACATATTTCAAGGATTTTTATTCAAGAAAGTTTTTAGGGATTTTGCAAAGATTAGTATTATTCCAAGTCTTCTTTGTTAATTTTTTCAAGAATTTCTTCAAGAATCTTTTTTACGAATTTTTAAGAACTATCATATAACCTAAAATTCTCATAATAATACTGATTAAAAACATATTAATTTCAAAATAGCTGATTTAATAAATTTTTCCATTTTTAATTTGATTGTAACTATACAAATTTCAAAAATATAAATGAAGCACCCAACGTGTTAAAATTGTTATTTAATAAATGGTTACAGTTATTAAACTAACATTTTGCTTGATCATCTAAATCCCTAATACATATTTTTATAAATGCGGTCCTGTTCAGGACAAACAGGGCTTCCTTGAGATTGTTTTCCTTTTCGTTTCCGCTACTGCCATCAGTTCAAACAAGCAATCACAAGCTACGAAAAATTAATTAATAATTAACGTTTTACCCTCCAGACAGTATTAAATGAGTTTTCAAATTCAAACACAATAACCAAATATTAAAATTGAATTCGAGAATATTAAGTCATTCAATGAAACCCCTTTTCGTTTCTTATTTAGAAGCGGTTTTCCGTATTTTCAAGAAAAACTTTTATTCTAGGAGACATTTTATACTCTACCGCATTTATACTAAATTCATTAATTTGTTCTCTTTTAAATCCTTCCTAATCTGGTGTTACCAAAACTCGTTTTAAATGTTACTTATTCATTGTCAGCTTACTTCAAAGAGAATTAGAATAACTTTGTGTTTAAGACTTACCCTTTTCCTTCCATTCGGGCAAATTTAATGTGTCCCGAATAGAATTTAAATTCAGAGCGGGAATCCATAAGTCGCCGGATTAGGTTTATTTAAGAATAACAAAATATTAATTGAAATGGAAATTTGAATTTCTGAAAAGGTGTTGGATTAGATTTGTGACCTTTTCTCCTAAGGGAAGGTTAAATGTTTTAAATGTTAGTATAAGGGGTTTCTATTCTTGTTTCTTAAGAATAACTAAATATATTTAAAAAATATGTATTATTATTATTAAATACGTTTTTATTAGTTATAAGTGAAATTAGAATTAAAATGCCGAGCAAAAGATTGCCACCTGCACACAAACCACAAATTATATCTTGTATCAAAGATTTTTTTGATTTAATTCCCAGAATGTATCTGTATTTAAACACAACGCATTTTTGAAAAAGTTTAGATAACAAAATCTGAAAGTTTTTTACTGTGTAAATATTTTTGTCTCAAATCAAAGAGATTTTTTTGCCGAAATAATTTGGAAAAGCAACACTTTACAGAAAAATAATTAAAAAGAATGAATGAATAGTGGAAGAAGAACTAGTATACTAGAGGGGGATTCAAGGTGAGTCAATTGGATATCCAAATAAATGAACTGGTTCCTAAGATCTGAACCTCATCGTCAAAGCGAAGGCTAGAATTGGTGCGTATTGCTTACAGCTAAACAAAAACGGGAACCCACTTCTAAATGGACATGCGGCAATCAGCAGCATAATCACAAACCCCATACTAACTATGGGAAGCGATTAATAATGCTGACTTGACAAACTTCATTATAGAGATCGATTGAAAAAGTAAATCTGGGAAAACACCCAAACAAGAAATACTTTGGTACACAGATGGTTCCAAAACTGAAATAGGAAACGGTGCTGGAATATATGGCCAATCTCCCAGATGTGACTACAGCCATTCTCTGAGAGTGCACACCACAGTATTTCAAGGACCGATTTTCGATATTCGACCTCTGTCTGAGAAAAAACCTAAGGAGGAGATACACAAATAAAAACATTCTTGCACGAGCAAGATCGGCAACATACACCAGCCCAATAACCGGTAATTGGTATACCAAAAACTTTGGTAAGAACTGCAATTAACCAATGGGTGCATAAACAATACTTAATATACTGGCAGACACTTCCGAAGCTTATACACAGTAAGCTAATAATAAAACAACCTTTACCAAAATTCACTAAAAAAAATCCTAAAACTATACAGGAAACAAATCAGGCTAATAACCGGTTTTTTTAATTTTACATTGTAACGCTCTTTGCGTCTTTAACCGGTGTTTTGGCGCCTTAGTTCAGATAATGGGTTGCCTCTGGTGCCACCTTCCGTTTATAGTGCGAAGGCCACTTGCTCCGGCAGCGTCCTGGGGTCGTTATGGTTTCGATTAATGCCTTAGTAGCCAGAAGGGCGGGCTTTACTTGCCCTACTGGGCGGAGGGCCTGGGTATTCGCTGCAATATATAAACTCACAACCAATTAGAGAAATGAAAAGTCGCCAAATGAAAAATAACTGTCTTTATTCTAATTCCCAAGCTTTTACATAAAAACCCAGCGGAGAAGGGGAGAAAGGTGTGTAATGTAATATTAAGCTAAATCAAAAAGGAAATTTGCGAAAAATAAAAAAAATGCGTGCTAACAAACAATGATCGGAGCGCGGTGGATTTATAAGGTGTGATACAGGTGATTATGTTAAATAAAGTAACAGATCGTGCAGATGAGGAAAAATGTACGCGGTCAGACAAAGTACTATTTTGGATGATACATTCCTTTAAACGGTCCTCCCGGATATGTTTCCCCCTGTATACGGTAAAAATTTACTTGGATGTGATTTCTCACAGCAGCCAATTACTATTATTAATCAAAACTTGGATTTCGTTTTTGCGGTACAAATCTATTTAGGAGATGATTGCTCACATCTACCAGTTATTATTATAAATCAAAACTTAAGTCGCGTTCCCCCCTGTATGACGGTACAAATTTTAATTGGAGGTGATTGTTCAGAGCAGCCCATTTATTTATTATTAAACAAAAATGAGTCGCGGTACTTTGTTTTTACCTTATCCAGAAAAATGATCTTACTCTTCTTCCTCACCGATGTACAGCTTGCTGGTCAGGCGTGGTCAGAGAAGATAAAATAATACAAAAGCGAAGGTTCCTGATATAGCGATGGTCAAAATTTGAGTGACAGTTGAAGTTTCTGCCGCTTAATACACTGTGAAAAATGTTCAAAATTTGTAAATTCGTCTATCTAGACTTACGAATTTTGAACATTTTTACCATTGTTTTAAGCCGCAGAAACTTCAACTGTTACCCAAATTTTGATCATCGCTACATCAAAAGGACCGACAGGAACCTTCGCTTTTGTATTAGTTTATCTTCTGTGGCGTAGTAGTCGGCTTGCTGGTACTCGTACAACTAGAATTAAATTATCTCCGGCTGAGGACCAAACATTCAATCTTCCACTCTTGGGTGTAATTAGTAATCCGGACTTAGAGAGAGTCTTAAGCTTGCGCGGAAGCTATAAACTGGACTTAGTACAAAAAAAAACCTTTAAAATCCAAAAAAGTCGGCTTTTATTGGCTGATCGTTTGGTCTGGCCGGCTGGATAGATCTTGTTCGAATGTCTAATTGAACTGATTAAACGGACTCTAGGCGCGAGATACCTTGAGGTTCGTTGGGTACGTGTCGCAAGGCGAAGTTAGTACGCGACGGCTCCATCTCCCGGGCACATGTACAAATGATCGCGCTTGACCAAATGTTCGAATGAATATCGCCGTGTTTATTATATTTTTCAAATTCACCATAAACAACTTATATAGAATATTTTAATGAACTAATAAAAATAACCCTCGTAATAAAGTAACTTCGTTACAGCATTGTAGCCTAAGAAAACACCTTCACACAATGAGAATCTTCCAAAGGGATCATATATTCAAATTGTGCAATGAGGAGGATGAAACAGACATCCACGTAATATTTGAATGTGAGGCTCCACGCTGGTGAATATACAGACAGATAGTGCCAGAAAACTCTTCCTACTATCTTACAAAAAGTGACATTATGAAGAGGCTCTGAAACCTTTAAAAGGTCACTAATCTCTTCACAGACTATCAGGTGAACAGGACAATACAGAAAGCCGATGGCTGCATTGTTATGACACTCAACCCGGCCTGTTCATTTGCTCCTAAACCAAACAAAGCAAGAGCTGCATCTGGAAGAGCTCAATGTTATGTCAAGAGACTGTTAGATATTTTCTATTGGATGGAAGTTCAAAAAATATTTAGACTGGTCAATGAAATGACAACCAGAACTTATGGGAATCTCTTGTTCACTTGTTTCTCCAGAAATCCTTTATCTAGTTAAAATTTTCTCAGCGCATATGTTTTCCTGTTTCGAAACAGTGTTTGGACTATACTTTTACTTGCAATGGTTAAGAAATTGCCAGTTTATATGTAAAATAAAGATTTTCTTATTCCTTAGATAATCATTTTATGTGGTCCGAGCACAGGCATTTATTGCTATTGATTTAGCCTGGAAGACTATAGTCAGTAACTCCAGGAGGAATTTACTGGGTTTTCATGGTAAATCACAGTTCCAGTGCTGTTTTACATCTTTCAACTATTTGCATATCAAAGTGATGTATTTATTTTAAAATTTTCATAATATTTCTGATTTTGGTTTTTACTGGTATTTTATTATCCAAAGATTCTATAAGGTCATGATAAACTGGCATCTCATAAAATGAAATTATTTACTCTGGATTTTTTGTAACTTTTTATAATATCAGGGTATGATGTCCATTTCTAGAAAGTTCTTACCCTAATTCATTTATCTATAAGCTCTTTTTCACCACAAGGTGTAATATAGGGATTTATAGCAGTAGTTCTATTGCTAAGTCTACTTAGACAATTTTTGTTCTTTGTCCAATTTTTTGCCGGCATTTTCGTTTTTTGCCTTCTGCCATCATATAACTGATGAATTGAATATGTCCTTTACCTACATGCCCCTTAAACACTATTATAAAATTGTATGGGGTATTTTCTGTGTTTGCAAAAACTAAGTTTGAATCCGAGGTATTTAACTTCCTTTACCTTCTTGTGAAAGCAACTACATAGGTTTTTGCTGTGTTCGTGAATAATCCCTCTGTTTTCAACTATTTAGTGTCTGCTTGATCCTCGCTCTCTAATTTACCGTCTACCATGATGCTTATAACATAAACAAATACTCAGCTTTCACAAATATCATCAACACTCCCTCTGTAGGCATCCAGAGATTCTAGTACTGAATTTTAAAAGGTTGAGTAAACGGCCACTTCTATATCGAAGAATGCCCCTAGTGTTATTTATTTATTTCCCAAAGCTTCTTCAGCCTTTTGATCATGCCTATATATTGCTATATCGCAGTTATTAATTGATAACCAAATTGATGTTCGATGAATTGGGTTATTCCGTAACACATTGTCCCGTATCTCAATTGGTATTAAACTTATAGGTCTAAAGGTATGAAGACAGCTTTTACAAATATCGAGCTTTTTGAAATATATGCGAGAGTTATGCTAGCTCGGAATAATTTGCATAATGGTGCCGTTAGTTGTTCCTGGTCCTTCTGCAAAAATGCCGAGATCAATACATCAGGTCCAGCTATCTTGTATGTTTTCAATGACTAGTTTGATTTTGATTCCCTAGAAAATAAAGCGGTCTTATATATCCTTAACTGCTAGTCAAGACATCTTAAAATAAAATTAGCAAAGTTTTGTCTCTTTGATCAAACTTCCAAAAGTCTTTATAACAATTTTAGACTATCAATGATATTTGTGCTACATATTAAAGTATAGATCCCATAAAGATATAGTAAAGCATCTTCAAGATATTAAATTCTTTGAATTCGCGTCCATTATGAAACTACATACTAGATATGCTGTAAAACTTTAATTTGGTCGTTAAAAGATTAAAGTGTTAATTAATTAATACAAAAGTATCTGGTCTTTAAGTACCTTATCGACAGGATTAGGTCTTATAGTTTAAGACATTATTTTGGTCCGATATATCAAGGATCAAATTAAAGATGAAATGAATATAATTTTTTTTATTTTGTCTTTAAGTATCTTATTAGTTAACAAGTAGTTGTACTGGGCAGGATTAGGACTTAAAATTTAGGTCAGTATTTTGGTCTTTAAGATATTAAGGATTAAATCTCTACTGACCAAATATGATGTGAATCAGGCAAGTATAACAGAAGTTATAGTGTCTCTTGAAAAATGTTGAATGACCCCATATCTCAGATTAATTTTTACCCACGAATCTGAAATTTACTCCCTGGAGAGGCACTGGTCTAAGGTGTTAATCTCACTAGTAGGACACAAGTTATCGTGCCTGAAAAATGTTTGCAGCTAACTATTGAATAACCTCATATATTAGGTTCCTTTAACCGACGAAGCTGAAGTGTATTTCCAGGAGAGGCAGTGATCTAAGGTGTCTATAGGCCAAACATGATGTGAATAGGATAAGTATAAAAGAAGTTATAATGATTCCTGAAAAATGTTTGCAGCTTTCTGTTGAATGACCCTATATCTTAGGTTCCTTTTTGCCCAATAATCATAAATTTGTTTCCAAGAGAGATACTGATCTAAGGTATCTACTGACCAAAACATGATGTGAATCAGACCAGTAAAACAGAAGTTATAGTGCCTTCGGAAAAATGTTACAGCTTTCTATTGAATGACCCTATATCTTAGGTCCCTACTTACCCCAGAAGGTTAAATTTATTTTCAAGAGAGATACTGATCTAAGGTGTCTACTGACCAAAACATGATGTGAATCGGACCAATAGAACAGAAGTTATACTGCCTCCTGAAAAATGTTTCCAGCTTTCTGTTGAAAAACCCCATGTCTCAGGTTTCGTTTAACCGACAATGCTGAAATTTATTAGCGAAATAGGTACTGATACAGTGTCTCTACAGTCCAAAGAATCGAACTTGCTGAACAGAAGTTATAGTCCCATCTGAAAAATGTTTGTGGCTTTCTATTGAACGACCCTATATCTTAGGTTCGTTTTTACACACGAAGCTGAAATTTATGCCCAAGATAGACAATAATCTAAGGTGTTTATTGACCAAATATCACGTGAATCGCATAAGTATAACAGAAGCTATAGTGCCTTCTGAAAAATGTTTGCAGTTTTCTGTTTAATGACCTTATATCTTAGGTTAATTTTATCCACGAAGCTCATTTTTTTCCGAAGGGAGATAATGATCTAAGGTATCTACTAACCAAATAAAATGGGAATAGCAACTAGTAGATCAGAAGTTATAGTGCCTCCTAAAAAATGTTTGCAACTTTCTGCTGAATGACCCCATATCTTAGGCTCCTTTTAACTCACGAAGCTAAAATTTATTACATAGGGATATGACTGATCTAGGGTATCTACTTACCAAATATGATCTGAATCGCACCAGTAGAACAAAAGTTATAGTGCCTTTTAAAAAATGTTTGCAGCTTCCTGTTAAATTACCCCATATCTTATTACCTTTGTGCCCACAAAGCTGACATTTATTACCAAGAGAGATACTGATCTAAGATGGTTACTGAACAAATATGATGTGAATCGCACCAGTAGAACAGAAGTACCTTCTTAAAAATATTTGCTGCTTTATAATGAATGATCCCATATCTTAGGTTCCTTTTTAACCAACAAGCTCAAATTTATTTTCAAGATAGGTACTGATCTAAGGTATCTACTGACCAAACATGATGCGAATAGGACAAGTATAAAAGAAGTTATGGTGCCTCCTGAAAAATATTTGCAGCTTTCTATTGAATGACTTCATATCTTAGGTTCTCTTTTACTCAAGAAACTGAAATTTATTCTCAAAATAGATACTGATCTAAGACGTGTACTAACCAAAAATGAGCTGAATCGCACTTAGTAGAATACAAGTTATAGTGCCTGAAAATTTTTTCCAGCTTTCTGTTGGATGACCCCATATATTAGGTTCCTTTTTACCGACAAAGTATAAATGTATTTCCCAGCGAGGTACTGATCTAAGATATCTACTGATCAAACTATGATGTGTATCGGACCAAAACAACAGAAGTTATAGTACCCATATCTCAGGTTCGTTTTTACTCACAATGCTGAAATGTATTAGCAAAAGAGATACTGCTCTAATGTGTCTACTGACTAAATATGATGTGAATCGCACTAGTAGAACAGAAGTTATAGTGCATTCTAAAAAATGTTTGCAGCTTTCTCTTGAAGGATCCCATATCGTAGGTTATTTTTTATCCATGGTGCTGAAATTTATTCCCAAGAGAGAAAATGATCTAAGATGTCTACTGACTAAATACAATAGGAATCGCACTAATAGAACAGAAGTTCCTTTTGAAAAATGTTTGCAGCTTTCTATTGAACGACCCCATATCTCAGGTTCCTTTTTACCCAACAAGCTGAAATTTATTCCCAAGAGAGGTAATGTTAAAAGTTATAGTGTCTGAAAAATGTTTGCTTCTTTCTGTTGAATGACCCCATATCTTAGGTTCATTTTTACCCACGAAGCTGAAATTGATTCCCAGCAGAGGTACTGATCTAAGGTGTCTACTGACCAATTATGATGTGAATCGAACCAGTAGTGCCTTCTTAAAAATATTTGTAGTTTTCTCTTGAATAACCCTATATATTAGGTTCCTTTTTACCTACGAAGCTGAAATTTATTACATAGAGATGTACTGATCTAAGGTATCTACTAACCAAATATGATCTGAATCGCACTAGTAGAACAAAAGTTATGGTGCGTCCTAAAACATATTTGCAGCTTCCTGTTGAATGACCTCATATCCTAGTACCTTTGTGCCCACGAGCCTGACATTTATTACCAAGAGAGATACTGATCTAAGGTGGTAATTGACCAAATATATTATGAATCGCAGCAGTAGAACAGAAGTACCTTCTGAAAAATATTTGCTGCTTTCTATTGAATGATCCCATATCTCAGGTTCTTCTTTACTCAACAAGCTGTAAACACCTTGGATCAGTTTCTCTTTTATTTAAAAAAATGGAAAGAAAAAAATTGTAATACGCTTGGATAGCTTTTAGATCCACCCCTGAATTTTATACCTGAATGTCATAATACACAAACTCTAGGCAGCATAATAATAGTAACAATAGTAGAGATGCCCTGTTCGAAAAACTCAATACTGGATTCAAAATATGATAAATTTTACAAAAATTAAGAAAAAAACATACAATTTGATTAATTTTAATATTTCCCGTCTTCTTTTCGCATTCTTCATTGCTATCTATACTCTTTCATTGGTGTTTTTTATAGTATTTTTCTGTCTCACCTTCTAGTCTTTTTCTGTTTTCTCTTCCTCTGTCGTTCTATGAAATTTAATTTCTTCTTGTATCTACCACTAGTAATTCTTTTTACATTTTATTAAATAGTATTATTCAAAAATCCAAAAATCAAAATTCAAAATTGACAAATCTTTCCATTTTTACTTGATTAAATTTTTGTTAATTTCCACACATTAATCCATCCCGGACTAATAATTTTGAATAAGATATCTGTCCCCCTTAAGAATTTTTTTTAACAATATCTTCACTTTGGATTTCTTGGTTTTTCTATTCCCAACTGTTCCTTTACATCTTTCAATCGTTTTTTTTTGTTCTTGCTTTTTATTTTGTCTATTTTCTCTCTTTTAGCGCATTTGTTGTCCTTTATTTTTATGATTTGTTTCTATATTTTTAATTTTGTTTAGTATTAGATCTTACTTTGGTGTTATCAACACTTTTCTCTTTAGTCTATACCTTCTACCATTTCTCATATTCTGTTTTCTAGTTCTTAATTATTGTAATATGTCCAAGTCATCTAATCAACTTTTCTGTATTAATCGTGTCTTTTATTATAGATTCAAATTTAGGACACACTGTATGTAGATTGTTCAAATTCTCAGTAAATATTTTTATTTGCAGATCTTTAAATATTTTCGATTAGTTTACCTTCAATTTCGAAAAAAAAGTAAATTTTTTTTCTAAACATAATTTCCTTCGAAAGAAAACTTCGTCGCCGTATCGATTTCTCAGAAATTATGTTGTAATTTCCTTATACGTATCGAAAAATGAATGATGTGAACTCAACACGAACTTATTATTGAAAGCGCAATTTGACAAGCAATTTGTTTTACTTTGCTCTTATTTCGCTCACGTTTCCAGAAACTAAGAAAATTTGATGTTTATTTGATAAAGTAACCGATACGCAGCAATCATTCATCAAGGAAAAAACCTGCCGAAGCATATATAGCAAAGGGAAATTAATGGAAAAAAACTAGCACTAAATTCAAACCATGGAAAAACGGAAACGTTAGAATGAGTAATATGTTATTATAAACAACATTATAGTTAAAAATAATAAAAAATATATTATATTTTAATATATTTATGTACGTTAAGTCTGTTTTTTAGATTTTGTGCAGTTATGCCTATATATTCATTTGGTTTTTCATTCTTATATCAATTTTGTATAATTTTTAAATTTATGAAAAAACCGACATATCAAAAAACCATTCGCTTAAATGTCTAAAAAGCGAGCAGACATCTAAAGAGAAGAAAAAAATCAGGCGCGTTATTATAAAAATGTTGTCGTAAAAACTGATTAGAATTTCACCCTCATGCCAAATTGCTATTCAAATGTGTGACGGCCCTATTGGCAACCGATTTATTCCTATGTCGTTGAAGTAACAAGATTTCGGAAGCTTAAAGCTCTGCTGTCGAAGAAAAATGTTTGTTTTATTTAAATTTAAGTGGCGAACAAATGATCATTATATTTAAATTATATCGCTAAACCATAGGCGCCCATAAAGATTTTTTTTACATATTTTTATAACTGTTTTTATACTTTTAATATTCTTATATTTATATTATTCTTGACCTTTTCTAGCATTTCATTTTTTTATTATATATATCCCCTTTTATCATATTAAGGAATGGAATACAGGCCTCAGAATATACCCTCAGAGTCTATATATGAAATTAAATAATAAGACTCTTATAGTCAAATGCATTTGACAGATCAGTAAAGTTACATACTCTTCATGTATTTTAATAATTATTTATAGTCGGTAAAAGTTTCTGTTTAGGCCCATATGCTACGCCTATGATCATTATATTTAAATTATATAGCCCAAGTTCCCTTTGTCTTGGAAATATCATCTTTTGAAACTGTCGTAAGCAGAATTTTTATCTAAGTGGAAAACTTTGAGTTTGAGGATATGTAAATATCATTTTGATAAAAATTCTAATAATTTTTATTATACTCTGGTGATACTTGTATGTGTGCGTACAATACCCCGTGATTTGAATATATTAATTTTAGGTAGGTAAATATAAAGGGAAAGTATTGTGATCGTTTGATGTTTTAGTTGATATGAAAAAGTCGATTTCTGCTTTTTTGACAATTATATTTTTAAATATTTACATATTATTTTTATTCACTTTCAAATTCCTGTGATAAAAAATTAAAAAAAAATCGTACTTATAGTACTTTTTATTATTGTTTATATGGCGTCGATCTATTATATTTTTAAAATTTAATAAAAAATAAATTATCATTGGCGCTCCAAGCAAAAATATAAAAAAAAGCAAACAAAGCAAAATATACAATAATTACCCTCTTATCCTGCGCGCCTATGGAAATTTGGTAATAATTTAATATTAACTTAACATTTATTTTAAAAAAGAAAAATTGACATTACCACTTCAAGGAAATATGTTTAGGAGAGCACAATTTTAGATTAATATAAAATATAAAATAAATAATTTGTCCCCTTATTCTGCGCCTATGGAACTTGAAAAAATCAAAATTTATTTAACATTGATGAAAATTAAATAATTAGTAATCAGTAATTTTTTAGAAGAAAATAGGTGTAAATTGTGTCAAAATATGCAATACAAAAATTTGTTTTCTCACCTGCCTGAGAAACTAAAAATTCGGAAAAAAAATTAGATAAGTAATTGACTTTTATCCAAAAAAAAAACAATAAATTAACAGTATAACGGTCAAAAAGTTACAAATGTAACATAAGTCAATAAAACAGCATAATTCCATACAAATTTTCCCTCCTACCCTGCTCCTATGAAAATCCAGAACGAATTTTAAATGAATCACAAAAAATAGCATTGATGTCTTAAATAAAAATTTAAAAAAATATAAAATACACAATACTAAGTTTCCTGTTATGCGCCTATGAATATTTGTATATTAAATTTTTTTAAATGATTACCTAAAAACAAGAAAATGGGAAATAGGTATTGGGGGTTTTTCACAAATATTTTAAAAGAAAATAGACGAGATTCAATCCAAAGTATGCAATAAAAAATTGACTCCTTCTCCTGCGCCTCTGAAAATCCTAATAAAAATAAGAAAAAAATTGTAAACCTTTAATAAAGAATACAAAAAAATTGGTAGTGGGGTTCCGAACAAATATGAATTCAAAAGCAAAATATCCCATAAAAATCTCTCGCGCTATCCTATGAAAATTCGTAAAATATTTTAAAATTTTTCAAACGATTGCCTAAAAAAATCAGAAAATGGAAAATTAGCATTGGCGTAAAAATTTTAAAAGAAAATAAACCTGAATTAACCCAATGTATAAAATAAAAAATTGCCTTCTAATCCTGCGCCTGTGAAAATAATAAAAAATAGAAAACAATAATTGTAATCTTTTAATAAAGCATACAAAAATGAAACATTAGCAGCGGCGCTCCAAACAAATGTTTTAAACGAAACAAATGTGAATTCAAAAGCAAATTCCTATTCTCACCTTTTTTACCCCATTTTCCCTATTTTTCTTTTTTTCCACTTTTTTCGTTTTTTTCCAATTTTTACCGTTTTTTCCCATTTTCCCCATTATCGACATGAAAAACATTTATCATATGGGCCACTGAAGATTCCTATAAGGATGAAACATGTATGGTAATGGTCGGAATGTATAGTTTCGAAAACTTATTCTATTTGTTTTTGAAAAACATTTACCTTGTTTTTTCATATTTTTGCATATTTTTCTTATTTTTTCTTATTTTCCCCATCATTTTCCCGTTTTTTCTATTTTTCTTTAGTTTCACATTTTTACGGGAAAAATTTTTATACAAATTTATAAAAAATAAATTTTCAATACAGTAGTATATTGTGCAAAAAGTGTTGAAAATTGCACTTTTCACCGCATGTGATGTCACAAAGTGTGAAAAGTGCACACTGTACTTTTCCTACGGCTGCCACTTTATTATCATACAATATTTCAGAAATTAAGCTTCAGAAAACAAAATATTTTGGGAGTAATTCTACAAATTTAATTGTGGTTAGCGACGATTTCTTAATTAAACTAGTTTACTTGGCCTATTTTTTCGGTGTACAACTTTGCACTAGAACATTTGGCACTAAAGCGCAAAATGTGTATATTTTTCACCCTCTAGCTGTGAAACTATGGAAAATTCGAAAAAAAATTAAATACAAAAGTTAAAGGAAATTTTATTCTCTAAAACTTTGCATTACAACATTTTATTTACCAATTTGAAACCTTTCATACCAAATTTCAGCTTGATTGGACATACGGTTCGGCTATTATCGTGGAAGATTACACATATACACATAGACACACAGACACACAGACACACAGACAGACCTTACTCTGGAAATGGTTACAATCTTCTTGGGAGACCTCAAAATATTTCCATCGATATCTCGATTTTTTTGCTCGTTTACTATACTTTCCCTTTGATAAGAAAGCGAAAATAAAAATAAAATATAGAAAATAGAACAAGAACAAATTTGATAGCTGGTACAATAAACTAAAGTAAGAAGATTAATGCAATATCAGAACTCATGGAAAAAATAATTTGATATTTAAATTACAAACATACAATAGAATGTATAATAAAATTTTTAAAATCAAGAGACCACGAGCGCGTTATATATAATTCTGCAAACAGAAATTAATATTAATACCAATTATCGATACCTTTCATGTGATACCTGCGCTAAGTAATTACATGTTGATTTTTTATTTTAGGTCAATCATCAAACTCATTAATCAAATATGACATCCCTCCAATTGATGAGATATTTTAAGTTATATATTCTGTACAGTCATTTCCACACCGATATGCCTATTAATGTAATTAGTATAAAATGCTAAAATAGAAAAAAAATCGGCTGTGCCACCCCAAAACTTTCCCGGCTCGACCGTAGAGAATAGGATTATTTTAGTTACAAAATACTAAGCATTACATTAATTTATGGAACACATTAAAAATAGCGAGCCAATGGTGAATACGTCTAACGAATTGATATTTCAATGTTGATAATGATATAAGCTGCGCATGCGTACGTAGTATATAACACTGCTACAATTATGATTTCCTAAAATCATGTGTGAAAACTATTGGGAATTCGGGAAAAATTTTCATACAATAGTTGTAAGGAATTTTATGCTCTATAACTTTGAACTGTAACATTTTGCACTAAAGTGCATAATTTACCTCCAATTTTAAAAAGATGGAAAATCCTAAGTGTGTATTTTTCTCGCCATCTAGCGGCGAAACTATGAGGAATTAGACATTTTGCATTAAAGTGTATTGTTTGTCCTCAAAATTAAGAAAAACTAGAGAAAACCTACATGCACATTTTTTACGCGCTCTGTAGTGGCGCGACTATTGGGAATTCTGGAAAAAGTTTTAGACAAAAGTTGTAGGGAATTTTATGATCTAAAACTTTGTACTACATCATTTTGCACTAAAGTGTATCGTTTGTTCTCAAAATCAAGAAAAACTGGAGAAAATATACATGCACATTTTTTACGCGCCCTCTAGTGGCGCAACTATTGCAAATTCTGGAAAATGTTTGAGACAAAAGTTGTAGATAATTTTATGCTCTAAAACTTTGTACTACAACATTGTGCATTAAAGTGTATTGTTTGTCCTCAAAATTAAGAAAAACTAGAGAAAACCTACATGCACATTTCTTACGCGCCCTCTAGTGGCGCAACTATTGGGAATTCTGGAAAAAAACTTAAGACAAAAATTGTACAGAATTTTATGCTCTAAAACATTGTACTTCAACATTTTGCACTCAAGTGTATTGTTTGTCCTCAAAATCAAGGAAAACTGGAGAAAATATACATGCATATTTTTTACGCGCCCTCTAGTGGCGCAACTATTGGAAATTCTGGAAAAAACCGAAGACAAAAGTTATAGGGAATTTTATGCTCTACAACTTTGTTTTAACACATTTTGCACCAAAGTGTATTGTTTGTCCTCAAAATCAAGAAAAACTAGAGAAAACCTACATACACATTTCTTACGCGCCCTCTAGTGGCGCAACTATTGGGAATTCTGGAAAAAAACTTAAGACAAAAATTGTAGAGAATTTTATGCTCTAAAACTTTGTACTTCAATATTTTGCATTAGAGTGTATTTTTTGTCCTCAAAATCAAGAAAAACTAGAGAAAACCTACATGCATATTTTTTACGCGCTCTCTATTGGCGCAACTATTAGGAATTCTGGAAAAAAACTTAAGACAAAAATTGTAGAGAATTTTATGCTCTAAAACTTTGTACTTTAACATTTTGCATTAAAGTGTATTGTTTGTCCTCAAAATCAGGAAAAACTAGAGAAAACCTACATGCACATTTTTTACGCGCTCTGTAGTGGCGCAACTATTGGGAATTCTGGAAAAGTTTTAGACAAAGTTGTAGGGAATTTTATACTCTAAAACTTTGTACTACAACATTGTGCATTAAAGTGTGTTGTTTGTCCTCAAAATTAAGAAAAACTAGAGAAAACCTACATGTACATTTTTTACGCGCCCTCTAGTGGCGCAACTATTGGGAATTCTGGAAAAAAACTTAAGACAAAAATTGTAGAGAATTTTATGCTCTAAAACATTGTACTACAAAATTTTGCACTAAAATGTATTGTTTGTCCACAAAATCAAGAAAAACTAGAGAAAACTTACATGCACATTTTTTACGCACTCTCTAGTTGCGCAACTATTGGGAATTCTGGAAAAAGTTTGAGACAAAAGTTGTAGAGAATTTTATGCTCTAAAACTTTGTAGTACAACATTTTGCACTAAAGTGTATTGTTTGTCCTCAAAATCAAGGAAAACTAGAGAAAATATACATGCATATTTTTTACGCGCCCTCTAGTGGCGCAACTATTGGAAATTCTGGAAAAAACCTAAGACAAAAGTTATAGGGAATTTTATGCTCTACAACTTTGTTTTAACACATTTTGCACCAAAGTGTATTGTTTGTCCTCAAAATCAAGAAAAACTAGAGAAAACCTACATACACATTTCTTACGCGCCCTCTAGTGGCGCAACTATTGGGAATTCTGGAAAAAAACTTAAGACAAAAATTGTAGAGAATTTTATGCTCTAAAACTTTGTACTTCAATATTTTGCATTAGAGTGTATTTTTTGTCCTCAAAATCAAGAAAAACTAGAGAAAACCTACATGCATATTTTTTACGCGCTCTCTATTGGCGCAACTATTAGGAATTCTGGAAAAAAACTTAAGACAAAAATTGTAGAGAATTTTATGCTCTAAAACTTTGTACTTTAACATTTTGCATTAAAGTGTATTGTTTGTCCTCAAAATCAGGAAAAACTAGAGAAAACCTACATGCACATTTTTTACGCGCTCTGTAGTGGCGCAACTATTGGGAATTCTGGAAAAGTTTTAGACAAAGTTGTAGGGAATTTTATACTCTAAAACTTTGTACTACAACATTGTGCATTAAAGTGTGTTGTTTGTCCTCAAAATTAAGAAAAACTAGAGAAAACCTACATGTACATTTTTTACGCGCCCTCTAGTGGCGCAACTATTGGGAATTCTGGAAAAAAACTTAAGACAAAAATTGTAGAGAATTTTATGCTCTAAAACATTGTACTACAAAATTTTGCACTAAAATGTATTGTTTGTCCACAAAATCAAGAAAAACTAGAGAAAACTTACATGCACATTTTTTACGCACTCTCTAGTTGCGCAACTATTGGGAATTCTGGAAAAAGTTTGAGACAAAAGTTGTAGAGAATTTTATGCTCTAAAACTTTGTAGTACAACATTTTGCACTAAAGTGTATTGTTTGTCCTCAAAATCAAGGAAAACTGGAGAAAATATACATGCATATTTTTTACGCGCCCTCTAGTGGCGCAACTATTGGAAATTCTGGAAAAAACCGAAGACAAAAATTGTAGAGAATTTTATGGTCTAAAACTTTGTACTTCAATATTTTGCATTAAAGTGTATTTTTTGTCCTCAAAATCAAGAAAAACTAGAGAAAACCTACATGCACATTTTTTACGCGCCCTCTAGTGGCGCAACTATTGGGAATTCTGGAAAAAAACTTAAGACAAAAATTGTAGAGAATTTTATGGTCTAAAACTTTGTACTTCAATATTTTGCATTAAAGTGTATTTTTTGTCCTCAAAATCAAGAAAAACTAGAGAAAACCTACATGCACATTTTTTACGCGCCCTCTAGTGGCGCAACTATTCTGAATTCTGGAAAAGTTTTATACAAAGTTGTAGGGAATTTTATACTCTAAAACTTTGTACTACAACATTGTGCATTAAAGTGTGTTGTTTGTCCTCAAAATTAAGAAAAACTAGAGAAAACCTACATGTACATTTTTTACGCGCCCTCTAGTGGCGCAACTATTGGGAATTCTGGAAAAAAACTTAAGACAAAAATTGTAGAGAATTTTATGGTCTAAAACTTTGTACTTCAATATTTTGCATTAAAGTGTATTTTTTGTCCTCAAAATCAAGAAAAACTAGAGAAAACCTACATGCACATTTTTTACGCGCCCTCTAGTGGCGCAACTATTCTGAATTCTGGAAAAGTTTTATACAAAGTTGTAGGGCATTTTATGCTCTAAAACTTTGTTTTAACACATTTTGCACCAAAGTGTATTGTTTTTCCTTAAAATTTAAAAAAAAAGTAAAAAATTCTTACATGTGTATTTAATCAATGTCGATTTTGAGGACCTTCTACTGTACCAATTTAAACCAAAAACTAATGGTCGAGGCACACACCGACCTTTCATACCAAATTTCAGCATGATTGGTCAAACGGTTTGGCAGTTATCGTGGAATATTACACACAGACACACAGACACACAGATACACAGACACACAGACAGACCATACGCTGGCAATGGTTTCCATCTTTTTGGGGGACCTCAAAATGGATAAATCCATCGATATCTCGATATTTTTTTGCTCGTTCTCCTTACTTTCCCTTATTTGATGGATCCAGGAAAGGAAAATCTAGATTTTCTTATATATAAATTTTATTTACACAAATAAGTACATTACTTTTTAAGTACTTCCTGTACATATGTTACGATATTAGTGGAATCGATTTTATAATATTTCAATAAATCAGCAGGTTTACCAGACCTAGGAACTCTAGGAATAGCGATATGCTTAACATAGATATTTCTTTCTTCAGCAACAGCAGATAGTACAGCTTCACCCATACCACCTTCAGGATAATGATCTTCAATGACTAAGATTCTTCCACCAACAGCTTGTGCGTTTTGTATAATGCTGAATTTATCGATGGGTTTAATAGTGAATGGATCCATAACACGGATTCCTACTCCTAGTTTGGCTAGTTCTTTGGCTGCTAATAAAGTTTCATGTAGTGTTATACCAGCTGCTATTACCAAAACTTGATCGTTGTTAGTAGAAAAGACAATATTAGCTTTACCAATCTGTAAAAGAAAAAATTAAAATTTATAATGCTATACAATAAAAACTAAATATTTACTTGGAAAATTTGATCATTAGGATATACAACAGCTGTTGGAGCTCTAGCAGTTCTGATAAATGTGATTCCCTTAGTATTTGCAGCAAGTTCTACTGCTCTTTCAACTGCTACAACATCAGATGGATAGAATACAGTACTTCCTGGAATGGATCTGAACATTGCCAAGTCTTCTAAAGCCATTTGACTGGGACCATCTTCACCGATTGATACACCGCAATGAGAACCGCAGAAGTTGATGTTGGTCTGAGAAATTGCTCCCATACGAATCTAAACAAATTGTAATCAAATTTAAATATACTAAAACGGTTTTGGATTTGGGAAGATTCAAAAAAATTAAAATTAAAAAGTATACTTCAAAACAGAAGAAGACAGAGAATACGTTTTAAGCAGACAAAATGAGGTGAAAAGATCAAAAATTGCTAGTCTCTTTAATATTACTACCTGGAGGACCAAACTTTGCTTGTTTTTTCCTATTTTTCGCCATTTTCCCAGTTTCTCCCTGTTTTTCACTCTTTTTTCCTGTTTTTCACTATTTTTTTATTATTTTTATTTTTCTCTAATTTTCCTATTTTTCCTTTTTCACTATTTTTTTATTTTTCTCTAATTTTCCTATTTTTCCTTTTTCACTATTTTTTTATTTTTCTCTAATTTCCCTATTTTTCCTATTTCTTACCAGTTTTCCTGTTTTTCATTATTTTTTCCTGTTTTTCCCTATTTGTCTGAATTTGTACCCTATTATTTTTCCTTATTTTCCCATATCTTTTCCCAATTTTTTCCTATTCTCCATATTTTTACATATTTTGCCCTATTTTTTTATTTTTCCTATTTTTCAGATTATTCCTGTTTTTCATTTTATTTTCCTGTTTGTCCCTATTTATCCCTATTATTTTCCATTTTTCAGTATTCTCTCATACGTTTCCCAATTTTTGTTTGATTTCCCTATTTTTTTTCGTATTTGTCCCTATATGTACTTCTCCATATTTTGAAATAATTTCTCTATTTTCCCCATTTTTCCGTTATTTGTCCCTATTTTTTACAATTTTCGCATATATTTCCCTATTTTTTTTTCCCATTTCCCTATTTTTTCCTATTTTTCCAAATTTTTTCCATTTTTTTAGTATTTTTTCCTAAATTTCTCTATTTGTCTCAATTGTAGCCTTTTTGCTCTATTTTTTCCCATTTTTTTCCAATCTAGATCAATTTTTCCCAATTCTTCCATATTTGTCTCTGTTTTATTCTTATTTTAACCTATGTATTTTTCCTATTTTTTAATATTTTTCTCTATATTGCCCGATTTTTTTGATTTTTCCCGATTTTTGAGTATTTTGTCTATATTTGGCTACCTTTGGCTACTTTTTCAATTTTTTCTATTTTTTCTGTTCACTTTTATTTGTTCTTTTTTACTATTTTAACATATAGTTCAATATTTTTCTATATTTTCCCTATTTTTCCCTATTTTTTCCTATTTTGCCCATTTTTTTATATTTTCCCTATTTTTTTCCAAATTTAACTATTTGTTCCAATTTTGCTTCAGTTTGCTCTATTTTTTCCTATTTTTTTTATATATTCATATCAATTTTTCTCAATTCTTTCATATTTTTCTCTATTTTATTCTTATTTTAACCTATTCTTATTTTTTAATATTTTTCTCTATATTGCCCTATTTTTTCGCTATTTTTCGCTACTTTTTCTATTTTTCCGATTTAAGCTATTTTTTCCTATTTTTTATATCCACCAATTTTTACTTATTTGTCCCTTTTTATACTATTTTCTCATATATTTCCCTATTTTTTCCTAATTTCCCTGTTTTTCCCATTTTTTAGTATTTCTTCCTAAATTTCCCTATTTGTCCCAATTGCTCCCCATTTTGCTCTATTTTTTCCTATTTTCTTCCAATTTATATCAATTTTTCCCAATTCTGCCATATTTTTCTCTACTTTATTTTTATTTCAATATATTTTTCCTATTTTTTAAAATTTTGCTCCATATTGCCATATTTTTTCCGATTGTTCCCTATTTTTCCGTATTTTCTCTATTATTGGCTATTTTTCCCACTTTTTCTATTTTTCCTTTTTTCCTATTTTTTCAATTCACCATTTTTCCCTTATTTGTCCCTTTTTTACAATTTTGACATATATTTCCCTATTTTTCCCTAATTTCCCTATTTTACTCCTATTTTTTACTATTTTGCTCAATTTCTCCCCATTTTTTCCTATTTTTTAATATTTTGTCTCAAATTTCCCTATATGTCCCAATTTCGCCCCATTTTGCTCTATTTTTGCCTATTTTTTCCAATTTACATCAGTTTTTCTCAATACTTTTTTGTTTTTTATTTTATTATTATTTTAACCTATTGTTCCTATTTTTTAATATTTTTGTCCATTTTGCCCTATTTTTTCCTATTTTCGTCTATTTTTACGCATTTTTTATTTTGCCCTATTTTCCTCATTTTTCTATTTTTCCTTATTTTCCCTATACCTTTATACCCTCGTTTTTCGCACTTTTCTACCTCTTAAAATCAAAATTTTACAAAATCCTTTCTTGGGTGAACAGAATTTATTTTCAAAATTCTCTGGGTTAAGTAGATTTCGCACTGCTTTGATTGTATGTCAGTCTGTTAGTCAGGACTTTGGCGCTTATATTATAGATTTTATATTTACCTGGTCGAAAGCTCTAGTTAAGAAAGCAGAAAATGTAGAAGCAAACACAACAGCACGATCTCTGCAAGCTGCGCCCATTCCCACACCGACAAGATTTTGTTCAGCAATGAAACATTCGATGAAGTTCTTTGGTCCATGTTTTTTCAAAGCTTCCGAAAAAGTAGAGTTACTCATGTCGCCGTCCAAAGCGATTACTCTGGAGTTTAAGTCGACCAATTTTGATAAAGCTGTACCATAGGAAGATCTTGTTGCTAATAGTTCACCTTGTTTGTAAGAAGGTGGAGAAGATAATTTGATATTTGAAATATCTACTGGTTTAATTTCTGATAGAGGTGCTGGAATAGTGTATTTAAGTTGACCTGGATTTTTTAATAGTGATTTTAAATGGGTTATAACTCTATCGGTTTGAGCACCTAAAGGTTTACCATGCCAGTTTTCTTTATCTTCAATATCTGGGAAGTCTCTACCCTATAATTAAAAACATTATTTTAGTTAAATCAAATAAGTTATCCATATCTCAAATGTGGTCAAATGTTAATCATAAATGAAAACCCCCAAGTCATGTACCACAATAACATTTATTAAAATTTTTTTTCTTAAATTCAACTAGTTTCGGTTAAATAACCATCTTCAGGCCTATAATAAATATACAACGTGTTGGTTACAAATGATACAAAGTACAAGAACAACTTAACCAAGAGATTAACAGGAATTATATGTTAAATAAAAATTAACATATTATAACAGGGTGTTCTGCTAAGTAAAGGAGGAGGTAGGATAATAATGAGGGAAAGGGGGGTACATAAAAATGTAAAAAATTTAAACCCAGGTGGGTAAAAACAATAATTAAAGTAAAACGTAATTAAAATAAAAATTGGGTGGTAAAGGGGGTTGTGAACTTAGTCAGTTGAACATTATTAAACAATTAGCAGTTAACAATAGTTAACAATAATTACCCCTTAGATTTGATTAATAAACTTCACGTTAGATATTTTTCCAAATTTAAACTCAATCTCCCACATATTTCAATAGTTTCACAAGAACAAAAAACTTTTTCAGGTTCTATTCATTTTATTGCTAATATCTCTTATAATAGTCCAGGATGTAGGGAAATTTCATGACGTAAATTTGCTACAGGATGAAAAGTATACTAAGTTGTAGACAGAGATAAAACTAGCATGCCTATATACTTTTACACACGAAAAAAACTTGCATAAACATATTAGAAAGGTCCAAAGTTAGTGAAAACATGTTTTTCGCTTCTACAAGCAACAATACTAGTTTTAGCGAAATAAGTATTCTATACTTTTTTTTCGGCATTAACAATACCTTTAATTTGATCCATTCCACGATTTATTTGGTCAATTAGTTTATTAAAAAATAGCGAAGAACCGTCAAAAATGTCATTTTTTTGCAATGATAATAATTATTACAACAAAAAGTGTTTTTCATATTATTATTGCTTTAAAAACAAGGTTTTCTTATTATGAATCAAACAAGCCATTGCATAACTGAATTGGTTAATTTTTTGCTGAGATATTTGATATTGTTTGTTCCAACACCGTAAATGTTTATTGCTCCAACTTGTTTTTACTATGAACATTTTAATTTATATAAGGGCTCATTCTCTTCATTGAGACTTATATTTTAAAGATTTTTTTTGAACCAAATAAAAAAGTAACATTTAACCCTTTGTTTATTGCTTTAAAAAGAGGATACTTTTTTTGTTATAAACAATTAGAGCTGGTGCGCCCCCTGTACATCGTATCATTTTTTAACTTACAAATACCAAAAGCTGATTTTAAAACGAAAAATTTGAAAACAAAAAGAATACCCCACGACCAATAGGGACCGAGTTAACAATTTGATTTTAAAAAATCACAGCTACATTGTTTATAACTATTAAGAAATAAATTTTAGGTCATTCGATGGTCAATTACTTATATTTTTTGAAGTGTATATTTAAAATTTTAAAAAATTGTTTTTAGTTACTAAAAACATTGTGTAAATTTATCGATTTTCTCATGCGGTAGTCAAAAACTGATCTGGAGAATTCAAATCGGCGGAGTGCGGAGAAAATAGTTGTATCTCGGAACCTCTAGATCGGATTTTGGTCTTTTACTTTCCCGGACACATCAAAGGGAAAGTAAGGTGAACGAGCAAACAAAAAATCGAGATTTCGATGGAAATATCCATTTTGAGGTCCCACAAGAAGATTGAAACCATTTCCAGCGCATGGTCTGTCTGTGTGTCTGTGTCTCTGTGTGTCTGTGTGTCTGTGTGTCTGTGTGTCTGTGTGTCTGTGTGTCTGTGTGTCTGTGTGTCTGTGTGTCTGTGTGTCTGTGTGTCTGTGTGTCTGTGTGTCTGTGTGTCTGTGTGTCTGTGTGTCTGTGTGTCTGTGTGTCTGTGCGTCTGTGCGTCTGTGCGTCTGTGCGTCTGTGTGTCTGTGTGTCTGTGTGTCTGTGTGTCTGTGTGTCTGTGTGTCTGTGTGTCTGTGTGTCTGTGTGTCTGTGTGTCTGTGTGTCTGTGTGTCTGTGTGTCTGTGTGTCTGTGTGTCTGTGTGTCTGTGTGTCTGTGTGTATGTGTGTCTGTGTGTCTGTGTATCTGTGTGTCTGTGTGTCTGTGTGTCTGTGTGTCTGTGTGTCTCTGTGTCTGTGTGTCTGTGGGTCTGTGTGCCTGTGTATCTGTGTGTCTGTGTGCCTGTGTATCTGTGTGTCTGTGTGTCTGTGTGTCTGTGTGTCTGCGTGTCTGCGTGTATGTGTGTCTGTGTGTCTGTGTGTAATCTTCCACGATAACTGCCGAACCGTTTGACCAATCAAGCTGAAATTTGGTATGGAGGGTCGATGTGTGCCTAGAATGCGACCACTTGGTTTAAATTGGTACAGTAGAGGGTCCTCAAGACCGACATTGGTTAAATATACGTAACAATTTTTTGCTTTTTTTAAATTTTAAGGACAAACAATACATTTTAGAGCATAAAATTCCCTACAATTTTTGTCTCAAGCCTTTTCCAAAATTGCCACTAGAGGGCGCGTAAAAAATGTGCATGTATGTTTTCTCTAGTTTTTCTTGATTTTGAGGACAAACAATATATTTAGTGCAAAATTTTCTTATGCAAAGTTGTAAGGTATCAAATTTTCTTTAACTTTTATGTTTAACTTTTATCGAATTCCTCATAGTTGCGCCGCTAGATGGCGAGACAAATACACATTTAAAATTCCCTACAACTATTTTATGAAAAATTTTCCCGAATTCCCAATAGTTCACACATGCTTTTAGGATATCCTAATTGTTGCAGTGTAATATACAACGTGCGCATGCGCAATTTATGTCATTATTAACATTGAAATATCAATACGATATCACCATCGGCTCGCTATTTTTAATGTGTTCCATAAACTAATGTAATGCTTATTATTACTACGGCCCACCAATACTTCACCGTAGGTGAAGTATGACAAACCGTAGTATTGAAATCGTGCAAAAATCTCTAATTTTTTTTTGCTGCATATGACTTCAAATGTTATGAAACGTAGAAAAAAATGATTTTCTGTGAAAAAAAAGTCTGTCTGTGTGAATGTGTGGATGTCTGTGCGCACGATAACTCGAGAACGGTACGACCGATCCGGAAAATTCTTTCGGCCATCGGTTTTTATTCAAAAAAGAAAGACTCTATCAGAAGATGAGCAATTTCATTTCGGGTGACAGGATTCCGGTCCCGCCTACTAAGTAAAACTTCCATTCGAGACATCTCGATAAGGAAAGCAAAAAAAAAAAAATTGGAAAAACGTGCCGTATTCTTGAAAAATCGCGCAAAGATTATTCCTTTTACTGGTTTTGTAATTAAAATAATAATAATAAATAACATATTCTCTACGGTCGAGCTGGGAAAGTTCTGGGGTGACACAGCCGACTTTTTTTTTAATCTGGGGTAACTCGGAAAGCTATCAACAATGGCATTATTTTTTTTAATGATAATAAAAAAAAATCGGTTGTGTCGCCCCAAAACTTTTCCGAAGAGTATCCACGAATACTTTATCAGATATTTAATGTTAAAATTTCAACTTTTGACATTTTTTAATTTTTGACAGGCGATAGTTGGAGAAATAATTTTGACTGTTCTGAATAGAGTTTTTCAAGGGCTTTCAAACGACATATTGCATGTCCAATTCCGTGACATATTTCATCTGCCATTTTTTGATAGTGATACTTGCGTTTGACAGATCTCGTTCGAAAACTAACTGATTCTTTCGACAGATAGTCAAAACAGATATACCAAATTTCAGCTCAATCGGATTAATAATTCTTCACATATTTAATGCTGAAGTTTCAAATTTTGACATTTTTTATTTTTGACAGGTGACAGTTGGAGAGATAATTTTAACTGTTCTAAATAGAGTTTCTCAAGAACTTTCAAACGACATATTGCATGTCCAATTCGGTGACATATTTCATCTGTCATTTTTTGATAGTGGTACTTCCGTTTGACAGATGTCGTACAAAAACTAATGGGTTTTTCCGACGGGTAACCCAAACCCCTATACCAAATTTCAGTTCAATCTGATTAAACGTGTGGCCTCAATCGTGGAAGAATACACACACACACACACAGACCGACAGACAGACTTCATTCTGGAAATGGTCTTAATCGTCTCGGGGACCCGAAAATGGATATTTCTGTTTTTATCTCGAATTTTTTTTTAGCTCGTTCACAATACTTTTCCTTCTAGGAGGTGGGTCGGGGCAGTAATTATAAAAAATTATCAAGTGTGAAATTTACTATTTTTTATCTCGGTAAATAAGCAATTTAGTGGAAATTCACGAGAGTACAGAAAGTCCTATTTTTGTCGAAAAATAACTGTAAATTTTTTCAAATCAATCGGAAGAAATTTTTTTCATCTTATTTTCCCGACCCACCTCCGAGTAGTGAAAAGTGAACGTGCAAAAAAAATTTTTCGAGATAAAACGGAAATATCCATTTTCAGGCCCCCTGAGATGATTAAGACCATTTCCAGAAGTCTGCCTGTCTATCTGCCTGCCTGGCTGTCTGTCTATGTGTATTCTTCCACGATAGAAGCCACAAGCTTAATTTAATTCAGCTAAAATTTGGTATATGGGTTGTGTTTATCCACCGGAAGAACCCATTAGTTTTTGTACGTCATCTGTCAAACAGAAGTGTCACTGTAAAAAAAATGACAGATGCAATATATCACGGAATTTAACTTGCAATATGTCATTCGAAAGCCTTTGAAAAACTCTATTCAGAACAGTCAAAATTATTTCTTCAACTATCACCTGTCAAAAATAAAAAATTTGAAACTTTAATATTAAATATGTGAAAAAGTATTCGTCTCTGGATACTCGTCGGGAAAGTTTTAGGGCGACACAACCGATTTTTTTTTTGATAAAATAATATTTTTTAATTTTATATGTATTTTGAAATTGCAAGTCATCCAATATTCTCCTTTACGATTTTTTTCACTATCCGATTAGTGCGCTTGCCTAAAATCTTTTTATGCCCTTTTACCGCTCTTCGAACGAAATTCGAAGATTTATTATGTTGTTGTTCATTAAGTAAAACTGCAAAGAGACATAAACTGGCCAAAAACTGAAAAAAATTGTCTCCGATCAATTTGAAAAAAATTTCTTTCGACGGATTTGAAAAAATTCAGTTATTTTTCGATAAAAATTGAACTTTTTGTACTCCTGCGAATTTCCCTTAAAATGCTTATTTACTGAGATAAAAAATTGTAAAATTCGCACTTGATAATTTTTTTATAATTTTTTTTATTATCATTTAAAAACATAATACCAATGTTCATAACTTTCCGTGTTACCCTAGAATAAAAAAAGATAAAAATCCGATCTAAACGTTCCGAGGTACAATTATTTTCTCCGCACTCCGCCGATTTGAATTCTCCAGATCAGTTTTTGACTACCGCATGAGAAAATCGATAAATTTACACAATGTTTTTAGTAACTAAAAACAATTTTTTAAAATTTTAAATATACACTTCAAAAAATATAATTATTTGACCATCGAATGACCTAAAGTTTATTTCTTAATAGTTATAAACAATGTAGCTGTGATTTATTAAAAACAAATTGTTAACTCGGTCCCTATTGGTCGTGGGGTATTCTTTTTGTTTTGAAATTTTTCGTTTTGAAATCAGCTTTTGGTATTTGTAAGTTAAAAAATGATAAGATGTACAGGGAGCGCACCAGCTCTAATTGTTTATAACAAAAAAAGTACCCTCTTCATAAAGCAATAAACAAAGGGTTAAATGTTACTTTTTTTATTTGGTTCAAAAAAAATCTTTAAAATATACGTCTCAATGAAGAGAATGAGCCCTTATATAAATTAAAATGTTCATAGTAAAAAAAAATCGGCTGTATCACCCCAGAACTTTCCCGGCTCGACCGTAGAGAATATGTTATTTATTATTATTATTATTTTAATTACAAAATACTAAACATTACAATAATTTATAGAACACATTAAAAACAGCGAACCGATGTTGAATACGTCTACCGAATTGATATTTCAATGTTGATAATGACATAAGCTGCGCATGCGCACGTTCTATATCACACTGCTACAATTAGGATCTCCTAAAATCATGTGTGAGAACTATTGGGAATTCGGGAAAAATTTTCATACAATAGTTGTAGGGAATTTTATGCTTTACAACTATCCACTAAAACATTTTGCACTAAAGAGCATAATTTACCTCCAATTTTAAAAGAATGGAAAATTATAAATATGTATTTTTGCCATCTAGCGGCGAAACTATGAGGAACTCGATAAAAAGTTAGGCATAAAAGTTAAAGAAAATTTGATGCTTTACAACTTTGAACCACAAAATTTTGCACTAAAATGCATTGTTTGTCCTCAAAATCAAGAAAAATTAGAGAAAACCTACATGCACATTTTTTACGCGCCCTCTAGTGGCTCAACTATTGGAAATTATAGAAAAAACGCCCTCTAGTGGCTCAACTATTGGAAATTATAGAAAAAGTTTCAGACAATAGTTATAGGAAATTTTATGCCCTAAAACTTTGTACTATAACATTTTGCATTAAAGTTTATTAATTTTCCTCAAAATTAAGAAAAACTAGAGAAAATATACATGCACATTTTTACGCGCCCTCTAGTGGCGCAACTATTGAAAATTCTGGGTAAAGTTTGAAACAAAAGTGGTAGGGAATTTTATGCTATAAAACTTTGTATTACAACATTTTGCACTAAAGTGTATAGTTTGTCCTTAAAATGTAAAAAAAGTAAAAATTTGTTACATGTGCATTTAATCAATGTCGGTCTTGAGGACCTTCTACTGTACCAATTTAAACCAAAATATAATGGTCGCATTCTAGGCACACACCGACCCTCCATACCAAATTTCAGCTTGATTGGTCAAACGGTTCGGCAGTTATCGTGGAAGATTACACACAGACACACAGACATACAGACACACAGACACACATACACACAGACACACAGACACACAGACACACAGACACACAGACACACAGACACACAGACACACAGACACACAGACACACAGACACACAGACACACAGACACACAGACACACAGACACACAGACACACAGACACACAGACACACAGACACACAGACACACAGACACACATACACACAGACACACAGACACACAGACAGACCATGCGCTGGAAATGGTTTCAATCTTCTTGGGGGACCTCAAAATGGATATTTCCATCGATATCTCGATTTTTTTTTGCTCGTTCACCTTTCTTTCCCTTTGATGGGTGCGGGAAAGTAAAAGTTGGAGCAATAAACATTTACGGTGTTGGAATTTTTATTTAACTTATAATTCCTGTTAATCTCTTGGTTAAGTTGTTCTTGTACTTTGTATCATTTGTAACCAACATGTTGTATATTTATTATAGGCCTGAAGATGGTTATTTAACCGAAACTAGTTGCCTTTAAGAAAAAAAATTGTAATAAATGTTATTGTGTTACATGATTTTGGGGATTTCATTTATGATTATTATTTTAATTTTTTTATGTATCAATATTTTACCTTAAAAGTTTTTGCAATAATTGCTGTTGGTTTTCCTTTAACTGTAGCAGCATTTTCAAAAGATTGTACTAAAGCTCCAACATCATGACCATCTACAACGATGGTATGGAAGTCAAATGCTTCTAGTCTCTTTTTGTATAGATCCAAGTTGTGTCCAACCATTGTAGATCCAGTTTGTCCAAGACGATTAGCATCAAGAATCAGTACCAAATTGTCCAGTTTATTAAAACTAGCGAAATTTATCGATTCCCATATTGAACCTTCAGCACTTTCACCATCACCAATTAAACAGTAAACTCTAAAAAATATTAATTTAATATAAACATTACTGAGGTTATTTTTTTGTTAGCGACGACCCAATAGGGAGTTGCTTACTACGACCCATATGAAATCGCTATCTTCGTAACTAAGCGAAAACGGGCTATAGTATCTGCGGGAGAAATGATCCCCATCGAATTCTGAACAACTTAATTTTTTTCTGTGGTCTGTATGTCTGTCTGTCTGTAAGTCTGGTTGTCGTCCGCAAAGCTTAAAAATGCTATAACTTTTGAATGATTTAATGTATCGACTTGAAATTTTCACCATTTTTTAAGACCCTGGACTACTACATTTTAATAGAAGATGAGTGAAATGAATAAACGGGGTTTTCCGGGTTTTTCCCACATTTTTTAAGTTTCACAGGAAACACGCTGCAAGTCGTAATTTTTGAGTAAACCGCTTCAAATTTTGGAAAAAGATACCTTGAAGTACTGCTACGAAGCCTATTGAAAATCGAAATAATTGGAAAATTTCTTGTGGGATTTCCAGGATTGGTTTTCTGAAAATATCATCATTTTAAAAGGGCGATAGCTTTGAAACCGTGAAAGATATTCGAAAAACCAAAAATTAGTATTATTTGAACTATTTTTTCGAAATTTGTTGAGAAAGTTGAGAAAAATAAAATAAATTAAAAAAGAAGAAATTTTTAGAAATTAAATTACGAAAATCTCAGAAACAAGGGGGAATATCGAAAAATCTCAAGAGTACTTGAAATGAAAAAAATTATGAAAAATAGGGAAAAAAATATGGAAAAATACTGAAAAAATTATGGAAAATTGAAAAAAAAAATAATAAAAAATAGGCAAACAAAATATGAAAAATAGGGAATAAAATATTGAAAAATAGTAACAAAATAACGAAAAGATAGAGAAAAAAATATGGAAAAAATATTGGAAATAGGGAAAAAAATAATGGAGAATATGGAAAAAATAATGAAAAATAGGTAAAAAAATAATGAAAAATAGTAAAAAAATAGGAAAAAAATAATGAAAAATATAAAAAAAATAATGAAAAATATGGAAACAAATAATGAAAAATAGGGAATAAAATAATGAAAAATAGTAACAAAATAATGGAAAAATAGGGAAAAAAAATAATGAAAAATAGGGAAAGAACATTGGAAAACAGAAAAAAAAATATTGGAAAAAAAAATCATGAAAAATAGGGAAAAAATGGGAAAAAAATAATGAAAAATGTGGAAAAAAATAATGAAAAATATGGAAAAAAATAATGAAAAATATGGATAAAACTAATGGAAAATATGGAGAAAAATAAGGAAAAATATGGAAAAAATGAAAAATATGGAAAAAAAATAATGAAATTTTTTTTAAAAAATCCTTAAAAATATGGATACAAATGATGAAAAAGATGGAAAAAATAATGAAAAATATGGAAAAAATTATAAAAAAAATAGGGAAAAAACGAACAATAAATATAGAAAAAAATTATGAAAAATATGGGAAAAAATAATGAAAAATATGGAAAACAATAATGAAAAATATGGAAAAAAATTATGAAAAATAGTGAAAAAATAGAAAAAAAATTATGAAAAATATAAAAAAAAATAATGAAAAATATGGAAAAAATTACTGAAAAATATGGATAAAAATAATGAAAAATATGGATAAAATGAATGAAAAATATGGAAACAAATAATGAAAAATAGGGAATAAAATAATGAAAAATAGTAACAAAATAATGGAAAAATAGGGAAAAAAAAAATTGGAAAATAGCGAAAAAATCATGAAAAATAGTGAAAAAATGGGAAAAAGATAATGAAAAATATGGATAAAACTAATGAAAAATATGGAGAAAAATAAGGAAAAATATGGAAAAAAAATAATGAAAAATTTTTAAAAAAATACTGAAAAATATGGATACAAATGATGAAAAAGATGGAAAAAATAATGTAAAATATGGAAAAAATAATAAAAAAAATGGGGAAAAAATGAACATAAATATGGAAAAAAATTATGAAAAATATTGGAAAAAATAATGAAAAATATGGAAAACAATAATGAAAAATATGGAAAAAAATTATGAAAAATAGTGAAAAAATAGAAAAAAAATTATGAAAAATATAAAAAAAAAAATAATAAAAAATATGGAAAAAATTACTGAAAAATATGGATAAAAATAATGAAAAATATGGAAACAAACAATGAAAAATAGGGAATAAAATAATGAAAAAAAGTAACAAAATAATGGAAAAATAGGGGAATAAAAATATTGGAAAATAGGGAAAAAATCATGTAAAATAGTGAAAAAATGGGAAAAAAATAATGAAAAATGTGGAAAAAAATAATGAAAAATATGGAAAAAAATAATGAAAAATATGGATAAAACTAATGAAAAATATGGAGAAAAATAAGGAAAAATATGGAAAAAATGAAAAATATGGAAAAAAAATTATGAAAAATTGTTAAAAAAATACTGAAAAATATGGATACAAATGATGAAAAAGATGGAAGAAATAATGAAAAATATGGAAAAAATAATAAAAAAATAGGGAAAAAATGAACAATAAATATGGAAAAAAATTATGAAAAATATGGGAAAAAATAATGAAAAATTATGGAAAACAATAATGAAAAATATGGAAAAAAATTATGAAAAATAGTGAAAAAATAGAAAAAAAATTATGAAAAATATAAAAAAAAAATGTGGAAAAAAATAATGAAAAATATGGAAAAAAATAATGAAAAATATGGATAAAACTAATGAAAAATATGGAGAAAAATAAGGAAAAATATGGAAAAAATGAAAAATATGGAAAAAAAAATTATGAAAAATTGTTAAAAAATACTGAAAAATATGGATACAAATGATGAAAAAGATGGAAGAAATAATGAAAAATATGGAAAAAATAATAAAAAAATAGGGAAAAAATGAACAATAAATATGCAAAAAAATTATGAAAAATATGGGAAAAAATAATGAAAAATTATGGAAAACAATAATGAAAAATATGGAAAAAAATTATGAAAAATAGTGAAAAAATAGAAAAAAAATTATGAAAAATATAAAAAAAAAATAATAAAAAATATGGAAAAAATTACTGAAAAATATGGATAAAAATAATGAAAAATATGGAAACAAATAATGAAAAATAGGGAATAAAATAATGAAAAATAGTAACAAAATAATGGAAAAATAGGGGAATAAAAATATTGGAAAATAGGGAAAAAATCATGAAAAATAGTGAAAAAATGGGAAAAAATAATGAAAAAAGTGGAAAAAAATAATGAAAAAGATGGATAAAACTAATGAAAAATATGGAGAAAAATAAGGAAAAATATGGAAAAAATGAAAAATATGGAAAAAAAAATTATGAAAAATTGTTAAAAAATACTGAAAAATATGGATACAAATGATGAAAAAGATGGAAGAAATAATGAAAAATATGGAAAAAATAATAAAAAAATAGGGAAAAAATGAACAATAAATATGGAAAAAAATTATGAAAAATATGGGAAAAAATAATGAAAAATTATGGAAAACAATAATGAAAAATATGGAAAAAAATTATGAAAAATAGTGAAAAAATAAAAAAAAAATTATGAAAAATATAAAAAAAAAATAATAAAAAATATGGAAAAAATTACTGAAAAATATGGATAAAAATAATGAAAAATATGGAAACAAATAATGAAAAATAGGGAATAAAATAATGAAAAATAGTAACAAAATAATGGAAAAATAGGGGAATAAAAATATTAGAAAATAGGGAAAAAATCATGAAAAATAGTGAAAAAATGGGAAAAAATAATGAAAAAAGTGGAAAAAAATAATGAAAAAGATGGATAAAACTAATGAAAAATATGGAGAAAAATAAGGAAAAATATGGAAAAAATGAAAAATATGGAAAAAAATAATGAAATTTTTTTAAAAAAACCTTAAAAATATGGATACAAATGATGAAAAAGATGGAAAAAATAATGAAAAATATGGAAAAAATAATAAAAAAAATAGGGAAAAAATGAACAATAAATATGGAAAAAAATTATGAAAAATATTGGAAAAAATAATGAAAAATATGGAAAATAATAATGAAAAATATGGAAACAAATTATGTAAAATAGTGAAAAAATGGAAAAAAAATTATGAAAAATATAAAAAAAAATTATGAAAAATATGGAAAAAATTACTGAAAAATATGGATAAAAATAATGAAAAATATGGAAACAAATAATGAAAAATAGGGAATAAAATAATGAAAAATAGTAACAAAATAATGGAAAAATAGGGAAAAAAAATATTTTAAAATAGGGAAAAAATCATGAAAAATAGTGAAAAAATGGGAAAAAAATAATGAAAAATGTGGAAAAAAATAATGAAAAATATGGAAAAAAATAATGAAAAATATGGATAAAACTAATGAAAAATATGGAGAAAAATAAGGAAAAATATGGAAAAAATGAAAAATATGGAAAAAAAATTATGAAAAATTGTTAAAAAAATACTGAAAAATATGGATACAAATGATGAAAAATATGGAAAAAATAATAAAAAAATAGGGAAAAAATGAACAATAAATATGGAAAAAAATTATGAAAAATATGGGAAAAAATAATGAAAAATATGGAAAACAATAATAAAAAATATGGAAAAAAATTATGAAAAATAGGAAGAAAAATAATGAAGGAACTGTGAGTTATACCGGGTTGTTTTTCGAAAATGTCATTATTTTAAAAAACCGTTATCTACGAAACCGTGAAAGGTATTCAAAATCGAAAAATAATTAAATGTAGGAATTAAATAGGTTACCAAATCTTATATGAAGCTTTTTCCAGAATAATGTCAAGAAAGATGAGAAAAAAAAATATTAAAAAAAAATATTTTTAGAAATTAAAACAAGGGGTAGTATCGAAAAATATCAAAAGTACTTTTCTGCTGTACATGAAAAGATCCTATGAAAAGCTTTTTCCCATTTTCCTTCAATTTTGATAGGAATTGAGACACTTCGAAAATTTTCCAACATTACCACTTTAATTTTCGAATTATGTCAGGAATTGTCAGTCTTAAATAGTTGGACAAGAAAAATATAAGCATAGTTAACGACGTTGAGGAAAAAACGGGGTAGGGGGGGGGGTCGTAGTCGTCGCATTTACTGCACCCTTGTGGTTATATTTTATTTTACCTGTAGCTAGCTTGTTCAACGTATTTTCCAAGATAAGCCATACCGGCAGCAATAGCCAATCCTTGTCCAAGCGAACCAGTTCCTACATCAACGAAATTCAACCTTGGTGTAGGATGACCTTCAAGGTCGCTTCCTAGTTGTCTAAGATTTTTTAGTTCAGCGGCGGGGATTAATCCGTTTTCTACCCATGCTGCGTAAAGAGCAGGAGCGGCATGACCTTTTGATAAAACAAAACGATCACTTGATGGATCTCTTGGTGCGGAAACTTTGTAGCGCATAGTTCTGAAGAAGAGAACGGATAGGATTTCGGCAATGGACGATGAGGTTGTGGGGTGACTAAAAAAAAAATAACAATAAAATAAATAATAATAATAATAATAATAAATTAGAATCTATGACATTGATTTTGACTTTGTCTGTATTTTATTCTTATCATTGCATTAAGTAATTAATTATAATAATTTTACAATATCATTGTGGTATCTTAGTTTAGATTAATTTATTAAAATTGTATGTAAGTCGAGTGTTATTATATAACAATTTAAAAATAACATGCATGCTAAGCATAGTTTTACTGATAAGGTTGGTTATATTTATAAACTAGCTTTTGCTTGCGTTAACAGATTTAATAAATTTAAAACAAAATACCATGTGTAAAAAAAGTTATATTTAAGGAGTAGATTTACTCTCTTGGGGTAGAATTAAAAAAATCCCTTTCTATTTAGTTTTTAGGGCATAAAAATAATCTGCATTCCAATTCAAACATTTTATTTACACAGTGTGTTTCCAAAAACCGCTTTGTAGTTAATTTTTTGTAGCATTTTTAGATTGTTCTGAGAAGCTATTTAAAAGAATCTATATCTATAATAAACTACCAAAATCTACTAACTAAATCTAACCTGTGTATTTTAATTTATTGTATTAAAAGAAATCTTTGACTATCTAAATCTAACCTGTGTTTAACAAAAAAACAGAAAAATAATACTATTTATATTTATTTTAATAAAAGAAGTCTTGACTATCTAAACCTAACCTGTGTATTTAAAAAAAAAAGAAAATATAACTTTCACTTTCCCCTCAAAATTTTTCTCCACTTCGTTCCCTATTGTTTTTCATTTTCCCCTATTTTTTTACACTTTTTCCCCTATTTTTTTATTCCACTTTTTAAACTATTTTTTTCCACTTTTTCTTCTACATTTTTTCCTAATTTCTTTGTTTTTGTTCCACTTTTTCGCCTTAAAACATTTTTTCCCTACTTTTTTTCACTTTTTCCCTTACTTTTTCACTATTTTTTTTATATTTCAAACTTTTTGTCCACTTTGTCCCTGACTCATTTTTTCTCCTATTTTTTTTTATTTCAATTTTTTCCGCAATTTTCCACCATCCTTTTTTCCTCTACTTTTTTACCATTTTTTTATATTTCATATTTTTCTTCCAATTTTTTTCCGCCAATTTTTTTGTTTTAGACATTTTTTTAGACTTTTACCCCGACATTTTTTAGTTATTTTTAGTTTTTTTTCTTTTTCTCCTGTTTTTTCACTAATTTTTGTATGTTTTTTCCCATTATTCGCACCCTCTTTCCCCTACTTTTTTAATAATTTTTTTGTGTTCCACTTTTTCTCCTAAAAACTTTTTCCACTTTCCCTATTTTTTTTTTCACTTTTCCCCTACTTTTTTCCATGCTTTTTTATTCCACTCTTTCCTCTACTTTTTTAGACTTTTTCTCACACATTTTTTACTAATTTCGTTGTTTCACTTTTTTCTCGTAAAACTTTTTTCATTTTTCCCCCTATTTTTTTCACTTTTCCCCTACTTTTTTATTCGATTCTTTCCCCTACTTTTGTCCACTTTTTCTCATACATTTTCTATTAATTTTTTTGTTCCACTTTTTCTCCTTTAAACTTTTTTCCACATCTTTCGCAATTTTTTTTTCATTTTTCTAATACCTACTTCCACTTTGCCCTAATTTGTAATTCCTCCTTTACCCTTACTTTTTTCCACTTTTCCTCCTACATCTTTTTTACTAATTTCCTATTTCTTTGCGTCAAAAACTTTTTTCCACTTTTTCACCAATTTTTTATAATTTAAAATTTGAAACTTTTTCTTTACCAATTTTTCATCTACTTTGTTTTCCATTTTTCGCCGAAGCCTTTTTCCCCCTACTTTTTTAGTTTCAAACTTTTTCCCAAATTTTTTATATATAACTCTTTGTCCCAACTTTTTATTTCCAATTTTCTCCCTCTCCCTTTCTATCATTACCAATGGAGTGGTAAGGGGGGAAAGATAGGAGAAAAAAAATAATTACTCAAAAAAGTGATTTTTTCGTAAAAATAGTGGAAATTTGACAAAAACTGACAATAATGAGAAAAAATGGGTAGTTTTAGAAAAAACTTGGGATTTGCTGAAATTTTTGCGATTTTTTCCGACTATTTTCCTATTTTTGAGATTTTTTTGGGTTTTTTTTTGTAGATTTTTGAGATTTTTTGTGAGTTTTTGCGAATTTTTGACATTTTGTGCGATTTTTTAATTTTTAATTTTCAAACGATTCATCTAATTTTTTGTTTCTGAATAATTTTTTTGTAAAATTTTTATTTAATGTCCTTTTTCCATTAGAAAAAATGCAGTGTTTCTTGAAATTTCGAAAATCTTTGTTGATAGCAAAGCAAAAGATATCAAACTATACATTTTTTCAAAAATGCCATCAAAATATACAGAGTGTTTCATTTAAAATAACACATATTTTTCCCATTTATTTTGACCAAAATTAGTAGATCACCCTGTATTGACGGGATAAAATGTAAACAAACTTCATAAAAAACTTTTGGGTAAACGAAAACAATTAGTGAAAACCCGATTGATTTAGAGCAATTAATACATTGTGCATTTACATTTAAAATCGATCACTCTTATTTGGGACACCCTGTATTTTGGCTCTACTTTCGTTGTTTCTATTTCTCTTTATATTATTTTAATTGTCATATAAATTATTTTTACTTTCACAAATTCTCTTGATCTATGGTTTCCTTCTTCACCTCCAAATTTTTTTGTACTAGTACAATAGGTTTATTTTTATTATTTCGTTTATCGTTTAATTTTTTTGACCTTTAGATTCTATTATTATCGTATCAATTATTGATTAATTTTGTTTTCTTACTCGATTTATTTAAAATTCTTTTAAATTTTAGTATAACCATTTTACTATCCCTTTTATTTTTATTTATTTAACTATTTTATACTTTTTAATATTGCTTGATTTAGATTATTATTTTCTTTTGATTTTCCTCCTTTTCCTCTTGTATCTTTTTCTTGTTGTATTAAGACATAATTTAAGAGATGAAAAATGAGCGTGGAGTAACATCAAATATTCTAAGGTAAACCAAATTATCCATACTCAAATGTGGTAGTGGGTATTCAGCAGAATAATAAAATAAAGACATACCACAAAATATAATCTTAAAAAAAAATTAGAACGGCGACATGTTTCGGTCTCATTGGGCCATCATCAGGCACATTTTCTAATCACAACAATTGTGAATTTATAAAAATTAAATTAAAACCGAAACATGTGGTAACGAAAATTAAACATTAATAATGAAAAGTAATAAAATAAAATAAATTGCACCAACTGTTCACAATTCACCAATGCAATTTATTTTATTACTTTTCATTATTAATGTTTAATTTTCTTTACCACATGTTCCTGTTTTACTTTAATTAATTTTTATAATTTTACAAAAATTTGCCTGATGATGGCCCAATGAGGCCGAAACATGTAGCCGTTCTAAATTTTTTTAAAGATTCTATTTTGTGGTACGATTTTGTGTATTATTCTGCTGAATCAAATATTCTGTTTTGCTGTCGTTATTTACGTCTATGGTTTATGCTCATTTATTTTTCTAAATAATTAATAAGTCCTCATATAAACATTTTATAAATTTAAAATTTTTGTTTAATTGTAAAATTTAGTTATATTTTTATCAAAAACGCTATAAATATTCACTTATTCATCCCAGAGTTTGTTTCTAAATAATCAGAGCACCATGTGCACCAATATTATTTTTTTGACGGCATTTTCATATTTTTTACTTACCCTGAATTAGCTGCCGAAGTGGACTCTACACTATGTATCCTAATTTTAGTGGCGATGTCCCTAAGGGTTTGTAAATCTGTCGGTGTTCCTGCCATTTTCGGTAACTTCAGCAGCACAGGTCACTTAAAACTAAGGTTATTTTCAAGATCATTCACTTAAATAAACCTTATCAATAATGTTAACCGTAATCTAAACTTGTATGTTTGTTAAAAGGTTATCATTGTATGATAATAAGTTTGTGTAATATTAGACTAATAGTTAAGAGTCGGATATTGTTAAATAGGTGGACAAAAATTTGATTGATTATTATATTATTTTTTTATTTGAATTCGAATATACTTTGTTTTCTCTTTACACGCATCCTCGCCTTTCTTCCGGCTCCTTCTCTTTGAGGAGCTGCCTCATAAATTTGTGAACAGTGGCCCATCTTTCTGGCCTTGAGATTATTAGATCAACCAAATGTCGAACCTCGTCCACCTCCCCTACTTACCGAAACATTGCTTGACTTATTTCTTGCCACCTTATGCATCTAAGGTCTTCTTTATTCGCTTCGTGTATGTGCGGAAGTAGCCATGCCCAGTTAGCATCTATGTCTGTTGCTTGTCTGTATTGTGATATTTGGGATAATTTCCTTCGTCCATTGTACGATATTTGTCGAATTGTCCGATCTCGTCTGCTTCTTGTGTCTTCAGGATGATATCCTTGTACTGCTTCATTTTCATGACGCCGAACCAGACCGGTGTTCCATAGAGTAGAATAACCTGACTAAGCACCCGTCTTTTTTCCGCTGCAGGTTTTCCCAGATTGGGTTAGAATCTTCATTAATGCCAATATACTGACCTCCCCTTTTTCGACAGTTTTTTGTTGTGAAACTCCTGTCGTCCAGCATCCACAGAAACTTGATACTTCGTTGTGGGGTGATTTCCCTGCCTTCTAACATAAACCGTATAACATTTCCCTGTCTGGGGGTATTTTTTAGCATTACTGCTTCAGATTTTTGTAGTGCCAGGTCCAATTGATTCCTACGCATCCACCCAGATATCTCATATAGGGCTAGATTTACCGCTAGCATGGTATCCTCTTCGTCGTCTCCTTTCACCAGGAGTGCATGGGTGCTTTGATGCGCTAACCGAAGGACATCGTCATACATTATGTTTCATTCATAATAATGGGCCTATTGCGGAGCCCTGACGGACCCCACAAGAGACTCCCATCGTCTGTAACGTGGCGTTGATGCAGATTCATCTGCCTTGTAGATAACTATCTATCATTTTTGCTAGGTCTTCTTGGATTCCACTTTTCCTGATTGTTTCCATTATTAACCTCCATGACGGCGTATATTGGCTTCTACGGTGATTAATGCTACCCACTTCTCTCACGCAGTGTTTACTATCTCCATAATTTTCTCAACTACCTGTATCATTAATTTGCCCTTGCTGACTCAGTATTGGGCCGGAGAAATATGTGTCCCTTCCTTTAGCTGCTTGGTTATCCTTTCCGGCAGGATTGTCTTGGCATATGGGTCTGAAGGCTGATGGGCTGTTTATAACACCTTCTTTGGCTTTAGGTATTAGTACTACCTTGGCTTTCTTTCACCTTGCCGGAAAACTCGTGTTAATAAGTTTATTCATTACGTATAGTATTTTTTCTGGTATCACCATTGTCGCCGTTTTCATGACTTCCGGGAGAATACCGTCGATACCTGGCGCCTTTTCATTCTTAATGCACTTGGTAGCTGCTTCCAATTCTTCCTGAGTGATCGGTTCCATAATAATGTTTGTGATCATGGCCGGCCTCCTTTCCTGGGTCGTTGGGAAAAGTTCATGTATAATCCTTCATTTTGTTTCCTCATCTGTGTTATATGGTGTCATCGTTATTTTTAGATGTTTCATAACGAATTTATACCCTTCTCTCCACATATCATTGTCCAGATCGTTAATGAGATTTTTCCAGCAGTTCATTTTGGACGTTCTGATAAGTTTGAACGGCTCCTTGCGATATTCCATATTTCTCTGAGCTCCACCAATACATGACAACACTGGGAACTTCATAAATGGCATCTTTTCTTCAATTCAGTGCCAATTTTTTTGGTTACCATGTTTAATAATGTTTTATAATATTTTGTCAACAATTTTCTATGGAAAGTAAAGCATATAATCGTCTGAACCTACCCCAATCAAGTCCAAATTTACTCATATTATTTCTTCTGGAAAATTATTTGGGAAGGAAAAGGAACGCTCGATTTGTCGACATTTCAAGAACTGAATAATCGATAAAGATATACGAATTTGTCCGAACTAGATATGCGCGATTGTGAAAGGCTCTTATCGATTTTTTCGATTTTAAAACATGTCGAAATGTTTCGATTGTAATTTGAACAATCGAAATTTTTATCGAATGATCATTTTGATGTGAAGTTAAGCTGTTGCCTCTGCGTGCGCATGCTCACTATGATAACAATCGATAATCTGAAGAAATCGAATAATCTATCAACAGGATCGATAGTAAAAACTTTCAGATAAGCAACTATTCGAAAACTCAAACCTTTCACAATCTTGCACCACCAAGTCCGAACCTGTACCCTTATCCTCTACTAATATAGTAAGCGAAACGTACGTTAACTGTTTTTTTTTTAAATGATAGTTTTGGTTAGTGGTGTTGATATTTTTCACAGTAATGAGAAATTAGTATTATCATCTTAACAATTTTTATAAACAAAATGCCAGTTGCATTTGATTTGGTTTTCTAATCAAATACCAAACGTGCTTAAATTATTCCATAATTTTTTTCTAGGTCACGAATATCGTACTACTATTAAATCAGTTCAAATTTATTCTATATTCACAATTTTTTTTATGGAAATCATTCGGTGAGTAATTCATCAAACAAAATTTGGTCAGTTTCACTTAAATAAATCAGCCGGCAATCTTTCACTGCCTGTCAGCTGTCTTTTGTGCTTATCTCTACACTTTCTTTATTGTTGGCAATCCAGTTATCAAAAATCTATCTATCTCTTACTAGACTGTGTGAGTATATGTGTATGTGTGTGGAAATCCATAGGGACGAGAAGATGGATGGATTTTTTATAGGTTACGGCCATATTAGAAATCCTATTGAAACGTTTTATTAAATAAAACTGATTTTCAAATATTATACGCTCTATATACAGGAATTGGTTATAATAAGGAAAAGTAAAGAAAATTTTATTATTCCTTTGTGACTTAGTATACGTATAGGAAATAATATGAATAAAGACATTTTATATCGTGTACGCAACGGCATATTATAGGATGTGAGGATGTGGTTTTAGGAGAGAGCGAAATTGGTAACTGAACAGTTGGATTGAATATGGAAAGCTTTTAAGATTTTTATTAATAATAAACAAAGGAATTAAGAAATTGAGAAAAGATATCAAAGATCAAAAGTAAAATCATAAAAAAGGATCAAGGATGTAGAAAAAAGAAATCGTAATGAAAACTAAAGAAAGATGAACAATATATAGAGCGTTTTGTGAACGTTCTGATATAATCTTAGCGGATCTTCCTCTGACTACGATTGCTATATTATCAGCGTATTCTAAGCAATAAATGTATTTGGATGTTATCCTTAGCAATAAGTCGTCAACTAGGATTGCCCATAGTAGTGGTGATAAAACTGCTCCTTGCGGACAACCCCTTCCTGCTCTAGCTACGAGTTTAACGTCATCTGGAACTTATATTATCCTGTTTTCTAGATTGTTCTTGACCCACTGGCATAGAGCCGCTGATACTCCATGTCAGTCATGAAGCTAGATGAAGCATTATTAAAGACTCCTTCGATATCAATGAATGTCGGTATTGTCATACCTTTATCTTCTATCGATTTTGACAGTAGCTTATTAAGATCATCCAGGGCGAGTTCTGTGGATTTTCCTGATTCTTATGCGAATTAACGTGCACTGAGAGGGTTCTCCTGTTGTATCTAGTCTCTTATGTATTTATCAATTAATCTTTCTAGTGTTTTTAATAAGAAAGGTGACAGATTGATTGGTCTTTAGGTGTTACATCACATGTTTTCCTTATCTTGGATATATATGTGACTTTTACCATCTACCAAGACTTGGGTGTATATCGCAGTGCTATTCAAGCCTTAAAGATGCAACACAGATGTGGGATTAATATTTCCTGTCCCTTTTGAAGTAGTATTGGGTATATCCCGTCTACTCCAGGAGATTTAAAAGGTTGAAATTTCTCATCTAATTTTGTGTGGTCTCTATTTTTCTGTAGCTAACTTCCAATCAACCTTATTAGACTTTATTTGCTACAGATTCTAAGTCCTTTAAAATTGTCGAGGCCGGAAAGTGTACTTCTGTGAGTAATTTGAGACATTCCTCTAAAGATTCAGTATATGTTTCTTCGGCTTTTTTGAGAAGACCCACAGGTTGGCAGTATTTTCTTTAGCTAGGACTTTATGGATTCTTGAGCATATGTTATCTAATCGCATAACTTCCTCCACAAATGCCTTTTAGCTTTCCGCAGTTCTTTATTATACTGCGTGAGTGTATAAAGCCTAGTTTTCGTTGGATTTGGCTTTGTTGAATAGCCTACGCACCTCGCCTCTGAGGCGTTCCAAGTGCTTGTTTCACCAGATTGTTTTTGTTGTTTGTCGCCTTGTCTTCTCAGGACAGCTCTCCTCTTCACATACTAACAGATGAACAGAAATATACAGTAAGCCGATGGCTACAGTGTTCAGACATTCAATCCGTTCTGTTCATTAGTATCTCAACCAACCAATCAAGTTACAGAAAAGATCTTATCAGTATATGTAAAAATTGTATCTTAGTATTGATGCAATATTAATGTCAAATTTATCAAGGCTAATAACAGAAAAGGTGAGAATTTTCATTGTATCCTGATGCGTCTAAATTTCACGAAATAAAATTATCCTTATTTCGGCAGGATTTTATTGAATACAATTTGCATAGTTTGTAAGGAAACAATAAAATGTTCATAAAAAAATCTGGTATTTCGAAATTATTCTACAATGCCTTCTACTTTACCGTGTTTCTTGGCACACTTTATTGAACAATTTGAATAATTGAGTTAATATCTGAAAAATCAAAAGGATTATTGTCCATTTTTGCGTCACTCTTTTGATCCAATCGCAATCGAGTGAAAACACTGATTTGATAGGTGTACGCTGAAAAAAAGGATTGTAATGGGTTGATGTATTATAGTACTAAATTTTACCATATTTGAATATTTTATTTGGTCTCAAACACAAAAATGTCTAATTTTAGTTAATAATTTATTTCATTTTAATTTAAAGATCAATCACCGGTATTTGTATTTTCCAAACAAAGAAAGTAATATGCAAACAAAGTCAGGAATATCCAGACACGTAACTATCGATATCGATAGCCTTTATGGTCAATTTCATATATCCGAAACGTTTTAGGATATTGAAAAATGAAAGCCACAAGGGACCGATACATCGTCCACGGCCGGCAGACCAGATAGCACAAATACAGTGGCGCAACCATGGAAATAAACTAGGTCATTGAGAAATTAATAGAATTTTGCTCTATTAACATCCAGTACAAATTATTTGACAGCAAATATTTTAATAGTTGTAATTTATATATTAAATCTTATTTTTGTTTCAAATTTGATGACTAATCTGGAATAAATTTAATCTACATAAACTGTACCGCCTATGATCCAATTCAAGTCTATTGGTATTGGGTATTGGTCAAACCCTCCGTTCTAGCAAACCTCGAGAGGGTACATCATAATACGTCAGTCTTTGTCATGATTATATTTCTATTCCGGCTATGGTTTTTGTACTATACGTAATAACTCATTCAGATATGCACCGGATAAGTTATTCGAAACTGAAATTTTATCTCATAAGTGAGTTCGATAGAAGGTAATAAATAATTAATCTTCTAAGGCATCAAATTTAGTTTAAAAAAAAAAGATTCACACTGTTGAAACTAGTATTAACCTTAACGGTACTAACTTCATTTTCCTATCAAAGAAAGAACGTTACAATTTTTTTTATTCAAAAATTCAGTCAGCTTTAGTCTTGTAACTATGCTTGTTAGTTTTATAATAGTCGTCTAATTGGTGTAATTTTAAACTTATCACGTGTACGTGACTGTTTTCCTTAATATCTTGAACAGTATAAAAATAAAATTACTTTTTAATGAGAACACATTCGTGCAAGAATACATTTTTTTGCAAAACTAATCATTTACATGCTATATTCTACTAGTTTTATTTATTTCATAAAATTCATATAAAAATAATTATTTAATTATGATTAAACGATTTATTATACTGAGTGCTTACAAATTCAAGTAATAAACTAATTTTGCTGACATATTAAGTTTAATAAATCTGTACCGAAGTTACCAGAATCGATTAATATTAGACAAATATTAAATTGCGATACGTTTTTAATAATTAGTAACTCCATCCTCATTTAATTAATCATATTTTAATAACTGTTATAATTAGTTTTCCCTAGTCCCCAAAATACTTGTTAATAGTGAACGTGATCTTCCATCCAATAGAAGATCAGGCGCGATCAGTAATACAAGTTAAACCTTTTCCCGAAAGGTGGAGACAGTCACTTACGGGTTTCGCACACGTAACGAAGATTATCTTATACTGTGATTCGAGTTATTCAAGTCGGTTCAAATCTAGATCTAGTCTCAGCTCCAGTTCCTGTTCAGCGGCCTTTAGAGAGGAGTGAAGTCAGTGCATCAGATAGAGATCAGAAGGACCGAAAGCTTGAAAAGCTTAGTTGTTCCGGAACCGCCAATGCGATCAACAAGCCATCATTGATAGTCGTGCCACAGTAAAATGATTATAATATAATATAATTTTTACAACTAAAGAGAAAAGCATAGTTGCCAAACGTGGGATAATTATCTGAGTTACGTATAACTTCAAGAGATTTTTTTGTAACGTCGTTAGCAGGCACATATTTAGGATATTTCCGGAATAAAATTTAATAATATTTATGCTTTTCTTGAACCTATTGGTACTAAATTGTATTTTTCTTCCTTAAATCAAAGTATCAAAATAAAGTTGACATTGGCAATACTGCAAATATCACATGAACAAAGCTTTAAATGCTTTTCGGTTTCTGCACATACCCATCCCTGTATATTATAATCATTTTACTGTGGTCGTGCCTGTACCCTTCGTCACGTTACCGACTAGAACCTTATTATAAACTTTTCCTTTCTTGCTGGATTTGGTATTAAATAAAGACAGTTATTATTTGGTTGCGACTTTTAACCTTTAACCAGGTACTCAACCCAGTAGGGCAAGTAAAAAGCCTGACTTTTTGTACTCTAAGGGATTTGTCAATACAATAACGATCCCTGGATTATTTTCCTTTACTGACACTGCCTGGAGCAAGTGGCCTTCATATTATAAACGAAAGGTGGCGCCAGAGGCAACCAACCCATTACCTGAATTAAGGCGCCAAACCACCGCGTGACGATACAAAGAACGTTTGTATTTTGTAAGTGGAACATTGATCAATTATCTAAATGCTTTAGCAAGCTTTTATTGATCTACCCATTATAATATTAAAATTATAAAATTATGGTCTTCAAATGGGTAAATGTGGAAACGTGAGAGAAATGTTAAACCTTTAGTATCTGGACTTCAGCACGCATCATTGTAGCGGGCGAAGCTGGAAATACTACTAGTAATTACTCGTTTAGTGGATATGGTGACAGTGCTTTTGTTTTTTTTCTCAGACTTTTGTAAAATTTTTGGAGGTATTAATTAGTCCAACTATCTTTCAGGTATTATGCATGACAGGTAGTTTATAAATGGACTTATATATAAGTTATTGGTGTATTTCAATCAAACTTAAATTAACTTTTTATAATCTAAATTCAAAAAAAGATGGGAATAAGAAAAGCAGTAAAACAGTTCAAATTCTAGAGATTTTCTAAGAGCGATATGTCACTTGAAGATTGCGTTTCTATCCTATCTGATAATATTAAGCAGCAGTTGGAGTATCTCATTGGCCATACTAGAATATATGTAAAGTGGTTGGCTTATCAACTACGGCAAGCAAATAGTATCAATCATCGTTTTTGTTTAAATGCTGCAGGTAGGTCTTGGTATATTCACAAGATGAAATAGGTTTAACAAAGAAAAATACTCAGTGTGCTAAATATATTAATATGAATCATATAGACATCTGTACTTTAATGGATTTTATAATAGAGGGCAACACACGTTAATGAACATTTGACAAATCTCATGTCAGATGTCTACTGAAAACAGCTGTTGCTTTGTATATCGATCCTCATATTTAGACTGTTTATAATTGTTTGTGGTAATATAAATAAAACCAATTTGGAACCAGAAACAAACATTATTTATCATAGTGCTGCTCATGTTTATAATGTAGACCAAACTAGGCTTACTGTAGTCTAGAGCGAGCAAGAGACAATATGTAGTTGGACTAAATGTCAATTGTGGAAAATCACATCGTCAGAGCGAAGTTCCCTGATAACTGTAATATGCTGATTGACCGCTGATGGAACCTTCATTCCTCCAATGATGATTTTCCCCAGAAAGAATTGTACCAATAATCTAATAAAAGAAGCACCACTTGAAAAAATCTGAAAATGCCATCCATCGGGTTGAACACAAACACGAAGTCACCAACGTTGCAATTTCTAGACGGGTATAACAGTCACGCAAGAAATCTTGATATAAGATATAAAAATTGAAAGCAATTAATGAAATGAAACTCAAAATCATGTATCACAATACTTTTAACAAGTTAGCGATGACTAGTTTCGCTAATAAGCCATCTTCAGACCTAGAAACTGATTAATATTGTTCGATAACAAGTAAAAGTAATACAATAAACTTACCACATATACTTATATACAAACTGAGAGATAAACATAAAAAAGCATAACGCTACAATGAGGGATATTACGAGAAAAACATTTTGAAAGTTAAGACAGTACAAAAATTAAAATTTTGCTTAAGTGTACAAAAAGAAAAATGACGATCCAGGTAAGCAGATAAATTTAGAGGAAAAGATTTTTGGGAACGCGTGAGGAGCCCCTTATAGTCCATAATCGATGAAAGACTCAGTTTAAAGTAGAAAGCTTACTTGCAGTACCAGACTTGATCTATTGCTGCCAAAACATTTTTGAAACTGTAATTTTCAAATGTGACTGAACTGTTTTCAGATCTACTGCTTTTATTGCTGCTATACCTGCTCTCCATGCTTAAACTAAAGAAAAACTCATAAGGATACGGGCATTATTTAGAGGACGAGTGAATAAAATTAAGGACTAGACGAAGATCCTGTCTTGCCAGATTATACTAACTGCTGCCATTGAATAAACCTACTAAGAGAATTCCAAAAGGAAGGGCGCAACAGGCGCAAGGTACCTTGATATCTGTCGCAGAAAGTGGTCCAGTGAAAATGAGCAGCGAAAACACCTCTTTAAATATTTGCGTGTTTCCACAAGATATTATGCTAATAACTCCTTTAAAGAGGAATCCATCTAACAGAGGTCGACAGAGGTCGTAAGCTAATCATCAGATGTTATAACATCGTCGCCTTATAAATCAAAACTTGAAAAATCCTTTTTTAGGAGTAAACAGAAGCTGCTTTTAGCCAAAATCAAAATCAGAAAAAATCCCAAAGATCTTTCTTCAAAGACAGGACCAAAACGTGTTAAATTAAATAAAGAGTCGAGTGAATCCATCTCTTCAGGAGAGTAAATTTAGATCTTCCTTTCAGTCAAGAAAAATTCATCAAAGAAGGTAAGGCACCTTGTGTATCTTTTGTGGAAACCCATTTTAAAGAGACTTTCAAGAATTATGGATTTGAAGTAAATTGTGTTGTGAGGTGTGCTCAATGTTCATTTTAACCCTCTTTGAATTATACTAAAATGAATAAATCTCATTTCTTAATAGTTATTTCTGTACCAACATGTATAGATTTATAGCGCGGAGCTCCCGAGATGAAATGAAATGAAATCATTATATTATGCATATGTTAGGTCAAAAACTGAGTATGCGGATATAATTTGGAGCCCATTTTATGATACACATATTCAAAAATTGGAATCAATACAAAAGCGGTTTCTAAAACTCCTGTCATTAAGAATAGACTATTTTTATCCATCAATTTCTATCATCAACACTGAACTTCTTTCCCGACACAAAGTAAATAGATTAAGCCACCGGAGAGACTGTCATTCAGTAATCTTTTTACACAAAATCATCGGTAACAAACTTAACGATCCAAATTTTCTGCGGAAACTCGATTTTATTGTTCCAAGAATAACATCCAGAACATGTCAAACCTTTTACCTTCCTACTCCCTGAACTAATATTTAAAAATTATATAAAATGGGCTCAAAGCGTAACACAGTGAATTACCAGCTTGACATCTTTAACACTAGTATTTCGGCCATAAAGACGTACTTCTTGGGAAGCTAATTGTTATTTCTTTTTTTGTATTTTTTTTAATCTGTTAATGTGTACTCTGATGATATGTATGTATTTTTGTATGTATTTTATACTGTTCATAGATCTGTTCTATAGTTTGGTGCAAACCTGTTTGAACAGTAAATACAGAATAAAAAATAAAGAATAAATAGATATTTATGGCCTGAGGGTGACGATCTTACAAACCCGATGGCCCGAGGGTTAAACGCATGGACTTAAAGTATACCTTTATCTAGTTCCTATCTAGTTCCTATCCTAGTCCATTATATTGAATCCTAAAGCTTGGGTAAACTTGAGGAGTCTCTATACTAGATTTGGTCCTGTTAGATAATCTTGTGCATTGGTTATACCTAAAATCCCTCTTCTGCTTTATACCTGTGCATCACAGTTAAACATTAAGTGACCTGCAATTTCTTCTGCTATATCAGATATTCTGCAGTTGGTGGTTCCTTGATTAAGTCCCACTTGTCTTAGTTGTTGACGATTGAGCTGTAATAGGTTATTTGTTAGGTTATGTGCATATTAAATTCCACGTACTGGTTCGGGTTCCATAAAGGTATCTTCTGTTCCCTTCCTTGCGAAGTTGTCAGCTTTTTCATTGCCTTCTACTCCACTAGTCACATTGTTGTTCTTTGCCAAGGTACTAAGTAATCCTAGGCAAGTTTGGAATTGTATTGGTGTGATGTCAGTGCCTTTATTGCTGCTTGAATGTCCAAGGCAATACAGATGGATTTATCTTTGTATTCCTTGTCTATTTTCTCGGCTATTCAGATTGAAATGGCTTAAATTTCAACTTGAAATACCGTTTCATATTGCCCAAGGTTTAGACTGATATATTACCTTGTTCTCACTCCATATATCTGCGTCGCTACCACTTTTGGTTTTCGAACCATCAGTGTACCACATAATACTTTCTTGCTTATGTGAGGGCTCTCATTTCTCCCATTCCTGTCCATTAGCTAAGTCACCAGAAAATAGTTTTCCGAACTGGTACTTTGGAGTCATTATATCAGCGGTCATCTGAAGGATTGGATTATCAAATAGCTGACAATCGTACCGTGTTGGTTAAAATAATTTTCCTAGTTTCTCCATTGATGAATATGTTCAAAGGATGAAGATTTAAGATTGTTTCCGTAATCTCTGTAGGTGTACTGCTTATTGCTTCCAGTATTCGCAAACATGCCAGTAATTGTACACTTGCAAGATGGGCTTTCGCTGTTGATTGTTCAACTTTCGGTCACCATACCATAGTTCCATATGTAACTATGGGTCAAACTGCCGTGGTGTATAGCCAGTCAAATGAGCGTTCCACGTTAGTTTAGAGTCCAGTGTTATACCAAAATATTTGAACTCATATCTTATTGTGATTTGGGTACCTTAAAGATTTCAATTTTTCTCTTTTGTGAAAGGGACCAAAACCGGTTTTTGGGGATTAACCTTAAGGTTTCCCATTAAACACCAGTTTCGAATCATATTCACAACGTCTTGTGTAATTTCTACACATGTGTTCATATGTTTCCCTTTGACTAGTACTACAATATAGTCATCGTAGCCTTGGGCATATATGCCAACTTTATTCAGACGTCTGAGGTGGTTGTCTACCATAAGATTCCATAGAAGTGTCTATATTATTCCTGCCTATAGGCATCCTTTCCTCACAGACATCTCCACTTAATAGAGTGGCCTGGACATACCTTCCCTCTAGCATGTTTCTTACCCATCGGTAACAGAGAGTTTGGTTCTTCGGTCTATTAACCCTTTCAGTCATCGCGCCCACAGTAATGCAACGATCATTATTATCGGCCAGACCTTTTTGTTCACGTGTGACTTAATGTTTAAGAAAAGTACCGAACTCATTTACATCCATCTGTTAGTCGGCTACTGAACTAACTGAACCCATACAAATCGTAAGATGAAAAGCACGCGCAAACGAATATAAGAAGCCAATGTAGACGCAGTTGCATAACATGTTGCTAAAACATTGTTGCCAAGATTCTTTGATCTTAATTGATAACAATATAAGTAACTTATTACTTTTAAACGAAATTTCGAATAACATTGTTTATACCATTTATAAACATTAAAATAAAACAGTTGTTAAAATTATGCACAAAACAGTTGTTTCTATATACTAAATATTGGAATATTCCAATTAATGGGAAAGAGTGGTGACTCAAAGGGTTAAACCTGATATCATTGACTTAAATAAGGTGTTATCGGAAACTCCTTGAATATAATGGAATGTTGTTAATGCTATTCCTTGTTTATTAAGGGTGGCTTCAATCTTTTTAATCAGCTCCCATCGCTAGTATGACATAAAATATAAATTTGATAAGAAGTAAATCATAAAATAAACAAATAATGAAATAAATAAAAAATCAGTTTAGGTATTATTATTAAAAATACAAATTGATAGGCATTATATATTTATAATCAGCAATAAATCGTTTCACTATTTTTATTCCTATACAAAATAAAAAACGCTGGGAGCATATGTTCTGTATAAAAAAAATGGTTCATACAATATTTGGTTTCCTCCAACAATCGGTAACAATGTTATTGTCACCCATGTTGTTGTCATGTGAAATGATAAATTGATATGTTATTGGAAATCTACTGCAAACATTTAGAAGAAATCAGAATGTTACAGGACGATAGCGTGTATTGTATCTATCATTAATATTTAGTTTTATAATGTTTGAGTTGCCAGGAAAATTTTATATGTATAAAATATATTAAAATTTTAAATTTAAACGAATTTTATACTTTTCATAAAAAAATAATAAAGAAATAAACGTTCTTATCGACCGTCTTCTTTCAACTTTAAACGCATTTCGTAATCATGTTTTTAACACTTTTGACTGGATTTTAATTCGATTAAATGTTGCACTGAAGTTGTGATTAAAGGAAATTTAATGGTGCGCTTGCTAACGCGATAATTGCTGGAAATTTGAAGAGAAAAAAAATTAAAAGAAAAACATGTAATAGAAAAAGAAGCTTTTACGTTTTTTTTCTTTTTAATTTAGTAATCGATTAGTGATTTTATTAATCTACAAATTTATATTAGTTCTAAAATTTCTTGTGTAAAAATCATTATTTTTGATTACATGTTTTGTTTATTCCAATTAAATCATTGTTAAAGTAAAAATAGTTTTTTTTAAATAAATTCAAAAACGATTTTGGACATTTCTCGAGTTGTTTTTGTTTTATTTTCAATTTCTTGTAGAATTGCTTCTGCGACAAACTTTCCTATCCATTTTTTAAAATTTTTAAAAATTTTTACATCAAGAAACCAAAAAAATCTCCTATTAGTCAACTAAACTATTAAATTTCTTTTTTTTCATGGTTTTTCCAGATTTTAAGGACAAACAATGACAAATGTTCTAATACAAAGTTGTAGAGCACTAAATTTTGCTTTAACTTTTATATTTAGCTAGAGAGTTAAAAAAAAAAAAAAAAAAAAAAAAATTTGCCTTTTTTTGAATTTTGGGGACAAATGCATAATGTTATAAAGCAAAGTTATAGAGCATAAAATTCCCTATAACTGATGTGAAGAGAATATTAAAAGGACATTTTTGTAAATAGAATGAAGTTTGTAAGCTTATTATTAAATGAGATAATTAATGCTTTTCTAGTTTTAATATTTTCCGGAATTAGTAACTTCGGTACACTCTACAGCCGAGGAAAGTTCTGGCGTGATAAAACCGATTTTTACTTAACCAATTGTTCCTTTACACTAAAATATCCCATTGTGACAAATTTTAGATTTTATAGATTTTTTTCAAATTTTTCGAATAAAAATCATCCAAAATAATTTCTCATTCGCCCTCAATTTTAAATAAAAAAAAACATTTTTTTAGTTTTATAATTTTTGTCGTTTCTTTATAGTATAAAATCCCATTGTAACAGATGTTAAGTTCCTTAGATTTGTTTTAAATTTTTTATTCCAAAAATCAAAAAAAAACCCACATTCGCGTTATTTTCATTGAAATAAATATTTTTTTGTTTTTGTTATTTTTGATTTTACTTATTGTTTCTCTAATAAAATATCCCCTTGGAATTAATTTCCAGAATTATAATGTTTTTTGGAACTTTTTCATTTAAAACCAAAAATCATTAATTTGCATTTATTTTCATTCAAAACTAATTAAAAAAATCGTTTCATAATTTTTGACTTCACCAATTGTTTCTCTATACGGCTATAGTTTTCAAAATTTTCAATTTTTTTTTTATTTTGAATTTTTTTTTATATGTATATCATTTAATGGATATATTTTTTTATTTGTTCTGATTTTTGTTTCCGGTTTTTTCGTTGTTTTTTTGGTTTTTGCGATTTTTTGCGATATTTTTCGCTTTTTCTGGATTTTCCTCCTTTTTTATTTTATTTTTGTTTTTTTTTTTTCAATTTTTCCTCATTTTTTTCTCATTGTTCTGCTTTTTCTTCTATTTCTTTTCTAATTGTCCTTTTTTCTACAACATGATTTAATTTTTTTTTTGATTTTTTTTTTATATATAATTTTATAGATATTTTATTATTTTTTCTGAATTTTGTTTCCGGTTTTTTCGTTGTTTTTTTGGTTTTTGCGATATTTTTCGCTTTTCTAGGTTTTTTCTTCTTTTTTTGATTTTTTATTTTTGTTTTCGATTTTTTTCAATTTTTCATCATTGTTCTGCTTTTTTCTTCTATTTTATTTCTAATTTTTCTTTTTGCTACAACATGAAATTTTTTTATTTTGATTTTTTTTATATATCATTTTATAGGGATATTTTTTTTATTTTTTCTGATTTTTGTTTACGGCTTTTTGGTTGTTCTTTGGTTTTTGCGATTTGTTGCAATATTTTTCGATTTTTCTAGATTTCTCTCCTTTTTTTGATTGTCTGTTTTTTTTGGATTTTTTTGAATTTTTCCTCATTTTTTCTCATTGTTCTGCTTTTTTCTTTTATTTCTTTTCTAATTTTTCCTTATTCCTCTAATTTCATGTGACTATTTGCGATTTTTTCTGTTTTTTCTTTTTGTTTTGATTTTTTTCCAATTTTCGCCATTTTTTCTCATTGTTCTGTTTTTTCTTTTCTAAATTTTCCTTATTCCTCTAATTGTATATGTTTATTTACGATTTTTTTGCCATCATTTGGCATTTTTTTGCAGTTTTTTTAAAATTTTTTGCGATTGTTTTTCGATAACTTCCGATTTTTTCTCCTTTTTCTGATTTTTTGTGTTTTTTTTCGATTTTTTCCAATTTTCCCCATATTACTTTACCGAGCCATCTCCTAGAAGGGAAAGTATTGTGAACGAGCTAAAAAAAAATTCTAGATAAAAACGGAAATATCCATTTTCGGGTCCCCTGAGACAATCAACACCATTTCCAGATGGAAGTCTGTCTGTCTGTCTGTGTGTTTGTATGTGTGTGTCTATTCTTCCACGATAGAGGCCACACGTTTAATCCGATTGAGCTGAAATTTGGTATACTGGTTTGGGTTACTCGTCGGAAGAACCCACTAGTTTTTGTACATCTGTCTAACGGAAGTATCACTATCAAAAAATGACAGATGCAATATATCACGGAATTAGACACGTAATATGTCATTTGAAACCCCTTAAAAAACTCTATTCAGGACAGTCAAAACTATTTCTCCAACTGTCACCTGTCAAAAATAGAAAAATGTCAAAATTTGAAACTTCAGCATTAAATATCTGAAAAAGTATTAATCCGATTGAACTGAAATTTGGTATATGGGTCTAGGTTAACTGTCTGAAGAACCTATTAGTTTTTGTACGAGATCTGTCAAACGGAAGTATCACTATCAAAAAACGACAGATGCAATATGTCACGGAATTGGACATGCAATATGTCACTTGAAAGCCCTTGAAAAACTCTATTCAGAACAGTCAAAATTATTTCTACAACTGTCACCTGTCAAAAATAAAAAAATGTTAAATGTTGAAACTTTAACATTAAATATCTGAAAAAGTATTCGTGGATACTCGTCGTGAAAGTTTTGGGGGGGGCGACACAACCGATTTTTTTTCTCATTGCTCTGTTTTTTCTTTCTATTTCTTTTCTAAATTTTTCTTATTCCTCTGATTTTATGTGTTGATTTGCGATTTTTTGGCATTTTGTTGCGGTATTTATACAATTTTTTGCGATTGTTTTGCTATATTTTTGACTTCACCAATTGTTTCTCTATACCGCTATAGTTTTCAAAATTTTTAAATTTTTTTTTGACTTCATTAATTGTTGCGTTACGATCATAGTGAATTTCAAAATATTCAAATTTTTTCGGAATATTATCATTAGAAATCAAAAATGAAAACTAATGAAAAAAAATTGTTTGATAATTTTTGACTTCTCTTAATTGTTTTTCTATACCGTCATCGTAAATTTAAAAATTTCCAAATTTTTTTGGAATATTTTCATTATAAATCAAAAATTACTAATTGGCATTTATTTTCATTTAAAATTAATTAATAAAAATGTTTCATAATTTTTGATTTTACGCATCGTTTTACTGTATTATTATAACATTTCTCCATATTTTTATAAAATAAGGGTACTTTACCCTTGAACTGAATTTATTTTTTTTGACTTTCCTCGTACATGATATTTGTTTTATCAATAATATTTTATTCTCAAAAATAAATAATAAAAGAATTTTTCACATGTTGCAAACTTTTTATGACACACTGTATATATTAGTTATATGTAGAGGGAAAATAAAAAGATAGCACTCATTTCTCGTTTATTTCCAAAACCAACAAATATATTAAATACCGCATGTAAAAGATAAAAATAAAAAAGGAATTTTGATTGAAACAGTTTTGGAATGTTTGTATATATATATTTTTGCGAGTGGGGGCCACTTTGTACGTACATCTTCAGAGAGTAAAAACGTCGGAAGATCCATTCAATAACTTCAGTTTATAGCTTTTCATAACTTCAATAAAGGCTGCCGCATCAACAAGCAGATATTTGACTTAAAGAAAATAATACGTTTTGTATTCTTAATATCTGTGAAAGAAAACGGCGAGATATAAAATAGTTTTGCATCGTAATACTGACCGAATGATTTTTGCGGAAATGAAAAATGAAAATATCAAGAAAAAAATTAACTACAAATTTCCTCATTTTTCTCGGACATTCTGAGGTTATGGTCAAAAGTGATCATAAGCTATAACTTTGCTATTGATTGTTTTTGATACGACATCAAGTTTAGCCGGAAATCACGAAATGTAAAAAATCATTTTTCACCCCATTTAATCACCCTCCAAATAAATTTGACCTAGAGCGCCGTTTTTTTTATATGCTCCTTGTAACCCACTTTATCGTTTGACATAATTGCTGTAAAAATTCATCTCGCCTGGACTAAATATCCAAAATGTAATCTGTAAGATAACTGTCACCGTACTACAAATTTTTCTTTAAATATAATAAATTTTTGCTAAAATTTTGTAGGCTTTTGTTTGGGTGGAAAAATAGAATGTTAAGAAATTGGCCCTCGATGGAAGTTAATGAAAATTTTATAAATTTTTTGTGTTACTAAAACTTTCATCAAATATCAATATAAATACACCAACCCGTACAGTTAAAAAAATATTTAAAAATGAATTTTACTTTGTTAATCTCTGTTGAACATCCTGTAATGAAATATACAGGGTGGTCCAACATATACGCGTCGCGTTGGTCTTTATATGGAAAATAGTAAGATTGTATAAAAATATTTACTTCAGGTTTAAAATTATTTTCATTTTTACAGGGTGCCACAATAAAAAGATCTGCACCATAGTTAAAAACACATAGTTTTAAACGGAACACTGTATTTTTTATTGCCCCCTTCCCTCTCTTTATCTTACTCTATGTCTTTTCTACAATATGATTTTTTTCTTATTTTGAATTTTTTTATTTATCAGTTGTAATTATTTTATAGATATTTTTGTTCTAATTTTTTCATTTTTTTTTTATTTATCTGATTTTTTGTTTTTTCAGTTTTTTTTTGATTTTTTCTAATTTTTCCTAATTGCTCTGTTTTCCTTTTTCTATATTTTCTTTCTTTTGTCTTTTACTTTTTTCTCATTTTTCTTATTCTTCTGATTTTTTGCGATTTCTTTGCTATTTTTTGTATTTCGTTTGATTTATTTCAATTGTTTTTATTTTTTTTATGTTGCAGTTGTATCCGGTTTTTTGGTTGATCATTGCAATTTTTTGAAATGGTTTTCGATTTTTCTCGCTTTTTTCTCATTTTTCTGATTTTTGTTCTTTTTTTCATCTGTTTTTTCTGGTTTTTTTCGATTTTTCCAATTTTTTGTCATTTTTTTCGTATTGTTCTGTTTTTTTTTATTTCTTTTCAATTTTTTTCTCATTTTGCGATTTTTTTGTAATTTTTTTAAATTTTTTGCAATTATTTTGCGATATTTTTCGATTTGTCTTGCTTTTTTCTTATTTTTGGTTTTTTTTTTGTTTCTTTTTTCGATTTTCTCCATTTTTTGCTCATTGTTTTGTTTTTTCTTTCCATTTCTTTTCTAAATTTTTCTTATTCCTCTGATTTTATGTGATTATTTGCTATTTTTTTGTCATTTTGTTACGGTATTTTTGCAATTTGTTTTGAGTGTTTTCGATCTTCGTCACTTTTTTCTTATTTTTCCGATTTTTCGTTTTTCTTTTCTGTTTTTTCTGCTTTTTTTATTCGATTTTTTTCCAATTTTCCCCATTTTTTCCCACTGTTCTGTTTTTTCTTTTTATTTCTGTTCCTAATTTTTCTTATTCCTCTGATTTTACCCATTTTTTTCCACTGTTTTGTTTTTTCTTTTTATTTCTTATCTAAATTTTTCTTATTCCTCTGATTTTTTGTGTTTATTTGAGATTTTTTTGCCATTTTTTTTTTCATTTTGTTGCGGTACTTTTACAATTTTTTGCAATTGGTTTGCGATTTTTTGTAATTTTTTTCGATTGTTCTGGATTTTTCCTCCTTTTTCTAATTTTTTGCTTTTTTTTCGATTTTTCCAATTTTTCCTCATTTTTTTCTCATTGGTCTGTTTTTTTTATTTTTTTTCTAAATTTTTCTTATTCCTCTGATTTTATGTGTTTATTTGCGATTTTTTTGGCATTTTTTTGGCATTTTGTTGCTGTATTTTTACAATATTTTGCGATTGTTTTGCGATATTTTTTCTATTTTGTTTTTTTTTTGTTTTTTTTTTCGATTTTTCTATTTTTTTCTCATTGTTCCGTTTTTTTTCTTTTCTAATTTTTTCTCCTTTTTCCTCTGATTTATGTGATTGTTTGCTATTTTTTTGGCATTTTGTTATGTTATTTAATTTCTTGTGGGTTCTGCGTCTTTTTTTGTTTCTTTTTCCATTTTTACCGGAGTTTTTCTTATTTTACAATTTTACCCTTCATTTTTTCTGATTTCTCTCTCAAAATGTTTTCCAAAGTTTTTTGTTTTTTTTTTAATTCTTTCCCATTTTTTTCTGATTTATTCTGATTTTTCTATTCTTCTAATTTTTTCTCGTTTTTTTTTCTTATTTTTATGATTTTTTGTTTTTTTCTTATTTGTCCTTTTTTTTTTCTTATTGTTTCAATTTTTTCTAAACTCCCCTTTCATACTCTGTTTTTTTTTCTAATTCTTTCTCTTGCTTTCTACTTTTTTTCATTTTTTCTTATTCCTCTGATTTTTTCGATTTGTTGGATTTTTCTCAATATTCTGATTTTTTCCGTTTTTCGATTTTTTAAAATTCTTTCCGATTTTTCTCATTTTTCTCATTCTTATTCTGGTTTTTCGATTTTTGTCAATTTCTTTCGGTTTCTTTCGATTACTTTAGATTTATTTCGATTTCGTTCGATTTCTCCCGATTTCTCCCGATTTCTCCCGATTTCTCCCGATTTTTCCCGATTTCTCCCGATTTCAATTCGTTGGGCCGGAGCATTCACTTAATGTTGAAAAAATGCGATTTTCAATTGTCTATAACTTCAAAATTATCAAAATTATTTAATAGGTCTAATAGGTTTTTGAAATCAGCCTCTCAGGATGAACAAAAAAATGTAAAAAAATACAGAGTCTTCCATTTAAAATACTATAACTATGATGCAGATCTTTTTATTGAGGCATCCTGTATAAATCAAAATTGTACCTGCAGTTAATATTTTTTACACAATCTTACATTTTTCCATATAAAAACCAATACGATGCGTATATGTTGCCCCCCTGTATATTTCATTATAGGGTTGTTTCAACTCAGAAATAGAAGTAAATTAAACTAAGTATCATTCAAGTTACCAAAACAGTAGTACTTTTAACACTGTGTAAACAAGTCATAGCATTTAAACTTTACCATTTTTTTATTTTTAGTAATAGAAACAATAAAATTTTCATTAACTTCCACAGAGAGCCAATTTCTTAACATTCTGTGCGGGGTTCTTTAAACTTTTTATCTATATCTATTATTTTATCATAAGATACTCTTAATAATTTTCTAATTGCTTCTCACTAGTTTCTTTAACAATTTATTCTAATTAATTTGATTAATTTAAACACACTGTATATTTAATATAAGTATCGTTCTTTTTTCGAGCAAAGCAATTTATCATTGAGTATATTAGATTGAAAAGGCGAACGCGCCCAAGGGATGAATAAAATTTTATCAGTGTTTCAGTCTTATTTAACAAAATATTCTAAACAGAGCTATCACACAAAAGATTAATCAATTCACTCTTGAATTGTATCAAAACATATTCGTAGCTCGACGAGTCGAGAGACGGAGCTGAAAACTGAAAAATAAATCACGAGAGTGGAATCCATTACGGCCGCTGAATTAACGTCATCTTGAAAAGAATTAAACGAATGGAATTAATTATAAGATTGATGGATTTCTGAAATCTTTATGAGCCATTCCGCGCTCATGCTCTCGTCCGCAAAGCGGATGGTAGTTTTAAGATTTGCTCTTAATCACCCAAATTTATTCTCGTTCTGTTTTTTTTCTTCTTATAATCGAATAATCAATAAGGTTCCCCTTTTTTAAATTAATGAAATTTTAATTTCTCTTGTAATTGGAAATCGACTTACCAAAAATAATTTTTAAATATTCACTACGTGTATAGAGAAAAACTAGCTAACACCAATAAACATGTCATTTTGAAATGAACTTTCCCTTTTCCACATCTATCTGTGCTTTATTGCGAGAAAAAAAGTTATTAGGAAGAATTATCACATATGAAAGTCGTTATTAGAAAGCAAAAGTTCACTAACTGTGGCTCTTCTGCCCTTTTTCTAGAGCCGTCATCATCATTATTGGAAGATACGAGCAGTTTCAACCGTAAACTCGTGATTATCTCACTCGATATGTTTTCATTCCCTAATCCGGAGCGTCAAAAACTTCCCCTCCCAATCTTTTTTCTGCCTCAAATGGAACGAAAACACGAAAAAAAAGTCAGTAGTTAAAACATCTTAGCCATCTATTAAATTACTCAGATTTATAATAATAGTAGTAAGAGTTTAGAGGCTGGATTCAAATTTATAAAAATTTTATTTATAGCAGGCTAGGTACAAATTTAATTTGTTTTTTGGACTTCTCATTTGTAATCTGAGACTAAAAAATCCTTATGCCTCTTTCACACTGTCAGGATATTCGTCCATCCCAGTTTTCCTCAGGATGGGCGGAACCCAGGTGCTCTCTTTACACGGGATCCGGACAAATCGCCAAGAGGACAAAACGCCGAATGGACAAATCGCGTAAAGGGTGATCAAAATGCCGAAACTAATCTTAATACGAATCGCCGAAAGTGGTTAAAACGCCTAAAATAATAGTTTCGGCGTTTTAATATTTTAATCAGAGCATCTTAATAAAACTTGTGACTTCGGCTGCGATGCCACAAACCCGATCTATGGTGCGTCGTTTTACAGGACTCCGCAATTTGTCCAAATTGGGCTATTTGTCCATTCGGAGTTTTGACCACTTTCGGCGATTTGTCCTAGGATTGGTTTCGACGTTTTGACCAGTCTTTCGGCGAGTTACCCATTCGGCGATTTGTCATAGACCCCTTTACACAAATGGCTGCTAGATCCGGAACCCTTGGTACTCTGAAGCATTATGTTAGCGAGAAAGTAAAAATTATGGACCTATATATTCTGGATCACATTTTAAATATAGCGCCATTTTTCGCGTTGAATTTGGACCAATAGTAATGAAATTTGACTCTAATGCCCTTTAGTGTTTGCTTTTGCGCATGCTTTTTGTTTACGTATTTATTCTATTAATAACGGAGATATCCCCTTTCATACTTTCCCCCGTGTCCGCGATATCCGCAATGATCTATGATTGTCGTGCTCTCTTAGTTCCAACCTCAACCAACGTCTGAAGACAGCCTCGATTCAATGTTTACTTCTTGAGATTTCCTTTCTAGGAATTTTTTCTTTATTGTTCTTGGCGTGATGTTTTTTCTCTAAAAACGACATCTACGTTACATTTCCAATAAGGCGGACCCTTCGATCTGCTTGATTTAAATTTTTTTCCTCAACATGATTATAGGTTAGCTGTTGGAAAGACCGTTCAGCGCATGATTTTTTCTTACGATGACCGATGGAATTTTTGTTCATTATTTTTCTTGTCGCATTTCGAATAGATTGCCGTTTTCCGTATTTAAATCGGTCCATTAATAGCGCCATCTATCTATAAGATCCCCCGCAGAGGCCCATAAACTTTTTTCCCCAGATCTGGGGAAATTGTGACGTTACGCCATGCATCCTGTATAGCAAATTTCCCCTGGGTGGGCCAGTACATACATTGTCTCACTCTTAATTTGATATTTATATTTTGTCCATCTTTTAGGTTTTTTCAAGTACTGTGAGCCGTGGCGGAAATAGTGGGAAATTTCGGACTGATATAATAATAGGGAGTTTAACTTGAAATATTAGTCCATCTTTTCTTGCATTATTTGAGAAAAAATGAATTTCTTTTTATGAAAAAATCGATTTTTTCTGTTTTTTTTTTTCTTTAATTTAACATGAAAAAATTGTTATTTAAAAATGACTGCATCTATGCAACTTGTAGTGCACCTACGTCACTTATGTGCAATAGCTGCAGCATAATATTAACGTGGGCCAGTTTCTCTAAAGCTCGCATGACATGGAGCAATGTAACCTGCAACGCCATGCAAGACGCAGTTTGTCTTGATCAAATGCATGAGCAGTTAAATCCCAGCTGATCGACTTTTGCAAGAGCTTGCAATTGCAACTTTATCGATTTAGTGCGATTTCTATTGCCTGAAAGTTGCAATTCTAGGGAGAAATCTAGTTACTTTTGGTTTACCAACTCACCAAATGTCACTTCACTTGTCATTCAGGATTATCATTTTTATTTTAATTATTTTTTTCATATTTTTTGAGGTTAGAAAATTAAAATAATTTATGAAGCTGGCGGCGGTAGCGGTTCAATAGCAACCGCTTTTTCTGGAGGGGGTCAGCAGCCATGTTGCAATGGCAAGAGACTTGCATAATGTCAAACAACATGCAAGATTCAACATCGGCAATACTTTGACCTTGCAAGAACTTGCTGCAATTTCTTGCAGGTTGCATTGCTCCATGTCATGCGAGCTTTAATAAAATTGACGCTTTCAAATATAGATAACGTTTGCTTATAAAGTGTCGTTTGGTCAATATGTTTTTAATTGTGTTTACTTCTAATTTTGTTTACGTATCTTTACAAATACAAATAAACACGGAAAATTATCAACAGAAACCAGCTCTACAGAGTACAAACTACAATAGTGGCAGTGAACTATGCAGTAAGCAGACGCGGATGCAACTTTTCACTTAATCAGGAACGCTTGTGCCCTGCAGTTATGTACCAAACAGCAAATTATTACCTGATCTCGTCAAAATAGTAGTTTTCTTTATCTAACAGCGGAATCTAATATATATTTATCTCTCTCGATTTTGAATGTGAATTCACAGTGGATAGGTCCAAGTTTTGATCTTTATCCAATTATCATATAATGGTTTTCTCCATCTTTGTCTGTATAAGTGAGATTGAACAGCTGTTATTCATTCGTATTCTCTTCTTTACACATTTGAAGTTAATGGCTTGACGGCAACTACATTGCACATAAGTGACGTCACGATCGTAATGGCGGCATATTCAAGTAAATGGAAATTTGAATTTTTAAATTAATTTATTTAAATATCTAGCTCAAATTACGGTAGACAATTAAACTCAATGGGTTTTATTTGATTAATTCTAACTGTTAATAAAGAAAAAACGTGAGATTAAATTTTCGTTGAACTGGGATAATTTTTTTTGTGAAGCGATTAAGAAATTTTGTATTATTTATTAATTTAGTTGCCTCAATATCTTTCTATTTTTTATTTTATACTAAAATTAGACAAGGGAATAAATTTGGATATTTATTTTTGTGAATGTGTTTCATATTATACCGAATAAAATAAATTTTATATTAAAAATATTTCCGATTATTAATAAATATAATTGTTAAAAGTTGATAAGCTTAAGTTTAAAATAAGACCGGTTGTCGCTGACGATTTTTACCGACATCAATGCGAATCTAACAAAATTTATGATTGGAATTTAACGAAATGGAAACGATGCGATGTCCAGTTGAAAATTCGAGGAATATAATGAAATTTTGGTTGGAGAGATTAGGAATTCCAGAGGGGATGGGACTACAGAATCAAATACGATTCCAGTGATTTCCAATATTTCTCGTTATTGCGAAATTAAATTGTAAAATTGTATTTTCCACTGACATTTTTAACCTAAAGAATTTCGGCAGATAGGAACTTAAATGAATAGATTTTTTTAATTAAAAGTAAAATTACGATGAAAATGTACATGTTAAAAATAATACTTTCCTGTTATTTATCAAAATAAACCCTGTATAACTTTTATTCCCTATTTGCCGTCTAAGCTACGTTAATCAACAACGTTACATTTTCGTTAATTACCGGTTTGGCTTGGTCAATCCGAATGTCCCAAACGCATTGAGCTTTGCTCTATCTGTGAAATCGAAACGGATTTGCATATGATTAATCCTTTTTACGCACACAACACCGCTATAAAACAATCCCGATCGCAATCCTTCATTTTCTACCAGTGGCGTACAATAGTGTCATAATAAAAGTTAGGTAATTAAAAACTTTATTCATCTCAAAAAGTTTTCTAACCTCAAAATACTACTCTCTCTATATTTCACAACTACAGCATGACTTTCTAATGAAAGAGACAAAGATAGAATAAGACATCTGCACTACCAAACGATGCCCACAAGAGGAAGTGGCATCCCCGCTTAAGTGGAGCCTAATAATAGATAAACTTTGACTGACCTCGGTATATATTGCCAAAGATATACAGATGACATAGTCGTAATGGCCAGAGGCAAGTTTCCAAACACTACTTGAGACATAATTCAAAGGGGATAAAAGAATGGTGCCAATCCATGGGACTAAACGTTAATCCGGCTAAAACTACTCTTGTCGCTTTCACGAGGAAAATAAACCTAAATCTCAAAACCATCAAATCAGATATTCACGTTATTAAGTGGAAACCTGCGACTCATGCTAGGCAACAAACTGCTCTAGAATAAGCATGGAAAAGAAGTAACGACCAAAGCCACGAAAGCCTTAATGGTATGCATAAATTTTGCGTGGAAAAACTGGAGATGCAACACTGTAATCCTGCATCGGATGTTCACAGCTATTGTGAGGCCAATCATTACTTATGGAGCTGTTGCTTGGAGTAAAAGAACTAACCTTGCAACCTCGGGGAGCTATCTCTCGAAGGTCCAGAGGCAATACATGCACAACATGAGCAATGAGAACATGTTGCACATACAAGTGGAGAATGATAGATAACAAGGATAACGTGCAGGATGGTTGTGGAGGGAATCACCAGACGAAAACTCGGTTTCCGTATCGGACATGCTTCAGGACGAGATTCCAAAAAAGTATGACTTTGTGAAAGAATTCAGCACAAAGTGAACGGGACGAGGACACACGTTCTGGCCTCAACAGAAGTGCCATTAGAACAGTGATAAGTCCAGGACAGCAAAGGGCACTGGGATAGGAGTATATGGGCCTGGTACCAGATGCAAATCACCAAGTATTTTCCAAGTGGAAGATGTACCAAGTATCTTTCAAGCGGAAGATACACCAAGTGTTTTTCAAGCGGAAGATACATCAAGTATCTTTCAAGCGGAAATATAATATATAATTTCCATGACAGTATCGTAGCCATCTGTTAGTAGATATTTTTAACGTTTTAATACATGTTATGTATTATGTTTCTTAACCATTGAAAGATGAAATTATAAAATATATTATCTGCTCCAAAGTGAATTTAAAAGGCTCCTATATATGCTTTCAGTGCTTCGCACTGAAAACTGCATGCTCATCTTGTAACATACCACTTTCACAGCTTAACACGTAAATAACTACTTCGCATCGTAGGTAAAATTACCACAAGTCTAAGATTATACTTCCGCTCCGGTCCATTATCACAACATTCCCTCCAGATCCCGAAATGTGGTACCTATAAGATTTTATGTGGAATGAAGATTCAGTCATACCTGTGTCTAGCTAGAGAGAACGTAAGCTGTATTACCTATACATAAATTTAATTTTCGTGCCGTAGAAACAATTAATACAAGTTTGAGACAGATGCAATAGTAATATACGCGCAAGGATTCAGTAGGAGTGATACATTAGTTAGTGGTGTCCGCATCGCGAACCAGGCTACCACGACTAAATAGACAGAAGTATCCTACAGGAAAAAACTACCATCATTTACACATCTTCGTCAATAATGATTTGATATATCAGGCTATAGTTCTGACAATATATTATTCATCTCACTCAGATTTTCGCCCTGCTTACGCATGCCTAGGCCTTCCCATATCCTGTAATTATCGCTTCAGCTTTAGAACCAGGGGGCTCACATTAAGTCTCCCACTCCAGATCTTTTAATATTTGTGTGATTTTTAAATATTAATATATATTTGTTCACTGACGCTGTCGGGAGCAAGTGACATTTTCACAATAAATCGAAGGTGGCGCCCGAGGTAACCCGTTACTCAAAAAAAATCCGCAGACAAGAAATTGTCATTTTGTGGGAATGCTTAGAGAAACTAAACGAGCTAAGCAAGAATAATACAGTTACCGTCCTATAAGTTCCGGGACATACAGGGGGGTGAAGAGAAACGAAATCGCAGATAAACTCGCTATAAAAGGAGCCGAATCACCATTTCTGGGACCTAAACCCTTTTGCAAAACCTAAGGACCCAATATCTGGGAGCACATCAGATAGAAAAGAGATCTACCAAATCTGAAACCATCAGACATCTTTAATCTTTTGAGGAGAATAAGATTAGTAGAATGAGTGCTCTAATCACTCAGATATCCTCAACGACTAAGCACGAGGAGGGGACACAATAGATCTGACGCCGGGTCAGCACCGCAGGGAACATTCGGCCGAGGACGGCAATTTGACGGTCGAAAAGCAACACGGCCGAATGTTCGTCCACTGGAGCTGCCATCGTCATTATTCATGCTTGTGAACCTGAGTAAAAATGGATTTATTTGATGAAATTATATTATTCGAAGATACATCGATCAAACTAATTATTTTTTTAGAATCTATAAGTACCTACAACTTTACAATAAAAAGAATACGAGTAGTAAAAAATGGTACTTTATGGGCAAGGGAGTTAGGTCGAATGGGTTGGAAAATCCCATTCAGTTCGGATCTGAAGAGTGTTCGGCCGATTATACGCCCGAACTTACCTTAGGCTATAGACGCTGTTTCTTTTAATTTCTCAGTATGGGATCGTGTGCGAACCAGTTCGGACATGCACGGCCGATTTTGCGTTGGGCCGAAAACGGTTCCACTGGACGGCCTACCTTAGTTGAATGTTCGCCAATAAGCCTATCATCATAATGTCTAGTAGCAGTAAGGACGACCTTATTTTGTGTAGTTGTATTAACTCTTAAAGAACGAAAATAAAACGACATTGTTGCGGAAAATATCAAAAAGTTCTCTTTTCACTGACTTGAGAATGGAAGACGGCAGTGGAGTTTGAATACTATATACATTTGTTTGGTCCAAAGGTTGCTCGCCAAGGTACCATCTATAGCAAATCTATTACTGTAATAGAAAAACTAGCTATCACTATAAATTTTTTGGTCACTGGGGACTCTTTTCAAAGCTGGAAGTAGTATAACTATAGTGGTTCTGGACCACTTCCATCCAGTTCCATCCACCTAGCCGAAAAGTATCCACCCCTTTCCGAAGACAAAATTACCCTTAGATGAGAAGAGACTAGTGGAGGTTGGTTTACCCAAAAATAATCCCAAATTATCATGAACCTACCCCAATTGGTCCCAATGAGTGCCGTTTTGTCAGACGAGACCGACAACAATGACCAGAAGTGGTGGTAGAAGAGGAGGACTTTTTGTGCCCCCCTTTTTACATCATCGATCTCACAAACAACAACAACACCAACAGGTCTCGAACAGCTTTCAAACTGGTCTCAAACAGGTCTGGAACAGCTTTTAAACAGGCCTGAAACAGCTCTTGAACAATTTTAAACAGGTCTCTAACCGCTTTCGAACAGGTCTCAAACTGGTCTAGAACAGCTTTCGAACAGGTCTCAAACAGGTCTGGAACAGCTTTTGAACAGGTCTCGAACAGGTCTCAAACAGGTTTCAAACTGGTCTTGAACAGATTTCAAACAGCTTTAAACAGCTTTAGACAGCTTTAAACAGCTCTTATTGGTAAAAGAAGAGGGGATCAAGCGATAAGCGATGAGTTTTGCAGGGAGCACAAAAAGGCCTCCTCTTCTATTACAGCTAATAGTCATTGTTGTCGGTCTCGTCTGACAAAAGGGCACTCATTACGACCAATTGGGGTAGTTTTACGACAATTTGGGGTTGTTTTGGGGTAAACGAGTCTCTGCTAGTCTCTTCTCATCTAAGGGTACTCTTCTCTTCGGATAGGGTTGGCTACTTCTTCGGCTAGGTGGATGGAGCTGGATGGAAGTGGTCCAGAACCGGTATAGTTATACTACTGCTGGATGTATCTCTTTAGAATGACATATTGACGTTATGTCACAGGCAAGGTTACACGATAAAATAACTTTATCAAAACCTTATTTTTTAACCCTATTTTCTAGAACTCAAGAAAATACAAGGAGGGACCTAAAAACATCAAAATAACATTTGTTCTCTTTGAAGTTTACCGCTTAATCGGCGAACATCGTTTTTTGTTCGCGAATACTGTTATTAGACTGTTACTGTTAGCGCAATGTCATTTGCAATTTACTACATCGCAAAAAATGTTAGCTAACAGTGTTTGCAGCAGTGTGGACCCGGCGTTATAGGTCGTGGTGTAATAACCCCCCATATCAACATACATATACATATTTCACAACCACACAAGTGAATCCAAGAGTCGGTTAATAATATTTACTGAACAAATTATGAATAATAGTATTCATAACTGTTGAAAGAATACTAGACTGCGAAGTGATAAAACAAATTCCAAGACATCGAAGGACCAAACTTCTTAGGTAGAGGTTAAATCAATGTTAATGTTAAAATAAAAGTAGTATTTGAAACAGGAATGTAATTTTTATTCCATTTTTTCTAAGTACGAAACATGAATAGCAAAAATCATAGAACGCACATTAAGTTAAAATATGAAACCGAAACAACATGAATATTTAAATTGTACTTAATCACTTCACTCACTGTAAAAACTATTTACATTGTTTTGTTATGAAAACTCAGAAAATTTTTTGGGTGCTGTTAATTACGCACCATTTTATTTATTTGAAGAAACTTTTTTGCTCTATTGAATGCATGACTTAATTGGCTCACTGTCTCGATGCGATAGATGATTGTGCTCTGAATTTTAGCGGAGAGGAGGGTTGCTTGTTTTTGTAAATGTAAATAGCCTTAAATTAAGCATCGCAGCGGGAAGAAAACGTATCTATATTTTTTGTCTCTTATAATGATGGGATAATATGAGAAAAAGATAAGCTTGCATAGCAACAGTCGCTTATGTATTTTGTTTTTGTTAACTGTATATTGCAAGTAGACAGAAAAAAGTCTGAGAGAAAGACGGAATAATATTGATTTTAAGTCTGTTTTTAGATTTTAAACTATTAAACTATAGACATTAGTATGAACTGAAAGATTAATATTATTAATTTTAAAAGAAATATGAATTATTTTGTATTTTCTGGATAATATTCCAGTGAAATTTATCCATTTATCGTGGTGTTTCCGAACGATTTACTGATGAAGATAGCGCCATTTGGCTATAGGTGTACTTTACGTTATTCTCGATGTCTTCAGCCTGGAAGCAGATGACGTCATTGTTATCTGAAGTTTCCTAAAATTGATCTGGAACTCATTAGAGAAGTCCTGCTCTAAAGTACGGCCTGTGGTGCCTTTTGGGCTACAAGTAATAACCCTTTAAATAATGTTCGACGTTGTCTCGGGTCAAGTAATGTTTATGTTAGATTTAGATATATAGGTTGTTGTCTCTTCGAGATGGGGGAATTATTATTCATTACAATTAGTGGCTCATTACATTCAATTAAGAGTACGGAGTTCGTGTCGCTAGTGTTACATTCTGGCTGGCATGAGAACTCAAAAGATATGTTAATTATATTATAGTAAAACATTAAACAGAAGAAACACCTGAGATACATTACATGGCGATCCTGACTATTTACTATTAAGCGATTTATAAATTAAATAATAACTAGAAATGAAGTAGATTACGCTTCATGCTCATATTCACAACTTGTCAAGATTTTTTTCTATGGAAAAATGAACGAATTTGCTTTCTTCTCCTTAATTAATTAAACAACTATATTACAAAATCTAAACAGTTCTTCATCGAACTGATATAAACTAAGTGCAAAAAACCTGATTCGTTTATTTAGCTTAGCTTTTGAATTATCGTGCGGGCTAACTTGCTTGCTTGCTTAACAGAAAGCATTTTTTGCAAATGATAGATTATTAATTTGATATTCAACATATATTGAGTAAAAGTGAATTTTCTCGGAAAATATAACAGTTTGGTTTTTCTACACAACTTAAAGCAATATATTTATACGTTGTGAATACGAAAAATATGGTGATATTGAAACGCCACTGGTGGGCTAATTGCGACAAGCGTTGATGGCAGATTGCGATTATTCTACTAACGAACCTTTAATTTTGAAAACTTTTTCGAATTCATTTCACTAATCACGGTTTATATTTATGGCAATATGGTTGATTTAGTATTTAATTCAAATTTATTCATACATATCGACGTACAAAAAGAAAAGAGAAAAAATATTTTATATAGGAAAATAATATAAATGAAAATAAAAGACACAATTGTGCCAAAGACTTATTATTATTATTATTTACTTATTTTAGCGAGATGTAAGGAAAATAAAACAATTGTGATTTTTTTTTTTGATTTTTTAATTTTAATTACTACAAGGCACACACATACATAAATATTTACAATAAATACACACATACAGCTTTTAATAAATATCTCTAACATGTAATTTCAAAAAATTAATTGAATATTATTTCATAATTGCCATAAGTTGTATTGTATACAAGCTTTTAGAAAATATGTGCCTATTACTATTTGTTTATATGTATATTATGCGAATATTGTACATGTACAATTTTTAAAAGTAATTGTCAATATTGTACAATTGCCAGTTTGAAATATTCCACATTTAAAAGGAAAGTCCAGTATATACTGTGTCGATAAAATATGGAAACCCCTCGTATATCGTCAATTTATATCATTATTTTGTTAAAATTATAGATAAAAATCAATTTTTCTCTATGAAAATACTAGTGAGTAAAGTATTTTACGCACCAGTGCACTCATGTGATTGTCAAAGTTCACATTCGTGAGAAAAGTATTACTTTACACGCTAGTTACATAAATAACTATTTTTAACTAAAAGTCTAGTTAAGTGCTTTTTGGTTCAAACTTTTTTCTCCGCCTCCGAAAATTATGAACGAGGTATTTTTCGGTTCGGAATAGCGTGTAGATGATTTTTGAAAAAAATCAAAAGTCGCTTGCAAAAATTGCAAAAGTTATAAACAATTAAATGAAAAAAAATTGGGTTTAGTTTTTTGTAAATATATCAAAACCTATCTGACATATTTCAAATTTGAAACAATATTTAAAAAGAGCAGGAAATTTCCAAAAAAAATTGTACTTTCCGGAACTGTAGGACCAAGATTTATAATTTTCCCAGAGGGTTGAAAATACGGCCGAAAACGGGGACTCTGGCTTGCGTAAGTGCCGCCCACTTTGGACCTTTAATGGATAAATATTATTTAAACTTATTAAATATTAAAATTAAGAATGGAAAAAATTCAGGCATCTCTGAATATATTTATGAAGAATAATCCGCCGTCAAAAAATTTTTATCGCGATTTTTCTATTAATTTTGCATTGGTTAATTAAAATTTTTTTCCAAATTGAACATAACCATTGTCAATTCGATAATTAATTTTTAACCTTAGTAAATTGTTAATAACAAAGTGAAAAATAACAATTTTTTTAATTTTTCCTACGGGAATCTCTTCTGAGACCTTTTAAAAACAGGTCCAAAAATGGAAAAAAAAATCAAATTTCTGTATTTAAAAAAAATGTTAGTTAACTAATGCATAATTAATAGAAAAATCGCAATAAAAAATTTTTGCCCGCTGCTTATTGTTCATAAATCTATACAGTACATACCTGAATTTTTTTAATTCTTAATTTTTATATTTTTAGGTTTAAATAATATTTATTCATTTAAAGGTCCAAAGTGGGCGGCGCTTACTCAAGCCGGAGTCCCCGTTTTCGGCCGCATTTTCAACCCTCTAGGAAAATTATAAATATTTGTCCTCGAGTTTCAGAACGTATATATTTCTTTGAAAAATGTCTAATATTTTTCGAGATATTTTCAAAAAACCAAACCCTATTTTTTTCAGTTAATTGTTCATAACTTTTGAAATTTTTTCAAGCTCTTGAATTTTTTCGAAAATCATCTACACTCTATTTCGAATCGAATGACACCTAGTCCATATTTTTCCGAGGAGGATAAAAAAGTTTGACCCAAAAAGCACTTGCTGACTAGACTATAACTAGAAGACTAGAAACGAAAAAGGTATTTTGTAACTTATTTTTTTTTAAATGGAAGTTATTTTTTTAAATTTTTCTTCGAAACATCATAGACCAATTGAGTAGCGAAATATATCATAATTTGCCGCTAATTCTTCGTGAAAAAACAAAACTTGGAATTTAGTGAGAAAACTTTTGAAAAGAACTTCCACAAAAAAAGAAAATACGGAAAATTTGCCGTTGATTTGCCGCTAATTAGTTTTGAAAAGTAAAATTTCTTAAACAAAACCATCATTTTATTTAGAGATAGTGGACCAATTTTTGACAAAATTTACGCATAACGAAAAAAGTTGACTCATAATTAACCTCTAATTTGCCGTTAATAAAAAATGCTATAACTTCTAAGAAATTATCATTAAAAAAAAGAGTTTATACTATAAGTTCATATGAATTTAGCGGAAGAGCTTTTCACTGAATCCCCGGAGAAGAAAAAGAAAATGCCGATAATTTGCCACTATTTTTTCACTCAATTAAGTTTTCCATCGTTTTGAGCGAGTTGTTGTCCATATAAACTGAAAATATGATTTTTTTATTTAACCGACAAATTTAATTTTGACACACTAACTAGCGCCAAATTAGCAGTACAGTATTCCGATTTTTTTTTATATTCTCTCCGGATTCTATCAAAAGTTATGTGGCTAAGTTAGTAAAATCTTAGAGGTACAACATAATAATAATGCCGACCAATTGAAGTTTCAAATTTTGTGGATATGAATGAAATACATTTTCCAAAATATTATGAAGTTAAACGTTGATATCCTTTTTGGTATATCTCTGATATAATAAAAAATATCAAAATCAAAAAATATTATAAAAAAATTCAAAAAAACAAATTACGATATTTTTTAATTTTTTTTAAAAATTGCACATCAAAATGACAGAATTAATCAAATTGATGATATATAAGAGGTTTTAGAAAATGATATCGGATGTCCTATATAACTTTTTGGGATTTTGATCTCTTATTACTCAAATATTCTTGGAAATAGAAACATGCGGTTTTCGTAATTTCGGAAATTAACACTGCAATTTTTAGAGACAGGGTAACTTTGTTATTTTAATTAGGACACCCTGCAAATTTTTAGTCTAACATAAAGGTCAATCTTTAAGCTTTCTAAAAATATATAATTTGTGACTTTTTCTCCAGAACATGTTCACTAAAATTTAACATAAACAACGTTAAACATTTTGTAAAGCAATTTATTATAAATGGCAAAAAATTACCAATTCTGAACATCAAGACGTTTAACAAAAAAAATATTAAAAAAAAATGTTCAAAATGGTATCCTTGGACATCTGTATACATTCGCCATCTTTTAACTACATTTTTATTAATTTTATTGCCATTTATAATAAATTGCCTTTAAATTGTTTATATTAAATTTTAGGGAATATTTTCCGGAGAAAATGGCACAAGACATATATGATTAAAAAATTAGACTAGATTAAAAATATACAGGGTGTTCTATTTAAAATAACAAAGTTGCTCTTGTAAAGAAGTTAATTTTTTCTGTAATTAAAATATATAAATTTAATCATGCACGGCCCTGAAATACAATTAACTTAAAAGGTTGGAAGTTTCGAATATAAAGTGCCAGTTGCACCTCTGCCCGGCAGATGGAGGTACTCGCATCTGTGCTTCTGAGACGCCGAAGTTCATAACGAGTAGGACAACTCGATCCGTTGCCGTTAGTTGCCATGACAGTTCCAGCTGGAGTAGCAGTGGCAGTTCCTCGACCTTTAGAAATAAGTTAACCTGGAGGGAGCGAAGCCAAGTTCCATTGTACCTATACCGTCAATCCAACCACGCCAGCTTATAATACGTGCCAGTACCGTACGACATCACCGATAAAGAGCGTTACACACCTTTTTCTTCGCCGGAATTTGAATTTAATAGAGGTAATTTTGTCCATATTGATTTTTTATTTATTGTCATATCAGCAGCAAATACACAGGTACCCAACCCAGTAGAGAGCTTCAGAGGACCAGAAACCGTGAAAACCGATAAAATGTTATTTTGACAGATTGGCAATTTTTACTCACAGAGAGCCCGAATTGCTTCCAAACACGTCCAGAAGCCGAAATATATTGGAATCCGTCTAAAACCACTGACCTGTCTTCTTTGACAGACTGTAAAAGGATACTGAGCAACCCCTAGTTTAATAGGTTTTGCGAGGACATAGGATCAATTGGCGATATCTGTTTTCAAATCCAAGAAGCCGTTCTCAAGATTCAGTAGTAATTTTAACCTTAAACTAGAAACCGCGAATTTCGAGCCAGGCAGATTTCCGAGTGCACAGAAGCACATATCTTTACACGGTGACCGCTGTTAGACAAAATTTTGTGCGTTGAGAGAAAAGAGTTAGTATTGGAGACTCGACTGAGTAAGACGTCCGAAGCACCGTAATGCTGTTATTGATGGTAGAGGACTGGCGTGTCACTTTCGATGGTACTGACGATCCCGCCGCATTTATAGAATGACTAGAGGAAATTCGGGAGTATTATGGAATCACCGTTGACCGACTCCTGCAGGTCATGCCCGACCTACTACAAGGAACGCGAACCATGTGAATTAGGAACAACGGACGATGTTGGTCAAACTCTAAAGATTTTTACACTACCTTCCAACAGTTATACTCCGGCATGGAGGCATAACGCCAGATCAAGAATTGAATTGGCTCTACCATATCCGCAGAACAGATTTCAGTGACGTAAAAGGACTTAACAAAGCCTTTCTAAAATATGAGTTACTCTGATCAGAGATCGAGCTCGCCCAAGCTTCCGTTCAACCCACCCCATACCGCATCATTTCACCACCTCTGTATATACCCATTCCACCTACTCCGTCTATTCCGTATTTGACCAATTCTACCCCTTAGTCTTCCCCGTTCAGAAATACTCCTACCACTCTACCCCGAATATTTTCTACCTCCTGCGTCACACTGGTAATTATCGTGGACTATACTGAGACAAACCAGCAGACGCCAGCAACCCCAACTACTAGCGGATCCACCGAAAAGAACGAAAAGTGTTGGCGTTGTGGCCAGACGCGACATATGAGAATTCAACGTAGAGAGGCACCGTGGATATTTTGCTCTAGATGTAAAAGAGAAGGAATCATGTCCCGTGATGGCCGCTGTCCACGGTAAGATGAACCGCTAGAACACCGTCAAGAAGTGATACCTGTGCAACAACGCTTTTATGGGGCCGTACCCATCATACTGAATGAAGATAGTCACCCCACCCCCATTTATCCGTCGACATGCCAAGTGGTACCAGTGATTTCGTTATGGAAAAAGAGGCAGCGATTTCGTATGTAAGAGATCGGATAGCCGAATAATGGAAGTTCTGAGGATTTAGCTAGAGGCTTGGTAACACTGAAATATTGACCGACCTTAATCTGCTCCCAAGACTATGGACAGCAAGAGATACCGCTCCTACCTCCTAGCTCCAAATACAGAAGAAAACAGTCCTGCTAGAAGCCTGACTGACTCTTTCCGAAGAACAACGCCCTGCCGACGCTTCCAGTGCCCATACTCCCACCATTATAGGATCTGCCCAGATTATGGATATTCAAACCCCTTTGAGCAAGGCATCAGCCCCACCGTAGTTACCGTAACAGTTTTGTTTTTAGTTATTTTGAAACAGGCGTACCTACTCCGAATATAAGGTTCAACCACTATAGGGGTAGGCATCTAATAGGATTTCTTTACTTTTCTAGATAAGGGGTACAAAAAATATGTAATAATTTTTTTCTCCGAAGTAGGAGGAGTGTGTAACGAAGTTATTTTTTTCTGTGATAATTGAAATATATAAATTAAATCGCGCATAGCACTGGGAAAGGTTGGAAGTTGAACCTCCGCCCGACAGATGGAGAGGCTCGCGTCCGTGCTTCTTAGACGACGAAGTTCTTAACAAGTTGTCGGGACTTACAGAGTTGCTGTGGCCGTTCTAATTTAACTAGCAGTGGCAGTCCGTCTCCCTTTAGAGATAGGTCAACCTGAAGGGAGCGAAGCCAAGTTCCACTGTATTTGTACCGTACCGGAACAGTCAATCCGACCACGCCAACCTAGAATACTTGCCAGTACCGTCCAACGTCACCGATAAAGAGCCTCCTTACACACATTTTTTTCGGGGAATTTGAATTTAATAGAGGTAATTTTGTCCATAATGATTTTTTATTTATTGTTATACCAGCAGCGAATACCCGGGTACCCAACCCAGTAGGAAAAGCAAAGATCGCCCTTCTGGTCGGTAAGGGTCTTGTCGATATCACACGACCCCTGAAGTATCTTTTTCTCCACTGAAGCTGCCTGTGCAAGTGGCCTTCACACTAGAAACGGAAGGTGGCGCCCGAGGCAAACCGAAACCTGAACTATGGCGCGAAAAGTCCGTTTGATGACGCAAAGAGCTTTATACCATATTTTCCAGAACTAAGATAAAATATCTAATTTTTGAGAAAAAACTTTTATAAATTTTAATAAAACTGACGAAAACCGCATGTTTCTTGTCCCAGAACTATAAGCGATCAAAACCCCGAAAAATTAAGTGGGAACTTTTGTCCCATCCGAAATGGTTTTAAATTCTTTTATTATGATCGAAATTAAGACACAGTATATATGAAACAAAATTGCACTATACTGGGTGATTTAGAAAAAATTCATGATGTGAAAGACTAATAGTTATTTACTAGATCTTCCGGTTTCTACAATTATTTTAATAAGTAAAAAAACTTGATCAAAAACCGCAATTCATGATCTCAATCAGTTTTTAAAGTGTCAAAATATAATATAAAGTCACTAGATATTGAAACAGTGATTGTCAAAAGACGTATACACTTGAAAATAAATATATTTGATATAAAATGTTGAAAATTTAGATATTAATCCTTTACAGTATATTTTACATGACTCTTCTACTCATATTAGTATAATTTTTACAAATTTTTGTTGCCTCGATAATGTTCAGAGTGGTCACCAAACAAAAATCTATCTTCATCATAAAATTTGAGACAGAAATGGTATTTTTTTGGAAATGAAGCACATTTTTATCAAAAAAATAAGTCGTTAGTACAGTGGCGAGTATTGTAAAAAAATGATTGATGACTGATATAAAATAACATTAAATAAAAATAGATTTTTGGAGACCACCCTATATATTATATATTTGTGCTAATTCGAAATAATTATAATTAATTATAGCTATGAACGAACTACAATAATTTTATGCCCAAAATCAGTCTTAATATAATTAATTTATTTTTTAATGTCTATTTACAAAATTAAAATCTACGCGAATATACAATAATATTGGACGTGTTTTTTATTTTTTTTTGTTTTTTAAAAGTACTGTACAGGAAGTTTTTAATCAGAAATAAATCTAAATAACAAATTAGGTTTAGTTAAGAACATTTAATATTTAAATAAAATTTGTGCATTTTACATGCAATTATATTTAATTTTAAAGCTTTTGAGCATCAACTTGTAAAAATGTAAAATAAACTACACTTTTTTTAGACAAACAAATAACAATTACTTAATAGAAATAAAACACAAAAAGGTGTACCACAAATTATATTGTAAAAAAGTAGGCGACTTGTTTCGGTTAAAAATCATCATCAGGCCTGAAATAGCATACGTTCAAAAAAATTAATGAATTTTACAACGAAAGATTACCATTATTTAAAGTACAAGTGGAAAGCATCACAAAAATGTAAATTCAATTATGGAATGAGATTTAAATAAAAAATTAAGTGAAAAAGGTTAAAAAATCAAGTGGTACCGAACAAAATTGGGGTTGTTATCGTCACCATTATCCAAAACTCAAATTTTTTACCACCATACGTACGTTTCGTTAACTATGTTAGCATCATCAGGAGTTAAGCTAACAAAAGTAGCATCAGGTTGTAGAGAATGGAGAATTCAACTTAAAATATAAGTCCATCTTTTTTGCATTATTTGAGAAGAAAATGAATTTCTTTTTATGAAAAAATCGAAATTACTGCATCTATGCAACTTGTAGTGCACCTAAGTTACTTATGGGCAATAGCTGCAGCATACTATTAACGTGGGCCAGTTTCTCTAAATAAAATTGACGCTGTCAAATATAGATGACGTTTGCTTATAAAGTGTCGTTTGGTCAATATGTTTTTAAATGTGTTAACTTTTACCTTTGTTTACGTATCTTAATAAATACAAATAAACACGGAAAATTATCAACATCAACCAGCTCTACAGAGTACAAACTACAACAGGGACAGTGAACTATGCAGTAAGCAGACGCGGAAGTACCTTTCACTTAATGAGAAACGCTTGTGCCCAGCACTTATGTACCAAACAGCAAATAATTACCTGGTCTCATTAAAATAGTCGTTTTCTTTATTTAACAGCGGAATCTAATATTTATTTATCTCTCTCGATTTTAAATGCGAATTCACAGTGGATAGGTCCAAGTTTTCATCTTTATCCAATTATCATATAATGGTTTTTTCCATCTTTGTCTGTATAAGTGAGATTTAACAGATGTGATTCATTCGTATTCTCTTCTTTACCCATTTGCAGTTAATAGCTTGACGGTAACTTCATTGCACATAAGTGACGTCACGATCGTTATGGCGGTATATTCAAATAATTAGACATTTGAATTTTTAAGTTAATTTATTCAAAAATCTAGCTCAAATTACGGTAGATAATTAAACTCAATGGGTTATATTTGATCAATTCTAACTGTTAGTGAAGAAAAAACGTGAGGTTATATTTTCGTTGAATTCCCCATTTTATGCTCTATAACTTTGCAATAGACCATTTTGCATTAAAGTGCATTGTTTGTCCTCAAAATAAAAAAGCCAAAAAATCCTTAATGTGTATTTTTTCGCCCTGTAAAGACGAAAGTATGGAGAATTAAAAAAAAAGTTAAATATAAAAGTTAACGAAAATTTGGTGCTCTAGAATAAGTTGGTATGTGGAGTTGTTCTGTGTGACGAGACGGACGCACGCTTTGTTTTGCTCACGAGTTCCATGTGTGTTTTTGAAGATAATTCAGTTTATTTCTTTTCGTAAGTTGAAAAACATTTCATACTAAGTTTCTATTATTAAGCCTCGGTTAGGCGCGCCTACCGGACTGGCGTGCTTAGGAGCGCGGAATTACAGAGGTAGACCACTTTTTAATTGTTGTATTTTTGTTAAATAATATATTTTTTAATAATGAATGAAAACAACCGAAAATCATGTACCACAATAACATTTATTATACTCTCATTTATTGTTGGAGGCTTTCCTACCAGAAACCCTCCTCATTATTTTTTCGCGTTTTTTCTAAACGCCCTAAAGGGCTATTAACTGTGACATAGTTCACAAATATCCTTAAACGTTTTTTCAATTTAAATTTAAGTTTTAAGTGTATTTTACCCACTTGGGCTTTATTTGTATCCTTCATGTACCTCATATGTTCTATCCATACAATTTTTTCCCTTCCTTCCTACCTTAGTAGCGGCACTTTAGCAATATGCTAAAATCATTTAAGATTTAAATCTGTTTGTTATTCCGGTAAGTTATTTCCTTTTCTTTGTAAAAATTTTTTTGCTACATGTCGTATATCTATTATCGGCCTGAAGATGGTTTTTTAACCGAAAATAGTTGCCTTTTAAATTTGTATAATAAATGTTATTGTGGTACATGATTTTGGGTTGTTTTCATTTATGATTAACACTTGACCACATTTAAATTTTTTAGCTGTTGGTCAAAAAAATAATCGATTATAAGCCTTATAAAGATACCTTTATTATAAAATCAAAGAAAGGATAAACAATATTATACAAGAAAACAATAATGGAAATAATATGCATACAACCTAGTTTTCTAAACATGAAATACAAATATATTTTAGGTGATCCACACCCCTTTTTGCACCTAATACGTGCCTGTCCGCAATCGTGGCATCTACTACCAACTGGTCCATTCGTGAGAATCGTGAGCGGTTCCTGTTAGGTTTTTTAGAAAATCAACTCTCCTCACTTTTTGTACCGTAGCCGCACAATGAAATTTATAAATGTTGATTCAAAATCTCAGAAAACAATACCATTGGCCATCTTCTGGTATTACGCGCTGTATTATTTTTTTCATATAGCTGGTCTACGAGATCCACTCCTATTTTGCTATTATAAAACGTAATCATTTCTGGTTTATTGTCTTCCCCTGTTGATAAGTCTATAGCGTCGGTGTTGATAACATCAGCACAATCGTTGACGCCTTTGGACAATATGATATTAAAGTGCAGTTGTCTTGAAAGCCAAACATGGTTGATTTGGGCACTCTATCTTTTCTTGGTAAAAAGTCCTTTGGTATTTGTCATCAATTTTTTCAGACTGTTCCAACACATATAACATTTTTCTCCTTCAAATTTTTTTGCTAAAGACAAGCTAGAAAAAAAAATTTGTCCTGTAATTTTTCGGTTAGTATTTTGCACAGGTCCTACTAACTGAAACAACATCTTCCACAGAATTGCTTAGACAATATGGTCCCTTAGGCTGCCTTTCTACATAGGGATGAAGGTTTAACGTATATGCTGTTTTTCCTTCTACTAAGGCGAATTGTCAGTAGATAGAACGTTTGTAAACTTTAACGGTTCTGTAACTAATGACAATGACGTTTAGATTGTGACAATTATACAATATATGAATTTGTGAAGTTTTATTCTAATCGTCATTACCTTTACTTACTGAATCTTTAAAATTAATGGACGTTCTATCTACTGACAGAATGACTTTTAAACCATACTTAGCAGGTTTACTAGGGATATATTGTCGAAACGAATACCTGCATCGAAAATCCAATAACTGCTCAGTGTAATATTGTTGGCAATTGTTGACAAACATCTCCATTACTTCCCGAATAGGTGTTAATTTATCAATTTCTCTTCTTTGTATCCTATCATCTATATTGTCAAATCTGAGACATCGCAACAAAATCTGAGTCGTTTTTGACTTATAGATAAATAACAATATCAGATTTTTTCTGGAACTGCGCAAAGAGCCAATTAGAAGCGTCAAACCAATAAAAGCTCTTATTTCAACAAAATCTATGTGTCTAGCATCTCTAGTCCGATCAAATCTGTCACGGATTTTATCAATGTATATATTTTTGCAGGTAATGACTGTTTTAATAATCTGATCATCAAATAATAAGTTAAAAATATCTACTTTTTTTTTGTTTCACGTGCTTGACTTTTTGGTTCAGGTAAATGTGTAATAATGTTACAAGATTGGTTCTTACATTTAAAGCGTCTCTCTGTTTTCGCTCTTTTGTGACTCCATCTTTCGCAACAAAGAAATTATTTGTTTTTTTTATATTTCTAACAATCGATGTTTCTTCTATCATTTTCTTGCCTCCGTCATTGGGCCTGTCTTCTGTTTCTCTCGGTTTTTCTTCTGCTCCGTGAAAAATTTCTTCATTATCTGTAATATCCTGTTCTGAATTTGAATCATGACGGCTTTCTTCCATAAAAGCTTCTTTCCTGTCATCGCTTTTACTATCGTTATTTGATTCAATATCGCTCTCATTGTTCAGTTCATTGTACCATTCAAGTCACTTACACTACAAGTATTTTTAAACTTGTTAAGGGTTTCACTACCCTTTAGAGATATGGGCCCTCTGTCGGTTCCAGTTTGTACATAGGTGGAATCTCTTTCCCAATAAGTAATACCGTGTCCCATTGGTAGATGGAGTTAGCTGTCTGCCTTAGTACAACATACTTTTAACACAACCTTGTACAGGTGTATTTCGAGTTGAGAATTTGATTTCTATGCGTCTGGGCACATTGTCGCTGATGAGTCCTTAAGGGACGAAACAGCTGTCCGGTATACGGCCTGGATGTATAGGAATCAATTTCTCAAAACTTACAAGTATTTCACATCAATACAGATATAATATAACTCACAAGTAGGCCGAAGAGACCGATCATTTCTAAGAAGGTACTGAGAAGGTTGCTTCTCTGCACGCCCCCAATCGTCTACGGACATAACAAATATACGTGTAGATTGCCCCTGTAATCCGCGCGCCAAACGGCCTTTATTAATAAATTTACTTTGCTAACATGACCTTGAAACGACCTTGACATGACCTTAATATGACCTTGATATGTTCTAGTCATGGCTTTGGCCTCGACCTTTACCTTCTGCTCGGCAAATGGGAACACATACGACCTTTAAGTGTGTGGCATATATAAAGCAGTTGACGCTTCCTATCATTATTCACTAGTGAATAATAAAACCATTATTGACTTGTAAATAATGAATATTGATATTCTTTAGTAATTTCATGTATAAAGAACAAATATTAGATTAGTCGTGGATAAAATAAATTATAATTAATTGTTTTTTGTAGTCAATAGTAATTGTATTTTGTTTGTATAATAAAAGCATGATCTACTAATTGTATTTCTTTTACACTTTAAAACAAAACAATTGATGAATTTTATTCATAATATTATGTTTTTGATATCAGTTTGTTTTAAAAAGAATATCTTTTATACTCCAATTTATTCACGAATGATAAATAAAGTACTACTCGATAGCAAGTTACTATTCTATAGATAATTTAAGTTAAAATTAGACTATTTTGTTATTATATACAGTAAGATGAATTAATTATATACAATAAGAAGAATTAATCTTAAATATTATGACATAAGGATGTATTGATATCGAATTAGCCTAGACCGGTTCCATAAACAAAAATTCAAACCTGTATTGCGCAATAAAATTTGTATCGACCGAAATTGTTGTAATCGCAGCCTTAATATCGAAAAACTGGAGTATTGAGCCATCATCAAGTACCTGTATTTAAAGAGGTTAAGAGGTTAACACATTTACGAAGATTTGCTAAAAATTAGATTGCATGCAAACTTCGAAAAAGGTAAATTTTCTATAGACGATGAAGAGTGTTCGGGAAGGTCAGTTTCTGTGTCCGTCTCCGAAAATATCGATGTAGTTCATGATATAATTTTATCAGACCGTTGAATTGTGCTAAAACAAATACTTATCTGAGGTATTGAAAATTTCATATGAACACGTTCATTATATAATTCACGTCGATTTGCACATGAGAAAAATTTCTCCACAATGGACCACCAAATGTCTGATTGCTGAAAAAGATGCAGACTTTTTAAGCCGTGTTGTTACTATGGATTAAACTTTGGTATATGTATACGAGACAGAAAACGTAAGTTTTAACTAGTATACATGAACTCCGAGTACTGCAATGGAGGGTTAGACACAACCTAACCTAAAATATCATTAGAGTGACATGTGTCGCTAGATACTACTGTGTTTTGTAACAGAGCTGTCCCTATGCACTGTGCTTAGTACTTTGCTAAGCACTCTAAGCACTTTTGTGCTCTGGAGCACAGTAATTACGAATCCTTTTTAAAATCGATGATTAGTGATTATTGCTTAAAACACTTTACCAAAGGGCTGAGTGCTTAGAGCTCGTCAAAAGTGCTCGCGATCACTAGAATATGATACAGATTACCCGAAAAGGCTCCAGAGCACTTCAAAAGGCTCCAGAGCCCACCAAAAGGCTCGCAAGCACACAAAAAGCTCGCGATCTAAGCACTAAGTACTTTCATGAACATTTTTAAACTCACACTAGTAAATATTAGTATATAATTTGGAAAAAAATAATTACTGGTTTGACTATTTTGAAAAAAATTGATATTATGACAAAAATAATATTACATCAAATATGATATATAACTCTTAAAAAAACGTTGTATTAAGCAACGAAGTAAAGCCGAAGGAACTTATTGATTTTACAATGTCCGTCTATCTATCTGTCTGCATGCCTGTCTGTTTGTCTAAGCGATAACTTGAGAACGGTTTCGAATTTTGGATCTCTAATTTGGGCAATCGATAGCTTGTTCTCTTTTATAAATAAGCCAACAGACATTTCCACTTCAATAATTGAATTTTTCAAAAAGTGCTTAGTGCTTAGTGCTCGTGAATTTAAAACACTTTTTTAGAGTGCTTAGTACTCGCGAGCACTTTCATGTAAAAGTGTTTAGTGCTCGTAATTTTAAAGCACTTTTTTGACTGGTTAGTGCTTAGTACTCGCTAGCACTTTTTGTCAGTGCTCGTTACAGCTCTGTTTTGTAAAAACAGGGAAAAACACGGAAAAATTGAAAAAAAATGGGGCAAAATAATGTAAAATGGCAAAAATAAACAAAAATACGAAAAAGGTAGGAGAAATACGGAAAAGTAGAGAAAATAGGAAAAAATAATGAAAAATTGGCAAAAAAGGTGAAAAACGCAAAAAAGATGAAGTACAGGGGAAAACTGGAAAAATAAACAAAAATATGGAAAAATAGAAAAACAAAAAAAAGGAAAAAGGGAACTCAAAAAACGCTAAAAATCGCAAAAAACGAAAAAAAAGTCGCTAAAAAACACAAGAAATCGCGAAAAATATCCCAAAAAATCAAACAAACTCGTAAAAAATCGCAATTATGTATTGTTAATAAAATAAAAGTTCTTTCCATACACATGGTTGTATAAAGTAGATTTTAAATTTACTCCTCAATAGGTTATGAGTCCAGGGGTTTTACTCACAGCGATTAATTAGTGAAATCATCATGGTAGGATGCCATTAATAAACAGCGAATCAAGCACAGCAAAGATCTGTTTATATTTTTCCAGGAATAAAAATGCTAGACGGACATAAGAATTATCACAACTGGAAGTTCCAGATGCGTATGGTTTCAATCGACTATGGTTTATCGACATGTGTTCTCGGAAATAAAAATGACCCTGATAAGGATCAGAGAGCACTTGCCAAAATAAGTTTATTAGTAAAATCAGTATCTGCTCGTAGTGCTATATCCGTAAAGCAAGGGTGGAACAATTTTGAAAAGCTTTTCAAAGTACTGGTCTAAGTAGACAACTTTTTCTTAAAAGAAAGTTATACCGAAGTTATTGCGAGGATTTTTCACCAATGAATGAGTATGTAAGAGGTATGTTGTCCCTTGTTCATCAGTAAGCAAACACTAAAATAAACAAACCCAATAAGTTATCCATATCTCAAATGTGGTCAAGTGTTAATCATAAATGAATCTTCAGGCCAAACTAAATTATTGTTAGGATTAAATCTTAATAAGCACATTACTTTAATTAAGGGTACCGCTACTGAGAAAGGAAGGATGGCGGTGAAAGGAAAAAAACGGGGTACATTATAAGGTAAGTAATAGTAAAAAAAGGGTTAAATGGTAATAAAATTTAAAACTAAATGGCAATGTGACTTATATGACAAATATTTTCCACTGAGTGCGGTTAGAAATAACAGTCTTTTGGATTGTTCCTGATACCATGGGGTCCCCATGTGGAGTTCCTTTTTGAAAATTTTCCTATCCAGAAGCTTCTTTATTGTTATCCCTAACCGCCCTCAGTGGCAAATATTTGTGATATAAGTCACACTGTCATTTAGTTTTTAATGTTATTACTATTTAACCATTTTTTACTATTATTTAGCTTTTCGTGTACCCCGTATTTTTTCTTGCGCCAACCTTCTTCCCTTCTTAGTAGCGGTACCCTTAATTTAAGTAATATGCTTATTAAGGTTTAAACTTAACACTATTGTAGTTTGGCTTGAAGATGGCTTTTTGGCCGAAAATGGTTGCCTTCCTTTTAATAATTACATTTATTGTGATACATGCTTTTGAGTTTCATTTATGATTAAAATAAACATTGACGATAATGAAGTTGCAATGTTAATCTTAAGTGGGCTTCCCGATTCTTATGAAACAATGGTGAGTGGTTATGTTGCAACTTATACTATAATAACTATTGAAGATGTTATAAAAATCATTTTAGAGGAGAATGCTCGCTGTGGTCTGCGAGAAAAAGTGTGTGCGTCAGCTTTAGTTACAAAGAATTTTAAGAAAAACCAATTGCGTGCTATGAATGCGCAATGAGAGGTCATATCAGACCGAAATATCTTAAACTTAGGAAATATAAATCTAACAATTTTTTACGTAAATCTGCTAATGAAAATGATCAACTTTTATTTTCCCCTTCTGCATTAGCAACTGGTCATTTTGATACTTATGCGTGGTAGTTGTGCTATTCATCATGTCAGCCCTAAAAACGACTAGTTAGAACATTTTAAACCAGATGCTAAAACGGTTTTTTGGACTTTCGATAGTGGTAATCTTTCAAATAACGGTTCTGGTGATGTTAAAACCATCTTGGTTGATTCAATAAATTAAAAAACTATGAAAAGTACTATACTAATGTAACAAAGTTACTTTTTTCCATAATAATTAAAATATATAAATAAAATCGCGCACGGCACTGGAGTAGAATTAACATAAAATTATGCTACTAGTATAAGGCCAGTTGTACCAGTTGTAAACTCCCGCCGAAAAATGGAGTCTCTCGGGTATTTGTTTTGCCTACCCAGCCGACCTTACGGTATACGGCACCTAAAGTCGATCACGTTAGCTGCACTGGCAGCAAGAAGACAGACTGAGTACCAGTGGCAGTCTCTCGACCTTCAGAGACAGATCAAGCTGAAGGAAGCTAAGCCAATTCCAATTATACCGAATACGTGCCTGTAGCGGCCGATAAAGAACCGTGTCACAGTTGCCGGATTTTGATACAGTAATAAATGGTTTTTATTTACTTAATGAATTTTAAATACCCAGGTACTCAACCCAGTAGGGCAAGTAAAACCTGCCCTTCTGACTTCTAGGGTCTTGTCGATACCATACAACCACTGGAGTATTTCTTTCTCCACTGACGCTGCCCGTGCAGTGGCCTTCACACTATAAACGGAAAGGGACGCCCGAGGCAATCCGAAACTTGGACCAAGGCGCCAAAGTGACCCGTAACGACCGAAGTGCGTTACACTAATGTGAGATATGCTCCTAATGCAGCTGTAAATTTATTATCTATTGGCGAAATTACGGATAAAGGTATTGTGTTAATTTTCAAAGAAAATGGTTTGGAAGCTTATAGAAAAGATGATATCTGTTAAAGGAACCATTAGATTCACTGGATCAAAAATAAATGGTATTTATAAACTAGATCAACCTTTTCATAAAGAATATATAAATTTGAATTCGAGTATACATGACAATGATTAAAATGCCTGTTAAGCAAAAAATTGCAAGGCAAATTGGCATAAACGTCTAGGATATATAAATGATCGCAGTCTTTCATTGTTGATAGTATAAATTTTCAGGATGATAAAATTTTTACATGTGTTCCTTGTATCGAAGCTAAACAAACCAGAAAAAGTTTTCAAAAAGGTCAAGCTAGCGAGCGAGCGAGCCAAGGAACTTTTTTTAGAGTTGGTACAAATACTGATCAATGTCTAAACCAAGTTGGGGAGGCGCCAAGTATGTTCTCATGCTCAATAATGAATTTTCACGCAAAACTTTTGGATATATTCTAAGGAATGATACGTTTAAACAAATGGTAGAGAATTAAACTGATTTGAAAATTAAGAGAGTAAGATCAGATAATGGTTCAGAATTTTCTAATAAAAAATTTGCATTTTTATTTAGAGAAAATGGTATTATATATGAATGAACTGTACCTTATACTACTGAACAGACTGGTGTTCAAGAAAGGTGTAACAGAACAATAATTGAGAAAGCCATTATTTTATGATTCTGGTCTGTTTAAACAAACAGTATTGGGCTGAGGTCGTCTCAATGGCTATATACCTTAAAAACCGAAGTCCTACAAGTGCTGTCAAAGATGCTACTCCTAATGGGTTATGGACTGGGTCCAAAGTTAATATGTCATTTTAGAGTATTTGGTTTTAGTGTGTATAATCATATTTAAAAGAAATCATGGAATGGAAACACCCTGGTTCTCCAATTCCTAAGAAGTTTCGTGTTCAAAGATCTGCTGGAAAAGTACTTGATTCAAATTTTTGGGATTGCCATGAAATAATCATAATTGATTATCTGGAAAAGTGTCAAATATAACTGGGGATTACTATTTGACGTTACTGACCCCTCTACAAGAACAAATTAAGGTGTTTTGTTTTCGCAATGCCTTTACACACAAATCGCATGTTGAACATGCAAACAATTGGTAATTTGGGATTCGAATTACTGGAACACTCCCCTTATTCACCAGATATGGCTCTGGCCGACTATCATCTCTTTCCGGGTCGTAAATTGTCTTGCAACGAAGAGGTTATAGAAGCTGTGAAGGCCTAGATTGCAGAAGATGATAAATCTTCTTTTTTGAAAGATCTAAGAAATGTATTAAATTAAGTTGAATAATAAATTATTTTAAATAAGAAGTTTTGTGTTCAAAGATCTGCTGAAAAAGTACTTGCTTCAATTTTTTGGAATTGCCATGTGATAATCATGACTGATTATCCGGAAAAGGATAAAATATAACGGGGGATTAATATTTGACGTTATTGACCACTATAAAAGAAACAATTAAGGTGTTTTGTTTTCCCAATGCCTCTGCACACAAAGCCCGTGTTGAACATGCAAATAATTGGTAATTTGATATTCGAATTACTGAAACACCCCCCGTATTCACCAGAACTGGCTCCGGCCGACTATCATCTCTTTCCTCAACAGAAAAAAAGTTTAATAGGTCGCAAATTTTCTTCTGACGAAGAGGTTATAGATGCTGTGGAGGCCTGGTTTTCAGAAGAAGAAAAAACTTGTTATAAAACTTCTTGTTTGAAAGGTCTAAGAAATGTATTAAATTAAGTCGAATAATAAACTATTTAGATCTTCAAATAAGAAGATTCGTGTTCAAAGATCTGCTCAAAAAGTACTTGCTTCAATTTTTTGGAATTGCCATGTAATAATCATGACTAATTATGCGGAAAAGGGTAAAATATAACAGGGGATTAATATTTGACGTTATTGACCACTCTACGAGAATAAATTAAGGTGTTTTGTTTTTTCGGGACAATGCTTCTGCACACAAATCGCATGTTGAACATGCAACAAATTCATAATTTTGGGTTCGAATTACTGGAACACCCTCCTCATACACAAATTTCATCTCTTTCCTCTCGAGAAAAAAAAGTTTAACAGGTCGTAAATTTTCATCCAATGAAGTGGTTATAGAAGCAGTGGAGGCCTGGTATGGAGAAGAAAATAAATATTTCTTTTTGAAAGGTCTAAGAAATGTATTAAATTAAGTTGAATAATAAATTATTTTGATCTTTAAATAAGAAGTTTCGTGTTCAAAGATCTGCTGAAAAAGTACTTGCTTCAATTTTTTGGGATTGCCATAAAATAATCATGATTGAATTACCTGGAAAGGGGAAAAATATAATTGGGGATTACTATTTGACGTTACTGACCAATCTATGAGGATAAATTAAAGTGTTTTGTTTTTGCAGGACAATGGATCTGCACACAAATCGCATGTTGTCATACAAACAATTCTCTTTCCTTAAGAGAAAAAAGTTTAAGAGGTTGTTAATTTTCTGCCAACAAAGAGGTTATACAATCTGTGGAGGTCTGCTTTGTAGAACAAGATTAAACTTCTTTTTCTCCAACAAATCTTAGGGTCAGTTTAGCTCAAAATTTTATTGCACCATAACGCATTTGACGCAATCTCAGCTTAAACTGATCCTAAATGTCAGATCGCTGATTTTTTCGGCTTGAGCTGAGAAAGCTAACCTCAAAAACGGAATACAAACGTCAGTTTCTGCAAAGTGCACCAAAGTGTAGATTTGTGTTGGTCGATTTATTTTGCAAGCTGGTGTTTTGAGCTGGTTGTGTATTGAAAAATTGATTTTGTGGACTTGGTAGATGATGTAGATGTTGTGGAAGACCCTATTATGTTTCCCATTCCGATATTTTGAACAGAGTAAATGTTTTTAAGGAGTACGAGGAAGACCGTTTTTAGTACGATTTAGAATGTTGAAAGTGTGCTAGTTAGCTTAGCTTCGCGTTGAATTTTGGGCTAAATTTGGGCCCAAGCATCTTCCTTTTGTTTATTGTTAACTAAATTTGTTCATTTATTTTTAATTATTGTCTTATTTTCTTGTAACAACATTGTTAACAGTTGTTTGTTATCGCTGGTGTAGTTAACTCGTTTTTTATCTATATTTTTTGCCATTATTTTTTATTTAACGTAAGAAATTTAGATTTCTTTAAAGTGATAAAAAAAACTTACAGAAAACTGAAAACACTCAACAAACATCTGTTATATAAATAGAACTGGGTAGGTAACCTCAAACTAAGAAAACCACTAGTTTTTTGTGACGTTGCCGTATAACCCCAAGCCCAAAAAGTGTTTTGGGTAAAATAGGAAACAATTTGCCACTGCGCAACGCAATCTAAATTTAAGCTAGCCTTCATGATAGGTCGAGCTTGATTATTCTCTACTTTAAGCTATGTTGGAGAATCCGGGCATAATTAAGTTGGATAATAAACTATTTTGACCTTCAAATTTTGATTGCTTCTGTAGTAGGCTATCAATTTTTCAATACATCCTCGTATAACCACAAAATAATAGAAAGTGTGAAATATTCGGACGTAGTCCCTTTTCGGTCCAAATTTTTAGGTATAAATGTAAAATCCTTTTAATGTTTAAAATTCCCATTTCGACACAAAGTAATATTTTTTAATAATTTAAAAAAAGGATTAGACTGGGCCAACTGCAAACCAGTCACTATTATTTAGTTATTAAAAAAAGACCCCCTCTTAACATTATACCGATTTAGATTATTTGACAAATAATGGTTTAAGAAAAATTTGAGATGTGTAATAATTATATTAAAAAATTGAGATAAGTGAACCTGTAGTTAAAGTCTATAAGGTACTTAAATTCCTTATTCTGAATTAATTGATATTAAAAATTATTGCTTGCTTTGTTTAAAACTTTTCATTTACTTCGTTTCTTTATTTTACTGATAAAAATGAGTGTAAGAAATCGGGCAAAAAACTACGTTTTTTTTATACTTGAACTTTACAGGTGAGAATAGGTATGTTCCTACTGTCAAATCTATTAAATTTGTCAAATTAACATAAATTATCTATAGAATAAATAATTTTTGATATATGATCGACATTTTTTCGAATTTTACCAATTCTAAATACCTATTGTTCTACTTATAATTCTATAAATATTCTATTTATATTTATATCGTATATTTACACATTATTATTATTAACTTAGGTGGCGCTACTAGTGAACATAACTGAATTTTTATAATATCCTGACCGATCTTGCAGAGGTGACTTAACATCCCTTTCAACCTGTTGTTGACGTGATTTTCTCTCCATTTCTAGTTCTTGAGCCAACGAATCTGCAACAAAAGAAAATAATAAGTCCAAAATATTATTAATCTCTCAAATGTAGTCAACTAATATGTTATTAAAATACACAAAAATTCAAAGGGTATTGGCGACTAGTTTCGGCTTCCGCCATCATCAGGCCTACAATACAGCTCAATAAAAATAAATATATGAATTACTGGGAGGCTTACTTGGAAAAAATTTTAAATTAAATGTCATTTATAATTAAAAGTTAAGAATTGAAATATTAAAAATAGGCATGATACTGAAAATTATGATAAGTTAAAGAGCTGTGGGGAGCTCCAAATACTCTACTGCATGGCTATCTCCAGATTAAAGGAGCGGTTCGGCTCCTACGGTGTTAATAGGTCTTTTATTGTTCCACAGAGACAGGATAAGAGGAGAGAGAATTTTGAAGTGTAGACACAAATTTTTTTCGACTTTATTAGATAATTTATTCATCCAAGATCTTATGGATGTATTCTTTTTCTCCTTCGGTTAGAAGGTTTTTCTATCACTTGTGAAAATTAAAATCCACTAATAAAATTTAAGTTCGGTTTATTAAAAAAAAATAAACTATTGGAAATTTAACATAAGTAACATAATGACTTTGATGAATTGAAGAATGATTAAACACTAAACATTATCTAAATATTAATACTGAACTTTAACATTTGCTATAAAAAAAAGAACTATTGAGATCTTTATGTCGTTACTGATAATAAAATAATGAAAAATTCCCCTAGTACGCACAATATTAAAAATAAGCTTTTTACTTTGCCCACAAAAATTGAATTATTTTTCAAACGCCACAAACAGGGCCGTCGCGTGGATTTTAAGCGCCCGGGGCGAGATTTTACCCCCTTAAGTATGTTTCTTATAATGCTATTCTTAGCTGACTGTTTAACCGCCATGAAAAAGTCAGTAAATTAATATCGATTGACTATCACGATCACTATTACTGATACGGAAGGCATCATCACTGTCATCTAAAAAATAGTAACTTGTTTGCAGTTGATGCAGTCCAGTCCTTTTTTTAAATAACTAACTGGTAAGTATTTGACATCTAGGTCAAACGATCCTAGGCGTCTACAGACTTTCAGATGAGCATCCATTGCAGATTTTTAATGGCCATAAAGAATAATAGTGTTGAGCGACCATGTTTCTTGAATATTCATGCTCAGCTCGTTGTCATAAACATTTTGACATATGATTCAGGTCAAGACTCGAAAATCTCATAAACGTACATTTTTTCATAAGGAAGTTTATGAGATTTCATATTTTAGACCATAACTTTGTATAAAGTGACATTTTTTGAACATTCTTGTTCAGCTGCAATTTTTCCCTATTATGATAACAACATAAAGTTCACGATAATTCTACCTTCTAATTCTTACTAGTTTAAATTAGGTACAAAAATTTTATAAGATTCAAAATTTACAAAAAAATTTAACTAAGAATTATTATAAAAATGACATTAGTAGCTATAAAATGAGAAAAATCTTGTCGTTTTATTTTTCTAAACCGCTTTAAACTGAAACTTTATTATAAGGATGACATTTATTGTTATGACATAATAGAAAAAAAAATCTTACTACTTTACTTTTAAAAACATTTCAGGCCATAAAATAAAAAAAAATCTTGCTGTTTTAATTTTTTTAACATCTCCAAACTGAAGCTTTATTATATAATTTATATTTAGGTATAGTTGAAAAATGAAAAAAAAAACTTGTTTACAGCTAAGAACAGCATTAAACTGCATTTAGTTGAGCGATATTAACAAAAAAATTATATTTTTTTCTATGAAATATGAAAAGTCTTTTTGTTTTACTTTTAAACAGTTTCAGACTGAATTTTATTGAGGCATTATCATAAAAATTACATCTCTAGCCATTAAATAGAAGAATCTTGTTATTTTACTTATAAAAATATTTCATACTATAAAATAATATAATATAATTTTTTTAACAGCTTCAAACTGAAGCTTTATTATAAAACTTATATTTATAATTGAAAAATGAAAAAAAAATTGTTGTTATACACTCAAGAACAACTTCAAACTACATTTGTTTAGAGCTATATTGTCATAAAAATAATATTTTTTCCTAAGATATATGAAAAATTTTGTTGTTTTACTTTTAAACAGCTTCAGACTGAATTTTATTGAAGCATTATCATAAAAATTACTCTAGCCAGTAAATAGAAAAATCTTACTATTTTACTTTTATTAACATTTCAGACTATAAAATAAATAAAAAACTTGCTATTTTAATTTTTTTAACAGCTTCAAACTGAAGCTTTATAAAAAAAAATATATTTGTAGGTACAAAATGAAAAAAATCATCCGGTTGTTATACAACTAAGAACAGCTTCAAAATGAATTTAACTGATGCTATATTATCATAAAAATTATATTTTTATTTATAAAATATGAAAAATTTTGTTGTTTTATCTTTAAAACAGCTTCAAACTGAATTGTATTCAAACATTATCATAAAAATTACATTTCTAGCCATTAAATAGAAAAATCTTACCATTTTACTTTTAAAACCATTTCAGACTAAAAAATAAAAATTTTGTTATTTTAAAACAGCTTCAAACTGAATTTTATTAAAGTATTATATAAAAAAATCTTGCTATTTTACTTTTAAAAACAGATTTAATCTAAACTTTATTGCTGTTTTAATTTTTTAACAGCTTCACACTGAAAAAAATGTTATTTTAAAACAGCTTCAAACTGAATTTTATTAAAGTATTATATAAAAAAATCTTGCTATTTTACTTTTAAAAACAGATTTAATCTAAACTTTATTGCTGTTTTAATTTTTTAACAGCTTCAAACTGAAGCTTTATTATAAAAATGGCATTTATAGTAGAGAAATGAAAAAAATTTCTTTTAAAATAGCTTCAAACTGATTTTTATTAATTATCATAAAAATTACATTTCTAGCTATTAAATAAAAAATCTTGCTATTTTACTTTTAAAAACAGTTTTAAACTAAATTTTACTGCTGTTTTAATTTTTTTAACAGCTTCAGATTGAAGCTTTATTATAAAAATGACATTTATAGTTAAAGAATAAAAAAAATCTTGTTTTTATATAACTAAAGACAGCTTCAAACTGCATTTATTTGAATCTATATCATTATATGAAAATCTTGTTTTTTACTTTTAAAACAGCTTCAAACTGAATTTTATTGAAACTTTATCATAAAAATTACATTTCTAGGTATTAAAGTTAATGTAACCCAAAAAAAAATGGACAATCTTTATATTTACTGGGGGTGGGAGCGCGCAAGTATATGAAATTAATTTCAAGTACAAAAAATTGATTTGTAAACAGTCTTACTAAATTGTCTTACTGTCCAATGATTTTTTTTTTCGTAAAAAACTTCTTTTTTAAATTTCACTAAATACAGTAGGTAATTCATTTATATCGCCCTGTACTTTAAGCAATATTTTTTTACAAAAATTGGAAAACTAAATAAAAATAAAATTTTTGACAAAATATAATTTTTATTTTTGTTATGTAGGATTTTATAGAAATAATTAATTTGATCTAAAATACTTTTTGAAACAGAAAAAAAATTATGTATTAACAAAAAATATTTAAAATAATTAATTAATATTCAATTCTTTTGAATATCTATAAAAATGGTCAAGATAAAATCGAAATTTGGATACAATGGAAACTAATAAAAAAAAATCAAATTTTTTGACATTGACATGGAAGAAAAGTTACTTAGGGTAATTCAAATTTAGAAGAAAAAAATAGTTTTTGGTATTTAAAATATGTACAAATCGAAGAAATATTATTTTTTTGCAAAAACATAAAATTGACAAATTTTTGATAATATTGAAATTGGAGTAGGAAAAATAATATCGAAATTTAAAAAGAGCAAACCTAACATAAAATAAAATAAGATTGCAAAAATTAATATTAAAATGATATTTTAGGAACATCTTAGCAATATGAAAAGCCTAATTTTGAAAAAAAATCGCCCCTAATCTCTCCCTACGAGTATCCAGAGACGAATACTTTTCAGATATTTAATGTTAAAGCTTAAAATTTTGACACTTTTTTATTTTTGACAAGTGACAGCTGGACAAACAATTTTTACTATTCTGAATAGAGATTTTTAAGGACTTTCAAATGACATATTACAATTGAAATTCCGTGACATATTGCATTTGTCATTTTTTGATAGTGACACTTCCGTTTGACAGATCTCGTACAAAAACTGATGGGTTCTTCCGACAGATAACCCAAACCCATATACCAAATTTCAGCTCAATCGGATTAAACTTATGGCCTCTATCGTTGAAGAATACAGACAGACAAATACACAGACACACACACAGACAGACAGACTTTCAAATGGAAATGGTCTTAATCATCTCATGGGTCCTGAAAATAAATCTTTCCATCTTTATCTCTAAAATTTTTTTTAGCTCGTCCACAATACTTTCCCTTTTCGGAGGTGGGGGAAAATAAAAAAAGCTAAAAAGCCTAAATGTGTATATTTTCGCCCTCTTGTTATATATAAAAGGTAAAGGAAATTTGGTGCTCTAAAACTTTTCACATTGGGAATATTTTTTGCGCTCTCTCTCTCTTGTGCCGCAACTATAGGAAATTCTGGAATAAGTTTCATACAAATATTGTAGAAAATTTTATGCTCTACAACTTTGTACTACAACATGTTGCACTAAAATGTATTGTTTGTCCTAAAAATTAAAAAAAAGGCAGTAAATCTTATATGAGTATTCAATCAATGTCGGTCTTGAGGACCTTCTACTGTACCAATTCAAACCAAAAACTAATGGTCGCTTTAGAGGCACACACCAACCCTTTGAACCAAATTTCAACTTGATTGGTCCAACGGTTCGGTAGTTATCGTGGACACACAGACAAACAGACACACAGACATACAGACACAGAGATACACAGACACACAGACACACAGACATACAGACACACAGACACACAGACACACAGACACACAGACACACAGACACACAGACACACAGACACGCAGACACACAGACACACAGACACACAGACACACAGATACACAGACACACAGACACACAGATACACAGACACACAGACACACAGACACACAGACACACAGACACACAGACACACAGACACACAGACACACAGACACACAGACACACAGACACACAGACACACAGACACACAGACACACAGACACACAGACACACAGACACACAGACACACAGACACGCAGACACACAGACACACAGACACACAGACACACAGACACACAGACACACAGACACGCAGACAGTCCTTACTCTGAAAATGGTTTTAATCTTCTTTGGGAATGTCAAAATGGATATTTCCATCGATAACTCGAATTTTTTTTGCTCCCTCACTATACTTTCCCTTTGATGGGACCGGAAAAGTAATAGTAAACTAAAAAATGAAAAAAGGCATTTTGATGGAAAATTTATTTTTCTACAAAAAGGTATTCTTATAGAAATCTCAAATTTTGATTAATTTTGAAAATACTGACAAAATGGCTATTTCGGTAATGTTTGTTTAATTTTGTTTTATTTTTTTTATATCAATAATTTCTTTTTAAAAATACGACACTGAATAATTGATAAATATTTTTATTAAAATTTGTAATTCGTATATAGCGTAAAAGTCAAAATCGAGCAAAACACTTTAATTTTAATATAAATTAATTCTGCTCTGTAAATATTTCAATACAGTATTTTTAAAAATCAAAATTTTTTACTTAAAAACAATAAAATCTTCAACAAAAAGATAAATTCCACCTCCATGTCCACCGACGCGACGGCGCGATGGAATTTCCAAAAAAAAAATTGTCGACTATGAAATATTTTAACAAGTGTGAACAATTTCGGTAATAGTGTTAGTTACAGCGGTGAATAAATTTTTACAAAAGTAAAATAAAAATTGTGTTTAGTGATTTTAAAATTTGTAAAATGTAAAAGGTGTTTTAGAAATTTATACAAATTTCTTTATATTAATGTTTTTTATGGGTTTAAAATACCATAACGAATATAGAAAATTTTTTTTTATAAACTTTGATTTTTCTCTAACTGTTTTACAGAGTGATTCAAATTTATATTATAAACTTTTCTATTTGTATTACCTTCTATATTTTATTATACAAAATGCTAATTATTTCTGGGTCCAATTAAAAAAAAATGTTTTCTTTAGTCCTTTTGGTGGACAATTTTTTTATAAATGTATAGGAATTATTTTTTAGCGGTTTATTTTCTTGGTACTAGTTTTTTTAATAATATGAGTAAATATTCCTATCTCAAGTTTTAAAAATTTACAATTATTTAGTATAGCTCCTCTTATTTATAAGTAACACGTTTTCTCTTTTTTTTTCAGTTAAAATAAAGTAAAGTGAGTGAAAAAACTGAAGATGCGAGCTTCATCATAAAGGTGAGAATTATGTAATTTTTCTGGTAATGGTTAAATATTAAAATAGATAAAAATTTGATTTATTTATAACATATACACGAATTTTCCTATACTATACCAATTTGTGAAAATTTAAGCAATTTTTTTATTTAATTTTTGGAATTTTAAAAAAAATTCTCTTGACTCATATTTATTGGCACGTTAAATAATTTCTTATTTTTTCGCGATTTTCTTTCGTTTGAAAAAAAAATATTTTCCAAATAATTACCCAATTTCCTTCGACTATATTTTTAAAAAAATTAGAAAGTTTTTATTTTTTTTGTAATTTTCTTTTAGTTTTAACAAGATTTTTTCAGTAATTTTAGATTTTCCAAAAAAAATAAACTTTCCCTTGAATTATATTTTTGGCAAATTAAATAATTACTCATTCCATTTAATTTAATCACATTATTTAAACAAAATTTGATTTTTCAAATAAACAATTAATTTTCCTCTAGATTTAAAAAAAATGAGTAATTTCTTTTTTTTTTCTAATTTTCCCTATAAATTTTTTTAGTAATTTTAGATTTTCCAAAAAATATGCAATTTTTTTGGACTCTAATGTTGGCAAAATAAATAATTCTTTTTTCGCGATTGTTTTTTGTTTTGAATACATTAATTAAAAATTTTTTGAATTTTCAAATATTGAACTAATTTCCCTTGTCCATATTTTTAAAAAATTGAGTAATGCTTTTTTTTTTAATGTTCCTCTAGTTTTTTCAGTAATTTTAGATTTCCCAAAAATTAAACAAGTTTCCCTTGACTCATAGTTTAGGTAAAATAAATAATTATTTTTTTTGCAATTTTCTTTTGTTTTGATCACAATATTTGAATTTTTTTTAATTTTCCAAGTAATAAACTAATTTCCCTCGAATATTTTTAAAGCAATTGGGTAATTTCTTATTCTTTTGTAATTTTCTTTTGTTTTGACTATATTGTTTGGAACAAGTTTGATTTTCCAAAAAATAGGCTTTCGCTTTGCACATATTTTTGGAAAATTAAATAATTTCATTTTTTCAAAGATTTGTATTTGTTTGAAAAAGTTTTAATTTTTCAAATAATTACCTAATTTCTCTTGTGTATATTTTAAAAAAATTTAGTAATTTCTTATTTTAAGTTTATTTCAGTTTTAATAAATTTTTTTCAGTAATTTTAGATTGTTCCAAAAATAAACAAATTTCCCTTGAGTCATATTTTTGGAAAAATAAATAATTTCTTATTTTCTCGCGATTTTCATTTGTTTCAAAAAATTTCCCTCGACTATATTTTAAAAAATTTAGTAATTTCCTATTTTTTTTGTAATTTTTTTCTAGTTTCAACAAAATAAACAAATTTCCCCTGAGTCAAATTTTTGGTAAAATAAATAATTTCTTATTTTTTCGCGATTTTCACTTGTTTGATAAAATTTCCCTCGACTATATTTTAAAAAAATTAGTAATTTCCCATTTTTTTTTTGTAATTTTTTTCTAGTTTCAACAATTTTTTTTCAGTAATTTTAGATTGTTCGAAAACATAAACAAATTCCCCTGAGTCAAATTTTTGGTAAAATAAATAATTTCTTATTTTTTCGCGATTTTCACTTGTTTGAAAAAATTTCCCCCGACTATATTTTAAAAAATTTAGTAATATCCTATTTTTTTATATAATTTTTCTCTAGTTTTAACAACATTTTTTTCATTACTTTTAGATTGTCCAAAACATAAACAAATTTCCATTGATTCATATTTTTAGTCAAATAAATAATTTCTTATTTTTTCGCGATTTTCATTTGTTTCAAAAAATTTCCTCGACTAAATTTTAAAAAAATTAGTAATTTCCTATTTTTTTTGTAATTTTTTTCTAGTTTCAACAATTTTTTTTTCAGTAATTTTAGATTGTCCGAAAAATAAACAAATTTCCCCTCCAAATTTTTGGTAAAATAAATAATTTCTTATTTTTTCGCGATTTGCACTTGTTTGAAAAAATTTCCCTCGACTATATTTTAAAAAAATTAGTAATTTCCCATTTTTTTTTTGTAATTTTTTTCTAGTTTCAACAATTTTTTTTCAGTAATTTTAGATTGTCTGAAAACATAAACAAATTCCCCTGAGTCAAATTTTTGGTAAAATAAATAATTTCTTATTTTTTCGCTATTTTCACTTGTTTGAAAAAATTTCCCCCGACTATATTTTAAAAAATTTAGTAATATCCTATTTTTTTATATAATTTTTCTCTGGTTTTAACAAAAATTTTTTCATTACTTTTAGATTGTCCAAAACATAAACAAATTTCCATTGATTCATATTTTTGGTCAAATAAATAATTTCTTATTTTTCCGCGATTTTCATTTGTTTCAAAAAATTTCCTCGACTAAATTTTAAAAAATTTAGTAATTTCCTATTTTTATTGTAATTTTTTTCTAGTTTCAACAATTTTTTTTTCAGTAATTTTAGATTGTCCGAAAAATAAACAAATTTCCCCTGAGCCAAATTTTTGGTAAAATAAATAATTTCTTATTTTTTCGCGATTTGCACTTGTTTGAAAAAATTTCCCTCGACTATATTTTAAAAAATTTAGTAATTTCCCATTTTTTTTGTAATTTTTTTCTAGTTTCAACAATTTTTTTTCAGTAATTTTAGATTGTCCGAAAAATTAACAAATTTTTACCTTGAGTCAATTTTTTTTTAAAATAAATAATTTCTTATTTTTTCGCGATTTTTATTTGTTTGAAAAAATTTCCCTCGTCTATATTTAAAAAAATTTAGCAATTTCATATTTTTTTTTTTGTAATTTTTCTCTAGTTTTAACAAAATTTTTTCAGTAATTTTAGATAGTCCAAAAAATAATCAAATTTTCCTGGAACCATATTTTTGGTAAAATAAATAATTTCTTATTTTTCTCAATTTTCTTTTGTTTAATGTTAAAGTTTCAAATTTTGACGTTTTTTTACTTTTGACAGGTAAAGGTGTAAGAAATATTTTTGACAGCTCTGAATAGATATTTTTAAGGGCTTTCAAATGACACTTTACAAGTCCAACCTAAATCCATATACCAAATTTCTGCTCAATCGGATTAAACATGTGGCCTCTATCATGGAAGAATACAGACAGACAGACAGACACATACACAGACAGACAGACAGACTTCCATCTGGAAATTGTCTTAATCATCTCAGGGACCTCAAAATAGATATTTCCATCTTTATCTTGAAGATTTTTTTAGCTCGTTCACAATACTTTCCCTTGTCGGAGGTGGGTCGGGAAAGTAAAATATACTCGAACAAAAAAAAATGTAGATGAGAAATCAAATTATGGAAGTGTATAAAAAAATTAAACAAGGATTTAGAAAATTTTAAATTTACCGTTAAGGAAACTCGGATAATATACAGGGTGTAATTGAAATAACCTATTACAAAAAAATAACACCAATTTTACTATTAAATATGGGTTAATAAAAAATTTCCAAGATTAAAAGATTTGCTAAAAATTCTAATTTATGGATCAAAAAACCAAATCACAATTTTCGTTGATTTTTCTTAAGATCATTAAGATACTGAAAACAAAAATTTTAGTATATTAAAGTAATACAAAATTTTGTTAAATATAATTTTCTTTCAATTGAGAATTTGATCAGATTTTTCTTTGATATAATTTCTTAAATGTTGATTAATATAGAAATAATAGAAATTTGTAAAACATCAAACTGTAAAAAATTAAAATTTATATTTCATTAATCAAGTTGTAATTACCATACAAATATAGATTATAGTATTATTAACAACATGCCTAATTCAGGTCAAGTTAAACATGACCTATCAAAACTTTAGTAGCATACACCTAATTTAACATACATTTTCAAAATCCTTTAATTACAGGTATTTTTCCTAAATAATATTTTTACACATTCTAGGAGAGTCTTATGTAGTCTTTCGAATTAATATTTTACTTTTCCGGTCCTATTAAAGGAAAAGTATAGTGTTCGAGCAAAAAACATTCGAGTTATCGATGGAAATATCCATTTTAAGGACCTCCAAGAAGATTGAAAACATTTTCAGAGTAAGGTCTGTCTGTGTGTAATCTTCCACGAAAACTGCCGAACGGCTTGACCAATGAAGCTCAAATTTAGTATGATGGGTTGGTGTGTGCCTTGAATGCGACCATTGTGGTTTAAATTGGTACAGTATAAGGTCCTAAAGACCGACATTAATTGAATGAACATTGATTTTTTGCCTTTTTTTTTTAAATTTTAAGGACAAACCATACACTTTAGTGTAAAATGTCGTAATGCAAAATTTTAGACCATAAAATTTCTTACAATTTTTGTATCAACTTTTCTCCAAAATTTCCAATAGCTATGCCAGTAGAGGGCCCACAAAAAATGTGCATGTAGTTTTTCCGAAGATTTTCCAAACTTTTAAGACAAAGAATGCACTTTAGTGCAAAATTTTCTAGTGCAAAGTTGTAGAGCACCAAATTTCTTATAACTTTTTTTCGAATTCTCCATAATTTCGCCGCTAGAGGGCGAAAAGTATACACATTTAGGCTTTTCGTCTTTTTTTTTATTTTGAAGACACACAATGCGCTTTAGTGTAAAATGTTCTAGTGCAAAGTTGTAGAGAATAAAATTCCCTACAACTTTTGTATTAAACTTTTTCGCGAACTCCCAATAGTTTTCACCCATGATTTTAGAATATCCTAATTGTGTTCCTTCTTGTACCATTTTTGATTTGTGCCATGTTTTTGGCTTTATTTTGCCTTTTTGAGCTTTTTTACATTTTTTTCCTTTTTTTGGCCTTTTCCTTGCTTTTTTTATTTTTTTTTAAATTTTTTGTTGTTTTAACTTTTTTGAGCCTATTGCCTTTTTGCCGTTATTTGTCCCAATTTTGCTTTTTTTTGCTTCTGTTTCCATTTTTTTTTGGCATTTTTACCACTTTTTTGCCTTTTTTTTGCTTTTTTAAACTTTTTTTTATAGTTTTTAATTTTTTTAGACTTTTTTATCCTTCTCTGACCTTTTTTGCCTTTTTTGGTGTTTTTTGCTTTTTTTCCTTGTAATTTGTCTATTTGGCTTGTTTTTAGTCTTTTTGTTAATTTTTGTTTTACCCTTTTTTTGGTGTTATTAGGCCTCTTTCTTTTTTGCTTTATTTTACTATTTTTTATTTTTGTCAGGCACCCATTTTACTTGTTATCTTCGTCTGAATCTTTGCCTCTTTTTTCCAATTTTTGTAGTATTTTTGATTTTTGCCTATTTTCGCTCTTTTTTTAATAATGTTTTAATTTTTGCTGAAATTTAGCAATTTTTTATCATTTTTAAAAATTTTTTGGAAATAATTCCATACCTAACTTGTTGCCATTTTTAATAACTTTTGTCGTTTTTCCTTTTAATTAATTTTTGCGCATTTTTGCAATATTTACCAATTCAGAAATTCTGTATTTTTTAATTAAAATGATTCTATTTTCCACAGAAGAACCGGGAAAGTTCTGAGGTGATACAGCCGTTTTTTTTATTCCGTGATAACTTTGAAATTTTTATTATATTTTATTCCTTGACTATAAAGGTATGACCGAGCTTAATCAAGTTAAAACAATACATTCCAAAGTTTGCGGGTATTATCAAAGATATAAATATATATTAGTTACGGAGGCCTTTGTCTTGGGCTCGGAACAAGTCGAAGACACGGCCTTTACATCGATCCATAATAATCTTCTCTGATTAGAGTTAATTCAATTGAAATCCTTTCCTTGGCAAACAATGGCGTAAGTTTGGGGGGACGGCCATGGGCTAATGGGTCCCAAGACGGTCGCTGTATATGTATATATATAAGCGCGTGGACAAGAGGAAGCCCGCACAATATTAACTAATTACCTATTCATTAAGGCTTAAAGTGGCAAGTTGGTCCTGAATTATTCCGGGCTCCGGAGGCCAAGTTCCGGAAGTGAGGTAAGACGCAGGAGCTCGCCGGAAGCCCTTCTAATGGATGCCCAACTTGTAATAACCCGCTGCCGACTAGCGTGCTTTATTAGGATTGATTGGTTCCTGATAACGTCGTGTACTAAAACTTGTGAAACTATTGTGGATGGATATATGTATGTGTGTATTGCTTTCGACAAATAAGTTTTGCTCGTTTCTGTTTCACCATCATAAAATCAAACATTCAAAAATCGATTTTATAAAAATATTTTGGTGTATAACATTTTGAACTTCCACAAGAAAACTTTTAATTGTACCAAGACAATTTTTTTAATGTTTCTTACTATTTTCTAATTAAATTCGACTCGTCGTACAAACTTTATGCACATACAAAAAACCTGTACTAATTTATTTTTTCACCCTTTTCTTTATCCTATCAAATCATTAAGTGGTCAATTTCAAACGAAAACATCAGTTATACTGTAAAGACAACAATGAACGATGACAATCAAATCCCGGAATTTCATCATTATGTAGTCATGTTTTCAGGTTTCGCTCCCGTATTATCTTTTTGCAGACGCAATAAAGCTTTGTTGTATCCCACATAATATCCATTTATAAAATAAGCGCCTCGAACATAACAAGATTTATTCAAATGAAAGTACATCCACATCGTCATAGCGGCATTACCACTGTGCCTGTGGTGTAGCAGTCAGTCACTAAAGAAAATACGGACTTAGGGATGGAAATTTTAGTTACACTCAGAAAACAATAATTATTCATTAATCATTCAATGGTCTCAATCAAAAACAGACATACTCCACCAGTTATAAAAGAAATAGAAAGAAGATATGAGGGAAATTGGAGTATTATAATGAGGGTAGAGAGACATTCCAAGCTTAAGTGTACCAAAATGAGTCTTACAGAAAAAAAGAAACTATTTTAATGTGTTTTAGCGAGTTCATTTCAGTTATTAAATATTCCCATTTTACACATGTATTTCCTAATTTTTTAAAAATACATTTTTATATGAACTTTTTTAAAATTTACAAACACTGTAAACTTTTCTAAGTAGCTGGGAGTCTTGTTCTTCACTCATTTACCTAATTTTCAGAAAAAAAAACTCATCAGGCAACCTAAACCTTCAAATTATTTAGCATTTGTCTGATTGCCTAAAAATTAATGATCGACCTCTTTAAATGCAATCCACCATTCTTTTTGAGAATCCGTCAATATTGAAAACTCTTGATCAGTTCCAACAAACACATATTCCTTTAATTTTGCCTCCGAGAGACCTGTGTAATGCTCTTTGAATCGTCAAACGGTCTTTTGGCGCCTTAGTTCAGGTTTCGGATTACCTTCGGCGCCACCTTCCGCTTATAGTATGAAGGCGACAATGGAGAAAAAGATACTCCAGGGGTTGTTATAGCATCGACAAATCCCTTATCGGCCAGAAGGGTGGTCTATAGTTACCCTACTGGATTGAGTACCTGGGTATTTTCTGCTGGTATCACAAAAAATTAAAATCATAAAGTACAAAATAACTGTCTAGTAAATTCAATCTCCGGCGAAGAAGAAAAAGGTGTGCAACACGGTTCTTTTCTCAGTGAAGTGTCAGTCGGTACAGGCACTACTTCCAGGCTAGCTTAGTGGTCCGATTAGCGGTTCCGGTAAAATTGAACTTGGCTTCAGATCGACCTCGACCTGTATTTAAAGGTTGAGGAACCGGTACTGGAGCTGTATCGGATTGTCGGCTTGAGTTTCCCGACTACCACTCTAACTCGGACTGCCACTATATTAATGACAACGGATGTAATCGTCATATACGGTAAGCATTTCGGCGTCTAAGAAGCACGGACGCGATTATCTCCATTCGTCGAGCGGTGGTTCGAATTGTACGACTGACCTTATCGAAGAAAGGTTGCCTTTCCCATAATTTTTAGTTAATTCTAATTCAGTGCCGTACGTGATGTACTTTAAATATTTAAATTTACACGGTAATTAAGTAACTTCGTTACATATGAAAACTTGTTTGAAGCATTCTCCATCTCTTGGAAATTATTTCACGAATTCCTTCATCAGACTTGTTTTGACCGATTATGAGCGCCTTTATTTCACAACTCTTTTTGATCCAGTGATTTTCTCGGTTTCGACTGTTCTATGGACAGGGAATGTGATATTTCCAGATTATATAGGACCTTTGAATCCCAACATAGTTGCTAACCACGGTCTTCATATTTAAGTGTACGAAAAACCAATTCATGTTTTCGTAGGGTTCATTCAAATGTATGAATGGAAGCGTAAAAACCGCCGTTGTAGACCTAAACGAATTTGAGACTTCTTTTAAAAATATATAAAAGGATGGATTTTGTATTGACCTATCGAACCTTCGACATCGATACCATAAACCAACTTGTCTTTCTGGGCAAAGTAAGGAATGAACTAATTTTCACAAACCATGAAAAAGACAATCCTGGCAACAATAATTTCCTATTTTTGAGCCTTAAACCGAGTAATTTAGCGGCATCTTCGGAAATATTTAAGTTGGTATTACCAAATCATTTATCTTGTATCATCTTCAAAGTTAGAACTTAATTCGTCATCTAGTTCAGGTGAGAATTCACCTTCATCGGAGTTAGACAGAGCTGAGGAGGATTCGAATCTTTTGAGGGCGTTATTTGAATACTTAAAAAAAGTATTCGCGATCCGGATTCAATCAAGAAATTCCACAGGATTCGTATTCGAATCACCTATATTAGGACCAAATCCTTTAAGAGCACAACATGCCGGCGCAACAATGATACTCATGATTTGACTTGTGGCGAAATATAAACAAAAACATACGGAGACTGACGGTCTCTGAAAAATCTGTTTTTATAGTTCAGTTAATCAACCACCTTTTCGTATCTATTTCTATGCAAGTACAGTTAGTAAAAGACAGTATTATATATCATATACATGGTATGAGTGTGATTCGTATTCGAAATAACAGATTCGAATCACTTGATTCGAATCATTTTGTTTTGTAAAAAGGATCTATACATAGTGTCCGTAATTAAAATCACGTCTCGTTCTCGTGATTATAATCTACTAGTAGATGATTCGTCCCAGCTCTGGAGCTATGCTTCTTTTCCAATGTAAGAGGAGCCTTGGATACTAGTATATCTGTGCCATGATGGATGAAACGAATTTCTGAGTGGAGAGTAAGTTATAAAATAGAATGCTTCAATCAATTTTTGGAGGTCCTCAGAACCCCGTTTATACACTCTATAAAGCACCCAACCTTTATCTTGATCTCTATGTTTTAGTCTGTACTATTGCAACTATACTTACTTTTATAAAGACTGTGATATTCAGCTGTATATTCACCACAAATAAAAGTGAAAGTGTCAGGCGAGTTAATACACTTCCACCGAGCCATAACGCTAACTTGGGGAAATATGATTTAAGAATGATGAGCTAACATGAAGTGAGATGAAAAAGTGAAAATCACTAAAAAATGTAATCAAGTCAGTGAATGTCAGAGCCTGTTCGATCAACTTGCAACATTACTCTTCTTCACATCATTTAATTTTAGGCACTACTTCTTCCACACCTGTCGGTCCATGTAGATCTATGTTACCTTCAAGTTCATTCTTAGGCTTCATTTTGTTCTTTTATCAGTGCTTTTTGCCTTTATCGTTCTATTAACTTTTACATTTTTACCCATTCTCACAATAAGTTCGTATGAGTCTTCTCAATTTTCATTGTAATTAATTCCCCTTCAATTTTTACTGTATCCGCCCTTATACTACTGTAACGAGGTCGGCCCTGTGTACACATCACGCTCGAGAGATACTAGAATATTCGGGCAATCGTGACGTCACCCGTATAGATGTTTCGAGATCGGTTGTTATAAGTATATATACTTGGAAAACCCGGACCAGGAAAATAGAAGACGATCGCGCGCTAATATAAATTAATATTGTTAGTTGTGTTTAATATAAATGTAAGAGTTGTGCTTTTACTGTAAATAAATTAGTTGTGAGGTAAGGTAGTAAAACTGAAAATCCTGTACCACAAAATTTAATAGTTGTAGTTTACTGAGTGTTTAAGTTCATTGAACCCGAACTATAAAATATAACACTATCTCAAACAATTCATTTTTGCAGCAATGTTTTTTCTTCCATGTTTCCTTGCACTTCTCAGAGTAAAAGAAACTCGCGAAGAGCAAAATTGTATAATTTTTCGCTAGTTCCCCATGAGGAAACTACCACACTTTTTAATAAAGTTTCCAAATTTTTTGACTCTCTATTTCTCTGTATGACGGTATTCGGTAGCGTTGTCATTGATGGCCAGTATGGGAGCCGACACTGAATCTTTGTCCTTGATTATACCATTTTTTGTCAAATATGCAGTATGTGCCCCAAGCAAAAGTTTTTATGTCACTGTGGCTTCATTTAATTTATCAAATTTCGAGTAAAATGGTTTTTTTATGATAAATATTTAATGGCATACCGGATGTTTCCATATTTAACATCAAGAATTATAGACTTTTGTACTTTTGTCATTTTCTATGGTGTGGTGTAATATTTATCAACATTAGTAACGACGTTTTTTCTATATAAATATATGCCGTATAGAAATATGCCATCCTTGCGTATTTGCTTAAATGTGTTTGATGAAAGGGATTTTTCAATCGTCGGCCGCTGCAAAAAGCAAGCACTGTTGTTATTTTCTTACTCGAGTCATTCCTATGTACACTACAAAGATTTACACTCTGAATTTATCTATTTCATGCCATTACATCAGTTAACGAATTTGTTTGTTGGTTTTTTAGGACTATAACTGGAATGCTGTAGAATTTTTGGAAGAGGAAAGAGTAATAATAACTTACTCTAGTGTCAAACGGTAGTTAAAAGACTCTGTGTCAAAAATGGTGATGGATTTTGATGAGTTGTAGGGGTGTTATTTAAGTTTCAGTATTATTTTATCCTGAAATATTTCCTTAGCAACAATATAAGTTTCAGTGATAAATTTGTCTTGAAAGAAGAGTGCTGGTGAGTTTGTGAGTAGAGTTTGTTTAAGCATCCTCTGCCTTTACGTCATACATTGTCCAACTTGATCTCTCATTCATGAAATGAATGAGAGTGAATTATGACGTCATAAACATATTTATTTACTAATGTCGACGTAAATGTTATTTATTACTTTTGACAGTTCAATTAATTTTTTATTGTCAAAATTCCTTCCCGGTATAATGAGAAAGAGCAAAGTTTAATTTTGAAGTTGATTAATTACTTTTCAAGAGAAAGAAATGCTGGAATACCGTTTTTACCGTTAAATGCAGCATACAACGTTTGGGTTCACCCCAAAAATATAATCGGATAATTTATTTTTATTACATTATATAATTCGCCATTTAATCACCGTCAGGAACGTTAAACATACCCAAGCTAAAAATTTTAAACAAATAAGTTAAAAAAATTACTTATGTAAAAAGGTACGCAACGCATAAATCAAAATACAATTTTTGGCATTACCAATTTATTCATACAATCACACCTTAACATGCGTCATTGAAAACAATCCTTAATATATGTCATTAGTAATATTTTCATTTTGAGGTTAAGTCTAAAATTACGAATGACAAAGGCATACTCCTGGGTTTAGGGTGATTGAGGACCGTGGTTCGGAGCCCACGATAAGCTGTAGGTCCCGTCCAGATTAGTCCTGGTAGCAGAAAAGAGACGTTAAAATTAATAGCAAGCAAGCGACATTCAAATAATATGTGACACACGTAAAACAGCAGAATACGTCACAGATTATGACGTAAGGGCAGAGGATGGTTAAACAAACTTTAGTATTTTGTTCAAGTAAGTGGCAGATGGTATTGAGCTAACATAGTCATTCCAGGAGTTTTCTTTTAGTTTTCAGTTTCAGTTGGTTGATATTTATTGAGAGCTTTTTTATAATCTATTTTCCACTTTGAATTTGTTGTGCAATTCATTATAAAATGTTTAAATCATTTAACTAACTAACAGGATAATTCCTAGTTTGAATTGAAACTTATTTATAAAATAATTTTTCTCAAAGCTAATAATGCTGAAACGATAACGGAAATATTTTCAGTGTAAGTATGGTAAAATGACACCGGGAGAGCAAAGCACAGACAGACAAACCGCTTAGTGCAGTCGAAGGGAGTTAATTTAGAAGCGCGCCAATGCTATTATCCCGTCGAACGGACGGGATTCGGCCCGCGGCTATTTAGCACGATGTTATCTTTAATGTCGCAATTTCTCGGCTCGTTGTTCCGTTGTCGCCGTCAGTCGCCACCGCGCTCTAACTCTAACGCTCATTTTGCTCTTCTCTAATCCAGGCCCGGTACCAAATTTTATCTATTACTGCAAATATTTTTGTACAATACAACATAATTATGCTACTAATTCTATTCGTATAATACTTGCAAAAAATTAGTAGTAAAAATTTATGAAATTTTATTTAAAAAGAATTACTGTTTATTTTTGAGTTTTGTTTTTTAAATTTGATTTATAGTCCACCCTTTTTTGGTTATCCTTAGTTGCAAATTGAGGACATTTACATACATATAGTTAAACAGGTTTAATTCGTCACTTACAGAAACCATTATAAAATATCTTTGTTAGTAAAACATTGAATTTTATTTTCTCTTATTTTATCCTCTCGTGTCCTTTTTCTTAACTATATCATTTGCTTTTCTCCTGTTTTCTGTCATTTTACTATTTTCTTTGGTCTTTTTAAACATTAATATGTAAGGCAAAATTTCTAAACGAAAAGGAGATATTTTTCAAGAAACCAATGAAAGGATCTGACCATAATGGATAAAAACATAAAAGATTTAACAAGAACCATAAAACCAGACCAACAAAAAATAAAAGTAATTGGGCTGGGGATAAATTAAAGTATACGGTTATGGGACAACTATCGGCAACAAAAGGTATCATAATACTAGTAACTAACGATAGAAGACAATGTATTTTCCAGAGAGTCCAAAAATTCTTATAGAAGTCACAAGAAAATGAAAAAGTAAAATTACAGCAAAATATGACGCAAAGCCTAAAAGTACTAATGAAGTGCAACCGAAAGATAAAGCAAAGAAAAGTATTCTTGTGAAACTTCTACGTTAAATCGTATGCAGGAAAAAAACATTAAAATGGAAGGAAACAGGTTACGAATTATATATTGGAGAAAACAGATGTGAGAAAAGAACACATTATGAATTGGTAGAACTTCACAAAAGCTCAAACACATACAAGTACATCTCCTGTACATTCCAGGGACGTCCTTCATATGCTACTGGAACGTTCCTGGAATATCTTTCATCAGGACATGGTACGTACTAGGAATGTCCTTTCTTCCAAAAAGGACATATATGGGATGTTTTTCTGGTACGTCACAGGGATGTACAAAGTTCCAACAAAGGACATCAAAGGGACACTCTAGGGATGTCCTAGGGATATCACTGGAATATATGAGACCTTTATCGTTTGTTTTTTTTTGTCAATATTAATTTAATTTGAATTATTTTGTGGAAAGTATGGAAAAAAACTAAATCCGAATACCATATATAAACCTCGCCCTAAAGAAAATACTCAGAACCGAATAACCCATTGTATCATTGGAACTTGGATACACAAGAGGAAAGAATACATTCGATACCATGATTATTGTTATACCAACCTTACTTCAATTTTACAACTAAAAATACACAAGTTTAACTAATCAACAAAAATAAAACAAAAATCGTCAATACAACAAATCTTACATTAGGCAAAGTGAGGTTAACGTTGTTGACAGATCACCGGACAATGTTGCCAAAGCCAGAAACTGGACAAAACCACCGAAAGAAAATGAAATGAAAGTTTATTGACATTTGTGTATAATTTGGAGATTTAGATTAATGGTATTATGCTTTAACAATTTTTGCTTATTCAATTAATATTTTAATGAGTTTCAATGATTCTTGTTTGAATAGATAGTCTACAGGGATTCAACTATAGGTTTAGGGAATTCAACGTGTTAGAGAGAGAGGTATAGGAAATTCAGGATGTCAGAAAGAGAGAGCGCGACGTTTTTTAACGTTCAGTATTTTGAAGAGTAAAAAACGTTCGAAACGTCACATTTTATAACGTTTTCAACGACTTTTTTTGAATAAAAAACAAGTAGAACGTGAAAAACAGTTCGAAATGTCACATCAAATACAAGTAATTCACATAAGAAAACATGTAAAAATAACAAGTGAAAATCGATGAAATATGGCATGGTTTGACGTATTTTTTCGAATCAAAATTCTAAGCATTACATAACGTTGAAAACGTCGTAAAATGTGATGTTTTTTCACGTTCTATTTTGTGATTCGAAAAAAGCGTTGAAACGTTGTAAAATGTGACGTTTCAAACGTTTTTTTAACGCTTCAAAATGCTGAACGTTAACAAATGTCGCGCTCTCTCTTTCTAACACGCTGAATTTCATATACCTCTTTCTAACACGTTGAATTCCCTATACCTATAGTAGAATTCCCGTAGACTATCTGCTTATCAAAAATTCCAGGGACATTGTAATAACCCACAAGTTTTGAGATTATTTTTTAAGTAAATTTTCTGACTTTACCTATAACAAACCTGTAACGGCAGCGCTACTGTCACCACTCTCATAGGAGAGAAAAAGGTTACGGCCTTGAGCGTTAGCCAAGGCTCTGAACTCTAACGGCCACTTTTCAGACGAAAGGGCAGTTCGTGCTCTCGTGGTGTCGGAGAGTCTTCACCTTACAGGCAGGGTTCGGACATGAGGAAGGTTTTCTTTTATAACGTGAATATCAGTTACTTATTTAAAAATATTATTGATCGTTTTAGCTGGCTTCTGAGCACTTACATTCCCCCTTTCTGTTCCCTCCTTTGGTGGAAGAAATTAAAATACGCTACTGAAATTTTAAGTGTGATTTATTTAAAAAAATGAAATATTAAAAGGAAAAAATTGAACAATCTAACAAAAATTGAGATTAAAGAATTTGACTATGACTGATCAAAAATAAAAAAAAATGATTGATATTCGAATTTTGACACCTTCTAAAATATATAAAAAGGATACTGACTTCGATATTTATTCAGAGGGAACTTAACACACAAAGTTGACTTTTTCTTTAGAGCTGCAAAATTTTAATTTCACCTATAATATATACATTTGCGTAATGGCACCCAAAAGACTAAAGTCTCAATATATATCTGCCTTAAATTCAGCACTAATTTTTCTTATTACACAAATTTACAGTAAAGAAACTAGAGACTTTTCCCTTTAATTATTAATATAAAAAAAACAAAATTTCTGTCTAGTAAAATGTTAGTATAACAAATAGATAAACTAGTCGACTTACTACGCGACAATCTCGCCCGTAGTCCCTTGGCGGTGAGGCTTGAAAATTGCACTTTTAATTTAAATAAATTCTACTTCGGCAGAATCTAACCGAAACTTTTTGTTTTTTTTTTCATAAAGAAAACTGCCACGAGCCGATACGATGGGCAGAATCTTCATTTTTTTTGGTTCTTGACCAACGGAGCACGAATTACCGACTGAAGAATTTTTTTCGTGTCAAAAATAGGATGCGCCGTGTTTTTTCGTACTATTGTTGACTTAACATTTTTTTTGTTGATTGGATCAGTATATTGTTATTAATGTCGACACTTTTAGGGTTGCAGAAATATGTTTGCCACAGTTATTTTTCCTAGGCCCAGGTTATAGAGTTACATGTAAACTCTTTTTTTTTTGTATGCTGATGGTATGAAAATAATTTATACCGGGTAGTTGGTTGTTTTATGCTAACAAAATTAAATTTGTATCTAGTTTCCTTTTTTCCTTATTTTCTATTTATGAAAGTTTTAAATATGACTTTAGTTTTATTACACAACCTTCGGATATACCAGATGGGATGTCCTCTGGACAACCTCTGCAGGACATCTCCTAGATCTCAATTATGTCCTTGTATCGCGGTACATAAAAAGGACATACCTAGGATATCCCTGTGTTATTAGGGTACAGAGTAAGAGATAGCTGGGAAATATAGATTTAACGGAAGAAGAATAATGAACCTGGTACCAAGCAGAAAAATATAGAAAAGAAAGAACATTAGTACAAGAATATCATGGAGAAGACTCGGGTAACATAAAGTTAAAGAAATGAAAAAAAAGGAGCCAATAAAAAATAATGGGTACAGATAGTCTAAACAAAGAGATTGGAGAGGATGGATTTAAATGTGGGAACCACTCATGCGATATTATAATTAGTAATAAATAAAATACGATAAATATTAATATTATACCTCTAACTAAATAAATAAAATGAAATTTGCTTGGATCAAATTGTCACAAATTGGCGATATAATCAAAAATTGAGCATTATTTCCAGTTATAAAAATATAAATATTTGGTGTACTCAATAATCACATCATTTAAGTAAAAGTGTATCTAATAAATTTGTTTAAAATTATTTAAAAACGGTCCTGCCGAATTCCGAATTCCAATTCTCTATTCTCCACCGTCATGCACAAAACGATGAAAAGCCCTCACTCTCACACCGTTTAATCCTTTTGTATTTCCTACTGAATTTAATTAAGAAGTTTTGCCTATTAAAACGACTTAACGTTGAGCTCCTTCCACGGCCCAACGGTTAAACAGATTAAAAATAAATATGAAATTAATATATCATGATTTTTTTACTTTAAAGCAGAATTTAAGAAAGACGAGCTATTAATAAACTAAAAAATATTCACAAGATGAAGCTTATGTAATGGAAGTTTTGACGAAAAAAAAATAAAAAACAACACCGTGGTTTAAAAAACAAAAATGTTGTGTTTTATGAGAGTGAATGAACTGATGAATCAAGAAAAAGCATAAAGTTCAAAAAAACGACAAGAGTCCATAATAATCAATCAGCAATTAACTGAAGTGAAAAGTTTTAGTTGTGTTAAGAAGCTATTTTTAGTCTAATTAACCGGGCTGAGAACAAGTTTGGCCATCGAGATGAGAAGAAGTTTTTGTTTGACAGGGGACATAATAAAAATAATATTACTTAAAAGTGATATTCGAAGTACTAACCAATGTGCACTTAGATCTCGTAATTTTGATGTTTAGAAATTAGACAGCGATCAGAACTTCTTTGCCTTAATTTTATTTTATTTTATTTTATTGTTTCCAATCTCTATACTTTAAATAGATTAGTATCGAGATTTGAAGCACTATAAATCGAGTACCGTAATTGGATTGGGCCTCATTTGCACAATAAAATTAAATATCTACCTGTCATTAGATTCGTTTTTTTTTCCAAATTTTTTGAAATTTTTAAAACAATTTTCTTTATCAGTATAAAATATTAAATTACCAAACAGCCATAATGCCCGCGCAAGCTTTAAGTACAAAAAATACGTCATAATATTATATTTATTCTCCTTCATGTGTAGGGAGAAAGTAAATAGGACGGTACACAGCTAAAAATGGGAAATTCCCCACAAATCGGCATCACTGTTGATTACAACATACCAAAAAATGGGAAATTCCCCACAAATCGGCATCACTGTTGATTACTGACTGACTGAGCCTCTAATTTTTTTTGTTCTTCTTTATATGTAACGAGGAAGTAAAAAAAACGGTACAGAGCTGTATAATATACTTATACTCCAATAATTACCCAATTATGTGCAAAAATACCCAAAAATTGGAAAATCCTCATAAATAGGCATCACTGTTGATTACTTACTGACTGAGTTACTAATTTTTTTTGTTCTTCTTTATATGTAACGAGAAAGTAAAACAAAAACGGTACAGAGCTGTATAATATATTTATACTCCAATAATTACCCAATTACGTGCAAAAATACTCAAAAATTGGAAAATCCTCAAAAATAGGCATCACTGTTAATTACTTACTGACTGAGCTACTAATTTTTTTTGTTCTTCTTTATATGTAACAAGAATGTAAAAAAAACGGTACAGAGCTGTATAATATACTCATACTCCAATAATTACCCAATTATGTGCAAAAATACCCAAAAATTGGAAAATCCTAATACATAGGCATCACTGTTGATTACTTACTGACTGAGTTACTAATTTTTTTGTTCTTCTTTATATGTAACGAGAAAGTAAAACAAAAACGGTACAGAGCTGTATAATATACTTATACTCCAATAATTATCCAATTATGTGCAAAAATACCCAAAAATTGGAAAATCCTAATACATAGGCATCACTGTTGATTACTTACTGACTGAGTTACTAATTTTTTTTGTTCTTCTTTATATGTAACGAGAAAGTAAAAAAAAAACGGTACAGAGCTGTATAATATACTCATACTCCAATAATTACCCAATTATGTGCAAAAATAACCAAAAATTGGAAAATCCTAATAAATAGGCATCACTGTTTATTACTTACTGACTGAGTTAATAATTTTTTTTGTTCTTCTTTATATGTAACGAGAAAGTAAAAAAAAACGGTACAGAGCTGTATAATATACTCATACTCCAATAATTACCCAATTATGTTCAAAAATACCCAAAAATTGGAAAATCCTAATAAATAGGCATCACTGTTGATTACTTACTGACTGAGTTAATAATTTTTTTTGTTCTTCTTTATATGTAACGAGAAAGTAAAAAAAAACGGTACAGAGCTGTATAACATACTCATACTCCAATAATTACCCAATTATGTTCAAAAATACCCAAAAATTGGAAAATCCTAATAAATAGGCATCACTGTTGATTACTTACTGACTGAGTTAATAATTTTTTTTTGTTCTTCTTTATATGTAACGAGAAAGTAAAAAAAAAACGGTACAGAGCTGTATAATATACTCATACTCCAATAATTACCCAATTATGTGCAAAAATACCCAAAAATTGGAAAATCCTAATAAATAGGCATCACTGTTGATTACTTACTGACTGAGTTAATAATTTTTTTTGTTCTTCTTTATATGTAACGAGAAAGTAAAAAAAACGGTACAGAGCTGTATAATATACTCATACTCCAATAATTACCCAATTATGTTCAAAAATACCCAAAAATTGGAAAATCCTAATAAATAGGCATCGCTGTTGATTACTTACTGACTGAGTTACTAATTTTTTTTGTTCTTCTTTATATGTAACGAGAAAGTAAAAAAAACGGTACAGAGCTGTATAACATACTCATACTCCAATAATTACCCAATTATGTTCAAAAATACCCAAAAATTGGAAAATCCTCACAAATAGGCATCACTGTTGATTACTTACTGACTGAGCTACTAAATTTTTTTGTTCTTCTTTATATGTAACGAGAAAGTAAAAAAAAACGGTACAGAGCTGTATAATAGACTTATACTCCAATAATTACCCAATTATGTGCAAAAATACCCAAAAATGGGAAAATCCTCACAAATAGGCATCATTGTTGATTACTTACTGACTGAGCTACTAATTTTTTTTGTTCTTCTTTATATGTAACGAGAAAGTAAAAAAAACGGTACAGAGCTGTATAATATACTTATACTCCAATAATTACCCAATTATGTGCAAAAATACCCAAAAATTGGAAAATCCTAATAAATAGGCATCACTGTTGATTACTTACTGACTGAGTTACTATTTTTTTTTGTTCTTCTTTATATGTAACGAGAAAGTAAAAAAAAACGGTACAGAGCTGAATAATATACTTATACTCCAATAATTACCCAATTATGTGCAAAAATACCCAAAAATTGGAAAATCCTAATAAATAGGCATCACTGTTGATTACTGACTGACTGAGCTACTAATTTTTTTTTGTTCTTCTTTATATGTGACGAGAAAGTAAAAAACCGGTACAGAGCTGTATAATATACTTATACTCCAATAATTACCCAATTATGTGCAGAAATACCCAAAAATTGGAAATTCCTCACAAATAGGCATCACTGTTTGATCACTGACTGACTGACTGAGCTACGCTTATTGTAAAGGTATATTCATGGTTACGTTAAAGTATTTAATCAGTTTTAAAATAATTAATAATTCTATACGTTAAAGTGATACTATGATTTTTTTTAAAATTGTAAAATTACTAATTATATTGTCGAAAAAATTGAAATTTATCGTTATTTTAAAATTATAAAATCTTTGTAGCATTGTAGAAATTCTTTTGCTATTAAGGTTTCCCATTGATTGTGTGTAGCTACCTGATTTTTCTATCATCACAAATAGAAATCCACATCATCAAATTAACAAAAGACATTTAATTCCAGTAGCAAGAACATTTGCTGGGAGCCACTTTAATCCGTGAAAATGATTCGCTTTGAGTGCCGACCATTAAAATGTTTTAATATACAGGACGGTCAAACTTAGAAAAATAAATAAATTCATTCCATTTTTTTTTCATTTTAAATAATAATCACTAAAAAACAGAAATAAAATTTAAGTCCATGTTAAAAGTAAAAAAAAGTTCTTAGACTCAAATTTTAAATTTAGCGACAATCAGTTTTCAAAATAATAAAAATTTCACTAAAAATATTTTAAAGAAGTAGAAAATATGACGAAAATTAATATTTAAGCAGTGTCCTACTAAACAGGGGTTAATTTAAAGGGCGCTCATGGTAAAAGTGACTTTTTACAATTATGTATCGTTTACTCTTTAAGACAGTCTGCCAATTTTAATGAAAACAAATAAATGATAAATAATCATTTTTTCATTTTTAAATATCGATTCATTTTTAAATATCGATTCATTTTTAAATATCGATTCATTTTTAAATATCGATTCATTTTTAAATATCGATTCATTTTTAAATATCGATTAAAAGGAATATTTTATCGAAGTGTTTTAGGTTAAATCGTTATTTTTTGTGTCAATGATGGTTGAGTTACAATATAAACAATCAGTAATGAAATACTCTGTATGATTATCCTTCACGGACGAGCCTTTCCCACGATGATTCTTCCCCACGACGATCCTTCTTCACGATAATCCTTCCCGGACGAGCCTTTCCCACCTATATCCTTCCCCACGACGATCCTTCTCCATAAGACTCGTTTTCTGATAATTCTTTTACACAACGATCCTTCCCGGAGAATCCTTTTCCATTGTTATTCTTCCCGGACAATCTATTAACACGATAATCATTCTCAACGAAGTTCTTTTTCCACGACAATCCTTGCCAGATAATCATTACCCACGAATATCCTTCCCGGACGAGCCTTTCCCACGGTGATGCTTCCCCACGACGATCCTTCTTCATGAGAATCCTTTACGTATAATCCTTTTCCACGACGATCCTTCCCGGAGAATCCTTTTCCACGATTATCCTTCCCAGACAATCTATTCACACGATGATCATTCTCAACGAAGATTTTTTTCCACGAAAATCCTTCCCAGACAATCCTTTAACACGACGATCCTTCCCCGACAATTATTTCCCACGATTATCCTTCCCGAACGAGCCATTCCCACGGTGATCCTTTCCCCCCACGACGATCCTTCTTCATGAGAATCCTTTCCGGACAATTCTTTCCCATGACGATCCTTCCCGGAGAATCCTTTCACAGGTTTATCCTTCCCGAACAATATATTCCCACGATAATCATTCCCCACGATGATCCTTCTCCACTACAATTCTTTTCCACGAGAATTCTTCCCTAAGACAATTTAATCACAATTATTCCTTACCATAATTATTCACACTATGTGTGTGTGAATTTAACCATTTTTAATTTCGGGCGACTACTAGTAAGTGTTATAATATTGACAGATAAATTATCCTGGAGAATAATTGTCGCATAAACAAATATTGATGTAACGCCCTGTATATACATTAAAAATTATATATTAGAAATATAAAAAATACAAATTACAAATTTTTATTTAAATTACATTTTTACACACAACAATCCTTCCTGGAAAATAAAATTTTTCTACACGTCAATCTTTCCCGAACAATCTATTCCCACGACAATCCTTCCCGGGCAATCCTTTCCCACGATTATTCTTCTCGGACAATCCTTTCCCGCGATGATCATTCCCCTCGATGATCCTTCTTCCTCAAGACAATCTTTCTCAGACAATCCTTTCCCACGATTATCCTTTCAGGACAAGCCTGTCGCACGATGATTCTTTCGCCTGACGATCCTTCTCCACGAAAATTCTGCCCGACTACTCCTTTCCCACGACGATCCTTCCCGGAATATTCTTTCCAACGATTATCCTTCCCGGACAATCTATTCCCACGATGATCATTCCACACAACGATCTTTCTCCACGACAATCTTTCCCAGATAATCTTCTTACACGACGATCCTTCCCAGACAATCATTTCCAACGATTATCCCTCCCGGACAATCCTTTTCCACAATAATCCTTCCCCTCGACGATCTTTCGCACTATAGTCTTTACGCACGCACAAGAATCCTTTCCGAATAATCCTTTTTCACGACGATCTTTCTCGGAGAATCCTTTCCTACGATTATCTTTCCCGGACAATCCTTTCCCACGGTGATCATTCCCACGACGATCCTTCTCCAGGATAATTTTTTCTCACGAAAATCCTTTCCTAAGACAATTTACTCACAATTATTTTTTACTACAATTATTCTCATAATGGGTATGCGAATTTAATCCTTTTTAATTCCGAGAGGCTACAACTATATGTTTTAATCTTGACAGATAAATTGTCCAGGAGAAAAATTATCGCTGGGAAGAATTTTCATGGGGTAGAGTTATCGCATAAACAAATCTTGATGAGACACCTTGGATAACAATATAATAAAACTCGCCCTACATTTCACCCCCTTACGAGTGAACTCCAGAAGCCAAAGGCTTGTGCTGGGACGGGACGTGGTGCCCCGGCGCGACTTACTGATGATTGATGGCGCCATTTGGCTATAGGTGTAGGAAAACCTCACCACCATCATCGGCACAGTGATACAGGGGGATTTAAAATCAAGGCTCCGCATTAGACATTAATTAAATTAATATTCAATGCGGGTTACCTATTCGAGCCAAGTATCTAACACTGAAATTTTTAAATTAAAATGTCATTGCCAAACACGAGGCACGAACCCACGTTTGCTCTAGCATATAAACAGCCGTAAGTGAAAATGACCGTTAGCCAACGATCTGTGCCACCGAAACCGATTATTCCCATAATGTGTTTATCCTCTTTAATTCCGGGGGCTAAAACTAAGGCTTATAATCTTGAAATATAAATTGTCCTGAAGAATAATTGTCGCTGGGAAGAATTTTTAAGGTGAAGAGTTACCAATAAGGATTATCCAGAAAGGATTGTCCGGGGAAGGATTATCATTGATTATTTTTACTTGTAAAATCAAATAGTTCGTTTGAGTATTGCTGTCATTTAAACCAAGTAGTAGTTTTGCCTATTATTAAAATTTGGTCACCTTGTATAAATTTCTTTGAAACACACTTTCAACATACATAATCAAAACGGCTATTCATTCCGGCATTTAATTTCGAAATTAAACGCCTATTAAGAATAATAACAGGCAATATCTTGGTGGCTTGGCCAATACGGGTCCCTGGTGAAATAACTGAAATATTTCAAAGGATTTCAATTTATGAGTTAATCCCCGGCAGTCTGCAGTCAAGATGTGGACTAAAAGATTAAAAATCCTCGATCGGATACGCCATTTATAGGCATTTTATGTTATGTTTTGTAATCAAGGTAATTTTCTACTAGGTGCTATATTAAAATTAAGAGTCATCATCAGATATAGCCCTATTTTTGATATATCTGTTTGTATGGGTTTTCTCTAACTCTTAGTTTTCTAGTTTTTAAATAGTTAAGAAACACATTTCTAACGATTCTGATATAGTTACCATGGCAACAAAAAGCCCTATCTTAAAAGCCTTTAATATCTACACTAAGTGTGTCTTCCAAATCAATGGGACCATTTGTATTATAATAAACGTTAAATTTGATATAATATATGTGAAAATTACACTTACACATTTATTTTAGCCATGTTTTTGATAATTGCCTGTAGATAGTCTCCTACCGCTACTATAGGGAATTCAATGTGTTAGAGTGAAAAGATGCAGAGGTTCAGCATATCAGAGCCGGTCTTCAAGTTCTTCAGCTCCCTTTGGTCTAGTCTTCAGCTCAGTCTGGTCCGGTTTTCAGCTCAGTCTGGTCCGGTCTTCAGGTACTTCAGCTCCGTCTTGTCCGGTCTTGAGGTACTTCAGCTCAATCTGGTCTAGTCTTTAGCTCTGTCAGGTACGTCTACTACGGAGTTGAAGACTAGACCAGACAGATCTGAAGTACCTGAAGATCGGACCAGACGGAGCTAAAGACTAGACCAGACTGTGCTGAATACCGGATCTGACATGCTTAACACCTGCATCCTTTCACTCTAATACATTGAATTCCCTATAGACCATCTACTTATGTTGACGTTATAATATTCATTAAAACATCAAAAATGTGGTCTTCAGGTTCTTCAGCTCCGTCTGGTCTAGTCTTCAGCTAAGTTTGGTCCGGTCTTCAGGTACTTCAGCTCCGTCTGGTCCGGTCTTGAGGTACTTCAGCTCAATCTGGTCTAGTCTTCAGCTCTGTCAGGTACGTCTGCTATGGAGTTGAAGACTTGAAGACTAGACCAGACGGAGCTGAAGTACCTGAAGACCGAACGAGATGGAGCTGAAGTACCTGAAGACCGAACCAAATGGAGCTAAAGACTAGACCAGACTGTGCTGAATACCGGATCTGACATGCTTAACACCTGCATCCTTTCACACTAACACATTGAATTCCCTATAGACTATCTACTTATGTTGACGTTATAATATTCATTAAAAGATCAAAAATGTGGTCTTCAGGTTCTTCAGCTCCGTCTCGTCTAGTCTTCAGCTCCATCTGGTCCGGTCTTCAGGTACTTCAGCTCCGTCTGGTGCGGTCTTGAGGTACTTCAGCTCAATCTGGTCTAGTCTTCAGCTCTGTTAGGTACGTCTGCTACGGAGTTGAAGACTAGACAAGACAGAGCTGAAGTACCTGAAGACCGGACCAGACGGAGCTAAAGACTAGGCCAGACTGTACTGAATACCGGATCTGACATGCTTAACACCTGCATTCTTGCAATCTAACACATTGAATTCCCTATAGACTATCTACTTATGTTGACGGTATAATATTCATTAAAAGATCAAAAATGGTATAAAAAAGGGTATATAATTTTGATTAGGAAGATTTTTTTGTTATTTAAGAAACGTTAACAAGGAGAGTAGACGAAGGAGAAAGAATACAAACAATAGCTCAACTAGAAGTGAATTTTGATTCATAAATATTGACGCTAACCGAAAAAAATAAACAATAAACAATATTTCTTTTTTTATTTATAATAAAATTAAACCAATTTGTTTTTTTTTAATTTTCTCACTCTCTCTGAAAGCAGCCGAAGTGTTAAAACAAACCACTCTCATAGGTGAAAAAACAAATTTCGTTATCTCGTCCCTCTGAAAATCCATAATGAAATTTTGTCGTACAAACGCTTTCGGTATTTTAAAACATTAGAATATCACGGGGTGACTAAAATGCACGATTTTCCATTTATTTAGTTACAGTAAAATGACTTCACTTTGTAGTCATAGAATCGGCGTGTCTCATTTCACACACACACACAGTCACACTTGTCTGCTCTCTAATAATATCTGAATGTAAATTGTGTCGCCTTTGGGCTGAAAAAAGGGAAAACCCTGGAATGAGATGAGAAGGTTTGGAAAAGCGAGTTATTTCGGTTTAATGATTGCGATTTTCACGGCTTCAATAAGCACTGTTTTCTAATTGAAGAATTTAACTCACCAACAATATATAACATTCATAAATAAAAGTTCGTCTTATGAAAACTATTGAATAAAGAACACAGTCAACACAGATTTTTTCAATGTTTAAAGTAAAATTACAATGTTTATATCAAAAATACAATTTTTTTAACCAAATTGTTAAAAATGAAAAAGAAAGACGAGTGTCTTGTATTTTTGTTATGTATAAAAAAAATTCTTGATTGTCAAATATATTTTGGAATAAAGTCAATTTCAATTTAGTTCTTCATTTTAATTATACCGAAGAGTAAACCAGGTCTGTGTTACTCATTCTGAACATTAAAGAGGAATGCCTAAAAAATTTATTTTGATTTTTGAGAACTAAGATAAGAAGATGACATTTTTTTCGTTTTTTTGCGATTTTAGCTTTTTTTGCTTTTATTATGTTTTTTCAATTTTTTACAATTTTTTCGATTTTTTCGTTTTTTCGAATATTACAATTTTTTGATTTTCTCGTTTTATTACAATTTTTTTGATTTTCTCGTTTTTTCGAATATTACAATTTTGTTTTTTCTGATTATTGATTTTTTCAACTTTTATCAATGTTTTTCTTTTCTTTTTAATTTTTTTATCGTATTTTTTTCCAAATTTTCCACTTTTGTGTTATTGTTCTATTTTTTTCAATTTTTTTACAATTCTATTGATTTTTTTCCGTATTTTACAATTTTGCTTTTCAACTTTTACAAATGTGTCCTGTTTTTCAGATTTTTTTCTCGTTTTTCAATTCTTTTTCTGTTTTGTTCTGATTTTTTCTCTTTTTTGTTTTTTTTTTAATTTTTCATTATTTTTTCTCATTGTTCTGCTTTTTATTTCATTTGATTTCTGATTATTTTATTATTCCTCTGATTTTTGTCCATTTATTTGAATTCTAACATTTTTTTTAATTTTTTTTGGTAGTTACAATTGTTTTCGGTTTTTTCTTGTTTTTTGCGATTTTTTACCATTTTTTGCAGTTATTTTTGCGATTTTTTGCATTTTTTCTAAATTTTTTGAATTTCTTTTTATTTTCTGCGTTTTTTTTTGGATTTTTTTTCGATTTCTTTACGCTTCTTTTACCGTTTTTGTTAGATATTTTTTTGCGGCTTATTTCAAATCTTTCAATTTTTCCTTTTTTTTTAAATCTACGTTTTTTTGCGATTTTTGCAATTTTTTACTATTTTTTTCGCAATTTTTATGCGATATTTTTTGATTTCTTGCGTTTTTTAGCGACATTATTTTCGTTTTTAGCGTTTTTTTTGCGTTATTTTTGCTTTTATTGTGTTTTTTCGATTTTTTACAGTGATTTTTTTGATTTTCTCGTTTTTTTCGTATATTACAATTTTGTTTTTAATATTTTTTCAATATATTCTCATTTTTTCAAGTTTTACCAATTATTTCTTTTTTCCGAGTTTTTTTTTCTCATTTTTCAATTTTTTTTCTGTTTAGTTCCGATTTTTTCTTTTTCCCAATTTTTCCAATTTTTTTCTTATTGTTCTTTTTTATTTCTTTTGTTTTTTAATTTTTTTCTCAATTTTTTCTGATGTCTTATTTTTGGCGATTAATTTGAATTCTATCGAATTTTTTAGATGATTGTTTCGGTTTTTGCGATTTTTTCCGATTTTTTTGAGTTTATTTTTTCAATTTTTTGGCATTTTTCAGATTTTTTGTATTTTTTTCTAGTTTCTGCGGTTTTTTATGCTTTTTTTTGGGATTTTTTTTTGTAATTATTTGCGATTTATTTCAAATCTTTCAAATTTTTAAAAACTTTTTTATTCTTTCTATTTTTTTTGCTATTTTTTACGACTTGTTTGCAATTTTTTGCAATATTTTTCGATTTCTTCCGATTTTTTATCGACGTTTTTTACAATTTTTTTGATTTTCTTTTTTTCGGATTTTACAATTTTGTTTTTCATATTTTTCTGACTTTTTAAACTTTTTCCAATGTTTTCTTTTTTTCCGATTTTGTTTTTCCGTTTTGTTCTGATTTTTTCTTTTTTTCTGATTTTCCTTTATTTTATCCCCCCTTTTTTTCATTGTTTTGTTTTTTTCTATTTCTTTTGTTTTCTGATTTTTCTTAATTTTTTCTTATTCCTCTGATTTTTTAGATTTATTTTTTTTTAGATTGTTAAAATTGTTTTCGGTTTTATAGCTGTTTTTTTTTGAGATTTTTTTCAGGCTCTTTGCTATTTCTTTTTGCGATATTTTTCGATTTCTTGCATTTTTCTTAGCGATATATTTTTTTTGTTGCGATTTTAGCTTTTTTTTTCTTTGTTTTTTCCATTTTTTCAACTTTTTTAATTTTCTCATTTTTTTCCATTTAGTAATTTCGTTTTTCATTTTTTTCTAATATTTTATGATTATTTTCAACTTTTACCAATGTTTTTTTTTCGTTTTTTTTCTCATTTTTCGATTTTTTTCTGTTTGTTCTGATTTTTGCATTTTTCTGATTATTTTCTAATTTTTCCTCATTTTTTCTCATTGTTCTGTTTTTTTTTTCATTTCTTTTTTTTCTGATTTTTTTCCCAATTTTTTCTTATTCCTCTGATTTTTTGGATTTACTTCATTTCTTTCGAATTTTTTCGGTTTTGTTTTTAAATTTTTTAAATTCTTATAATTGTTTTCGGATTCTTGTTTGTTTTCTTTTTGCGATTTCTTTCGTTTTTTTTTGTTATTTCTTGCAATTTGTTACGATTTGTTTACAATTTTTTGTGATGTTTTACGATTTCTTGCGTTTTCAGCGATTATTTTTTCGTTTGCGATTTTAGCGCTTTTTGTCTTTTTTACTTTGTTTTATTTTATTTTTACAATTTTTTTGATTTTTTTGTATTTAGCAATTTTGTTGCTCATTTTTTACCAATATTTTCTAATTTTTCAACTTTTACCAGTCTTTTCTTTTTTTTTTTGATTTCTTTCTCGTTTTTTTTTTTACTTCATTTTTCAATTTTTTTTCCTATTTCGTTCCGATTTTTTCTTTTGTTCAAATTTTTTCTCATTGTTCGTTTTTTTCTATTTCTTTTTGTTTTCTGATTTTTTTTAATTTTTCTTATTCCTTTAATTTTTTTTTAGTTTCAGATTTATTTCAATTTTTTCGATATTTTTTTTTTAATTTTTCAAATAGTTACAATTCTTTTCGTTTTTTTGGTTGCTTTTTTGCGATTTTTTTTATTATTTTCTGCAATTACTTGTGTTTTGTTTTTAAGATTTTTGCGATTTTTTTTGGGGGCTTTGTTTCGATTTTTTAAAATTTTTTTGCGCGTTTTTTAGGCTTTTTACGATTTTCTTTGTATTTTTTTGCGGTATTTCTCGATTTCTGATGTTTTTTAGCGACTTTTTTTTTGGTTTTTGCGATATTTAGCGTTTTGTGTGCATTTTTTTTTAAACTTTTGTTTTTCTATTTTTCCTATTTTCAATGAATGGTATATTATATTTTATTTTATTTATTTATAACATATATTATATATTTTAGCTTTTTTGCACTCCTCCTATATATAAACTTTAACCATACAACATCTCACACTCCTCCATTCGCCGTGAATACAATTTTAGTTCAGGTCAATATTATTATTACTTTGATTTTTGAGTTAATTGGGACTATCATAGAAAAAAAGTAAACCGAAATAGGCCTAACGCGGTCAAGCTATCTAATTTTTATTGTTAATGTAGAGATGGGAACTAACAAAATAAAATAACATAAAATAACGGTTGGAATTTACTCTGAAAAAATTAACCGTTGTGTGTACGCTGTAGATTAGTTGGAAGTACGCTTTATTTTAATAATAGTAGAAAACTATAATATAAAAACAAAATTTATTGATACCAATTAAAAAAAATATATGATTATTGATTTTATTGGTAATTGCTTCCTCAGAGTTCAAGCTTGTTTCTATTTTGCATCTGTTTATGTTCATTTTCTATTCCTCGAAATAAAATTTTGTCTTTAACTTACTACCGGAAATGACATATCCGAAAAAAAAAGTAAAAGTAGATATATATTATTAACCGTTACTAACCTTATTTAACTATTCAAAACTTTTGTTACCTATATTCATCCAACATAACTAACCCAAGCTTAGCTCTATGCCGATGCCGCAGCGTTATAATTTCCCTCGAGTTTTCCTGTTTACCTAATATGTTTATGATATAAGCGGGCGTTTGTTTATTCGCAGCCCAAGTCTATATACAGTATGTCCCAAAATCAACAGGATTATGTTATATATATATGGTATGTAGAACATTTTATGTCAGAACAGTAACGATTAAAAAATAAATAAAAAACTAAAACAATTATAAAAAAATCGGCTGTGTCCCCCCAGGACTTTCCCGGCTCGACCGTAGAGAATATGTTGTTTATTAATATTATTTTAATTACAAAATACTAAGCATTACATTGATTTATGGAACACATTAAAAATAGCGAGCTGATGGTGAATTAATATTTCAATGTTGGTAATGACATATGCTGCGCATGCGCACGTTATATATCATACTGATACAATTAGGATCTCCTAAAATCATGTGTCAAAACTATTGGGAATTCGGGAAAAATTTTCATACAATAGTTGTAGGGAATTTTAAATGTGTATTTTTATCGCTATCTAGCGGCGAAACTATGAGGAATTCGATAAAAGTTAAACATAAAAGTTAAAGAAAATTTGATGCTTTACAACTTTGCACAAGAAAATTTTGCACTAAATACATTGTTTGTCCTCAAAATCAAGAAAAACTGGAGAAAACATACATGCACATTTTTTACGCGCCCTCTGGTGGCGCAACAATTGGAGATTTAAGAAAAAGTTTGAGACAAAAGTTATAGAGAATTTTATGCTCTAAAACTTTGTACTACAAAATTTTGCACTAAAGTATATTGTTTGTCCTCAAAATCAAGAAAAACTAGAGAAAACCTACATTCACATTTTTTACGCGCCCTCGAGTGGCGAAACTATTGGAAATTCTGGAAAAAGTTTGAAACAAAAGTTATAGAGAATTTCATTCTCTAAAAATTTGTACTATACCATTTTGCTTTAAAATGTATTGTTTGTCCTCAAAATCAAGAAAAACTATAAAAAACATACATGCACATTTTTTACGCGCCCTCTAGTGGCGTAACGATTGGAAATTTTGGAAAAGGCTTGAGACAAAAATTGTAGGTAATTTTATGCTCTAAAACTTTGTTCTACAACATTTTGCACTAAAATGTATTGTTTGTCCTTAAAATTTAAATAAAGCAAAAAATTGTTACATGTATATTTAACCAATGTCGGTCTTGAGGATCCTCCACTGTACCAATTTAAACGAAAAACTAATGGTCGCATTCTATGCACACACCGACCCTCCATACCAAATTTCAGCTTGATTGGTCAAACGGTTCGGCAGTTATCGTGGAAGATTACACACAGACACACAGACACACAGACACACAGACACACAGACACACAGACACACAGACACACAGACACACAGACACACAGACACACAGACACACAGACACACAGACACACAGACACACAGACAGACCATACGCTGGAAATGGTCTCAATCTTCTTGGGGGACCTCAAAATGGATATTTCCATCGATATCTCGATTTTTTTTTGCTCGTTCACCTTACTTTCCCTTTGATGGGTCCGGGAAAGTAAAAATTAAATAAATAAATAATTTTTTTCAAATATATATAAAAATATGTTTGTACTAGATACTTTTATTTTTGTATATATTTTTTTCATTTAGAACTTAGAACATTATTTTAATATAAAAATGGGAACGTGTGATGCGGTAGCTACAGTAAATTCATTTGCAGTATATGAAAATGTACTTAAATTTGTTCATAAAAATAGGCTTGATTAATATTACGATTATTAAGAAATAAATTTTCAAAATTTTCAAGTGACGTCAGCTACATTAATTTGTTTAAAATAATGTAGATGGCATGACAAGGTATAATTTACAGTTCTCTGTCGAGTATTACTAAACCAAATAGCCTTTGCGGTTTAGACTATTAAAAAAAAAGAAGAAAAAAAGCAAAACACATAGGTGACACATAAACATTAAAATAATAGGTTATGTTATACTGAACAGTCAAAAATAAAACGCTGTGACTTTTAGTACATCGGATGTACGCATACAAAGTATGGAAGTACGTTTGTGCATAATGCTTGATAAGTTTGATAATATTTCTGTCACTTTGTTTTTATCGTAATGCGTATAGTATATGGTTTGGGTGTTTAAGGGCCGGAGTTTGATTCCCAGTACGGCCAACTTTTTTATGTTTTAATAATTTTTTTAGCTTAAAAACAATATAAACATAGTCATTGGTAACCCGTTTGATTTGTACAGTAATATCATTTAATTATAGTAATAAACTGATCAGTAATAGAAGGTGTGTTTGCTATTTGTATTGAGGTATAAAATATTATGATAATTATTTATAGTTCAGTATTTCCAGTGGTAGGTGTATTAGAGCCGGAACATGCCGGAACGGCGTTTCGGTACCTTTTTTCAGTCCGGTACATTTTTTCAGACTGGATATTTTTTTGGGAGCGACTTGTGGTAGAATTTAACCGGCACAAAGCGCCACATAAGAAAAAAGCGTTATGCCCCCTCCAAGTGACTCCCTCTCTTTCTGTTACTCCCTATCTCTTTCCACAATATAATTGTTGTCTCATTTTTTTTATATTATTTATAATTATTTTATAAATAGAGAAAGTTTTTTATATTTTCTCGTTTTTTGTCATTTTTCTGGTTTTTTGTTTATTTTTGGTTTTCTCCTCATTTTTTCCTATTGTTTTGTTTTTTTTTTCTTTTGTGTTCTAATTTTCTTAGAATTTTGTTGCGATTTTTTAATTCATTCGGTTTTTTTAATTCTTTTTCATTTTTTTTTTCGTTACAATTTTTTCTGTTTTTTTCGTTGTTCTTTGTGTTTTTGTTTTCGTTGTTTGCGTTTTTTTACATCGTTTTTTTTTGCGTTTTTAGAGCGCTTGGTCTTTCCGTTTTTTCCGTATTTTACAATTTTATTTTTGATTTTTTCTAATATTTTTGTTTAAATTTGTTTTCTGTTTTTCTTATTACTCCGATTTTTTCTGATTTTTTGGGTTAAAAATTTTTCTTGTCTTCATATTTTTCTGATTTTTTTCCGTTTTTTTTTTCGATTTTTTCTCATCTTTCCTCATTTTTTTATCATTGTTTTTTTTTTTCAAATTCCTTTAATTTTTACGATTATTTGCGATTTTCTTCTGTTTTTTATATTACTTCGTTTTCTTTTTTTTATGACTTTTTGTTTTTTTTTGGTTTTTTCGAATTTTTCCTCACTTTTTGCCATTGTTCTCTTTTTTTCTATTTCTTTCTTTTGTTTTCTCATTTTTTCTTATTCCTCTGTTTATTTGCGATTTTTTTGCCGTTTTCTTAAATTTTGTTGCACTTTTTTTTTAATTCATTCGATTTTTTCATCTTTTTTGTCAATTTTTTTATGGTTACAATTTTTCTGGTTTTTTGGTTCTTTTTTTTTCTTTTTTTTATCTTCTTTTTTTTGCGTTTTTTTACGTCGTTTTTTGCCATTTTTATCGCTTGGTCCCATTTTACAATTTTATTTTTCATTTTTTCTAATATTTTTCTTTAAATTTGTTTTCTGTTTTTCTTATTACTCCGATTTTTTTCTCATTTTGTTGAAATTTTGTGAGGCTTTTTTACAAATTATTTCAATTCTTTCGAATTTTTAATTTTTTTTACTGTTACAATTGTTTCCGGTTTTTTGTTTCTTTTTTTAATTTTTTTGTGTTTTCATTTGCTATATTTTTTGATTTCTTACGTTTTTCTGCGTTGTTTTTGTTGTTGCGATTTTAAGCGTTTGATTTTTTCGGTTTTTTCTAAATTTTATGATTTTTCTTTAAATTTTTTCCGATGTTTTCTATTTTTTTCTCTCCAAAATTAATGTTTATTAGATTTCGCTTTTTTAACTTCTTTAAAACTACCTAAAAATACTGACTGATAATCAGTTTCATTTAAACAGTAAAGTGTCTTTTTTCTTCATTTTTTTTTCAAAGTTCGAGATGTAAAAATTAGATGGTTTATTTAATTTTCCGATTTAAGATATAAACATGTACGTCCAATGTACTGCTAGTCACGGCGAAAATAAAAACAATACAATTTTCTTCTTTTCTCATGTTTACATCTGGCCTCTATTTAATAAAGAATTCAGTTCGTATATACTGCCATCTCTGAACAATATTAACAATTAATGTAGATATATTAAATTTATTTTTTTTTACTTTCCCGGACCCATCAAAGGGAAAGTAAGGTGAACGAGCAAAAAAAAAACGAGATATCGATGGAAATATCCATTTCGAGGTTCCCTAAGAAGATTAAAACCATTTCCAGTACATGGTCTGTCTGTGTGTCTGTGTGTCTGTGTGTAATCTTCCACGATAACTGCCGAACCGTTTGACCAATCAAGCTGAAATTTGGTATGGAGGGTTAGTGTGTGCCTAGAATGCGACCATTAGATTTTGGTTAAAATTGGTACACTAGAAGGTCCTCAAGACCGACATTGATTAAATGCAATGTAACAATTTTTTACTTTTTTAAATTTTAAGGACAAATTATACACTTTTGTGCAAAATGTTGCAATACAAAGTTTTATAGCATTAAATTCCCCACAACTCTTGTTTTAAACTTTTTCCAGAATTTCCAATAGTTGCGCCACTAGAGGGCGCGTAAAAAATGTGCACGTAGGTTTTCTATAGTTTTTCTTGATTTTGAGGACAAACAATACACTTTAGTGCAAAATGTTGTAGTACAAAGTTTTAGAATATAAAATTTCCTACAACTTTTGTCTTAAGCTTTTTTTAGAATTTCCAATAGTTACGCCACTAGAGGGCGCGTAAAAAATATGCATGTAGGTTTTCTCTAGTTTTTCTTGATTTTGAGGATAAACAATGCATGTTAGTGCAAAATTTTCTGGTTCAAAGTTGTAAAGCATCAAATTTTCTTTAACTTTTATGTTTAACTTTTATCGAATTTCTCATAGTTTCGCCGCTAGATGGCGAGAAAAATACACATTTATAATTTTCCATTTTTTTAAAATTGGAGGTAAATTATGCTCTTTAGTGCAAAATGTTTCAATGCAAAGTTGTAAAGCATAAAATTCCCTACAGCTATTGTATGAAAACATTTCCCGAATTTCGAATAGTTTTCACACATGATTTTAGGAGATCCTAATTGTAGCAGTGTGACATACAACGTGCGCATGCGCAGCTTATCTCATTATCAACATTGAAATTTCTATTCGGTAGAAGTATTCACCATCGGCTTGCTATTTTAAATGTGTTCCATAAATTAATGTAATGCTTAGTATTTTGTAATTAAAATAATAATAATAAATAACATATTTTCTACGGTCGAGCCGGGAAAGTTCTGGGGTGACACAGCCGATTTTTTAATAAAATTTAGGTTTAAAAAATTTATTAATATTTTTTCTAGGCATATTTGATAACAGACTTTTAGGTGCTAATTTAAAATTTTTACATAATACATTATGTTGAGTTTAAAATAAATTGATTAATAATATTTGGATACATCCTGTATATTAGCTAAAACTAAATTTAAGGATCTGGTTAGTTGAATGGTTATTTGGGCTGTTATTGAAACTCAAACACCTTGCCGAAGTGCGATACGTATCCTTATACCTCCTGCAGCATATTGCAATACATAATAATGGAGTACGATGTTTACATGAAGGGGTCAAACGAAGATGACTCTCTCTCTCGCATTTTAAGTGATTGATTGATAGAACTTTTGGAGTGTATAAATATTTATTAAAATTGCATAGATTTTCGTAAACAACACACTTTAATCTATACCCGCGTAGTTTTTTAAATTTATTCTCTACTGTACTCTTTAATTAGACTTTTTTATTATGCATACTTTCTCCTCTCACAGCTTTCACCCATGCCTCCTTGTCAAGATTTTTTCATCATAAAATTCATGGCTGTTACATTTAAAACAAAAAATGCAGTAAGCAAAAATCATTTTCTTATAGAAAATTACAGTTAAAAGTTAAAATTAGTAAAAACCTATTTGTAATAAAAAAAAATTTAAAGAAAAAAACAGATGCTCTAATATTGTTGTTCGATCGTGCAGATTTAAACACGAGCACGAAACAAATCAATAAAAAATCTATAGATTCTATTTTTTAGAGTTAGACAAATTAAATTGCGGCATCTGTAGATAAGAAATATAGTTGTCATAATTTAATTTGTGTGAGGTTGAATTTTCTAAATATAAGGAGCATAAAGTATTACATCTTTATTTTATAAAAATCAAAGCTAGCCAAATTAAATTGCGGCAGCTGTAGATAAAAAAATATAGTTATCATAATTTAATTTGTGTGATTTTGAATTTTCTAAACATAAGGAGCATAAAGTATTACATCTTTGTTTTATAAAAATCAAAGCTAAACACATTAAATTGCAGCAGCTGTAGATAAAACATATTGTTGTCATAATTTAATTTATGTGAGGTTGAATTTTTTCTAAATTTTTTAATACTAATTTGAGGCTGGTAGTTTAAAAGTAAAAGAAAGTTAATAAAAAATAAAACATGTCACACTTGGATAAAATATTACATCTTTATTTTACATAAATCAAACCTTTTCAAATTAAATTGCGGCAACTGTATATAAAAAATACAGCTGTCATAATCTAATTTGTGTGAGGTTGATTTTTTTAAATTTTTTTCAATACTAAATTGCAACTGGTATTCCAAAAGTAAAAAAAAAATAAAAAATAGATCATAAGCTGCTAAAATCAAATCTAGACAAATTAAATTTCGGCAGCTATAGGTAAAAAATATAGCTGTCTTAATTTAATTTGGAACTTTTATAAAATAAATAAAAGAAAGAATAAGTTAAAGGTGGACGTTGAACAAATATTTTAAAAAAAAATGACAAATTTTAACAGTTTTAGAGTTGCTTAAAAAAATTTTCTGGTAGTCAATCCGGAAAATAGTTTTACTTCAAAACTTTTTGTTAGTCGAAAAAAATTCGTTATATTATAATTCAGCTTTGAGAAATAATATTTGGTAAAACCAATTAAAAATAATTTTACGGTAACAACATAATATTCACAAAACATAAATTGCAAAAATCTTCGTATTTCAATTAAATTTTCGAAATCTGGCAGCGTTTCTTTCTTAATCAATTTTCTCATGTTGGACAATTTTTATATTTTAAAAGTGACTTTCCCAAATTTTCATAAATTATTAAAAAAAAATTGACGACCAAATTTTATATAATTGAATTTTAAAGTTTTTAATAAATCTAATTTTTTAAAGCGCCATTGCTAAATTTCTAAAAGTTTTCCTAACCTGTAGAGTGTCACTTTAATACCAAAGATTTTTTATATATAAATATTTTTATTATTTTTTTAAAATAGCAGTTTTTTGTTAATATATAATTGTTTTTTATTACAAACGATATTTTATCGTTTTTTTAATATTTTCTTTTTAAGTAAAGTTGTCAAATTTCTGAAAATTTCCTTAAATCTGGGGATTTTTATGATCAAAAAAATGTATTAAAGATGATAAAAATCCTTTTATTAAAATAAATAACAAATATTTTTCTTCCTATAATGAGTTAATTTTTTTGACAGTTTTTTGTAATTTTTTAATAATTTTTTTATATACTCCATTTAGTGAATTTTAAAAGCGCCGTTGCCAGTTTTTTAACTCTAATTAGATTCCGTATTTTATTTGGACAAAAATAATTCAGTTTTAAAGCATTGTTGTCAAATTTACGAAAAAATAAATTTAAATACACCAAAATTCATTAAATACAAAATTGAAATTTTAAATTAAACAATAAAACACTTCTGAGATAAAACAAAAAAAAATATCATTAATATTTTTGTTTTCGACAAATTTTAATATTTTTGAAGTGCCATTGCAAAATTTCTCAAAATGTCCTTAAATCTAATATTTTCGTTTTAGAAAAATGTTATTGGTTGTTGTCTCATTTTTTCTCAAGAGATTTTCTTAAAACTGGAGAAAATACATAGAAGATGCTAAAAATGACTTTTTTGAAAATCGCCAAAAAAAAACAATTAATTTCGTTTTTGAAAAATTTTATCGGTTTTGCCATTTTTTGGTTTTTAACAATTCAATGAATTTTTGAAGCACCATTGTCAAATTTCCGAAAATGTCTATAAATACGAGAAAAATGCTTAGAACAGGCTAAAAATGACTTTTTTGAAAATCGCCAAAAAATCTAGTAATTTCGTTCTAAAAAATTTTACAAGTTGTTGCCATTTTTTTTGTTTTTGACAATTCTATGAATTTTTGAAGCACCATTGCCAAATTTCAGAAAATGTCCATAAATATGAGAAAAATGCTTAGAACAGGCTAAAAATGACTTTTTTGTTCAAAAATTTTTCAGGTTCTTGCCATTTTTTGGTTTTTAAAAATTCTATGAATTTTTGAAGCACTATTGCCAAATTTCGGAAAATGCCCATAAATATGAGAAAAATACTTAGAATAGGCTAAAAATGACTTTCTTATATATAAATTGTAAAAATTCTAGTAATTTCGTTCTTGAAAAATTGTACCGGTGTTGCCATTTTTTGGTTTTTAACAAGTCTAATAATTTTTGAAGCACCGTTGCCAAATTTCCTAAAATTTCCCTAAATCTAGGAAAAATACATAAAAGATGCTGAAAATGGCTTTTATGAAAATCCCAAAAAAAATCATAATTTCGTTTTTTACAATTCTAATAAGTTTTAAGGTGGCGTTTAAAAATTTCCGAAAAATTCGCTAAAAACTGTGGAAAATACTTAGAAGAACCTCTAGAATTGGTAATGTTTTAAACGCCGCCAATTAGTGATAAATTTTTGAACAAAATAATTATAGCGCATATAACGAAAAATTCAATTTTATTATGTGTTTCTTGTTATATTTACAGAATCGTATATACATGCCCTCAGGAATTCCACGGAATTTTAGAATTTCAATAATTCCTAAGGCATTCTTTGTACCGAATGATATTCCCAAATTATATACAATCGTTGTTAAATTTTTTCTACCATTTCCATAAAAAATCGATTCGAATAATACGAAAATCACGAGAAAATAATAAAGTAATTCTTGGTCTTGAAGTCGTATAAATTTTTTTCACCGTGAAATGATAGGTTCCTTCCATTTGTCAAAACAATGATATCAATTTATTTTTTTTCCACCTTCATTATATAATCGTGAACATATTTCTCCGAATACTGTAATTTCGGTGCCAAATAAATTACGGGTTATAAACGACTGGGCAGATGGCTGTTTTTAGATACCTTAACCTATTCATTTTGTAAATTTGGATATTTATTGGAATATGGTTCTCAACGGATAGAATAAAAAGCGTTACTAGCAGATGCTATGTAAATAAAAAAATCAATTTCTTCCGTAAAAAAATAAAACTAAAACAATGATAATAAAAACACCTTTAAAAAAAATAATATATTTGTGTCTTGAAAATAATTTAAAAAAGATTGTGGCTGTAAATAATCTAACCAAAAATTGTTCTTTGCGGGCTTAAAAAAATTAAAAAATAAATAGTGTAACCGGTCTGAATATAGGCTATCCCGAACTATAAAATAAGTAGCTCCATCTGTTAAAAAATAGCTACATATACTAAAAAAAGCACCTTTTTCTACTCCTATTTTATAATACGCTAATTAAAAGACTAATACCAGTTTCGTTATGAGATTCATTATGAAACTAGTTTTCATTAAGATACAGCTCTTTCAGCCAATAGAATCGAATTATTTTTAGCAAAGTAGGCGGTTATTTTGATAGTACAAATTTTTCAGCGAATAGAATATAGTTATTTTTATATAGCTCTCAAAATATTTGAAATTGTTTAAAATTGATAGGTTAACTTATTAATATATGCTAAAAAGGTTACTAATTAATATATGATGTGAAAAAAAGTGTTTAGTCTTACACCCGTAATGGTAGATGAGCAATATGGATTAAGTAAGTAAGTATTTCTTTCCATTGTTATAAAAATGTTCCTTTTCATTTAAGGTAATTAACATATGAAAGTCTTAAAATAAATATGTTTTTCGTTTATTAATGGGAGTAGAAAAAATAGCGTATGCAACTCTCATGTAATGGCCATGAATACATTCGTATATATACGAAACTCGCTTGCAGCTCGTTTGGTATCCTACAACATGCTCGTGTATTAATGGCTATCATTACATTATCGTTGCATAATATACTATTATTACACTACATCTACAGGTGCCGCGAACAGTATACGCGTTACTATTGCGTAGTATGGTTTGGTTGTTAGCGATGACCCAATTAGACCAGGGCATTTAGAGCAAAATCGGCGGATTAAATGAATTTGGAGGTAAGGCAGATATCGAGATGCGGTTTTCTGCATTGTGTTCAGGAAGGTCACAGAAAACGAGGCTACATGGTCTGGTTAATCCGTTTTTGGAAAAATGCCTTCTGGGCCGGAAAATGCATTTTCCAATTGCATCACTACTTGCACCATAATAGGAACAACTGGAAACTCGGAAAAATCGCTCGGAAATTGTTACTCGGGGGTTTTCAGACCCGCCGAACTCGATTCTGGCATTAGAATTACCCGGGCGCACGGGGGCGGCTCTACGGGGGGTAAGGGGGGGTTAATTGGAGGAGAAATTGCAGCATGCATGGAAATCGCTCAAAACTCGTTACTCGGGGGTTTTCGGAGATGCCGAATTCAATCCCGACATTGGAATTGCCCGGGAGAGCACGGGGAGGCTCTCCAGGGTCATTCTGGAGGGGAAATAGCATAGTTCATGGGAAACGCTCCAGACCCGTTACTCTGGGGTTTTCGGGGATGCCGAATTTAATTCTAGCATTAGATTTCTCCGGGGCCGCTCGGGGGCCCCTCTGTGAGGTTGTCTGGGGGTGCTTGGGCCCGAGGGGGGAGGGAGATGTCAGCGTCCATGACAATCAGACATTAGACTTCACCTGGGGATATAAATAATAAAAATTTTGATGGAATATTAAATAAATAAATATTATAAATATTATAAAAACAATTGCTTTGGGTGTCTTTTGCGCCTCGAAACGTAGTGGGTTGGAGTGCTCACTTGCATGCAAGCATTGGGGAAGAAAATTCAGGAGGGAGAGAAGTTGAAGAACGGGGAGAAGACGAAGAACAGTTTGAACAAGATGTTTAGTATTTTAGTTAAAAATTTAAGTTTATAATGAATAATTCCAGATTAATAAAAACTCCTATAAAGTATTATTTTCATAATTTGTGATTTTTCATCTTCTCCTTTACCATTGATGGACGCTGCCACTCCCTACCCCCACCCCCCACCCAATCACCCCCAGACAATCTCACAGAGGAGCCCCCTAGAAATCTAATGCCAGAATTGAATTCAGTATCCCCGAAAACCCCCGAGTAACGGGTCTGGAGCGCTTCCCATGGACTATGCAATTTCCCCCCAGAATGACCCCCAGATACCCCCGCAGAGCCGCCCCCGTGCTCCCCGGGGCAATTCCAATGTCGGGATTGAATTCGGCATCTCCGAAAACCCCCGAGTAACGAGTTTGGAGCGATTTCCATGCACGCTGCAATTTCTCCCCCAATTAACCACCCCCGCACCCCCCGAAGAGCCGCCACCGTGCGCCCCCGGGTAATTCTAATGCCAGAATCGAGTTCGGCGGGCCTGAAAACCGTTGAGTAACAATTTCCGAGCGATTTTTCAGAGTTTCCAGCCGTTCCTATAATGGCGCAAAGTGATGCAATTGGAAAATGCATTTTCCGGCCCAGAAGGCATTTTTCCAAAAACGGATTAACCAGACCATGTAGCCTCGTTTTCTGTGACCTTCCTCAACACAATGCAGAAAACCGCATCTCGATATCTACTTCACCTCCAAATTCACTTAATTTTCTCTATCTGCCTGCCTTGGATTAAATAGGGAGTTACCTTACTACGACCAATATGAAATCGCTACCTTCGTAACTAAGCGAAAACTCGCAATAGGTATCTTCGGGAGAAATGATCCCCATCGAATTCTGAACTTTGTTTTTTTCTGTGGTCTGTCTGTCTGTCTGGCTGTCATCCGCAACGCTTAAAAATGCCATAACTTTTGAATGCTTCAATGTATCGACGTGAAACATTCACCATTTTTTAAGACCTACGAGTATTATCGTTCAATAGATAATGAACGGAATCGGAAAATGATTAAAGGGGGCTTTCCGGATTTTTATCCCTTTTTTTCTAGTTTCACAGGAAGCACGCTGCAGGTCGTAATTTTTGATCAAACCGCTTCAAATTTGGGGAAAAGATACCTTGAAGCACTGTTACGAAGCCTATTGAAAATCTAAATAATCGGAAAGTTTCTTGTAGGTTTTCCCAAATTGTTTATCCGAAAATGTTATCATTTTAAAAAAATCGATATCTCTGAAACCATAAAAGATTTTCAAAAAATAAAAATAGGTAAATGTAGAATTGAAATAGCTCACCAAGTAATATTTGAAGTATTTTTCTTTTCAATTTTTCCTGGATTTATCGATTTCACTTGATTTCATCAACTTTTTTGTCGATTTTTCCAATTTTTCCGATGTTTTCGATTTTTTCCTAATTTCTCAATGTTTTTTTATTGATTTTTTCCAATTTTTTCTTGGTTTATTCGATTTTATTTTAAATGTCTCGGTTTTTCACTTTTTTCTAATTTTTATCTAATTTTAGTCCATCTTCCTTACATCTCCTCATTTTTTCGAATTTTTTCATAATTTCACTATTTTTCCAATTGTTTTCATTTTTTCCAGTTTTTTCCGATTTTTTCAATGTTTTTTTTAGATCTTTTCAATTTTTTTTTATATTTTTTATGATATTTCCTGGATTTTTTGATTTCCCTGATTTCATCAACATTTTTTGATATCTCCAATTTGTCAAAGATTTTTTTATTTTTTCCGATTTTCCTGGGTTTATTCCATTTTTTTAAATGTCTCTATTTTTTCAATTTGTTCTAATTTTTGCACATTTCCCTCACATTACCCAATTTTTTCGTATATTTACATTTCTCTATTTTTGCAATGGTTTCCGATTTTTAATTTTTTTCCAATTTTTTCGATTTGTTAATTTTTGTTTTCAGACCGTTTTTCAATTTTTTTTTTTATTTTTTATGATATTTCCTGGATTTTTCGATTTCCCTTGATTTCATCAACCTTTTTTTCGATTTTTCCAATATGTCAATGTTTGTTTTTTTTATTTTTTCCAATTTTCCTGGGTTTATTCGATTTTTTTTAAATGTCTCTATTTTTTCAATTTGTTCGAATTTTTGCACATTTAGCTCACATTACACAATTTTTTCCGTATTATTTCATAATTTCTCTATTTTTCCATTTGTTTTCAATTTTTCCATTTTTTCCAATTTTTTCCGATTTGTTCAATTTTGTTTTATTTCTTTTAGATTTTTTCCGATATTTCCTGAATTTTTCATTTTTGAGATATAAATTACAGTACAACCAAATAAATAAAAATGATTTGTAAAAAATAAAAGTTGATAATAATATTAATATATTTTTATTATGCTTATTACAAAAACAATTATTTTTTGAATTACATACCACATTAAATAATTATTCATATTTAGGGTGAAAGTAAATTTGACTGGATTATCTAACCAAATTAATTGAATTTTATTTGTGTTAACGGACACTTATGCATCTGCTCAATGATCCTCAAAATCAATTTTTAATGCGTGTTCGCACCACGGTTTCACTTGAACGGTCAGAATATAAAAAAAAGGAGTTAAAAAGTTCATATTTAATTGAAAGTGAAGTTAACGACTTCCCTGGGTCTAAGTACAGGATGTCAGTTAATTAATTGCCTTTTGTTATTTAGTGAGAAGAAAAAAAAATTAACGGAGAAAAATAATACCGAAATGAATTGATTAGCTAAAGAGTTTAAAAATTTGAATAATTTTTATTATTATAAAGAAATAATATTCAATCATTATATTTACCAGAATAGTTTTGCCAAAATGCAGCTCCTGTATTCATCAGTTCGATCCCTGCATATCCCCAAGCTTTATTATCCTGAGGCATAGGAGGTTGCTGAGGTGGTTCCCTGATATCTCTAGGATTCGACTGACCGTATCCTGATCCTGGAGGATCCTCTCGTTCCTGTTTTATCCTTTCTACAGGACGTTGTTCTGGTAAACGCTCGGATAATCGTTCCAGTCGATCTGAAGAAGTTGAAGTAGCACGAGGTGAGAGATTTTGAGGAATGTTTACTGATGATGAGCTACTTGTCGCTAGTTGGGGGTTATTTGATATTGATCTTTGATCGGGTTGGGAGAGTTTTTCTGAAATATAATTTGCAAGATTTAGTCATCTAAAAAAATTTTTTTCTGTTCAATTCGATATACAAAACTTTAAAAGAGACGCCAAGTAGTATTTTTATAAAGAGAATAGGATTTAGGTAGAATTTTTTTTCGTAATTTATTACGAAATTTATATATTAATACGCAAAGAGAAAATGTCTGATCTCTTTTTAAGTGTAATGCTCGAAGGGAAGAGTGTGAGATTTTGCACAGTTAAAGTTTATATAAAGGAGAAGCGCAGAAAGCTAAAATTAATATGTAATCTGTGTCACAAATAGATTCACTTATTAAATGTTTACTATTCTTTTTTGCAATTTTATTTTTATATTTGTAGGTAAAAAATGGGAAAAAATATAAGAAAATATAATGAAATAAAGAAACACAGGTAAAAATAGAGAAAAATAGAAAAATCGATTAAAAAAAAAGAAAAAAAATATAGGAAAAAATGGGAAAAATAGGAGAAAATAGAAAAAAAGGAAAAAATAAAAAACAGAACAAAATGGGTAAAATAGGAAATAATATGGAAATATAGGAGAATAGGAACAAACTGAAATATAGGAAAACATAGAAAAAATGGGGAACACTAGAAAATATGGGACAAAAAGGGAAAATAGAGAAAAATGGGAAAAAATATCAAAAAATAAAGATAGAAAAAAAAACGGGAAATAACAGAGAAAAGTAGGCAAAAGTTAGAGAAAATAGGAAAAAAAGGAAAAATAGAGACAAAAATAGGAAAAATGGCGAAAAATAGAAGAAAACAAAATAATATTAAAAAAAGGAAAAATAGAAAAAAATAGAGAAAAAGGAGAGAAAGAGAAAAAAAGGAAAAAATGGCAAAAATGGGAGAAAACAGAAAACTAGGAAAAAACGAAAAACAGGAAAACTGCGTAAAATAAGGAAAATAGAAAAAGATGGGAAAAAAGGGAAAAATAAAGAAAAACAGGAAAAATAGCAAAAAATAAATATGGGAAAAAGCAGGAAAAAAAACAGAGAAAGTAGGCAAAAAATAAAGAAAATAGGAAAAAAGAGTGAAAATATAGGAAAAATAGGGAATATGGGGAAATAATGGAATCAAACATAAAATAATATCAACAAAACAGGGGAAAACAGGAAAATTTGAACAAAATAGAAAAAAGAAAAATAGAGAAAAAAGAGAAACTGAGAAGAAAAAAAAAAAACTGGGGAAACAGAAAAAAAAAAAAAAAAAAAAAAAAAAAAAAAAAAAAAAAAAAAAAGGAACAAATGGGTAAAATTGGAAAAAATATGGAAAAATGGGAAAATAACAAAAAGGTAAAAATAGAAAAAAAATTAAAATGGTAAAAATAGGAAAAAAATGGGAAAATAACAAAAAATATAGATTGAAGAAAAAAACAGGAAAAAAGCAAAAGAAGTATGAAAAAAATACAGAAAATATGTAGGAACAAATACGAAAAATATAGGCAAAAATAGAAAAAATGGAGAAAAATAGAAAAAGCATAAAAAATTATTAAAAAACAAAAAAAAAACAGGGGAATACAGGAACAAAATAAGGAAAAATAGAAAAAATAGGAAAAATAGAACAAAAAAGGGAAAAATGGAAAAATAAGAGAAAACAGAAAAAACCGAAAAAAAAAACAGGAAAAAATAACAAAAAAACAGGAGAAGAAACAATGGGTAACATTTGGAAAAATAGGAAAATAGGAAAACAGTAAAATATAGGGAAAATTAGGAAAAATTGTGAAAAATGGAAAAATCGGAAAAAAGTGAAACACAGGGAACAATATAGAAAAATGGGAAAAAAATAGGAAAAAAGTAGGAAACAACACGTAAAATAGCGAAAAATAGAAAAAAAAATAGAGAAAAATTGAAAAAAATAGGGAAAATATAGACAAAAAATAGAAATAATAGGGACAAATTGAAAAAACATGAATAAGTAGTAAAAAATAGGAGAAAATACGGAAAAACAGGAAAAAATAGAAAAAAAAATAAAAAAACGAGGAGAAATAGGAAAAAATTCGACCATTGGGAGAGTACTAGTAACATTTATTTAAAAGTTTATTCTATAATAAAATATACTAAAACGAGGGAAAAGATTATTTAAATCAATTACGTTTTATTTAAACCAAATAATTATGTTATTTAAATAAATCGAATAAAACTTGTTATTTGTTTTAATCAAACTATATCCAAATAAATAAATTATTTACAATAAAAAAATATTTTGTTACATGAAAGAAATGTTTTGTTAAATAAAAGAAATGTTTTATTAAATGAATTATTTCTTTTGATGAACAAAAAATATTTTGTTAAGTGAAAAAAACGTTTAGTTAGAGTTAAAAAATTGTTTTCTTAATTGAAAAAAAAATAGCCTCGTATAATATAAATATATTTTTTGAATAGGTTGAACAAAACTTGTTATTTGTTTTAATTAAACTATAAACAAATAAATAATTTAGTTAAAATAAAAAATATTATGTTGAATAAAAGAAACGTTTTGTTAAATAAAAGAAATGTTTTATTAAATGAATTATTTCTTTTGATGAACGAAACAATATTTTAATAAATAAAAAAAATGTTTAGTTGTAGTTAAAAATTGTTTTCTTCGTTGAAGAAAATAAGTCTCGACTAATATAAATACATTTTTTGGATAGGTTGAACAAAATTATATTATTTGAATATGTTGAACAAAACGTGTTATTTGTTTGAACTAAACTATATTCAAATAAATAATTTAGTTGCCATAAAAAATATTATGTTGAATGAAAGAAATGTTTTGTTAAATAAAAAAAAATGTTTAGTTGGAGTTAAAAAATTGTTTTCTTAATTGAAAAAAAATAGTGTCCACTAATATAAATATTATTTAATAGGTTTAACAAAACGTGTAATTTTGTTTTCACTAAACTATATCCAAATAAATAATTTAGTTGCAATAAAAAAATATTATGTAAAATGAAAGGAATGTATTGTTAAATAAAAGAAATATTTTATTAAATGAATTATTTCTTTTGATAAACGAAAAAATATTTTGTTAAATGAAAAAAAGGTTTAGTTGAAGTTAAAAAAATGTTTCCTTAAATGAAAAAAAAAATATAAATTATATTATTTGAATATGTTAAACAAAACGTGTTATTTGTTTTAACTAAACTATAGCCAAATAAATAATTTAGTTGCAATAAAAAAATATTTTATTAAATGAATTATTTCTTTTGATGAACGAAAAACTATTTTGTTAAATGAAAAAAATATTTAGTTGGAGTTAAAAAATGTTTTCTTAATTGAAAATAAAAATGGTCTCCTCCAATATATTTTTAGATAGGTCGAACAAAACGTGTTATTTGTTTGAACTAAACTATATCCAAATATATAATTTAGTTGCCATAAAAAATATTATGTTGAATGAAAGAAATGTTTTGTTAAATAAAAGAAATGTTTTATTAAATGAATTATTTCTTTTGATGAACGAAAAATATTTTGTTAAATGAAAAAAACGTTTAGTTGGAGTTAAAAAATTGTTTTTTAATTGAAAAAAAAGTCTCGCCTAATATAAACATATTTTTTGAATAGGTTGAACAAAACTTGTTACTTCTTTTAACTAAACTATAAGCAAAAATATAATTTAGTTAAAATAAAAAAATATTATGTTGAATGAAAGAAATGTTTTGTTAAATAAAAGAAATGTTTTATTTAATGAATTATTTCTTTTGATGAACGAAAAAATATTTAGTTAAATGCAAAAATTGTTTAATTAGAGTTTAAAAAAAATTCTTAATTCAAAAATAATAGTCTCACCTAATATAAATATGTTTTTTGCATAGGTTGAATAAAACGTGTTATTTGTTTTAACTAAACTATATTCAAATAAATAATTTAGTTGGAATAAAAAAATATTGTGTTGAATGAAAGAAATGTTTTGTTATATAAAAGAAATGTTTTATTAAATGAATCATTTCTTTAGCGAACGAAAAAATAATTTGATAAATAAAAAAATGTTTAGTTGGAGTTAAAAAATGATTTCTTAATTGAAAAAATAAAAAATCTCGACTAATATAAATATACTTTTGGAATAGGTTGAACAATACGTGTTATTTGTTTTAATTAAACTATAAGCAAATAAATAATTTAGTTGCCATAAAAAAATATAATGTTGAATAAAATAAATGTTTTGTTAAATAAAAGAAATGTTTTATTTAATGAATTATTTCTTTTGATGAAAGAAAAAATATTTTGTTAAATGAAAGAAATGTTTTGTTAAATAAAAGGAATGTTTTATTTAATGAATTATTTTTATAAAAAAAAGAATGTTTAGTTGGAATTGAAAAAATTATTTCCTAATTGAAAAAAAAATAGTCTCGACTAATATAAATATATTTTTTGAATAGGTCGAACAAAACGTGTTATTTGTTTTCACTAAACTATATCCAAATAAATAATTTAGTTGACATAAAAAAATATTATGTTAAATGAAAGTAATATTTTGTTAAGTAAAACAAATGTTTTATTAAATAAATTATTTCTTTTGATAAACGAAAAAATATTTTGTTAAACGAAAAAAATGTTTAGTTAAAGTTAAAAATTGATTTCTTAATTGAAAAAAAAATAGTCTCGACTAATATAAATATATTTTTTGAATAGGTCGAACAAAACGTGTTATTTGTTTTCACTAAACTATATCCAAATAAATAATTTAGTTGACATAAAAAAATGTTATGTTAAATGAAAGTAATATTTTGTTAAGTAAAACAAATGTTTTATTAAATAAATTATTTCTTTTGATAAACGAAAAAATATTTTGTTAAACGAAAAAAATGTTTAGTTAAAGTTAAAAATTGATTTCTTAATTGAAAAAAAAATAGTCTCGACTAATATAAATATATTTTTTGAATAGGTCGAACAAAACGTGTTATTTGTTTTCACTAAACTATATCCAAATAAATAATTTAGTTGACATAAAAAAATATTATGTTAAATGAAAGTAATATTTTGTTAAGTAAAACAAATGTTTTATTAAATAAATTATTTCTTTTGATAAACGAAAAAATATTTTGTTAAACGAAAAAAATGTTTAGTTAAAGTTAAAAATTGATTTCTTAATTGAAAAAAAAATAGTCTCGACTAATATAAATATATTTTTTGGATAGGTCGAACAAAACGTGTTATTTGCTTTAACTAAACCAAATTAATAATTTTAGTTGCCATAAAAAAATATTATGCTGAATGAAAGAAATATTTTGTTAAATAAAACAAATGCTTTATTATATGAATTATTTCTTTTGATAAACGAAAAAATATTTTACTAAATGAAAAAAATGTTTATAGTTGAAGTTAAAAAGTTGTTTCGACTAATATATAGATATGTTATTTGGATGGGTCGAACAAAACGTATTATTTATTTTAACCAAACTATTTATTTAAAAAAATATTTTGTTGAATGAACTAAATGTTTTGTTAAATAAAACAAATGTTTTATTGAATTATTAAATTATTTTCTAGAAACGCAAGAAATGTTTTGTTGAATGAAAAAAATGTTTTGTTCGAGGAGAAAAATGTTAAACAATATAAAAATTGTTTTGAATAAAATAAAAAGATTGAACTGTAACATAAAATAATCAATTTTTTATTTTGTTTAAATAAAGTTGATTGTATAGAATTTTATACTTTATCTCTGTGGGAAAAGTCAATTATAGAAATTAGTAAGCACCCTGTAAAATTCCTTTATAATTTCGTTAAATATCTGAATCCAAAGCTATTAATTTAACAATCTTTAAAGTCTTCATTGTAACGATAATCTTATAAATTCTAAAAATCTCAGAGTATCCATTTTCAAATAATTCTTACTTATTACATCTCTCATTTTATTTATTCATTCCCCTCGGGTTTTCATTAAAAAAAAAACATGGTAATAAATGATTTTACAAACACTTATCCACGCAATAATACTGGCCAATCCAAAGCCACAATCGGCAACAAACCATTCTCATTTTATATTTTAAACTAAAATTACAGGTAATTGTAGACCAAACGGCGAGTTTTCATTGGTCGCTGGAATTCATATGGGTGCAATAATACAGTAAATACACTACTTATTTCAGCTCCACCCAAGTTTGTACCATAACCTGCTAGTGAGTAAGTTTCATATTAGTTCGATATGCCGACGCCGTTATTCAAGACTTGAATTCTTGCTTACTTCACGTACGAGTTTATGGTATGGAATGCCATTTGGTACATGATTTTAATTTATGGTGGATTAAATAGTGCCTTGGCCATTAATATGTTTTTATATAAAAAAAATCGGCTGTGTCACCCCAGAACTTTCCCATCTCGGCCGTAGAGAATATGTTATTTATTATTATTATTTTAATTACAAACTACTAAGCATTACAATAATTTATGGAACACATTAAAAATAGCGAGCCGATGATAAATACGCCACCGAATTGATATTTCAATGTTGATAATGACATAATCTGCGCATGCGCACGTTCTATATCACACTGCTACAAATAGGATCTCCTAAAATCAAGTGTGAAAACTATTGGGAATTTGGGAAAATTTTTCATACAATATTTATAGGGAATTTTATGCTTTACAACTTTGCACTGAAACATTTTGCACTAAAGAGCATAATTTACCTCCAATTTTAAAAAAAATGGAAAATCCTAAATGTGTATTTTTCTCGCCATCTAGCGGCGAAACTTTGAGGAATTCGATAAAAAGTTAAACACAAAAGTTAAAGAAAATTTGATGCTTAACAACTTTGCACAAGAAAATTTTGCACTAAAATGCATTGTTTATCCTCAAAATCAAAAAAAACTAGAGAAAACATACTTGCACATATTTACGAGCCCTCTAGTGGCGCAATTATTGTAAACTCTGGAAAAGCTTAAGACAAAAGTTGTAGTGAATTTTATGCTCCAAAACTTTGTACTACAACATTTTGCAATAAAGTGAATTATTTGTCCTCAACATCAAGAAAAACTAGAGAAAACCTACATGCACATTTTTTACGCGCCCTCTAGTGGCGCAACTATTGAAAATTCTGGAAAAAGTTTAAAACAAAAGTTATAGGGAATTTTATGTTCTAAAACTTTGTACTAAAATATTTTGCACTAAACTATATTGTTTATCCTTAAAAAATTTAAAAAAAGTAAAAAATTGTTACATGTGTATTTAATCAATGTCGGTCTTGAGGACCTTCTACTGTACCAATTTAAACCAAAAACTAATGGTCGCATTCTAAGCACACACCAAACCTCCATACCAAATTTCAGCTTGATTGGTCAATCGGTTCGCAAGTTATCGTGGAAGATTACACGCAGACACACAGACACACAGACACACAGACACACAGACACACAGACACACAGACACACAGACACACAGACACACAGACACACAGACACACAGACACACAGACACACAGACACACAGACACACAGACACACAGACACACAGACACACAGACACACAGACACACAGACACACAGACACACAGACACACAGACAGACCATGCGCTGAAAATGGTTTCAATCGTCTTGGGGGACTTCAAAATGGATAAATCCATCGATATCTCGATTTTTTTTTGCTCGTTCACCTTACTTTCCCTTTGATGGGTCCGGGAAAGTAAAAAAATATTGAATTATTTATAAATAATCATATTATTATCGGTCACTGTTGCTATTAGAGATTATTTTCTACTAAACCGTTATCCTTTTATTCAATTAAATATGATGGTCAAAATGAATTATGCTGTTTTAATTATTAATTGAAACTGAAAGTTTTTTATACTTTGAAAATACGTTTTTAAAAATGCGTAATGTTATTAAGTTATATATGAGGAAGAAAGGTAGATTAGGTATATTTCTACTGAATTAGACAACAATGACAAATATTATGAATGCGACACCTTTAATTAATATAAGTTAAAACAAAATAAAAAACATGTTTAAATTAAATTTGTAGTTTAACAAAAAAAAAATCGTTTTTGAAAAATACATATATTTGTAAAAAATTGTTTTTGGAATCAATACCTAACCTGAAAAAACAGTCACTTTATACCAAAAGAATCTACTATTCAATTTATTTTAATATATTGTAATGATACACATATGATCTCAAATTGGGGTGGTTTCTATAAAATTGAAAAAATAATAAACATTGAAAATTATATAAAAAAATCGGTTGTGTCGCCCCAAAACTTTCCCGACAAGTTTCCACGAATACTTTTTCAGATATTTAATGTTAAAGTTTCAACTTTTGACATTTTTTTATTTTTGACAGGTAAGAGTTTGAGAAATAATTTTGACTGTTCTGTACAAGGGTTTTCAAATGACATTTTGCAAGTCGAATTCCGTGACATGTTGCATCTGTCGTTTTTTGATAATGACACTTCCGTTTGACACATGTCATACAAAAACTAATAAGTTCTTCCGACGGGTAACTTAAACCCCTCTACCAAATTTTAGCCCAATCGGATTAATACTTTTTCAGATATTTAATGATAAAGTTTCAAATTTTGACATTTTTTTATTTTTGACAGGTGATAGTTGAAGAAATAATTCTGACTGTTCTGAATAGAGTTTTTTAAGGGCTTTCAAATGACATATTGCATGTCCAATTCCCTGACATATTGCGTCTGTCATTTTTGATAGTGCTACTTTCGTTCGACAGATGTCGTACAAAAACTAATGTGTTCTTCCGACGAGTAACCCAAACCATTGTACCAAATTTCAGCTCAATCGGATTAAACATGTGGCCTCCATCGTGGAAGAATACACACACACATACACACACAGACCGACAGACAGACTTCCATCTGAAAATGGTCTTAGTCGTCTCAGGGGACCCGAAAATGGATATTTCCGTTTTTATCTCGAAATTTTTTTTTAGGTCGTTCACAATACTTTCCCTTCTAGGAGGTGGTCGGGAAAGTATTACATTTTCCTCTCCTGACTCCTGTACCACTTTCAACTTTCATTTCTTTATATTGATCTGCTTGATCTGCTATTTCTTCACACCTCCTCTTAACTTGATCTACTGGTTTCCATTAACTGACTGCTATTATCTCTATACTCTTCCTTAATTGCCCTTATTTCTTCCAACACAAATCACTTTCTTATATCTTGATTATTTTATTTTGAAAATTGTTTTTATATATCACTCCTTCATATAAACCATTTGTTAATTAATATTTATATATAGTTGACATTCAAAAATGTTCTTTCTAATTGTCTTTTTGCTCTTGCACGAATAGCATAGGTAATTGGTATAATTGGAAATAGTTTGGTATACAGATGGTTCCAAAACTGAAATAGGAACCATGCGGTGCAGGAATATATGGCCAATCTCCCAGATGTGATTTTAGTCAACCTCTAGCTAGGATCCGCCAATACCCATGTCGGCGGGAGAATCTGGGGGAAGTATGGCAGGGGACTTGGGAATCAAGTGCCGATTAGATGCAATATCCCCTGGCTCGGGCTCGTATCATGAATGGATAGATGCATAAAATAATCTACCTGAATGGAACAAGACGTGAAGAATAATAATTAATGAGAAAATCATGATCCATTATATTTTCTTAGAAAGACATAGCACAATTACCAGTAACAATAAATATGTAAATGATCCTAGATGTTTCTTTAAAATAGAAAAAAAAATATGTATAAAGGATAGAAATGAACTCAAAATAAAAAACTGCTTTGGCATCATAACTTACTTATATATTAAAAAAAATTAAAACCAATCTGAATATATGGAATCCAACTCTAGACCAAAAGTGCTACGATGTATTCTGGTATTACCTTCATAAAGATTTGAAAATACCGATGAGCAAAAAAGAGATGAAAATATTTAAAGAGAAACACGCAGGAAATTTTCATATTTCCTGCAAATCATAGACAGTGCTAGACTGAAAATAAAACCCTGGTTAAATTTGATTCAATTTAAAAATACATTTCTACTTGCATATCTCCCTACGCCACTGCATACATTCTAGAATAATCCAAGTTTAATTATCAGACATATTTCATCTCTTGTTAAAACTGTCTTTCGCTCTCATAGCTGCTTCAAATATTATTCATCAATTCATATAAATAAAAGCCGATTGGCTTGAAAGAAATCTTGCTATTTGATATGTTTTTGCCTGCAAATATCTTCTCATCATTAGTTGAGAGTGTACTAGGACCAATCCTGTACCTACCATACACTAACAATATTCCGAAACTAGAATATAGCACCATAGCCATATTTGCCGATGATACAGCTATTCTAGCAGTGAAAAGAACTCATGTAGAAGCGGCAGTAAAATTACATACGTTTGATCAGATCTATACATGGACTCAAAGATAGAGAATTAAATTAAATGAAACAAAATCAATGCATATAAATTTTAACCACAAAAGAGATCAACAAGTCACAATTAGATTAAATAATGCTCAGATACCTCACACCGATACAGCAAAATATCTGGGAATTATACGGATATCATCAAAAGTGCTGCGGCTTTAGTCTTGAATGAAAATCGTAGTCAGAGAGATGTAGCTATTACAGATTTTAAATTTTGCCACGTGACCTTAAACATGTACATAAAAAGTATTAATGGAAGAAAATGGTTATGGATTACAAACATCAGAAAAAAGTCCTGACTGGCGAACATGAAGAGGCATTTTATGAATACATACGTAAATCCTCAGATTTGTATTTTCTTTAAGAAATACGCAGCCTGGTGGTGTATCAATTCGCCATTGAAAAAAGCTTTCCGGAAAAGTAAACACAAACAAATATGGCTGAAGAGGATTGGTTTACCAATTTTATAAAGAGATATCCAGAATCGTCTATCAGAACATCAGAGGCTACAAGTCACTGTTATTTTCACTAAAGTAAATGTCGCAAAATTTTTTGACTATTTTTTGTCCCGAGTTCTAGTACAAAACGAGTTACAGAAATAAAATATATATACCGCGGATGAGACAGTACAAAAACCAAATAAAGTTGTGGCTTTTAAAGAAAGAAAATATGTACGTTCTGTTACATAGGCTGAACGAGTCACACGTATAACTGTCTATGTAGCAATTAATGCAACTGACAATGTAATACACCCGATGTTCCTGTTTCCTCTTAAAAAATTCACAGACTTCTTCATTAGAGATGCACCTGCTGGTTCAATAAGCGAGGTCAATGGGACGGGATAGATGCAGGATGAGAGATTTCTCACCTTTATTAAGCATTTTGCGAGACATGCCAAACCAATCGTTGATAAAAAGTGCTTCTAATTCTTGACAATCATGAATCTCACTTATATATTCCAACCATAGACTATTGCAGAAACAATGGATTAATATTTAAGCCCCACACTTCATATAAACTGCAATAGTTAGATCAGATTGTCTTTCGACCCTTTAAGACCTTCATCAACTCATTCATGGACGCCTGGATGAAAAACCATGCTGGTCAGACGATGACTATTTACGATTTCCCTGGTATCGTATCCCAAGATTTTCCACTTAGTATGACATGATTAAATATAATTAAGGAATTCATGGTTACCGACATATATCCATTCAACATAGATATTTTTCAAGAATCCGAATTCGCATCCGCATCGGTTACAAACAGACCTTTACTTGAAAATGACATTGATCAAGGTGGGGAAATGAATCAGCAAATGCCCACACAAGAAATTGTTATTTCAATTAACGGAGCAGACGTCCAAGGACCAGGTCTTTCGACTGACAAAGAGCCTACAAACCACAACCAAAACAGCTCAACAAATGAACAGGAACCAATTCCATTGACATCCAAACAATCTGAGCCAGGTTTTAATAGCTCAGCGGAAGATATACTGAAAGCTGTACATCCATTATCAAAGGCGACTTTTTACACAGATTTAAAGAGAAAAGGTCGTGGAAAAACAGCAATCTTATCTGAAACACCTGAAAATAACGAATTGCTAAAGTTATAAAACAAATAGTAAGAAAAAGAGAGGAAGAAGAAGTGGAGTGGAATTCAAGGACTAATTTCATAATAGTTGAAACGCGAGGGCATCCATCGCTCTATCGTTGAACGTCGAGGATGAAGTTCAGGTTCATCGTTTGCTGATGTAGGAGAATCATTTTCTGTTGGTGGAATAAATCCATGCTCTGGTGATTGAAGATGCTGACCAAGAGTAGAAGTTCCAGAGTTTTCGTGTTCAGCTTATTGGTTAGAACTTCTGTCAGTGATTTCAGAGAGGTGTTTCAGGGACACTTTCACCTCCCGTCCGTCATCCAGTTGAACCCTGGCGTATTATGGATGATGGGACCAGCCAAGATAGTAGAGAGTTGCCGTTGGTAGATCTGCGATGGTGTTTAAACATTATCTCGTGTGGTATTTTATTTGTTGCTGTACAGAGCAGATATAGAATGGAGAGAATTATTGAGTATAAATGCCCAATCAGATACATCTCGGTTTTGCCGCTTGACTGTGAGAGAAACAGTCCTCCAAATTATTCCATTCTCACGATCCATTTATCTATTACCTGTAGGATTGTATGGTGAAGACATCGAAGTATCTATCCCACGACTATGCAGGAAATCCTGGAGTTTCTGATCGAAGTATGGACGTAGACTGGAGTTCTAAACATTGATAATAGAGGAATTCGTGTTGGGGTAAGGATAGGCAAATGGGAACCTGGAAAACTAGTCAATGATCGTCAGGAGATACTTGTTCCTGGATCCGCAGATGGAAGTGTGCTTTTAAAATCGATGATGATTCATTCAAAAGGTTAAGTTGCTGTGATCAGACTTCCTTGATTCAATCTGAGAAACTTTGGTTTAATGGCGTTGGTTGATGAACAAAAGGCTGTCATTCTACGAATTTGTTTGTTAGGCTGAATGGAGTTGCACATTCTAGAAAATGTACCGGTGACTTAATTTTCACTTCCCGGCCTGTATATTATTTCGAAATTATAACAAAATATCATGAGGCATCACACCCTGTATCTTTTCATGATAACAAGATAACAAAACACAGCAGCAGCTAGTGAATATATACCAAGAGGTAATATGTGATACTTTCCATATATTTTTAGCGAATCAGAAATATAGAATACTTAACTGATATTGTTATATTTGGCTAAGAGAACACAAACGACCGCGCCAGTAAGTTCAGTTGATCATTATCACTTAACGAAAGATGTATTCCGTGAAGAATAAAAATACCGCGAAAATTGCCGGTAGTATGTAACTTTTCTTCAGTTCATCAGAAATTATAAAACAGATTTTATCTAAATAGGCATCAATAACAAGTAAATTTTCTAAGTTCGAAAAATATAAATTGTAAAAAAGTTGTGGTGCAGTGGATTTATCTTTAAATTAAACACTCCAGTAAAAAAAGTGATATCCCATATTCGATTTATCATTGTACTTGTTCGCTGATTTTCCTCAATTTCTTCCGGTCACTTGTTTTCTCCTTCCATCTTGTAACTCCTGCCTTGCTTAAGTCTTAGCTTCTCTCTCTGCCAACCATTTCGATCTGGGTCTTCTAAGTCTTCTGTTTCCTCCTGACTGCCATTGTAGCATATATTTTGATACCACTTCTTGTCCTTGTCTCTATATATGTCCTAGTCACTTGATTCTTTGTGCTTTAATCTTCTTTATTATATGTTCTCCATTCACTTCTTCTAATATTTCTATATTCCTGCTCTCCGATCTTCACCGGCTCCAGAATTGCTCTTGTTATCTTATATCTAAATATGTAATCATTGTTTAAAATGCAATAATAAATGTTTTAGTACAAATAAACGAGCATGTAAAAGCTCTCTATATTTAAAGGTATATTTTTATTTAAAAACTAGTTTCGCGGTTCATCTATAAAAGCTGCGTGGTCCTTTAAATGTTTTCGAGTCCACTTTAAGATTAACAAACTATAATTTTTGGCTGTTAAAGATATGAAAAATTACTTTTGTAGTTAAAGGTAATAAAGCATAGAGTCAGGCACCACAGGCAACTAGTTTCGGTCACTGACCATCATCAGGCCTAAAAATACAAACGTTCTCGATTAGTTATGAAATTTAATACCAAAAATATAAAATCAAACTTGCCAATATTAAGTAATTACGAGGGAACAAATTAATCACACAATTGAAAGACCCATTTAAGGGTAGACGGTAAAAAGTAAACATTGAGGTATTTGAAAAATATGGAAATTTTAAAGGCAGGTTGTTCCCTAGGAGGGTACATCCTCACATAGGAACAACACCTGTAGAGGGGATCAACATCCCGGCAGATAAAAAAGAAGTTTTCAAATTTCCACCCTACGTGAAGGCTCTGAAGATAGGACCACTCAGTGTTCATTACAGTAAATCTGTGGAACAAAATTATTAAATAATTATTGCAATTGGAAAGTAGGCACGTGCTCGACGACACTTTCACCGGCGACAGGAGAAAGTGACATGACATATGACAAATGACAGCATAAAGAAAATACACCCTATAGATACAAATAGAAAACGGTACTAATAATGGCAAAAATGATTCTGAAACAAATAAAATTAAACGTAAAGGAAAAGAAGAAGAGGTTGACATGTGATTGATGTAAACATAAAAAGTGACAAATAACAACAATAACAAGGGGAGGGACCCTGAGAAACAGGAGCAGTAAAAAACAGATGAAAAGGAACCGGGGTTGTCAATATATATTTAAAAAGGGGTGGGGCACAAGTATAACTAGTAGCAGAAAAAGACGGGGGAAGGCAGGGTAACTAGGGTAATGTTATTTATCGTTGATGACTGGCAATAATAAATTTATATATATGCATGGCATCAAATTTGCTTCAAAAAAACAACAGAGACTCTAAATATAACAAAAACTCATCAAGTTAGCGATAAGTGTTTTGATTAAATTTGTATTTATTCAATAATTAACTAAAATATAAAGTTTTGTATACACCTCAAGCATTTTATATGAATGCTTTATGCAATAAACAATAATCACGTTTTTTTCAACATAATTTTTTCTGTATATACATCAAATATTTCATTTATTTTTTTGTTCCAGTCAAATTTATCAGTGAAATATTTTTGTAGCGTAACAATAAAGGACCAAACTGCGCGAGGCGTTTACCCATGATACGGTGTTGGTGTATATAATTTTTTGTCGGTCGGTACGTTATCGGCCTTTGAAACTTATAAGTTTGGCTCGGCATATCGGATGCAACCCTAAGGCTGAAATTAGCCCACATACCATATACCTAATATTATTGTTTCCCAAGTTATTATTTGCTAAATATATAACATTCGGCGCTGAGTATATACGATACGAAACAGTTGAATGTTCTTAATGGGTAGACAAGGCAAATATCTTGTAATCTGCAGGGATCAATCTAGGAAAGTTGGAACCCCGGAGGGCATCAAAGACTTCTACGGCCCTTCTGAGAGTTTTGTGATTGACAGTTCTCCCCACTCTGTAACCCCTAAACCATCGAGTGCAGACCCACGAATCTTAAGATCGTTTACACACATTTATTTCTAACTTGACATTATGTCTGTTCTTGATTGATTTCCACCAATTATAATAAAATATGAAAATGTATGTGTAGAGTGAGATAAATATAATTCTTACAATATTAAAATAAATAACTTACCATTTATGATATTAATTTGTTCAGCAGCGCCCGCAGATCTTAAAGCTTCTTCTAGCTGTACTCTTCTTTTATTTTCCATATCTATACGTTCTTGTAAATGTCTTCGTGTTCTTTTTTCTCTACGCAGTCGTTTTTGTACTAATGCTGAAACCAAAAAATATTACATTAATTTAAATTGACCCTATACTATTTTAAATGTTAGTTTTAGTTTCTATTTGTAATAAATCATACAAATTATGATATTTGATCTTATACAGAAAGAATAACAATCTGACCAGTGATCTGTAATTTAAGTGTTGAAAAATTTCCAAAAAAAAAAATTTCATGTTGTTACGTTTAGAAAAAAAATCGGCTGTGTCACCCCAGGACTTTCCCGGCTCGACCGTAGAGAATATGTTATTTATTATTATTATTTTAATTACAAAATACTAAGCATTACATTGATTTATGGAACACATTAAAAATAGCGAACTGATGGTGAATTAATATTTCAAGGTTGGTAATGACATTAGCTGCGCATGCGCACGTTATATATCATACTGCTACAATTAGGATCTCCTAAAATCATGTGTGAAAACTATTGGGAATTCGGGAAAAATTTTCATACAATAGTTGTAAGGAAACTGTGAGGAATTCGATAAAAGTTAAACATAAAAGTTAAAGAAAATTTGATGCTTTACAACTTTGCACAAGAAAATTTTGCACTAAATACATTGTTTGTCCTCATAATCAAGAAAAACTATAGAAAACATACATGCACATTTTTTACGCGCCCTCTAGTGGCGCAACTATTGGAGATTTTGGAAAAAGTTTGAGACAAAAGTTATAGAGAATTTTATGCTCTAAAACTTTGCACTACAAAATTTTGCACTAAAGTATATTGCTTGTCCTCAAAATCAAGAAAAACTAGAGAAAACCTACATGCACATTTTTTACCCGCCCTCTAGTGGACAAACTATTGGAAATTCTGGAAAAAGTTTAAAACAAAAGTTATAGAGAATTTCATTCTCTAAAACTTTATACTACAACATTTTGCAATAAAATGTATTGTTTGTCCTCAAAATCAAGAAAAACCATAGAAAACATACATGCACATTTTTTACGCGCCCTCTAGTGGCGCAACTATTGGAAATTTTGGAAAAGGCTTATGACAAAAATTGTAGGTAATTTTATGCTCTAAAACTTTGTACTACAACATTTTGCACTAAAATGTATTATTTGTCCTTAAAATTTAAATAAAGCAAACAATTGTTACATGTATATTTAACAAATGTCGGTCTTGAGGACCCTCCACTGTACCATTTTAAACTAAAAACTAATGGTCGTATTCTAGGCACACACGGACCCTCCGTACCAAATTTCAGCTTGATTGGTCAAACGGTTCGGCAGTTATCGTGGAAGATTACACACAGACACACAGACAGACCATGCGCTGGAAATAGTTTCAATCTTCTTGGGGGACCTCAAAATGGATATTTCCATCGATATCTCAATTTTTTTTTTTGCTCGTTCACCTTACTTTCCCTTTGATGGGTCCGGGAAAGTAAAAATTGTATCTTTATACATGGTGAGTCACGAGGAACTCTACATACTTCTACCATAAGTAGAGGCACTTCAAAGGATTATCAAATGACCATTAAAAAATGTCTTCTTCTTTTCTTTATTAATATATAGGGTGAAAAAAAATAGTAGATACTTAATAATTATAGTTTCATAAGTTAACACTGAAAAGTATATAAATAAGGTTTAAGTACAAACTGATATTTAAAGTATGTACTGATAGAGTATAAGTTTGTTCTTATGCTGACCAGTTGTTACTTTAGATTATACTTATTAAATTAGGTATTTTCTTATACATTTTTAAGTCTGCTTCTTAGTATGCTGATAGTGCTTGCTGAAGGTGTATTCCTATTTGTTAAGAAAATGTATATCATGCAACGAGCTCCAAAATGTTATAAAAACAGACGAGAGGATCCTCATGATCAGAATTATGTGAAATTGTTTCGTTTTAACCTCGAAAGTGTGGCGTGGTTAATGACACATTTATTTGGGACTGATAGCAGGGAAACCAGAGGCGGTGTCATAGACAATATCATCAAAATAAAAATCTTTTTGTGATATATTGCTGATCGAGGTGGGTCTTTTGCTTCCCTCAGTACACTGAAAAATATTAAAATAAATATGTTAGTTATTTAACTTTTTGTTATATTTGCATTTAGGCTTCCAGATTGGTGTAGCAGAAGAAGTTTGTGGTTGATTTAGGTGAAGCTTCTTTAAAGTCGGTAGGCTCCAGTTATACAAAAGCAAACGTACGAAGCCTATTCATTTCCAAAGCAGGGCAGGAGCATAAAATATGCTCCGCCGTTTCATCTTATACACTGCAGAAGTGACAGTCCGATGTTTGCAGTCCAATTAGGACGCGTAGATCACTTCTACTCCATTCTAGGATCTGCGATAGGGTGCTGCCTAAGGGTTTGACTATAAACGCCTTAGAGTGAGCTAACCCATTTGGCCTGGTTTTGCTTTTTTTCTTTTTACCTCTTTTTTGCCCTTTTTCTTGCATTTTAAATTTTTTTAAATTTTTTGGACTTTTTTGAGCTTTGCGTTTTTTGCCTTTATTTAATTCCATTTTGTCTTTTTTGCTTTTCTTTGCTTTTTTGCCATCTTTACCACTTTTTTGTCTATTTTTACTTTTTTAACTTTTTTTAAAAGTTTTTAATTTTTTTGGACTTTTTGTCCTTTCTGAACCTTTTTTTGCCTTTTTTGACATTTTTTGCTTTTTTCCCTTTACTTTGTCTATTTTGGCTTTTTTTTTGATTTTTGTTTTAACCTTTTTTCCTTTTTTGCCTTTATTATGCCTCTTTTTCTTTTTTGCTTTATTTTACGTTTTTTTCCTTGTGTTAGGAACCTTTTTTGCTCTTTTTTTTTATTCATCTTTGTCTCTTTTTTCCAATTTCCAAGATTTTTATCGTATTTTTGATTTTTGCCTATTTTTACTCTTTTTTTACAATAGTTTTAATTTTTGCTGAAATTTAGAAATTCTTTATTATCATTTTTTAAAATTTTTTGGAAATAATTCGTTACTTTTGTCGTTTTTCTGTTTAATTAATTTTTGCGCATTTTTGCAATATTTCCCATTTTTTTTCATCAATTTGTTTCTTTTTTATAGCATTTTACTTTTCCATTCAGGAATTTTGTATTAATTAATTACAATAATCTTATTCTCCACAGAAGAGCCAGGGAAGTTCTGGGGTGACACAGCCGATTTTTTTTATATTCGTATTTATTTCCTCCTAATTTATCATAAATTACAAAATTACCTCTGTCTTCGTCCGTGTGCGATATATCCATCATATCCACAATGAGACTGACTATCGCCTGAGGCGATTACGTTTATGTAACTAGATGCCTTTTGGAACCGACAAGAGTATTTAAAAAAATTGTATTTCTGTTTAAATATAGATTATTTTTAAATTACCATTTTACTACTATCTCACGCATAACAATTCGATATTAAAATCGTACATTAGGTAATATGTAATAAACAATTAATAATACATCGTCTCAGTCAAGAAATAATATTAATTAAAATACTCTAGTAATTGTGATAATTTCTTTCATCAAAGCAATTTATATTCTACTCTTTTCTATAATTTAATAAAATAATGATGCACTTCTAAACTCAGTTTCCATTCGAAACGTTCTTATCGCAGCTCATAATAATTTAAGTCCCCCCATTTCTGTATATTATATGTTTGTACTCTAGTGATGAGAATAATATCTACTCTAATAGCTTAAAGGAAGTGAAAAATAAAAACATCCAAGGCCGAAACGGAAGTAAACCATAAAATTTATATATGAAAAATAAAATAACAGTAGGAGTAACATACAATAAAACAATGGAAAAGTTTATTTGGTTTAGTACAGTAGCAATAGAGATAAGTGAACAAGGCGTTTTATTATATCCGACTAATATATTTGATCTTAGATATAAGACATTTTTTTGTAAACATTATAATCTATGTACAAGGTAGAACCCTAAAAAAAGATTTTTCTATCTTTAAAAATAGAACGAAAATCGTTAATTTCGATTTTTTCTAAATATCTCGAAAACCGGACCTGATATTTTATTTTTGAAAAAATTCATCAATGTATTTATAATGGTTTATTAAATATCAAGAGTGTTCAAATACATTTTCACCACCTCGTATATCTCTTAAAAACTAGTGTATTTTTTGTTTGTCTGTTTATAGTTAAATAAAAATGAGACAATTTTCATAGCGATAAAATGATGGTTTTAAGTGTTAATTTAAAATATTAAAGTGGTCTAAAATGGGTATAGCGTGTGATCAATAATTATTGAAATTTTTTTCCATATAGCGTTTCCATAATTCACAAAGTCGTGCAAAGTGCAACAAATCAAAAATCAGCATGTTTTATCTAAGTAAAACTTTGGTCCCTCATAAATATGTAAATGGACCGGACTGTATTGATTCATGTCCGGAGGTGATATTCAAACCTGTAATCTATCCGAGTGAAGACTGTATTTTTTTCTGCCTTCGATTATAGGAAATTTTCATCCCGAAATATTATGAGAGAATCAGGTATAGATCGATAAAAAAAATATTGTATATATTTCGGTAATAGTCTTATAAATATTCATTTTAAATAAAAGTTTGATAATAATGATTTTTTTTTAAATACAAGATGATTCCTATAATTAATTTAATAGTTTCAAAAAAAAAATATATAAATAAATAAAACATTTTATACAAAAAAATTATGAAATATAGTGATCGGAAGATTTATAGTACAAATTCCACACCAAAATTTCAGCATTCATCATGTATTTTTTTGTGTTAAATTTTATTTCGCAAATTTTTATCCATTTTATAAAAATCTAAGATTTAGAAAAAGGCAAAAAACGTATTTTTAATCTATTTCCATAGCCGCCCAAAAAATTGATGGTTTTGACCTCATCGATGAAATATTTAAGGGTGTGTCTTTCATATTTTTCTTCGGTACCTTCATCTTTATGTTAGGATATCTTTTGACCCTACCAACGTACATCTGCAAGCAATGCATCCAGCTTTTTTTCTTTGTATTGTTTTTCCATTAGCATGGTGACCTGATGGAATCGCTCTCCTTGTTCGTGCATAAAATGTAATTTTAATGTCATGGATGCATTTATTTTATGAAAATACATTTTTATCCCAGACAGTTAGGGTAAGTCGGAGATAGATGGACCACCGGGGAAGACGGACCACTTCGATAGTTCAAAGATTTGCCACAGCAGAGAAGTAAACAGTTTTTACTGTTTTGTTACTCCATCAGTCGTGTACAAATCATATCCTCGATTTTTTACGTGGTTTAAAAAAAGTAAATTGATTACTTTGGGTAAGTTGAAACTAGCATGTAAGAGTTTGTAGTTAGTTTACACGATTTTGACATGATATCAAAGGTATTACTTAAGCAAATGTTTAGATGTAAAACTAACCTAACATTCCCTGTCTAAAGTCACGTACTCGTGAAAGAAAAGGTGATCAATTGATTCTTGACGAATGGGATAGATGGACCGGCTTGTATTGGGGATAGTTGGACCAATTTAAAAGATGTGGGATAGACGAACCATGCCTACCTACTTTCGCAGCAATAAAAAATCCAATGTTATACAAACGAAAAAGGAGCTACAGGACGTGGAGGTCGGTCCGAGGATGCTCTAAAAAATGCTATAAAAAATTTTGAAGAAAAAAATTGGTATAAATCCTACTTGATGGTCATACATCGCATATCAGTTGAATTGAAATGCTTGAGTTTGCAGAAAGCAATGACATCATTTTAATGAATATTCCTCCCCATACAAGTCATTGGCTACAACCACAAGGCCGTGCTTTCTTCAATCTTTGAAGAGTACTTACTACTCTGTCTGTAACAGTTACATGACAAATAACCCCTCTCGAAAAATTACTCGCCTAAATTTTGGTATGTTAGTTAGTACTGCTTGGGGAAAGTCGGAAAATGTTGATAATGGTATTAGTGGCTTTAAAACATGTTACATAATTCCTTTTAAGTCTCAAGTAATACCGGATTTTGCGTTTCTAGCTAAAATAGCAACTATTTTTAATAAAAGTATTCCAATAGCTTCAACACACGAACCCAATAGGTTTTTAGAAACCAACATCCCATCAAAAAATAATCGACCAACCCATGCTGGGTCGAGTAACATATTAGATGATTTACTTACTGTTCCTGGTTCTAGTTCAAGAAGTGATGTGGTTTTAGTATCTTATGAGTTGAGAAAAGCTACTACCTTAAAACTTTTGGATAAAATACACCCAGTGCCTTGTGCCAGTAAGGTACAAACAGTAAAAAGAAGAGCTCAAACTATATCAACTATTTTAAGTTCACCAGAAAATATTCGATCCCTGAAAAAGAAAAAGCTGGAAAAGGAGGAGAAAATTAAGATTAAAGAAAAGTAAAAAATAGAAAGGGATGAGAAAAAATTATTGAAAAATAAAAAGATTAGTAAGAACCAAAAAAAAGATCCACCAAAAGAAATTGCAACAAACGAAAGAACTCACATCTTCTTCTGATTCAGAAGATATTGACATCCATGAAATTTCCAATGACAAGCTTTGTGAAAGTGATTTGAACTGGGAAAAAAACGAATGTGTTTACTGTGGGGAATCTTACAATGAAACGAACAAAAAAGACGATTGATAGGTGCATAACATGCTCCCGTTGGACTCATGAAGGCTGCACAAGATTTGTTAATCTATGTGAGCACTGTGGAAAGCGACAATTGAAAAAATAAATTTTAATCAGGAACATTTTCTTCTGTTAATTTTTTTATAATTTTATTAATGTAGCCTGAATAAACTTTCATTTTTTTTTAGTAGGAAGTACGGTTTTTTTATTTTAAACCATTATTTCAGATGGTCATTGGTCCAACTATCACTTTTGAGTGGTCCATCTAACCCGGATACGAACGGGATATTTGGACCACGCAACAGTTTAAAAAAAAAAATTTAGGCTCTTAAGTTTTCGATGTATCGATAAGAGAGGTAAACAATATTGTTTAGTAGTGTATAAAGATGGTTAAATAGAATTTTGATACGTTAACGTTGCGCCAATTTTGAAAAACTTATCTTTAAAAAAAGTGTTCCATCTATCCCCGACTTACCCTATACTAAAATATGTATGGTTTCTAAGTTATTGTCGAAAAAGTGTGAAAAATGGCATTTTTCAGTCTTCCCTCACTAAAAACACCCCGAAAGAGTGAAAATTTAGCCACAACATGTTGGCAAAAACAGTGTATTCTGGTGTGAACAAAATTTCTTCTGCAGACTGCATTAAGAAATTCCCTATAGTTTACGAGAATGCATGTGTTTTCATTTTATGTATTTTTATAATTATATTTATCCAAACTCAATTTATACTTTTAATTTAACAACTCATATTTTTCGGTATTTTTTAAACCAGGAACATATGAAAAAATTAAATAAATCATCGACTATCAATAGATTAATATTCATTAAAAAATCGGTCAATAATCGACTATTAAATTTTTCATAAACAAGGTGAGAAAGTTCGGAATTTCCGTTATCGTAAAAAAAAGTATGTCTACTTAAGTTGGTACCATATGGAAAACTTTTTTATTATTAATTTTATGCAGAAAAAGTTATTTTTCACAAAAAGTTGTGCATGGTCTAAAACCTAAAATACAATCATCAGATATAAATTATTTAGTCGATTAAGACTGGTGTTAAAAAATATAATTTATGCATGTGAAATGAGCAAGTAAACTACACTTATTTTTGTCAATATCGAATTTGCATTAAAAAATAAGAAATTTTATTTTTTCAAAATTTATCTCTACAATAACATAACATTTTAGTTTTATTTTAGATTTGATGATTACATGTTACTTAGATAGATTGGGCTAAATTTTGAATACCCAGTTTTCAATTCAAAATAATAGTTTTTGAAATTGTCAAAAATTTAAACGTACTTTACTCTTGAAAAAAAAACACATTTGTCGACACACCTTGTATACAACTAAAAAAAATTGATATCTGATGATTATATTTTAGATTTGAGACCATGCACAACTTTTCAACAAAATTATTCAATGGGCAAAAATAGAGGTGGGGAGTAATAAATAAAAATATTTCTTAATCTACCTGAAATTTAAATATACAAAATCTTATTTACTTAGTTTTCCACTACAAAATTCCCTAATGCTGGCTTTACATTATCCAATTTTTTTGTGAATAAATTCGTGAAGTCGTTTCCTGAAGAAATTTGACAACATAAAACGTCAAATTTAATGTCAAATAATTGTGTGAATAACTTCATGAATTTCTTCACGAATTAGAACTTGTTCTATTTACGTCAAATTTTATCGTGAAGTTCAGTAGTGCCAACTTAAGCATTATGCAAAAAGTTAGGTTATGTTTATACTGATGCTGTAAATGTAAACAACGTGTGAATTTGCTTGGACATTAAAATGATTTAGTAAAACTGTTTTATTGACAGAAATAATACATAAATTGAAAAAATAATTGACTAATGTAAAGCGAACACACAGCGTGAAGAAATTCACGAATAAATTTGACAAAAACTTATTTACAAAAAAATTGGATAATGTAAAGCCAGCATAATAATACATAAACCTAAACACTACTTTTTAGTTATCTTGTATCGACTCACCGAACATAACCTTTTTCTCATATCTCTTAATTGGAAACCTATTTCTTTGTCGGTAACGAATTTACTTAAAATTATCGGAAACGCCAGAAGCTTCGAATAAAGGCCAGTCTTACCAGTTGAACCTTCGACCGTCAGATGGAGACACTCGTGTCCGTGCTTCTTAGTCGCCGAAATTCTTATCGAGTGAAACGATTCAATGTATTGTCAGTAGTTACAGAGGCAGTCCGAGTTTCAGTGGCAGTCCTAGATGGAGTTGGAGTGGTTGTTTCGGCCCCAGCTACGGTACCCGTTTGTTCATTTCAGCGACCTTTAGAGATAAGTAAAGCTGAAAGCTGAACGGAGCGAAGCCAAGTTGTATCGTACTGGAACCGTCAATCCAACCACACCACGCCAGCCTTCAAGCCGTGTCTGTACCATGAGTTACAGAGAAAGAACCATATTACAAACCATTTTTCTTCCGGATTTAGGTATGACCCACCCTCCGAGAAGGGAAAGTATTGTGAACGAGTTAAAGAAGTCTGTCTGTCTGTGTGTATTCTTCCACTATAGAAACTACACGCTTAATTTGATTAAGCTGAAATTTGTTATATACATTTCGATTATCCATCGGAAGAACCCATTAGTTTTTGTACGATATATGTCAAACGGAAGTGGCATTGTTAAAAAATAACAGAAGCAGTATGTCACAGAATTTAACTTGCAATATGTCATTTGAAAGCCCTTGAAAAACTATTCAGAACAGTCAAAATTATTTCTTCAATTGTCACCTGTCAAAAATAAAAAAATGTCAAAGTTTAAATATCTGAAAAAGTAATCGTCTCTGGATACTCTGGGGACATTTTTGGGGCAACACAACAGATTTTTTTTAATCGTGTAACCGGTATTACTACTGAAAAAAATTACACAAGTGTCAACCCTGTACTTTATAACTGCTTTTTATTTTACTGCCTAACAGATTCTTTTTTATGGACCAACAGAGTTCATTGTCCGAGATTTTATCACTTTAAATAATCTAAATTCAAGTAACGTAATCTCCCGAGATGCAAAAAATTTATGGATAGTTTTGAAACATTTTTTTATTTATTTGATTAATTTTTGTTGTTGTGAGTTTTAACATCCCAGCAGCGCAATATCCAAGTACTTAATCCACCAGGGCAAGTAAAAACCGCCCTTTTAGCCGCCAGTGATTTGATCAACACCATAACTATCCATGGAGTATTTCTTCTCTACTGACGCTGCTCGTGCAAGTGGCCTTCACACTATAAACGGAAGATGGCGCCCAAGGTAATCCGTAACCTGGGCTAAGACGCCAAAAGGCCGATTAAGGACGCAAAGTGCGTTCCAGCCTCTTATCCAACATAGAATCATCTTTCTGCATGGGTTTTATTATCGCGTTCAGAACTTGCTGGTCACTATTTCTGACTTCGATAATGCCCTGCTTAACAATGAATTTCATTTTATCTTCGGCTATAATGAATTTTTGGACGTTTACCATTGTGGTGACGCCAATTTTTTTGACGCTAAGAGTATTCATATCGATGATTTGAGTCTCCGATAATGTTGTTTGAAGCTGAAGTTGTTAATGTTATTTTTCATCGATCATAGATCTCAAAGAACTAGACCGATTAGGTTACAATATTTTTCCTTACATGTTGGTTCCTTCTTGTCGAATTAGAGGTTTAATAGGTTGAACCTTTTCTTCTTCATCTTCTACTTCATCCTCACAATTTTCTTCCTACTCTAGTTCGCTTTCGATTTCAACTTTTAAAAATTCTACTCTTTGTCCAAAATATTTGCAAACTGTAATATCTTCTATTTCTTCAGATTCTACCTGACTACTTTTTAGTCCAGCATGTAGAATTTTGAATTATTATATAGGGCGTAATTGAAATACATGTACATATTTAGGAGTATATGATGTCCAAAAACGAATAACACCAATTTTACCATTAAATTCTAAAATTTATATATTGGTGAATGTCCCCCTAATCCGAGTATTATTCGACGCTCGATAACATTGAAAGTTAATCAGGCACCTTTATATTGAAAGCGCTGTTACCGGTTCATAATAAAGTTTAAGAAAAAAATTATTACCCAAGATTGTGAGATTTGCTACAAAATTTTGTAAACACCGAAGCTATTAAGAGACCGAAAAAAATAAATTTTAGCACACTAAAGTAATTGTTGAAAACATGTGTTATTTAAAAATCCCAATGTAAAATTTCTAGGATTTCCACCTGTATTAAACAATTCAGCTGGCTAAAAAAAAATAACGAATATTTTTTTTATTATCCATTACGTTAACCGCATTTTAGTATAGGCCGAGTCTTTTAAATTCTGCAACATAATGCATATTTTTATCGTTGTTCCCTTTCGTCCATTTATTGGACCGACGAAGTGTATATTAGCGCCATACTGAAAGTTGTAAAAGGTTAAGACCACCCCGCAAACCAATTCTAATCGGCACGCATATACGTGTATACGTATATACAGCTACTCCAAGTCAATACATATATTAATCATATATAGACGGCTTCCATCTTGAGAATAATAAAGTGATCCAGGGCTGGTTCACATAAATTTTACCACAACAAATATATGAGTAGAAAATGAACAATGTATATTTAATATTTTTGGTTTCTTTTATATTTAGTTGCGTACTATACTTTTTCTACGATCATCAAAAATTATAGGATTTCGTTACAATGTATGTTTCTTATTTATAGATAACTAATTTATTTTTAAATGATGCAACCTTAACATAATTATGAAACATCAAAAATGTTACTGAAAATGATATTAAAGGAGCAGCAATTTGGCAACACCTGATCCGATTTTCATCCGCTTTTGATCAGGTCTTGATTGGCTTTTTATTAGGTCCTAAAATGCTTTTGATTAAATATTGAACCGCTTTATGTCAATTTAAAGTCACTTGTGACGTCCTCAGTCAGATTTGGTAAAGCTGGGCTAAATTTGGCAATACCTGATTAGATTTTTATTAGATTTTGATCCGCTTTTGATCAGGTCTTGATTGGGTCCTAAAATTCTTTTGATTAAATATAGATCAGCTTTTAACCAGCTTCTGAACCGCTATATGTTCATTCAAAGTCACTTGTGACGTCCTCAGTCATATTTGGTAACACTTGTCCAAATTGGGCAACTGATAGGATATTCATTAGACTTTGATCCGCTTTTGTTCAGATCTTGATTCGCTTTTGATTAGGTCCTGAACTGCTTTTGATTAGATATTGATCCGATTTTAATCAACTTCTGATTCGTATTACGTTAATTCAAAGTCACTCGTGACGTCCTCAGTCAGATTTGGTAACATTAGACTAAATTTGACAACATCAGGTCTTGATTAGGTCCTAAAATTCTTTTGATTAAATAGTGATCAGCTTTTAACCAGCTTCTGAACCGCTTTATGTTCATTCAAAGTCACTTGTGACGTCCTCAGTCAGATTTTGTAACACAGGACTAAATTTGGCAGCACCTGATTCGATTTTCAGTAGATTTTGATCCGCTTTTGATTATGTCTTGATTCGCTTTTGATTAGGTCCTTAAATGCTTTTGATTAAATATTGATCAGCTTCTGATCGGCAATGCGTTAATCCGAAGTCATTTGTGACTTCCTCAGTGAGATTTGGTAAAGCTGGGTCAAATTTAGAAACGTCTGATCCGATTTTTATTAAATTTTGATCCGCTTTTGATCAGGTCTTGATTCGCTTTTGATTAATTCCTGAAATGCTTTTGGTTAAATATTTATCCGCTTTTAATCAGCTTCTGATCCGTTTTTCTTTCATTCAAAGTCACTTGTGACGTCCTCAGTCAGATTTGGTAACATTGGACTAAATTTGGCAACACCTGACCCTATTTTCATTATATTTTGATCCGCTTTTGATCACGTCTTGATTCGCTTTTGACATAGATAAATAAAAATAGCTTTTGAATAAGTTCTCAAAAAATAGGAATATATAAAAAAAGATAGAGAAAAATAAGAAAATTAGGAAAACGTAAAAAAAGGGCAAATAAAAAAATTAGAAAAAAAATGAAAAAATATGGAAAAATAGGAAAATATATGCGAAAATAAGAAATATGGGGAAAAATGGAAAAAATTGGGAAAAAGGGCGAAATACAAAAAAAAATGAGAAAAAACGAAAAATGGGAATAAATGGGAAAATAGGGATAGTAGGAAAAATGAGAAAAAATATGAAGAAATCTGAAAAACAGTAAAAACAGAGAGTAAGATAAGAGAAAACAGGCAAAAATAGTGAAAAAAATAACAATAAGAAAATGGGAAAAAATACGGAAAAATAGGAATAAATAAATAAATAAAAAAAGTAGGAAAATTGGGCAAAAATAGGCAGAAGTTAATAAAAAACAGGAAAAAGTTAAAAAAAACAGGATAAATAGGGAAAATGGGAAATGTCAAAAAACCGGAAATACAGTAAAAACAATCAAAAATAAGAAAAAAACAGGCAAAAAACCAATATGAAAATGGAAAAAAATATAGAAAAATAAGAGAATTAGGTAAACGTAAAAAAAGGGAAAATAGAAAAAAAATAGAAAAAAATATGAAAAAAAATATGGAAAAATAGGAAAATATACGCGAAAATAAGAAATATGGGGAAAAATAGAAAAAATTGGGAAAAAGGGCGAAATACAAAAAAAATGAGAAAAAAAGGAAAATAGGGATAATATCAAAAATGAGAAAAATATGAAGATCTCTGAAAAACAGTAAAAACAGAGAATAAGAAAAGAGAAAACAGGCAAAAATAGTGAAAAAAAAATAACATTAAGAAACATAGGAAAATAGGAATATATATAAAAAATATAAAAAAATAAGAAAATTAGGTAATTGTAAAAAATTGAGAAAATAAAAATAGAAAAAATGAAAAAATAGGAAAATATACGCGGAAATAAGAAATATGGGAAAAAATAGAAAAAAATGGGGAAAAAGGGTAAGATACAAAAAAAATGAGAAAAAAGGGAAAATTGGGAAAAAAATAGTTGTTTATTGACTGTGCCAGCAGAAAAAAGAATTTGAATAAAGAAATTAGGATTAGTGTCAAATATATTTAAGATTGTTACACAGATTTCCATTCTGCGATCTGGATCATCTTCATTCAGTTCCTGTACCAATTATGCTTTATAGCAAGGCCATTTTAAAGTATTTCTTCTTCTTATTCCTTTAAGGCCTCAGCTGCCTGGGCTATTCGGTATTTACGAACAGTAGTTTGACTGATATGAGGGTCTTCAACCATCGACAAAAAAAATGTGAATTTTTGCTTGCTCTAGAATAACAGGGCGGCCACTTTTTGGGAGTTCTTGTACATGTAAACTTTCCTCAAATTTATGAATAATTTTAAATACAGTACTACGTGCTACAGCAGTTCTGTCTTCACACTTGTTGTTAAATATTTCACATACCTATTCGTATGTAATGATATCACCACATCCTTTTAGTATTAAAATTTCAATTCTTTGACGCTCTGTTAGATATTACCATTGTATATTACTTAGATTTTTATCGCTGGTGAGCCCATTTTTAAAAAAAACTATCACGACGTACCTGCTGACAGTAAAACCTACTGGATTTAATGAAATAAAACCGATATTTATATCATGTAACAAAAAATTGTTGTCCCATTTAAAAATCAATATATTGTTTGTATATCTCAGAAACTGTACATTTGGCAACGTCGAAAATATAAAATTTAAAATCTCTGTTCCATCTATAATATACATAACTTGAATTTTGTTATTGTATCTTACGGGGTGGGGTGTCAAAGATATCTTCATGTGTCCATACTTTACGCACACACTGTACATAAATACCTGTACGATATCAAGTAAAACAGAAAGAAATAGAATTGTTATCAGAAGGGGTCAGAAGCGTGGCGAGCGCCATAAATACAGCGATTTGTCGTGAATCTCCGAATCGAGTTTTATTATCCGAAAAGCCAAAGATATGTGTTTCTCTTTTCCACTGCTGCGCCTTTTGTGACTGATAGTTTTTATATTGTCCCAAAGTCGACCAAACCGAATCATCGTCGCGATTTACCCAATGATTTTTTCAATATTCTTTCTGGTTGAATTCTCTGGGCAAATAAAAGATTTGATGGCTTACATCCAATCAGTATTTAGAGACAAGAACGACATCGTTTTTACGGAATATGAACGTATGCCGAAGTATATGATCTGGCAAATATTTAGTGATCTGGATCGGAAATAGCTGATGCGAATCGTATACGTTCGATTGGTACGTGTCGCGAGGCAGTTACATTAAAATTTATTGTTCGTAATATGATCAATAAAACTAAAAGTAGAAAACTCAAGAACATAAAAAACAATTATTTACCATTATAATAAATTAGATACAAAATTATATTAATTTAATCTTTACAGCCAACTACTACAGCTATCTAAAACAAGAAATTATGACCTCCTGGTATGAGGAATTATGGCTATTTGGTATGAGGAATTACAGCCATTCGGTACGAGGAAATATGGCCACCTGGTACAAATACTTTTAATTAGACTTCTAGGTTTTAGAGTATCGTCTTGCTGTAGCTTTCCACACTTGGGAATTCTGTTCCCAATACTAGGAATCTTCTTTTAGCCAAGCCTTCACAGTGGCATAAGACATGAACAAGCGTTTCTTCTTCTTAATGACAAAATCAATACAAGGCATCGTTTGCCAGGCACATTGTGTTAATAGGCTTTCCCTTAACCCTTTCCACACTTGGGAATTCTGTTCCCAATACTAGGAATCTTCTTCTTACCAAGCCGTCATTGTGGCATAAGACATGAATAAGAGTGTCGTCTTCTTAATGACAAAATCAACATAAGGCTTCATTTGCCAGGCACATTGTGTTAATGTGCTTCCCTTTAACCTTGTCCACAGTTGGCAATTCTATTCCAAATACTTGGAATCTTCTTCTTGCCAAGCCATCACAGTGGCATAAGACATGTACAGGAGTTTCTTCTTCCTAATGACAAAATGAGTATAAGGCTTCTTTAGACAGACACATTGTGTTAATGTGCTTTCCCTTAACCCTTTCCACACTTGGGAATTCTGTTCCCAATACTAGGAATATTGTTCTTGCCAAGCCATCACAATGGCATAAGACATGTACAAGAGTTTCTTCTTCTTAATGACAAAATCAATATAAGGCATCGTTTTCCAGGTACATTATGTTAATGGGCTTTCCCTTAACCCTTTCCACACTTGGGAATTCTGTTCCCAATACTAGGAATCTTCTTCTTGCCAAGCCTTCACAGTGGCGTAAGACATGAACAAGTGTGTCTTCTTCTTAATGACAAAATCAAGATAAGGCTTCGTTTGCCAGGTACATTGTGTTGATGTGCTTCTCCTTATCCCTTTCCACACTTGGGAATTATGTTCCAATACCAGGAATCTTCTTCTTACCAAGCCTTCATAGTGGTATAAGAGTTTCTTCTTCTTCCTGAAAAAATCTATAAGGCTTCGTTTGACAGGCACATTGTGTTAATGTGCTTTCCCTTAACCCTTAGCAAAGTATAAATTTTTTTAATAATTCCTCAAATTAAATGAACCTGTTACCAATTTTCAAAATAATCAATCAATCTATATTAAAATTTCAGCATCTACCCTAACTAGTCTTCTAATAATGCAGAAGAACTTCTAGTAATTTTTCTAGGCAATCCAATTTGAATGACAATTCCGTATTTACACTACACGATTCAGGAATCAGACAATACACTTTCTTCAAAACATCCTATAATCGGATCCAAATCAAGAATTGTATTTAAAAATTACTTACTAAATTTTTATGACGGTTACATTGAATTTAAAAAATAATACTTGAATGACAAGTAAACAAGTTCCTGGTTACTTCTGGTATTTATAATTTTGCAACATACATAAAAAAGTGGTTACTATTATAAAAAATAATACAACCAAATATTTATATGTATTAACATTAATAAAATTTGATATTAGATATTTTTAGGAGTTAACATACCTAATTATGAAATCATATAAGGGGGAGAGGGGAATTGACATTTTTGTGTGATGCTACAAATTATATCAATGTTCCCCACACGGGGGCAAGTGGATATTAGCTCGGAGCAGGTCAAAACAAGTGTTTAAATGAATAGAATATCAAAGTAATTTATCTAGCAAAAACAAGTACAAAAGTGATGTAACGCTCTTTTGTGTCGTCAAGCGGTATTTTGACGCTTTGGTTTAGGTTTCGCATTTCCTCTGGAGCAACCTTCCATTTATAGTGTGAGGCCCACTTGCGCGGATAGCTTCAGTGGAGAAAGAAAGTATTCCAGGGGTCGTTATAGTATCAACCAAAATCACTGGTGGTCAGAAGGGTGGCCTTTACTTGCTCTACTAGATAAGTACCTGGGTATTTGCTGCTACAATGTTACAACTTGTAACAAAATAAAAAAGCAATCATGTAAATAAAAATTATTTATTCAAAAACCGGAGGAAGGTGTGTAACACGGTTCTCACTGTATCGTGTCGGTCGGAAGATAAAGACACGTCTTCCAGGCTGGCGTTGACGGTTCTGGAATCCGGTACAATTGAAATTGCTTCTCTCCCTTCAGCTTGGCTTGACGTATCTATAAAGGTCGAGGGACTGCCACTGGAACTCGGACTTCGAGCTGCCACTGCAGCTATCGACAACGAATTGAATTGTCCTACTCAATAAGAAATATTCAATAATAAAAGAAGCTGAATAGAGACTGTGTTATTATATTTGTGAACATAGCATACTTATGTTGTTACTAGTTCAACATATTCTGATTCAGAAATTGCCAAAGGTCTAAGTCTCAGGAGGCAACAAGCCACCAAATTAATTGTGGGTTCTTATGAGTGTCTCCCTATTTTAAGATGTCTAAAAATCATTGTGTTTCCACTTATACCTGTAAAAGTTTGGGTCAAAACTAGGAGATCTCTACCTACTTGATTTTGACTGATTTTTGAGATATTACTAAAGTTTCAGATTAAAAATTTTAGATGGCACATACATCGCTCACAGTAAACTGTAATCACAGATCACAAAGGGTCTATTTATAATCTGGTACTGAATACAGACGAATGCTCGAATCTGCAGCTTTACACTGTCCACACAAAATACAGTACAGCCCCATTTGACGAAAAGTATCCATACTTATACACTATTTCGAACTATCCCTTATGAATTAATACTAATACCACATACATAAAAAAATCCGTATTGACATTGACAGAAAATAATTTATTTGACATCTCTGACAGAGAAAATTGGAATTTTATGTTGATTTCTGCAATCAAGTGAAGTAAAGATGCATCAAATTTCGTCTCTGATGTTGCTCTATCTGGGGATGTAATGTCAATTGCTGAGTACATAAACATTTTTCTAAATATACAATGTTTTTTCAGTTTATCATTAACTACTGATGATGTTACCATAGTTAGCGAAACGTACGTAGAGTGATAAAAAGGAGTTTTGGTTAGTGGTGACGATAGTCTTCAATAATGTTTTTTATTGAATATTCCTTGTATTGTTACAGAATATATTTCTTGATCCGAGTATGGCCAGAAAATGATTTATTCTTCAAAAAATCTCAGAAATGTTTAACAATAAATACTATTGAAGTCACGCCATCTGTGGGTAGAACAAAGAATGCAAGTTAGTGAAATATGTAGATTATGCTATTTTATGGCGTCATAAATTACGCAACTTGTTCAACGATGAACCATCAACCGTGGTCGAGGTACAATTAGGCACTATTTTCTGACTCACTTCAGCGCAGTTAAAAGTTCCTCCATAACAGCACTGAATTGGTCCAGTGGAACGGCCTTGAGTGCTCTCACAGACAGACAGACAGACTAACTAACACCCCAACATACTAACAGGATGATCTCAACAACTTACTTCCCTGTTGCTCTGAAGTAGGTTAAGTGAAAAAATTATGTTATAAGAAGGTTGTGCCTATTATGAAAAATTTAAATTTGGGAATTTTACTTTCACGACCTACCATCCGAGAAGGGAAAGTATTGTGAAGGAGCTGAAAAAAATTTTCGAGATAAAGATGAAAATGTCTATTTTGAGTCCATCTGAGAAGATTAAGACCATTTTCAGATGAAAGTCTGTCTGTCTGTCTGTCTGTCTGTCTCTGTGTCTGTATTCTTCCACGATAGAGGCCACACGTTTAATCCGATAGAGCTGAAATTTGGTATAGGGGTTTTGGTTAATCGTTGGGAGAACCAGTTAGATTTTGTCCGATATCTGTCAAACGGAAGTGTCACTGTCAAAAACTGACAAAAATAAAAAAATGTCAAAGTTTGAAATTTTAATATTAAATATCTGAAAAAGTACTTCATGTATTTGAACCATTTTCGATAAAATGGGTTTCGGTTAATTGTTGGGAGAACCAATTAGGTTTTGTCCGACATACATTTTTTTTAGATCCGGAAAATATGTTTTCATAAAATATCATAAAGGAACGTTCAAAAACGTTTCACTTTAGTAATTTTTGAAACAACTGACAAAAAACATTTTGTGTAGGTCCTCAAAATTATATTTTCAGAAAAAAAAACAGAAACTAACGTTTTTTAACGTCTTTATATCTAAAAATAATTTTTAAAAGTCCGGAAAACATGTTTTCATAAAATAACATAATAGGGCCTTTAAAAACGTTTTATTTTAGTCATTTTTTCAACCACTAATAAAAACTGACGTTTTTTTTACGTTTTTATATCTAAAAAAATTCGTAATGCGTTTAAAAACGTTTCATTTTTAGTCATTTTTAAAACATCTAACAAAAACGTTTTGTTAAGGTGCTGAAAAGTATCTTTTCAGAAAAAAACAAAAACTGACGTTTCTTTTAACTTTTTTATGTCTAAAAAAATTTTGAATACGTTTTCTTTAGGTCCAAATAATGTTTTCGTAAAGAGTCATATTAGAGACATTTTAAAACGTTTTATTTATTTTTAAAACTACTGATAAAAAATGTTTGGCTTAGGTCCTCAAAAGCATGTTTACAAAAAAAGTCAGGATGTGGCGTTTTTAAACATTTTTATGTCTAAAAAAATTTAGATGACATTTCGTTTACATTTCATAACATTTTATTTTAATCACATTTGGAATCTCTGAAAATAAAACGTTTTGTTTATGCCCTTAAAAGTATATTTTCAAGAAAAATCAGAAATTTACGTTTTTTAAACTATTATTATGTCCAAAAAAAAATTAAGAAGAAGTTTTGTTTAGGTCCGGCAATTATGTGTTCATAAAAATTCATAAAAGTGATGTTGATAAACGTTTTATTTTTAGAACCACTGACAAAAAACGTTTCTGGCAAACGGAAGTGTCAGTCAAAAACTAACAGAAGCAATATATCACGGAATTTGACTTGTAATATTTTATTTGAAAGCACTTGAAAATCTCTATTTAAAACAGTCAAAATTGTTTTTCCAACTGTCATCTGTCAAAAATAAAAAAACTTTAATATTAAATATCTAAAAAAGTATTCTTCTGTGGATACTCATCGGGAAAGTTTTGGGATTAAAAAATTCTGATTTAAAATTTTGGTCAAGCATTAAAAAGTGAACAAAAAATTGTATTACGAATAGTTGAACCTATTAAGGCAAAAAAGTTGTTTTTGACTATGCTGGCTTGCGCATTCTCAACTGGATTTATTATTAAAATTATTGGTTAAAAAATTATACAATATTAATGTAATTTTATTATTGCAGGTTAAGGGAAGAAACTTTTATCTTTAGATCAGGACGCACTCAAAACTGTAAGTAAATTTAAATTATTTCCACATAACAAAATGTTCTACCATATTTTTTAAGTTATTAAAAAATGGGTCAAAAATCTAAACAAAATTCCACTTATTGTCTAAAAAGCAGGGTTCGGAGGATATATATCAAGTGATATATATCATGATATATATCATGATATATATCATGATATATATCCGATATTTATATCCTGGTATATATCCGATATAATCGATAATTTTATTTATTAAATTAAAAATGTTTTCCACCATTTTAAACATCCAAAAATGTGCTCTTGTATAAAAGTATAATATATCAGTAGCGATTTATTAGGCTGTTGCGCAAGCATCCCCGCACCGACTTTGGGATTCCCAGCTTCGCCACGATTTATTTTGTTATTGCTTTTACTTATCCTCTATCAAAAATAATTAGTATTACCGTTTTCAGTAGATTTCCTACTAAATTAGTAGATTTCCTATTAAATTAGTAGATTTTTTGTCCAAGATTTTTCCTCTTTTCACTTTGTCACTTTTCTGAAAATACTCCCTTTTTTCTAAAATTACCCCTCTTTTCTGAAAATTAAGGCCCCTTCCTTCAAAATTTCCCCTCTTTTCTCTCAATTATTGTCACTTTTTGTCTCAAATTTCCCCTCTTTTCTCTCAATTTTTGTCACTTTTTCCTGAAATTACCACGTTTTATCTAAAATTACCCCATCTTTTTCTTAAAATTACCGCTTATTTTTTTATTTTTGTTATTTTTTCTCAAATTTTCCCTCTTCCTCCAAAATTTCCCCTCTTTTCTTTCAAATTTTCGAACTTTTCTGTCTTAAATTTCCCCTCTTTTCTTTCAAATTTTGTCACTTTTTTTCTTGAAATTACCCCGTTTTCCCCTTTTTTCCAAAACTACCCATTTTTCCTCATTATTGTCAGTTTCTGTCAAATTTCCACCTTTTTTGAGTAATTATTTTCTTCTTTCCCCCTTTCTTTCCATTGGTACTGATAGTAGGAGAAAATTGGAAATAAAAACAAAGATTATATATAAAAAAATTGGGAAAAAGTTTGAAACTAAAAAAGTAGGGGAAACAAGGCTGGGGCGAAAAGTGGAAAAAAAACAGTTTCAAATTTTAAATTATAAAAAAATTAGTGAAAAAGTGGAAAAAAGTTTGACACAAAAAGTGGAAAAAAGTTTGACACAAAGAAATAAGAAATTAGTAAAAAATGTAGGAGAAAAAGTAAAAAAAGTAGGGGAAAGGGTGGAATAAAAAAGTAGGGAAAAGTGGAAGAAAATAGGAGAAAAATGAAAAAATAGGAAAAGAAGTGAAAAAAAAAAGATTTAATGAGAAAAAGTGGAAGAAAAAAATTAGTCAAAAATTTATGAGAAGTGGGGAAAGTAGGAAAAGGACAGAATAAAAAAGTAAGGGAAAGGATAAAATAAAAAAGTAGGGGAAAAGTGACAAAATAGGGGAAGAAATGGAAAAAAATTAAGGGGAAAAAGTGGAACAAAAAAACGTTTCACACAAAGAAATTAGTAAAAAAAATGTGTGAGAAAAAGTGGAAAACAGTAGAGCAAAGGGTGGAATAAAAAAGCATGGAAAAAAGTAGGGGAAAAATGAAAAAAAATAGGGAAAGATGTGGAAAAAGTTTTTGAGGAGAAAAAGTGGAACACAAAGAAATTATTAAAAAAGTAGGAGAAAGAGGGAATAATGGGAAAAAAGTTGGAAACATAAAAAAATTACTGAAAAAACAGGAGAAGAAATAAGTTAGAAAAAAAAGGAAAAAAAGTTTGAAACTAAAAAATGTAGGGCAAAAAATGTAAAAAAATATCTAAAACAAATAAAGGGGGGAAAAATTAAAAAAAAAAATTGAAATATATAAAATTGGTAAGAAAGCAGATAAAAAGGATGGTAGAAAAATTGCAGAAAAAAATTGAAATAATAAAAGTAGAGGAGAAAAAGTGGAAAAAAATTTGAAATATAAAAAACTTAGTGAAAAATTAGGGGAAAAAGTGGAAAAAGTAGGGGAAAAGTGAAAAAAATTGGGAAAGAAGTAGAAAAAAGTTTTAAAGGGAAAAAGTGGAACAAAAAAATATGACACAAAGAAATTAGTAAAAAATATAGGAGAAAATGTAGATAAAAAAGTAGAAAAAACGAAGTGGAAATAGAGGAATTAAAAAATAGGGGAAAGTAGAAAACAATAGGGAACGTAGTGGAGAATAATTTTTAAGTGAAAAGAGAAAGCTAAATTTTCTTTTTTTTAATAGACAGGTTAGATTTAGATAGTCAAAGATTTCTTTTAATAAAACAGATTAAAATACACAGGTTAGATTTAGATAATAGATTTTGCTAGTTTATTATCGAAATGTTGGTAGAATACGGTTTATTGAAAACGGTAACAATGCAAATAATCCTTTCTGTGTTTCCCCTTTGTGTTGATTGTTGTGTTAAGTTAGTTTTGATTTTTATTCAATATTATGCCAAAACCAAAGCATTCTGTTTGGCAATATTTTGACTGTATTCACACCTAAAAAATATGCCCAGTGATATTTGTTTATTTTTAATTATTTTTGTTTTACTTTCCCGGGCCAATCAAAGGGAAAGTAAGGTGAACGAGCAAAAAAAAAATCGAGATATCGATGGAATTATCCATTTTGAAGTCCCCCAAGACGATTGAAACCATTTCCAGCGTATGGTCTGTCTGTGTGTCTGTGTGTCTGTGTGTAATCTTCCATGATAACTGCCGAACCGTTTGACCAATCAAGGTGAAATTTGGTATGGAGGGTCGGTGTGTGCCTAGAATGCGACAATTGGTATAAATTGGTACCGTAGAAGGTCCTCAAGACCGACATTGATTAAATACACATGTAACAATTTTTTACTTTTTTTAAATTTTAAGGACAAACAATACACTTTAGTGCAAAATGTTATAGTACAAAGTTTTAGACCATAAAATTCCCTATAACTTTTGTTTCAAACTTTTTCCAGAATTTCCAATAGTTGCCCCACTAGGGGGCGCGTAAAAAATGTGCATGTATGTTTTCTCTAGTTTTTCTTGATTTTGAGGACAAACAATACACTTTCGTGCAAAGTGTTGTAGAATGAAGTTTTAGAGCATAAAATTCCCTACAACTATTGTTTTAAGGTTTTACCAGAATTTCCAAAAGTTACGCCACTAGAGGGCGCATAAAAAATGTGCATGTATGTTTTCTCTATTTTTTCTTGATTTTGAGGACAAAGAGTACACTTTAATGCAAAATGTTATAGTACAAAGTTTTAGATCATAAAATTCCCTACAACTCTTGTCTGAAATATTTTCTATAATTTTCAATAGTTGCGCCACTAGAGGGCGTGTAAAAAATGTGCATGTAGGTTTTCTCTAATTTTTCTTGATTTTGAGGAAAAGCAATGCATTTTAGTGCAAAATTTTCTTATGCAAAGTTGTAAAACATCAAATTTTCTTTAACTTTTATGTTTAACTTTTTATTGAATTCCTCAGAGTTTCGCCGCTAGATGGCGTGAAAAATACACATTTAGGATTTTTTTAAAATTATGCTCTTTAGTGCAAAATGTTTCAGTGCAAAAGTTGTAAAGCATAAAATTACCTACAACTATTGTATGAAAATTTTTCTTGAATTCCCAATAGTTTTCACACATGATTTTAGGAGATCATAATTGGAGCAGTATGATATATAACGTGCGCACGCGTAGCTTATGTCATTATCAACATTGAAATATCAATTCGGCTCGCTATTTTTAGTGTGTTCCATAAATTAATGTAATGCTTAGTATTTTGTAATTCAAATAATAATAATAATAAATAACATATTCTCTACGGTCTAGCGGGAAAGTTCTGGGGTGACACAGCCGATTTTTTTATTTTTAATTTGAGTTAGAATAAACGGTTTTGTTGTTTAGAATATAGGTTTTTGTTAATGTGTTTGTGTTAAAATTTAGTTTGTGCAAGAAACAATACTGTTTTTTAATTAAATAATTAAATTAAAAAAATGATATATATCATGTGATATGATATTTATATAAATATCATGATATTTTCGAACCCTGCTCAAAAGTTAATTTCAAAGATCTATAATTAGTCTATATTAGTTATAGTTAAATTTACTGCCAAGTTTATTCTCACGGTCTCGCTAAATATATTTATTATGTACGAAGTGGTTTTGACATTTTATGTCCTTTGAACGATATATTTTGTCACAGAGTACGCTTCGACTCCAGTGATTCCCCTTTTTTACTTTTAATTTTTAAAACCAAGTAATTTTTAGTCTGGATCATGTTGTTGAGGTTTTTATTCATATTTTATTAACGTGTCAGGTACTTAAAACATACTTTCAATATAAAAACAATTCAAAAATCCATTTAGAAAATTGTGAATTTTATATTAAAATCTTACATTTTGTCCTGATACTGATCCTTTTTTCCGAATACTGAACTTTTACGACATTTTTTATATAATTTCTGATAAATATCTATCGGTAATCCAAACAAAATTTTATAATAATTATATTTATTTAATTAATCATCTTTACCGTTAATAATAAAAATTGCGCCTCTTCTGTAAATTTTTTGCTGCGACCGGTCCTGAAATAAAGTGAGAAAGACACAGGTAGGTTCTCGCACATCTGATAAGGCCAACATTATATGCACATTATGCATTGTAACCTGACATTACCGGCACTAAGTTTCCAACCTGATTGGACAATGATTGTACGGAGTCTTAGGCCCCACCCAATCCTCATTTCTACAGAAGTCCATGTAAAAAAAACAGGTGCACACACTTACAATCAATTCCATCGGATAAATTGTCTTACTGTAGCTAATATTCATATGTAAAGTATTATGGAGAATTTTATAATTATTTTATATTTTACGCGAACTGGTTTTATTTATAGGTATAGAGGTGGCTTAAAGCGTCTTTAGTTGGGTTATTTTGAGTGCGTTCAACCATTGCTATTGTGTTTATTGATGGGAAACTTTGATTATTAAATAGCTTCTTCATGGAACGTTTCTATTAGATTTATTCTCTAATTGAGAATTCCTTTAGATTTATAATACTGACATGACTAGTTTCTTTATGTACATTAATAAGATATTTTTGAAAAATTTACCTACGTGGAATTTTTATTTTTTAATCAAATTATTATTAATATTTATATTTTGTATGAAAAAATATAACTATATATTTTTTTTGGTGTCAAAATTAAAATTTTCTTTATGTGATTCTAAATTATTAAATTTTAAGTTAAAAAGAAGTTAGTGGTGAGGATTTTAACGTTATTGACTGCGGACTTCAATGTAATCCATTTGACTAACCGTATTTTTTGTTATATCTTTTATCGATAAGAAGTTAAAAAAAAAAAATAGTAAATTTTTATTTGGAAAAAAATTGAGTTTAGTGTAATACCCCAGATTTTGATGTTTTTGTAAAATAAGTCAGTGAACACGAAAGTAAAAAAAAATTGATGGGATTTTTTCATTTTTTTTCAGCTTAGTGAACCCCTTTTTTCTCAATTTTTTTAAATATTACCCTTTTTTAATTTTTTACAAATATTACACCTTTTTTTAAAATTTTTCTTTAAATCTTACCTCCTCTTCCCGACCAACTGATACATTAATGTCACTAATTGTTACCTCCATTTCCTGTCTTCATTTTTTCATTTTTAACTACATTTTTCCTGTTTTCAACCAAAAATTACACCCACTTGATTTTTTCATATTTTTTAAGATAAAATTACCTCGAACTAAATTTCATCATTTTCACTTTTTTCAAAGAAATTTGTCCCCAACAAATTTTCATCAATTTTTCACTTTTCACACTTAAAATTTTTATCATTTTTTTAATTTAAATTGCTCTGAAACTAATTTTCATAATTTTTTCACTTTTTTATATGAAAATTACCCCAAATAAATTTTCCTCATTTTTTCACTGTTTTAAGTTAAAATTACAAACACCTTATTCATTGTTTCAGTTTTCATACTTTAAAATTTCCTCAACTAATTTTCATTATTTTTTCACTATTTTTAATGAAAATTATCGCTTTTTTTCTTCATTTTTTCACTTTTTTCAATGAAAAATACCCGCAACATATTTTCATCATTTTTTCACTTTTTCAATAAAAATTACTTAGAATTTTCATCATTTTTTCAATCAAATTATCCTAAACAAATTTTCATCATTTTTTCACTTTTTTGAGTTAAAATTACACCCAAGTAAATTTCTTCATTGTTTCAGTTTTCTGAATTTAAAATTTCCTCAACTAATTTTCATTATTTTTTCACTTTTTTTCATGAAAATTATTGCTTTTTTTCTTCATTTGTTCACTTTATTTAATTAAAATTATCCCCAAATTACTTCCATATTATCACTTTCCACGCTTAAAATTTTCCCCAACTATTTCCTCCTTTTTTCCGTTTTTTCAATGAAAATTATCTTCAACTAATTTTCACTATTTTTCACATTTTTGAGTTAAAACTATCCCCAACTAAATTTCTTTATCTTTTCACTTTTCACACTTAAAATTTTCCCCAACTATTTTTTATCATTTTTTCACTTTTTTCAAAGAAAATTACCCAAAACAAACTATCATAATTTTTTCACTTTCTTGAGTTAAACCTATCCCCAAGTCCCCATACTTAAATTTTCCACAACTATTTTTCATCATTTTTTCACTTTTTTTAATGAAAATTACCCCCAACATATTTTCATCATTTTTTCACTTTTTTCAATAAAAATTACTCAGAATTTTCATCCTTTTTTGAATAAAAATTATCCCAAACAAATTTTCATCATTTTTTCACTTTCTTGAGTTAAAATTACAGCCAAGTAAATTTTTTCATTGTATCAGTTTTCGCACTTAAAAATTTTCTCAACTAATTTGCATCATTTTTTCATTTTTTTAAGGAAAATTATCGCTATATTTTTTCATTTTTTCACTTTTTTGGGTTAAAATTATCCCGAAATTACTTCATATTATCACTTTTCACACTCAAAATTTTCCCCAACTATTTTGCATCATTTTTTTACTTTTTCCACTAAAATTACCCCAAACAAACATTTATCATTTTTTCACTTTTATGAGGTAAAATTAACCCCAACTAAATTTTTTAATTTTTTCACTTTTCGAACTTCAAATTTTCCCCAACTATTTTTCATTACTTTTTTCACATTTTTGAGTTAAATTTACCCCCAACTAAATTTCATCATTTTTTCACTTTTCACACTTAAAATTTTCCTCTACTCTTTTTCATCAGTTTTTCTTTTTCAATGAAAATTACCCCCAACTAACTTACATTATTTTTTCACTTTTTTAATGAAAATAACCCAATTTTCATCATTTTTTGCCTTTTTGAGTTAAAATTACACCAACTAAATTTCATCATTTATTCACTTTTTTAATGAAAAATACCCCCAACAAATTTTCATCATTTTTTCACTTTTTTAATGAAATTAACCTTTAATTATCATCATTTTTTGCCTTTTTGAGTTAAAATTTTACTAACTAAATATCATTATTTTTTCACTTTTTTTTTTAAACAAAATTACCCACAATTTTCATCATTTTTTCACTATTTTAATGAAATTTATCGCTATATTTCATTTTTTCACTTTAATAAGAAAACAGAAAAAAAATCTAGAAGCCAGTAAGAAGAAAAATGTAACAGACGAAATAAAGAAAAAAATGAAGAATTATGAAAATAATAAAAGACGAAATAAAGAAAATAAATGAAGAAAAGAATAAAAGAAGGAATAAGAAACGTGGAAAAAAAGCACAAGAAGGATCAGAAAAAACAGATAAAAACAGAAAAAGGTCAAGAAGTCATACTTTCAGCAGAAGAAACATATGGGAAAAGGGAGAGATCCTCTTTCCAGGGACGGCTTATGTACTGTACACAGATAGTTCAAAGAGCCCAAGTGGTGCGAGAGTCGCAAAAAAATCGAGATTTGGCATCACAGTATTGGCAAGTATGGAGGCGGAGATCTTCGCAATAGAATTGTGTGCAAAAGAGTTGGCAACAAAAGTATTTATATTTTCTTGGACAGCCAGACAGCTTTAAAAGCATTGAGCTGCAGCCAGCTAGTCTCGAAGCTAGTGTGGAACATCATCGAATCCTTGGATCGCATTTCTACTAATACTAGAATAATCCTACTCTGGGTACCTGGGCACGAAGGGGTGGAGGGTAACGAAAAAGCCCACGTACTTGCGAGAAAAAGCGCAGAATCCGAGGTCACTGAGCCGGAACTATTCTATCCCATAGCCAAAAGCAGTGCCAAAGATACTATCTGGAAATGAGCCGAGAGGAAAAATCTCCAGCAATGGAAAGATATTCCTGGGTTAGATAACTCTAAGCATTCACAGTCGAATTCCCCATATAGCACCCTAATAAAGCTCCTAGAATGGAGTAGAAGTGATCTTAATTGAACTGCTTACAGCGCACTGTCGTCTGCGTTACCATCTGACGAAGCTACGTCTGTGTTAAACATCGGACTATTGCTTCTGCAGTGGGGAAACGAAACAGCGAAGTATATTCTATGCTCCTGTCCTACTCTTGAAATGAATAGGCTTCGTACGTTTGGTATCGTACCGACTTCAAGGAAGCTTCACCTAAAGCAACCATAGACCTTGTGAGATGGTGTGGATTATATGGTTAATTGTAGCTCTGGTAGGGGTGAGCCACTATAGGCCTCTGCTGTCCGCAGTGGAGGGGAGAGCTAACACCCTACTCACATCGAACCTATACCTATACCTAGCTATAGAAGAATGATCAGGTGGTACAGACCAAAAGGGACCTACTAAAATGTAAGATGATAGTAGAAGAAAAAGAGTAAATAAATATGAAATATAAAATAGACATGAAGCTTGTAACGATATGAAGAAAATAACGCACGGTGAAGTAAATCTATGACGGAACAAGATTTAGAAGCGAAATAACGAGAAGTATTAGAAATAATGGATCAGCAGGGAAAATTTGAAGGATACGTTTTTAAAGACAATAATAATAAGAATGATAATAATATGAGACAAAAAGGCAGCCAAAATGAAGATACAGAGTATGAGAATATAAAGCACAAGCAGGAAAAGATTAACAAATTTTGAAAAAGTTAAAAAGAAGAATAAATAGGACATCAAACCAGAAGGTTCAAAAGGTACAGAAAAGTAAAATTCATAAATAACAATAAGAAAAGATAAGGAAAAATATTTCAATATAATTTGATTATTAAAAATGCTATAATGAGAGTCAAAAGAAAAAGTTACAGAACAGAAGTTATTGAGATGAAAAATTTAAATAAAATTGAAGGAATGTTGTGTGTGTAATCAATTTTTTCATGATGCAATTTTTATTTTAGAATTACAAAATTTATTACAAAGTATAAAACATTTTATTTACAATGTTGAATATTTTTTAACATCCTTTTTTTTATTTATTTTTTTAATAAATTAATATATTATATAATAATAAAGAAAATATATATTGTTATGGTTTTATTTTTATGGATTTTCTGTATTATTAAGGTACAAATATTATGTGCGTTAGTTTGTGAAAAAATTCCAAAAAATGTAAAAATTCGAAAACTTCATAAATTTCAAAAAATGTCAAAAATTTCAAACATTTCAAAAATTTTTAAAAATCAATTAATAATTAATATTATCATTAAGATACATCCAAAAATGGAAATGCAAACTTAGAATTATAATTTTGGTTAAACTAAAACTTTTTTAAAATCTTTACTCTTATATTTACTTTTCTTGAACATATTTTTTCGAATAATAGTATTTTAAATACTATAAAATTAATTGTACTATTTTTTTCACCTCACATTGAGCCCAATTTAGCTCCACATTGGGCACCATTTCAGAAAAACTCAACCTATTTCCTCGGTATATGTGTCATTTATAAATTGATAAATTATTAGTAGTATTAATTTTTATTGTTAAGAATTTTATTCATTTGGCATAATTTTTTTTAACTGATCTAATTTTTGGTCGCCGCCATGTTTGAGGCTTCCCCACCATTAAAATCGTGTCGGTCTTTGGCCTCTTCGCATCTTTATTATTTTTTATTTAATCGACACGTAGTGGCATGAGAATCAACCATACCAAAAAAGCAACAATACACGTAACCATTGGTTCTGATTGCTATTGAACATTCGAACATTGATTAATAAACTTTTTTAATGAACGTTATAATTAGTTAGCGTATCTAAACGCAGGCCGAGCTAATGTTCTTTTTCTTCAGTATTCAGTCGCTCCACGGGGAGCCGAACTCCAGTGGCAGCGGATCTAGATGTTGCTAAAAAACCAGTGCAGTGGGTGGGAAATTTTTTACCATTTATAGAAAAAAACAGATTATCCATTCTTAAATGTGGTAAAATTATTCAAATAATAATAAACTCAAAGTATATTATATATATTGAAAATTAGTTGAATAAGTGGGAAATGGCGACATGTTTCGGAGAAACAATGGCCATCATCAGCCAATAAAACTTATAAATTGTTAAAACACAATATGAAATCACATACAATTTTTTTTTTGAAACTTAAAAAAATTTTCATAATGGGTTTTAACAATTTATAATTTGTATTGTGGGCCTCCTGTTGATTGCCATTGTTTTGCCGAAATAAGTCGCCATTTCCCACTTGTTCAACTAATTTTCAATAAATTTATGTGGTATGACTTTGAGTTTATTATTATTCGTTGATTTATAAAAAAATTGAAAATTACAATATTATATTGATATTAATTAATAAAACGGTACCGCCCAACTGCATCCGAATTTATTTAGTCAAAACCGTCATTTAGCAAAATCGAAAAATCATTTATTCGTGCAAAAATATAATAGGTTTTCATCCGAAATGTGCAAAACATAAAAACATACAAATATATTTCTAAAGCCCGTTTGTAATTATCAATGATTTATTACAAGTTTTAGTCATTTTTTTAGGATGATAAATTTAGGACACTAAACATTGGAACTATAAAATCTAGTGTATGCAACATTCAAAGTTTTAATAATTTATTTAGGATGTGATCAAGCGTACTGCAGTTGGCGGGAACCTCCTTAAGTTTTAAATGTAGGTTAGTTAGGTATTTTTATACAGTCTACAGTTCTAAATATACAGATGGATGTTGAATTTTTGTTAATAACAGTAGCAGCTGTTATAAATTTAGTAATAGTGAATGTGGCAAGAAAGAGAAAAGATATAAACAATAAGAGAGTAATGCGGAAACCATGGTTAAAAAAAGGAGAGAAAAAGGCTTAGAAACACTTAAAATGCTAAATGAAGAACTGACAGTAGAAGATGTAGATTCTTATAAAAATTTTTTACGTGTATCAGAGGAAAAATTTAATTATTTGCTTTGCTTGGTTAAAAATGGAAAAAAGAGGAATCTCTGTTGCAAGAAACTTTTTCTGCAAGCAGCAGGTTGGTACATAAGAGTCGCTTTATACTTTACCTTAATTCTTCATATTTATATTTTGGTAGGTTACAAATTACTTTACGATTCTTAACAACAAAAGAATCTTTTCGATCACTTATGTGTAACAAGAGTTAATGAACGTAGTATTTCTAGATTTATTCCTGTTTCTTTTCACTTTTATAAAATATGGTGTGGAAATAAATAAATGGAAAACGAATAGATACAAGAGACTAGAGATTAGTTTGCAGAATCAATGATACCAATCACTTTAAAACTGCAAAAATAAAGAGCGTTAAAGTAAATATTACCTTATATTTTTGCCCTAAGCTGTCAATTAATTGATAGAAAATAGGACCGGTTCTATAAATATATCACGTCAATTAAAATTGAACAGAAATAGGACAAGTTTTGATGATTTGAAAATTGACAAAAAAATTGATACAAAATGTGTATGTATTTATCAATTATTTAGGATCCTAAAAAATTGACTAAAACTTGTAATGAATCATTGATAATTACAAACGGGCTTAAGAATGTAGTTCGAGAATACCAAAAATCATAACTATATTTGTTTAAACCATTAACCATAATCGTAATTTATCAAAACGATACAATTATAATAATGTGATATTATACCAAAAGTAATTCCGTACGAGCGTAAAATAGCAAAACAGTATTTCATCCCAAACAGGAAGTACGAAATGGCGCGAAATTCAAATTTTATTTTAAATCCCTCCTAAAGGGGAGTTCAAGAAAAATATATCCTTACGTTTTTTCTTTATTAATAGTTAGAATTGATCAATTAAAACCCATTGAGTTTAATTATCTACCGTAATTTGAGCTAGATTTTTGAATAAATTAATTTAAAAATTCAAATTTCTAATTATTTGAATTTGCCGCTAATACGATCGTCTCGTCACTTATGTGCATTACACATTAACTGAAAATGTGTAAAGAAGAGAATACGAATGAATAACAGCTGTTCAATCTCACTTATACAGACAAAGATGGAGAAAACCATTATATGATAATTGGATAAAGATCAAAACTTGGACCTATCCACTGTGAATTCACATTCAAAATCGAGAGAGATAAATATATATTAGATTCCGCTGTTAGATAAAGAAAACTACTATTTTGACGAGATCAGGTAATAATTTGCTGTTGGGTACAAGCGTTCCTGATTAAGTGAAAAGTTGCATCCGCGTCTGCTTACTGCATAGTTCACTGCCACTATTGTAGTTTGTACTCTGTAGAGCTGGTTAATGTTGATAATTTTCCGTATTTATTTGTATTTGTAAAGATACGTAAACAAAGGTAAAAGTAAACACAATTAAAAACATATTGACCAAACGACGAATTATAAGCAAACGTCATCTATATTTGAAAGCGTCAATTTTATTTAGAGAAACTGGCCCACGTCAATATTATGCTGCAGCTATTGCACATAAGTGACGTAGGTGCACTACAAGTTGCATAGATGCAGTAATTTTTAAATATCAATTTTTTCATGTTAAATTAAAGAAAAAAAACAGAAAAAACGATTTTTTCATAAAAAGAAATTCATTTTTTTCTCAAATAATGCAAAAAAAGATGGACTAATATTTCAAGTTGAATTCCCCATTGCGGACATCCCATTTGCGTACAAGGTTAATTTTGTCCCACTTGCGTACACGGTGAGGTAAAAACATTATGATACATAGTCCTACTTGCATACATACATAAAATAGGACCTGTTAAAAAACATTCAGAAGGAGTTGAACTTAAGTAGCATTATTAGTCTTGTGTTTAACATCATATAATTATTAGTTTTCGAAAATAACCACAAAGAGATTAAAACTATTTATCGAACAAATGGAGTGATCACGTGAATACCATCCGCATGCCACAGTTGAAGTAAAACGTCCCAGAATCCAAAACAAACAAGGTTCGGTGTACTGGCTTAAAAGGAAGATTTTTGAATTTCTTAACACTTCGAGTAAAATCGTTAGTAAGCGCATTACTGCTTTAATTTTCTGTGATTGTCGTCTTATAACCATTTTTATTTCCGAAATGTATCAATTTCAAATCGTTTATATCACCACAGTGAAGCCATCAGCGATTTTTGAGGACTGTCAGTATCGACAACATAGAATAAGCAAATAAGAGGTTGCGACATAGTTGTGCTTCAAGGAAATAAGTGAAAAACAAAGAAATCCCAAGTTCTGCCGGTATCTGAGCATAAATGTAAATCAAATTTGGCAGATCTGGAAGTAAAGGATCAGGATATTCCCAATATTTACCGTGAAGAAATGAGGGGAGTTTTTGATCGTGGAATTGACTTTGTTTGCGATATTCCAGTGCTTTCTTCAGTACAAGAGACAAATGGACTGTTGAGAACGCCAAAATGTGCAGAGGATATCTAATTACCTGAAAGGTCTCTTCTTTTGAAGGATGGATCTTCCTTTCTCTTCTCTGATGACGGTCACGAAGACAGAATTTTAATATTTTCGTCATCAATTGGGAAGGAGGTTATCTCAAACCGGCACTTTTAAATGATATGCAGTAAACATTTTACTCAACTTTATACCATACATGCGGACATTGGAAGCAACATAGACGAGGGAAATGTAATTCCTGTAGTTTATGCACTACTCAAGAACAAAACTCGCTGTACTTATGAGAAATTGTTTACAATAATAAAAATATCCACAAACTGGAAACCAACATTGGTCACCATTCGAGGTTATAGCTATAAGGAATGTGTTTCCATACGTTGCAATAAATAATTGCCATTACCACTACAATCAATTAAAATACCGGTACGATGATGAACTGCGACTACATATTGGTATGGGTGCTGCTTTGGCTTATATTCCATTTGAAGATTTGGAACATACGCGCGTATACGAAAAAGTTCTACGATTATTTCGTGGAGAAGTGGCTACAAAAAAGTATCATTATGCGGAACTCAACAACAAGCTCCATCGTATAAATATCATCGTGAATGGATAGAAAAATAAGTTACATTATCTGGTCAAAAGAAACCATCCGCCTGTCTTACAGTTTATTAAACACTTAAAAGAACTAGAAAATAGTGATTTTCTTTATAAACGAGAATATGTAAATTTGGAGGGAAAAAGAAGATAGACCACATTGGTCAAGTTGAACATTCGAATTAATAACATATAAGAGGCATATACAGAAACAAAATACGTTAAAAAATGCCTAACTTCTCTAGCTTACGTCACTAAGTTAGAGTAAGGGACTACATTTTGTAAATATTCCGTAAATAATTTTCATTAATTAAAAAACAATTAAGTACAACTGTAGATGTACGCAACTAGGATTAGATATCGTAGTACTTTTACCTGACTAAAGAGATGACCTAACCCGTATACGCAAGTTGGACAAAATTAACTCTTTCATTTGCAGCAAAAATCGAATTTTGCGCACTTTTGCACTTCCTCTTTGGGATGAAATACGGTTTTGCCATTTTACGGTTTGATATTGTACGGTTGTACGATGTTACGTTTGGGTGAATATAACTATATTGTATTTGTAGTTTATTTAATTACGCTTATGATGGATTACAGGTTTGTGAAAATACGGTTTTCGTTTTGTACTAGTTTGTTATTGTAGCGGACAAAAAATCACATTGTATTTATATTTTATGACGTCAATGTTTGTTTCTTTACTGTTTTGTCACTATAGATCAATATTTAATTACAGTTTGAAAATATTACTTTGGGATATTTTGCTTAGATGCAATAAAACATATTTAAAAAACGAAAACAACATAAGTTTCAACGAATAACTAAGACCAAAAGAAAACCATATTTTATTCTATAACCAATTTAACCAATTCGTTTCGTAATTCTTCTTCTTAGTCTTCCCGATTTATCCACCTTTTTCAAACTTCTCTTACAAATATTTTTCTTTTTTCTTCTAAATGTTCTTTGTTTGTTTTTAAAGTGTAACATAACTTATTTTCTCTACTCTTCTTCTTTTTTTAGCCATTGTCACCTGCTATGTGTCTTTCTGCTTTTTTTTTCACCGTGGCCTTTACCCAGTCTCCCTCTAGCCATTTGTTGTTGGATCAGTACTATTTTTATAATTTTTTTTCCGTTTGTTTAATTTATTCTTCATTTATCCTCCTTTTTCATCCTTCTCTATTAAATATTTTTCTGTTTTCCTCTAAATGGTCCCTGTTTGATCTTGTAGTTTAATATAACCTACGTTTCAAAAACAGAAGATTATCCATACTCAAATGTGGTAAAAATTATTCGAAGAATAATAAAAAAACTTGTAGTCGTACCACAATCATATAATTAAGAATCTTAAACGAGAGGCATCAAAAAAGCTCTATCTAATAATAATTTTTCTTGTCTGAATGAACAGCTTCATCTTACCCAAAACTATTTGTTTTTAAATTTACTTTTCTAAGTTTTATAAGATTCATCATTGGCTTCTAATAGGTTAATTTTCTTCTTCTTTCTTTTTATTTAGTAATTCCGGTCTCATTTTACTGTGTCTGATACCTTCTTCCTTCTATTCCTTTCTTCTTTTTTGGACTTTATCAAGTTAGGTTCATTTGTAAATTGTATGTCACTTGTCATTTTAGTCACTTGCCGCATGGTATAGAGTGTAGAAGTAATTATTCAAAAAATTTAATTTAATCTTTGTAAAGTGCATCGTAGGATGCACTACGACATTAACATTTGATAATAGTCCAGCACTCTATTATGGAGCGGCTATTTAAATAATTTTTCCTTAAGTTTTTTTTTTTAATAATTTTTTAATTTAATTTTTTATGTGTTACCACTTCCATTTTCAAATGATGTGTATCGCCACAATTGGTTAAAGTTTTCTTCTAACACCATGTTATACTTGTTTAAAAAGTTTCTTAAGTAACTAGTAAACTATGTTTTTTTGCCTTTCTTTAATGTAACTTTTTGTAATATAGGCCTGATGATGGCCATTTAATGGCCGAAACCTGTTGCCTCTCGTTTAAGATTCTTAATTATATGATTGTTGTATGACTACGAGTTTTTTTTATTATTTGAATAATATACGTTGTCTACTCTTCTTCTTTTTTAGCCATCTCACCTACTATTTGTCATTCGGCTTCTTTTTTTACTGTGGCCTGTACCCAGTTTCCCTCTAACCACTTGTAGTTCGATTAGTACTATTTATTTAAATTTTCAATTTTAATTTGTTTAATTTTATCTCCATTTATCCTCCTTTTTCATACTTCTCTTACAAATAGTTTTTTCTTTTTTCGTCTAAATATCCCTTGTTTTTACTTAACATAACCAACCTATATTATTTACTCTTCTTCTTTTTTAGCCATTGTCACCTGTTCACCGTCCAATCTCGTTTTAGCCATTTTTTGTTCGATCAGTACTATTTTTTTTAAATTTTAAATTATATTTTGTGTATTTTTATCTTGATTTATTATCCTTTTTCATCCTTTTCTAACAAATATTTTTATGTTTTCCTCTAAATGTTGCTTGTTTATCCTTGATGTTCAATATAACCTACGTTGTCTACTCCTCTTCTTTTTTAGCCATTGCCACCTGCTATTTGTCATTCTGCTTCTTCTTTCACCGTGGACTGTAACCAGTCGACTTCTAGCCATTTGTTGTTTGATCATTACTAGTTTTCAAAATTTTCAATTTTAGTGTGTTTAATTTTAATATTTTTAGATTAGTTGATCAGGTCTTTATACTTTTAATTCTCGTCATTTACTAATATAATTTATTCTACAGCTCCTTCCTGCCCTTTATCCCTTATTGTCCTTTTTATATTAACATTTATATTACTTCCCCCAAATGTCACTTCCTGCCACCATTTCACTTAAGTAAATGCTACTTAGTTGTTGGTTTTTTGGTGTTAATGTTACTAATTCTGTTTTATTGCTTACGGAAGCCTTATATGAGCTCTATTTCTATTTTAGTCTATTTATTGAATTATTCTACTACATCAAGTCACAAAAATATAATTGTTTCGGATCAGAGTTTGCCGTTCATAGTTAATATGGAGCCATTTAAGGAGTCCTCTTTTGCTCTTATTTCCTTTTCCAATTTGTTAGATCCTTTAAGAACTTCTTCCCTATACAACAACTTTTTCTATGTTGCTTCTTTAATAAGATTTTATTTTAGCATAATTTTTATTTACCTTTATTTCCTTACTTACCCTTCTTAGCAGCGGTACTATGCTTACCTTAATTTAATTATAACCAGTTTTATTGGTATATTTGGTAAATTTTGTTCATATTTGTAGTTAAAAAATTTTTTTCTGTAAAATTATGTATTTCATTTTAAGCCTGAAGATGGCTTTTTAGCCGAAACTAATTGCTTCCAACCTGATGTTGAAAATATATAAAATTGTCGTACATGATTTAATCATTATGACCTGACCGCATTTGAGATACGGATTTATATTTAATTTATTTTCTTATATAATTATTTTATTTTCCGCTATTGATTATTGGACTGATGCTTGTGCCGAACTTTCTTCTCTAAAGACAGATCTTTAAACTTTTAATTGAAAATTTGGAATTTATCGAGAAATTTCTGCAAGAATAATTAACCTGATGGCAAGTTTTGCAACATCGGCAAAGTATTTTTTAGTCTTTTTCTATTCATCGTTAGAAATATCTAACCTAAAGGTGTCGACAGGTAGGTCTTTAAATTATACCATGAAAAATTTTAAATTGATGTAATTAACGCATCATAACTTTAGATTGTATCAATTTCAAACGCGGAAATAAATTATTCTGTTTTAATTAAGTATATTTTAAAATAATATTTATTTATTGTTATAAACCGACAACTAAAGAATCTTTTTTATAGACATTATCATTAATTTCCAATGATAGTATACATTTTTCTAGTAGGTCACTCAAATACTAAAATTTGTCAAACTCGAAAAAAAATAATTTTTTTAAATAAAATTTTGCAACATTTTTGTTATTATGATAATTTATTAATCATTTAATAATAAATAAAAATATCGTGGGGTAAATTTTTGGTGCAAAATTTCGGTTGTATAACAATTTACCATAATGTTAAATTTATTATAATAAACCTAACAATCGTACAAACAATAAGCTCTAAAATACTATGGAGCTTTTGACGAATTATAAAAAAGAATGTAGGCAGTAAAATTGTTTATTTCCGGACTGTTATTCCGTGGTCTTCTTTAGTTATTACTTCCAAACGTTTTGACTACAACTGCGGCAGCCATCTTCAATGGTTTGGACAAAGTACTTTTCGCGACGTATCAACTGAAACTGAACCTTCGCTTTGAGTGTCCCATTTATATGCGTGTCTGCCCGCGCTTTTCTGACGTGACTAGTATTGGCGGTTTTATTTCCGTGTACTTCTTCGAGTGGCAAATTTATAAATAATGAGATGACGTCGAAGATGACCACGATGTCTTCAGGACCTAAGATGATGTTCTTTAGGTGTTCGATGAAGTGCATAGAATCTGGGATGCATATAAATGGCACACTCGAAGCAGAGGAAGGCTCAGTTTCAGACGATACATCGCGGAGAGTAATTCGTACACACCACTGAAGGTGGCTTCCACAATTGCAGGCGAAACATTAAGTAATAACCAAGGAAGGCAACGCTATAACAGCGCGGAAATAAACAATTAAAATTTAAAAAAGTTCGTTAATGAATTCTTTAAGTCTGTCTGTCTGTTTGATATATTTATCTCATAGAATTTTAATATTATAATTTTTGATTTGCATTCAGCATAAAAAATAAACAAAAATTACATTACGAAAAGTTTGCAACAATTTAGAGAGTTTAAGAAAAATAGTTGGGTCTAAAGCTTAAAAATTTGTGATTTTTTTAAAATCAGATTGTGATTAAGCATAAAAATGTAAACAAAAAAATTAGATACAATCTATATGCGAGCCCCTTAGGCCCTTAGATTTAGTAGTTTGTTCCATTATATTCTGTTTTTAGCTTTTTGTTTCCAATCTTGGATTTATTTTTCATTCAAATCCTCTTCCATGAAATTGCAATTGCTTTTACTTCTCTGTAATCTTCCATTCTTTGCATTCTTTGCCCTAGCCATTGTAATCTTCTTGCTTTTACAAAATTACTTATGGGAACTTCATTAATTAGTTGGTATATCTCAGCGTTTGTTTTAATCCTAATTCGATTTGTCGATCACCAAATATTCTTCTTAAGATTTTTCTTTCCCACGTTTTCAATTGTTGTTTGCTTGTGCTGGTCATTACCCATGTCTCACAGAGTAGGCAATGCGTAAGTCTATCTCTTTCTCGTATTTGCACATAATATCTACCAGCACTCTCTCTAAAACTATCAAATTCCTTAAATTCAGTAAGTGACCCCGCTTGACTGTGTATCTGGAAATTGGATTTACTTTTAACACACTTACTCTTTATTTCCATGTATTTGGATTATTAACTAACTAAAATGCTCTTTCTGTTTTTCTATTTATTTGACATATTCCACAGCCAGGTTAAAAAGTTCTATTGAGTGTGGGTCGCCTTGCCTTAGACCTTGACATACCTTAAAGCTGTCTGTGGTTCTTCCTTTATTTTTTTACCATATTCTATGTATCTTGTAACGACATTTTAATAATATTAATTAGTTTACCTGGCACTTTTAATTATTTTAACCATACTTAGTTTCTCTCGCGTTATACTGAAATCCACAAAAGAATATGTATCGGAATCTCATATTTATAACACCCCAGCATTATTTGTTTTAATACAAATAAATAATCTATTCCTAACCTAAAGCCTCCCTATTCAGTGTGAATTTTATGGTTGATTTAGGTGAAGTTTCCTTGAAGTCGGTAGGCTCCAGCTGTATGAAACCAAACATATGAAGCCTATTTTCAAAGGTAGGACAGGAGCATATAAAATGTTTCGCCGTTTTGTCTTCCACACTGCAGAAGCGATAGTCCGATGTTTGACTCAGACCTAGTTTTGTCAGATGGTAACTCAGACTACAATGCGCTGTGAGCAGTCTAATTAGGATGCGTAGATCACTTTTACTCCATTCTAGGATCTGCAATAGGGTGATACCTGAAGGTTCGACTATGAACGCCTTAGAGTGAGCTAACCCAGGAACGTCTATGTCTGAAGAGTTTTCTTCTCGGCCCATTTCCAGATAGTGTTTTGGCACTCCTTTTGGCTATGCCAAAGAATGGTTCTGGTCGCATGAACTCGGATTATGCACCTTTTATCGCAAGAATGTCTGCTTTCTCAGTGTCCTCCACCCTTTCGTGCCCAGATACCCAGAGTAGGGTTAATCAGTTACTGATAGCAAAGCAATCCAAGGATTCGATGCAGTTCCACACCAACTGTCGAGTCCAACTGGTTGGTGATCAGTGCTTTTAAAGCTGCCTGGCTGACCGAAATGCAAATACTTTTGTTGACAAGAGAATCGTTTGCCAACTCTCTTGCACACAATTCACACAAAGATGGTAGCATACTTGTCGAGGCTTACTGTGATGTCAACTCTCGGTTTTCTGACAAATAATACACAAAGTCGTACCACAAAATATAATATTAAATTTTTTTTAAAGCGGCGACATGTTTCGGCCTCATCGGACCATCATCAGGCCTATAAACAATAACTACAATGTAGGATAGAACAGTAATGGTAATTACTAATTTACAAATTTTTGTAGAAAGTGATCACTAATATGGTAACGAAAATTAAAAACTAATGAAACGTAATAAAATAAATTGCACCAACTGTAAACAGCATGGTTGGTGAATTATGGTGACCTAGTAGGTCTATATCAAAATGCATCACCAACGGATGCAGGTTGAAAAAGTTGCGAAAGAATTAATAAAATTTGCCGAAAATGTTTACCATACAATGGTGTTGATAGACCAGACGGAATTAAAATTTCCTAATTGACAACTGACAATTTAAAAAATCCCAGTCAAAACTAAACTTGATAAAACAAAAAACAAAACAAAAGACGGATTGAGTGCAGGTCACAGATAGCGTAAAGGTTGATAAACTATGTTAGATCCGGTAAAGAAGAAAAAGAAGAGAATTAACCAATAAATGTTAACGATATTCGTGACTAATAAAATAAAAGTGGAAAAATGGAAAAGTTTTAAAACCGTAAATTAAGGAATAAATAATTATCACTGGGTTGAAGTTGTTTTCGGCAAATGTTATTAATTCTTTTTAAACTTTTCCATGCTGTAACCGTGGTGATGCATTTTGATAAATACCTGCTAGGTCACCATAATTCACAAACCAAACTGTTTACACTTCCTGCAATTTATTTTATTACGTTTTATTAGTTTATAATTATGGATGACCTCTTGGAATTAGTGATCACTTTTTACAAACATTTGTAAGTTATTAATTATCATTACTATTCTATCCTACATTGTAATTATTGTTTATAGGTCTGATGATGGCCCGATGAGGCCGAAACATGCCGCTGCTTTAAAAAAAATTTAATATTTTATTTTGTGGTACAACTTTGTTTATTATTCTGCTTAATACCCACTACCCCATTTGAGTATCGATAATTTGGTTTATCTCGTTTTTCTATTGTACACTCCCGCTCCCGGACGACTTGGAGTCTTTAAACGATTTTTGTACAGTACATAAGTTGTCCCTGGAAATAGGACCTCCCCCTTTTCCCATTCGTCTCTTCTCGGAAGAAGGACGTGAAAGGGCTTCTGTATGTGAGTTCTGGAGGAGAGGATATCTGAAACTATTCCGAGAGTGTGGTGAGTACTCATCTCTCGCAGCGGTCCAGAGCGGTCTTATAGCCTCTCTCCCTCGATTTGACTAGCCAATGACACGGCTCTGTAGGAGGTAATTCTGGCCTCCTGCTCCAGTAGTATATGGACAGCAGTAATACCAAGAGTTCTTTCCATTGCCGCTGTAGGGGTAGTTGACATGGTGTCGGTAATGGTCACACAAGGTTTTCTCTAAAGACCAGACAACTTAGCTGCCGCAACAGACTGGAACTCCTTCGTTTACCAGGCTTACAAGTTTGATAAATACAGTAAATGTGCTTAGGGTTCATTTCCCACGATTTGCCGCACACCGTTTTAATATTCCAGAGAGATGCCCTGGCGTCATTGATTGTTCTTTCCAGAAGGGAGTTCTAGGTAAGTTTTGTATCTAGGATAACCTCCATATTTTTACCTCCTTCTCAAACGGAATTGTTACTCCTTCCAGAATTGGATGATTTAGCTCATCAATCTTCCTCGTTTTTGTAAAAGCAACCACCATCATTTTGTGATTTTAGATATAATCTCTTCAAACAAACCTCTAACCATTATTAAAAGATCATCGGCATAACATTGAAAATTTACACCCAGCTGGGAGAATATGTTCAGTCAGAAGGGGGTTGACCAAGAGCGACTGCAGAAGTTGAGACAGCACCCTATCTTGAGGATACCATAGCCTCCTTGTTACTCACCCAGTAGTTTTTCCGCTGTACATCTAATTTTCTTTTTATTGAAGATGATATCCAGTATGGCAATTCCTCTATAATATTTGCACAGCCTGAGGTCACTTTTCCATCTTTCAGGCATTTTTTCTATTTTCCACAATTTATTATAGACAATTCTATTATTCCTATTTTTCTTGCACATCTCTTTCTGGATTTTAAACTTGGTTTTTTTCGAAATTTTGCTCTATTTCTGCTGTTTATTTTTTTGCAATCCCTTTTCTGTAATGTTATGTATTTTTTCTTGGTGGGTTTTCTGTTTTATTTTTACTTTATTAGAATATTTTAATTTCGTTACTTCTAAAAAATGATTTTATTTTTTTTATCAAATTGTATTACAAAAAGTTTGTACCTAAAGGGTCTAAAATTTTTAATTTTGTGAATTTTTTTATTATTTTTATCTATAGAATAACATTTTAAATTATATTCCCCAACAGTTGTAACTGCAAATACTGGCCAAATTCTCATTATCAAGATTATAATTGGATGTATAATTAGATTGAAGCAACGCCTACTTTGTATTTATTTTGTAATGCACCGCCTACTACCTGATATTGTGTGCAACTCCTTGCATTGTCGTTTGTTTACTGGGTGGGACACGCTTCATTTACATTTTTTTTTATCTTAACTGTATATGATTCAGTGTTTATTATTTGCTTTTTAAAGAAATGTATTATTTTTTCTTGGCTCTAGGATATATACCAGTTATAAGATGATATTCGTTTGTGCACTCAACCATATAGCTATTATTTATTGATAGGGAATTTGATTACTATGTTTTTCTAAAATTGATTCTCAACATTGTAATTTATGCAAATTGATAAATTTAATGACACAATAAATAATTTCTTTCGGGCAAAGACTATAGGTTGGATATAATTAAATAAGTCAATGCACTGGAAAGAAACTTTAAAAAATCTTACGTATTTAAAGTTATTAATGATCAACACAAGACAAAGACATATTTATGTTTTCGTAAACAAGAAGTTTTTATTACAAAATCCATTTACCCGGAAACAAATCGAAGATGGGGAGTTGGTCATTAAACAGTAGGTGTCAATAAATTTGTATTAAAAGGGTGCCATGTACAAAAGAAACTCTTATGTAAATCAGTAACTGATTAATACATACATAATTAATTTATTCTAAAAGAGATGTAATAAGCGAAACAGAAAATTCTACTATAGCACTATTAAAAATTTTTATAATTATATTACTCAATCGTCGTTTGTTTGTTACTACAAAGTCTAAATAAAGTAACAGTGCATTTTTTCACGAAGGAATTTGAAGAAAAACTATCAGGCGTTTTTCTACACCTTTATTTAGAAAAAAGGAATAGTGCATTTTTTCGTTTTCGAATTTAATTAAACAAAGTAACAGTTCATTTTTTCACAATTTTTCGTTATAGAATCCAAAACAAAGTAACGGCCCATTTTCGCAAATGATCTTCAAAAAAGCGTTTTCCATATATTAATCTAGAAAAAGCAGCAATGCATTTTTTCACAGTGGAATGTGAAAATGTTGCAATACATTTTTTCCATTCGGTAATGTGAAAAAACCAACAATGCACTTTTTCGTTTTAGAATTCAAATCAAAGTAACCGTGCATTTTTTTCATATATGAACTTAAAAAAAGCGTTTTTTCGTTCTTTAACTTAGAAAAAACACCCATGCATTTTTTTACGACGGAATGTGAAAAAATGTTGCAATACATGCATGTATTCGTTAATTAAAAAAAAACAACAATGCACTTTTTCATTTTAGAATTCAAATCAAAGTGACCGTACGTTTTTCATAAATGAACTTAAAAAAAGCGTTTTTCCATGCTTTAATTTGGAAAACACCAATGCATTTTTTCATAAAGGAATGTTGCAATACATTTTCTCCATTTGTTAATTTAGGAAAAACCAACAGTGCACTTTTTCGTTTTAGAATTCAAATCAAAGTACCCATGCATTTTTTCATAAATGAGCTTAAAAAAATCGTTTTTCCATGCATTAATTTAGAAATAGCAACAATGCACCTTTTCACAAAGTGATTTAAAAAAATGCTGTGACTCATTTTTTTTTTATTCAATAATTTAGAAAAAAAGTAAGACTACATTTTTTCGTTTTAGAATTCAAAACAAAGTAACAGTGCATTATTTCACAAATGAACTTGAAAAAATCGGTTTTCCATACATTAATTTAGAAGAAGCAACAATCCATTTTTTCACATAGGAATTTAAAAAAATGTTGCAACACGTTTTTTCCATTCATTAATTTAGGAAAAAGCAAAATGCACTTTTTGTTTTCAAATTCAAAACGAAGCGATACTGCATTTATTCAAAAATATAAACTTAAAAAAAGTGTTTTTCTGTAAGCTAACTTAGAAAAATCAAAAGTGCATTTTTTCGCAAAGGAATGTGAAAAAATGCTGGAACAAGTTTTTTCCATTCATTAATTTAGAAAAATGTAACAATGCACGTTTTGTTTTCGAATTAAAAACAAAGCAACATTGCATTTTTCAAAAATATAAACTTAAAAGAAGTGTTTTTTGATAAGTTAACTTATAAAAATCAGAAGTGCATTTTTTTCACAAAAGAATGTAACAAATGATGCAACACGTTTTTCCATTCGTTAATTTTAAAAAAAGCAACAATGCACTTTTTCGTTTGAGAATTAAAACCAAAGTAACTGCATTTTTTCTTAAATGAACCAAAAAAAGGCAGTCTTCCATGCTTTAATTTAGAAAAAACACCAATGCATTTTTTTCACAAAGGAATGTTGCAATACATTTTTTCCATTTATTAATTTAGGAAAAACCAACAATGCACTTTTTCGTTTTAGAATTCAAATCAAATTAACCATGCATTTTTTCATAAATGACATTAAAAAAAACGTTTTTCCATGCATTAATTTAGAAAAAGCAACAATGCATTTTTTTACAAAGGAATTTAAAAAAATGCTGCAACTCGTTTTTTATTCAATAATTTAGAAAAAAAGTAACAATGCATTTTTTCGTTTCAGAATTCAAAACCAAAAAACAATGCATTATTACACAAATGTACTTAAAAAAAACGGTTTTCCATACAATAATTTAGAAGAAGCAACAATCCATTTTTTCACAAAGGAATTTAAAAAAATGTTGCAACACGTTTTTTCCATTCATTAGTTTAGAAAAATGTAACAATGCACGTTTTGTTTTTGAATTAAAAACAAAGCAACAGTGCATTTTGCACAAATATAAACTTAAAAGAAGTGTTTTTTGATAAGTTAACTTATAAAAATCAAAAGTGCATTTTTTTCACAAAGGAATGTAAAAAATGTTGCAACACGTTTTTTCTATTCGTTAATTTAAAAAAAGCAACAATGCACTCTTTCGGTTGAGAATTAAAACCGAAGTAACTGTGCATTTTTTCTTAAATGAACCAAAAAAAGAGCGTTTTTCCATGCTTTAATTTAGAAAAAACACCAATGCATTTTTTTCACAAAGGAATGTTGCAATACATTTTTTCCATTTGTTAATTTAGGAAAAACCAACAATGCACTTTTTCGTTTTAGAATTCAAATCAAATTAACCATGCATTTTTTCATAAATGAGCTTAAAAAAAGCGTTTTCCATGCATTAATTTAGAAAAAGCAACAATGCACTTTTTCATAAAGGAATTTAAAAAAATACTGCAACTCGTTTTTTTATTTCATAATTAAAAAAAAAAGTAACAATGCATTTTTTTGTTTTAGAATTCAAAACAAAATAACAGTGCATTATTTCACAAATGTACTTAAAAAAAATCGTTTTTCCATACATTAATTTAGAAAGAGCAACAATGATTTTTTCACGAAGGAATTTGAAAAAATGTTGCACCACATTTTTTCCATTCATTAATTTAGAAAAATTCAACAATGCACTTTTATTTTCGAATTCAAAACAAAGCAACGGTGCTTTTTTCATAAATATAATCTTAAAAAATTGTTTTATTGATAAGTTAACTTAGAAAAATTCCAAGTGCATTTTTTTCATAAAGGAGTGTGAAAAAGTGCAACACGTTTTTTCCATATATTAATTTAAAAAAAAAGTAACAATACATTTTTTTACAAACGAATTTTCGCTTAAAAAAAATTAATCAGTTTTGTAGAAATAGAGTGGGGGGATTTACCTTATAAGTTTCATGCACTCTGTTATATCTTTAGTTAATAATTGTGTTTTTTTTAAGTAAATATTTATTTCCCCTTTTTGTCCCCTGCCTCATTTACCCCTTTTTCTCTCACACCTGTTGTTTGCCCTACAACTATTATGTTTTCCCTCCACTATTTTTTCTGTTTCCTCAATTTTTTTACAGCTGTTATTTTTTGACCCATTTTATTTTGTTAAATTTATTTTCTTTCATTTTTTTTGACACTTATTTTCTGTCCTGTTTTTTCCGGGCGAAGTGGAGGAGGAAGTGAGGAAGTGGAGTGGGGAAAATCGATCGAAGTGAGGTTCTTCTATGAGTAAATATTTGTTTTCCTCCATTTTGCCCCACTGTTGTTTTTCTACAACTATTATACTTTCCTTTATTTTTTTCCCTCCTTCTTTTACCCCATTTATTTACAACTTTTATTTTTCGCCCCATTTTATTTTGTCCAATCTTTTTCACACTTGTTTTTTGTCCTACTTTTTTTCCGACCGAAGCGAGATTATTTATTTTTTATTTAAGGGGGAAGTGGAGTGGGGGAAACCGACAGAAGCGAGGTTCTTATTTTAATAATTATTTTATTCTCCCCTTTTGCGCCACTCTTGTTTTTGCCCCATTTCCCTTTTTTTTCTCACACTCGTTTTTTTTGCACCATTTTTAATCTTGTTTTTTCTACACTATGATATTCTCCGCCATTTTTTTGCTCTTCTTTTTACAGCTGTTACTTTTTGCCTAATTTTATTTGGTCCAAATTTTACTCGTTACTAATTATTATTTATTTTTTGTTTAAGGGAAAAGTGGAGTGAGGGAAATCGAACGTTCTTTTCTTTTAGTTAATATTTCTCCCTCTTGTTTTTCTTTTTATTGGTTTTTGCCAAATTTTTGTTTTCAATAAAATTTTCTTTCCCATTTTTGTCCCGCAATTTTTTTTATAAATATTATTTTTTGCACACCTTTTTCTCCCCATTTTATTTTACAACTACTGTTTTATGCTCTTTTCCCCCTTTTTTACGTATATTGTTTTATGTCCCAATTATTATTATTTATTTTTTATTTAAGAGGGAAGTGGAGTGGGGGAATCCGACGGAAGCGAGGTTCTTCTTTTAGTAAATATTTTATTCTTTCCCTTTTGTCCCACTCTTGTTTTTGCCCCATTTCCCTTCGTTTTTTCCCATTTTTTAATCTTGTTTATTCTACAACTATTATTTTTTTCCCATTTCTTTGATCTTCTTTTTACAGCTGTTTCCTTTTGCCAAATTTTATTTTGTCCAATTTTTTTTCCCTTTTTTCTTCACACTTGTTTTCCCATTTGTGTTCCGCCATTTTTTTATAACTATTATTTTTTCCACCATTTTTTCCCATTTTATTTTACAACTACTGTTTTATGCTCTTTTCCCCCTTTTTTACGTATTTTGTTTTATGTCCCAATTTTTTTCAGACTTGTTTATTGTCCTACTTATTTAATTTATTTTTTATTTAACGGGGAAATGGAGTGGGGAAACCGACAGAAGCGACGTTCTTCTTTTAGTCAAAATTTTATTCTTCCCCTTTTGTCCCACTCTGTTTTCACCCCATTTAAAACTCTTTTTTTTCTCACACTCGTTTTTTTGCCCCATTTTTTAATCTTGTTTTTCTACAACTGTTATGTTTTCCATCATTTTTTTGTTCTTCTTTTTACAGCTGTTGCTTTTTGCCTAATTTTATTTTGTCCAATTTTTTTCTCCCATTTTGTTTCACACTTGTTTTTTGGTCTGCTTTTTTCCGGGCCAAGCGACATTTTACTAATTATGAATTATTAATTTTTTTTAAGTGAGAAGTGGAGTGGGGGAAATCGAACGAAGCGGAGTTCTTCATTTAGTTAATATTTCTCCCCCTGTTTTTCTTTTTATTTATGCTATTTTCCCCCTTTTTTTACGTATATTGTTTTATGTCCCAATTTTTTTCACACTTGTTTTTTGTCCTACTTAAGTATTTATTTTTTATTTAAGGTGGAAGTGGAGTGGGCGAAACCGACGGAAGCGAGGTTCTTCTTTTCGTAAATATTTTGTGCTTCCACTTTTGTCCCACTCTTGTTTTTCCCCCATTTCCCCTCTTTTTTTTATCACACTCGTTTTTTTCCTCATTTTTTAATCTTGTTTTTTGTACAACTATTTTGTTTTCCCCCATTTTTTTATTCTTCTTTTTACAGTTGTTGCTTTTTGAATAATTTTTTTTTATTCAATTTTTTCTCTCATTTTGTTTCACACTTGATTTTTGGTCTGCTTTTTTCCGAGCCACGTGACGTTTTACTGGTTACTAATTCTTCCCCTTATTTTTCTTTTTATTGGTTTTTGCCCACTTTTTGTTTTCCATCCAAGTTTCTTTCCCATTTGTGTCCCGCTATTTTTTTATAACTATTATTTTTTGTACCACTTTTCCCCTCTATTTTATTTTACAACTACTGTTTAATGCTCTCATTCAAACTTTTTTTACGTATATTGTTTTATTTCCAAATTTTTTTCCCCCAATTTTTTGACAACTATATTATTGTTGCTCTATTTTTTTCTCCCCTTTTTCAAACTCATGATTTTTAGCACATTTTTCCCCATTTTTGAATTAATGCTACAAATTTTTATGGCGTTATTTTTAAAGTATTGTTTTTTTCTTCACTTTTTTCCCCCATTTTTACAGCTATTATTTTGCTTCATTTCTTCCCTTTTTTCACACTTGTTTTTGTCCTTTTTTCCCAGCGAAGCGAAATATTACTAATTATGAACTATTTATTTTTTCTTTAAGCGGTAAGTAGAGTGGGGAAAACCGAATGAAGAGGGGTTCTTTTAGTAAATATTCACTCCTTTTTTTCTTAATATTGGTTTTTTTACAATTATTAGTTTTTGTGTCTACTTTTTTTAAACTGTAGTTTTTTGCTCCACTTTTACCCCAATTTTTTGCAGGTATTATTTTTTGCCTCATTTCTCCTTTTTTTTCACTTTGTCCTTTTTTCCCAGCGAAGCGAAATGTTATTAATTATGAATTATTTATTTTTTCTTTAATGGGAAAGTAGAGTGGGGGAAACCAAATGAAGCAGGGTTTTTCTTTTAGTAAATATTTCCCCCCTTTTTATTATTGGTTTCTTTCCCATTTGTGTCCCCTGATTTTTTTACAACTATTATTTATGCAGCACTTTTTCTCCCACTTTTTTTACAACTATTGTTTTATTATCAAATTTTTTCACTTTTCTTTGCACAACTTCTGTTTTATGCCCCAATTTTTGTCCACCCATTTTTTGCCTTATTCTTTTTTCTCCTTTTTTTTTCAATTTTGCGATTTTTGGCATATTTTCCTGCCCATTTTTTTTACAACTATTGGTTTGACGCATATTTTTGTGCCGCTTTCTTTTTTAACTACCATTTTTTGCTCCACTTTTTTCCCCCATTTTTTACATTATTTTTTGCTTCATTTCTCCCTTTTTTTAACTTTTTTTTTCCTTCTTTTTTCCCAGTGAAGCGAAATGTTCCTAATTATGAATTATTTATTTTTTCGTTACGGGGGAAATGGAGTGGGGTAAACCGAACGAAGTGAGTTTATTAGTAAATATTTTAACTATTTACTTATTTTTTTTGAGGTGAAGTAGAGGAATCCGAACGAAGAGAGTTTCTTGTTTTAGTAAATATTTCTCCCATCATTTTTTTTCCTTTTTTTCAAACTTGTGATTTTTGGCACATTCTTCCCCATTTTTTTACAACTATTGGTTCATATTTTTATTCCCCTTTTTTAAACCTATTGTTTTTTCCCCACTTTTTCCCACATTTTTTTACAGCTGTTATTTTTTGTCTTATATCTCCCCTTTTTTTAACACTTGTTTTTTTGTCGTACTTTTTGTTTTTCTTAATTGATCTTTGAACTATTTTGTTTTCCCACTAATTTTATTTTAAATTTCCCTATTTTTCTACATCTATATTATTTTTTTTACTACCGTGGGTAAATTACTAACTTTACACATACTTTCGTACATAAAATGAAATACTAGTGGGTAAAATGAAATACTAGTACGTAAAATAAAATACTGGTGCGTAAAATGAAATACTAGGGCGTAAAGTAAAGTTTTTTACGATCTAGTGCGTAAAGTAGATGGCTGGGTGAAAAAAGTATAACTTTACACACTTGTTGCATCCACTCGACTTTATTTTGCAATTGTTTTATAGTCTAGTTTTTCCACTTTTTTGACAACTATTGTTTTACGACCCAATTTATTCCTCCATTTTTTTCATATTGTTTTTTCCCCATTTTTTTTCAAACATGTGATTTTTGACACATTTTCCACCCGTTTTTTTTACAATTATTGGTTTAATGTCCGTATATTGTTTTAACCTGTTATAACTGAAAATGTTAATTTTCAAGTGTATTTGATATTAAATCTTGTATATTTAATATAAATTGTACAACAGGTGAAGAGCAAAACGAAATAGGAAACACTTAGCAATTTTGTATATAAATTGAGCACCGGGATCATCCTGGAAACCATTATAAACGTCATAATTTAATTTTACGATTGTAATGGGATCGGTAACCGTTAACGCGTAACACAATAGTCATATCTCAAATAGATTTTCTGGGAGAGGAAAGTTTTGGTCTCCCTTAACAGATAAATTAGAATTAGGAGAGGCGTATCAAGGTAATATTGTAAATCTTGTTGTAATTCGAGAAGCACAGCCCGACTAAGACGTAGAATCAGCATAAATTTAATAATTACTTAGGTCTCTCGGAGAAGCTGTATTGCCATTTACAATATATCAGATTCTGATATGGTTGGGAGATCATTGCGAAAATGTTTCCAAATCAAACATCAAAAGAAATTTCTTCGCAATTTATAAAATATCAGATTGAAAAATGGTGAAAGATAATCGGTTTCTTCTTTCAATGTCATGTTTTTTGAACATTTGATGGGAGTTTAAAGAAATCGTGACAAATCTTATAAGAATTTCCGTATCTTTGTATTATTATTATATGTTTAACTATAAATATATACTTAGATTGGATTGATGTTCTGTAGAAACGTTATTTTAATATTGAAAAATAATTTTACAAACTATATTAAATAGGTACTTATTATACAGGGGTTTATTTATATATAATTCCGAATAATTTGAATAAAAGAATATAAAACATAAAACATGTAACATACAATATTATTGTGAATTATTATTATTTACTGAATAAAAAAATTTGAAATTTTGCATACAGCATTCTGATACCCTAGATTAGATCTGGTTAGATTTTGGTGCAAATCGCACAACCGGAAGTGGCAGTTGCTATGGGTAATGACGCCATTATTATACAAAACGGCAATAAAGTTTTACACATATATTTTGTATACCCTATAGTTTATTTTCATCTCATTAAACTTTTCGAAACTTTTGCCATTGTTGCCAGATTTACAAAAAAATAATTTTTTTTCATACTTTTTTGTGTCAACCTGTAAATTTTTGATTCAAAAATGGCGAAAGGTCATGTGCTGGCCACATCAGATTTTTTTATTATGCCGAGCAAAACCTAAGCGTGTGGACTACAATAAAATGATAATTATTGACGTAATTTAATATACAAGTCCTACATTATCAAGAGTTAATGAAGTTCTCTCCCATCATGAGTGAAGTCTATAACATTGGTCACAAGAATTTATTATATTAGAAAAGAAACTAGTTTTTCTAATTTATTATTAGACTGTCATAAAAACCTAGAAGGCATAGAAGGAAATGAAGAGGCAGACCGCTTGGCTGGTAAAGGAGCCGAAAAACCTCTAATTGGACCGCAATCCCCAAGTAAAGAGTATGCTGGAGAAACAATTAAGGGACAAATATAGAGAATACTTAATGGAATTTCCGGGACTAAGACAGTCAAAAGCACTTATAGAAGGTCTATCAAAGAGCAGAGAGAATCTGCTGTTATGCCTAAATAGATGGGAGCTTAAAACTGCACTACGTGAATAGCGAAATAGAATGGCACTTTGGAATCGAAAAACCTTTAATTGGACCGCAATCCACAAGTAAAGAGTATGCTGGAGAAACAATTAAGGGATGAACACGGGAAGAATACAGGTAATACTGGATGGAACTTCCGGCGGGACTAAGATAGTCAAAAGCACTTATGCCTAAATAGACGGATGCTTAAAACTGCACTAGGTGTCCTGACAGGACACTACAGGCTCAGAAGACACCTGAACTTTATAGGAGTATCGGATGATCCCCTATGTAAAAAGAGGAAGAGGACGAAACTCCTCTTCATATATTATACCATTTCCAGGACCTGAACAGGGAAATGGAATGGTACTTAGGGCTACAGTATCCTGAACCCGAAGAGATATAGCGAAAGCTAACATCAGAACAATTCTGAACTTTGTCAAGAGGACTGTGTAACGGTCCACTTTTTGTGTTGAGGAAAAATACCATTTTGATAGTCCTTGTATATGGTATTTTAGTTTATATTATTACATGTGTGTTTATAAAGATGTTTCTTCGTTAGTTCTTTCCCTTTTAAGCCCGTGCGGCGTTAGTGACCTTCAGTCATACGTTCGCCTATACTTGCATTTGTTTCGATTAGTTCTGAAAAAGGGACAAGGTATTCTACTGTTAGTCAACTAATAGCTTTGGTTTAAATCCTTAATATGTATTCAAGGAAAATACTACATTTTTATTTGTGCAGTCCATTCCATTCGCAATGAGACTATGACTGCCAAACTGAATTTCATCTAAATATGTTCTTCCTTGGTTATCTCCTAGCAGAATTCCCATACTTGAGTGACTATATCGCTTTATTTTAAGTCATCTTTATTTTTTTATATTGATATCGGACCTCTTCCATATATTTCAGGGACTCTCGTAATAGGGAATAATGTTACTATTCTTTATAATTGTTTATCTTATTTCACTGACATCTGTTGCTTTTTGTCATCTGTCATCTGTCTCTCACAAGTGGACTTGATATAGGTGAGTCTTCAGTAACATACCCTCTTGGATCAATATTTCTTTTTTGTTAAATCATGATTTACGGTAACCACTGGCGCCGTCATTTTTATGTGAATGCGTATAACAATGCACTTCACGGTACGATTTTTCTTATTGTTGTTGATTCTCGGCTTTTGATTATTCGAACGTACCAGCGGTCGGATATGACGTCGAATATTGTGCGTATTGATCTTGAAGTATGGTTGATTGCGCTTGATCACGTGTCGATCGGAATTTATTTCATTGGTCATGGACATCTTGGCAACTGATTTTTCTTGGTTAGGAGAAGAAGGCTACTTGCTGTTGGTGGTTTGGTAGTTTTTCTTCCTCGTGTGATTGAGCGAAAAAGTTTGTGGTTGAAACTTAAGTGAAGATTCCTTTGGAAAATCGCTGATTGCACCAACATATATTTAAGCAAGGAATAGCTAAGGGATCCATAAAGTTAAGAAATTCTTGATTTATTATTTGCTTGCACCATCACTTCTTAAGGCTTCCTTAGCTATGTTTGTGTTACACTTGACAACGTTGTAAGAATATGGTACATTTTCCTTTTTAAATGTTGGACATGCTGTGGAAAAGTGAAAAGAAGAGCATCTACCATTAACTAACCTCACTGTTTAATTATCCAAGTTTCAACTTTTCTTCAAGTTCAAGATGAGTGAAAATGAGACGATTTGTAGTCAAAATAAAAGAAAAAAACGAATTGCTAATTTCACTCCTAATGAAATAATTCTGCTAATGTCCTTTATCAGCTGTCAGTATTTATTTACCTATTATGGGGATATTCTAGCTGGTCTTCAATCAGAGTCAAAATATTTAAAACAGTTTCTTTTGTTAGCCTAAACCTTCTAAAAAATCCACTAGGATCCATTTTCTCAAAGTAATTTGATCGTATATAAATTTGTCTGGTTACACCTACTTCAACCAATTCTACCAGTTCTATGTCGTCTTCAATGTAATCTGAGTCATCCTCTAAATATTCTAGGTACTTCATTATCAATATATATTTATACTAACTTTCCCTGGGACGTAATTTATGAATTGCAAGAATTAAGCAAATACTATAAATTAAAATATAACCTAAAACTTCGCTTCCTTGCTAAAGGACAGTTTTAAGTCATCGCTGACAAATGCTTAGCAAATCAAGCTTTAAGCACAGTATAAGTATTCCATAACGTTGGTGCAACGAAAATTAAGATTTTATGGGTTGCTTAGTGGTAAGGATTCCTTAAATTCATTGGTGCAATCGGGTATTAATAACTTGAATGTCATCTCCGTTGGGAGGATTTTAACCCGGTTTTCCTACCGCTACGAAAGAGATTTGTGTCCTTTTTTAATTTGGGATTTGGCGTGTTTGGACGGTCATATTTTGTAGAACGATTTTGTCGGATTTAAACTTGTTATCTTAGTCTCAATGGCCGCAAAACAGAGTTTTATGGATTTTGCGTCGATTTATTTCGCTCCAGGATTGATAAGTTCTAACCCTTTTTGTTAAAAAGGGTTCTAGTGCCCAGTTAGAAGGCAGATTATCCTAGTGTCCTGTTTTCCTTATTTTTACTAATTTTCCTACTTTCTCTCTTTTTTCCATATTTTCCCCTATTTTTTCTATTTTTCCTATTTTTTATATATCATTCTCTTTTTTCATATTTTCTTAATTTTTCCTTGTTTTTAAGTATTTATCCTTATTTGTACATCTGTTTGCTCCTATTTTCCTCATTTCTTCTCATGTTTCCTGTTTTCCTATTTTTAACTATTTTATCCATTTCTCATTATTTATTCTATAATTTTCTCATTTTTCCATATATTTTTCTTTTTTTTATATAAGTACTCAAGTATTTCATAATTTTTTACTTTTTTTCCAGAATTTACCTATTTTTCTGACATTTTTCGTGTTTTTTCCAAATTTCCCTATTTGCCCTTTTTTTACTATTTTTCACTATTTTTTCCAAAATTTCTCAAGTTTCACTGTTTTGCCCCATTTGTTCCTATTTTCCCTATTTTGCGATGATTGTCCCATATTTTTGCCTATTTTTACTTTCCCGACCCACCTCCGAGAAGGGAAAGTATTGTGAACGAGCTAAAAAAATTTTTCGAGGTAAAGATGGAAATATCCATTTTCAGGTTACCTGAGATGACTAAAACCATTTCCAGATGGAAAACTGTCCGTCTGTCTGTCTGTCTGCCTGCCTGCCTGTCTGTCTGCCTGCCTGCCTGTCTGTCTGTCTGTTTGTCTGTCTGTAAGTCTGTGTGTATTCTTCCACAATAGAGCCGCACGTTTAATCAGATTGAGCTGAAATTTGGTATATGGGTTTGGATTACCTGTTGGAAGAGTCCATTAGTTTTTGTACGACATCTGTCAAACGGAAGTGTCACTATCAAAGAGTGACAGATGGAATACAGGCGCTATTTCTCACATTTTTTCCTATATCTTTCTATTTTTTCTGTTTTCCAATAGTTTTTCTATTTTCATTGTTTTTCCTTATTTTTCCTTATTTTTCCTTATTTTTCCCTATTTTTCTCTATTATTCTCTATTTTTAATATTTTTTGTTTTTCAGCAGTTTTTCCTATTTTCTTTATTTATCCCTATTTTTCCCTGTTTGTCCCTGTTTGTTAGTATTTTTCCCTACTTCGCCCTATTTTTTCGATTTTTTATATTATCTCTATTTATCCATATTTTCTTTAATTTTCCTTGTTTTTTTTATTTTTTCCTATGATTTCCCGTTTTCTCTCATTTTTTTTCCAAAAAAATCATATGAGAGAAAAACCGATAATACCTTTATACCATCGTGTATATGTATATAGATATTTTATGTAAACCACCGTTTTTTGCCATTTTCTACCTCTTAAAATCAAAATTTCACAAAATCCTCTTGGTGGATGTCTATTTTAGGAATATAACATATTCTCAAAATTTCAAGTCTCTGCGGGTTCAGTACATTTTTCTGTGCGTTAATTCTATATTAGTCAGTCAGTCAGTCAGTCAGTCAGTCAGTCAGTCAGTCAGTCAGTCAGTCAGTCAGTCAGTCAGTCAGTCAGTCAGTCAGTCAGTCAGTCAGTCAGTCAGTCAGTCAGTCAGTCAGTCAATCAGTCAGGACTTTACCGATTATATTATAGGTATATGAGGTGTTATCACTTGTCCCACCACAATCCGACTATTAATAACGAAATTAGATGATAATGTCATTAATATTGTGAATGATATTATTTACGTATATATTATTCATCTCACTTATATTACAATACCGTTTGTCACACCAAAATATAACCCATAATAACAAAGTTGAACCACAATGCCTTTTTGTCTTATGCTCTGCATATGATTTTTACTTACGTATGTATTCTTCGTCTCATTTATAATACCATACCGATTTTCGCCTTCAATTTGAACCAATAATAACGAAGTTTGACACTAATGCCTTTTGGTCATTGGTGCCTGACATGATTTTTCTTTACGTATATATTCTGCGTCACATTTCAAATATACCGCCTTTTTCAGTATGAGCATTGTGGAATTGACTGTAGAGTCCGAAACCTTGACCAAGGCGACAAAAGACATTTAGACGATGCAAGCTTCGTTTGGTCTAGTCTTTGGGTACTTCAGTACCTGAAGACCAGAGTCGACGTGTTTTCAATTTCAATTTGGACCAATATTAACAGAGATAGATACGTTTTATCTCTAACACATTGAATTCCCTATACTTGCGGTAGGACCAACGTAGACTATCTGCTTAATTTTCAATGGGACCTCATTGTTTATATCAGAAAACTGCCAAAAACTTTAAAGTCTCACTGACGAGTCAGCCTTTTGTCACAATATACTTAAAATAGTACAAGTCTATCGCATTGTCACCCATAAAAATGGGAACAAAATATATTTTACTGAGTGTTTTTCCACTCTGTTACACTTATTTCTAAATTGGGACACACTGTATGTGCAATAAATATTTGCATTTAAACTCTATTTATGGTTTTAATTGAGTTTTGTTTGCTCTAAAATCACTTATTGGAATAATATGTGTTGCACTTTATACTTCATAAACATTTACTAATTATCATAGTATAATACAATTTATATTTATAATCAAAATATTGCTTATGATTACAAATTTATTCCTCTCATATTTTATTTATAGTGCAAATTTATTCATGCTCATATTTCTGTGTCATATTTGTTAATGTATATTAATATTAATAAAATTTTCATATTAATAATTTTAAAGTTACAAGATGTGTTAAATATTTTTGACATTCATGAAATCTAGAATCATATATCGAAATAGTTAGAAGATTCAACTTATTTTTTCTTAAATTTTGACGAAGAGAATATACGTATATACAAATACTAGTAATTTAATAAGACCGGACATTGACATTTACCTATGCAAAAACACCCTCTGCCACGTTGACCTTGACGAACATCAGTTTTGTCTACGGTAAATCCTAAAATTTTTGTTTTAAAAATAATATAACAGACACTCTTATATACAGTACGCGCATAAAGTATGGAAATATGAAGATATCTGTGACACCCCGTAAGATACAATAACACAATTTTGGTTATATAATTTTCTGTTATAGTTTTTTATTGCCAATACAGCATACACATTGCTAATGGCCAATATTGACCATTAAATTTAAGAAATTCGGAAAAATAGTTTTATTTTTTAATTAATATTGCAGTATAAACAGAAAACACTACCAAAAGAAAACAGTTGAAGGTTATGTTCAATATGACCTCCTTGTCATTGCATACACAAATCCATTCTGAATAAAACTTCATCTAAGACTTTTGTAATCGTTTCCGGAGAAATTAGTGCTCTGTAATTCTGTCTTTCAGTCCTTGGATAGAGGTGCCCATTCACATACACTTTGCTTTTTAAATAACCTCACAAAAATAATATAGAGATGTCAAATCCGGAGATCTTGCTAGCCATTAGATAGCTCCTCTTCTTCCAATCCAGCGATTTAGAAATGTAATGTAGAGTAACTCACGAACGCCTTAAAGATAATAGGAGATGCTCCATCTTGCTGAATTCAAATTGATCTATACACGATAGGAGGATTTATATCATCAGGAAAGAGTCTGGCTAATTCTGGAATTAACTCTAATTCCAAAAATTCCCAGCTTTCTTTATCTGTCATTGTTTTATTCAATTAATAAGGTCCAATAATGGTATTATTAATAATTCCTGCCCACACATTGATATTTTGTGGATACTGTGTATGTAGATAAACAATCATCAACCTCAATTCAATCTACATCCAATTCCACAAACCTCATACGCTCAAGCAGTCATCGGCAACCAATCTTCCGATATATCTGGACAGTTAATGATACTTCTAAATGAATTCAAAGCTATATTCAGCCAGTTTATAAATCAGAACAGCATGGTTCTAAACATGGTCAGTACCGTGATAAGTAAAATTGCATAATGTTCAATTCTGGAATGATAACGACGTATCAAGCTCGAACTAGAAAATGTTCTCCAAATTCACAAAATAAACATCGCACTAATATCAGAGACTCACCTCACTAACAGAACTATGTTCAAAATACCTTATTATATAATACATCACACACCATACCCAGATGATATAGCACATAGTGGTTCAGCTGTTAATATTCAACGTACTATTTCTCATTATGAATTAATCACGTTCAGACCGAGAAAGTCTTATCTACCAATATTAAAGTCGATTGTAATCCATGGCTAATAAGAATATCTGCCATTTATTATCCTCCCAGGTATTCAATACATAGCAAGGAATATGAAGATTTCATCAAAAAATTAGGCAACACGTTCCTGGCAGATGGAAACTGGAAAGCCAAACACTCATAAAGGGGAGCAAGACTGATAACTACGAAAGGCAGAAACCTTCTACAAGCTATAAACAGACTAAACTCTGAATCCCTCACAATATTTTCCCGCTGACCCCAATAAGTTGCCAGAGCTGTTGAACTTCTTTATATAGAACGCATTTAACTACGTGACCATTGAATCTAACCTTGAGTTATCGTCAGACTATATACCAATATTAGCGCCAGTAAGTACCTACGTAATAAACAAATGAATTATAGCAACACTAATAAACAACTCCACGAACTGGGACAGTTTACAGACGAACGTGATGAGGTGGTACAAGACTTCACAAATCTCGTTCAAAAACCAGCTTGGCACTTAACTCCCCATCAAATGTCGAAACCAACGTAACAGTTAATATTCCTCGATATATACGAGAGCTGGTAGCTGAGAAACGAAGGGCAAGGAGTAAATGGCAGAGGATAAGACATATCGAAGACAGAAATATCTATAGTAGATTAAAGCGTAAGCTGCATAAAACTTTGGTGAATCCAAAAAACAAGACTTTCGAACATTATATTATTTCACTAAACAACGAGGACCACACAATTTGGAAGGTCTTAAAAAATCTCAAAAGGCCACAAACTTAAATTCCACCGATAAGGAATACAAATGGAAAATGGTCCAGAATTGAAATAGAAAAAGCTGATAAAATTGCCGAACATTTAGTCCAAATATTTATGCCACACAAACCAGTCGTAAATCACAATGATGATATTGAAAATTACCTCGACATGCAATGTCAAATGTCGCTGCTAATTAAACATTTTTCACCGTCGAAAGTATCACAGAAAATAAATAAACTAAATCAACATAAAGCCTCTGGATACGATCTAATTACAGATAAAATATTAAAGAAACTGACAAGAAAGGCAATAGTGCCACTGTGAATAATATACAATAGTGTAATGTTCCAAGGGGTTCAAATAAAACAAGGTATACAATTGAACCCTATATATTACCCATAACCACAGACAAGCAAATAGCGACTAACTGTATTCGGATCAGTTTTTAGTGTGCCCGTCCTTATCAGTAACACAAAGAAAAAACCTAACACGTATAATTAAATTCTCTAACACAGAGTGATTCTTTTAACTGAACATATATAAATATATTACAAATAGCAAGCTCAGACTATCATACTTTCTCCAAATATGGAAATTGGCCCAAATACAGAAACAGGGAAAACCAGCTAACGAAGCACGTTTATATCGTCCTATCAGTTTTTTACCAATCCCATCTAAGTTATTGGAAAGACTATTAATACTCAGAATTTCAAACGATATTGAACTAAATATGCCATAATCTCTGACTATCAATTCGGGTTCAGACAACATCACTCCACAGTTCAACAAACACACAGAATTGTTAACAAAATCATCTGGAGCCTTAAAGAGAAGACATATGAGTAAAGCAGCTACACCCATTCCTCACCATTCTCCATGTTAAATCCTATAAGAAATCGCTAAGGTTAAAATTAACAAAAATTGGCCAAATCAAGGTCATTCGTTACTTCAGATGCGTCAGGTCTGATAGCTTCACCAGAGGGCGCTGCCAGAGCAGAGGGGCCTGACAAATCTGAAGTACTTCGCAAACGGTCTTCAGTCTAACGCATCTGAGGGACCTGAAGTAACTAATGACCAATTTGGCCAATTTTTGCTATTTTTAACCTTAGCGATTTCTAATGGGATTTAACATGTGGAATAATGAGGAATGGGTGCAGCTCCTTTACTCATAGGTCTGGCACACGGGTTTATTATACAAAATCAAAAATACCTTTCCAAGTACTTATTATTTGCTAATGAAATCATATTTATCCAAAAGATATTTCCAAACAAAGTACAATAAGACGGTTTCAAGATGTCATCCTATATGCTCAGGCTTACCACAGGGAAGTGTACTCGGGCCACTGCTCTATCTGGTTTATACTGTATTAGATAATATAACTATTGCTACATTCGCAGATGATACTGCCATATTAACAGTAAATTAAGATCCAGTTGTAGCATTAAACCACCTTCAACTGCACCTCGACGAGCTTCAAAACTGGTATGATACATGGCATACCTTATGTCCACCAGAATCAATTCAAAACTCACCGATACCAATTTAAACAGAGGTAAAGTACTTAGGATTGCACCTAGATCAAAAACTTACGTGGAACAAGCACGTTAAAATCAAATTACAGTAACTAAACCTAAAAACAAGAGAAAGGACCCTATAGTTCTTATGGAAAAAGAGTCCCAGTCGAATTGGTTGAAAATTTAGTATAATGTAGTATATGATGCCCTGATCAAATGTCTTCATGGGCACAACAAAATCTAATGGACAATTCTTGAGATATAGGGTGTTAAACGTGCGGAGGCAGTGTTGTTCTTTGCCTATAATAAAAAGCATATGGCGATCAGTTTGTTACAAGTTAAAGTTAATAATTATAATATTAATATTATCGATACCAGTTATAATGAAAAGTTCTAAGACTCCCTCTACAGGGTGATTATTTTTCTACTAGCCAATGTTAAGATTTTTATATAATTCTTCATACAAAATCAGCCAAACGCAAAGATCCTTATACTTGCAAAATAATTAAATATCATTTGGTTTTAATATTGAGTGATCTGAGGTCACTATTATACAAGGTCACTCAACATTGCCTTCTTTGATTGTATTTATTTTATTTTTTTTTGGAATATATAAACAATTTAAACATAAGGTAAAAAACTAAATATAATGTAGAAAGAGGAAATATATATATATTTCCTAGTCAAAATTAATTAGTCGAGCGCTTTCGGCAAAACAGTGCCATCATCAGGACAACTGTAAAAAATTGAACAAAATGAGAAAAAAAAGGGGAAATACAAACGGTTAACATCATACTTACAAAAATTAAAATTAAATCAAACTTGAGCGAACATGATTGAGGAGTTACAAAACCTAGTAGTAATTAAAAGAGCGGTGCATCTTCCTAACGACGGAAGAATCACCAAAGATGAACAGACACTTCATCTTACAAATTAAGTTTATAGTACAAGGATTCCCAGGCCTATAAGTAGTCTTTCTTAAAGACAACATTTGCTTATAAAGCATACAGGACAGGAAATGTTGCTCACATTTTAAACGTGTTGTCCATTAGAGATTGCCCTTCTTCTATACGCTCCATAGGTAAAATTAATAAGTTTAAAATAATTACGTTACCATGCGTGGTTGACAGTAAAGTGACAAATTGAGGTTAAAATTTTTTTAAAAATAAGGTGAGGCGAATGGGTGAGAGATAGAAAGAAGAAGACATTATCAAAGTGATTGGATTACCCGAAGGATTTAGGGTGATTAGAGGAAAAGAAGAAGAGGAATGACAGGTGACAAGTGGCTAAGAGGACAAGGAGTTTGTGACAAAGGGAAATTTGGAAGTGGCTACCCATTATAGACTCAGAGGTTCTTGAACAAAGGTTTGAATTTATTAACATTTAGATTAATTTGTGTATTAACACAAGACGAAGAGGGGTTGTTTAATTCACGAAGGATAACAAGGTCCTCAAGTAAATCTAGTTTAAAGTTACAATTAAAAATATTGTGAAGGATTTTAACGTTTTCAATAGGGGTGAAATTATGATTGTTAAAATTTAAGTGATGGCCAAAAGTAGACTTGTCCGGATATCTGATGTGTTCTTTAATACGAGTGTCAAGTTTCCTAATAGTTTTACCAACGTAGGTGGCGTTACAATCAGCGCAAGAAAGTTTATAGATACCACTTTTATCAAGAATAGGTAGGTACCTATGTACTCATGTTTAATTAATGTATTTCAAAAACTGCATATATTATTATAATTTTTTTTATAGTAATACCTATCATAATTGGTGGATTTGGAAATTGATTAGTACCTTTAATAATTGGAGCCCCTGATATAGCCTTCCCCCGAATAAATAATATAAGATTTTGACTCTTACCCCCATCCCTATTTTTACTCTTAATAAGAAGAATAGTGGAAAGAGGGGCTGGAACAGGATGAACAGTTTATCCCCCCCTGTCATCTAATCTAGCCCATAGAGGATCTTCTGTTGATTTGGCAATCTTTAGGCTACATTTAGCAGGTATCTCATCCATTCTAGGTGCAGTAAATTTTATTACTACAGTAATTAATATACGACCTAGAGGAATAACTTTCGACCGTATACCCTTATTTGTATGAGCTGTTGTAATCACAGCTATTCTTCTGCTATTATCTTTACCAGTATTAGCAGGAGCTATCACTATACTATTAACTGATCGTAATTTAAATACCTCCCTCTTCGATCCCTCTGGTGGAGGTGATCCTATTCTCTACCAACATTTATTTTGATTTTTTGGACATCCTGAAGTCTATATTTTAATCCTCCCTGGATTTGGTATAATTTCCCATATTGTTAGACAAGAAAGAAGAAAAAAAGAAACTTTTGGAACTTTAGGAATAATTTATGCTATAATAGCAATTGGGCTATTAGGATTTATCGTATGAGCTCATCATATATTTACAGTAGGAATAGATGTAGATACCCGAGCTTATTTTACCTCAGCTACCATAATTATTGCAATTCCAACTTAATTAGATCTCGTTGTGCCTATGGATACATTTGATCAGGGCATCTTACCTTACCTTATACAGTGGGTCCACGGATGGGGTATCCTATAGGTGAAAAATTTTTGAATATAAATTTTAGCGAAAAATGTCATTCTTGATAAAACGTTTTGCTTGTACTGAAATCTAAAATACAATCATCAGATATCAATTTTTTCCACTAGTATACGAGGTTTGTCAAAAAAATATGAATTATACTCAAGAGTAAAGTATCTTTAAATTTGACAACATCAAAAAATGTTATTTAAAAAAGTTGATCAGAACTAAAAACTAAGCTCAAATATGCAATTACATCCATTTACATTGAAAAAATGTATTTCTAGGTACAATAACAATGCAAAATTTACTGTAGTTTCGTGTTTATATTGCAAAATTGTTAGAAAATATTATGAAACGAGAAGGTTATCATGACTTTTATAAACACAAGAGATAAATGTTCATTCAAAATAGAAACAATATTAAACAAGCACAAAACCTATTTTCAATGTAAATGGATGTAATTGCATATTTGAACTTAATATTTAGTTCTGATCATCTTTTTTAGATATCATTTTTCGATATTGTCAAATTTAAAGGTACTTTATTCTTGAGTAAAATTCATATTTTTTCACAAACCTCGTATACTACTGGAAAAAATTGATATCTGATGATTGTATTTTAGATTTCAAAACAAACAAAACTTTTTATCAAGAATGACTTTTTTCGCTAAAATTAAAATTTTAAATTTTTTCACCTATAGGATACCCCATCCGTGGACACACTGAACTACATTTTTAGCTAATCCGACTGGGACTCTTTTTCCATAAAAACCATAACACATGTTTTTATGTTTTGTGACCGAAATTATTTCATCAGAAACCCTCCGATTTATATACGTCATTGATTCGGGATTCGGAATACACCGAGAAAGTAATATTTCTGTTTTCTCCCCAGTTACAGCTTTTGATTAGTTAAAATTTTAATCCAAAAAATTAAAAATTTTCAGATTTTTCAAGAATTTCGTTGATATTTATAGTAATTTAAAAATGTGGTAATTTAAAAACAAACCTAACCTTCCTGAAATCCTGTATCCCCTTCCTGAAATCGTATTTCCCAAAAGTATAATCTTCATCCATTTAAATCGCCATTTTCATGCACGCCCTTGCTCTTGAAGCGGCTTAAAGTATTTCCTATTGTGCATCTGCTGTAAAATAGTAATATGACCTACATAATACTTTCCTGCTATCTATATGTATTTATTTAAGTATACAAAAAAATAATTCTAAATATTCTTTCCAAAATCCCTCTTGCCATAAGTTAATGTCGGCAGTAAATTTTTTAGGTACATTTACCGATAAAACAGTGGGCTAGAGTATCAAGTCTCGCGAGAGCCATTTATTCATACCGTCGTCGCATTTATAGGTATTATAGATTTTGTCGGCTGATTGAATGTTTATGTTGGCATGCTGTGGCACCCTACAGTCACACGTCACCCCCGTTGGCTCACAACTGATCACGGTTCACTTCTTTATTTTTTATTTGATTCTTTCATTTTTTTTATTCACTCTATAAGATAAGATATACTTTTTCTTTTATACATTGACGACTTAATATATAATAAAAAATAATTAATATTTTACATTGTAATGCCCTCTCGGAATTCCAGTAAATTCCCTACAGTGAAATGTTGAAATACTTACACACAGGTAGTTGGCAAACAGTTGTGAAAAATTGCATTGAGAATCAAAGTTATCTTAAAAGCATACCGACAGAGGGCGATAATTAAAGTCGAAGGCGAGTAGAGTGTCAAAGGGGCGCTTTGTGTCAATGGAGACTGACCGCTCCAGACTTAGGGCCTTTGATGTCCACTGTCTTAGTGTTACACGACTATTTGGAGGTGTTGCGGTATTTAGCAATGTATAGAGTCGCTTTGTTTCCTACCAGTTTATGCTGGTTTTCCTTTTCTTTACTGTTCTGTCATTCTCTATGTGATACAACGTATGCCGCGTCGTATCAAAGCTATGTTTGGACTTTGAAAATATGCTCTTTCTGAGTGAAAAAGTGTTTCTTTTTTTTTTGTTTTCACACTTCTTGTTTGGTAAATTGCTTGAGAGTTGTTGCCTTTGTTGGTATGGAAAGGTTTGAGAATTTTCAATTTTCCGCTTTGCGATTAACTAACGGTTAAAATTTTAATTATACTTATTTGTTTGTTTTTTTAAAATGGTCTAATATCGAGATTTATTTTTAAAGTAATTCTTACATTGTATCTTTTGGTCCTAAATATATGATATAATAATTCTAACTCAAATAACAAGAAAACTATAAATGATACTAACCCGATCATAATGGCCTTTATACGTGTGATTTTAGATTTATAAACAAAAAAAGAAATGTTTTTAAATGGTTTTGTCCGCCTGTCCGTCTGTTAGCCTGATTCAATTCGAGAACTGTAAGAGATAAATAGAAACGAACAATGTCAACAACATTGCCAACTGTATTGGAATCTGCTATAAGACTCGCACTTAAATTTTTATAGTACGTTGAAGAAAAATATAGTACAATAAAAAAGAAAGAAGAAATATGTAACTACACCAACAATAACATATAATTGCATCAAAAATAGCAAGTACTAATTATCTCAATTAGGTATTTTAGTTCAATCAACTCTTTCTGGATTATAAATTATGCTTCCTCTGCTTTTGGTTATTAATAAATCCATAAAAATCCTTAAAAATCCTTAAAAATCATTAAAAATCCTTAAAAATCCGTAAAAATCCGTAAAAATCCTTAAAAATTCTTAAAAATCCTTAAAAATCCTTAAAAATCCTAAAAAATCCTTAAATATCCTTAAAAATCCTTAAAAATCCTTAAAAATCCTTAAAAATCCTTAAAAATCCTTAAAAATCCTTAAAAATCCTTAAAAATCCTTAAAAATCCTTAAAAATCCTTAAAAATCCTTAAAAATCCTTAAAAATCCTTAAAAATCCTTAAAAATCCTTAAAAATCCATAAAAATCCTTAAAACTCCTTAAAAATCCTTAGTAATCCTTAAAGATTCTTAAAAATCCTTAAAATACCTTAAAAGTCCTTAAAAATTATTAAAAAAATCTTACGAAAATCTAAAAAATACTTTTAAATTCTTAAAAAATCCTTAAAAAAGCCCTTAAAAAATCCTGAGAACTCGCTAAAAACCCTTAAAAAGACTTACAATTCTTAAGTATTCTTATAGATTCTTAAAAATCCTTAAAAATCTGTAATAATTATTAAAAATCCCTTAAAATTCTTAAAAAATCCTTGGAACTCGTTAAAAACCCTTAAATAATCCTTAAAATCTTTTAATATTATTAAAAATCCCTTAAGATTCTTAAAAAAATCTAAAAATCTTACGAAAATCTAAAAGATCCTTAAAAAATACTAAAAAAAATCCTTAAGATATCCTTAAAAAGTTCTTAAAAACCCCCTAAAAATCCTTAAAAATACCTAAAAATCCTTAATAATCCTTAGAAATCCTTCAAAATCCTTAAAGATCCCTTAAAATTCTTAAAAATCTTACGAAAATCTAAAAAATACTTTAAAATCCTTAAAAAATCCTTAAATAATCCTTTTAAAAAAGCCTTAAAACTTCCCAAAATACTTAAAATGACTTAAAAATCTTAAGCAATTCTTAAAGATTCTAACATAATCCTTAAAAAACCTTAAAATCCCTAAAAATGGTTTAAAATTCCCAAAGATACCTAAAAATCCTTAAAAATCCTTAAAAGTCCTTGAAAATCCTTAAAAATCTAAAAAATACTTTCAAATCCTTAAAAAATCCTAAAAAAATCCTAATAAAATCATTAAAAAATTCTTAAAAATTCCTAAAAACCTTTATAAATGCTTAAAAAGACTTAAAATTACTTAAAAATCTTAAGCAATTCTTAAAGATCCTACAATAATCCTTAAAAAACCTTAAAATCCCTAAAAATGGTTTAAAATTCCCAAAGATACCTAAAAATCCTTAAAAATCCTTAAAAGTCCTTGAAAATCCTTAAAAATCTAAAAAATACTTTCAAATCCTTAAAAAATCCTAAAAAAATCCTAATAAAATCATTAAAAAATTCTTAAAAATTCCTAAAAACCTTTATAAATGCTTAAAAAGACTTAAAATTACTTAAAAATCTTAAGCAATTCTTAAAGATCCTACAATAATCCTTAAAAAACATTAAAATCCCTAAAAATGGTTTAAAATTCTTAAAAATACCTAAAAATCTTTAAAAGTCCCAAAAATCCTTAAATGTCATTAAAAACACTTTAAAATCGTTAAAACCCTTAAAAATACCTAAAAAATTCTTAAAAATCCTTAAAAATCGTAGATTCTTCGCCTACTACGGAATTACTGACTATAGCAAAAAAAAAAAAAAATTAACGCTATAACTGCACCTCAAAATTTATCTTATTTTTTCATATTATACTGTTATACAAAAATAAATTTTTATTTTTATTTTATCGGTTTTATAGATATGCAAATTTAATTTTTTTTTACATCAAAGATCGATAAAAAATTGAACTGATATAGAAATGGGAAAATAAAAATATATTAGAATTACTAAATTTGGTAAAGTTTATTTATTAATTACTCATTAAATTAGTCACCAAAACCACAATTAAATTTTAGTAAAATTACGATACCAAACCTATTTTGGGATTAGATTTTTGGAACTTTCGTTAAATAACCACATCAAATATATGTAACTTTTCCCCAACAATTCATGTTATTATGTCAAAACATCGTTTATATAAAATTAATTCGATCATTTAATATTAAATTGATGACCATGTGGTTAATATTAAATAGATTTTCATACAAAACAGGAGCTCTCAAAACCACGGACTAACTTATAAATTAATAATTTCCATTAAATTCAGGTTTCAAAAATGACCACAGATTAGAAGTGGTTAAAGATTTTGTTTCGGTACGAGGGATATTCTAAAGTTACTTGGACATTTTTAATCCTATTAATCCAAATTAAATTTAAATTTCTTCATTCTGTTTATACGCCCTTCATCTTTGAGAACATATATAAAAGTTGTAATTAAATTTCAATCCCACGTAATAATTCTGTTTGACCAATTGAGCCACTCCATATTAACCAACAATATAAACCTTACTCTTTGGAAATTTATAACCAAATGACAATATCTACTTTCATAAGTTGATCACGTGGGATTTAAATTTGATCTATATCGACTATTAATTATATTATTAAAAAGGTTTAGTATAATGTAACTTTCCCTCGTATTCGGATTGAATATCAAAAATGACCACAGATTAGTGGTAAAAGCAGGAGGCAAAGTAAAGATTTGTCTGTGTGCGTATTAGTCCAAGTTGCGGTAGCCCTAAAAAGGACGTCGGAGTCGGTATCGTTTAAATTGTTAAAGGATTTTCGTTTCGTTTCGTATTCGACTATAGAGGGTTTGGTAATTAAGAAGGGTAGAAATTCATCAGAATGGACTTTGTAATAAAGTGCGTTTTTGCTTTTTAGTAACTCGACTCTAAGTCTGCGAAATGGGGGGAAAAGGAATGTATCAATTGCACCGTATAAGTATATATATTGTAATGATTTATTGAATTTCTTATTTTTGGGTTCGGTTATAGAATGTATTAAAAAAATAATAAATATTACAAAACAATCATAATCAATAACAAATTTTATATATTCTGTCTAGTCTTCCATCTTCTTTTGATTCAAATTGATTTTTTTTAATCTTTTTTCTTTAAATTTCTTCCTAAATGCCTAATTTTTGATACTACTTCATTTATATCTTCATTTGTATTTTTATTTTTCATTTTATATGAATTAAAACATGTAAATATTTTTAACTGGTATATAATTCTAGTAAAGTCTCTCCTTCCATAAACATGTATCAAAACTTATATATTGACAATTTGTTGTAAATTTTATGACAAATCTCTTTGTTTATTATTTTCTCCTCTCATCTGTTTTTACCCGGTCAAAAATAGCAAAAAATATGAGGCAAAAATGATTTTTTCCAAAATTATAGACTTAAAAGAGCATATTTCTCGAAAACTATATAAGACATCGAAAAACTTGGTTAAATAAAACTTGTAGCGAATTTAATCAGCTTTCATTTTGTATAGAATGGTCATATCGCTAGGGCGCGTAGTTTCCGAGAAATAAGCGAACAACCAAAAAATGGGACCTTAAACCCCCACTCCCTCCGGCTCAAGGGCTAAGAGCGGGGACTTTTAATATGTTCACCTCTTAACTAGTCCAAAAAAAGTTACAAAGTCAAAAATTGTGTTCCCAACATTTCCCTCTATACCTTTTTTGAAAATTCGTTGCCTGGATTATTCATATTACACGAAAAACATTATTAAATCTTTTTTTTGGAAAACGTAACGCTCTTTGCATCGTCAAACGGTCTTTTGGCCCTTGATCCAGGTTTCGGATTGCCTCCGGTGCCATATTCCGTTTATAGTATGAAGGGCACTGTACGGGCAGCGTCAGTGGAGAAGAAAAATACTCCAGGGTAGACATGGTTCGATTCTTTTTAGTGAATTGAATCTTTTGATTCGGTTCATCAAAACGATTCGTTCTTTTTAATTCGTTCCTAAATGATTCAGTTGCACATGCGCAAAAGAGATTGGCTCAATATATTTATTAATTATGTAAAATGACTTAAATAATTATAATTGCTTATTATTCATAACTAAATTTAATAAGAAAGGGTGGCGCCATCTTGCTAATAGTATAAACATGTTTAGAAAATGTATTTTACATCTAAAGATTTCTATTTCAGCAGATAGCTGTTACGGATGATTTTTAATAATTTAATATTTCTGTAGAATTAATATTTTAATTTTAGTTTGATTATTTTTTGTTGACATAGCTCTAAACGTACTAAAAATTGTAATTTTATTTTTAAGTCAAAAATATTTATTTTAAAAGCCCAACAACACGTAGAAAATTGTTGACATAATACATTTATAAAACTATCTATCCTTAAAACTATATATCTATCGCTCGGCATTTAATAACGGACTTCACTCATTCACTCACAATCTAGACTAGAGCCGGGTACTCGTTCAACTCGACTTTCAACTACGATTCCAGTAAGTGAGACTTCGAGTTTTGAGTTCCAGTGAATCAATAAATCAATTCAGCCTAGGCAGTGAATTGATTCTTTTGATTCTTTGCAATGATTCGTTCAAAAAGAACGAATCGTTCATAAACGACTCATGTCTACTCCAGGGGTAGTTATAGTGTTGACCATATCACTGGCGACCAGAAGGTCGATTTTTACTTGCCCTAGTGGGTTAAGTACTTGGATATTCCGCTGTTGGGATGTTAAAACTCACAACAACAACAAAATCATCAAGTAAATAAAAACCATATATTTAATTACCCAAATCCAGAAGAAAAAAGATGTGTAACATGCAATTTTAATGGTATCGACAAAGGCGTTAGTGGCAAGAAGGACAGGCTTTACTTGATCCTGTAGGTTGTGACCTGGATATTTTTGCAGCTAGGATAATAAAGTAAAAACAAAAATAAGATTCAATAAATACTAATTTTTATTATAAAAAAAATGATACCACACCAAATCTGGCGAGGAAGAACGGTTGTGTAACACGGTTCAGTACCGGTGACGGGTCGAACGGTACAGACACGTCTTCTAGGCTGGCGTGGTCAGATTGATGGTTCCGGTACAGCTCAGGTACAACGCTTCCTTTAGCCTGACCTGTCTCAAATATGAGCAGCCAAAACTTCCAACAAAAATAGCGATATTGAACATTTTGGTACCCGATACAAGGCTTCGAGTGAGGCACAGCTGTCGCTAATGGCTAAGAGCCGAAGAGTTATTGGCAATTTGATTCTTCCTGGTAATGTTTCACGCATATTTATGTTATTTCTTTGAATTATTCAAAGAGTTTGATCTAAAAGTTCTTCAAAATGTATATTATCCATTCTTAGATGATTTCTATAAGCCTCTGGATCTTCCACAACTAATTCTCAAAGAAGACGTTGTGATGCACCATGTGTATTTCGTCTTAAAATCCACGGTCAAGACCAATATCTTCGTTCATTTTTTTTATTTAGCGATTATTTCATCCCGAATTGCGCAACAAATTAATTGCACACCTACATCAACTATTTCACGTGACGCTATTTTGTACTACAATTATTCAACATGCACTGTTTATCGTGTAAACATTTTTGCTTTTAACACAAATCGAAATATAGTCGAACAACACAAATCGTTTAACCTAGATTGACTCGTGAAAACACGCCTTAAAGGTCGAGGGACTGCCACAGCAACTCGGATTTCGGGCTGCAACTGCAGCTAACTGATCGTCATCGGCTGCCGTATACCATAAGGTTGACTGGGAATGCGGGAGTTACAACTGGTATGGCTGATCTCCTATATAATTTCAAAGTAATTCTAAATCCAGTGCAGTGCACGATTTAATTTAAATATTTTAATTATCACGAAAAGTAACTTCGGTACAAAAAGATACTAACCTACCTTTGTTTTTAACATGGCGCTGATGAGGGGATCTTTTTTTACCAATAAGAGAAGCGTCTATAGAGAACTCGATATTGATATTCGTATTTTATTTTCCTTTATTTATAGTATCTGTTAAGTAGAGGACTGGTTTGCTAAGTTAAAAAGTTTTTGTTTTTATTTAATTTTAATTATTTTGATTAATCAGGAATCATTTTAATTGAGTTCTTTGGCCAGATACTAGTCTTCAAGACGTCGGTGATATTTTAAGCTGACTAAGATATTTCGGATTAAAAAGGCAGTGAATACATAGTCGTAGACCGTCCTTTTGACAAAATTTTAAGATTTGTTTTTAAAATAATCATATTTTTGACGTGAGCTTCCACTCAAGTCGATTTGTAATTATAAAATAGATTAAATTAACCCAAATATAACAGCCAAATCAGCCGGATGAACTTAATGTCAGCTACAGACTACAGCAATCGGCCGGTATCAGCTATGTATTCACTGCGAAAGAATAGGGCTAGAGCATTGATAAATATAGTCTATTCAAAACAAAAACCGTTGCATCATTATAAGACGGCAGTGCTACCACCAAATAGAGCACGCAAAAATTCCTTTCATGTACGAACGTCATTAATTGGGGGTTTTAGGGATATCGTATCTAAGTTTAACGTCCGACAAGGATGTTTTTTCTTATTGCTAATCATCAAATCATCGATGACGTGCAACGATTTTTGTTTTGAATAGACTATACTCATGGACATGCCTAGCGGTGAGAATTGTGCTATTTCGAGAGAAAGAGATGAAACTATGGTTCGGTCAATCTCTATCTCTCTCAAAACAGTATCGCATAGTTAGGATGTTATAGATGGTGCAAAACCGAACCGATACGCCATCTTCCTCACTCCTTTTCAGCAAAATAATATTACAACGATATGCGGGTGGGGCACGTCCATGATTATATGTCAATGGGCAAAAGGATCGAAACATAGATAACCTATTTTCACTTTCATGCTTATCACCTGAAATAAAAGTTAACATCAGACCTACCCAAATCACGATTAGAATAGTTCGGTCCACTTTGGTTTCGGAGTTTCAGATATCTGTAAAATATTGTTGAGTACTTAAATTTCTTTTGTTTGTCTGACATAATTATAAAAACAAATAAGTGAGGTTATTTTTCTAATTTCAAAACACAGATGTCGGATGCCAACTATGACGTCAGACAGAGATTGGGTGCTGTGATAAATCCGACTTTCTAAGCGTAAGTGCAGCATCCAACGTCAGTCCGAAGTCCTGATGTTCCTATAAAATATCGATCCAATATAGGCGAAGTAGCCAACGTTGGCACAACATTCACAAGGTGTAAATTTTTAGACGTTGGAATCACAACGACGTTGTAGAATTATATAAGTAATTTTAGTCGCTATACAACCAATTGTTAACGTTATAATTGATGCAGAACAAGTCGGGTAGTTAGCAAAATGCTACTTGGGTTTTGCTTGATCTGGAACGCTACCGTCGTTTCCCGAATAATCGATGGATTTCTCGCGCGCTATTCGTGAGTCACCAAGATTCTATGTACACAGGACCGGCTTCGGTACAATATTTATTATCATTATTATCTTCAATCCCAATATACTATCATAATATTTTTTTTGCCAGGGATTAATGAATTTTTAAACTGTTTATTATAACTAATCACAATTGAAGAAAACATCAAATTTCATGAGAAAATATTATCACATTTAAATTGTAAAGTTTTTACTACCTACTGTAAATTAGGCATGAATTTTTAGGTTCTCATAAAATATTAAAATCAAAAGAAATAAAAAAAATCTTATAAATAATCAAAACCATTTTATTACATTATTTACACAATTTAATTCGAAAAAATACTCAGTAGCGTAAATTAAATTTGATTTCTAAATTGAATTTTTTGATATTTCAATAATTTACCTCATTTTATTTTTGTCTATATATAGAGTGTCTTAATATATAAATATATGATCGGTTATTACGATAAAGTTCAGTATTTTCAATTTCACAAAGAAAGTTAAGGAGAATTTAACCAGACAAAGTTATATATTTTTTTAATTGGACACCCTATATTTTATTTTAAATTTTAATTTCTCTTTGCAACAATTCCAAGTTCTATTGAGTTGTACCGGGTATTTATGAAGTTATGGCCCGTTTTCTATGAAAATCTTAATGTGTTCAACGCCCTGTACAGATCAAATGGATTAAAAAAAAATTATATTTTAAAGTTTCAGGTTTTGTAAAAATGATCGATTTTGTTAATATACATTAAATTGTTTACAGGGTAGGGTCAAAAATGGATCAACCTGTATTTCATATAATTCCCTATCTATATTTATACAAAAAATTTAATACATTTTTTATTTTTTTTAATTATATTAGACGACTTCACATATAATTTAAAAAAAGCGATATCAAGATTATTTTTATATAATTAGGTGCAGCTGATAGATTCCTTTAGAGAACGAGAGATTCTTTGGAAGCAGGTGAGTGGTTGTGCTGTAGAATACGATTCATTTCAATTTGAAGCATTGTCTGGAATTAATTTTACGCCGGTATCCACTTAATTGTTGTTTATTTACAGAATTAAGTTTGTTTCTCTGATTGGATTTTGATGATAAAATAATATTTGAACGTCTGTTTATTTCGAGCGAAATTTAATTAAATTAAAAAAAAATTAACTTGAAAAAAACTGAAAAACTAGAAGAAATTGGAAATAAATAGAGAAAACCGGTAAAATAAAAAAAACGTGAAATCGAGAAAAAATTAATGAAAACCTGAAATTTGGAAAAATAGGAAACGAAAAAAAGGAACAATTAAAAAAAAGGGAAAATCGAATAAAAAATGGAAAAAATCTGAGGCGTCGGGAAAAAAGTCAAAAAATGGAAAATGAATCTAAAAAAATTGGACAAAATTGAAAAAAATTGAAAAACAAAAATGAAATAAATTATAAAAAATGAAAAAAAAAACAAAAAGAAAAACCAAGAAATCGCAAGAATCAAAAAAAAAAAATCGAAACAAAATCAAAAACTGGCCAAAAATGGCAAAAAATAAAAAACAAAAATGAGATATGAAAATCGAGCAAAAATAAAAATGAAACTGAAACAAAGATATAGGAAAAATTAATTTAAAAAAATGGTGAAATCGATAAAAATTGAAGAAAAAATGGAAAAAATTAAATGCGACCGGAAAAATGTAAAAAAATGGAAAATTGAAAAAACAATCTGCAAAAATTGGAAAAAGTGGAAAAAATCGAAAAAAAATTAAATAAATTGTAAAAGACGAAAAGAAAAACAAACAAAACGGAAGAAACAAAGAAGATCGAAAAAAAAATCAAAAAGAGGAAAAAATTAAAAAAAAAAAACAAAAAAATGGTCAAATAAAAAATGGAAACAAATTAAGAGCGACCGGTAAAAATGTAAAAAATTGAAAAATGGAAAAACAGTCTGAAAAAATTGGAAAAATGGAAAAAAATGAAATAAGTCGCAAAAAAAACAAATGAAAAACAAAGAATCGCAAGAAACAAAAGAAGGTCGAAAAAAAATCAAAAAACGGGAAAAAATGTAAAAAAAATGAAAAAATGGAAAAACAATCTGAAAAAATGGAGAACAATCGAAACAAAAAAAGGTAAAAACAAATCAAAAAACGGGAAAATAATCCAAAAAAAAGTGATGGAAAAAAATTTAAATAAATCGAGAAAAAATGAATATGAAAATGAAACAAAAAAGGAAAAACAACCTGAAAAAATTGAACTAAAAATTGAAAATAAAAATTAAATTTTCAAAAAAGAAAAAAACAAAAAAATTTAAGAGGTCGAAAAAAAAATCAAAAAACAGGAACCAATAGGAAAAAAAAAAAAAAATGAGATGGAAAAAATATAAAGAAAGCGAGAAAAAATGAATATGAAAATGAAACAAAAAAATAGGAACAATTAAAAATCATTGGAAAATCGAAAACAAATCGAAGAAAAAATGGAAAAGAATTGAAAGCGGCCGCAAAAAATGTAAAAAAAAATGGAGAAATCTAAAATCAATCTGAAAAAAAATGGATAAAATGGAAAAAAAGAAATAACTTGTAAAAAAGACAAAAAAAAACGAAAAACAAAGAAATCGCGAAAAACAAAAAAAGATCCAAAATAAACTTAAAAAAAAACGGGAAAAAAAAACAAAAAATGAGATGGAATATATATAAAAAAATCGAGAAAAAATGAATATGAAAATTAAACGAAAAAATAGTAACAATTAAAAAAAACGATGAAAAAATGGAAAAAATTAAATGCGACCGGAAAAAATGTAAAAAAATGAAAAATTGGAGAAACAATCGTAAAAAATTGGAAAAAAAATCGAAAAAAAAAATTAAAAAAATTGTAAAAAACGAAAAAAAAAACCAAAAGAAAGACCAACAAATCACAAAAAACAAAAGAAGATCGAAAAAAAATTGAAAAACAGAAAAAAATAAAAGCGACCGGAAAAAATGTAAAGAATAGAAAAATGAAAACACAAATTGGAAAAAATGAAAACAAATCGAAAAAAAAAACAAATAGTAAAAGACAAAAAAAAAACAAATCGCAAGAAATAAAAAAGAACAAAAAAAAACCAAAAACTGGAAAAATAGTAAAAATTACAAAAAACGAAACCAAAAAAATGAGATGGAATAAATATAAAAAAATGGAGAAAAAAATGAATATTAAAATGAAACGAATAATAGGAACAACTAAAAAAATGGGGAAATCCAAAAAAAAAATCGAAGAAAAAATGGAAAAAATTAAAGGCAACCGAAAAAAATGAAAAAATAGAAAAACAATCGTAAAAGATTGGAAAACAATCGAAAAAAAGTTGAATAAATCGTAAAAAACGAAAAAACCAACAACAAAAAACAAAGTAGTCGCAAAAAAGAAAACAAGAGCGAAAAAAAAAACAAAAAGCGGGGAAAAAATAGGAATAATAAAAGAGAACAAAAACGAATTGGAAAAAGAATCTGAAAAAAACTGAAAAAAAATGGAAAAAATTGAAAAAAAATTAAGTAAATTGTAAAAAACGTAAAAAAAGCACAAAACGCAGACAAACAAATCGCAGCAAAGAAAAGAAGATTGAAAAAAAATCAAAAACGGGGAAAAATAGGAAAAAAATTAAAAGCGACCGGAAAATGTAAAAAAAAAATGGAAAAATGAAAAAACAATCTGAAAAAATCAAAAAAATGGGAAAAAATAGGAAAAAATGGAAATTATTTAATAAAACTAGAAAAGTCGAAAAAAAACGGAAATATAAAAAAAATGGAAAAATCGGCAACAGACAAAAATCAAGAAAAATAAAGTAACAGAAACTTCAAAGAAGAGTAAAAAAATATTAAAAAAATCGAAAAAATTTATGCAATGTAAGTGTAAAAATTTGACCAGCAATAGTAGCTATTCCGTTCTCTTTTCCAAGATAACAGACTCTATTGTCATTACCTGACAATCCAACCATAAGCTAATCAATAAAATAACCACAAAAAGATACTGTCTGAATATTCAATAAAAAAAAGTCTTTCAATATCCAATTCCATCTGTCTTTTGTTATCTCGGCGGAATCACCCCAAAAAAAAACTATTTATCCAGTATTATTCCCTCAGATTTGTCGTGAAATCCACCCTGATAGTTAGGGCCTTTATATTTTTTATGATATATCATAATACAGCTCTTTTCACAATGCGTATGCAATACTTTTTTTATGAGAACCTCTAAATGTTCGCCCCCAAAGTCGATTACATATTTTGAGCTGACAAACAGGGTTGTATTAGGATTAGTCTTCATTGATTATATAATTAGAAACGATAAAGATTACAGCTAAAGTAATAAAGTTTTATTATTAAAAAATGTACCATATGTAACGAAGTTACTTTAATTTCAGTAATAATTAAGAGATTTAAATAAAATCGCTAACGGCACTGGAGATGGAGTCACTAGCATACTTGTTTCGCATACCCAACCGACCTTATGGTATATCACAGCCGGAGTCGATCTAGTCAGTTGAAGCGGCAGTCTGAAGTCCGAGTTCCAGTGGCAGTCGCCCTTTCTTTAGACAGGTCCAGCTGAAGGGTACGAAGCCAATTTCAATTGTAGCGGAATACAAAATCGTCAATCTGACCGCCACGCTAACCTGGAAGAAGTGCGGTACCGTCTAAGACCGCCGAGGCCAAGTAGAGAACCGTGTTACACACCATTTTCCTTTTCGCCGGATTTGGTATTATTCTTGTTTACTAAAGAATCATTTTTACTTTTTGGATTTTATTTAATTTGGAGTTTTGACTCAGCAGCAAAAATACCCAGGTACTCAACCCAGTAGGGCAAGAAAAGACCGCCCTTCTGGCCGCTAAGGGTCTTGTCGACGCCATAACGTCCCCTGGAGTTAATTTTGCTTCACTGACGCTGCCCTGTGCAAGTGACCTTCACACTATAAACGGAAGGTGGCGCCCGAGGCAATCGGAAACATGGACCAAGTCGCCAAAAGACCGCTTGACGACGCAAAGAGCGTTACACATAAGAAAATAAAGAATTTTCAGATTACATAATATTTTTGATATTTCCTTAATACTAAAATAATAAAATAATAATAATAATAATAATAATAATAATAATAATAATAATAATAATAAGATTATATCTCAATGTAAAAAAAATAAAAAAGTATACCGATTGTTTATTTATTTGTAGAAAAAACTAATATAATTATTTTTTGCTGATAATAGTATATTATGTACCAATGGACTAAAGTGCTACTATTAATCCAGAGAGTGAAGATTGCTGACCGAGAGGAGCGGGGGCAACAATCACTCAAGGAATTAAAAGTAGCACTTTAGTCACGTAATACATACACTATTTTTTGCACCTCAGGGACTAAAACTTTTAGCGAAATTTAATTAAAAAAAAAAAATTAGAAACTAGAAGAAATCAGTAATAAATATAGAAACTCGGAAAAATAAAAAAAAACGAGAATAAATTAATAAAAAACTAAAAAATGGAAAATTAAGAAACGGAAAAATAGAAACAATTAAAAAAATAAAGGGAAAATCGAAGAAAAAATGGAAAACTAGTGAACGGAAAAAAGGAATATCGACGAAAAAAAAATGGAAAATGAATCTAAAAAAATTGGACAAAATTGAAAAAAATCGAAAAAAAAACCTTGAAATAAATTGTAAAAATGAAAACAAAACACAAAAGAACACAAAAAAAAATCGAATTAAAATCAAAAAAACGGTTAAAAAATGGCAAACAATTAAAAAAACAACAAAAATGAGATAAAAAAATCGAGAAAAAATGTGTATAGGAAAAATTAATTTAAAAAAATGGTAAAATCGATAAAAATTGAATAAAAAATGGAAAAAAATTAAAATCGACCGGAAAAATGGAAAAACGAAAAAACAATCTGCAAAAATTGGAAAATGTGAACAAATCGAAAAAAAATTAAACAAAAGACGAGAAAAAACAAACAAATCGGAAGAAATAAAGAAGATCGAAAAAAATTCAAAAACAGGAAAAATAGAAAAAAATTTTAAAAAAACCAAAAAAATGTGATGGAAAAAATATAAAGAAAAAAGAATATGAAAATGAAAACAAATAAATGGAAACAATTAAAAAATGGTCAAACAAAAAATCAAAGAAAAAATGGAAAAAAAATTAAGAGCGACCGGTAAAAATGTAAAAAAATGGAAAAACAATCTGAAAAAATTGGAAAAAATGGAAAAAAAATCGAAAAAGAATGAACTAAGTTGTAAAAAAAACAAATGAAAAGCAAAGAAATCGCAAGAAACAAAAAAACAGGTCGAAAAAAATCAAAAAACGGGAAAAAATATAAAAAAATGGAAAAATGGATAAACAATCTGAAAAAATTGGAATAAATAAATAAATAAATATATAAATCGAGAAAAAATGAATATGAAAATGAAACAAAAATGGAAAAACAACCTGAAAAAGTTGAAAAAAATTAAAAAACATTGAGTTATTTTTCTTCACTGACGCTGCCAGGTGCATGTGGCCTTTACACTATAAACGGAAGGTGGCGCCCGAGGCAATCCGAAAGCTGGAGTAAGTCGCCAAAAGACCGCTTGACAACGCAAAGAGCGTTACACATAATAAAATCAAGAATTTTCAGGTTACATAAAGAAGATATTTTTGACATTCCCTTAATACTAAAATAATAATAATAAGATTATGTCTTAATGTAAAAAAAAATAAAAAAGTATACTGATTGTTTATTTATTTGTAGAAAAAAAAAATAAAATAATTTGACAATAGTATATTATGTACCTAGGGACTAAAGTGCTACTATTAATCGAGGGCAATAATTACTCGAGGAATTAAAAGTCACGTGGTACATAGGCCATTTTTTTGCACCTTAGGGACTAAAACTTGAAATTCGTACGATAATTATGTGAAAAGAAATACTCAAATTTATTTCATAATGATAACTTAATCGGTTATGAAAAGTTATGGAAAAAAAAAATATTCAAAAATCTTGTGTTATTCGAGGAAATAAAATTTTTTTGATCCCTCGGACGGGGACTAAAATATTTTAATCCCAAGAGAGCAAAAGTGGCACGCTGGTCCATAAAATGAGGGAATACATTGAATGTTTAGTCTCAGGGGCGCAAAAACTATTTTGAATCACTAATGACGATGATCAAACGAAACGGATATTTGGTCTTGAAAGATTTACTCAAACGTCTACGTCTCTTTAAAACAAGTTTGAACTTAAGAAAAATATCAAATAAAATCTGATTTTAATTACCAAATATTGATACTTGTAGACTTTTTATTAATTAAATGGAAACAAAAATATAAAAAATGGGTTAATTTAGTGTCTTTTTTAATTTGAACTAGTGAGAAAATTTTTGTAGTCCGTTCCTGATTGTGCAGCTAGGAAAGCAGCCTAAAAGCTATTTATTTTTATGTGAACAGTGAGTGTTATCATTGATAGGAGGGAATGGGTGTTCGAACTCTGACGATTTTTACTGTTTTCGTGAAAGACTTTGACACTGGTATTTCCAGATTTTACGAAACTGATTCTTCCGAAACAATACCCTTCTCCTAACATCTACGAGATATCCAGAATAATAAATTTTATAAAGGTTTTCATTCGTAATAAAATAAAAGAGTATAGAAAATTATTTATATATTAGTTGTGGTATAAATGAAAAAAAAATGCGTATTTTCAAGACGATTTGAATGGTTTTTTATATCCTCATATCCTCTTAATGTCCCAAATCAAATTCTGTAGATAAAAAGAACTTTAAAGTCGTCACCGCATGTAGTCGAAGTGTGTCAAATTAAAATGATTCGATCTTTGAAAATGCGATTGAAAGATAAATCAATAATCCTTATTTCAGTAGCTTTAAAGCCGCTAAACGAATGCACAAAACGTTATTAAAATCACGTGGATTAAATATAAATCCCAATGTCAATTCACTTGATTCCGAGGATCTTATCAATGAAAATATTTTAAAACCGTCACTAGATATATCGCGATCAACGGACACAGAACCGGTCTTAAGAAATTTTATATAAAGATTTCTACTATTATGAGATAACCCTATAGTAAATACTTTTTTATTTTCTAAATCTTAAATGAACATAAAATAAAATCAGAACATATTAGAACCTTATAGCTCTATAATAAAAATTTGATATTTAAATCATCAAAATCAGCAGATTATCTATACTCAAATGTGGTAAGATTATTAGAATATGGCCAACTTGCGCCCGACCAGTTTGCGCCCTCTCATTAATTCAGCCGGTTTGCGCCCAAAATACTAAAGGTACCTGACGGTCGACCAATTTGCGCCCGTAATAAATAATCAATTCATATCGCATTGCTATTCTAATCATAAAATGTAAATAAAAATATAATCTAGAGGGATCTTAAAGCAGATAATATCAAAATACAGAGGTATAATTATTTTTAATTTACGAAATGTTATCTTTTCAATAAAGTACAGAGTTTTCTTTCTCTTAATAAAACGTTAATGTATTTGATAAATAAATAGTTATTTGTTAAACTGGAAGCGAAATACCATTTTAGAAAAAGAAAAAGTATCGAGGGTAATATCATAAGAGCTTTAAAATGACCGATACTTTTTTACGATTACGTGTTTTCTTAAAATTTCACGAGTCCGTAGGACAAGTAAAAGTTGTAAAGAAAACACGCAGTCGTAAAAAATTTTCTGATTGACTTTAAAACGCGGGTGGTATTTAGGAAGAAAATTTAGAAACATATCTTGACACAAGACAAATAATTTGATATTGACATACTTTTTGTCTTGACGACATAGTCTTTTCGTTTTTTTGTATCTTTGCTGTAATTTAGCGAAAATTTAACCGCTCTTATGGGATTTTATATTCATGAGTGGAATTTTCGAGGTAAGATAATCTTGAGGTCGCTAAAAAGTACATTATAAGTCAAAATTAATCACACAACAATCATTTTAAACTTAATTTATACTGTTTTGGATTCATCAGAATGCTGAAATATAACATTTATTTAAAAAAATATATTTATAAATTTGTTTAAAAGCGATAAAAAGATGTAGTTAATATCTGCGCGAGAACTTATTTATCTCAAACATTTAAAAAATAATTGCAATTATCTTCTGTTTATGCGAAAACTGAAAACTGTTGTTAAATGTCACTATATTGTATGTAGATTGTATGAATAATAATAAAGATACAATTGATATATGTTGAGTACCCCCGAAATTCAATCTCAATTCTCATAATTACTGTTGCAAACTATACAGGGTATCCCATTAAAAAACCTGAAGTTAACACCAACTTCTGGTATAACCAGAAGTGGCAAAACGATGCCAATATTTTCATTAAATAGTTCACCGTTTAACACCTCTATACAATATACAAAATAAACTCTTCTAGGAATTATTATGGTGTGCGCAAACAGGCCATCCAGCAGGTACCCTTAATACATTGGGCGCAAACTGGCTGAATTAATAAGCGGGCGCAAGCCGGTCGGGCGCAAATTGGCCGACACCGATTATTCAACGAATAATAAAACTCCAAGTCATACCACAATTATTTATATGATGTTAAAATGTAACAATTAAATGGCAACATGTTTCGGCCAAACAATGGCAATCATCAGGCCTATAATTTAACATTGTATTTTGTCTTATATGTGTGTGTATTAATATTGCACCCCCGCCAATAGCCATTTGGTGGATGCTGCTAATTTTCCGATAAAAAAAAATTAAATAAATGTTTGTAATTTAATGGTATTAAAGATCATTAAACTGTAGCTGTAGATTTATCATTTTTGAATATCTTTATATTTTTATTACAATTCTTGACAACAGTTGTTAACTACAGATTTTGACTACAGTTCTAGACTACAGTTCTCGATTAACCTTCTTAATTACAGTTCTAGACTATAGTTCTTAAGCACCGTCTTTAAGTACTATCCTTGACTACAGTTCTTAATTACATTTCTTAACTATAGTTGTTTACTAGAGATCTTAGCTACGGTTCTTGATTAAAGTTCTTTATTACAAGTACAGTTCTTGACGTTATTTCTTTACTACAGTTCTTAGCTACAATTCTTTATTATACAGTTATTGACTACAGTTCTTAATTACCTTTCTTCACTACAGTTGCTTATTACAATCTTTAACACAGTTCTTAACTACAATTCTTGATTGCTGTTGTTGACTTTACCCACCTCCGAGAAGGAAAAGTATTGTGAACGAGCAAAAAAAAATTTTGAGATAAAGATGGAAATATACATCTTGAGGTCACTTGAGATTATTAAGACCAATTCCAGATGGAAGTCTTTCTGTCTGTCTGTCTATGTGTATTCTTCCACGATAGAAGCCACACGTTTAATACGATTGAGCTGAAATTTGGTAAATGGGTTTGGTTACCCGTCAAAAGGACCCATTAGTTTTTATACGAAATCTATTAAACAGAAGTGTCACTATTAAAAAATGACAGATGCAATATGTCACGGAATTTGACTTGCAATATGTCATTTGAAAGCCCTTGAAAAACTCTATTCAGAACAGTCAAAATTATTTCTCCAACTGCCACCTGTCAAAAATAAAATAATGTCAAATTTTGAAACTTTAACAGTAAATATCTGAAAAAGCATTCGTGGATACTCGTCGGGAAAGTTTTGGGGCGACACAACCAATATTTTTTACTTTTTTGGCATTTTCTGGCTTATTTGCTTTTTTCGGTCTTTTTTTATTCTTTTCTCTTTATATTGCCCATTTTTTGCCTTTGTTGTGCGTTCTTTTAAGATTTTTGTTTTTTTTTGCCATGTTTTTGCCTTTATTTTACTCTTTTTTTTGGTTTTTTTACCATTTTGTTTTTTTTAGCCTTTTTACCCCTTTTTATTTATTTGGCTTTTTTGGCCTTTTTTGCATTTATTTGCCTCGATTTTGCCTTTTCTTTGCCTTTTATACCCTTTTTGGCCTTTTTACCACAAATTTAAAAAAAAAATGACTTTTTTTTGGCCTTTAATGAACTTTTTTACCTTTATTTTGTCTTTTTTTGCCTTTTGTGAAAACTTTTTAAATTTTTTTTTAACTTTTTTGTTCTGTTTTGAACTTGTTTGCATTTTTTTGCCTTTATTTTGCCTCTATTTTCTCTTTTTTTGCATTTTTATTTTTTTTTTGGCTTATTGGCATTTTTTGAGTTTTTTGCAACTTTTTGCCTGTTTTGTGTTTTTTTAAACTTTTAATTTTTTTGTGGCATTTTTTAACTATTTTTGCCTTTTTTGCATTTATTTTGCCTCTATTTTGTCTTTTTTTACTTGTTTTTATACGTTTTTTTACGTTTTTTGCTTTTTTTCCCTTTACCTGTCTTTTTTTTGTACTTTTTGTTGATTTTTTACACCTTTTTCCTTTTTTGCCCATTTTTTACTATTATTAAGTCTTTTTTCCTACTTTATTTTTCCCGTTTTTCCTTTTGCTACCTTTTGCTTTTTTTTGAATTTTTTGCTCCTTAGCCTGCCAATTTTTAAAAATTGTATTAAGATTTTTATGCTGTTTTTGATTGTTACCTATTTTCACTCTTTTTTTATTATAGTTTAATTTTTTGCCGAAACTTAGCAATTCTTTATCAGTTTTAACAATTTTTTTGAAAAAATTCGTTACCCTATTGCTATTTATAATAACTTGTTGCCGTATTTAGTAACTTCAGTCGTTTTTCATTTTAATTAATTTTTGAGTATTTTTGCACTGTTTACCTATTTTTATTTTTCACTTAATTTTTGTATCATTTTCCCATTCAGGAATTTTGTATTTGGTAATTAAAATAAACAAATTCTCCACAGCCGAGCCGGGAAAATTCTGGGGTGACACAGTCGATTTTTTTACTACAGTTCTTGTCTACATTTCTTAAATACAGTTCTTGATCATAGTCCTTAAGTACCGTTTGGACTTCAGTACCGTCCTTGACTACAGTTCTTGATTACAGTTCTTAATTACATTTCTTCATTACAGTTATTTACTACAATTATTTACTAGAGTTCCTAACTACAGTTCTTGGTTAAAGTTCTTTACTAGAATTTTCGATTATAGTTCTTGATGTTATTTCTTTACTACAGTTCATTCCTATAGTTCTTAGCAGCAATTCTTGATTACAGTTATTGACTACAGTTCTTCTATAGTCCTTAAATATCGTTTTGAATATAGTTCTTAAGTACCGTTGATAACAATTCTTAATACATTTTTTCACTACATTTGCTTACTACAATCGTTTACTAAAGTTCTTAACTACAATTCTTGATTAAAGTTTTTTACTACAATTTTTGATTACAGTTCTTGACTTTATTTACTCACTACAGTCCTTTACAACAGTTCATAGCTACAATTCTTGATTACAGTTGTTGACTTTATTTTTTTACTACAGTTCTTCACTACCTTTCTTAATTACAGTTCTTGATCATAGTACTTAAGAACCGTTTGGACTACAGTTCTTGATTAAAGTTCTTGATTATAGTTCTTGATTACAATTCTTATTTACATTTCTTTACTACAGTTGCTTACTACAATTGTTTACTAAAGTTCTTGATTAGAGTTCTTTACCACAATTTTTTATTACAGTTCTTACATTGTTTTTTCGCTATAGGTCTACCACAGTATTTAGCTACAATTCTTGATTAATTTATTTTTTTTACTACAGTTCTTGACTACACTTCTTGATTATAGTTCTTGATTACAATTCTTGGCTACAATTTTTGTGTACAGTTCCTGACCACAGTTTCTGGCTACAGTTCTTGACTGCAGTTGTTACTACAGATATTGAGAACTATATAAAAGAAACTACTTATTATTACTAACTGACTGTATTCTATGATTAAAAAAATGTTAATTGTATTACTTATGTAAGAAAATTTATTTTTATGATAGAGTATAGGTTGTTTTTTTTACTATTAAGCAATTTTTGGGTAATTCCAAGACCGGTTCTGCTTTGATCCCTAATATGAAAATATTAAAAATCTCGAAGATTTCTCTTTGAATGCGTTACGAAGAGAATTAACATGAAAATGGTTTGACAGTTGAATACTACGCGTTCCGTTGGTTTTTGGTTCTTTAAAAGAGTAATACGAACGCCCGAGGGCTAACATAGTCTAGAATCAACTCATTCCGTCCGAAATACATAAACTGGATGTGGATATATCTACCATCCATGGCATTCATATTCATTCCGTATTCGCCAATTATTAGCGGTATGTTTGTTTGAGTGAATTTGTATGCATGGAATAAATGATACCGCCTATGTTATCATATATGTATCGCTTTTACTCTAATTGACTGCACTCGCCGTCATTGGCGGAGTTTTAGATTGGGATTCAAAATAGAGAACTACTTTAACTTTATTTTAGCTGTGAAATGACTAAAACGTTTAACTAACTTGAACAGTAGATGGCGCAGCGAAAATTCATGGCGGCAAAATGTGAAATTTGGAGCCTAAACAAAAATTGTTGGCAAATATTAATAATTAGTTAAAATAAATAGTATTAAAAATAAAAACTTTGATATTTTTAAATTTTGAAGAACCTCGCTTCGCTCGAGAAAAATTAGATCAGATTTTCGCAGAAAAAACACAACCTCCTCTTTATTTTCTGTTTCACATGCGAAGTAAACTCGATTTTTTTTTTTAATTACTTGTTACCAGCAGTCTTTATCTTCTCCATTTAAACTTTATATATGCCTCTTTTAATTTTTTGCCGACGAAAAACAAGTAAAATATATCTTAAATTCATGAAAAGCCCGAATAGTAATAATCAGCTAGTCAGATATCGCCGCCCTCCAGGCGAAAGGTTGTATCTCATTTGCGATAACTCGCTTTTTCCAGAAAAGTAACTAAAATAACTCATAAACCATGATTGTATCTTCTAAACTAACATATAAAGCACTAGTAAGTTCATGTGACGTGTAAAGGTCATTCGTGTGACGTGTAGAGGTCATTCGTGTGACGTGTAGAGGTCATTCCTGTCGTGTAACGTGTAGAGGTCATTTGTGTGACGTTAGAGGTCATTCGTGTGGCGTGTAGAGGTCATTCGTGTCGTGTGATGTGTAGAGGTCATTCGTGGGACGTGCAGATTACATTCGTGTGACGTGTAGAGTTCAACCAGAGGACCTTTTAGCTGAGGTATCAAAAAATTCAATTTTTTTGAGATACGACCTATCGACTAGAGGCCGACAATATATTGTAATAAAATGAAAAAAGAAAACAATGTGTAGAATATTTTTTAGTAATTTTTAGCTTAAAGAAGCAAATTCTGGAAATTGTGGAATTGAATTCTTATCTTTAAAATGAGATTCAATATTCCTAATTGTCCATTTTAGTTTGAAATCTGCTCACATCACTGTGGTTTTCACTGTTAACTACACAATAGGCGAGATTCCTAATTTCTGGAAAAAAATACCACAATCTCCATTACAATGCGAAAAGTAATTGAATCTTTCCTCAATTGTTCCAAAATAAATTTCCAAAGAAACGTTGCTGTTTGAACAATGCGGAAACCGCACCAAGATTTGACGTACTAAGTTCTGACCTATCGCCGGAAAACTAGAGAATTGATTTATTAGCGGGAGCAAGTAAGATAGAAAAATATGGCAACGTTGTCGATTCGATTCATTTATTCACAGGTAGAAGTCAATCGAAAATCTGACAGGGATCAGTAGTAAAAATCAATAGTACAAACGACCAAATGAGTTTGCGTAATTCTAAATAAAGAATGTATCAAAAGTAGATACGAAATAATTAAGCATGATACACTTAGAACAAATATTTCACTTGGCGGCCAGTTCAGATAGCCATTAATCACTGCTAGTAATTGTCTCTCTGTATCTATTGGCGGCCACAAAACTCATACTAGTTTGAGATAAGTATACGATGAGAAGTAGCGGGTCACGTGACCTATTGGCAGCCGTTATTGTTCGTGTCCTAAAAGGGGTTCTGGCTGCCAGTAGAGCATTGAACTCTGTTGAGAGAATTTCGGTCATGCTGGTTTAAAGTTTCCTGAATAATGCTGATGAAGTTCCCAGTTCACTTCTACGTCCCATTCAGTCCTCTTTATTTAACATTTCTTTCAATTCCTCATTTATGCAAAAAACGATTTCTCCAATATCCTCCTGAACAGATTTATTGGCTTCTTCCTACCCTTCGTCTAACACGTCGTTGGAGCTATCAACTAAATAAAATGCAACTATCACCACGTTTTTAAAAGAACTAGACTAGTGACTGCCACCAAAACAGTTTTATTAGAGCCTAGTACTGTCCCTGTTCTTAACTACAGTTCTTGATTAAGTTCTTTAATACAATTTTTGATTATAGTTCTTGACTTTATTTTTTCACTACAGTTCTTTACCACAGTTTTTAGCTACTATTCGTACGCTTACTTCCGGATACTACAGTAGTCGCCACTTCTGGCGACAGTACTGGTCGTCACTAACATCCCCGTCTGCAGCGGCTTTTAGAAACATTTTACAGCGTTGCCAAACGTTATTCATAATATATTATCAATGTGAGTGGGCCGAAAAAATAATACCATTCCGTATACATAGATATTATTGAAGAATAATTAAATCGAGAACAGCTATCAAATATGATGTCTATAAGGGTGACACAAGTTGTATTTTATTCATAGAATAAAATTGAATATCATTTCCTCAGAAGTTCCGAAAAATAATGAAACTGGAAACTCCGGAATATGCCATTTAAAGGACTTATGATGTCAGAATAAGCGGTTATAAAGTCTCACTAAATTGGTGGGTTTTGATTAAATGTTTAAATATCTTAAAAATTATTCATACCTAATGTTTTTTCACTATGTTTTAAATTGAAGCACATTTGAACCAAATTTACGCGTTAGGGTAATTATCTATGGGTTAAAGCGCCTAAACATTTGGGTATTTGTGAAGCTCTCCTTATAACTCCTGATAGTTAAGAAGCTATGACAGTTCCTATAAGAAATCGTCAATATCAGGTTTGGTAAACTTTACACTAATTTAATGTCACTTGTGATGTCATCAGTGAGATTTGGCAACACCTAATCAAAGCGGATAGGACGGGATCAAAAATGGATCAAGTATTGCCAAATTTAGCTCAATATTACCAAATCTCACTGATAACGCTACAAATAATCTTGAATTTGTAAAAAATTTACCTCGGCGTCTTCATATGGGATTCAACATGGTGTATGGTTCGGAACTATCAAAGCTCCTTTACTTCTGGTTATCTTAATTTATACTTTGATTCTCTTCTCGCTGCAGATCATTAATTCCGGACATACTAATGAGCATTAACCCCTTCACGTATTTTTATGGTAGTATTATTCTGCCAAACATGCAGTGCAAGTTTCTCTCACGTGTTCTTTGCATGTCAATCTTCCGCATCGCTTGTAAATTTTCCGAATCATTTAGAAGAATTAGGGCCCGTCGCCTCATTTCTACTGGATCTTGTTGATCGGAACTCAATCAGGGGTCGGATCAGAGCCCATGCACAACTTTGAGATAGTCGGACTGTGCAATTTTTTCTGGTAGGTGATTTGATTTATATACTCACAAAGCGTTTATACCGGATATGTTGATTGGGTTGTAGAATATCATCATCTGCCAACCGTGTGTATTTCGTGAAAAATAATTTTGACATAACTGGTCCACTAGATTCACTCCAATTTTTGTATGGTTATAATCGGTTATGATTACTGGCCTGTTTCCTCAATAAATGCGTTGTCGAAGTGCATAGACGACAACAAAATCACAGGCCAATTTTTTTCGGACAGTATAATCCTCCTGAAAACCAAACACAGACGACTTTTCTTCTCGATTCTTGTTTGTTAAGAATTGTGGAGAGATCCCTCTCTTATTTTTACGAAGAGTTCCGATCTAGGTTAGGTTCTTGTCGCGCAACAATTTTTTCATCAATGCCAAGCTAGAAAATCAGTTATCCCTCGTAATATTGCGTTTCGTACCTGTCACTGGATGTACTAATCTGAGTATAATGTCTTCAGCGGAATATTAAATTCATACAGACATACGGACCCTCTGGTTGTGTGCCAATGTAGGTTTCCAAGTTGAACGTGTATGTCTTCGCATTGACCAAAGCAAAAACCTTGATGTCGTATTTGGCCGGCTTCAACAACTGCTCGGTTAGGTACTAACTGGCAATAAAATTCTTTGGATAATTTGCCAAGAATGTTTTAAAAAGTTCTCGAATGTGCGCCAACTTATCCATTTTTCTCCTTTCATCTCTCGTCTGCACGTCGTCAAACCTCAAACATCTTATCAGAAATCTAAATCTCTTTTTCGCTAGATATCACGCTTGGGAAGTGGAATACTTCCCAAGTTTTTTCGTGAACTTCTCAAAATTCCAATCAGAAGAAGATTTTCAATAAAAGCTCCAATCTGTATTTCATCTCGTGTCTCGAAATCTTTGATATTTGTTTTTAATTTTATCAATATATGTTGGTTGAAATACTAGAGATTAATATCATCGTATCATTTACAAATATCTTCTGGCAATCAATTTTACTTCTGGTATTTCGTGCCTTACCTTTGATTCAAGTCAACAACTTTAGTATGTTCTGAGAACAACTACGAATTTGAGCATTAGCTCTGTCCTTTTTCCATTTGGTGGTCCCGTCTTTTCCCTAATAAAAATTTTCTGGGCGTTCTTCATTCGTTTCGTCTTCCCAATTTGACTCTCTTTCGGAATCATGTTGATCTGACTGATAATTCTTGCTCAGTTTCTATGTTATGATGGTTACTTTCCTCAACCACATCCTCTTCCCTTTTATCCGATTCTTCTTCGTTGATCGAGCTCTAGTAGATATACTACAGGTGTCCAGACACACGTATAGGGAATTCAATGTGTTAGATGGATAACGTATCTTTCTCCGTTACTATTGGTTCAATTGAAATCTGAAAACGGCGTCGGCTCTGGTCTTCAGGTACTTCAACTTCATCTGGTCCGATAGCAGACGTACCTGATAGAGCTGAAGACTAGACCAGACGGAACTGAAGGTTCCTGAAGACCAGAGCCGAAGCAGTTTTCAGATTTCAATTTAAATCAATAGTAACGGAGATAGATACGTTCTTTCTCTAACACATTGAATTCTCTATACCTGGGTTCGGAAGCCTGTAGTATATCTACTGGCTCTCCTCCCCATTCGATATTTTGTTGAACAATTTCAACCATACAGGATCTCTGCATTGATCTAGAAGCCTTCATTTTGGATTGTTTTCATGGATTTCTCTATAATTCATTAATTTTTGTTATACACATGCTAATAATTTAAATATTAATACTGATATTAGTAAAAAGCAATAAAATCCAAAACTTCAACTGGCAATAAAATTGAAAGCAATTGGGCGTGGGTTACAATTGTAGACCAACGGACTTTGAGCACCAAAAACAAAAACTACCATACGTCTTAAATGCGAAAAACATACTACATGGTAGACTTTGTCAAATACTTCGAGCCATATCATATATTTTCCATTTTTCCAGGCATTTTTCCATGATATTTGTATGTTGCCTATTTATTATAAAATCCAAACTAGAAGTGGCCAATTATTTTCCCCATCTTTTTTAAAAATAATTAGTAAGAGTAGCCATCACTTTTGGGTTTACCAGATTTTCCAGCTGTTTTCCGTAAGATTGGAGCATGTTTTAATCTAAATGTCACATTTAATAAATATATTTTAACACTCTTCATTCTTAGGAGTTATTTCAGTATTTCCTCTGAAATGAAAGATCGATTCCTGAGCTTTTTTAAGATATATAATTATATAGCTATAGCTAAGCCTTATTTTTTTATTATTTGAAATATTCCTGGTTGGTTTGTTTTTTCAAGTTCCTCGTTAAGTTAGAAGATATTTTTTAGGTATATGAAAAACAGCTCATCCTTGTGATTGGTTTCATTGGTTTGTTTAGTCCTTTTGCATCATTCCAATGAGATTAATCTGTGTTTTGGTGATCTTAGATATTGATTTACCGAATCCTTTCTCTGTCTTTTATTTTTATTTTCCTTCGTTCTTGATCTTTGCTATGGTTTTTATTATGATTTAGGATTAGAATTGTTTTCCTTTTACATTCTGGTGTACCATTAAATTCCTCTTGCCAAATGTTCATCCTTAGTTTTTATGATTCAAGTTCTAATTATTCTATTGTTTTGATAGATACATTCAAGTCAATGTGAAGTAATAATTGTTTATGTAGATTTTCTAATTATTAATAAAAACGATGTTAAAATATATACAATCACTAATATATGAATCTTATTTGAACTACCTTCTCCTATTAGAATAATTTTGATCATCTATTAAATTTTTGTAATTAAAAAGTATAAAGCAGGAATTTATAATGACCGAAAAAGATCCACTTGTTCATTATTTTCATACTGTTGTAATGTGACCTACAAAAGTAAGTTTCGTCTGAAAAATGGCATCGATCGGAAAATCAATGAAGATGAGCACCGGCAGAGGAGTCGGAACAGAGAGTGAGTGCAATATACGTGTCGAGAAATACGATAGGAAAAATGAAACGTGGGGAAATCGGAAGAGAACTTTTCGTCACGTGTCAACATATTTCTCAATATCTCGACTCCGGCTCTCTATCTCGCTTTAATATTACATTAGATAGCTTTCAAACCAAATCGAAAAAGTTTTAACGCTACCGCAGAGAAAAAAAATTGTCGAACATTTATATTGTGTTGTTCAGTCACGGAAATCTCTAAAGGAAAATTGATATTAATAAAAGGATACCCGCTCCTGCTCTTTTAGTTATAGCGTTTCCAAATTTACAACTATAATAACTATATTTAATTCTTCGTTTACGACTACACAGATATTCCAAGAGAAACACTATATACAATATATCAAAAATTTAATGTCCCTGTGGACATTTGCGAGACTCTATCACTTCGACCAGTGGAATTACTAAAATTACTGCTTTTAAATACAAACCAAATCCTGTCAAAGGTATAAGACGCAAGTTCTCGGCAGTAAAACGACTCTTAGGGGGCACTAAAACAGGTGATTCGCTTAAATTGTCCGAGTTTTGGGGTCCGGACTTGTAATTATAGCTAGATTGAGTTAAGACGTAGAAATAACAGTGACGGAACTCGCAAATATTTCATGGAATAAATTAATTTCTGCACTAATTTTTTAATATTGACCTGTACGTAAAACGATATCTCGTTTTTATCTTAAATCGGAACAATAAAAGCGATACCAAAATCGAAACGACATTTCTTTGTTGAATGATATGAAACATTATCGCGTTTTACTTGTGCGGTCTCCAATCGTTTTAGATAAAGTTTCTCCACCAGTCCGCAATGACAAGTCAAAGAGTCGAAAGATACAGAGAGATGTGGACAGATCTGACATAAATAAACAGAAATTAGTCAGACGTGAAAAATCAGGACGATTAAATGTGACTGGTTGTTATATAGGATAGGTCGCTTGATAAGCAGAGGCGTATCAAGATATACATTATAAATACTTTAGTCACACATAAATATAAATTGTATAAGTTTTTTGGTTCTACACAACAATGATGCTAATATAAAGCTTTGTTTAATTATTTTTTTCTTAATTTTGATTCGTCTTGCGCTTCCTTATGTAGATCTTTAAAATCTCAAATTTACATTTTTAAATTTCGGTTAGATTTATCGAATTATATTTTAGTATTTTGACAATTTTGTATTTACAAGTACCTAATTTCTAACAGCAATCGAATAAATGGTGCGTCGATGTGGGGCGCCAAAATTATTCTTATTATTACATATTACTAACAAAAACTACACTTCTTTATCACTCTACATACGTTTCGCTAACTATGTTAGCATCATCAGTAGTTGATGATAAACTGTTTAGCATCATTAACTCCTGATATAGTTTATTATCAAAATTAATTTTATTTTTCATATATCTACACGGGTATTTTTTTTTATTAGTAATATAGCATGTAGCTTTTGAAAAATTTTAGACCCGTTTTGGAAACTTTAGGCCATTTTCGATTATTTCTGATCTGATCAATTTAGCTAACTTTAGACCGTTTTACTAATATTTTAGATCATTTTTGGACAATTTGAGACTATTTTGGTCAATTTTAGACCATTTTAGATTGTATTGAACAATTTTCTGATTATATTAGGTAACTTTAGACCATTTTATTATTATTTTAATCCATTTTTGGACAATTCTAAAACATTTTGGATAATTTTAGATTGTTTAAAAAAAATTCTCTGATCAATTTAGGTAACTCTAGATCGTTTTTGGGGAATTTTGGACCATTTTGGACAATTTTAGGCCATTTTAGATTATCTTGAACAATTCTTTGATCAATTTAGGTAACTTTAGACCATTTTACTATCATTTTGGACCATTGTTGAATAATTTTAGATAATTTTGGACCATTTTCCACAATTTTAGACAATTTTAGATTATTTTCAATAATTTTTTGATCAATTTAATTCATTTTAGATCGTTTTTGGACAATTTTAGGCCATTTTAGATTATTTTGAACTATTCATTGGTCAATTTAGGTAACTTTAGGCCATTTTATTACTATTTTAGACAATTTTGAGAAGATTTTGGACAATTTTAGACCACTAAAGGCTATTTTGAACAATTCTCAGGTCAATTTATGTAACCTCAGACCGTTTTATTATTAATTTAGACCATTTTAGATCATTTAGAACAATTCTCAGACCAATTTAGGTAAATTTAGACCGTTTTATTACTATTTTAGATAATTTATAGATTATTTTGCACAATTCTCTGATCAACTTAAGTAACTTCAGACAGTTTTATTATTCTTTTAGACAATTTTTAGAAGATTTTGGACAATTCTAGACAATTTTATATTATTTTGAACAATACAATTGATGAATTTGAGTTTGTGTAACTTCGGATGACTTTATTAGTAATTTAGCCAATTTTTGGAAAGTTTTGGACAATTTTAGATCATTTTGGCTTATTTTGAAAAATTCTCAGATCAATTTAGGTAACTTTAGACCGTTTTATTATTAATTTAGTAAACTTTAGATCATTTTACATTATTTTGAAAAATACAATTGATCAATTTGAGTTTGAGTAACTTTAGACAGTTTTGTTATTATTTTACACAATTTTTAGACCATTTTGGACACTTTTCGACAATTGTAGATTATTCTGATCAATTTAACTAACTTCAGATCGTTTTAGTAAATTTTCATTAGATTTTGGACAATTTTAGATTATTTTGAACAATTTTCTGATCCATTTTAGGTAAATTTAGACCGTTTTATTATTAATTTAGACAATTTTTAGATTTTGGGCAATTTTAGACCATTTTAGCTTATTTTGAACAATTTTCAGATCAATTTGTGTAATTTTAGACAATTTTTATAAGATTTTGGACAATTTTAGAGCATTTTAGATTATTTTGAAAAATTCTTTAATCAATTTAAGTAACTTTAGACCGTTTTATTACTAATTTAGAAAATTTTAGACCATTTCAGATTATTTACAATACAATTGATCAAATTCAGTTTGAGTAACTTCAGACTGTTTTAGGCAAGATTTTGGACAATTTTAGATTAGTTTGAACAATCCTCAGATCCATTTTGGGTAACTTTAGACAGTTTTATTATTATTTTAGACCATTTTGGACAATTTTAGATTATTTTGAACAATTCTAGTAATTTTTGACCGTTTTATTATTAATTTAGACAATTTTTAGAAGATATTGGATAATTTGAGATTATTTTGAGCTCCGACAATTCAATCGAAACTGCAAACGCAGGTGTTCACAGTGGACCCGACATTTTTTGACCGGCATACAGCGGGCAGACTTGAACTGAGTGATGAGAAATTTAAACGAGATCCAACCATCAATTTTATATGGAAGGTTTTATATGGTATTAACTAGTAAATTTATCACACTCGGTACATGAGTCTTTTATTTCGGTACGTTCATATACAGCTCACGACATGAAAGAAAAATTCCAAAAACTGAAATCTGAATCCAAGTAAAAATAAAATTTATAAATAATAAAAAATAAATCATGACCATAAGCATTAAAATAGTTTCTCTCAAATATTTTAAAAGTTTATGGAATTGTAGGTAGGCAAATAAAACTATAATAGTTCTTTTCTATTTTTCAAGATTTAAAATACGGGTTTCATGACATCGTTCATAATTATTATATAATAAAATTTCACCGCCAGTATGGGTAGATAATTTTTTGGTTTTATATAAATGCGCCTTTAAGGCCTTGGCGCCGTCGTACGCGGCACGACGTTACCCATATGGCCCTGCCTAAGCCCAGCCTAAGTACAAAATATATAAGTAAATACGACATGTGAGGTAAAGAGTATGAAAATTACAAATTAACAGAATAATTTGTCATCGATTATATTTTTAAAGATGTTAACTGAGGATGCTCGGACTGTCTCTTCACTTAAGTCGTTCCAAAAATTAAAAACTCGATTGGTGATAAACGTTTATCTTTGTACACATTTAAATGTATTCATTTTTTAATTTCAGTTCGTGTCCTCGAAGACGGGAATCGGTATTTAATCGAAACATCTTCCTTAGTAGAGGGCTAGCTGTGTATGTATGAGCGCATTGGAACACCGCGAGTGTCACCGGGAGAAGGGTACATCAGTATAAAGCTACTTATCAGACGTCGCAGACCTGAAGACCCGTTCCGTCGTACTTCTGCCCTCTCAACGTCGTCTGATGGTATTGATGTGCGAGAAGACAAAGACTAGACCAGACGTATCTGATAGAGCTGAAAGGTCTGAAGTACGTAGGAACTGGTCTTCAGGTCTGTCAGGTATATCAGATTTAGTCTTTTGCTCTGTCTGCTCCTTCTGCGACGTCTGATAAGTAGCTTTATACTGACGTTCCGTTTGCGCTCATACATACTACTTTCCTGAGGCTTCCGTAATTAAATTTGATCATTCAATCTCCACATATTCGGTGGTCTGCAACGCACTATGTTAGCTATTTATAGTGTTTCAGAATAGGCCGGACGCATAACACCAAAGGACATTCTTGTAGCTCGACGCTGATCATTTTCTGAAACTGGCGTAAGAGGCTGGCAATGAAGTAAGTACTGCAACCGCGAAGTATACTTGCCAAGGTGCAAAACCACACATTCATCTACGTTTAAGGGAAGCAACTGGCTAGAAAACCATTTACTTATAGAGTCCAGATTAGTTTGTGTAGTATTGTAATCAAGAAAAGGATTACCGTAAATTTTGGTCTCGTCAGCATAAAAAGCTTATTTGCATTGAGTCACTTATGTAAGTTATGAAGATAATTGTGCCCAGAATTGACCCCTGAGGAACTCCACTTATTACTAGCCTTTCAAATGCGTGAGATTGACCAATCCTAACACGGAATTTTGTATTGGAACAGTTATTTTGAATCCATAGCAGTAATTTTCCATTAGTACCATATGATTCAAGCCTGTAATGTAACCTTACAAATAGAGCAAAGTCGAAATATATTATATCAGTAGGTAATTTCTTATCAAGAGAAACAGTCCAGTCATTTACACTCAGTAGATTTGTGGTAGTTGATCTTCCTGCAATAAATCCATATGTTGATCTGATGGTACCATACAATGTTTAGTGAGAAAGTCAGATATTGCATTAGCTAAGGTACTTTCCATGATCTTGGCTGAAACACAGAGCAAACTTATAGAACGATTAAAAGCTAGATTCATTTTGTCACCTTTTTTGTAAAATGCAGTCACTTTCCAGAAATCAGGTACCGTAGACATTTTGAGCGACCCATTCATGATGATACAAAGAGGAGCACAACGTATGTCAGCAAGCTTTTTTAGAAAAAAATGAACTTAAAGCATCGATGAGTTAATTTTTTTTCTTTTACTATCTCGATATTAAACCTGAGTTCTGTGAGGTTATCTTGAATATGATTAGTTATTATGTCAGGTAAACGGGTGCCAAGAGGTTCATTTATGAAGACAGATGTAAATGTACTTGCCAAAGTTTCAGCAGTTTCAAAATCGGTGGAACAAATAGTGCCATCAGGTACACTTATTTTGGAGCATAAAGTTGATTGGACATGTTTATATAGCTTTTTATGATTATTCGAATTTGCAATATTTTCTTCATATTTAAATCTGGCGTTTCTAATGTATGTTTTCAGTGTGTTTGAGAAAGTTCTGTGGACAATAAAGTCCTGGTTGGGCATTTACAGCTTATATCTACTCCAAAGTTTACGTTTCTGATGGATAAGAGCCATAATATCACCATTAATCCATGGCTTTAACAATTTTTTTTTTGTAAAAGTTTTTACGAATAAGTTATATTTGAATTAGATCAACTACTACCAATCTATATCTCTCATCAACGCACTAGGGAAGATCTTTGAGATCTTTCTCAAGAAGTGGCTCTCCAAGATATATCGCAATTATTGTACATTAACATAAAGGAAGGTTTGCTTGACATCAATCTTCCTACCAACCCTTTCTACGTCTAAAATAGGACAATAAGCACCAAAGTTGGAAACTTTCTCTGAAATTTTCTCTCTACAAGTTGATGTCTCAAAAAGCTCTATATTCGTCCCCTTCTTATATGTGATATACTCCTTCAAATAAAATCAATCTAAGGAGAGACAAAGTTGACTGGAAGACCACAAAGTATGTCAGCAATTTTTTTTTAGAAAAAATAAACTGTCTAGTAAAGAGGTGTCAAGAGGTTCATTTGTGAATACAGATGTGAATATACTTGCTAATGTTTCAGCAGTTTCAAAATGGTGGAACAAATAGTACCATCAGGGTTGCCGGTTAAGTAAAACAGAAATTAAAAGAATAAAAAACGGAGAAACACTTATTTAGTATTTTTCGCAGGGATATTCTTTGATTTAGAGAGACAGGTATAGAATTCAGCATTTCAGAGAGAGCACTATGACTTGGATCAGTTCCTCTGTGATATCTGGTCTTCAAGTACTTAAGCTGGTCTAAGTAGGCTCTGGTCTTGAGGTACTTCAGCTCCGTCTGATGTAATTCGGCTCTGATCTTCAGGTACTTCAGTTCCGTCAGCACTCTCTCTCTTTCTGACACGCTGAATTTCCTATACTTATGTCTCTAACACGTTGAATTCCTTATAGTTGCGGTCGGATTGGTCTAGACTATCTACTTTTGTGTTTGTCAGAGGTAATGCGATGTAACTAATTTTAACAAACGAGTGACATGTTTTTTATTGCAAATGTGTTGCAAGATTGAAACAATTTGTTTTAAATTGAATACGTCGTGATCATTTAAAATCGTCGATCAAAGCGTCATTTAAATAAATGCAGATAATAGATGTATTTTTTAGCGTATAAAATTCTGATTCTGATTTAAGATTTTGAACCTTTATCAAATTTACTAGATGAGATATTAAAGTTTCGATTTCGCATATTTTTCTGTACGATGCGTATTTTTTGAGATATTACAAAATTCAAGATTAAATGAATCACCCAGTATAGATTCAAAGTAGCCCGTTTCATTCTGCTCAATTTTATCGGCGAAATGATTTATGTGTTCAAAATAAGTCATTTTTTGGTTTATTGCGGTAAATTTGTTTATTATCTCGTCCAAATCTTTTTTATTTCGTTTCTAAAATTTTCGATAAGCAATTTCATGTTACTAAATTGGTCTAAACAATTGCTATTAAATATTTTGTTTGCACAACCTGATGATTTATTTTTGTGGTTGATCATATCATAATTGTGGTTATTGTGAAAGAGCCATAAAACATTTGCGTCCAGTTCCTAGAAATTTTAACGGCGAATAACCCACTTGCGTCCCGTATGGAAAACTTGCGTCCCGTATGGAAAACTTGCGTCCCGGTAATCAAAAGTATTGAAATCAATAGTTTTAAGATTTTCTAAATGTCTGAAGGTTCGTTTGTTTTTGTTTCTTAAACATTATTTGCTCATGATAGTTTCAAAAGTAGCAGATGATCATTTGTAGGACCGACAATTAGGTATGGAGAAGAATGGTTGACTTTAATTATTGAAAGAAAATAGATTAACAATAATTAACAATTAGCAAATAATCCAACATGGACGAAATAAACATTAAAGCAAGCTAGAATGAACAAAAGATCAATATTATTTAATAAATTTGAATGTTTTATTTTTTTAATACTTAAAAATTTAGTTTATTCCAAATACTAAAAAAATATTTATATTTTGGATCAAACACTAAAAATTTATTAATTTTATTAATAATATAAAAAATAATCCATATCACATTGGAACCGTAAATCCAGAAAACTTACGCTGCCAACAAATTCCGAAATAATATATGACATATTTCGGCGGTTTTGGATGGAAATGGAAAGAGTGGAGCGAGTGAGGGCTCTCTCCAATATCGAGAGCCGTAAATTCGATTTAGATGACCACAGATCGACTAGCGATGACAGTTGCTTCGCTCTGAGTGGAAAAAGCTATTTCTATCCTTTTACTTCGAGGTTTTTATATTCACAGTGAAAGGATCCATAAAAATTGCATAAAATGCAAAATGGCGTATGCTGCGATCCAGGACCGGGACTAGCATATTATAAATTAGTGTAGAATTGTTGTTAAAAAGGAAAATAATCATTTCATTACAGATCATAGTTTATTTTATATTATATTATAAAATGCAGTAATACTTTTATTTGCTGACTGAAATCAGGTTCTTCATGTGAGTTTCTATCTAGTCTGTGCTCTAATTTTCATAATTGGACCAATTTTGATTATTTTGCTCAATATGAAATTTGATTTGCCCGGAGTTATGGGTAGTTTTAATTATGTCTTGAGTTAACTAAAAATCTGCAGTTTGGTAACCATGATAATATTTTATTGGTATGTCTTTGCCATATTTCTTATGTAGCGTCAAATCAAAGTGCATGCTCCTTATTCGTAGCCTCTTCAGTTAATTTTCCTTCTCCATTCAAGCTGATATGCTTAGCGACTTAACTCCAAACACATAGAGATGCTGACACGTATCTCAATAGTATTTGTCTCACCAATCTGCTCATCAAACTGCCCATATGTTGAACCATCAATAACATCTTCACAGTTCTATCGGCAACCACCTGTTATTCACCCATAGGTGTAGGGGTGAAGTCGCATTAAGATGTTTTATTGCTCTCTCTATACTTTATAATCACCAAACTCTAAAGGTAACCACCTCTTTCTCAGCTCCAACCTACTTAAGGCAAACCAACTACCAAGCCATAAATGTTAAAAAACGAAATATACCAGAAATTCCGAAATTAAATTGATAATCTAGTAGATAATATCCACAACACCATACGAGGGTTGCTATTAATATTTTGAGAACTGTAAACATTGGTATTTCCAGGTGACATCTGACATTGTCATTTTTGACTATATGCGTACATAGAACGATTTGACGTATGTTATTTACAGTAAGATGAACGGTGCATCAACTGAATTTAACTTTTGGCGATGAAGCACCATCCACTGTATATAGCTGGTACGCTGAATTCAACCGTGACCATAATTTCCTCACGAACGAAGTTAAAGAAGGTCGTCCAAAATCGGTCGTGGTGCCGAAAAATATCAATGCTGTGCTTGAAGAAGATCGTAATGTGACATATCGCGAAATTGAGACATGTTTAAGCATTAGTATGACAGCATACTGTAACAAAGTTACTTTCCGTGATAATTCAAATATTTTAATTAAATCGGCACTGGATTTAGAATTACTTTAAAATTATGTGGAAGGCTGGCCGTACCAGTTGTTACCCCCGCCGCATACGCAGCCGACCTTATGGTATAAGGCTGCCGGAGTCCATCAGTTAGCTGCAGTGGCAGCCCGAAGTCCGAGTTGCTGTGACAATTCCTCGACCTTTGGAGATAGGTCTATCCAAGCTGAAAGGAGCCAAGCAATTTCAATTGTACCGGATTCCAGAACTGGAAGACTGGAAGACGTGCCTGCCAAACCGTCTGACATCGCCAGTAAGGACCTCGTTTGGTAATTGAATAAACCGTTATTTTGTATTTAATGATTTTTATTTGTGATACCAGCAACAATAAATACCCAGGTAACTCAACCCAGTAGGGCAAGTAAAGCCCGCCCTTCTGGCCGCTAATGCTTTGGTCAATATCATAACGACTCCTGGGGTATTTTTCTTCTATACTGAAGCTGTCCGTGCAGTGGCCTTCACACTATAAACGAAAGGTGGCGCCCAAGGCAATCCGAAACCTGGAAATGGTTCTCGGTAGCTGCCAGAAGAAGCGGTTAAGTCCTTCAAAAGGCATATTTTAGAGCTATCATCTCCTGACTGTACAAAGTGCTTTGATACATATTAAAGGCGATTATCTTGAAACGCAATAAAAATATTTTTGATAAAATCTATTTGTTTGTTCTTTCTATTCTCAATAGCCAACGCCTTCGAAATATCAATTTTCTTAATCCCCATTAATACAGAGTACAAACTTTCTTAACAAAAGTAGACACTGTCCTAATAGTTGAATAGAATCTTCTCACATCAAATATGAGAATCCCAACTTTGATAGACAATTTAAAATCGAGACAAATCAACATATATTCAGGTATAGAGCCAGGATTTATCAACTAGTGAATAAGAGACCTTGACAAATTCAAAATATAAATTCTTAAAACAATCCCAGAAGGTATATTTGCCATCTTTATACTTCTAATCAGTGCCTTTTTTACCTCCCTTATTTTCCTCATACTTAAAAAATAGCTAACATCATCGTTATCCTAAAACCAAGCAAGGCCCTTACATAAATCAACTCCTACAAATCTATATCTCTTATCAACGTCCTAGGGAACATGTTTGAGATCTTTCTTAAGGAGTGGCTCTCCAAGACATTGTACATCAACAAAAATGAAGGTTTGCTTGACTTATGAACGTCAATCCTACCAACCTAATCAAAATAATCTCTTTCTACCTCTAAAATTGAACAATACTTTCTCTCTACAATTTGGAGTCTCCCAAACCTCTATAATCGTCTCCTGTTTTTATGTGATATAAATGAAATCAACTTAAGGATAGACCAAGTTGACTATTTGAAAGTTAGCTTCACAAATACATTCAATTGGGTAGATGAATTGGGAAATGTAACATTCAGACGCTGTTGAACATCTACAAAATCTACATTCGTTCAATTCTCAACTATCAAGCTCTAATGTTCTCTCTCTCCAAAACTTACTCAAGCAATTTTGGCCACTGAGCGAAAAATCATTAGAAAACCCAAGTCAAAAGATAAAAATATAAGGAAAATCCAAAGAAGAAAATCCTATATTCCTGTTTCTGTCTTTGTCAGTTACTCGTTGGATCTCATAAACATATCTATACCTCGTACCCTAGTCATCCCTTGCTTAAGATTTCATTCCTGGGGTAGGATTCTTGAACCGGCGATAGATCATATAACGTCTTCCATCTTTCTTCATATCATACTTCGCTCGGTCAGCGTTAGAGTTAAGGATCGTGCAAGTAAGGTTAGAAAGTAAGGCATCTAATGCTGACAGAGGGGTAGTTTACTATTCTATATCTTATCATCTGTAAGTAAATATTTTCAGCTCATTTTAAGTGGACTTATCCTACTTAAGGAAACGTTTGTCGCAATTTATAATCTTTTCTTCTGTTTGGTCACAAAAATGTTCATACTCTTTAGTTTACTTCAGTAGTTTGTAGGTTAGGTTAGATTTGATCATGTTTTTGGAGTACGTTGATATGATGTGTCAACATACTTCTTCTTTTTTGTAGTTTTGTTTGGTTTTATAGAAATCATGGTCCGGAACTACGAAACAAAGATGGAGCGAAGGAAAACACCATTGCACACGTTTGAGCAAGCTTTTGAAACTGTAAAATCAAAGTAAGAGAACAAAAGAAAGGCTACCACTTATTATGTAATAAACAAGATAATTCTCCATAGATTTATGTGTAGACTGAAAAGTCGGAACTGACAATCACCACATTGGACTATGCTAAACCTAGATTAATATTTAACAATGATTTGGTAACCATTAGAGAGCTAGTCTATGAGTTGGCTTAGGCCAAATTAGAACATGTTAAAATTCCTAATATGTGAACCTGAAGACGAGTTTTAACAGGATCAATGAACATGTTTTTTGAAAATTGTTTTAGACAAATATGAGTTTATAAGTAACGATGTTTGGAACGTTGACGAAACGGGAGTACAAACAGTTCAGCGACTAAATAAAATTATAGTTTTGTTCAAAATGAATCACCTGAATGCATCAGGACTGTAAATCCTTTAGGGTATGTGACAGTTACTCCATTTTTAATATTTATTAAGGATTTTCACAATTAAGTAAGATCGTCAAAAGATTTGTCTTGTATATTAATTTTGGACAACTATAACTCACATCTATCAATAAAAGTATTGAATTTCTATAAAAATATTGGAATTGTGATTTCAGCCTTTAGACAAATCGGTGTCTGAAACGCTTTTACTTTCATAATAGTTGACAACTTGATGACAAATAATCCAGAGACAATATAGGACATTCCAGGAATCATAAAAACTGCGCTTCAGTCAAAAACAAATATTTTAGCAACTGGATGATAATGACATTTTACTGATACCCACTTCTTATCGTCCTTGGAAGTGACACCGATCGACAACCTACCCATACTGTAACCCAGGATTAGCCTAATTAGCCTAACCTTAACCTTACTTTGGCTACGTAAAATAACCTTGTAACGGTACAGTTTTTGTGTTAAGTCAAATAAAAAGAAAATGGGCTAATGGTAATCGACTATTAACTTTGCTTAGACTCTTAATAGGTATTCTTGACAGACAGATAGTTGCTAGAGAATAAGTTTCATTTCTACCAACTGTATTGTCCTACCTTGTAACGAAGTTATTTTATATTCCGTATTAATTAAAATATTTAAATTAAATTGCGCACGGCACTGGATTAAGAATTAGCTAAAAATTATAGAAGCTGTACCAGTTGAACCTTCGCCCGACAGATAGAGACACTCGCGTCCGTGCTCCTTAGACGCCGAAGTTCTTATCGAGTAGGACGATTTAATCGGTTGTCGGTAGCTGCAGTGGCAGCCGGAAGTCTGAGTTGCTATGGCCGTCCCAATTGGAGAAATCCCGCGAACTTTAAAGATAGGTCAAGCTGAACAGTCATCCGACCACACCATGCTAGTCCGTATTACGTGCCTGTACCGTCCTAGAAAGAACCATATTACACACCTTTCTTTCTTCTTTACGGATTTTGGTAATTTTTGATACTACTGTCACCCATCAATTTTTATGTCGTTTCTTCTTTACCTACACTTTCACTCTGTTACCGGGTAACTCAGTTCCATATAAATATTTATATTTATCTAAATTTTAAATGTTTTCAACTTACGTTTTATTTTATAAAAATTTTATGTCATTGTCAACTGTCAAATATCATCACCGATTTGCATCGTTAGTTCTCTTAATTTTTTAACTATTTTTTTAGTATTATCCATCGTTACCTTACCATGTACCATATTCCTTCTTTGTACCACATAGTTAATCTAAGTTTTTAATGTTTTTTTTTTGAATGAACTTTCTTTAAGTGCGCGCTATAAAATTGTCACGAGTACTTTATACAATTATTTAATTTTTTTCCTATGATAATTATTTGGTAAGTTTCTTTATATTATAACCCCAACATTCTCGTTACTCATGTTTAATAGGCCTGATGATGGCACTGGTATGCCGAAACTAGTTGCCAACCTCAACCTTCAACAAAATTTATGTGGTACTAGACTTTGAATTTTTATTTCTTTATCGTTGGACCACATTTGAGATTATGGATAACATTTTGGATCTAATTGATTAAAAGGTTATTTTGGACTTAATGCCCAGTAGGGCAAGTATAGCCCGTCCCTCTGGCCCTCTTGGTCGATACCATAACCGACCCCTGGAGTATTTTCTTTCTCCACTGAAGCTGCTCGTGCAAGTGGCTATCACACTATAAACGAAAGGTTGCGCCTGAGGCAATCTGAAACCTGAACTAAGGCGCCAAAAGACCGCTTGACGACGCAAAGGCCGTTACAACTTTAACTAATTCTGAAGATAGAGAAGGACACTTAGATGCTACGGAAGACGAAATAGAAAGGGCTCCCCTTCAACAATGGTAAGTCCTTAAAATATTCCTCTATATCTAAACGTTGCAGAACAGTAATATAGGAAAGAAACCAATACTGACACTAATTTAAATCCAGTTGGAGAGAGATGTAAGGGAGAAAGAGAAAAAATACTAGAAAAAATTGAAAAGATCTAAAAAGCTGCACAAACCATCAAAGGTAAAGAATTAATCAAAATAAAATGCTTATGGCCACAGGAAAAAAAGAATTAGAGTCACAGTTAGAAAAAGATGAAGATGCGTTATATTGAATATGCTTGGATCATTTCTCAAAATCAAAGCTAGGCAAACACTGATTTTTTAAATAATATTTAAGAACTATTAAGTTTTAAAACCATCTTAAATATTTTTTTATATGAAATATTAACAGTGATAAAGATATTTATAGATTTTCATATAAGTTACATTATATGAAAATCTATTATTAATTGTTTTGGTATCTTATAATAAAATCCTTAAACCGATCCTGAATAAAGGTAAAACGAAAGAGCATACGTATTTTCCGTATTTCCAGTTTGAGAGCTTTCGAGATGAAAATGGAATTGATGTGTCCGTTCCATTTCCATATACCTAAGCTCATACTTTGGATGCAACAATGTTTTCTATTCTTTATGGTACTTATTAAATCTATTTTCATATAAAAGATGTATGTTTTATTAGAATGAAATAAAAAATTTAGAGTGCAACTTTTTATGGTATAATATAAATATAGTAATCACTAAATGTTGCATTATTCCATTTTTACTGGATATCTACTTAATATTTATCCAGTTGATTCCATTTTGTATTTATAATTCTATACATAATCCAATACAAACATAAATTACAATAATATAATTAAATTATAGTTGACCTCCGAACAACTAGACCTAACCTCAAAAGGATAATGGCTGCCGCACGCACGGCACACAAGCAATAAAATAGAGCCGGAGAGAGGAGGCCCATATGGCAACCCTGTAATTACTACAATAGCCATAATCTATTTCAAACACGTAATATGACAGCATTAAGACTTCTTTCAGAGGAAGCCATTTAGGCTACGCGATATCTGCATAAACCATCTTCCATATATCCTTACACAGCTGTTCTCCACCGAAAACGGACCGAAACGACCTCTAGCGTAAGAATGGAAACAGTAGCGGTCGATTAAGGTACGGAAATATTAATATTATAATCTATTTAAAAATATATATAATATTTAAAAAAAATAAGTAATTGTGACGGTAAAATTGATAAATAAAATACACTGAAATTTGAGATTCCCATAAATTTTCCACTAATACTTTATGTTTCTAATTAAATATATATGGGTACACCACTGTAGATATATCCCTAATATACATACAAACTATCTAATCTTTTGTCTCTACGTTAAGACGACTCGTTAGTTTGCTCGCCTCTATTGCTGTCTCACTCTGTCTTATTATTAGTTGGCGAAATGACCCTTCTTCGTGCTACAATGGCCATGCTAATTTAATGTGAAACGGGCTCGTGAGAGCTTTGTAAATGCCAGGCCAGATACTGCCAAAGTCTTTTGCTCAGATTTATTAATGAGATAACAGAAGTGGTGCTAGAAATGTATTTTTTTTTTTGGAAATATTTATGAATTAGACATAAAAATCGATTGTGTGAAAAGATGAAGATTTCAATAGGAAATCAAAAAAAAATAAACTAAAAATTCAATGATTTCCAAAATTGATTTTTTTTTTGGTATTTGCTCAAGAATAGATATTTTTGAAAATATAAAAAATTCAAAATGATAAAAAAAGGAATTTTTATTTAACCCTTTAACTGCGGCTGTCGTGTAAAAATCATCGTTAATAAACAATTATGTATATTTCCCTACAATTTTTTATGAATTATACAAATTCTCTCAAAATTTAGAATTTTCGGATAATTTTTTAATGTTTTTTAAAACTTGACTTTTTTGAAATATTTTTAATGAATCGATTAATTTTATGTTTTTTGAAATTTTTGATATATTTTAGAAATTTTGAATAATTTGACATTTTTACATTTTTGAAATTTTCGAAAAAAATTTAAAAATTTAAAATTTTTGATCAATTCCAGAAATTTTGAATATTTTAACATTTTTACTTTTTGAAACTTTTGAAGTTTTTGAAAAAAATTGCAAAATTTCAAATTTTTGATATATTTTAGAAATTTTGAATATTTTTACATTTTCACTTTTTGAAAAAAATTGCAAATTTCATATTTTTGTATATTTTTAATTTTCAATGTACTTTTGAAATTATCGAATATCTAGACATTTTTATTTATTCTTTTTGAAAATTTTGGAATTTTTTGATATATTTTTAAAATTTTCGAATAATTTTTTAATGTTTTATGAAACTTTTTCGAAATTGTTAAAATTCTTGTAATTTTTAAAATACTTTTAATTAATCGTATAATTTTGTTTTTGAGATTTTTGATATATTTTAAAAATTTTTGTATATTTTGACATGTTTACTTTTATAATTTTTTTAAATTTTCGAAAGAAATTGTAAAATTTCAAATTTTTGATATATTTTAGAAATTTTCGATATACCTTGAAATTATCGGATTTCTAGACATTTTTATTTACTTCTTTTTTAAATTTTGGAATTTTATATTTTTAAAATTTTCGAATAATTTTTTAATGTTTTTGGAAATGGTTAAAATTCTTGTAATTTTTGAAATATTTTTGATTAATCGAATAATTTTACGTTTGTTGAATTTTACTTTTTGAAATTTTTAAATTGCAAAATTTCAAGTTCTTGATATATTTTTGAAATTTTCGAAAAAATTTAAAAATTTCAAATTTTTGATCTATTCCAGAAATGTTGAGTATTTTAACATTTTTACTTTTTGAAATTTTCGAAGTTTTTGAAAAAAATTGTCAAATTTCAAATTTTTGATATATTTTGGAAATTTTGAATATTTTTACATTTTCACTTTTTGAAATTTTCGAATATTTTTTTAATGTTTTTTGAAATTGTTGAAATTCTTGTAATTTTTGAAATATTTTTAATTAATCGTATAATTTTGTTTTTGAAATTTTTGATATACATATTTTAGAAATTTTATTAAATTTTCGGAATAAATTGCAAAAATTTCAAATTTTTGATATATATTGATATACCTTGAAATTATCGGATTTCTAGACATTTTTATATACTTTTTTTTTAAATTTTGGAATTTTATATTTTTAAAATTTTCGAATAATTTTTTAATGATTTTGGAAATAGTTAAAATTCTGCTAATTTTTAAAATATTTTTGATTAATCGAATAATTTTACGTTTGTTGAATTTTACTTTTTGAAATTTTTGAAAAAAATTCCAAAATTTCAAATTTTTGATCTATTCCAGAAATGTTGAATATTTTTACATTTTTACTTTTTAAAATTTTCGAAGTTTTTGAAAAAAATTGCAAAATTTCAAATGTTTTATATTTAAAAATTTTCGATATACACCTTAAAATTATTGGTTTTCTAGACAATTTTATTTACTTTTTTTTATAATTTTTTAATTTTATATTTTTAAAATTTTCGAATAATTTTTTAATGTTTTTGTAATTTTTGAAATATTTTTGATTAATCGAATAATTTTACGTTTGTTGAATTTTACTTTTTGAAATTTTTGAAATTTTCGAAAGAAATTGCAAAATTTCAAGTTCTTGATATATTTATTGAAATTTTTGATATACTTTTAAAATTATCGAATTTCTCGACATTTTTTTTTATTCCGGAATGTTTTGATATATTTTTGAAATTTTCGAATAATTAATGTTTTTTGAAAGATTTTGGAAGTGATAAAATTCTTGTAATTTTTGAAATAGTTTTAATGAATCGAATAATTTTAGTTTTTTTGAAATTTTTGACATATTTTAGAAATTTTGAATATTTTGACATTTTAAAAAAAATTGCAAAATTTCAAATTTTTGATATATTATTGAAATTTTCGATATACTTTGAAATTATCGACTTTATAGACATTTTTATTTATTTGTTTTTTATATTTTGTAATTTTTTGAATTTCTTTCTTTTTTAAATTTTTAAAATGTATTAGGATCATATTTATTGATCTTTTATTTAAATTTACTCAAAATTCAACAAATGCCAAAATGTTTTAATGTGTTTTTCAATACTTTTACCACTAGAGCATTCAGCGCTGCAAAATTTTGCCCGCAGTTAAAGGGTTAAAGACAAATTTTAATAAATAGTAATATTTTTGGAAAACTATTTTTTGAAGTAAACATCAAAATATTAAAAAAAAAACACCAGAGCAACAGATTGGACAAAAATTCAGTTTTTGAAATATTCTTCGATTTTAGATAAATTTAATTACACAAATTTAAAAAAATAACCTTTTCATTAGTAAAGGAACAGCACCCTTATCAGTAAAATCTACATGTAAATCTCCATAAGAAAATCTAAAGTTCATTCTGGCAAAATTAGCTCTAAAAGTGGTGGGGGTAAAATTCATGCAATCTGTACAAAATTATATCAACCACCTTCAACCCTCAACCACCCGTATTTACAGAAAAATTATTAAAATGCATCATGTGATACATCGTTGAATAGGTCTTTATATTAAGGGAAAAATAAATAAAAAATCAAAACTACCCCCTTCAATCCCCCCAACCCCACACATATAGAAAAATCTGATGTGGCCAGCACATGACCTCTCGCCATTTTTGAATCAAAAATTTAAAGGTTGACACAAAAAAGTATGAAAAAGAATTATATTTTTGTAAATCTGGCAACAATGGCAAAAGTTTCGAAAATTTTAATGAGATGAAAATAAACTATATGGTATACAAAATATATGTGTAAAACTTTATTGCCGTTTTGTATAATAATGGAGTCATTACCCATAGCAACTGCCACTTCCGGTTGTGCGATTGGCACCAAAATCTAATCAGATCTAATCTAGGGTATCAGAATCCTGTATGCAAAATTTCAAATTTTTTTATTCAGTAGTTTTTGAGTTATCGTTACTACAACATCCATCCAAACACACACACACACACTAACACACACACACACACTAACACACACACACACACACACACTAACACACACACACACACACAGACATCATCGCGAAAATATTAAAATCGTATTCTAGGGACCGCAAAACGTGTTTATCAATTGAAAACTCACTACCCAATTTTTGGCATGATTCCTATACCTCTCTTATCTGAAGGGCGAGAGGTAAAAATGAAAAAATCGGGACAAGCGACGACGCCTCGTTGAATAGATGTTGACGTGTAGATTAACGAAATTAAGACTGCCGGACTTTTTTATAGGGAAATGCTCGTCTTCGAAAACCCTACATACATTTTCAGTATCCAAAATGACCACTTTTCTCAAAAAATTGAATTCCCAAAAAAGTGTTCAAAATTATTTATGGAACCTTTCTGACCTTTTTCAGAATTACGGGAAAATTCGGAAAATCTCTGTATGTGGCCATTTTTACCTCTCGCCCTTCAGATAAGAGAGGTATAGAAATCATGCTAAAAATTGGGTAGTGAGTTTTCAATGGATAAACACGTTTTAGGGTCCCTAGAATACGATTTTAATATTTTCGCGATGATGTCTGTGTGTGTGTGTGTGTTAGTGTGTGTGTGTGTGTGTTAGTGTGTGTGTGTGTGTGTTAGTGTGTGTGTTTGGATGGATGTTGTAGTAACGATAACTCAAAAACTACTGAATGAAAAAATTTGAAATTTTGCATACACGATTCTTATACCCTAGATTAGATCTGATTAGATTTTGGTGTCAATCGGACAACCGGAAGAGGCACTTGCTATGGGTGATGACGCCATTATTATACAAAACGGCAATAAAGTTTTACACATATATTTTGTATACCCTATAGTTTATTTTCATCCCATTAAAATTTTAGAAAATTTTGCCATTGTTGCCAGATTTACAAAAAAGTAAATTTTTTTCATACTTTTTTGTGCCACCGTGTAAATTTTTGATTCAAACATGGCGAGAGGTCATGTGGTGGCCACATCAGATTTTTTTGAATGTCTAAACATATTCCCAAAAGTTTTGGAAATTTTTTTGCGGATTCCCCGATTGTGTACAAATAGTTTTTGTCAGATGAGAATTTTTTCCAGTACTTTCCCAGTTTTCAGTAGAACCATTTCTGATATGTATAAAAATTTTGTACGATTGTGGCCATTTTAAGGACAATGGAAAATTTCTCCCCGAATTATAAGTAGACAATCTTGTAAGGTTTTTAAAGATGAGCATTTCCAAATAAAAAAGTCCGGCAAAATCTCAATGTCGTGTTCCGTAGGGTCATTTTTGTGCAAAAAATCTAGTTTTTCCATGCAAACCCATTTTTGGAGTCAAATTGCGCGGAAATCAAGACCCGAAGCGAATATCCACAAAAAAGGATCGATATGACGAACATTTAAAAAAAAAAATCGCATCAAACCGCCCAACCCTAAGGGGCGTACATCAATTTGGGTGGTATAGATACTTCAGCTCCATCTGGTTTAGTCTTTAACTCTGTCAGATGCGTCTGCTATTAAGTCTATCTTAGTTATTATTGGTCTAAATTGAACGCAGAACCAAAGACAAAAGGGCATTATCTTCATTATCTTTAATTAATTTGAACGCGAAAAACGACGCTATATTTAAAGTGAGAAATAAAGATATACGTGTAACTATGAAAAAATGTATACATTTCTTCTTTTTTTTTAAATGAACAGTAGAAAAATGCATGAATGTTTCTTTTTTTCAAATTTGAGTGTGGAAAAATGCATTTTTTCAAATTTAACTATGGAAAAATGTATTCTTGCCTCTTTTTTTTCAAAATTAAGTGTGGCAAATGAATTTCTGTTTCTTTTTTTTAAATTCTAGTGTGGAAAAAAGCATTCTTGCTCATTTTTTTCAAATTTAATCATTGAAAATACATTCTTGCTTCTTTTTTCTTAAATTCGACTGTAGAAAAATGCATTCTTGCTCATTTTTACCTCTCGCCCTTCAGATAAGAGAGGTATAGGAATCATGCTAAAAATTGGGTAGTGAGTTTTCAATGGATAAACACGTTTTGGGGTCCCTAGAATACGATTTTAATATTTTCGCGATGATGTCTGTGTGTGTGTGTGTTAGTGTGTGTGTGTGTGTGTGTGTGTGTTAGTGTGTGTGTGTGTGTGTGTGTTAGTGTGTGTGTGTGTGTGTGTGTGTTAGTGTGTGTGTGTGTTTGGATGGATGTTGTAGTAACGATAACTCAAAAACTACTGAATAAAAAAATTTGAAATTTTGCATACAGGATTTTGATACCCTAGATTAGATCTGATTAGATTTTGGTGCCAATCGCACAACCGGAAGTGGCAGTTGCTATGGGTGATGACGCCATTATTATAGATAACGGCAATAAAGTTTTACACATATATTTTGTATACCCTATAGTTTATTTTCATCTCATTAAAATTTTCTAAACTTTTGCCATTGTTGCCAGATTTACAAAAATATAATTTTTTTTCATACTTTTTTGTGTCAACCTGTAAATTTTTTATTCAAAAATGGCGAGAGGTCATGTGCTGGCCACATCAGATTTTTTTTCAATATTAACTGCGGAAAAATGCAGTCTTACTTATTTTTATTCAAATTGAACTGTGGAAAAATGTATTTATCCTTTTTTCCCAATTCATGTGTGATTTATTTAGTCCTTTTTAGAGTTTTCTCCTAACTTTTTCCATACTTTCATTTTCATTGGAAGAATTTTAGGAAAAAACTTCTTTGGAAACTATGGGTATTTCTATATTATTTTTCTCTGATTTTCTGCGGAAAAATACTTTTTGACGTTTATTTCTTTGATTTTCTGGAGTTTTCCGTGAATTTTCCTTCACTTTTTTTGGGATTCCAACAGTGAATCAAACTTTGAAACAAAATAAATGTTTGTCCGTTTTCTATATTTCATATATTTTATTTTTTCTTCTTATTCTATTTTTTGGTATCCTGGAGGGGGGGGGGGGGTAATTACCCCCTTTAAATCCTACATCCTTCTGTCATCTTGTTATAATTTATCTTCTTCTGGTTGATTTAGTTCCCTCTTACTCTTCTTCGAAATGCTTTTTATATAAGTTTTCACTATTATAAAAAATTATTTTTCAGTATTTGGTATCAACTAAAATGCCTTGTTGCCAATAGTAACTATATAAAAAAATCTGAGTTCCACGATTTATAAAATTTAAAAATGAAGTTTGATAGTAAATATAAATTTATACAATTATATACCCATTTCAGCATATCATCTACATGCACAACTTAATTAACAACGCTATTCAATACAAATGACGCTGCAAACGCCCTCTATGTACATATTTCAATTGAATTTAGGTAACAAGTGTGTTAACTCTTTGAATTGAAAATATAAATACGTTTCTCGGTTGAATTCGATTCGAAACCCCCTGCGGCAATCAGTAAAATATAGTTCACGACACTAATTACCCCATTAAATCCATACGATAAAGTATTTATCATACAAATAAACAGTTTATTGTGACTATGAAACACAATTTCCATTTATTGTATTAGTGAACAACGGTATTGTTTGTATGCTGGAATTATGAAATAACGTCATGTTATGTGTTTAATAAACAAATTAACGATTGTTTTATTATTAATTATTCATTTTGTGTTGAAAGTTTTTAACTTAAGTATTCTCGAAACAAAACAGAGAAAATTTTAATTAAATGAATTTTATTTTTAAATTAAATTTTTTTTATTCTTAAAGAAACATAAGGAAATGTTGAGATTAACTATTGTCTAAATTTTTATCATACAATTAACTTAAACATTAAAAAAATAGTACTCAAGTAGAGAGATTTAATTGAAAATAAAAATACTATACACGGTGTACCAATTTCCGTTATTATATAAGCTAAAAAAACGTTTAAATAAGGAAAAATATATATATAGTCTTTTGCGACTTTTTTGAGATTTTGAGCCAAAATTATGGATTTGTATGAAAAATTACAGAAAATCAAAATTGTGGAACGTAAAATTTTCTAAAAATTTTGCATTTACTTTTTTTTCAAATTCCGCACAGCTTCGCCGCTAGTTTTTATTTTAAGCTTTATGCAATTTTTATCTTTATTAAATTATTTTTTTTTCGGTTAAATTTTAATATTAAAAATTTAAAAACAAATATCATCAAATTAGTAACAATTTATTTTATAATTATAATTTTTTTCAATACAAAATTGTGGAATTTTTAAAAAATTGGCCAAGAAAAATTCGAAATATAATATAAAACTCTACATTTAAAATGTATTTTAGTTTCTTAGAATTTAGAATTGTAGTTATAATAGTTAAACTAAAAAAATTTTTTTAAATTTTATGTAATTTAGTTTTATCAACAAGTATAAAACAAATGAAAAACGTAAATAGTATATGTATAGAAAAGTACTATGTGTGTAAATTATTTCATAATTTTAACATAGTATTTGTAAAAGTTATAGCAAAAAATGGAAAAAGTTATATCAATTTAATGGGTTTGTTTACCCATAAATTTGTGATAAAAAGTTTGACTTTTTTTTAGTTTCTTAAACTAACTTTAATAATGCATTTTGGGTTAATATTAATATTAAAAATTAAAAAAAAATTCCCGTAAATTTATAGTAAAAAACTCTATAATTGCGATTTTTTTCCAAATTTTGTTCAAAATGTTTTAGAATTCGTAAAAAAATGTTTTGAAAAGTTGAAAAAAAATTGAAAAACTTTAAAAATATTAAAGATATTAAAACGGGGTTTATACCATTCAATAGGTAATATAAAACTCTAAATGTAGAATATATTTTAGTTTCTTCGAATTTAACATTGTAATTATTATAACCAAAATAAAAATTATTTCTATTTTTTTGTTCTTTTGTTTTATCGAAAATGGTAAAACAAATGAAAAAAGTAAATAGTGCATCCGAAAGGAATCAAAAAGTAGAATATGCGTGAAATATTGCACAATTTTAAAATAATACTTATAGAAGTTATACAAAATTATAAAAAAAATTTAAACTAATTTTATTAATCTATTCTGCAGAAAAACTAAAATAATCGATTTTAAACAATTACTATACTAGGACTGTTCGGAAAAAAAACGTAAAAGCCAAAAGCCGAACATTATGAATGTAAAATAAATAGAAAAAAAAATAGAATCACACTGGGAATATATATGTTTTAAAACAATATGAATCGAAGGAGAAATTAAGGAAATAAGTTAAGTGAAGAAAACTAAAAAAGAAAAACAGACATTAAAGAGACAAATCAAACTAAAAAGCTCGAAAGAGAATAAAAAGATTTTTTTTGGAAATCGAACTGACAATGAAAGGAGTAGGAAAATTTAAAAATATATAATACAGACCATAAAAAATGCAGCATATAAGTAGTAGAACAATGTCGGTTCTGGATCACTTCCAGCGGGATATCTTACCTAGCAGAAGAAGTAGAGTTTGTTTAACCATCCTCTCCTCTTACGTCATAATCGGTGACGTATTATGCTGTTTTACGTTTGTCATATATTATTTGATTAGAGAGTTAAAGCACTACCGGTTTTCAACACGTATACCTGTCCGTATCGATCTGCGACTGCGCACAGAGGATACGGATAGGTTTAAGTAATACGTCGAACGTAACTCTACGGATTTCTGCGTTTACGTATCTCTTTAACGCATCACGCATGTCGTTGTCAAAATATGGAAGGAAATCATATAAAACGAAAATCCTACAAAAGTGTTTACAAAAATTCAGTATTTTGACTATTCCAAATAGTTTCCAAAAAATATTCTTTATAACAGGTACTTACCAGACAAATTAATTCTATTAAAAACAATTTGTTTAGGCAACCACAGGCCTATTCTCAGGGGTTGTACTGTACTTTCTTAAACCGAAATAAAGATAAGCATTGGGTATCATTTAGGACATTTGAGGTCAAAAGCCCCGTATAGGCCTAGAAGTGCTTAATCTTGCAAAATATGATTTAAAATCGTCATCTTCAAAATTATCATCATAATCAAAAATAAAATGATCAATTATTGCATTCATTTTAATAAAAACAATATGACAACGAAAAGTTTGGTTAGAAACCACTGTGCAACATTGACGTTACGTTACGTTGTAAAAGAAGTTGTGCTTTAAGTCTTTTTAATGGTACAATTTTTCTAAGACGTAACCCCTCAAAATTAAAATATAACTTATGACATATGTCAAGGATTGTTTTCAATGACGCATGTTAAGGTGTACTTGTATGAATAATTTGGTAATGACAAAAATTGTATTTTGTTTTGTGCGTTGCTTACCTTTTTACATAATTATATAATATATGTTAAAAATGTATCATACGATTATATTTTTGGGGTGAACCGAAACGTTGTAGACTGCATTTAACGGTAAAAGTAGTATTCCAGCATCTCTTTCTCTTGAAAAGTAATTAATCGACTTCAAAATTAAACTTTGCTTTTCCTCATTATACCGGGAAGGCATTTTGGCAATGAAAAATCAATTGAACTGTCAAAAGTAATAAATAACATTTACGTCGACAGTTAAGAAATACGTTAATGACGTCATAATTCCGTCTCATCCATTTCATGATTGAGAGATCAAGTTGGACAATTTAAAAATATCGAAACAGGTCATATAATCGTAGAAAATTAGGAGGAATTCCTAAAAAATCGTAAAAAATCGTAAAAAATCGTAAAAAATCGTAAAAAATCGTAAAAAATCGTAAAAAATCGTAAAAAATCGTAAAAAATCGTAAAAAATCGTAAAAAATCGTAAAAAATCGTAAAAAACCGTAAAAAATCGTAAAAAATCGTAAAAAATCGTAAAAAATCGTAAAAAATCGTAAAAAATCGTAAAACACCGTAAAAAATCGTAAAAAATCGTCAAAAACCGTAAAAAATCGTAAAAAATCGTAAAAAATCGTAAAAAATCGTAAAAAATCGTAAAAAATCGTAAAAAATCGTAAAAAATCGTAAAAAATCGTAAAAAATCGTAAAAAATCGTAAAAAATCGTAAAAAATCGTAAAAAACCCTAAAAAACAGTAAAAATCGCAAAATCGTAAAAATCTGTAAATATATCTAAGCATACTATAATTATTGTAATCCATATTTTAGCTAGTAAGTTTCATTATAAAATTATCTTTATGGATAAGGGATTGTTTTTGGTTATTTATGAAAATGATGTAGAAGTAAATATTTTTTTTCATTATGTTGATTGTAGTGACAAAAACACACAATACGAATGGAAGAAATACGTCTAACATTTCAGTTCCAGTGTTAATGGTGTGTTGTTTGATTGCGAGTCGGGTTTCCTTTGGCACGTGACTTCCGGTTCTCTAATGCAACCGCATTTCCACTCTTCCTTATAGTCCACGAGCTAGTAACCGTTAGAAGAGTGGTAGACTTAAATTATTAATAATTTTTTGGATTATATTGGATCCCACATTGTTCTTTAGGTTATTTTAGTTAAATTTTAAGGAAAAATATTCATTTATTAACACAAATAGTGAATTATAAATTATATAAAAAATGACACAATAAAAATCCCTTGTGAATTAAAACAAAAACAAAAAATAATTTTAAATAAAATTTACACGTGTTTTAGGTTATACAGCTGGCCGCGCACAATACTTGCCGCTCAAATCTCGATACTGGAGGAGGCATAACGCTTTTTCCTTACGTGACGATTTCTGCCAGTTAACTCCTATCGCAAGCCGCTCAAAAATTTTTTTTCACATATCGCCAACTTAAGTGGATACTATAGAAAAACAGAGAAAAATATGGAAAAATAGAGAAAAATGATAAAAAAAGGAAAAATTGAAAAAACAAAGATAAATAGGTTCAAGTTAAGGAAATAGGGATAAAATAGGGGAAAATCCGAAAAACAATGCAAAATGGTGCAAAATAGGAAAAAATAATGAAAAACAGGGAAAAAATATGAAAAAATGGGAAAAATAGAGAAATTAGAAAAGTAGGGAAAATGGGAAAAAATAAAGTGAAATAGGAAAATAAAACAGGGAAAAATGGGGAAAAAGAGGGAAAAAATAAATAAAGAAAAATTGGGAAAAGTAGAAGAAATAGGGAAAAAATAGGGGAGAAAAGGAAAAAATAGGATGACATGGGAAAAATTATGAAAAATGGTGCAAAATAGAAAAAAATAAAATCAAATATGGAAAAAATAAGAAAAAAGAGAAAAAATGGGAAAAACAGAAATTAGAAAAAAAAAATAGGGAAACCGGACAATTTTGGAGAAAGTGGAGAAAAAGTAGAAAAATTAAAAAACCGAAGAAATCGAAGAAATTGATACATTTCAAAAAAAAATCGAATAAATCCAAAAAAATTTGGAATGACTTAAAAAAAAAGTAAGATATTCGGAAAAAATCAAAAAGATAGGAAAAAATTGGAAAATCGAAAAATAAAGACTGAAAAAATCGAATAAAACCGGAAAAATCAACAAGCTTAAAAAAATCTGAAAAATCCCAAAAAATCGAAAACAAAAATTGAAAACAATTAGAAAAATTGGAAACACATGAAAAACAAAATGCAGAAATTGAAAAAAGTTGGAAAAAACTTGAAAAAATTAAAGAAATGGAAAAAATTTAGACATTTAAAAAAAATCGAATAAATCCAGGAAAAATCGGAAACAATGGAAAAAAAAATTGAGAAACTCAGTAGAATCCAAAAAATCGAGAAACTTAAAAAAAATCGGAAAATCCAGACAGAAGTTGGAAAAAAAGGGAAGAAGTTATAATAAAATTAAAAAAATTGCAAAAATCGAAGAAATCCAAGTGAATCGAGACATTTCAAAGAAAAAGCGAACAAATCCGGGAAAAATCGGAAAAAAAAATTGAGAAATTCGGAAAAAGTCAACAAGTTCGGAAAAAACTGAAACAATCGAAAAAAAAAATGGAAAAAATCGAATAAAATAGAAAAATCGAGAAGTTTTAAAAAGAATCTTGAAAGTACACGAAAAATCCCAAAAAATCGAAGACAATTACAAAAATTGGAAAAAATTGGAAAACCAAAATCGAATAAATGCCAGAAAAATTCGGAAGAAATTGGATAAATCGAAACGATCAAAAGAAATTGGAAAAATCATACAAATCGAAGAATTAACAAAAAAATCTGAAAAATCCAGTAAAAACGGGAAAAATCAAAAAAAAAATTTGAAAAAAACTTAAAAAAATTGAAAAAAATTAAAGAAATCGATTAAATCTAGGTCTTTAAAAAAAATCGAATAAATCCAGGGAAAATCGGAAAAAATCGCGCATTTCAAAACAAAAATTGAATAAAGGCAGGAAAAATCAGAAATAACGAAAAAGAAATTGGAAAATTCGAAAAGATCCGAAAAAATTGGAAAAAATTGGAAATATCGAAAAAATCGAGAAATTAAAAGAGATCAAAAAAATACGGAAGAATTCGTACAAGAATTTATAGAAAATTGAAAAAAAATGGAAAAAGTTGGGAAAATTGGAAAAAATTAAAAAAATAAAAATATATATTATTTGGTGCTAAATAACGATGAATAAATATAAACTGTATTAATATATACGCGGTTTAAACGAAGCTACGGAACTATAAACGTTTATTTTATTTGGTCTGAAATCAAAAAGCGCCACCGTCATATAATTATCGACATGTTTTCGTAATTTGCGCACGCCAACAAAAGAAAATTAATTTAGTAATTTGGTGAAAATATCTCCTATCCTGGTATTGATTTCAAATTTTCTATAATTTCCTGTATATCCTCAAAGGAAATGAAATGGGATCGTGATCGTGACTCTGAATCAAATCTCTAAGGGTTCGGTGAAACTATTCAATAACATTAATTTTCTGTCAATGTAATCATGTTGGAGTCATAACAAATATTTATTTTTATAAGAACAATCAGATTTCAAGAAATAATTTCTATTCAAAAATCTTAATTTTTTTTTCACCATAATTAAACAAAATTGAATTACAAAAATTTTGTTGCTGTTAAGGCGGCGTTAGCAAATGGCTAAGCATAGGGAAATTTTTGAACATATTAGACGGACTATCCTGGCAATAAATACATACAGATTTGCTTTTATAATGTTCTAATGGTATTAAATTAGTTCCTGAATATATTGCTAAAATTATTATTTTAGTATAATACCTAATGAAAATTAAGTTTCTTTTAGAATTAAAATTATGGCGACTACATTTCAAAGTTCGAAATTCTATTTTTAATATATTTTTTACAAATAAGAAACAAAGCAGAAAAAAAACAATAAATCATAAAAATGAGAAAAAAAAACGAGTAAAAATTAGAACAGAAAAAATTTGAAAAAAAAAAACGGGAAAAATCGGAAAGTAAAATCAAAACAAATAACGTTGAAAAAAATTGAGATAGAAAATCGTAAAACAATCGCAAAAAGGCAACAAAATCACAAATCAAAGGCATAAGAAAAAAATAGAAAACGAAAAAAATAGAAACAGAAAAAATGAGGAAGAATTACAAAAAATCGAAAAAAGAACCAGAAAAAAATCAGAAAAATGAGAAAAAGTGAGAAAAATCGAAAAACCAACGAACAACCAAAAAACCGAAAACAACTATATCCATAAAAAAATGAAAAAATTCGAAAAAATTGAAATAAATTGCAAAAATCGCAAAGAAATCCCAAAAAAGTCAAATAATTTCAAAAAATCTGAAGAATAAGAAAAAACGAGAAAAAATTCAAAAACAAAAGAAAAATAGAACAATGATGATAAATTAGAAAAAATCGAAAAAATCACAAAAAACAAAAAACAAAAAACAAAAAAGTAGAAAAAATTCTAAATAAAATTCATCCTATAAAAAAGACGAGATAGTAAGGGAAAGAGAGGGAAGGAAACATACAGAGTGTTCGATTTAAAATAATATAACTATGGTGCAGATCTTTTTATTGAGGCAACCTGTATAAATCAAAATAATTTAAAATTGTACCTGCAGTAAAAGTTTTTTAAAAGTATATGGTGACAAACCAGAATAAAAACAAAAATCATAAAGATGAGAAAAAAACGAGATAAAATTAGAAGAATCGAAAAAATTTGAAAAAAAAACAGAAAAAGTCGGAAAATAAAATTAAAAAAAAAAAAAACAAAAATCTTTGGAAAAAATTGCGAGAAATTAGAAAATATTGGAAAAGAAATGAAAAATACAATTGTAAATTACGGAAAAAATGAAGAAATCAAAAAATCTAAAAAAAACCGAAAAAATAGCCTCAAAAAAACGCAAGAAATCGAAAAATATCACAAAAAATCGCAAAAGAAACACAAGAAAATCACAAAAAAATGAAAAAAAAAAATCGCAAATTATCACAAAAAATCAATGAAATAGAAAAATGTGAAAAAAAAAGAATAGAAAAACAAAACAATGAGAAAAAATGAGAAAAAATTAGAAAAAATAGAAAAAAAATTAAAATTATGGCGACTACATTTCAAAGTTCGAAATTCTATTTTTAATATATTTTTTACAAATAAGAAACAAAGCAGAAAAAAACAATAAATCATAAAAATGAGAAAAAAAAACGAGTAAAAATTAGAACAGAAAAAATTTGAAAAAAAACGGGAAAAATCGGAAAGTAAAATCAAAACAAATAATGTTGAAAAAAATTGAGAGAGAAATTAGAAAATATTCGAAAGTAATGAAATATAAAATTGGAAAATACGCAAGAAATCGAAAAATATCACAAAAAATCGTAAAACAATCGCAAAAAAGGCAACAAAATCACAAATCAAAGGAATAAGAAAAAATTAGAAAACGAAAAAATAGAAACAGAAAAAATGAGGAAGAATTATAAAAAATCGAAAAAAGAAACAAACCGGAAACAACTGTATCCATAGAATATTAAAAAATTCGAAAAAATTGAAATAAATTGCAAAAATCGCAAAGAAATCCCAAAAAAGTCTCAAATAATTCGAAAAATTTTGAAGAATAAGAAAAAATGAGAAAAAATTCAAAAACAAAAGAAAAACAGAAAAATGATGATAAATTAGAAAAAATCGAAAAAATCGAAAAAATCACAAAAAACAAAAAACAAAAAAGTAGAAAATATTCTAAATAAGAAGAAATTCATACTATAAAAAAGGCCAGATAGTAAGGGAAAGAGAGGGAAGGAAACATACAGAGTGTTCGATTTAAAATAATATAACTATGGTGCAGATTTTTTATTGAGGCAACCTGTATAAATCAAAATAATTTAAAATTATACCTGCAGTAAACATTTTTTAAAATTATGGTGACAATCCAGAAAAAATGACAAAAATCATAAAGATGAGAAAAAAACGAGAAAAAATTAGAAGAATCGAAAAAATTTGAAAAAAAAAACAGAAAAAGTCGGGAAAATAAAATTAAAAAAAAAACAAAAATCTTTGGAAAAAATTGAGAGAAATTAGAAAATATTGGGAAAGAAATGAAAAATACAATTGTAAATTACGGAAAAAATGAAGAAATCAAAAAATCGAAAAAAAAAGAATCAGAAAAATGAGAAAAAAAAAGCGAGAAAAATCGAAAATCATCGCAAAAATCATAGAACAACCAAAAAATAGGAAAATTGAAAAATAAATTGTAACAAATCGCAATGAAATCCCAAAAAAGTCGCAAATAATTGCATAAAATCAGAATAAGAAAAAATGAGAAAAAATAAAACATAAAAGAAAGAAAATAGAAAAATAAAAACAGAACAATGATGAAAAATTAGAAAAAATCGAAAAAATCACAATAAAAAAAAACAGAAAAAACAAAAAGTAGAGAAACTCGAAAAAACCACAAAAAAAACAGAAAAAATACAAAAAATCAGAAAAAATACAAAAAATCAGAAAAAAGAAAAACTAGAAAAAACAAAAAACCTCTCTATAAAATAATTAATCTGTTCTGTCCATATAAATGAGCCATCCTGTATAATAGTACTAAACTGTGTTAATTAGTTGCGCTTATTTTCTATATTGAATTTATTCATTTTTTTTTAGTTCGTTTTTCTTGTTTCAGCTCAGAAATACAAATAAATTAAACTTAGTATCATTCGAGTTACCAAAACAGTATTAATTTCAACACTCTGTAGAGGCTAACCAGTCATAGCAGAAATTTAGACTTGGACAATTTTTTTTACTTTTAGTAATACAAGATATAAAAATTTCATTCCACGGATGACCAATTTCTTAACAAAGTCTGAAGTTATAAATTTGTGATTTTTTTCTTATTTGTATAAAATTTTATATTTAGATTCAACTTAATAAAAAATGACATTACAAAATTTTTGTGCCTTTTAAGAAAAAAGAGTTTAAATACTATTTTTCCGAACTGACTTTTAATTTTGGTATTGATTATACCATCATCTTTTCTTTATATTTGATACACAAATAATAACAAGTAAAAAAGGTACATATAGAATTAATTATCTCATTTCTTTTTCCCCATTCATCCGAGAACTTTTTCAGTTCCATTTAATATGAAACTCCCTGAAGAAATCGGCCATTGTTAGATCACAATGAAAAAGAAATATGACTGGCTGCTTTCCCGTTGAAGGAATATGCTACAAATTTGATTTACATATACTAATACATACAGTCAAAGAGAAAATATGATGGTATGAGCTTTTCCTTTATATAAAAGAACGTTATTTTCCATTTTCTTTCTTTAAAACGTTCTCATTCAAATGCATGGATTATTTATACCTAAATGGAAAACGAATTAAATTTTCAATTTTGCTTTTGTGATACGTTACTTCGAGTTTTCAATAATACGAAAATTCAATTTTATACTTGGTGTCCCACGATATTTTTTAAAAATATATTTTATCTAGTGGTTTATCAAACGTTTCAGCTTGAAAAATAATTATTTTTTCTATCAAATCTTTCCTCACACAAGTACAAATTGAAAATAGTAAAAGAAATAAATTTTCCTTTTACTTTTTAATTACCATACAAATAACCATCTATGACCTTTTCAAATAAAACGTTTTTCGATTCTTTCAATTTTTTTAATGTAAAATATTAATCTAAGTCTCAATAGAGTCCTGGATAAATGTCGGATTTAATAGCAGCAGGGGCTCAATTTTCCAATATATCCTGAAGAATGATTGTTATTATTTTTTAATAATCAATACCCCAACAATCAACATCCAAATAATCAACAATCCAACGAACAACCCCCAATAATCGACATCCCAACAATCAAACCTTCAACAATCAACCCTCCAATAATCAATACCACAGCAATCAATTTTTCTTCAGTCAACACCCCAACAATCAATTTCCCAACAGCTAACACCCCAACAATCAACACTAACATCGGAAAATAACTCGAGCCAAAATCTTAATTTCCTTATAGTAATCTCACATCCTATAACGAATCGTAAGATAATAAATTCACAATAACATCCTCAGTAGATAAGCTATGAGAGTTCTGGCACACTCCTTATGGAAAATAAGATGGGAAATCGCCAAGGTCCCTTCTGTTAATTTTTGTCACACTCAAGGACACTGCAGGTTCTGCACCACACTGTCTCGAACAGGTCTCGAACAGATTGTAACAGGTCTTGAACAGCTTTTGATCCGCTTTTATCAGCTGTTAATAGACCTCTAACAGGTCTCGAACAGCTTTTAACAGATCTCGAACAGCTTTTAAAAGGTTTGATCCGCGTTAAAAGCTGTGTGAAAGCTGTTAAAATAAGTTTGAGACCTGATAAAATATGTTTGAGACCTGATAAAAGCTGTCCGGGACCTGTTAAAAGCTGTTATAGATCTGTTAAAAGCTGTTATAGACCTGTTGAAATCTGTTCGAGACCTGTTAACAGCTGATCTAAGCGGATCAAAAGCTGTTCGAGACCTGTTAAAATCTGTCCATGACCTGTTCAAGACGATGTGGTACAGAACCGGAAGTGTCCTTGAATGTGACAAAAATTATTATTATTTTTCATCTACTATCCTCAAATGTCTACAGATATTCCAACAGTGTCTCAACAAAATACCTTTAAGAAAATTGATAAAGAAAACAAGACAGTAGAAAACGATGTTTTGAAAAAATAGTTACTCCTCCTTCCCAATCTATAGAAATTGAAGAAGATCAGCAAACCAACCCAGATTAAACCCTCTAAAAAATCGAAAAATTATAGCCAAATTAAAAACATTAAAAAAATGGAACAAATCCAGAAAAAATCTGAAAAAATCAAAAAAAAAATTTGGGAAATTCGGAAATATCGAAAAAAATTGGAAGAATCGAAAAAAAAATTAAAGAAATTGAGTAGAATCGATAAAATCGAAATATTTAAAAAAATCTGAAAATTCAGGAAAAATTAGAAAAATTATGAAAATTGGAAAAAATTGGTAAAATAGAGAAATTAGGAAAAAGCATAGAAAAATGGAGAAAATAGGAAAACATTGGAATGGATTGAAAAAATGAAAAAAACTCGAAACAAATGAAAAAAATTTAAAAAATCTGCAGTGTGACAAATATTAATAGAAGGGACCTTTGCGATTTTCCATGTTATTTTTCATAGAGAGTGTGCCAGAACTGTCATAGCTTATCTACTATCCTCAGATGTCTACAGATATCCCAACAGTGTCTCAACAAAATATATCGATAAAAATTGATAAAGACAAACAAAAAAGTGGAAAACGATGATTTGAGAAAACATTTACACCTCCTCCCCAATCTGTAGAAAAAAAATCAAAAAAATTTAGGAAAAATCTGCAAAAACCGAAAAGAAAAAATTGAGAAATTCGGAAAAATCGAAAAAAATTGGAAAAACCGAAAAACAAATTGGAAAAATAAAAAAAAATCAAAGAAATTAAGTAATATCGATAAAATCGAGATATTTAAAAAAATCTGAAAATTCAGGTAAAATTATAAAAATTGAAATAAAATTGAAAAATATAGAAATTAAGAAAAAACATTGAAGAAAAATAAAGAAATATAAGAGAAAATAGGAAAAAATTGGAATGGATTGAAAAAAAAAATTGGAAAAAATGAATAAATTTTAAAAAAATTAAAAAAATTAGTAAAATCCAAGAAGTCGAAAAAATCGGCAGTGTGACAAAAATTAATAAAAGGTACCTTGGCGATTTCCCATGTTATTCCATAAGGAGTGTGCCAGAACTTTCATAGCTTATCTACTATCCTCAGATGTCTACAGATATCGTAACAGTGTCCAAACAAAATACCTCTATGAAAACTGATAAAGAAAAACAAAACAGTGGAAAACGATTTTTGAAAATATAGTTACTCCTCCCCAATCTGTAAAAATTGAAGAAGATCATAAAGATCCTTTCATCAAACCAATCCAGATTAAACCATCCAAAAAATCAAAAAATTATAGCCAAATTATTAATGGAAATATCTGGACATTAAAAAAAAAATCGAACAAATCCAGGAAATGTCTGAAAAAAAACGACAAAAAAATTTGAGAAATTCCGAAAAATCAAAAAAAAAAGGAAGAATCGAAAAAAAAATCAAGGAAATTGAGTAAAACCGATAAAATTGAGATATTTAAAAAAATCTGAAAATTCAGGTAAAATTGGAAAAAATTGGGAAAGATTGGGAAAAATTGGAAAAAATTGGAAATAATTTAAAAAAATTGGTAAAAATTGGAAAAAATTAGTAAAAATTGGAAAAAATTTAAAAAATAGAGAAATTAGGAAAAAACATGGAAAAATAAAGAAATACAGGAGAAAATAGAAAACAATTGGAAAAATTGGAAGAGATTGAAAAAAGTTGGAAAAAATGAAAAAATTTAAAAAAATGAAAAAAATAGGAAAAATCAATTAAATCAAAAAAATCTGCAGTATGACAAAAATTAATAAAATGGACCTTTGCGATTTCCCATGTTATTTTTCATAAGGAGTGTGCCAGAACTGTCATAGCTTATCTACTATCCTCAAAATGTCTACAGATAATCCAACAGTGTCTCAACAAAATACCTTCAAGAAAATTGATAAAGAAAACAAAACAGTAGAAAACGATGTTTTGAAAAAGAGTTACTGCTCCTCAACAACCTGTAGAAATTGAAGACGATCCTAAAGATCCTTTCATCAAACCAACCTAGATTAAACCCTCCAAAAAATCAAAAAACAATAGTATAAATATTAATGGAACCTACTAAAAAAGTAAGTGAAAAAAAATCACCCATTTGTGCTAGATCTAGAATAAATTACTGATCTTTTCGACAATGTTTATGGATTATCGGAGCCAGTAGGAATTATTCAATACTACACAAATGACTTCACTGCATTGCTAGATATGCTAACCAAGATCTATCCATTTTTAATGAATAGAGCCATCAAGACTAGGTGCACCGGAATAAAAAAAATTGATTACTTATCTACAACAGACTGTCTCAGATAACGACATTTCAGAAACAGACACTAACTGCTCACAAGAATCCAGCTATTAACAGTACACATTAGCTTTTCCATAATATGTCTTCATGTATTTTTCATCAATCTTATAGAACAGCCTAAACGGTTTCTACGATAAACTTCCAATGCTACAAACTATCTAGAAAAATATAAGTCTTTTACAAGGTTTAAAATCTTCTCTAAAAACCCGTCTATACGCAGATAATCTAGTTGTCTCTTGCAAAAGCAACAACATAAATAATGTTTTCTCACTTATATAGAAATGTCTTCAACACTCCGTCAATTTTTTGGGCATGATCTTGGATAAATCACTGAACTGGAGTGTACACATGGCAGAATAGACTCAATCTTTAAAAAACTTTGGCTAACAACGACTGGGGTACAGATCGTCAAACACTATTGTGCATTTGGTTGGTGAATCCTTTTTATAATATAGAATTTACTTGAGCCGACCTGTGTATGCTGTATATCCCAAAAATGTTCCAATTTTTTACACATAAAACCTCTTTATGCAAGAATCTATTCCTACCTAGACTACCTTAATTATACAGTACCTGGAATATTCCCTTCCTAATCCACCTCCACTCCCTCTTGGAAAATAAAAAATCTAAAATGCTTAACCGAATCTACCCATTTTGATAAAGTTCCACTAATCCAGAATTTATAACGTCATATCTTAATGAGATTTTACAAAAATATAAAAACCATGTCCAAATATTCACTGATGCATCAAAATCAACAGCCGGTTTTTCTCTCATGAGTACAAACTTTCCACCTCCTTATTTTAACTTCTCTAGCTATTTACAAGACTTTATTTTTTATTAACTCATCGCATGATGTAAACTACCTGATATTCACAGACTCCTTCAGCTCTTTACAAGCTAAATAGACTATCTATAGCAAAACCCAGTTATCATTAAAATAAAACAAGAATTATAAAACTACCAAAAAAAGGCAAAATGATAGTACTTGTTATAAATTCACTTCTCAAATATTACTTAAAACAACCCTGTTCACGCGCATGCTCATTACGTCGAGCACGTTTGACGCTTGACTTGCGCAAACAGAGGTGCTAACACACTACCTTAAAAACACAGACAATCGTCTCTAAACATTCATGATTGGACACTCATACAGTCGATACTCATTCTTTGTTACGTTTGTTTCCCATGTAGGAATTTATGTATTTGTGAAATAGATGAAAATAGAAAATAGACTACCAAAAACTCAATTGTTACTACTGGCCCTCTCCTACACTCACACGATGTTATAAAACAGTACTTATGTGGATACCATCACATACGTGGTAACGAAGAACCGGACAGACTCGAAAAAGAAGCTGTCAGTAGAGAGAATGCAGAGGTTACTTATTTGCTATAAGCAACTATATCAAATCCTCAATTAAAACAATAGTGAATAATGCGTGGGAAAATAGGTGGAAATCCACCTCGTCTAAACTGAGTGAAGTGAAAAAATCAATGAAACCTTGGTTAGTGCTGCCGAAAAATCGTGTTACTAATCTTCCTCCCTATATAATTCTACAAATTTGACTGTGGTATCTTCGGTTCACTTTGTGCACATTTTGATAAATAATAACCACACTTCAATAACTGAAATTAGGTACAGGTGTTATTTATCCGCTGGAATCAGACCTGCAATCGTGTCTACACAGGTTTAGTTAACAGGAGTGAGAGTGGGGGTATCCATTCGCTAGAGTAAATAGAAATGGACCGGAATCATTACTAAAACCAGTGATGGAATTTAGTACTGGAATAAATGTACTAGCAAGTACTAAAATCCAGTGCTGGATTTTAGTGACTCAATTTTAGTGACTTATACTTCGTGTAACTCCGCCTTAAAGGTAATTGCACACACTCCAGGATAGTGAGCGAGGACAGTGAGTCAAGGGAGTAAGCTAAAGCCAGCGAGCGTTTACATGTTAAGCTAGTTTGAGAAGACAGTTTGTATTTAAGTTGTGCAGCCATGACGAGTTTACGTCAACAACGTCAAAGAAAATCACTACGAATTTTGTTAAAAAAGGGATTTCGTTTTATTCTCTTTTCATCTCTTCCATTGATATTTCACAATCATCCATTCCTTGCAGTACTGTCATGAACTGGTTTATTTCGGAAGTCGACAGCATCCACTTGCCACAAACACTCTTTGTCTTTGTATAGTCTAATAAACTGTATTGTTTGCTAATAACTAAACTTGGGAGCCATATTTTTGAGGTTAACGCTACAACAGGTTCTTTCATAATGTTAACATAACCACCGACTGTCCTAGTGGATCGGCTTGGCCGCTGACTTGCTTATGCACTTATAACCAGCGGTGAGCCAGTCATGACAATTATGTACTGTCTTCAAAAGAACAACAGTTTATTGTTCTTCTTTCCTGTTTTCATCAATTGGTTTGGTTTACTGTACTGTCTCGAAATTCCAATGCACAGTGCTGTCCTGGCTACTATCCTGGCGTGTGTGCAATAGGCCTAAAACAGTTACGTCTGGGTCATACGCGATTGGCCCACGCGAATGCACAGCATTAAGAATAACATGCCTCAGTAAAACTATCGCATGGTTCATTATCTGATGTTTTGGGCTCCAATATGAACAGTATAAAAACTTTTTTTGAATCTACAAACACTCTTAATCATATTATTTTTTTGAGAGTGTCTTGAGGTCCGTCTAGTCGGATCCGGTGAAAACCCACTAGGTCCGTCCGAGCTTCGGCATATGCACGGTCCGACTGCGTTACATATAGAAGTTACTGGTTCGATTTCTGAGGATATCTTTTGTTTTTACGAAATAAATGGAAGTTATTTCTTTGTTTTAATACACAGGCTAAATTTAGATAGTCAAGACTTCTTTTAATAAAATAAATTAAAATACACATGTTAGATTTAGTTAGTCAAAAGACTCTTGTTTTATTTTTTTCATCTTTTCTTATATTTATTTCAAACTAAATCCTAACAGCTGATTGACGGATCTTTTTTAATTAGACACAATATCCGTCAAGACGGACCTATTAGGTTTTCACCGGGTCCGACTAGTCGGACCTCTAGACACTCTCTTTTTCTTTTCTGTATTATTCGAAAATTTTTGTATTTTCTACTAGAACATACAAACTGTGTTTTATAATTCGTTAATAACCCTTTTTGGTTGATGCAATTTACCTAAATAAATAAAAAATAATAATAATAAAAAAACTCAATCCGGTTATTTTCAAATTAGTTTCTTGATTAACTCGTTTACAATATATTTGGATATATTAACAAAAATGTTATTAATTAAGTAGCCATTTTATGAGTACTCTGTATATCAATGTAAATTACTTGAAAATTTTAAAACGTAAATCGAGCAAAACGCATAGAAAGAAAACAGAACAATCGTCTTCGACATGCAATTTCTCTTGGCATTTCGTAAAGGTCATTCATGGAATAACAAAAGGCAATAACCAACTAACCCCTGCACTACTATATCTTCTTTAAGGGTGAACGAAATAGGTATCTCTTTTAATACTCGAATTAATACGACTTTGGAGTTCCTTTCAATAGGACCCCTTTTTCCAAGAAACCCGCTCTGAATTCCAAATGTCACAACTTAAAATTTCCTTTTCCTATCGATTTTTAGCACATATTTTTCTTAATTGAATTACAAAAAAAAAACGAGTTAATTATAATTTCCATTAATTTTTCTATAATAATAAAAACTTTACTATTAACGTTAATATTAACAAACCTTTTGAAAGTTTAATTAACTAAATGGCAATTGTTTTGCTACAACTACATTTAACTAAATCGAATTGGATGTTGGATAGTGCAAAAATACAAGGCAGCACCCTAAAATACTGAGTCAAACAATATATGCTACCGTGCAATGGAAACACAATGTATCGGTTACAAACAAAATTACCAAATAAATTATGTTGGAACTCTATTAGCCGCTAGGAATACCCGGCTAATAGAGCTAAAAAGTAGCTGATGTCGGAGGAAAAAAAGAAGAAATATGCAGCCGAATCCATGACAATCCTTCTTTGGACAATCCTTCCTTGATACTATTTTTATGTATTAAAAAAAATGACTTGTTTTTTTCCGTAGAATTATAGGCAAATGCCAATAAAGTTTTTATATAAATCAAGCAAATTATGGGGATAGTTTGGGAAAGAAATGTCCGGGACGGATTGTTATGGAAAAGCATTATCGTGAGAAAGGGGTATTGCGAGGAAGGATTATCATCAGAAAGGATGTTCCGGGTAGGATTGCCTGGGTAAAATTTTTCCGGGAAGGATTGTCGTATCAGGAATCCGGCCACCTACCAACATATATGTTTATAAACTATAAGAAGAACTTAATTGAATTGTTAAAAGAACTGGATGCGGAGGATCTTTCTGACAACCGGATTAGTTACCGGAAGGGTAGAGGTTATTGCAGATGACGGGGGAAAGTAATTCGCCATAATAACGATTTATATCAACATCATAGGGCGTTATCTGGTCTGAGCTAGTCAAAAGTGGTAACCCGATGAACCTTTTGAAATTGGAGAAAGACAGATGAATAGGCAGATATAAAGGTGGACATTTTTAAGAAGTCGAATCCTGTAGAAAATTCTATATTATGGCGTGATGATGGTCGAGATACCGAAGTCGGACAGGTCCGGGCAGGTTGAATTTGGCTTCCGCAGATGAGGAAGAGCCGGAGCATAAAGATAACGAAAAGTTATTGGTCATCCGTAGATGGGCAAAGAAAAACAATCTGGAAATGGCGAGACGGTGATCCTCAATAGATACAGCTGGAGGAAAAGGAGACAACGCGTCAAGTTTATCATTGGAGATCGCTAAAATTTGTCGGATACCTAAGAAGCATCGTCGATAACCTTGGAAGTTAGCATCCAGATACGCATGGCGACGAGAAAACCTGAGAATAGGACTGTGAAGTTGATCAGAGGAACATAGGAGGCCTGTAGAGCAGGAAGCTTGGGCTGATGAATGGGACCGTGCATTCAATCTGGCTAAACAAATCTCCCATTTACACTAATTTCACATTATACGATCTTGCTTGTACGATTAAAAATCGTGCGATTTTATATCGTGTGCATTGGTACGATTTTTTGCCGTACGATTTTTTACCATTAGTTGCGCTGCACGTCGGTTCTCTGGAGACTACAGCTATTGAAAGTGTTATTTTGAATCTGAACAAATTACTGCCACATTATTACTTTATCAATGCCGAAAAAGGTAAAGAAGGCTACACATTTAATGGGTATATTCAATTGGAGAAAAGAGGAAGCGGGGTTGTTTTGTTCATTATTTAATATTGAATGACCTAAAAACTGATGACCGAAAGCTTTTCGAGTACTTCAGAATGTCAGTTGGATGGTTTAAGTACCAAAGAAATTTCCCTCAAAGCATTTCGTGTCCCGATTCTGTCTTTGTAAATATACAATTTTTTTTTCCACAATACAGGTTTGGCTTAAACAAGCGAAATTAAAACTTCACCGTCAATTTCTTCCATTTAAAAAATAAATATGCACACTCCAAAATTGATACCGTACTACTAAAACCGTATAGTATGGAAGCGCTCATTTAGTTACTTGTACCATGATACAAACGTACGATATGGTAATCGTTCGATTCCAGTGGTGCTGGGTGGCTGCAACACGACAAAAAATCGTGCCGTGCTGAAAACGTGAAAAATGAATGAGCTCATGCTCTTCTTCAGTCGACTGAAAGTATTTTCCCGTACGATTTATTTCCGTACGGGCGAAATCGTAGAATGTGAATAGGAGCGTTGTACGGTATCCCTTAGGGTGATTCAGGTGGTGACAGGATTAGTTGGAAAGTAACAGCAAAAAAAAAGAGAAAGAGGTCACTGGTAAGCTAGAAAACGGAATGGTAAAAAAAACCAGAAGACGGGGCAGTAGATCTGGCACTTTATTGGGAAAATAGCACTGTGGGTCTAGTGCACAAATAGAACTGTTTCTTACTCAGGCGCTGATAGAGCAGTTCATTCAGCATTATCTGATGAGAATGGGAAAAGAAGATAGGCGACATCGAGCACACGCTGTTATTCAGCCCAAGGCCCAGACAACTTAATCGGCAATATCTTGAGCGGCAGATAAGCGGGTCAAGAAGATATTAAACAACAAGAAAGTCAAAGAAAGAATACAGCTGCAGGTAAAAAAGGCGGAACATATTAAGTAGATACGTCTAAGGTCCAGTAGGTATACTGAATAACAGTTTCCATTGGGTTAAATAGTGGCAGTAAAAAATCAGCACTGTTTCCTCCGCATTCCCAATGTTAAATCCCATAAAAAAACGCCAAGGTCCATTCTGGTAAAATTATAAGAAGCCAATCGAGACCTGATCGAGATCTGATCTAATTGGATCAAGTCTCGATCTGCATTAGATCACCTTTGATCCTCTTATCCGCTTCTGATTCGTGGTAATCAAAAGCCAATCGAGACCTGATCGGGATCCACATATGATCAGATCTCAATCCGCTTTTAATCTTCTTTGATCGGGTTCGATCCGATTCTTATAATTTAGTGCAAATTTGCTAGAATGGTCTATGGCGTTTTCTTATGGTATTTAACATGGGGAATGTAGAGGAATCAGTGCTGCTCATTTACTAGAGAGTCGAGTTGAGTATTGCACTACAACGCGTTAGGGTAGTGAGCATGAGTTTTCTCCCCCCTAACCCCTTCTCAAAAATAGAAATAAAAAGTATAAATTCATTAACCTATTAATATTTTTCGATTTTAATATTTTTCCGTATATAGTTTTTATTTTATTGAACCTTTTAATATCGCTTATAATATAAAAAATAATATTTTAAGTAAAATAAAAAAAACCCTTTCAAATGAGCTATTGATCGACATTGAATGGATTTATAAGGGGTTAAAATGAGGGAATTTTTTTTATTCTAGAAATGTATTTCGTCAAAATATAAATCGACCTCTCCCAGCATTTTCTCGAATATTTTACCGTCCAGAAATTAGAAGGGGGGGGGTGTTAGGTGTCTCTGGAAGGGAGATTAGAAATTTTATTTGTATATTCTAAAATTTATAAACTTGTTAAAATATAAATTTAATAAAATATAGTAAAAATAGTTTTATTTTTATTATGGATTAATTTTTGTTTGACGTATCCAGATTTAATTGTATTTCAATAATTATTTTATTCTAATTTTTTTATGTTGAGAAAACAATTTTTTTTCGCTTTTCAGCATTTTTGTTATTTTGATATATTCCTAATATACATGTATATGCAGCCTTGAACTGTTAAGAAATTATATTTTTATGTTTTGCCCTTAAATACAGAATTTGGAGAGTAATGTTTAGTTTGCAGTTGTTTTCAAGTAGGTATTTTGACGTACAAGAATAAGTCAAAAATAATAATTTTTAAGGATGGTCGTAAATCAGGTGTGTGAAGTCAGCTCTCCATTTTTAGAATTTTGAAATTTTGAAAGTTGTTCCAGGTTTGTATCAAATTGTTCCAGAAAATTATTCTTTAAACTTAAATACAAAGGCCGAAAAACTAAGAAAATCATTTTAGTGCTAGCCCCCTATTATTTTGTTTTTAAGTTTTTTTTGTTGTACCAGATTGTTCTAGTTGTTCGAACCATTGTTTCAAATTTTTATGTCTTAATAAAATTATTTCAAGCACGAAATCAATAAAAATCGCTTGGGTCCAGCCCCCATACTTTTTTTCGAAGTTTTTTTGTTGCACCGGATTATTCTAGAACATTGTTCCAAATGTTCATCCCTTAAAAAATTATGTCCAAATTATGACTTAAACATTGTTCCAAATTTTCTTGTCTTAAAAAAATATTTCCAGTCTAAAATCAATTAAAACCATTTAGAGCACCCATAATTTTTTTCGAATTATTTTTTTAGTGTTAACATTTCGAAGTTTCGAAATATTTGTTTATTTGAGAAAAAATATTATTGAATTTTCCATATTTCTAACCAGTAACAAAATGTAAAGGTATTCAATTTTTAAAAATATTTATTTATTTACATAACCTCTAAAGTTACTTTAGCTCTAGCTCTAAATGGTTTTAATTGATTTTGAGCTTGAAATAATTTTTTTAAGACATGAAAATTTGGAACTATATTAAGAATAACAAGAACAATCTGGTACAACAAAAAAACTTCGAAAAAAAATGGGGGCTAGCTCTAAATCTTTTTAATTAATTTTGAGCTCGAAGTATTTTTTTAAGATAGAAAATTGGGAACAATGTTAAGAACTAGAACAATCTGGTACAAAAAAATGATTCGAAAAAAAAATAATAGGGGGCTGGACCCAAATTGTTTTTATTGATTTTAAGCTTGAAATCATTTTTTAAAGGCATCAAAAAACGAAAAAAAAAATGGGCGGCTAACTCTAAAAACAGTTTTTTGATTTTTTCGGCCATTGTATTTAAGTTTAAGGAATAATTTTTTTGGAACAATTTTGTACAAACCTAGAACAATTTGGAACAACTTCAAAATTTTAAAAATTCAAAAAATGGGGGCTAACTTCACACTTACTCGTAAATCAAAAATATTTTAAAATGCTTTTCTCATTTTTTACACGGTTTTAAATAAATAAAATTAAATATTGACAAAATTATTTGACCACCTTGTACATAATTTATCTGTATTCAGTACTATTGGATGCGGCAAATACTGATTGATTACTAAAACCAGTTTTAATTAAATGCTGTATAGATTTCAGTATTAATATCATTAAATAATTGATAACATATACAATACAAAGGGGAATCGTATTAGGCATACATTAAAGTTATAATTTTATTGTTTATTATTTTATCAGAATTACTGGAATAGGCTAAATAACAGGTTTTAATTGTAGATCAAAATACAAATAAATTAAGCTGAATTACATATTTTTTTAACATTATTAAATTTTTAATGAATCGTTTTTATTCTAAGACGTTTCCTTATCAATATCGAATTTTCATTAGCATAAGGTACACTTTGTTTACTTCCCTAATTTGTTCCCCAAATTATTTGAATGCCTCTAGCAGATATTAAATAAATGATTGGCCATTGACGTCTATAGGGGAAGGAAATAATAAAGCAAAGAGAAGAGAAACACCAAAGCAGTGACGTACCTAGGATAAATTCTCCTTAATAAAAAACTATTTCATCGACCAAAAATAGACATCTTATAGAACAATATTGTTGTGACTAGTAAAATTATATTTAAATACCGAAAATAATAATTAATTCGTTTGATGACTGATAAAAAAATTTATAACATGCTAGATTTTTTTGATATTCAGTAAATTTAAAAAATATATTGGGTTACGCCACTGAAACGAGAGCAAAAGCAGTTTCGAGATCTTTGGTGGTTTAGCCGGAAGTTCTGCTAAGATTTCGATACGGTACATTACACATTCAACCGAGATCAACACGAGAAATTCATGAATACTTCCTATATTACTAGCAGCCCACTTACACCCCCGCATACGTTTCGCGAAGGGTTTAATCAAAATATATTGCAAGGGTTATTTATCTGACAGCCAATTGGAATTAGCCTGTTGATAAGTTCAGCAATTTATGACAGTTTGAAATTTTTTTAATTGTGAAAGAAAATTATCGCTGTTGAAAAAAAATCAGCATTCCGCGGGAAAAAAATACTACATAAGTTTATTTTTTATGGTTAATAGGTGTAAATCAGGCTTAAGCCTATCTTTCAATTTATTAACTTAGTACAGAGCAACAGAGAAGTAACTTATTGAGATCATCCTGTTAGGGCGTTTTCACACACAACGGTTAAACCGGAGCCCGTTACGGCGTTGGAACCGGGCCGATCTGTTGTCTCATTTCACACACTCCGGACCGGACCGTGGTATGTGTGAAAGATTTTATTTAATTACATTGCAACCGGTTCCGAGGTCGTAACCTGCTTCGGGTTTGCCGGTGTGTGTGAAAACGCCCTTAGCGTGTTAGTGTGTCTATCTGTGAGAGCTCTCACAACCGTTCCACTGGACCGATTTGCTTCAAAATTGGTAGATACCTTCCGGTCATACCTCGGACTAGATTAACTTTGAGTCCTGTAGGTCAAAGTAGACTGGAGATATTGGGGTTACTCTGAAGTTAGTTCTCCTTCAGAGGTTTACACCTCTCTAGTTTCTATCGAAATACTCCACCACCCCCTATCGCTTCCAATTATCATTGTCAACATACGCTGTTCAAGTTTGCATATTTCTTTATACTTTTATGGTACTTAACCTGAAAATAACTTTTTATTACTTGCCATAGGGTTCGTTTTTATAAATGAGTCGGTGCATAACAATTAAACATGTTGAAATTTTTTTGGGTATGCAATTGAACAAAATATAAATGGTTTTTTAAAGTCACTTTGCGTACATTAAAACGAAAATCTGAACGAGGTAAAACTCCTACAGATATAACGTTCAGAACCGCTAGCCCCAGCTATCGAAAATCTAGTACCAATGCTGCTAAAATTGCAAAAGAAAAATGGAATTGCTACCAAAAATTGAATGAATCACTACTAGATTTTCAATCTGATATTGCCCATTTGGTTCGTCTTGCCGATCGAGCAACACCAGAAAACACAGGTAACCCAACCCAGTAGGGCAAGTAAAGACCGCCCTTCTGGCCGCTAATGGTCTTGTCGATACCATACGACCCCAGGAATATTTATTTCTTCACTGAAGCTGCCCGAGCAAGTGGCCTTCACACTCTAAACGGAAGGTGGAGCCCGAGGTAATCCGAAACCTGAATCAAGGCGCCAAAAGACCGCGTGACGACGCGAATTGTCGTTATAACGTGATACCTAACTTAGCAGTCTATGCAGAAAGCAATACTAGCTCGTCCGACTCAATTAGTGGAAGCACGGATTCGTGCTCTTTAATTTGAGGCTACGGAAAAATAGTTAGAGGGCAAGTTCGATTCCGAACCATTGAAGGCGAATCGGAAGAAACCGGAAACCATAGAGCGCCTGTGAGGAAGATGAAATCCTTACCGAAAAAAGACATTTAAGATGTCGGAAATACAGAAAAGTAGGACATATACGAAGTCGTTGCAAGTAGATTAAGTACAGCAAGTAGAAAGCAATTAGAGAGAAACATCGTGCCGGGACCAGCCACAAGAATATTGATGCCTTATTAAGGAGACTATATCCTGATGACTGCAAGCATTTTCATCGAGCAGTGAAAAATGGAGGCTATTCTTTCTAGGACTACTGTAGTAGATGACCACTGGCAATCTGGAGAGATCCGAAAGGACCAAAAATTAAATCCGAACCTGAGAAAGATTATCCTGTGGAAATAAGGAAACCGCAGTCCTATGTAGCAGAGGATTTCTCAATATTCACCCACTATGAACTCATACCTGGCTCAATGAAACTCTCTCATCCTAGAAGATGGAATTCTGAAGCAGGTGCTGGAAACTCTAGAGGGAGAAGATGACAGGAAGCAGATTGTAATCCCGCGAAGTAGAAGATTGCGGGAAATACATAATGGTAGAACTGGAGGACATCTTGGAGTTACCAAAACCATAGAGAAGTTAAGAGAGCTATTATACTTTGTAAATTGCCAAGCAAATGTTAAGGATTGGTGTCGGAAATGTACAGATTGTGCAGCAAGTAATGGTCCCCAGAGGCTATGAAAAGATCGCATGAAGCAATATAAGTGTGCAGTCCATTTGAGAGAATTGCAATCCATGTTTCAGGACCATTCCCTGAATCTGACTCTGGAAATAAGTACATTGTGGTGGTGATGGACTACTTTAGTAAATGAGCTGAAGCTTATACTTTGCCGAGCCAAGAAGCTTTGACCATTGTTGATGCTAGTGTCAAGGAATGGGATTAGCCGTTTGGGTATTCCCTTAGAGTTACATTCATACCAAAGAAAAAATTTTGAGTCTAACCTATTTCGAGTCTAACCTATTCCAAGACGTCTGCAAATTCGATGGAATGGTTGATAGAATGAGTAGGACCATTAAAAAACATTTATCAAAAATAGTATCTGACCACCAAAGAGATTTTGACCAGTATCTCCAACTATTTCTGATGTCATATCTTTCATCGATAAACTAGTCAATAGGTCAAACCCCTGCCAGCATTAATATGGGACGAGAGCTACGACTACCATGTGATCTGAAGTTTGGGTGTCCCCTAGTAGAAGAGATCGCAGGCGAAGATAATGTCAGCAAGTTACGCCAAATAATGAACAATATTAATCAACGAGTCCGGTTAAATATCGCAAATTCCATTGCCCAGATGAAGGAAGCATATGACGTCAAAGCCGAAGATTGATAATTCCAAATGGGTGATCTTGTTTGGCTGTATAACCCTAAACGTAGTCGAGGATATTTACCCAAATTGCAAAGTTTTTGGGAGGGTCCTTACAAGATTTTAAAGAAGATCAACGATGTCGTTTATATAATTAAGAGGTATCCTCCAGGAGAACGAAGAGTTGTACATTTCAATAGACTAGCCCCTTATGCAGGAAGCCATGGCAACGAAGATGACCAAGACAGAAAGTGCAGCACGGCGTGACCAGAGAGGAACCACGAGACCTGTTTGTGCTAGTGCTAGTAGAGTTTTCCTTGGCTCATTGCGTGGCTCAAGACCTTTGAATGTCCAGAGGAATCGCCAAGAAGTTCGGCCAATTTAAATAGCTGGAAGACTGGAATCTATTTGTGGGAAAGGTACTTCAACTCAAAGATGGGCAACCATTGGGCAAAAGAGACATCTTTTCTTTGGTAATAAAAACTTTCTCGCACAATAAGACAACCTATCACGATCTTTGGAAAGTTTTATAAAATTAAGAAGATGATGACCAAGAAGGTAATGAACCTGACCGTCCCAAAATTAGTCTGCGGGGCGGATGGATTGAATTGGAGGGTTGTGAGGAGTGTGTCGAAAACGATCTTTCGATTCAGTTGCATCAGCATACTTGTATGCTGTCTGAATACAGCAGATCATCGACTTCTACTTCAATCGAACGTCCCGATGCCGGAACGGAGAATCCTGCAGATATCACCATACCATAATTTGTCATGGAACAGTTGGAGACGAAATGATCTAAAGGAGCGGGCAATGTAACGAGAAATGAGTCCGGCCCTGTGTACACCAAACCTTGGTGACTCACGAATAGCACACGACAAGTCCATTGACTATACAAGAAATCCATCGAGTATTCGGGAAATGGTGACGTGAACGTTCTAGATCAAGCGAAATGAATAGAAATAACTCGAAATGACGAACAAGAGTTAGTTGAATTTTGTATATTATTTTATATAAATTAATATATTTTATTAGTCACGTTTGGTATATATTAGAAGTTGTGTTACTTAAACAAATTAGTTATAATTCGATTGAGTGTTTAAATTCAAGCGAACCCAGGGTACAAAAATATTACATTATTATTTAAAATAATTCTTAAACGATTCATTTTAGGTATAAAAATTCAACTACGTCCAGAAAATTTTTATGATTCGAATTTTTATAATTTTCTGTTACGTTTGTTAAATAAATTCGTATATGTACTCGCTGACTAAAGTAGCAATAAAGGATATGATGAAAATGTTTAAATAACGATAAGAGAAACACGATTATTAAATTTTTAATTTTATTTGTTTTTATTGAATAAATAATCTTTTATCTAATTTGTAAATCTTGGAATTTTTTTCAAACGCGGTAATTTTGCAACATAAATTAAATTACTTCAACGTATATATAACATACAGGGTGATCAATTGAATATTTTAATAATAATAATAACTATTCATAGAAAATAAAAATAAAACCAAAGTAAAGGTAATTAAATCCGCCATAATTTTGTAATGAATACATTTTTTTATAATATTTTTGTATTTTGAGATATTTACTAAAAAAAGAGAATTTTTTCTGTAGTTACACATGTAGTATTAAATATTGCTCTAAATACCACATAGATCATATATAGAAAAGAGGCTTTTAATCAATAATGTTGGTTAGCAAAAAATTTGATGACCCAGAACAGATTCTAACGAAGTTACTGTCCGTCATAATTAAAATATTTAAATTAAATCTCGCACGGTACTGGATTTAAGTACTTTAAAATTATGTGAGGTACCAGCCGTACCAGTTGTAACCCAAATAAAAAGATGGAGTCACTCGCGTACTTGTTTATGCATACCCAGCCGACCTTATGGTATGCGGCAGCCCGAGTCGATTAGTCAGTTGCGGTGGCATCCCGAAGTCCGAGTTCCTGTGGCAGTCCCTAGACATTTAGAGATAGGTCAAGCTGAAGGGAGCAAAGCCAAAGTTCCATTGTACCGGAACCGTAAATCCGACTACGCTAGCCTGGAGGATGTGTCTGTAGCGTCTGATCGATCACCGATATTGAACCGTGTTGCACACCCATTCTTCCTCGTCGGATTTGGTGTGATATAATTTTTTTTATAATAAATTATTTATTGAATCTTATTTTTTTTACTTTATTATCCTAGCAGCTAATACTCAGATACTTAACTCAGTAGGGCAAGTAAAGTCCGCCCTTGTTGCCGCTAAGACATTGGTCGATACCATAATGACTACTGGAGTTATTTTTCTTCACTGATGCTACCCAGTGTAAGTGGCATTCTCACTATAAACGGAAAAAGGCACCCGAGGCAATCCGAAACCTGGACTAAGGCGCCAAAAGACCGCTTGACGACGCAGAGAGCGTTAAAAGCTCAACCATTGTTTGGCTGCTATAGACAAGGATCCAACTTGGGACCGATGATATAGTTACTCCTAATCGCGGACTGGTTCAACATTTCAAACAATGTCGAGGAAACAGTTTTGGCTCAGGCATTTGCAGACGACCAAATAATTGTACTGTTAGGCACTTCACCTAAACAAATCGAAGACAAGTGCCATGAAATTTGGAGCGTCTGTAAATCCTGGGCCAACCACAACAAACTTCAGTACAATAATGCAAAAATGGAAATAATTTTTATCCCGCATAAACAAACGAGACCACCCAGATTCAATATGGATAATCAAATAAGGCAACTACAGAATAAAATTGAATAGTTGGGGTTAACCATAGACGTCGGATCGAAAATATAAAAAAAACTAGGAAGAAAGCATCCAACATAGCAAACAAATTATGCGCTATTACAAACAGATTATGGGGTAAAAAACCTGAAGTGGTCAGACACATTTACTTAAACGGAATTAAACCCATGGTACACATTGCGCGGAAATATGGGGAAAAAGAGCCTCAGACATAAGAATCGCGAAACAACTTCAGGCAACCGATAGACCATTTCTAGAAATGACCCAAAAACACAATAGAACAACGTACGCCATATACAATATAAATAAACCATACCAATCAGAGGCCCATGACCTTAACTTAGCTAACATATACACAGACGCCAGTAAAAAAGGAGGGTCTTCAACACTAGACATTTCTATACATGAGCGAAACGAATGGATACAAAATAGATACACAAATAAATATAAATCAACTGGAAATAATGGCAATCCAAAAGGCAATCAAGATAATAGTGGCCCAAACAAACAACTAATCCACCATAGAGTTGAAGAGACAAGACGTTGATATTAACATTATACAGAGCAGAAGGTCAACAACTGGAAGCAAAAGAGCGCACAACAATACAAACAGAGCACATGAGAAACTAATAATAGATGAGGCGTACAACAAGAAATATACTATGAAACAAGAGAAAAAAAAGTCTAGACTACAACGATGGTAAAACTTATGGTCGAGGATACCAACTGGAAGAAAAACATATAGTAGGTTTGTTCCTACAACAGTCAGCAAACTGTTTTCCAACGGTTGTCAAACTCGACGATGATACGCATGTGCACTTATTACTAATAACCAACCGATTGTAAAATGCTCTTGAAACAGTAAACTGACAACGACAGTTGACAAGTGATTGACATCTACGCCACGTACATATCAGAATTGAAAAAAGAAGAAAAGGAGGGTATCGCACAGACAAATTTCGCTGTTTGATGTCGAGCACACCACAGAAATACATAGGTGTATTGTAGAGCATTTAATTTTCCATATGGACTAGACTGTGATTTATAATAATTGGTTTCAGCAAACTTTTCTGAAATTTCACGTCCCACTTCTTTTGGTAGGCGGAAATGTTCCATAAATTCAACTTCGTTAAAAAGTGGAATCACTTCCTCGGAAAAATTTTTAATTTTTTGGTTTTTCCCTTTTTTCAACTAAAAGTTCAAAATCGCTGTCTGTTGCAGATGTAAAATCAATTATTTCACTATCTGATTCAGTAAATAAAAATTCTGGAGAATCCGAATCATTCATGTTAATATTTAAAATATTAACTATAAAATGCACAAATAACACACGGAATAGAGAAATATCAGGGAGGTCAAACAACAAATAACAAAATAACATAACCTCTAAGAAAATTCTCGTGATTTCTTTCGCTATTGCGCATACTCCTGACGGTCAATCAGAGAAGAATCAGCAAACCGCTCTGACAGTTATCTGATGAATAAGAATTTTTGTTGGAATAGCCAATTTGTAATTTGCAACCAGTTGGTAACATTTGCTGGAACACTTTTTGTCCATTGCGCAGAATCATGACGTGTTTCTTACTCTATAGGAACAAACCTAGTATCATCATGACAGTCAGAAATATTTACGCTCCACTAAATTGGAAAGCCATCCAATTACTTACCGAGCGTGGACACACGAAGAGTTACTATAACAGATTCATTAGAGCAATTGAGTTATGTGATTGCGGAATAGAAGCAGAAGACTAGCAACATATAATAACGCTACCAAATAGAGTAGAGGCAACACAGATATTCAAAGATATTCTGAATGAAATGAATTATACATATCCACCAATAAATTTGGACTTGAGAAAAGAAAAATTAATTCTGGCATTGGCAGACTGATAATGGAAGACGTACATGATGGTCAACTGGTGGCACAATACTAACCTAATAAACTGTTTTTATAAAAATATCCCATGGCGGGAATAAGATGTATAATACTAACGTTAAAATTGAAAAAAAACAACTTGTGAAACACAATAAAAGGGTAAAAGAAATCATTAATAAAGGAACTAACTGTCTTTCATTTACCTACTACCCAATTAAATCAAGGATTCTTAAGATTCCCCGCTAATTTTTAGAGTGCGGAGTTGGTTAGGGGTTCCCTTGATAATCTTTCAATATAAACATACCTTATGCCTAAAGGTAGGTGGGCTGAATATGTGGATAGTAAAAATAATTCACATTATTTAAATTAAACACTTTAAACTTGATTACAGTTAACACTTTCACATAAAATAATGCATATTTATGAATATTCTTAACAATAGTTAAACATGAGTAAACAAAGTTGTCAGATGTGATATAGATAAATAGAAATAGAATAAAAGCATGATACCTTAATGAGCTTCATGTATAACAATGTATATGATTTGCTATCAATCACGAAAATCGGCTAAAGTGGCTATTTGCTGCCGCATTACGCGTTCTGCCCATCCTCAGGCGATCCAGTCTAGGATAACGCTCGAGTTATGTACCTATCATCATATCGTCTAATCTACATTTCTCATTGCTGCGCATATAAAAACGTCAATAAGTGCATAAAGATTATAAATATAGTAGATTTAAAATTCTCACCATAAATCTTTGAAGATACATTATCAAACGAAATTGTCAATAAATTAAATAACCAACCAAAAATGTGTAAAGGGAAAAAATTAACTAATAAGATTTACCATTTTTAAATACTTCTTAACATTCTTTATAAATTATCCCTTTGGCCGGTCCTGATAGGCAGTGAGTTCGAAATAGACAGTTCGCGTGCCGAATGTCCATTTTCTAGGTAATTATGCACAGCTACAATTAGTTTTTGAAGTGTATCTCACTTGGATCTATGCAAACGATCAACTTGAATTTTCAATTGTCGTTCATGTAGTATTTATTTTATCGCTATTTTATCACTTCAACAACATGTTCTTCACTGATTTTGAGAAACTTGTACGAGGAGTAATCAAAAGTTATAAAAATATGTTTTTTCAGGAAGAAGTAACGCCAAGGAGAATTAATTCTTTTAATATAAAATAAATCCAGCAGATAACAGTATCCAAGTAGCTCAACTATGCCGAACGGTAGGTAGAGCGACGGTTTTAGTTGACTTAGGTCACTAAAAATAATCAAATTTGAAACCGTTCTATCGATTGTTGAAAACAGAAGTCGAAAACTCGAAACCGTTCTTGATTTATTTTTGAGACAGACGAACAAACAGACAGACAGACAGTTGCAGTTGACTTAGGTTAGATGAAATTTGATACTTAATCGTTACCTATTTGAAGTTGTAGAGTTAAAATATGTAGAAATATACCCTGTGTTCCATTTAAATCTCCAATTTTCAGTTCATTTCCGGTCAAACCGTATGTCGGCCATGTTAGATTTTTATCAAAAAGGAAACAAAAATAGCCGTATTATAGTTGACCACAATTTTGAATAAATCTATTAACCCTTTTAACAGTAATAGTGGCCCATGGTCCATTTACACCCGTTAAATGTTATTTAAATTTTATAGAAAAGTTGTTAAATAGATGAATAAATATATATGTGAACATTTAGCTTCTTGATTTACTTTAACCCCTGGTTATTTATGTACATTTTTCTCGAAAGGTCGCAGACGGTCGCATAAGTGTTTTTGTATACATTTAGTAAATACTTTTAGCTTCCAGATTATGACAAAATCCGAGTGGAGGCTCGTTGAATTTTTTTTTGTAGCCCTATGAAAGTTTATAATTTGACTGCTTACATTATTACTACAAAATATATTTTTTATGTTTATATTTATTCGATAGCTATTCCACATAGTTCCTAAGAAGAATAGATTTCCAGAAACTAAAAGATATATTTCAATTGCTTGAAAGTCAAAAGTCTTGCGCATTACGACTACAACTTACGCAACGTACACAATTTTGAGCAATTATAAAGTTTACGCTTGCTTTTCTCATTGTTGTAACAATAATTCATTGAATATAATATGTTTTCATATAATCTTTCAACATTTATATATAATATTATAACAAGAAAAACCCTTTTTACTTTCCGAACAACAGAATTGTATAGAAGGAAAGTATTGCGATCATGATATTTTGACTATACCCAGATTTTAACGGATCTTTACGTTTTGAGGTCACCTGAATCCATTTATACCATTTTTAGCATGATGTCTGTCTGTGTGTGTGTCTGTGTGTGTGTGTGGGTCTGTGTGTCTGTGTGTGGGTGTGTGAACACGATAGCGTCTAACCGGCTGAACCGATTTAAATGAAATTTTATATACATATTTAGGGCAGCAAGGAGACGACCTGTATAGATTTTGGTGTTCATCGGACAACCGGAAGTGACAGTTGCTATAAGTGATGACGTCATTACTAAACAAGATGGCAATAAAGTTTTACACAAATATTTGTTATACGTTAAAGTTTAATTTCGGATGATTAAAATTTTCAAAACATTTTTCCATTGTTGCCAGATTTATCAAAAAATAATTTTTTTTCATGTTTTTCTTAAATAACCAAAATAATGCATTTTTATGGAAAATTACAGGATATAAAAGTTGTGGAATATAAAATTTTCTACACATTTTGTCATTACCGTTTTTTTAAATTCCTCATAGTTTCGCCGCTAGAGGGCGTGAAAAAAAAATTATATAGTCATTTGCGACTCTTTTAAATTACATAACATCAAAATTGTAGAACATAAAATTTTCTACAAATTTTGTTTTTACTTTTTTTTCGAGTTCCGCATAGTTTCGCCGCTAGTTTTTATTTTAATTTCTAAACAATTTATATCTATATTAACTTATTATTTGTTAGTTAAATTTTAATATTAAAAATTTAAAAAAAATATCGTTAAATTTGTAATAGCTAATTTTGTAATTTGGCTAAGAAACATTTAACATTATATTACGATTTTAAACTGAATTGAATCACTTCTAAAGTATTAAAGTTATTGAAATCGGATTTTCACTATTCAAAAGACAATGTAAAATTCTAAATTTAAAATGTATTTTAGTTTCTTAAAATTTAGAATTGTAATTATTATAGCTAAAATAAAGATTTTTTAAAATTTGTTGTAATTTCTTTTTATCAATAAGTATAAAATAAATGAAAAAAGTAAATAGCATATTCGAAAAAGATCCAAAAGTACTATGCGTTTAAATTATTTCATAATTTTAACATAGTATTTGCAAAAGTTACAGCGATTTTTTTTGGTTTTTCCTTATTTTCTCGTTTTTTCTCATTTTTTTCTTGTTTTTTTCCGATTCTTTCTTCTTGTGTTTTTTTTTCTATTTTTTTCTTTTGTTTTCAGATTTTTTCTCATTTGTTTCTTATTCCTCTGATTTTTTCGATTTATTTCAATTCTTTCAAATTTTTTTTGGATGCTTTTTGTTTTTTTTTTTTTAAATTTTTGCAGTTTTTTTAATTTTTTGTGATTTTTTCAAGTTTTTTTTCGTTTTTTTCAATTTTTTCCGTATTTTTTGTTGTTTTTTATTAAATTTTTTGGTTTTTCTGTTTTTTCCGTATTTTAGAAGTTTATTTTTCTTTTTTTCCCAATATTTTCTGATTTTTCCAATTTTTCTAATTTGTTCTCGGTTTTTTTCTCATTTTCTGTTTTTTCTTTTTTTCTCGTTTCCCTTTTTTTTACCTTGGTTTTTTTTTCTATTTCTCTCTTTTGTTTTCAGATGTTTCTCACTTTTTTCTTATTCCTCTGATTTTTTTCGATTTTTTTCAATTCTTTCGGTTTTTTAAAGTTTTGTACGATTTTTTCCGTTTTTTCGTTTTTTTTTCAAATTTTTGCCGTTTTTTTAATGTTTTGTGATTTTTTCGTTTTTTGTGATTTTTAGCGTTTTTTGTTATTTTTTCCGTGTTTTTTGTTGGTTTTTTAAAAATTTTTGATTTTTCCATTTTTTCCGTACTTTACAATTATTTTTCATTTTTTTGTCAATATTCTCTGATTTTTCCAATATTTCGTGTTTTTTTTCTTTTTATTTTCTCAGATTTTTTCGATTCTTCTAATTTTTTCTCGTTTTTTTTCTCATTATTCTGTTCATTTTTCTGTTTTCGTTATTTTTTTTCTAATTTGTTTTGATAAAAAATTTGATTTTTTTTTCGTTTTTTAAACAAATTTTATTAATGCATTATGATCCAGAAAACCTGTATTAATGTATTTTGATGTAGAAAAACTAAAATAATCGATTAAACAATTACTTTACTATGAGTGTTCGGAAAGTTGGGTGGGATTACCCCCTCATTTTTTAAGTTGTGGCCGCTAAATTAAGATTTGGTCGCATTGTGCGCCGTAGTATTATAAAAAGATCAGAGATGTAATAATATTTAAAAATATCCTTACCTCATCTTTTATTTTCTATCCAGCTCACGAAAAAAATATCTTGTCAGTCAAATTTTTCAAATGATTCAGGTTACCATATACATTAGATATATTAATAGGTCCTAAGTCACCGCCCTGAGGAACACTTATTTATGAAACCTGAAGTAGAATATATACTGAAAATACTGTATTTCAAATTTTCATTATTTTAATTTCAATTTGTAATTATGTTTCAGTCGGCGTTGGTTTCAATTGACACTTTGGCAAAGTATAATGCGGCAAGCGTTAACATTTAAATTAAAGTTTGCACTGCTTTGTGAAAGCAATTGACAAGTAATTTACTGAGACCAATGGTCATTTGTGTTCGGTATAAATGAGTTAGAGTGGAGTGGAATAAAATTAGAAGCAGTCAGTGAGATCAAAGCTCGAAAGCTTTCGCAATGCCGCGACCCCTTTCAGCCCAGATCGCATACATTTTCGGTTTCCATTCCACCCACTTCAATTCCAGTGAATGAATCAACGGATTGTTTTTTATTTTAGTGCACGTTTTTTTTAATAAAATAATTAAAACGTATCTTCTCCACAAGTATAGATAATAGTTGGTACCTGAGGTCACGTTAATTTGCGCCATATTTACATCAAAATAACTCAATTATCTTAGTGTGATGGTTCATGATTGTGGCACCTATAGTTCAGAGTTCAACCAATCAGTGTCCGTTTTAATGTTTTTGTTTTCTTGTAATTGCCGGTTGCGCTGTGTTATTTATCCAAAGTTTTTTGTGTTTGGTTAAGGAAACAACAAGTAATTTATCAAAATGTTTTACCTCATTATTTGTAATTTTACCCACAATTGGTCTATTGGATTTCCTTAAGCTTGTATAATAGCGTAACATTATCTAGTAAAAATTTTTAGTTAGATATTTTAGTTAGAATTAGGGATGGCTTAAGACAGATTTTATGTTTTTTGGTCGGACTGAATACTGATAGTAAAAATAAACCGTCTCATAAGAAACAATAAATAGAAAATCCTGTTTTTAGGGAAATTTTTTAACAACAGAGATTTACAAAAGTTCCTATAAATATCATTATGGCAATGATAGGTAAAAATAGTTACTTAATTAGAGAGAGTAAAGAAGTTAGACTATTAGAAGGAGGACAGGAAAATATGATAGAAGTTCAATAACAAATTATAGATGAATCATTATTGGAATAGAGTGATTGAGAAATAAAGGAACCAGAAGAAAAAGTACAGAAAAAAGAAGAACAAATAGAAGAGAAAGAATAAGACAATATCATATAAAAAATTGCTGAGGAAGACACTTTAATTAGAGAGGGTAAGAAAGTAGGACCATTGGAAGAAGAAGTAGAACAGAAAGATGTGATAGAAGTGTAATGTTACGGAAGCGTTACTGTCACAACCCTCCTGATAAGGATGTGTTAACAAAATGTGACAAGGTGGGAGGACGAGTGGAGTCACATGTTTAAATCTAAAGTATGTAAATATTACCAACTCTATCAATATTATTTTAAGCGTTAATTTTGTTTGTATCACTTTTTGGCATGTAGTTAATAAAGTGTTAATTGGTATCGTCCCAAAATTTCGACTTCAAAATTTTGATTATTTTTTACGTTTTGAAGGTAGAGGTTAAAATTTTTCGTGAAAGTCTAAGTAATAAAGTAATAGCATCGAACCGGCAACATCGAACATTCCCTTGACTAAACATTAGTGAGATCGGTGTTTACGTATCCAAAGTATTTTAAAAAGTTCCTGTGTCTCAGCTCAAGGGCACTCCGCACATAAATAAATCTAGCCGGGGAAATTGAAATAATATTATTGTTTTATTCCATTTTTTTTAACAAACTTAACTGAATCGTATATTTTTTATTAAATACTTGTAAATTGCTTCTTTCAAATAGATTTCAACAAGATTTATATAAATATAAAGAAATAAATGATTTAGAAATGATTTAAAAAATCCTTTTTCTTTAAGACCAAAACCGTAAATACAAAAATTTTGAAAAAAATTGTGGATGTTTATTTTAGCAAAATAAATTATTTCACAAAAAATAGTTGATATCGAGAAAGTACTTCTTTAGCATTATACTAAGGAAAAAGTTTTTTTCCTGATTTTGCTAAAAAATTTAGAAAAAAACTAGTATAGATATCGTTTTTAATTTTGTTGTAATTTTTAAATTTGTATTTAATTTTTCCGGGGTCACCTTAAACGTTAATAGAAAAATCATTCATTACCAGGGGTCATTATTAAACGAAATGTATACATTAATTAAGGTGGTAAAAGAATAATAGACAGAAAAATAATATATCTACTGGCTTAAACCCACCATCAGAAAAGCTACATAGACTTCGTTATTATTATTATATTATAAGTCTGTATCAATTTCCTGCTGAGCGGTAAGGAATCCATAATAATCATTTTCAAAAAAATCTTTCTCAGGCAAACCTTCCCGTAGCATCTTTCCCCGAAAGTCCTTCTCGGTCAATCTCCTTCCCGGAAAATCCATCCCGGAAAATCCTTCCTGGAAATTCTTCCCAGAAAATTCTTCCGGGAAAATCCAGGCAGTCCTTCTCGGACGTTTCTTCTCGGAAAATCCTTCTCTGGCAATCCTTCTTAGGAAAATCATTCCCGAAAAATATTTCCTGGGCAATCCTTCCCGGATAGTCTTTCCCTGACAATCCTTCCCGGAAATTCGTTCCCGGCTGTCCTTCCCTGGCAATTCTTCGAGGATTTTCTTTCCGGAAAATCCTTCCCGGAGAACCTCTCTTAGGCAATCTTTCTCAGATAATTCTTCTCGGAGAATTCTTTCCCATGCCAATTTTATTTTCCGATACTAATGTTATTGAAACTTTTATTAGATTTATAAAATCAATCAATTCTACAAAAATATTTGCTATACCTATGTATCAGCACATTTTTATTGGATAAAAAAACCTAACCTAACAAATATTGATTATTATTCAAAAAATATTTCTCTGTGTATGTATAAGAAAGGAGATATAAAAATAATATATCTACTGGTTTAAATCCACTATCAGGAAAGCGACACAGACTTCGTTATTAATATTATATTATAAGTCTGTCTCAATTTCCTGATGATGGATTTAACGAATCCATAAAAATTCTTTACAGAAAAATCTTTCCCGGACAATCTGTTCCGTAAAATCCTTTCCGAAAATCCTTCCCGGATAATACTTCCTGGACATTCATTCCCCGACAATCTTTACTAGGCTGTACGTCTTGGACAATCCTTCCCAGAAAAATCATTCACGGACAATTCTTCCTGAAAAATCCATCCTGAAAATCCTTCCCTGGCAATGCTTCCCGGACAATCTTTCCTTTTCGGACGATCCTTATCGGACAATCCTTCTTAGGAAAATCTTTCCAGGACAATCCGCCCCGGACAATTCTTCCCGGGCTGTCCTTCCTGGGCAATTCTCCCGGACAATTCTTTCCGAAAAATCCTTTCCAGACAATTTTTCTCAGATAATCCTACTCGGAGAATTCTTCCCCATGTTACCGGCCTGGAGGGTTCCCTATTTGCCCTCTGGGTCATGGGTCGGGGTTATTGTAAAAATTGCCACTTAAGGGTTGGAGTGAATTGTATTTCCAAGGAAAGAGTGAACATACGTTATTAAACCGTTGATAACATATATATAAATATTATATTATTTACAATAAAATTACTACCATCAGTACTGATCGTTCACAAAGAGAAGGTATGTACATAATCCTTTATAAATATATGTTTTTGTTTAAATACCAAAAGATCTGAGCACTATAATATATATACAACTATAATATATGTTAATGTTTTAGCATCCCGGTAAATGAAGATTGGTATAACTAAATTTTACAAAAGCAGCAGATGTAACGGCAAGTGTTACGATTTAAAATGTCCATAATGGCGCAGACATGCGTATAAAATTGGAAAGTCCTTACTTGAGATTATTTTGATGGTGAACGTATTTCGGAAGGCCTATTATTGCAACTATCATCAATCGATAGGTATTCGAGTACTGCAAAGCATACCATGCAAAACTGGGAAGTGCAGTAGATAGACATGCGGTGGCGCTGATCCAATACAGCTAATTGTAAGCGTTAAGAAACATGCAGCGAAAAGCAAAAGCTAAAAAGGCCTACAAAAACAACTGGTAATGAATGAAATAAAAGAAGATTATTTTAATAAACTTACCCCGGATAGAGGATGGCCATAAAGAAGGTTAGTTTGTCATTTACAATCCACGAAGTGGAGGTGTATCCCTTGATAACCTTTCTAGTTTAACAAACTAATTATTTTCTTTTTGTTTAGAGCAGAATTTATCCGAATCAGACTTCGAATTTTAGGAGCACATGTTCCAAAATCAGTTGCTCATGCAAAAAAAGGGAATTGACAGAGGACAGACAAATTCACAAAAAAAAGGGTCTGTTCATGGTCAATTTTGAATGAAAATCCTAACTGTGTTTATGGATAAGGCCTCTAGAGGTAAGAATAATAAGAGAAGAAGAGAAGACAAAAAGAAGAATGAAAGAAGAAGTCAAAAAGAAGAAAGGTTGACAGATGTCTAATATAGATTTAGTAAACAAATGAACAAAGGTTATGTTAACTTAGATAAATAAATATAAAATTAACCGAACCCTCAAAGGTAAGATTTAACTATCCTATATATGCAAAATAAACTCGTAACACCCATGACAATCCCTTTCTATGAGAATTTTTCTAAACAAAAATATTCATGAAATTAATGTTATTAAAATTTGTATTCAATTTATAAAATCGATCAAGTTTACTAAAATATTTGCTATAATTATGGATCATCACTATTTTATTGGATAAAAAAACCTAACCTAACAAAAATTGTTTACTATTTAAAAAATATTGCTCTGTGTATATATAAGAAAGGTGGTATAAAATAATATATCTATTGGCTTAAACCCACCATCAGGAAAGCGACACAGACTTCGTTATTAATATTATATTATAAGTGTGTGTCCCTTTCCTGATGATGAGTTTAACGAATCCATAACAATCCTTTTCAGGAAAATTATTCCTGGACAATCCTTTCTGGAAAATCCTTCCCAGGAGGTCCTTCCCGGGCAGTTCATCTCGGGCAGTCCTCCCCGAAAAATCCTTCCCTGTACGTCTTGGACAATCCTTCCCAGAAAAATCATTCACGGACAATTCTTCCTGAAAAATCCATCCTGAAAATCCTTCCCCGGCAATGCTTCTCGAATAATCTTTCCTTCTCGGACGATCCTTCTCCAACAATCCTTCGTAGAAAAATGTTTCCCGGATAATCCTTCCCGGAAAATCATTCCCAGGCTGTCCTTCGCGGGCAATCCTTAAAGGACAATTCTTTCTGGAAAGTCCTTCCCGGACAATCTTCTACCCCATGACAATTTTTTCTAGCCACAATTCTTCCCCATGACAATCCCTTTCAGGAAAGCGACAGACTTCTTTATTAATATTATATTATAAGTCTGTGTCCCTTTTCTGATGATGGGTTGAACGAATCCATAACAATCGTTTTCAGTAAAATCTTTCCTTGGCAATCATTTCCGGAAAATCCTTCCCAGGCAATCCTTCCCGAACAATTCTTCTCTGATAATATTTCCTAGGCGGTCCTTCTATGATGATTCTTCTCGGACAATCTTTCTTAGAAAAATCTTTACCGGAAAATCCTTCCCAGAAAATCCTTCTCAGCAGTCCTTCCCGGAAAATCTTTTCCGGATAATCTTTCCTTCTCGGATGATCCTTCTCGAACAATCCTTTGTAGGAAAATCTTTCCTGGATAATCCTTCCTGGCAAAATCATTCCCGGACTGTCCATCGCGTACAATCCTTCCTGGATAATCCTTTCCGGAAAATCTTACCCTGGCAGTCCTTCCCGGGCATTCCTTCCCGGAAAATCCTCCCCGAACAATCCTTTTCCGATAATCTTTCCTAGGCAGTCCTTCTCGGACGACCCTTCTCGAACAATCCTTCTCAGGAAAATCTTTACCGGAAAATCCTTCCCAGAAAATCCTTCTCAGCAGTCCTTCCGGAAATTCTTTCCCGGACAATCTTTCCTTCTCGGACGAACCTTCTCGGACAATCCTTCTCAGGAAAATCTTTCGCGGACAATCCTTCTCAGGAAAATCTTTCGCGGACAATCCTTTCCGGAGATCCTTTCTCGGCAGTCCTTCCTGGACAATCCTTACCGGAAAATCTTTCCAGGACAATCTTTCCTTCTCGGACGATCCCTCTCAGATAATCTTTCGCGGACAATCCTTCCCGGAAATTCATTCCCGGCTGTCCTTCGCGGACAATCCTTCCAGGACTATTCTTTCCGGAAAATCCTTCCCGAACAATCTTTCTCAGATAATCCTTCTTGGAGAATTCTTCCCTATGACAATTTGTTCCAGCTACAATTCTTTCCTTTCTATGACAATTTTTCTACACAAAAAATATTTATGAAATTAATATTATTAAAATTTGTATTGAATTTATAAAATCGATCAAGTCTACTAAAATATTTGCTATACCTATGGATCAGCACTATTTTATTGGATAAAAAAACCTAACCTAACAAATATTGTTTACTATTCAAAAAACTTTTCTCTGTGTATATATAAGAAAGCTGATGACATTTTTTTGACGACGATTCAGCATTGCTAATCGATGCGTCTTGTTGTGACAATATTAAGGGGCGAGACAGCAGCTGAAGAAGCATAAAGTGTTCTTTCCCCTCGTGTTGTAGTAAAAGTTTGTGGCATGTTCAAAAGCCAGAAAGGTACATTTATAAAAGTCTTATAATGTGAAGTTTATAATGAACTGTGTTTTTAGTTATATTTAATGGCAAATTACTTGGTCATATACGAATGAAGATAACATTAAACATAGCTGGAATTCTACAAGGCGCGACGATTATACGAACTGTTGAAAACCCCATCAACAGCTTTTATTACACAAATTACAAATTGGTGTTGCACATGGAATACTTCTGTTTTCAATGGGATTCACTGAATTAAAACATGGAAATGATTATTATCCTTGTAATTAATTTTTCCGGTATTATCTAGCATCGTGATTGAGTACTCACTTCCACTACCGGTATTTTATGAATCAATTAACTCATTCTTCTTATGAAGCATTATTAAAAGCAATTTCAATTGTCTTTTAGATAAATATTTATTCTCTGTGTATGTTTGAGAAAAGCGAGAAAAAGATTGATGGCGAGGACTGTCGAGGACACGCCAACGAAATAAATCATTATTCGTTTGGCGACGATAACTGTGAAAGGCCCGTGTCAAAATTCGAATGATAAAGCATTCGAACAAGGCATATGTGTCGATTTTCTGACACTTTTTCTCATATTAGAGAGGAATCACCAGCGGGATATTAAATTTGAGGTATGATGGAACAAGTTTGTTGAAAAGTTATGGCGGTTTGTAGTTTTCTTATTTTTTTTTCAGTTTCAAGAAATTTTTTTTTTAAATTTTTTTCTTTTATCGTAAAACTATGACATTTAGTTAGTTTTTTTACTAAAAGTATTTTTTTAAATGTAAGTTCAAGATCAATAAATAATTTAGAATCTAATGAAAACAAATTATTGCATAAACTCATTGATTTCATAAACAAAAAAAATGTTCAGAATTTCTGAAAATCATTTTAATTGTATGAATTAATTTAAATTTAATTACAAGAATTTCTGAAAAATCTTTAAAAGATATCAATTTTTATCCATTTTTTTTAAATCAAATTAATTACTGAATCATGAAACAAAAATTATGGCTTGAATTCATAAAAATAAAGTTTTATTTGAATTGGTAAAAAAATCTCATTTGAGATCAAGAATCTCTGGAAAGTTAATTTAATTGTAGAAATATATTTAAATTTAATTGCAAGAATTCCTGAAAAATGTTAAAAAAATATATCAATTTTTTCCATTTCTTTCAAATCAATGTAATCACTGAATCATGAAAAATAATTTTTTGCTGGTATTCATGAAAATTAAGTTTTATTTGACTTGATAAAAAAATCCAATTTGATATCAAGAATCGCTGAAAGTCAATTTAATTGTAGAAATAAATTTAAATTTAATAGCAAGAACTGAAAAATCGTTAAAAAAGATTTAATTTCCTCTTTTTTTGACATAAAATTTGTTCAACATTTTTTTGTCCAATCAATTTCATTATTTATTTTCGCTGACCATTTCAAGCATCATATTTAGATTTTACTTATTTTGATCTACAGGGTGATACTTTCTATCAATCGATACATAATCATAGATACTATAAATGAATGGGAAAAATTTTAATTTTCGTGAAAGATTAAATTATTTGATCGCTTAGTTACATTTGTGGGTTTGCTCTGGTACGTGGCGCCCTCTTTATAGAAATTTATTGTCACCTGCTAATTATTGACCCACTTTCATCTTCGACTTGGGTTTCGTGGTAAACTCGACTTCAACTTAAATGTTGATAACTCAGTTGAGTTGATAATTTGTCAAAACATAATCTTAAAATCTACTACTATATATTAGATTTTCAATTACTTGTCTATTTTCTTAAATTTGAATATTATTGCTTTTATAATTATATTTCGATTAATTAATTTGTTTGTTCCATTTAGAAAAGATATTATTAAAACATCATTTTTTTTTAAATTGTGTTACGCAGAAAAAGTCCCAGGCTATTAGAACGCGAGGGAGATGTTACATCATGTGAAAAATTCCCAATGAACCCTTAATTTTCACGTATTATACCAACGGAAAAATTATATTTATTCCGTCGAATTTCGTTCTCTTTATTTAGATTGAGAACGAGATTATGGCACGGTCCATTGCCACGGAATTGCTTCAGGGTGTTGAATTTATATACGTTTTTTAATTGTACTTGCTTATGTGGAAAAAATATAAATGTTTTCTTCCGGTTCGTCAACATCTATAAATATAGAACATGAAATTTAATTGCTAATCGATATGTTGTAAAAGAAAGAAATATGCAAGAGTTGTAGCTTGAAACTGTTTTTTTAAATATTTCAGTCATATGTAAAGAATATTGTAAACATATAGAAAAAATAATCACCTCAAAATATCAAATTTTGACAAAAATCAACTCGTGGGTTGTATCTTGGTTTTCTTCGTGATAAGATACAAGAAAACCCCAAAATGTTTTTCAGTCACAAAGCGAAAAGCATGCACGGGAAGAGATAAAATCGCTTACGTCATTTTAAAATATTACAGATTTAAAGTTTCCATGTAAATTTAGTACCACCGGCTTTACCAAAACGTTAAACTAACCAAAGTTTCGATATTCCAATCCAATCCCCCACAGGGATATCTACCACTTCCTCAACATTCACTAAGATCAAAAACCCATTCGTCCTGTGATATTTCCAATTTGTCGTTATCCTTAGTAAATCCCATATCCTAAAAGAAGATCTTGAAGTTCCTTAAGAAAACGAAATCCTCCAGGGTAAGATTTACTTCCTCAAAGTCAACCCAATTGAACACCGTTGCAAAAAGTTCAAAGAAATTTAAAGGTTAATAACGATACGAGTTAATCCACAATCACTGCGGTCCCTTAAAGTAACATTAAACAGAAACTAATCATTTGTGAAAAAAGTATCTCTAAGATTATCTAATCTGAGCAGTTCAATTTCTATGTTTTAAACAAGGGCCTCTCTATCTATGACACAGTTCAAACCATCGAATAGTAAAGGAGCAACAACAGTTCCTCCACATTCCCAGTGTTAAATTCGTCATCGCATGGAGATAACGAAAAACGTCGAAAACGGCGAAAATCGTCGGTCCTCCTCTGCACATGTAAAAGAAATATTTGAGCCCATTACCCCTTAGGCCCGCCCATGTGAAATCTTTGAAATTTATTCCAATTAAAATCGCAATCACAACTCCACGTTATTTAAACCGCGAGCCGGCGTTATCTCTAAGCGATGACGAATGACCTAGATATGTACAAATTTTGCCAGAATGGACCTTAGCGATTTCTTATGGGATTTAAAATTGGAAATGCGGAGGAACTGTTGCTCCTTTACTTCGAATTATAACCCAGTCCCTGCAGTCCCCAAATATTGCACTCAGTACTACAAACTGCAAGTTAGTATCCTGCTCCAATAAAGGAATTCCCAATTGTTCAGACTATCAAGGTACCCGTTATACCTTCTCCCGCAAATTTTGTCTTGCTGGCTCCAAAGTTCACTAAAAATTCAGAGGAGATCACTTCAGTTCATCTTTTCAAATCTTCTATCCCCGAACCGACAGAAGAACTCAAATCTGTAGTTAGAATTATTTTCACAGTTTTTCTGAATTTTCTTCCCCTCCACAGAAAAATTGTATCTAAATTCATATTCAATGGCTTTTTTTTAACTCCAAAGTAGAACAATATACGTCAAAATTGAGAACATTTCTCTGCTACAAACTACAAGTTGGTATCCTGCTCTAATAAAGAACTTACAAATTGTTCAGACTTTCAAGGCACACGCTATGCCTTATCCCACAAATTTTGTCCTGTTAGGCCCAAATTTCCTTAAATTGAGGAGAAGTCCCAAGTAGTAATTTGCTGACTACCCGACTTATTCTGCACCAATCACAACGTCGGCAATTGGTTGTATGGCGACTAAAATCATTTATACTTCTGTATATTGAGATCATTTTCTCTGCTACAAACTATAAATTACAATTTGGTATCCTGGTCAAATAAAGAAATTATTCAGGCTTTTGAGGCTTCTGCCACATATTTTGTCCTGTAAGATCCAAAGTTCAATAAAAAAGAAGAGGAGATCATTCCAGTTCATCTCAAACCTTCTTCTATCAACGAGCCGATAGAAGAACTGAAATCAGTAATTACAAATAATTTCGTGGTTCTTCCGAAGTTTCTTCCCCTCCACAGAAAATTGTATATAAATTCATATTCTACTTACAAAATAGACGTCAAAATTAAGAACACTTTCTCTGACCTGTTCTCTTTTTCTGTAATTGCTCTCTTTTTGTATTTGATATAGACCTTTAACATTTGACATCTGCCAGTACTTACAACTCTATGCCGCGTCAGTTCATAAATAGTATCAGAATACTAAACCGCTTTACACAACAAATTTTAGACTTATATTCATGGTGGTCCAGCAAAAATAAAGATCTTTAAATATCTTAACTTTAAATCCAAAAGGTTATCCATATCTCAAATGTTGTCCAAGTTTACAAGAAATAAAGCACGAAGTTAGGTACCCCAATAGATTTATTTGAATGGCGAGTTCAACTAGAAATATTAGTCCATTAGTCCAAGAATATGGGGACAGAGCATGGTCCAACTAGGAAATGAAAATTTAAAAAAAAATCATAAAAGAATTTGGAGCAATACGACTACACTTTTGTCTACCATGTATGAAAGGGACAAGTGATAAATTGGACTTGCATTGCCTTGTAATTCAAATAAAATTATTGTGGTACCTGACTTCGTGCTTTATTTCTTGTAATCTTAACTTTATTTTAAATAAATTTCAATCTTTGAACTAATACTTTTGGAAGAGAGACTCGTACCGAGAGATTTTTCTATTTTGGTGTATGTCTATACTCTTACTCTGAGATTGAAGTCAAGAGGGCCTCGACAGAGTGAGAAATCGAGTACTACCTCACACATTAAACGCCTGTTAGTATCTATAAAAGATTCCCACCTCTACAGTTCATAAAAATCTTTTTCCTACGATCACTATCCAAAGTAGGCTTTTGCACACTCAAATCTAACCGCAAAGTTGATGTTTTCCGTGATCTGTAATAATTTGACATTATTGTCGCTCTAGCGCGTACTTTTCCGCTCGCCTGTTTTTATTTACAATAAACTAAAGAAAGGTAGTAAATAATAGGTATATTAAAACAAAATGTAGGGCAGTCTGAATATTTTAGTTGAAATATTAATGTTTAAAGATATTTCGAACGAAATTAAACTTTATTTTATAAAATTTATCTAGTATAAATATAACAGTCAGAAGGTACACCTAGATACACCTAGGTACACCGATATGCAATAGTGATTGCATATTTAAGTACCTACTTACTATTTTGTGCAAATAGTAGACTATGAAATTAATGAAACGTCAATATTTCATTTTTAGTTTATGAAAAAGCTATTTGAAAAATGGAGAGTGAGAGTGAATGTGAATTTTCAAGTACACCTCCAGATGTAGCAGATTTTGCTAAAAATATTTCTCTGAATCTTCTGCCGACTAAATCCAGAGATAAATATGAAAAACAATACAATATTTTTTCATGTTTTTTTTTTTAAATTATTTGTCTAAAAATAATGTGATCGTAGAAAAAATCTTGTGTGCAATTCGAGCAGAAAGTGCTTTGCCGCTTTCGGCAGATTGCCCGCGCTCCGCTACGCGTCGCGCGGACAACTCTCTGCCTCAAGCGACAAAGTATCACTTTCCGCTCTTAATACACAAATAGCTATTTGTACACCCATATAGATATTGTTGATTCTACGCACACTTTATTATTTCATTTTTGAAATCCACCAATCAGGGTTCACAATATTACTTCATTAGCGTGAGATATGAAATCCACCAATCAGAGTTCACATTTAGTAACCCACCAAATATTTTTTAAATAACCCGTCAAAACAACTGTCTTGTAAAAATAAGTAATTCCAGTGATGACTTAATTAATGGTACTTCAACAGATATTGATTTAGCCGCAAAGATGTAATAATAATAATAATATTATTACCCCAAAACTCAAAAACTAAATATAAACATGATAAAAATAATAGGTGCGGTGATAGCCCAGTGCTAACGCTCTCGCTTTCCGATACGAAGGTTGTCGGTTCAAACCCGGTGACTGTAATCTTTTTTATATATAATATATTTTTTAGTTTTTCCTTTAGTGGGTGGTAGAAGAAATGTACTACGGCGTTGTGCTCAAACTTCGGCCGCGTGCGATAGGGCCATCATATCCATACTTGTTGCACTATTATTTGTTTTGTCGCATAATTTTTATTTTGTTAAAATGTTTCATACTTTAACCATGTTTTTTGTCACTGTCATCGAAGTTTAATGTGATATTATAGAAAAAAGTTAATTTATATTTCTGGACTTTCCATAGAGGAAACGATAGACAATAGAGAGATGATAACTGGGAAAAGTTAATAATAAAATTAATAATGAACCAATTTTACTCCGTGAGCCTAAAACAACTTATATTGATTGATATTTTAAGCTTTTATTTATTATTAAATTATATTAATTAATACAGAGCTAATATTTCCTACAAAATATTTCAAAGCTCATCAACTTACAACTCAAAACAATATAATTTAAAGGGAAACTACACACATATCAGGTAGATATAGCAAGAAAAGGGTTGCCAAAGCTCCAAAAGATGTGGAATGAGAACGAGTTTGATGTATGGAACTCGGAGAATGTTGCTCATCTCTCTGGCGTCATTCGCAAACGTCTTACTAAACTTCCCTTCCGGCAATGGAATGTCTTGTATATGTTCTTTGAGAATGTGTTGATGACATATTTGTCTCTCAGTGACTCCGTTTTGGGCGATTAATAAGCGAACGAAACGTTTAACATTCCCGATATCCCCTATAGGTATCAAAATTAGGAGAGGCGACCTCATCATAACTGTTGGAAACTTAGTTTGGAAACTTGGATTAGATATTTTTGAAAAAAAAAATGCTAAAATTTTATAATTACTGTTTTTTTATACAATTGGGTAACTGGTTAATGGTGGATTCGTTTTGTTTTTCATGTTTTTTTAGTCTAGTCGACAAATTCTTTTTGGATCAACTTTTTTCTAGGCCTCAGAAAAATATGAACGAGGTGTCATTCGATTCGGAATAGCGTGTAGATGATTTTTGAAAAAATCCAAGTGCCGCTTGCAAAAATTGCAGGACTTATAAACAATTAACTCAAAAAAAGGGGTTTGGTTTTTTACAAATTTCTCAAAAACTATTTGACTTTTTTCAAATTTGAAAAAAGATTCAAAAAGATGAGGAAATGTACCAAAAAAAAACTATACCTCCCGAAACTGTAGGACCCATATATATATAATGTTCCCAGATTGTTGAAAATATGGCCGAAAACGGGTACTCCGACTTGGGTAAGCGCTGCCCACTTTGGACCTTTAACGAATAAATATTATTTTAACTATAATAAATATGAAAATTGAAAATGGAAAAAATTCAGGCATGTACTGAATAGATTTGTGAACAATAATCCGTGGTCAAAAAATTTTATCGCGATTTTTCAATTAATTACGCATTAGTTAATTAACAATTTTTTCCTGCTTGAACATGAACATTGTAAGTGCGATAATTATTAAATAACACATTTAAATTTTTTTTCTTGTTTGGACCTATTTTGGAAAGGTCTCAGAAAAGATTCCCGTTGGAAAAATTAAAAAATTGTTATTTTTCATTTTGTTATTAACAATTTACTTACGTTAAAAATTAAAAAGCTTGATTAATCATTGAAAAAAAAAATTGCAAATAAATTTTACACTTGTTTTAAGATAGCAATAACTTTTTTAATGAGCTTTCTCTATTTCTCCATGTCCCCTTCATTTTTCCTCTTTTGCAGCAACTAGCTTAATTAACACCATTTTTACGTGTTTTTGTGTTTTATTTTAGAATCTAGCTCAATTAACCTATTTTTTCTCAAACTTCTTTATAAATTACCCGTTTTTCAAATTTCTTTATAAATTACTTCTTCAAAAATTACCTCTTCTTCCTGACCAACTGACTCAGATCAAAGAGTAATATCGCGTTCTCATCTACTTAATATCAATATCGCTCATTGTTACCCCTCTTTTCTCCCTTAATTTTCTCACATTTTAAGTACTTTTTTCCCTGTGGTCAATCAAAAATTACCCCCCCCCCCTTCTAATTCTTCAATTTTTTCCCTTTTCATTCTTATTATCCCTAACTTTTTCACTTTTTTCAGTTAAACTTAACCTCAACTTTTTTTCAATTTTTCACTTTTTTCAATGAAAATTACCCCTACAAATATTCTTTATTTTTACAATTTTTTAACTCAAAAATCATCAATTTTGATTTCTTAACTTTGCTTTGTTCTAAAAAATTATCCGTTTTATTTTTTTTTTCAAAAAATCATCCCTTTTTTTAAATCTTGTGCTTTTTTCTAAATTTTTGCAAATTTTTCAAAAAAACTACCCCTTTTTTTCCAAATTTTGCACTTTTTTGTAAATGTTGGACTTTTTTCAAAAAAAATACCCATTTCTCTAAATTATGCACTTTTTTTATTAAACTATCGTTTATTATTAAATTTTCAACTTTTTTCAAAAAAAATTAGCCATTTTTTCTCTAAATGCATTTTTTTCATAAAACTTCTTTCATCAAAAAATTAATCCTTTTTTTCTAAATTTTGCACTTTTTCTACATTTACCAGTTTTTTTCAAGAAAAAAAAATTACCCAACTTTTCTCCAAAATTTTGCACTTTTTTTTAAACCACTCTTTTTTTATTAAATCTCTTACTTTTTTTATAAAAAATTTCACCTTTTTTCAAAAAAAAAATTACCCATTTTACTTGTCCGGTCCCATCAAAGGGAAAGTATGGTGAACGAGCAAAAAAATATCGATGGAAATATCTATTTTGAAATCCTTCAAGAAGATTCAAACTATTTTCAGAGTAAGGTCTGTCTGTGTGTCTGTGTGTAATCTTCCACGATAACTTCCGAAAGATTTGACCAATCAAGTTGAAATTTGGTATGATGGGTTTTTGTGTGCTTCGAATGCGACTATTAGTTTTTGGTTCAAATTGGTACAGTAGAAGGTCCTCAAGACCGACATTGATTGAATGAACATGTAAGATTTTTTGCCTTTTTTATATTTTAAGGACAAACATTACACTTCACTTTTTGCCTTTTTTGGGCGTTTTTTGCATTGTTCCCATTACTTTGTCTTATTTTGCTTTTTTTGGACTTTTTGTACCCTTTTTCCATTTTTTGCCTTTATCATGCCTCTTTTTCTTTTTTGTTTTTTTACGCTTTTTTTTTCCTCATGTTAGGTACCTTTTTTGCTCCTTTTTTTGCCCCCTTTTCCAATTTTTACAAATTGTATCAAGATTTTTATCGTATTTTTGATTTTTGTCTATTTTCACACTTTTTTTATTATAATTTAAATTTTTGCTGGAATTTAGCAATTTTTATCATTTTTAACAATTTTTTGGAAATAATTCAGTACCTTGTTAGTATTTATAATAATTACCAATTTTAGTAACTTTTGTCCTTTTTCATTTTAATTAATTTTTGTGCATTTTTGCAATATTAATCCATTTTTTTCAGCAATTAATTTAGTTCATTTTTACAGCATTTTACTTTCCTATTCAGGAATTTTGAATTTTTTAATTAAAATAATCCTATTCTTCACAGAACAGCCAATTTTTTTCTCTTAATTTTGAACTAAAAAAAACCATTTTTTATTCAATTTTCCACTTTTTCCCAAAAAAATTACACATTTTTTCTCTAAATTTTGCACTTTTTTCATAAAAAATTAACCCATTTATCTAAATTTCGGAATTTTTTCTAAATTTTGCTAAAATTACCCCTTTTTAAATATTTCACATAATTGTTTTATCTTAGAAGCAAATCATAGAATTTGTCGTAAAATCAATGACGGCAACATTCTGACCAATGGCTGTGACGCATTTTTGACATTTAACAAGACCAAATTTTAAATACGCAGTCTCAAAATCGTTCGTTTTATAATTATCACATTCAATTTATCACGACTTCTGCACATCTCATTTGTTATAATACACCTTCAGTCAGTACTTTATTCCAGACACTTTTTACTTTTAATAGAAAAACCGTTCATGTATCTGAAATAGGAGTAAAAAGTACCGACTCGGGTATGAAGGAGGAGCTACTTAAATTTCTCTTGCAATACAGAAAGAGTTAATCTTCTGTTTGTACCGAATGCGCTACCTTTATATCTGTGGGTGTTACAGATTATGGAATATATGTCACTGACAAAAAATTAACAAATGAATAACTCGTTAATGAAAAACTTCGATACCCTTACAAACTTCGAACTCAGGCTTCCATTTTTTTGTATAAAAATTTGATTCGTAAATTAGAAAGTATTCCAACCTTTAACGTAAGTTGACGTAATTCAGCTTCTTATTTAGAGATGCCTGATTTCTGCAAACTAACCTGGAACCGTTTTAAATTTAGGCACTCAACGTGTTAAATTAATAATTTAGTACTATATATTATAAACGGTCATTTTTAGTAGATTCTGTAAGCCGGAAAAACCTCAAAAAGTGTAAATATTTCAGAGCCCAACGTTTTCGAGGTGTCACTCCTCGTTTTCGAGTTTCCTGAGCACGATGGCCGGAATTTATAAATTTTTAGAGTTGCCGTACCCCCAAAACGGCCAAAAACCACCCCCAAAGAAGTTAACGCGTATACGCCGTCTGATATCCACAAAACCTACGTCACTCCTCGTTTTCGAGAATGCTGAATACGATGATGATGATTTAAACTTTTTTCAAGTTGACCCCATCCCCTGCCAACAACAACCATCGAAAGGAGTGAAACACGGATGCGCAATCTCATACTGACACAACCTGTTTCACCCCCAGTTTTCGAGGATGCTGATCACTGCGGTGGCGGTTTAAACATTTTTAGAGTTCTTCCCACCCAAAAACGGCCAAAAACTACCCCCAAAGAGGTTAACGTAGATACGCCATCCGATAACGACAATACCTGCGTCACCCCCAGTATTCGAGTTGACCCCATCCCCTAAAAAGCCAAAAACAACCACCGAAAGGGGTGAAACGCAGATGCGCAGTCTCATACCGATACAACCTGCTTCAACCCCCGTTTTCGAGGATGCTAAACACGATAGTGATGCTGGATCTTCTCCTCAAAGGAAACTAACCCCTCAATCGACCAAAACCTCTGCTCTTGTCCCTTGCACTTTATGAAACCAGGTATCTAAGCGGTAGTTTGGACCGTTTGTTTGATTCGGGAAGAAGGTTCAGTATCGCCACCGTGCGTAGCATCCACGAACGGGGTTTGAAGTAGGTTATGTCGATATGAGACTGCGCATCCGTATTTTACCCCTTTCGGGCGTTGTTTTTGGCTGTTTAGGGGATGGAGTCAACTCGAAAACTGGGGGTGACGCAGGTTTTTGTCGGTATGAGACGGCGTATCCGCGTTTTACTTCTTTAGGGGACGGTTTTTTTGCCTTTTTGCGAGGCCCGGTTAACTCGGGGAGATTTTAAACCAACGCCGTCGTGTTCGACGGGAGGGGGGGGATACTCTCGGTAGGTTCTGAAATATTTACTATTTCTATAAATGTTAATTATAATCAAATACGAAACTACCACAAGGGACACCATAATACCTAAGTTGGGATACTTTTAATTTTATCGTTATACCCAGATCTAAAAATTATTAAACTTTCTTAAGACACCTCGTATAGTTGCACTCATTGTTCGAATCTGGCAGACATTATCGTTATATTGTTCCCCGATTTCATTATTTTCCCAGACGGCATTGTTTCAAAAAATAAAATAATATTCCGCGGCACTGGGCGACGCGGAGAAAACCTAAACCTATTATTGTTGGAATATTCTTTTTGAAGTTCTTTTTTTCAAAATTCGTATCGCACTGTTCAATGGGACAACGTAATTAATTACGTGGTTGTGTTGTGGGCTATTATTCCGTATATACGTGGCGAAGTTCAATTACTTGAAAAATAAAATCATTGTTCGAGGTCTCGGTGGTACGAGGTTTGGTTGAAATCGATGTGCATTGTGAGACGGCCAGATATTTTTAATTTCGTGACTTAATTATATATAAGTAAATTAAGTTTTATATATTTTTTTTTTTTATTCACAAATATAGTATTTTTATACATAAATGGCATGAGGGTCTAATAATTTTTTTCCACTACTTGTGTTAGAAGATATCATTATTTATGCTGTATTCGAGTCGAGAAGTTAAATTTCTTTCCTATAAGTAGATAATTTTTCATTATCTACTAGTAGTAGATAATGAAAACAATTGAAGACTAAACGTGAAATCTTTCAAATTAATTATACGCAACTGTCATTTCGTATGTCAAAAGAGTTTTTTTTAATTATTATAAAAAAATCGACAGCAAAATAAGCACTTTCCTATAATTTAAAGTGAATTTTCGACATAATCAAATGAAATAGAGGTATTTCTTTATCAAATATAATTTCATTTGAAAAAGTTTAAGGTTATGTAATAAATATTTTGATATAGATTCGTGCTATCCACGCAATAATACCTATTCTAAACGTAACCTAAAAATCAATTTATTAGTTTTTCGAATCTAAGTGTCTAATATGAAACAAATTCTTCATGTCTACATCGCTATTTGAAACTTTTAAAATTCACAGTGCAATTAACATAAAAAAATCAAAAAAATATCATTCTAAAAATGATTAAATATTCTAGTAGTGGAAAAAATAGTATATAAACGACGGTAGAGAAGATTTTTCTTAGCCTCGCAACTTATTATCCCTCGATGCTTCGCATCTCGGTATAATAATAATGCTCGGCTGTACCTTGGTGTATAATATACTATTAGGTTTCCTGTTAGGTAAGCTGCAATAAAGTAGAAAAAATCAGAAAGAATATAAAAAAAATTTAAATCAGAAAAATAATCGGTTGTGTCGTTCCAAAACTTTTCTGATGAGTATCCAAAGACTAATGGTATAATTTTGAGTGTGGTGTCTCTACAGAAATGCTTAGCCTGATAAAATTTTAAAAACTGTAGAACTGTCTGGTATTGGTTTTAAATTTGCAGTCAGTTGGCTGAAAATGGTAAATTTTTCGTTTTTTTACCACAAAATTGGACAGAAAGTCAATTTCAACCGATACATGTTGATTTGCTTTTTACCGAAATTGATTCTACCAGTCAAAACCTTTCAGATCTTTAATGTTAAAGTCTCAAATTTTGATATTTGTTTATTTTTGACAGGTGACAGTTGGAGAAATAATTTTGACTTTTCTGAATAGAGTTTTTTAAGGGCTTTCAAATAACATATTGTAAGTCAAATTCCATGACATATAGCTTCTGTCATTTTTTTAAAGTGACACTTCCAATTGATAGATGTCGGACAAGCACTAATGGTTTTTTCCGACAATCAACCGAAACTAATTTTACAAAAATTAATTCAAATCCATAAAGTAAAGTGGGTTAGGGAAATTAAAATTAGGACACAATCAATAGAGAATCTAAAAAACACAGAAAAAAAAACTGAGTATATCTAAAAAATCTGAAAATCTGGCTTTTTCTTTCACTTTCATGGTTCATATTGAACGTGAAGAACTCAATTATTTTACATCTGACGCGTGGGCTAGCTGAGGATTCAATTATACTCATATCAGGAAAAAAAAACAGAAAATCTGAGAAAAACAGAAATAATTCAGCAAATCATAAGAAATTTTAAAAAAAGTAGGAAAAATCAAAAAAAAAAGAATGAGGAAAAATCAGAAATACCTATTCCTAAAAAAATCATAAAAAAATAATAAAAACATGATAAAAATTTGAAGTCCACAAAAAAATCAATAATTCATTAAAAGTAAAAAAAATCAGGTGAAAATTGGAAAAATTAGAAAAAATCTGAAAAAAACATAAAAAAATCAAAAAAAATAATAAAAACATGAAAGATTTTTGAAACCATGTCAGAGGAGAACAGAAATTAGAGCAAATCATAAGGAATTTTAAAAAAAGTAGGAAAAATCAGGAAAAAATGTGGAAAAATTCGAAATATTATTAAAAAAAAAAACATAAAAAACAATAAAAAGCATGATAAAAATTTGAAATCCACAAAAAAATCAACAATTCATTAAAAGTAGAAAAAATCAGGTGAAAATTGGAAAAATTAGAAAAAATCTGAAAAAAACATAAAAAAATCAAAAAAAATAATAAAAACATGAAATAATTTTGAAACCATGTCAGAGGAGAACAGAAATTAGAGCAAATCATAAGGAATTTTAAAAAAAGTAGGAAAAATCAGGAAAAAATGTGGAAAAATTCGAAATATTATTAAAAGAAAAAAACATAAAAAACAATAAAAAGCATGATAAAAATTTGAAATCCACAAAAAAATCAATAATTCATTAAAAGTAGAAAAAAATCAGGGAAAAATTGGAAAAATTAGAAAAAATCTGAAAAAAAAACTTAAAAAATTATAAAAAATGATAAAAAATATGAAAAAATTTAAAATCCACAATAAAATTCAACAAAAAAATTTTGATACCCACAAAAAAAATGAATAATTCATTAAAATTAGAAAGATTCAAAAAAACATTGGAAAAATTAGAAAAAATCAGAAAAAAACTAAAAAATAATAAAAAACGAAAAACATTTGAAATCGCAATAAAAAACAATAATTCATTAAAAGTAGAAAAAATCAGAGAAAAATTGGAAAAATTATATAGAAAAAATTAGAATAAAACCTAAAAAATAATAAAAAAACATGAAAAAATTTAAAATCCACAAAAAAAATCAATAATTCATTAAAAGTAGAAGAATCAGCGGGAAATTGTAAAAACTAGAGAAAATCAGAATAATATCTAAAAATAATAAAAATTGTGAAAAAATCTAAAAAATAATAAAAAACATTGTGGAAATTTTTAACATATTTTTTTGCCCATGCACCCATAATTAAAAAAAATACATTTAGGTAGATTTCCATTTATGGAATCTACCTATTGTAATCGATTCCATGGCGGGACCGAGACCCGGGAATAGGGGCGCTTTGCCGCTTGTGAGCTGGAGAATAAAAATCAGCAAAAAAACTTATCGGTATATACCTATATTAAATATATATGTATGCATGTGTAGACATTCTGTTCCGGCACGATAGAGGTCGCAATTTTTGTCCAATCGACACGAAATTCGGTACAAAAATTTTCGGGTGCAGTAATTCATTATGTATTGAAAATGGACATTTTACCTTTAATAGGGTGGAAATTGAAGGGGGTTGAAATTGCAAAAAATTCATAACTCCTACATTTTTAAAAACATTGAAACTGGTCATTAAACTTTTTTTATGTCCTCATTAATATAGAATTAATTTGAATAAATTTTTTTTCGACCTAACCTACATGGATGGAACTGGAAGTGGTTGAAATTTCAAATAATTAATATCCGTCATTTTTGAAAATATTGAAATAGTTCATGAGACTTTTTTCATGTCATAATTATTATAAAATTAATTTGTACCCTGTCGACCCTACCGACCGGAGTTTTTTTTATGTTTTGTTATTATTATTTTATTACTGAGGCCCAAACGCCTCAAGAGTCCAAACATGCAAAAAATGCAATCCGGACATTTGTCTATCTATAAATACTACAAGTCTCAAACAAAAGCTCCCCTTGGATTCCGGATTTTACTCCATGGAGCAAGATCTGGCTGGCCCTTCCGTTATCCACGGTACCAATATATTACCTGTATCGGCACCATTAAGCAATATACGTTGATATAAGTAAAAATTGCCAGTAGTGGCAACACTGTAAATCGGTAAATCAAATACTGGCCTGGCATCGACGCGAACGTAACGTAACCAAATTTTTGTAATTCCCCGACCGCCCTAGTGATTACCGGTTTAACGAAAAGTCATTTAAACTAATTGGTAAATAATTTGAACAACAACAATAATATGTTCGAAATAATTTCGTCGTTTTGATAAAACAAATTGATTTTACTTATAAACTAATAAAATAATTCATCTTTAATATGTCGATAAAAATTGATTAATTTTGCCGATACTAGTTATCGGCAAAATTTTCCGATATGCCGATACGATATCAATATATACCGGTATCGGCCGATCACTGGTTTATAACCTAAAATACAACCCTTTACATAAAATTTATATTTTTTGACAAACTTCGTATACGACTAAAAAAATTAATATCTAATGGTTGTATATTGCGTTTTAGACTATGTTAAATTTTTTATAAAAAGTAATTTTTTTTCTTTAAATTAATAATAAAAAAAGTTTTCGATATGATTAGAACTTAACACGTTGACTTCCAACCCAGATAAATAATAATCAAACTATAAAATATCTTGTAGTTGGCAGTCAACGTGTTAAGTACAGTAGAAACGTATAGCTTATTTTTGACGTCTGTCAACTTAGCAAGACAACTTCGGAAAATTACAACGGTATCTTATGAGTAATTTGCCGCTTTTTTGCCGTTAATTAGTTGTGGAAAAATAAATTTTGCCGCCCTTTTTTTTAAGCAAAAATTCAATGTCTTGTTAACCTGATATCAAGTTAGCAAGACAACTGCGTAAATAATGACGATATCAAAAAACTAATACCTGGAGAATTTGCCGCTTTTTTGCCGTTAATTAGCTGTGGAAAAATAAATTTTGCCGCTCTTTTTTTTTACCAAAAATTCAATGTCTTGCTAACTTGATATCAAGTTAGCAATACAACTGCTTAAATAATGACGATATCAAAAAACTAATAGCTGGATAATTTGCCTCTTTTTGCCGTAAATTAGATGTGAAAAAAAATTTTACCGCTCTTTTTTTTATATAAAATTAAACATAAATAATTACGATATTAAAAAACTAAAAGCTGGAGAATTTGCTGCTTTTTGCCGTTAATTAATTGTGAAAAAAATTTGCCGCCCTTTTTTTATTAAAAATTTAATATCTCGCTAACTTAGTATCAAGTTAGCAAGAAAACTGCCTGAAAATGACGATATTAAAAACTGAAAGCTAGAGAATTTGCCGCTTTTTTGTAGTTAAATAGTTATGGGAAAAATGTTTGCGTTTATTTTTTATTAGTAATTAAACATCTCGCTAACTTTATATCAAGTTAGCGACACAACTGTGTAAATAATGAAGATATCAAAAAAAATAAAAGCTGGAGAATTTGCCGCTATTTTGCCGCTAAAGAGTTGTGGAAACAAAAAAATTGTCACCTGTTTTTATAAACAATTCCCAGGATTTTTATATACCAACTTCAAATTTAAGAAAACGAAAAAATTTACTTAATGCTGCTTTACAAAACTTAGCCTTTAAATTTAATTTTTTTAAAAATCTATTTTCAGAAACAAATTCTGAATGAAAATGACTAAAGGTTGATGGTGCTAGATTTTTAAGTTTCCATCTGTTTTTTGAGTAAAAAATTAAAATTGAAAATATTAAAAAGCAATCAACTTTGCATGATTTATTTCCGACTTTTTAGGTTTTTCGTTTTTTTTGTCTGGAATGAATATAAAAAATTGTTTCAATTAATAACAAGTACCGGTAGGTGGCAAAAAGAGGGGTCCGGAGTTCCAGGGGTGAAGTCCTGAATCGTCTCATATGTGATATGTGAGTCATAATCTAAAGAACCATCAACGAACTCGATCCGTTGAGCCGTTACCGAGTTTTCTACCTGACAGACGGACGGACAAAGTAAGGACAATAGTACCTTTTCTTTATAAATAAAGAGTAAAACGCGCTAAAAAGCGCCAAATTCTCCAGACTTTAGTTTTTTTTATATCGTCATAATTTACGCAATTGTCTTGCTAATTTGATATCAAGTTAGCAAGATGTTTAATTTTTAATAAAAAAGAGCGGCAAATTTTTTTTTCAACAACTAATTTACGGCAAAAAAGCGGCAAATTCTCCAGCTGTCAGTTTTTTGATATCGTCATAATTTACGCAATTGTCTTGCTAATTTGATATCAAGTTAGCAAGATGTTTAATTTTTAATCAAAAAGAGCGGCAAATTTTTTTTTCAACAACTAATTTACGGCAAAAAAGCGGCAAATTCTCCAGCTATCAGTTTTTTGATATCGTCATAATTTACGCAATTGTCTTGCTAATTTGATATCAAGTTAGCAAGATGTTTAATTTTTAATAAAAAAGAGCGGCAAATTTTTTTTTCAACAACTAATTTACGGCAAAAAAGCGGCAAATTCTCCAGCTGTCAGTTTTTTGATATCGTCATAATTTACGCAATTGTCTTGCTAATTTGATATCAAGTTAGCAAGATGTTTAATTTTTAATCAAAAAGAGCGGCAAATTTTTTTTTCAACAACTAATTTACGGCAAAAAAGCGGCAAATTCTCCAGCTATCAGTTTTTTGATATCGTCATAATTTACGCAATTGTCTTGCTAATTTGATATCAAGTTAGCAAGATGTTTAATTTTTAATAAAAAAGAGCGGCAAATTTTTTTTTCAACAACTAATTTACGGCAAAAAAGCGGCAAATTCTCCAGCTGTCAGTTTTTTGATATCGTCATTGTTTACGCAGTTGTCTTGCTAATTTGATATCAAGTTAGCAAGATGTTTAATTTTTAATAAAAAAAGAAGCGGCAAAATTTTTTTTCCACAACTAATTTACGGCAAAAAAGCGGAAAATTCTCCAGCTATCAGTTTTTTGATATCGTCATTGTTTACGCAGTTGTCTTGCTAACTTGATATCAAGTTAGCAAGACATTGAATTTTTGGTAAAAAAAAGAGCGGCAAAATTTATTTTTCCACAACTAATTTTCGGCAAAAAAGCGGCAAATTCTCTAGCTTTTAGTATTTTGATATCGTCATTGTTTACGCAGTTGTCTTGCTAACTTGATATCAAGTTAGCAAGGCATTGAATTTTTGGTAAAAAAAAGAGCGGCACTATTTTTTTTCCACAACTAATTTACGGCAAAAAAGCGGCAAATTCTCCAGCTTTCAGTTTTTTGATATCGTCATTGTTTACTCAGTTGTCTTGCTAACTTGATATCAAGTTAGCAAGACATTTAATTTTTGGTAAAAAAAAAAGAACGGCTAAATTTATTTTTCCACAACTAATTAACGGCAAAAAAGCGGCAAATTACGGATAAGATACCGTAATTTTCCGAAGTTGTCTTGCTAAGTTGATAGACGTTTATTTTTGCCCTAGTGCTGACAATTTTACCGCAACAAATCTCAAAAAATTCTTATGCTATGTCAAGATTTGAGATAATGTAAAAATAAGATCTATATTTACACTTATAGTTTATAAAAAAGAAGAAACCGAGCATTTTTTATAATTTTTATCTACACCTATTAAGTTATATATTAATTATTCAACTGCTTCTGAGCAATAACAAATAATGTGAGTTATAATAATTCACTGTAGTACATTTACGAACCGAATACAAAGTTAGTGAGTTGGGATTCTACTATAATTTTATAAAGATTTTATAACAACTGGAAAATAATATATGATTAAAAGATTTTAAAATTATTAAATTGGCGTTGTATAATACTAAAAATACTTGAAATTTACTACAGACTATTTACGAACCGGATACCAAGGTGGATCTGTAATGTCACTTAATATTTTCTGAACAAAGTTCTTTCTCTATACTTGCATCTTTATATATTATTATAGCTGTAGATAAAATATAATATTCATTGATGAATTACAGTACTTGCCTGCGACTCGTGCTGCAAATTTCATCTGCGTGAGTTATGACCTACATTACCGCTAGTTAAATAATATACTATTAAACCAAAAAAGTAATATTTTTACATTACAGTGATTCACTATTGTTTTTATAATTATTAATATATTATTGTACCTATTGATTTTGTTTGTATTTTATCGATATTAATTTCCGTTCTAATTTCCATACTCGTTCAGCAAGTTTTGATTAAGTGAAAAAATTTATTAAACGAAATTAATAATGGTTTATATAACCTCAAAGTATAAGTATCGTTTAATTATCATTAATTATCAAAATATTGTATTTATAAAAAATATAAATGAAATATGTAACTCACCCCTTATTTTTTGTTCCTCAATTAATTGTCGTTCTAGATTCTCTTTTTCTTCCCGTTCTCGTAAAACATCCATTTTAAGTTCCGCTGAAATAAAATAATTATTATAACAAACGTAATTATATAATCGACTAAAAAATAAATAATTTATATAAAGACGTGAAATATAATTTGATTGACGGTATTGAGCAGAAAGGCAGAAACGAAACCTTCTTCCGCCTAGTGCTTAGATAAATGCGGTCCATTTATCATCTGAAATTTCGTGGCTGATAAAGATTTAGTTACATTTTCTTTCCATTCAGACTGCTAATTCGAACGCGGGGAAATTTTACATTATCATTCTTTCATTATTTAGACTCCCTTTATGCGAATTCGCTGTCAGCTAAAATAAAAAAAAAACTTAGATTTTGAGCGAGGTTTTCAATTAGAGACATTGAATATGGTTCAGATTTAATAAACACAGTAAGCTAACAGTATCCTAGTAGCTCAGCTCCTTTGTTCAGTACTATGGGTATTTGATGTCGGAAAATAGAGTTCCAAAATTTAAAACTATTCTCGACGTTATCGCTGTGACAGATGGACAGACAGATAGACAGACGGATGGACATTATAAAGTCAATAAGTAATGTAACCAGCTATCGAATGATGAAAACAGAAATCCAAAATTCGAAACCGTTCTCGAGTTATCGCTGAGATAGATGGAAAGACAGACAAACGGACAGACAGACGGTTAAAATTGACTTGTGTCATTAAAAACAATAGGTGGGTAAGCTAAGATAACCAGCTATCAATTACTAAAAACAGAAATCCAAAATTGGAAACCGTTCTCAAGTTATCGCTGAGATAGTCGGAAAGACACACGCACAAACGGACAGACAGACGGTTGCAGTTGATTTGGGTCATTGAAAATAGTAAATGAGCGAGCTATTGCGAATAGCTATCGATTGCTGAAAACGGAAATCCCAAATTCGAAACCGTTCTCGAATTATCGCCAAGACAGAAATACACACGGACAAACAGACAGACAGACAGTTGCAGTTGACTTAAGTCATTGAAAATAGTAGGCGAGCGATCTATTGCGACCAGTTATCGATTGCTGAAAACAGAGTTCCAAAATTCGAAATTGTTCTCCAGCTATTGCTGTAACAGATGGACAGAAAGACCGACAGACAGACGGACGGACGGACGGACATTGTAAAGTTAATAAGTACCTTCACTTTGCTTCGCTACTTAATAATACTAGTGGTCTCGCAGTGGTGTAAATTTGACCGTAATTCATTAAATTTTAATGTTTATGTATATATGTTCCCATGTTTTTTAATTTTTTCCCCATTTTTTCCTATTTTTTACTGTTTCTTATTGTTTTTTTTTTTGAATTTTTCCCATTTTTCTATTTTTGCCCATATTTCCCCATTTTCCTGTACTTTTTCTTGTTTTTTTAATGTTTTTTCATGTTTTTCTCTATATTTTTCCCATTTTTCCTATTTTTGTATATATTTCCATATTTTCCTGTTTTTAACCATTTTTTCTATGTTTTCAGTTTTTTCCTGTTTTTCCTGTTTTTTTCCGGTTTTTTCACGTTTTTTTTCTATTTTTAAATATATTTCCTTTTTTTTTATTTTTCGGGATTTTTCCAATTGGTTTTAATCTTTCATCATTTTTTTCTCATTCTGGTTTTTTTTTGTTCTTTCCATTTGATGTTTCTTCCTATTGCTCTGATTTTTTTCGATTTATTTCAATTCTTTCGAATTTTTTCATTGTTTTTTAATTTTTTTTTAGACGGTTTTCGGTTTTTTGGTATTTTTTTTGCGATTTTTTTACCATTTTTTGCGTTTATTTTTGCAATTTTTTTCCGATTTTTTGCGAAGATATGCATTTGCAATTTTTTGTGATTTTTTTTCCAATTTTTTGAATATTTTTTGGTATTTTCTGCGGTTTTTTGCAATTTTTTTGGGATTTATTTCGATTTTTTTGCGATTTTTATGCTTTTTTTGTAATTATTTGCGATTTATTTCAAACCTTATAAAGTTTTTCATTTTGTTTTTTAATGTTTTCCGATTTTTTCGAATTCTTGCGTTGTTTAGCAACCTTTTTTTCGTTTTGTGGGATTTTTGACGTTCTTTTAGCTTTTTACAATTTTTTTGATTTTATCGTTTATTCGTATTGCACAATTTTATTTTTCATTTTTTCTGACTTTTTCAACTTTTTCTAATGTTTTGATTTTTTCGGTTTTTTATCGTTTTCCTCATTGTTCTTTTTTTGTATTTCATGTGGTTTCGGATTTTTCTCATTTTTTCTTATTAATCTGATTTTCGTCAAGTTGTTTAATTTTTTACGATTTTTTGCCATTTTTGCGACTTTTGCAATTTTTTTTCCGATTTTCCCATTTTTTTGAAACTTTTTTGCTATTTTCTGCCATTTCTTGGGTTATTTTTGAGTTTTTTTTTTCCAATTTTTTTTCATACGTTTCAATTTTGTTTTTCATTTTTTCTGATTTTTTTAACTTTTTCAAATGTTTTGATTTTTTTCTAGTTTTTTTTTCTCATTTTTAATTTTTTTTTGGTCTGATTTTTTGTTTAATTCTGGTTTTTTCGATTTTTTCCCGTTTTCCTCATTTTTTCTCATTTTTCTTTTTTTGTATTTCTTGTGTTTTCTGATTTTTTCTCATTTTTTCTAATTCTTCTGATTTTTGTCGTTTTGTTTAATTTTTTTCGATTTTTTGCCATTTATGCAATTTTTTTCCGATTTTCCCTTTTTTTGAAACTTTTGCTTTTTTCTGCGATTTTTTACGTTATTTTTGAGTTTTTTTCTTTGGGATTTCGTATAGATTATTTTTTTGCTTTTTGTGCGTTTTTCTTTTTGGTTTTTTATATTCTTGTTTTTTTTCGTATACGTTTCAATTTTGTTTTTCTTTTTTTCTGATTTTTTCAACTTTTTTTCCAATGTTTTGATTTTTTTTTCGTATTTTTCCGATTTTTTTCTAGTGTATTTTTCTCATTTTTATTATTTTTTTCTTTTTGGTCTGATTTTTTGTTTAATTCTGGTTTTTTCGATTTTTTTCCGTTTTCCTCATTTTTTCTCATTGTTCTTTTTTTGTATTTCTTGTATTTTATAATTTTTTCTCATTTTTTCTTATACCTATAATTTTTGTCGATTTGTTTAATTTTATTCGATTTTAGCGATTTTTTTGCCATTTTTTCCAATTTTCCCATTTTTTTTAAACTTTTTTGCTATTTTCTGCTATTTCTTCGGTTATTTTTGAGTTTTTTTCCAATTTTTCTTTGGAATATGGCTTCTATTCTTTTTGATTTCGTATCGATTTTTTTTGCTTTTCGTGCGATTTTTTTTTGGTTTTTTACAGTTTTTTTTAATTTCCCGTTTTTTTCATATGTTTCAATTTTGTTTTTCATTTTTTCTGATTTTTTCAACTTTTTCCAATGTTTTGATTTTTTTTCGATTTTTTCAGATTTTTCTCTATTTTTTTTTCTCATTTTTTATTTTTTTTTTATTTTTGGTCCGATGTTTTTGTTTAATTCTGGTTTTTCGATTTTTTCCCGTTTTCCTCATTTTTTCTCATTGTTCTTTTTTTGTATTTCTTGTGTTTTCTGATTTTTTCTTATTAATCTGTTTTTGTCGAGTTGTTTAATTTTTTACGATTTTTTGCCATATTTGCTATTTTTGCAATTTTTTTTCCGATTTTCCCATTTTTTTGAAACTTCATTTTCTGCGATTTCTTGCTTTATTTTTGAGATTTTTTTCCAATTTTTCTTTGGCTTCTATTCCTTTTTTTGCCTTTTGTGCGTTTGTTTGTTTTTTACATTTTTTTTTATTTTCTCGTTTTTTTCGTACGTTTCAATTTTGTTTTTCATTTTTTCTGATTTTTTCAACTTTTTCCAATGTATTGGTTTTTTTTTTCGATTTTTTCCGATTTTTTTTCTTCTCATTTTTAATTTATTTTTTCTGTTTTGTTCTGATTTTTTGTTTTTTTTCTGATTTTTTCGATTTCAAATTTTTCCCCATTTTTTCTCATTATTCTATTTCTTTTGTTCTCTGTTTTTCTTCTCATTTTCTTTCTTATTCCTCTGATATTTCTCGATTTATTTCAATTTTTTCGAATTTTTTCATATTTTTATTAATCATGTTAAAATTGTTTTTTTTTGCTTTTTTGCGTTTTTTGGATGTTTGTTTCTTTTTTGCGTTTTTTTTTTCAATTAATTCGACATTTTTCAGATTATTTGCTTTTGCAATTTTTGTGATTTTTTTGAAATTTTTTAGCTATTTTCTGCATTTTTTTGCTTTTTTTGAGATTTATGCGATTTTTTTTGCGATTTATTGCGCTTTTTTATAATTTTATTATTGTGGTATGACTACGAGTTTTTTTTATTATTCTTTGATATTTTTTTTAAATTATTTTTACGATATTTTTCGATTTCTTGAGACTTTTTTTTCGTTTTTTGCGATTTTTTCTCTTTTTCCCATTTTTCACGTTTCTCTCTATTTTTCGTATTATTTCCTATTTTTCCTTTTTTTACATTTTTTCTATTTTTTCCTATAATGATTATTTTTACTTATATTTTACTGTTTTTACCTATATTTGGCTGTTTTTTTCCTATTTTTCTTTATTTTTTTATATTTTTTCATGTTATATTATATAGTTATTTTTCAGTTTTTTCTGATTCAAAAATCCTTCAACGCTCCTAGAGAAATTTTTACTTTAAAAATACATTAAGGAAAAGTAAAAACTTGTTTCCAAAAACAAAATGCACATATTATATATTAATTATAGCTTCCTACACTCCTCCTGTATATAAACTTTAACCATACAAATTCTCATACTCCTCCGTTCGCGCGGATCAGAAATTTTCTCCTTGTATATGAATATTAATACTATTAATTATGTTCATGTTAATATCCTACAATAATAGACAGAAAAATTTGATATCGACTAAAGAGAATGAGGAAGAAGTGTTCAAATTATACAGTGACATTCAAATACAATTTTTTTTGTAATATTTTAATTCATTATGATGTTTTAAGTAAAGCACAAAAAATTACTCAAAAATTAATAATAAAATATTTTTCAAAGTAGTGCAAATATTTTTTACACGCCTTGAATATAGAAAGAGTATTTTTAATTTCAAGATTTCTTACCACCATGTATATTATGTAATAAATATTCATCAACTACCATGAATTTATACTGTATCGATAAGCAAAATTACAGTCTCCCGTTAAAGACTTTAAAGCCTATCAAACACACATTAAATTCCCTTATAATAATAAAGTCCATCCTATTGAATTTCTCTAAATGCAAGTTAACCATTCAGTTGGTACCATCTCTGGGTTCTGCTTTATAAATCTTCATTCGAGATACCACGAGTGCAGAGATCCGATTCTAGATAATTTTAAGTGGCATTTCTTGCAGTTTATTGTCATTTTAATGGTAAAGGAAAAATGGTCTGAATTTCAGCTTCGGCCGTGCGATCGTGTCTCTGGGTACCGCTTAATGGTACTGTCGTGTGTGGTGGTCTCGATGAGCGCAGTCGCAACTGATAGCCAAGATAGTACCATTTAATCTCTTTATCGGTACCATCGGGCATGTTGGACTGTGTTAACGCAAATTATTGGTACTCTCGACCGACTCAAATTGTAAATCAGATCAAGATTGTACTACAATGACTTCATTTGCAACAGAATATTTAACATAAACCTAGATAGATATTTTATAATTATTATTTATATTTATTAAAAAAAAAAAATCTAAAATCCATTTATTCGTAGACTAGCGTTTTTTATTGGGATATTATCATTTTTGGTAATAAAACCATCCCTTGGAGAAAAATTACAAATTGGTTAGGGCACAATTAGCAATAAAATAAAAAATAATATCGTCGTAGATTTTAAAAATCCGCAGCCGAGCCATTTACTATAATTGCGGGCTCTGATATTAGCAATAAGCTGATTTTTTATTCACCCTGTCTCTTATCACCCCCAAAAAACCTGAGAACAATAGCTAATCCGAGGGCTACACTCGTAGCTTCCCGACAATCTTCCACGGGCGGAGGCAAATTCGTTTGATTTTTAATCGTTTCATTTCGAAAATTATAATTTTTTATAAAAATAAATTTGTAACCGGTGTCTTAATTTTTTTAAAAAATGAGCACTATAAGTTATGTAATGATTATTATTAAATTTAATAGAAATTGGTGGACTGTATTTTACAATTGTGATTTTACTGCCAGAAATATCACTTTATTTTAATTTTTCTTTTTCACTATTCAGTGACAATTTTAATTTAATAACTTCAAATTATTGATAAATTATTATTGTTTTGTCACTAAACAAGAAAAAATATTTTTATACAAAAATTATGGTAGTACGTATTTTAAATGTTTGTTTTTCTGAAAGAGCAATGACCAAGTACATCATATTATTTTTATTGGTTTCAAAGAATGTAGAAAAATTGACTGTCAAAGTAAATTTTTCAAAATTTGAAAAAAATAAAGGCCACAATTATTTTTCCCCTATTTTGAAAAAAATTTTTGAAATTTCAAAATTTTTCGAACTTCAAAAATTTCTCTTAGAGCAAAATAGAACATTTTTGATTTTTGCATTTATAGAAAAATGATTTTTTATGACAAATTTTTTTCAAAATTAAAAAAAATATCGAAACATGATATTTCCCGATTTTCGTCATTTCTATCTGAAGTCCACAATAATTTTCCCAATATTTTGAAAAAAATTTCAAATTTAGTATTTTTCATTATAGTTTGAATGGCGTTGGTTTCAGTTCAATAAATTGTACAGTTTTTTTGTTATAAAAGTGAAAAAAAAATTAAATTTTTGAAATTTTAAAATATTTTTCTAAAATTTCAAAAATTGCTCTTAGAGAAAAATTGATAATTTTTTGATTTTTGTACATTAAAGTATCTCTAGTATTTATAAAAAATTATTTCTTATGACAAGTTTTTTTCAAAATTTGAAAAAAGTGAAAAAATTTAAATTTTTGAAATTTTAAAAAAAATTTTCTAAACTTTCAAAAATTGCTCTTAGAGAAAAATTGATAATTTTTTGATTTTTGTACATTAAAGTATCTCTGGTATTTATAGAAAAATGATTTTTTATGAAATTTTTTTTTCAAAATTTGAAAAAAAATATCGAAATATAAATATTTCTCGATTTTCGTTATTTCTATTTAAGGTCTACAATAATTTTCCCAATATTTTGAAAAAAATCTCAAATATAGTATTTTTCATTATAGTTTTAATGGCGTTGGTTTCAACTAAATATCTTGTACAGTTTTTTTGTTATAAAAGTTAAAAAAATTTAAATTTTTGAAATTTTAAAAAAAATTTTCTAAAATTTCAAAAAATGATCCTAAAGAGAAATTGATCAGTTTTTGATTTTTGTGGATTAAAGCATGTCTAGTATTTATAGAAAAATGTTTTTTTATCACAAATTTTTATCAAAATTTGAAAAAAAAATATCGAAACATAAATATTTCTCGATTTTCTTATTTCTGTTTAAGGTCCACAATATTTTGAAAAAAATCTCAATTAAAGTATTTTTCATTATAGTTTAGATGGCGTTGGTTTCAATTCAATATGTTGTACAGTTTTTTTTATAAAAGAGAAAAAAATTAAATTTTTGAAATTTTAAAAAAATTTTTCTAAAATTTCAAAAAATGCTCCTAGAGAAAAATTGATCCTTTTTTTTATTTTTGTAGATTAAAGTATCTCTAGTATTTATAGAAAAATGATTTTTTAATGACAATTTTTTTTCAAAATTTAAAAAAAAATCGAAACATGAATATTTCACGATTTTCATTATTTCTATTTAATGTCCACAATAATTTTCCCAATATTTTGAAAAAAAATCTTAATTATAGTATTTTTCATTATAGTTTGGAAGGCGTTAGTTTCAATTCAATATCTCGTATAATTTATTTGTTATAAAAGTAAAAAAAAATTAAAATTTTTGAAATTAAAAAAAAAATTATAAAATTCCAAAAATCTCTCTTAGACCAAAATTGATCAATTTGTGATTTTTCTGAATTAAAATATTATTCCTAAAAAAATGATTTTTAAAGAGAAATTTCTTTCAAAATTTGTAAAAAAAAATACCAAAATGTGAATATTTCTCGGTTTTACTTATTTCACTCTAAGTCCACAATAATGTTTCCAATATTTTGAAAAAAATCTAACTTGTAATATTTTTCAGTATCGTTTCAATTGCATTGGTGTCAATTCAATATCTTGTATAGTTTTTTGGTTATAAAAAATAAAAAAATTGAAATTTTTTAAATTTTAAAAAAAAATTTGAAATTTCAAAAACTGCTCTTAGAGAAAAATTGATCATTTTTTAATTTTTCTGTATTCCTAGGAAAATGATTTTCAAAGACAAATTTCTTTCAAAATTTGAAAAAATATATCAAAACGTGAATATTTCTCGATTTCTTTATTTCACTCTAATAATAATAATAATAATTTTTCCAATATTTTGAAAAAAATCTCTCTTGTAGTATTTTTCATTATCGATTGAATGGCATTTGTTTCAATTTAATATCTTTTATCGTTTTTTTTGTTATAAAATTTAAAAGAAATTTGAAATTTCAAAATTTCTAAAAATTCAAAAATTGCACTTTTTTGATTTTTCTAGATTAAAGTATCTCTAATATTTATAGAAAAATGACAATTTTTTTCAATATTTGAAAAAAAAAAAAAACGAAATATGGATATTTCTCGATTTTTTTATTTTTCTCTAAAATCCACAATTTTTTTTCCAATATTTTGAAAAAAACCTCACTTATAGCATTTTTCTTATCGTTTGAATGACGTTTGATTCAATTTAAAAGTTGGCATAGTTTTTTTGTTATAAGAGTTCAAAGAAATTTGAAATTTTTTAAATTTCAAAATTTCTGAAACTTCAAAAATTGCACTGGGAGCGAAATAAAACATTTTTTTGATTTTTCTAAATAAAAGTATCTCCAGTATCCTTAGAAAACTGATTTTTTTTGACAATTTTTTTTTTTCAAAATTTGAAAAAAGATATCGAAACATGGATATTTCTCGATTTTCTTTAATTTTCTCTAAAATCCACATTTTTTCCAATATTTTAAAAAACATCACACTTTTATAGTATTTTTTATTATCGTTTGAACGACATTTGATTCAATTTAAAAGTTGGCATAGTTTTTTTGTTATAAGAGTTCAAAGAAATTTGAAATTTTTTAAATTTCAAAATTTCTGAAACTACAAAAATTGCTCTTAGAGCAAAATAGAACATTTTTTGCTTTTTCTTGATAAAAGTATCTCTAGTATCCTCAGAAAACTGATTTTTTTTGACAAAGTTTGTGTCAAAATTTGAAAAAATTATCGAAACATGGATACTTCTCGATTTAATTCATTTCTCTCTAAAATCCAGAATTTTTTTTCCAATATTTTGAAAAAAATCACACTTATAGTAATTTTTAGTATCGTTTGAATGACGTTTGATTCAATTTAAAAGTTGGCATAGTTTTTTTGTTATAAAAGTTCAAAGAAATTTGAAATTTTTTCAATTTCAAATTTTCTGAAACTTAAAAATTGCTCTTAGAGCAAAATAGAACATTTTTTGATTTTTTTAGATTAAAGTATCTCTAGTACTTATAGAAAAACGATTTTTTATGACAAATTTTTTTCACAATTTGAAAATAAAAATATCGGAATATGAATATATCTCGATTTTCGTCATTTCCATCTAAAGTCTACAATAATTATTCCAATATTTTGAAAAAAATCTCACTTATAGTATTTTTCATTATCGTTTGAATGGCATTGGTTTCAATTCAATATCTAGTGTACTTTTTTTGTAATAAAAGTTAAAACAAAAACTAAATTTTTGAAATTTAAAAAAAAAAATTCTGAAATTTCAAAAATTGCTCTTGAGGAAAAATTGATCATTTTTTGATTTTTCCGGATTAAAATAGTATTCTTGGAGAAATGCTTTTCAAAGACAATTTTTTTTCAAAATTTAAAAAAATCGAAATATGAATATTTCTCCAATTTCGTTTTTTCGCTCAAAAGTCCAAAATAATTTTTCCAATATTTTCAAAAAAATCTTCACTTTTAGTATTTTTCATTATCGAATAATTGACGTTAAATTTAATTTAAAATCTTGTACAGTTTTTTTATTATTAGAGTTAAAAAAACTGAAATTTGTGAAATTTCAAAATTTTTGAAATTTCAAAATTTTTGGAATTTCAAAATTTCTGAAATTTCAAAAATTACTCTGGGTGCAAAATAGATCATTTTTGATTTTTCTAGATTAAAGTTTCTCTAGTATCCATAGAAAAATGACTTTTTATGACAATTTTTTTTTAAATTTGAAAAAAATATCTGAACATAAATATTTCTTGATTTTATTTATTTCACTTTAAAGTCTACAATAATTTTTCTAATATTTAAAAAAAACAACTGACTTAATGTAATTTTTATTATCGGTTGAATGATGTTTTCCAGTATTTGGAAAAAAAATATAACTTATAATATTTTTTATTATCGTTTGTATGACGTTTGTTTGAATTTGAAATATTTGAAATTATAAAATTTCTAAAATTTCAAAAATTTGTCTTAGAAAAAAATTGATCACTTTTTGGTTTTTCCCGATTAAAATAGTGTTCCTGGAAAAAACATTTTCAAAGACAAATTTCTTTCATAATTAAAAAAAAAACAAACCGTGAATATTTCTCGATTTTCGTTATTTACTCTAAAGTCCACAATTATTTTTAAAATATTTTGAAAAAATCTCACTTATAGTATTTTTCATTATCTTTGATATGGCGATGGTTTCAATATAATATCTTGTATAGATTTTTTGTTATATCAGTTAAAAATTAACAAAATAACCTAAATAAAACCTACCAAAAACGGTTGATTCTAGAGACAGATACTCAAAATTTCACAAATTTTTCATTTTTCTCATTTTTTTACTAAAAAATTAGCAGGTTTTTTCTTGAGGAATTTAGATCACCTGATTTAACACTACCCGATTTTTAAATAAAAAAATTAACTACCTTTATAATACTATTTGATTTCCCTAATTTTTATAAATGCGATTGATCCGCCGCTGGTAGACTTCTTACTTTTTTTGGGGGCAAGTAAAAGATGGCATTGGCGAGCCGCGGAAAGACGAAAGATACAATATGCCGTGGATACCGTATCATAACACTAAAAAGAAATGAGGCCCCTGCCGCAAGAATTTCCTGAATATTTTATAATTTGTAACAGAAGTCGCCGCAGAACTTTTTGATGAGTGGTTCCAATTAAATATGAATAATTTAGTTAATGGTGACATTACGTGTAATTGATATCCTCTACTCGAATCATAATTAGATTTTTCTTACAGCGAAACCGAATTAATATCGCCAACTAAAAGTTTTAATATTTAAATTGAATTTTCCAGGGGAAATGAGCAAATGGCGGGAGAATAAATAATCCGGCTGATGGCGTGAACGCGGTTTTAAATTAATTTCAACTTTTACTTGCTTTTTACTAACCTGAAATATATATATATATGATCATTTTACCATGTACGTATCTAATAAAATCAAAACTTTTCCTATACCATCTTGAAAATAAAATCGGTCAAATATTTGCATTAATTGTGTTTGTAAATTGTTTTTATCAATTGTTTTTATCAATTGTTTTTGTCAATTGTCTTCGTCAATTGTCGTTCGTCAATTGTCGTTCGTCAATTGTCGTTCGTCAATTGTCGTTCGTCAATTGTCTTCCCTCAATTGTCTTACGGCAATTGTCTTTATTAACTATTTTTGACAACTATTATCGTCAACTCTCAAATATTAAATTTAAGTATTTTATTAGCTATTTTATTAGTGTAAGCAAATTAGTTCGAAAAGCAAGGAATAGAAGAAAAAATTTATAAAGTTTTGAAATTATGATTTGCCTCTACGGTGCAAGCTTCATCGCCTTTTTCTCCAAAAACTACCCCCAATCGTGACCTCGCAGTCTTTCTCGGCATTTTGCTCGTAAACTGCAATTTTTACGAAAAAATGTTATGGAACTTTTTATATTCTCCATTAAATTTTCTATAAAAATGTCCCTTACTATTTTTTGCGTATCTCCCACCCAACGCTCGTAATTGACCTTGGAATATAGGCATAGTTTTTAGCGCGAAGTGAAAAATGAGCCCAGCGCCGTTTTTTGCGGCGATTATCTCTAAAAATATTAGTCTAAGCAAAAAAATGTATAGAATCGAAATTAAAGAGCAGTTTTTTCTTTACAAGGTGCCTGTGAAATAAGAAATTTGGAAATTTAAAATTGAAGCGTTCCAATATGGCCAAATCCATCTCAGCAGTTAATAATACTATGAAGATTAACGACGATTGTGTGATCCAGGTTAACACCACACAATTACTGCAAAGAACAATATGTACCATTCACTCACCACAAGATTTGGAGGTATGTTTTGCTTACGAGCTGGCAATAATTTCCCTTTCCATATTTGATGACAAAAACTTAATGAGAAAAACGAAAAAGTCCTCTTTGTACGCTGTGTTTGATGCGGTACCAGAAAGACCTCTTGATCCTGGCGAGCTAACATACGTTCTAGATGGAGGAAATTTAACTCATCGTATGGTGTGGCCTAAATGCGGTACATTTTCAGACATATACAATACGTACGTCAATTTCATTCGAAAGCGATACAGTCAGCGCGTAAATGTAGTTTTTGATGAATACAGCGAGAATGAGGACAGTACAAAAAGTATTGAACGTCAGCAACGGCTCCTAAAACGGATATCTGCAGAAATAATTTTCGATAAAGACACGCCAATTTGTGATTCGCATAAGAATTTGCTGAGGAACCTGGCCAATAAAGAGCGTTTTATTGGTCAACTGATGAGCACATTAGAATCAGCAGGTATTTCCACTTTCGCTGCTACCGATGATGCCACCTTGCTAATTGTTCAGACTGAGATCGACAATTTTGAAAAATCTGTTGTTGTTGGGCAAGATATTGATTTGCTAATACTCCTCATAGCTCTTTCTCCAACGGACAAAGACATTCGCTTTTTGAGAGATGGTCAAGGTAATATTAAGAAAAGGGCGTATAGTTCCCATGACTTACAAATTTCGGAAGTTTTAAAGGGTTGCAAGGAAAAAATTTTATTTTCCCATGCGTTTAGTGGCTGCGACACCACGTCTGCCTTTTTTGGGAAAGGAAAATCGCAGACCATAAACTTAATAAAATCAAGAAAGAATTTACAAGAAGTGATTGAAATATTCAATAATCCTTCATCGGCGAAAGATGACATAGCAAGAATTGGTGAGAAATTTACACTTGCCTTATACAAGGTACCCCGAAAAGAGACATCTTTGAATCATTACCGGTTCATTTCATTTAATAAGTTAGTTGGCCAATCCTGTCATGCAGTAATTTTTCCTAGTCTACCATCTATATCTGCTGCATTAGCACAACAATCATATCGGGTTTTTCATCAAATTCAGACGTGGCGAGGAAAAACTTTAACTACAACCGAATGGGGCTGGAGAAAATGTAAAAACATTCTAATGCCAGTGGTTATGACTGAAGCGCCAGCTCCAACTTCAATTCTTCAGCTTATATCCTACAGCTGTAAAAAAGGATGTGGAAAGCGGTGTACTATTGTAAAAATTGGTTTGCGCTGCTCCACAATGTGCTCTAGTTGTCATGGGCAAAGTTGTATTAATTCTATCAAGTAGGACGACTTTACAGAGGTAAATTAATAAATAGATATATTTTATTAGTGGAATAGGCCCCCAGGGGAAACCACGTAAAAAAACGAGCCCAGAGCTCTACCTCAAAGGTGGTGTGGAAACGGACTCAAAGTACAGAATGCATAAATATAATAAAATCATCATATGAACACTAACACTTGATCATAAGGATCTTATTTTATATGCACCTTGTAGAGAAAAAACTCTTTAATTTTGATTCTATACATTTTTTTGCTTATATCAACATTTTTAGAGATAATTACCGCAAAATGCGGCGCTGGGCTCATTTTTCTCTTCGCGCTGAAAACTATGACTATATTCCAAGGTGATTTAGGAGCGTTGGGTGGGAGATACTGTAGTGCCTGCTTTTTTCGTTGGCGCATTTCACCACATGTTAACCTTATTATTTTGGTAATATTGTTTTTTTGACGTTAATAGTTATTTCGTTCGATAATGATGATTGACAATTGGTCTGATTGACTTTTTAGGATCGTTCGTTTTGTCATTCGTTCGCCAATGACAATTGGCAGAATGACTCTGTTTTTTTAAGGGATTTCAGGATACAGAGTGATCCATCCAGAGGAATCAAGATTCATTTGGTAAAATCAAAAACATAAAATCAAGAAGTCAAGGAAATGAGAAAAAAACAAGAGATAATCGTTCAATATCAACAACATCGACAACATCAACACAAATTCATCATTTTTTTAAAAAACCTTTGTCAACTATACCATTTTTATAAAAAATCCCTTATATATTGTTCTGTTATAAAAAATAATAAAAAAAGTTGTTTAACTGTGTCGGCTTTTACTTGATGAAAATCCATTATTAAATTTAAATAAATAAAACAACGTTTTAAGATTTCCATACAAATAATAACAAAAGTTATTAATTTAATAGTGACTAGTTTCGTTACATTAGTCTGACGAAGTTCTATGTAACGAAACTAGTTACTATTAAATTAATAACTTTTGTTATTATTTTTGTGGAAATCTTAAAAGGTTGTTTTATTTATTTAAATTAAAAAAAAAAAAAAAATAATTTCATGGTAGTTACTGGCAAGTTTCCGAGGTAGATCCAGGCAACTACTATAGATACGCAAAATATTAAGGAACATTTTTATAGAGAATTTAATGGAGAGTATAAAAAGTCCTGTAACATTTTTTCGTAAATATTGCGGTTTACGAGCAAAACGCCGAAAAACACCGCGAGGTCACGATTGGGGAGATTGAGCAAAAGTGGATGAAGCTTGCACCGGAGACGTGGGAACTCTTCGGATCTGTATTTGGGTTCCTACTGAGAGTTCATAACCAAAATTTCAAAACTTTATAATTTTTTTCTTCTAAAAAATCTAATTTTCCTACACTATATAAAGTGTTACTAAAGACACTAGAGGTGCGAAATTTTTAGTATACAAATATTTACTGTGCAGCAAAAAGTAAAATGTTTACAGACGCAATTTGATGTTTTAATTTTTTTAGGTCAAAACATATCGTAAAATAAATTAAAACAGTTAAAAATCTAGAAGCAACCACAAATAAAAAGAACAGGTGTTAAGCCTGTAAACGAAATAACGAAAAAAAATTGTCTATCTTACTAATTTGAAACTAATTTGAAATACAATGCCCCAAAAGAAAATTCCCGATCAATTTCAAGCGATTATTATTTTTGAGACCCAACCAATCAATCCTACCGTGTTATTATACTGTATTATATCGATCCCATCATTAATATAAAGCATAAAAAAGAACCTGCTAGGGACACTGAATTAATTTTAACAATAAGACCAAATTACACACCCAAACTGCCTCAAATATTAACAATATATTGTTTATATACAGTTTAAGAAATAGGGTACAAGTGGTAATTATTATTTTTAAGAAAGTACGTACTTATTAAAACAATTAAAATTTTATTTCCCATCAATTTACTTTGTAGTTATTGCTATTGTAAATAATTAGTACATTTATACAATACAAATGAAACATTTTGAATAGGGCTTAATTCGATACCTTGCAGTACTTCAATTCTATATGTTTTTATATGTTCGTTCATTCCTAAAGTGGCCTGTAATTTAAGGGTTCCCGCCAAGAACGTTATAAACTCCAATAAATCCAAATCGGCGTTTTTCACGCAGAAAAGATTGAGACAACATTTCAAATCTAGTGTAAGCTATTTTAGTATTAAGAAAGAATTGGTTGACAGCTCTGGGCCCAGTGAACACCCGCCATTCCATACAAAAACATGTTTAGTGCATAAGCAGCTTCTCCAGGTAGCGTCACGCTTACACCATCGACTGAATAGGAGCAAGAGGTGGAAGATTAACATTGATCTATGGAAAAGAAATGTTCAAAAAGGATATAGGAACTCTGGGGATCCATATATGGGACACAAAACCAACCTAAGCCAGGGAAGCTTCCTCCAAAAGAGGTGATTGTAAAACCGTTACATACGATACTGTAGTTTACCTTTGCTGCAGTTTTAATATTTTTACTATTACGATTATGATGGAAGCATAATAGTAAAGTACATACCATATTATGGTCACGTATGTAGGTATATCAAATTTCATGTAAGTTATTTAATAGGTTATGCTAGATGGGATTATATACTACAAATTACTGTCCACCGTTAAATAGTTATGGACGAGCTAGTAAATGAAATAAACACTTTATTTTATCACAACAAAAGCTGCCAAACATTGTAACTTATGTTCATCAAAATTGGTTTTATGTAAGATATTCAATATTATGTAAATCCATTTTGTAACTCTACAAACTTTTCTGCAAGTGTCAGGAACCTCACAGACACAACTACAGTTTGTGGAAAGCAGCGAAGAAATTAAATATACAACAGGCGAACCTCCTATCCGTACTCTATAAGGCCAATGGGCAAAAAGTAATGAAGATAAAACCAGTGTGTTTGCCAATCACCTAGAAAAGTCTTCAGACCCTATCCCGCAGAGAACAACTTTGACATTGAAGCCGAAGTAAAAGGATTTCTGGAAAGCACACACCAACTGGAATTACCCCTAGGAAAATATACTGTAAAATAAATCACAAAAGCAATACAACAGTCAAAACAAAAAATCTCCTGGATATGACCTAATAATGTCAAAACCGTGAAGGAACTTTCAGTTAAGGGAATGAGATATTTGACACAATGGGCTATTTCAGATCTCGTGAAAGGTAACCCAAGTCATACTTCCCTATGCCAGGAAAACCAATGGAGGAAACAACATCTTACAGACTAATCAATTTACTACCCGCTATTAGAAAAATTACTGTTAGAGAAAATAGAACCAATCCTGAAGGCTAACCGATTATTACCCAATCATCTATTTGGATTTAGAGCGAAATATACGCCGATAGAACAAGTCCATCGAGTTACAAAAAAATATACAAATCTTTTGAAGACAAAGAATACTGCTCTGCTGCTTTCTTAGACATCGCCCCGGCATTCGAGAAGGTCTGGCACGATGGAGTACTATATACAATTAGGAAATCCTTCTAATTAACATATTCCTCATCCTAAAATCCTACCTGCAAGACCGACATTTCCAAGTCTAAATATTTGGCGGATTCAGTTCAACGAAACAAAATCAATCCATGTTAACCATACCCAACGAAGAGGAACATGTCCAACTGTGGCGTTAAACGGGCAGCTTTTGCAACAAAAAGAAAATTGAAAATATCTAGGAATTCACCTGAACCGATATTAACAACAAACTTCTATTATATAAAGTCGTACTAAAGCCCATATTGGGAGTTATGGAATCCAGCTGTAATCACTCAGAATTCCTTGTAAATGCGCCATGGTATGTCCCCAATAATGTTATTGACAGTAACCTTCAAATGAAGTCAGTCAAAGAAGAAATATCCGTCTTCTCACAGAAGTATGCTTACCGCATCAAAAATCATCCTAACGCGTTATCACAACCGCTGATGATGAGACCTCCTATCCAGAGAAGGCTGAAAAGGCATCTTCCGTGTGATCTGCCTGATAGATTGTATTGTGTAGTTATCCCGAACTCTAACTTTATAAATATTTAAATAAAAGGAAATTGTCACTGGACAATTTCCATATAGGTCTAGTTATAATTATAAATCATTTGCCTATTGTAACCTTATAGATAGCCAAAAAAAATGTGTGGGAAATATAAACATGAAAACATACATGGGATATTCAAAGACTTTTATGAGAAAGACAACAATGGCCAAACTTCATATCTAGCAGAATCCTGTGAGCAATTTGGTGAGATAATTCGTCATAGAGTAGGTCAAGATATTTCTAAGCGCCATTGTACCATAAAATACCATAAGAAAATTATACGGTACCTGGATCACAATGGCACTATAAGATATCTACACGGACAATACTTCCCAAAAGATGATCCACAAATAGACGAATACAAGCACATAGTCATAAAAGAGGTTAGGAATACAATAAACGTGGATACAACAAATGACCCAGAATTCACACAAGAGGAACTGACCAACATGTTAAATTCCATGAAGAATGACAAAGATACATCAACAGAAGATATAGCAAAAGAACTCTTACAAATACCCAGTCCCTTTCCGAATTATATAATACATGCCTTAGAAACGGCACTTTTCCAAACCAATGGAAAAAATGAAACTTGGTGTGGTTTCCCAAAAAAAGCGACTGAAAAGGACAATATCTCTTCTGCCAGTACTAATGAAAGCGCTAGATAAATCTAGATAAATTATCGGAGAAAAAATTAACCTATTACTTAGAGAACAGCAACAACCTACATAAAAACCAACTATCTTTTAGAGGAGGAAGGTCAAACATCGAAGCCATCAAGAAAGTAATAGAAACCATCAGAAAAAATAAAAGTAATAAAAAACATACGGCAATAATCACACTGTACATGACGAACGCGTTCAATACAGCAATAATCACACTGTACATGACGAACGCGTTCAATACAGCTTCGACGCCAGTTATGCTCAACAATAAAAGGTACCCCCAACCATTACCAGACTGTGCATTGACTTTCTGAGAAACAGAAGCATCAAAACGGAAAATATGGATCACCAGATAGAGAGACGCTGTCTACAAGGCTCAAGCCTCGGACCAATGTTATGGTTAACGCTTATGGAAGACTGGTTAGAAGAAATCAAGGAAGATGCGGAAATAAACAAACAGATTTGATGCAAGCATTTGCAGATGTCCAGATTCTGGTCATGTCATCAGAGAAACATCCCTAAAGGCAAATAGCATTATCGTTTCGTCGCGACCCAATGAGAAGATACATGGAGTGGTAGGTCGCTCCAAGCGAGACTTTTAAAATACTGCCAAATGAAGTTTCTGGTCTGTCTCACAGACCGGACGCAACTAACGGAAGGTTAAGAAAAGCTGTACCTAAAAGATTGGATATTTGGTGCTGTGTAATGACATTGAACGGATTGCAACGCATCTATTTTCTCACTTCTATTTCGTAATAATTGCTTAAGGTTTCATGAAAGCAGCGTCAAGTGGTTGCAATTTGTACGAGCATTGGGGCGGAAATCAAAGTAGAACATCTCCGTTTTCTCGTGCGGAGTCTATTAGGGCAATGTTTTTTGTATATGTTGAATGTCCGTCTAATAACAATAACAACTTATTTTCTTTGTTTCTCCAGAAAACCCTTGAACCAATCCAAAAAAATGTCTGTTGTCGTCCATCCAGACTTAGTGTTGCAAACTGACGATCCAGGAAGTAGACCAGCTTTAACAGTTTATTGTTTGCTAATTCTAGGGAATATTAACGAGGGTTGCATATAGTTACCAGCTACAGAAATATATATTTCTGTCGTAACTGTCTCTCCTCTTTCTGAAGGTGACGTTTTCCTCTTTTAGCCAATATTTTACTGTGAGTTTTTGGGTTAACCATCACTCCTGTTGCGTTACAATTTTATATTCTGTCACCTGTTAACTTATGGGCATTGATCGTCTCAGTTAGAAGTTGAAAAAACTTCATTTCGGTGTTTCAGTTAAATCTGTTCTACCCCGGTACCCCGTTATATACACCCTTCCCCTACAAAATTTTTAGGCAATAACTCACCTTTAAGTACTAGAAATACGATGAAACTTTCGTCAAATGATCAAGAGTAGTATTATGAACATATTATTTTTTTCAATTTTTTTTTACTCCAAAATTTAGACAAAATATAATTTCCTGAAAAATTAAAAAGTTTACAACGTTTTTGTCGGGAGCCATTCATTTGTTGCCTACGTTCTAAAAAAAGGTTTTCTTCAACCAAACAAATGCATATGGAAAATATTAAACGGTGTCGTAAATTTATGACATCCCAACAAATAATTGTTTGAATTAAACAAATCGTTATTTAAATACAACAAGTCGTTGTTTAATTGAAACAAATCATTGTTTAATTCAAATAAATCGTGATATAAAATTAATAAATATATATTTTTATCAAATAAATTATTAAAAACAAAATATTATCCATAATCAAATGTGGTAAAGTATTCAATAAAGAATAAAACAACTCGAAGTCATACCACAAATAATTTAATAGTGACGAAACGTCTAAAAGTCAAATAGCTACATGTTTCGGTCTACACGACCATCATCAGGCCTATAAAAAAATTGACAATGTAAAGAGACATTAAAAGATTTAAATGTAATATTCTAACTTACAAATTGGATCCAAAGCATTGATAAATTTTAAAAAATTATAAAATATGATTGTGATGAGTTACATTGTGGAAAAATTATTTTTATATACTAACACCAACTAAATTACGGGAAAAATTATTAAAAAAAATAAACTCCTTATGAGTTGGTATTTAAAACCCATTTGAGTAAGATACAATCGAAGTGCATCCCTCATGCACTTAAAATTAGAAATAACTTAACAAATTAAATAATGCTGCGTAATAAGTACCATGCATTAATGGCTGACTAAAAAGTGATGATGGTCGTGTAGACCGAAACATGTCGCTATTTGACTTTTAGACGTTTCGTCACTATTAAATTATTTGTGGTATGACTTCGAGTGGTTTTATTCTTTATTGAATAAAATATTGATTAAACCAGAAATTTCAAACAAATAGTAATTTTTGAAACAAATTTGTTTAATTCAAATAATTTTTGTTTGATTTAAAAAAATCATTTTACTACTACTAAAACAAAAATGACATTTTATGATAATTTTCATGATTGCATCGATAATTTTGCTCAATTTGTAAATATTTATGAAGATAGTCAAAAGACTGAGATGATGGTTCTCAATTGGCAAAATGCCACTCCTAGCATCCATAGCCACATCTCGGATCCACGATTCCGCCTGATATGCATCAATTAAATTATTATGTTGTCATTGCAAATTGTAGGTAATGATACAGATGGCGTCCATAAGTCATAACAGCGGCATTTACAAAACGATTTTTAAATCAGTAGCGGCACTAGGGAAGTATTCATAAAAAAATTTAAAGTGTTCTTATAATAATTGATTCCTATAGAATAAAAATATTTAGTACGCCTTTGGATAAAAACTTGGCATTGTTTTCTCTGTAATTTTGATCAGTTTCAAATCTTTTTTGTTGGAGTACATTTCACACATTATTCCAGTTAAAAATTTAATTGGTATGTAATTACCTTGCATATGAAACGTTTAACTGCAGAAGGTTATTTAACAGTCGTATTTATTTTTTGTAAGACGACTAGTAAAGGCATTATTACACGGTGTATTTATTGCCGTCTGTTAAAAGTTCACCAATTAATTTTTGAGTAGGTATTATATATTAAAAATTCAGATTTTTTAATAAATACTACATCAAATTTAATAAAAGGCACTTAAAAGTTGGCTCAAAGCAGTAAAAAAATAGACTTTAATAAAAAAATTATGAAATTAAAAATTTTTGCAAATTCAAGAAGTTTAAACCGCACTTTTATTTATAGTTTAAGTTATCTTATTTTATTTCATATCCTTTTTTTATTAATTTATCATATAAATTTATGTATGCAACCAGTATTACACATTTGTAAGTTTAGGTCAGCCATTTTTTATCCAATGTTTATAGTATTTTAACTACTATAAAAATAAAAAATCGGTTATGTCGCCCCAAAAGTTTCCCGACGAGTAGTCAGGGACAAATACTTCTTCAGATATTTAATGTTAAAATTTTAAACTTTTACACTTTTTTATTTTTGACAGGTGACAGTTGGAGAATTAATTTTGATTATTCTGAATAGGTTTTCAAGGGCTTTCAAATGGCATATTGCAAGTCAAATTCCGTTACATATTGCATCTGTCATTTTTTGACAGTGACACTTCCGTTTGACAGATATCGGACAAAAACTAACTAGTTTTTTCGACGATTAACCGAAACCCATTTTATCGAAATTATTTCTAATCCATGAAGTACTTTTTCAGATATTTAATATTAAAATTTTAAACTTTGACATTTTTTTATTTTTGGCAGGTGACAGTTGGAGACATAATTTTGATTGTTCTAAATAGAGTTTTTCAAGTGCTTTGAAATGACATATTGCAGGTCAAATTCCGTTACATATTGATGCTGTCATTTTTTGACAGTGACATTTCCGTTTGACAGTTGTCATATAAAAACTAATTGGTTATTCCGACGGATAACCAAAACCAAGTTTCACAGACAAACAGACTTCCATTTGGAAATGGTCATAATCGCCTCAGGGGACCACAAAATAGATACTTCCATCTTTATCTTGAATTTTTTTTTAGCTCCTTCACAATACTTTCCCTTCTTGGATGGTAGGTCGGGAAAGTAAAATAAAAAAATTATATAATTTAAATTATGTAACAATGTATTTTCAAGTCGATATGCAAAATTTCAGCTCAATTGGATGCCGTTAAGTTTATTAATTTTCACTTCCATGATTTGTGATTCAAGAATTAAAACAAAATCGACGGTGAAGTTGATATAAAAGATTTAGTGAAATATTTTAATAAATATTTATATACAATGTGTCTTAATAAAGTTTGCATCAAATATGGAATCGAAAAAGTAACAGTGATGGAAACGAAGAAACTAGGAGAGAAAATGATTAAAAAGTAAAAAAATGGCAAAAAGGGAGAGATTATTTGAGAGCAGGCCAAAGATAAGACTAAAAAGTTTGTGCGGTCGGGGATCCCCGTCTGAAACAACTAAAAGTGTTTGGATATCTCTCTACGTCTCTTTTCCTTTTTTTACTATTTCTTTCTATTTTCCTGTTTTTCATAATTTTTTCCAATTTTTCCCTATTTGTCCTTATTTTTCCCTACTTTTTCCTATTTTTTCTTTTTTGTCCTATTTTTCTGTATACTTTCCTATTTATCACTAATTTTCCTATATTTCCCCATTTTCTCTATTTTTGCCTCTTTCCCATTTTCCCTATTTTTAATTATTTTTGCCTATTTTCTCCTATTTTTCTCTATTTATCCGTATTGGTATCTATTTTTGACTATTTTCCCTATTTCTACCTACTTGGTCCTTTTATCCTATTTCCTATTTTTATTATTTTTTCCCAGTTTTTTCCAATTTTTCCTATTTTTTCCTATTTTTCCTGTTTGTCATTATTTTTTCCCGTTTTTCTTTATTTTTCCTTATTTTGCTTTATTTTCCTTATTTCACTGTATTTGTCCTAGTTTTACTTTATTTTGCCTTATTTTTTACTATTATTCAATGATTTCCTTAATTTTCCCTATTTTTCCCAATTTTCTCTATTTTTTTCCTATTTTTCCATTTTTTTTTCTATTTTTCCATTATAAAATTGCAATAATTTCGTTGTAGTAATCAAATTAACACACCACGAAATGGTAGAAAATGAAAATATAGTTAGAATAATTAAATCACAAAGCATAAGATTGTACCTATACAGCAAAAAATACCAAAAGGAAAACTAAAATTTCTATGAGAAGGAACAAGTATAAACCATATTGTAAGTAAACGATAGATGAAAAAAAATAGTGTAGACCAGAATTGAATACGACTACTCGTATAGCCAAAAGACCAAGAGAATGACCAAAATTTCGATGGGAAGAAGAAGTATAAACCGTATGGAAACTACAAGATGGAAAGAAATTAAGTGCAGAATAGAGTGGAAAAAAAAAGTTAAAGAAGCAACAAAACGCGACAACCTGTACAGTAACCAAGACTGAAAAGAAGACCAAACGGATGAACAAAAGGAAGAGCAAAAGGAAGACCAAAAGGAAGATTAAAAGAAAAACGAAAAGGAAGACCAAACGATCAAAACTTTGCTTAAAAGAAAAATATAGTGCAGAACAGAAATACTTAACGAAGCAACAAAACACGACAACTTGTACAGCAAAAAATACAAAAAGAATGACGAAAATGTCGATGGGAATAACAAGTATAAACCGTATGGGAAGCACAAGATGGAAAAAAATTAGGTGCAGAATAGAGTGGAAAAAAATAGATAAAGAAGTAACAAAACGCGACAACCTGAATAGTAATCAAGACCAAAAGGAAGACCAAAAGGAAGGCCAAAAGGAAGATCAAAAGTAAGACCAAAAGGAAGACCAAAAGGAAGACCAAAAGGAAGAACAAAAGGAAGGACAAAAGGAAGATCAAAAGGAAAACCAAAATGAAGACCAAACGACTAAAATTTCGCTGAAAAGAGAAAATTAAGTGCAGAACAAAAATATTTAAAGAAGCAACAAAACATGACAACTCGTACAGCAAAAAATACCAAAAATATGACGAAAATTTCGATGGGAAGAATAAGTATAAAGCAAATTGAAACAACTAGTTAATGAGAAATGTAGAATAGAGTGAACATAAACAGTCAAAGAAAAACGAATCACTACAAGCTCTACTAAGAAAAAGGTCAAAATGTATACGGAAAAAACCATATATGACCATGGATATATATAGTCATTCAAAGAACAAAAGGTTACAATTTTTATTAACTCTAGATTTCAATAATAGAAACTGCAGTTAATAAATTTAATGGATCATTGGAATTTTTAGAACCACACTTAAATCCTGAAAAACCTGAAAATGTTAATGACATAACAAGTTTATCTGCAAAGTCAGTTTTAAATATCCCTGCAAATATTTCCAATTTAATATAAACCTTTTGTTACGAAGTTACTTAATTTCCGTAATAATTGAAATATTTAAATTATATCGCGCACGGCACTGGAGTATAATTAACTTAAAATTACGGGAAACGCAATCTTGGATAAGGTCAGTCGAACCAGTTGGACCTCCGTCCGACGGATGGAGACACTCGCGTACATGTTTCTTAGACGCCGAAAACATTACCATATAAGACGATTCAATCCGTTGTCATTAGTTGCAGTGGCAGTCCCAGTTCAAGTAAGAGCTCAAGTCACCATCCAGTACCGGTTCAGCGACCTATAGAGATAGGTCAAGCTGAAGGAACGAAGCCAAGTTCATTTGTACAAGAACTGTCAATACAACCGCTACGCCAGTCTAGAAGACGTGCTCGTACCGTCCGACACATCACCAGTAAAGAACTATGTTGCATACCTCTTCTCTCTCGCTGGAGTATATTTTAACATTGAGCGCCAAGGCATTGGTTTATACCATGGAATATTTCATCTTCACTGACGCTGCCTGGTACAATCGGCCTTCACACTAGGAAGGTGGCTCCCGAGACAATCCGAAACATGGACTAAGGCGCCAAAAGAACGCTTGACTACGCAATGAGCATTACATTAAATTTTTATAATAACAGAAACTCTGTTACATTCAAAAAATATGTCGTTTAAAATCTTGCCCAATGTATCTGACTCAAAGGACCAAAAATATTGGCGAATAACGTTATATTTGAATTAACGAAAACGTATATCCAAAAAATTAATTCGCGTGATTTGCTTGTTTAATCAATTTTGTCATTTTGAATTTGAACAGTGACGGCTCGCGCAGGGCGGTGTCTTCTCAGTATTCAATATATGTTTCCTAAGCGGAAGGATCGTTTTTAAAAAAATCAACAAACCTAATTAATTGTTCCAGGATTCCACAGGGATGAGCCAAGACTGACAAATTGTGACCAAATATATATGGGAAATATAAAATTTTTATAGTAATTGTCACGTAATAATACCACTATTTTTCAGAACAGCTGATTCAAAATCTGACGTAATAATTTATTTATTGCTTTAAATAATTTTATTAATTTTTTTTATTAAGCATTGTGAATATTTGAACAAATAATGATGGGGAGATCATGAAATTTTTCTTAGTTTTTCTTACTTTATATCCTGATATTGCCAATAAGTTTATTTTATCATAATAATTAAAAATGTTTAATTTAATAAACTTTAATTAATACCTAAAAAAGTAATTATTAATATTATTATTACTGTCATACATTCTAAATAATTTGAGTAACTTATAATGAACGATCTTGCTAGTAATTTTCTCAATTAAACATATCAGGTCGATATTGATTTTAATTACTTAAAATACCCGAAATCCTTATATCGTACCAAAATTTACCATCAAACATTTAACATCCCTAAATGGGTTGTGCACTATTATATGTAAATGTGACACCCGCTAATGAGGTTAGCGTAAGAGATAGCGATCCCGGTGATTCACCGCCATAGGCAATGTGCTGGCTAAGCGACCATCGGCCACATACCGGCGAACTTCTGAGCGAATAAACTATCTTAACAGTAGCGGCTTTATCTGGCATGCCATCGCACTCACACACACTCTACAACTTCATTAAGAGTATTTTCAATTATTTGGAATATGTCTAGAGCACATTTAAACACAAAATAAATACGGTCACGTATAAAATTGTACTATGCACTGAAAAAAATGTTGCAATCTACAAATAATTAAAACAAAAAAGTTACAGTCAACATACTACATTTTTGTTCTTTTATAAATAATTTTTAATCTAGTGTTCTATTATTCAATAAGCAGCTCATTTACAGGAAACGTTACCTGACTCTGCTCTTTTCAGGTTAAAGTCTGTTGTACGCGTTTTCTGGGCTGTTGCTGCTTTTTATTAGTGTCTAAATTGGAATCTGTAGGAACCTGGACTTATTGTTCATAAGGAGAAGAGCATTCTTTCGTCCCAAGTGGTATGTGGCTCATAACAGGCAGCCAATGTGTTGGGTTTAATGTGATAGATCCATGTTATATACTTTATTTAAGGTCATTTTATTTATTAAATGCAAAGACGTTATCAACTTTCTCTTAAACGGCTGATATGCCAGAAACGCCTACGTATGATAAGAAATACCACAAAGTTTCTGTGGGGGGTGAATCAGGGTATCTTTTTAACTCTGCAGTACACACGTGGCCCTGAGAGGCTTAAATAAAAATGTACAATTCTATCAAATCCCATGTAGCTTCCTGTAATTGTAAAACTAATTTACAGAAAGTATTTAAATGTACTGTTAAATGTACTGGTAATAGAGGACACAATGGGCCCAATAGGCCCCTCGTGTTTTATGAGGACTTCAATGCCTATTCGAAGAAGTGTCATTGGCTGATAAAAAATTTGACGAATATGATGATGAGGACTCAATTACTGATCCAGAGTTTGTTGTGTCAAGTGACCATACTCTTATTCGGAACAAAAACTTCAGGAAGATGAGATGGCCATAGATGATCATGTGGATGAGATACCCATAGATAATCAGAAGGATAAACAGGAAATTTCTGGTACCAAGGGCAAAAACAACGTATTCCAATAAATGTACGTACTAGAATAGAGAGTCACAAAGGTGTTCAATCATAGTTGGTAGATGACCAAATGTTGAATGATATAGTGGTTAACACTATTATTTTTATCATAAAATTAACTGCCGATGTAGATTTTGATTATAGAAAGAAAGACACAATTTTGTCACAAATTAAAAGTTCTAATTGGTCTGCTGTATATAGCAGGTGTAAATCATGGAAACAAGTGAAACCTCAGTGAGTCACAGGCAACAGATGGTCTTCAAATCCCTATTATTCCAGCTACAATGGGATACTTAAGTGTTTAATACCCGGTTGCACCGTTTTTATCTTTAATTCGGACTTAGTTAAGTCGACTTAAATATTTTAAGTGCGGGTTAGGTAACTGTTGCACCGTCTCAAAATAGGCAAGACTTAGCAAAGCCCTAGTTTGATGTGGCAACATCGATTTTTTTCGTAATTTTAGTATTTTCAGGTTCTTAGTTTATGGGGTTTGTTTAGTAACCTATGTTGGTTACCTTACAATCAAAGAATACCTATTGATAAAGAAGCTAAGGCTGCTGTATTTGCATTGACCACTAAATCAAAAAAAATATGGGCGATAGTCTACGGAACTGATTTGTGTGGTTTGTCTCAACAATTTACAAAATTAAAAATTCAAAGAAGTAGGAGATCCAAAGAAATAGGAATTCCAAAGGAATAAATTATTCGTCTACATGTTAATAAATTAATAACGAATTCCATTGGTAAAACTGGTGCGCACTGAGTGCATAATTTGTATTCTATTGGGAAAACTGGCGGAGGGTTTTAAATTTCATTGGGGAACTGGTGCATTCGAATTCGAACTCAGTACAACATGTTCAGAACGAGCTCCATGAGGTCGTGCGAAGTTAGTACAATTGTGAATATGGCGCGATTATCAAAAGGTTCAGAATTGCTGGTTGTATTTATCTTCAAGTAGTGATGAGGAAGTAATGAAGTAGAGGAGAATCAGATATCAAAATGTTTTCAATAATTTGAAAAAATTACATTCTTGTTAATTTAAATTTTGGTAATGTTAAGTTAATGATTTCATTATTCAGTTGAAATGCCATCTTATATATTCCTGGTACAGAGTCATTCATTTCTAAAATGTAAATAAAAGTAACAGCAACCTTATATCCTTCTCGCATGAAAATAAATCAACCTAACCTAAGATTTTGCATTCCATTGGAAATGAACTAGTGCACATTTTTCATGAACTGCTTTACCATAATAATACAGGTAAACACACTCAGAAATCTCAAAAAGATCATGAACGGTTAGAAAAAAGAAAGTACTGTAAATAAATGTCCCAAAGATAAGTTGAGGTTGATTTGGATATGAACATAAACAGTCCTTCTTTTTTTGTTAGACACATCAAGTAACCAAGCGCATGCGTCAAATCTAGATTAAAATTAAAGTCAACGATAAGCTCCTAAAAATGAGGGTTTAAAGTTAAGTCGGATTTAGCCGACAAAGCCAGACTTAAATTAACGGAGCAAACACATACGTCAAAATAAGTCGAACTTATGCAAGTCCGACTTAATACATACGGTGCAACCGGGTATAAATCTTGATGATATCAGATCAAGGGAAGAAATACGTCAATTAGACAAAATTGCTCCAGTAAGAGATTTCTTCGAAAATGTTGTTAGAAACTGCTACTTTATTGGTGAGTATGCAACATTAGATGAAATGCTGTGGGCTTTTCGAGGGCGATGCAGCTTTCGAATGTACATTCCCAAAAAGCGTAAGATATGTACTGACAGACGGTAGAATAGCCTATGTCTCCAATTTATTCTGGTAATCAGCCAGATGGGCCATAAAAAATAAGCAATAATAAATCTGATATAGTAGTAAGAATGTACGAGCCAATTTATAACAGTGGAAGAAATGTTACAATGGATAATTTTTTCACCAGCATAGAAATAATGGACAGATTGCTTACACATTATCGCCTTATAATTGTCGATAGTTTTCAGGAAAATAGAGAAATACCAAAGATTAGGTAGAGTAAGATAGGACATCCGGCGTAGTTTCTTTGATGTTTCAAAAAGTCCGGTGACCTTCAAACGAAATATTTTATTAAATATTTCTACGGGGTGAGTTTAAAATAAATACTTATAAATATTGGTAATGTTAACCTAGCAAAAACAGTAAATACTTATTTTCACCGCTGCATGTTGCCTGCACGTTCAATTATAAGCTCTTATCACCGGAGTACAATCGACCGGTTAGAAGGGAACATTATGCTTTTGATTAACCAAGTTAACACTGGAATAAAACAATATTGTAAAAATATGTAAACTTACAATTTATTTTAAAAACACCAAAATCAATAAAATTATGCAATAAGTCACTAATATGTTTCGATATTACTATATCAACACCTTAAGAAATACTGTACTGACGGCGCCTATGCCTCGGCTTATATCTCGATATTTTCAGAGTGGTTTCGGAGTACTTTCCAGGAAATTCCCTCTCTCTTACATTTTATTCGCCTTGTCTGACTGTCCTATCGTACTATACCTAATCTTTAGTCTATTTAGCTTCAACAAAGAAATGACAATAGTTTCTTAGATCCTAAAAACGAGTAATGCGTAACTTTGCGATCCACAATGCATTATGATGAAGACATTGACAAAACTACAAAAGACCTAAGGAAACCTGAAATAATTACCTTCTATAATATCACTAAATGGGGTGTAGACACAGCAGACCAGATGTGTGGGAGATATATGTATCAAGTAATACTAAGAGATGGCCAATGGTCATTTTCCATTTAATATACGTAATATTGCTGGAGTAAATGTTGCCAAAGAAGTGAAATTGCAAGAATAAGAGCATTGCTAATAGTTAGGCATGAAACTATTGAAAGAACATTTGAAGAACCGGACCCAAGATGATCGTTTACCTACAAAAATCAGGCTGAATTCGAGAAAGTTTGCTTGATTACCCGCTGATTCACTTGTTGAAAAGGATGTAACAAAAAAAGACTGTTTTGCAGCAACAGAAGCAAAGGTCCTTAGTTTTGCGAAATATTCAGTAAGTGTATTTGCTTACAACACTCACTACACTTTTTGCCAAGAAGCTGCCAGCAAAATAGTAGAAGCGAGTGAGTATTAATTTACTAGTTAATTCTGATTGGAACATTATTGTATTTTCATATATTTTGTTCTTTATAGAATTATTTATAATTTTTTCGTTTTTCTCTAGACCGACCCTGGTTAGAAATTCAGAATTGGAGAATTTTGTGTCGTACCGTCGATTATATGATGTGTAAATGTGTATATATGATTTCACTATCTCTTCTATTTGATTATGGAAATGGACTGAACATATGGAACTGATATTGGTTAAATGATTCGAATACAAACGCATCGAGCTGATTGTTTCTACAACGCTGTTTGGTTCATTAATTTATAATAATAATAAAATAGAAATTTGTATACGAGACATTTTCAACATAACCATGTTCCATCTTCAGCCATTTTTTTGTAAAGTTTTTGGTACCTGGTATATTAAATTTGATTTTTTTTTAAATATTGCATAAAGTATAAAATAACATGAATTCTAACCTACCATTCTACAAGTTCTTGTTCTTACAACATTTTAAATTCATTTGTAAAACCGTCGATTCCGTTATACAACAATCCTTCCCAGAAAATTCATCCCTGGACAATCCTTTTTCACGATAATCCTTCCCCGAGAATTCTTACCCGCGACAATTGTTTCTCACAAAATCATTCCCGTACAATCATTTTCCAGGAAAATCCTTCCCGGACAATCCTTTTCCACGATAATCCTTCCCCGAGACAGTTCATCCCCGCGACCATTTATTCTTACACAATCCTTTTGCACGATAATCCTTCCCCGACAATTCTTTTCCACGATAATCCTTTACCGAGACGGTTCTTCCCCGCGAGAATTCTTTCTCATACAATCCTTCCCGGACAATCCTTTTCCACGATAATCCTTCCAAGAGACAGTTCATCCCCGCGACCATTTATTCTTACACAATCCTTTTGCACGATAATCCTTCCCCGACAATTCTTTTCCACGATAATCCTTTACCGAGACGGTTCTTCCCCGCGAGAATTCTTTCTCATACAATCCTTCCCGGACAATTCTTTTCCACGATAATTTTAACTCGACAATCCATTTCCACGATAATCCTTCCTAGCGACAGTTTTTCTCCGCGACCATCTCATACAATCCTTCTTTTGCAATCCTTTTCCACGGTAATCCTTCCCAGCGACCATTTTTTCCCACACAATCTTTTCCAGGCAATGCTTTTCCACGATAATCCTTCCCCGATAATCCTTTTCCACGATAATTCTTCCCCGCGACCATTTTTTCCCACACAATCTTTTCCAGGCAATGCTTTTCCACGATAATCCTTCCCCGATAATCCTTTTCCACGATAATTCTTCCCCGCGACGGGGTTCTTCCCCGCAAGAATTCTTTCTCATACAATCCTTCTCGGACAATTCTTTTCCACGATAATCCTTCACAGACAATCCTTCCCAGCGACAGTTCTTCCCGGCGACCATTCTTTCTCACACAATCCTTCCCCGATAATCCTTCTACACGATAATCCTTCCCATCGACGGTTCATCCTCGCGACCATTCTATCTCACACAATCCTTCCCGGACAATCATTGCCTACGATAATCCTTCACCGACAATTCATTTCCACTATAATCCTTTCCCGATAGTCCTTTTCCACGATAATCCTTCCCATCGATGGTTCTTCCCCGCGACTATTATTTCTCATACAATTCTTCCCGGACAATCCTTTTCCAAGATAATTCTTTCCCGACAATTATTTTCCACGATAATCGTTCCCCGAGGCGGTTCTTCCCCGCGATAATTCTTTCTCACACAATCTTTTCCGGCAAATTCTTTTCCACGATAATCTTTCCCCCACAATCCTTTTCCACGGTAATCCTTCCCAGCGACAGTTCTTCCCCGCGACCGTTCTTTCTCACACAATATTTCCCGGACAATTTTTTCCACGATAATCCTTCCCGGACAATCCTTTTTCACGTTAATCCTTCCCAGCAACAGTTCTTTCCCGCGACCATTCTTTCTCACATAATCCTTCCCGGACAATTCTTTTCCATGATAATCCTTCCCCGACAATCCTTTTCCACGATAATCCTTCCCAGCGACAGTTCTTCCCCGCAACCATTCATTCTCATATAATCCTTCCCGAACAATTCTTTTCCACGATAATCCTCTCCCGACAATCATTTTCCACGATAATCCTTCTAAGCGACAGTTCTTCCCCACCACCATTCTTTCTCATACAATCCTTCTTGGTCAGTTATTTTCCAAAAAGTCCTTCTATAAGACAAAGAGAGAACATACAAGAGCGGAACAGGTAAATTGCGGATTTAATCTTTCTTAATTCCGGACAGCTGCAAGTAAGGATCATAGGTAATTTTCGGAAAGTGTACTTTTTGGGTTTTCTCCAATATTTATAATTCTAAACACAGTCTAGTCCAAAAAATTTTTTTTAATACACAAAAATAGTGACTGGCGTGTATTGGTCAGTCAAGACCTTTTATATAAATACATAAAAATATTAACTGTTTCACTTGGTGAAAAATATATGTTACAGGAAAGATTTATCGTATGGATGAATTGTTGTAGGAAAGAATTGTCGTGGGGAAGTGTAGCCGCGAAGAATTGTCATGGGGAAGAATTGTCTGGGAAGGATTATCCGGGGAAGGATTCCGTCGATTCTACATCCATTTTGATTGCTTACGCATGCGTATAGAATTCATGAAAAGTGGTCTAGGTCGGAAGTTAATGAGATTGTTTTCATGTTTGTCTGTCTGTTAGTCTATGGGCATCATCATCATATCTGTTCTACTGCTGCGATTCATTTCATATTTGGTTATTATCTCTTAAAGAATTGAATCACAAGATCACATGTATTTAAAATGATTAAATTTTTCATCATTTTCTACAAATCTAGAGGAAGTTTTCTAAATTGAATTTCATACTTGTTATAAATAAAATTATTATGAATGAATATGAAAATTATATTTAATAAAAATTATCAATAACCAACCGGTAGTTCGGTCTTCCATCAGATCAACATTTATCGTTTATTCATTGTTTGTTATCGAATTAGACGTATGTTTTATAGATTTGCACAATTAACAACGAAAACAAGTTGATTGATATATTTATCGTTCCCAAAAACCCCGCTTGACAACCTATTATACCAATACGAAATATATATTTAGATAGATTACTTTAATTACCCGTCCACTATTTTTTTTATTACCTTGATGTCATTCTTAATGACTTATATAATCATTAATTTATATAAATATATTTTTTGTTTTTATTAGGTATCAATTAAAATTGGTTAAAATTGGTATAAACTGTCTTTGATTGAGGTTATCAGCAACAAGTGATGATTGTGGATGAGGATGTGAATATCTGTCGGAATCGTGTGGATTTGTAAACGGATATCTAATTGGCTACCTGTGGCTTTGCGGTGAATACATTTATACTCACATCGTGCGTATCCAACCACGTACACCTACAATACTATTCGAATATTTTGTTACCTTTGTTAAATACTACAATTATTTCAGCAAAATTACGATTTGGAGAACTCATTGGATTTTAAAAAAGAGTTATAAAGATTTAAAACAATAGGTCTAGTTTTTTTGTAAATTTTTGAAAATTATAAGTGTTGGGGGAAATTCAAAACAAATATATTGAGTGGAAGAAATTTCCAAAAAAAAAAACGTTTCAGTTCCTGAAATTTTGTAACTGAAAATAGGATTATATCAAAATTTGATTATTAATAGGAAAAATTAGATTATTTATAGATAACACTGAATTATTTACATCAGTAGTTGTATTTTTATAGCAAAATGAATGTTTGTAACAAAAATGGATTTTTGGAGCAAAAATTTGATTTTTATAGTAAAAATTGGAATATTTACGGCAACGTCTAAATTATTTACATTAAAAGTTGTTTTTTAGCAAAATTGTATTTTTTAGAATAATTGTATGTTTTTTTTGCAAAAATTGAATTTTTATAGCAAAATTTGTATTGCTATAACACAAATTTTATTTTGACATCGCCTAAATCTGTTTCCACTATATTAACGAATTTTATTTTAATTAATATTACAAATATTACGAACCATTCCTTTTCTATTAATTATTCTCTTACAAGGTATGGGTAAAGGCATTAAACTTAACCTCCTAGAAATGTTTGAACTACACCCCTGTTTATATGGCAATAGGCAGGTTCGACATTTTTACTTTCCCGGACCCATCAAAGGGAAAGTAAGGTGAACGAGCAAAAAAAAAATCGAGATATCGATGGAAATATCCATTTTGAGGTCCCCCAAGAAGATTGAAACTATTTCCAGCGCATGGTCTGTCTGTGTGTCTGTGTGTAATCTTCCACGATAACTGCCGAACTGTTTGACCAATCAAGCTGAAATTTGGTATAGTGGGTCGGTGTGCACCTAGAATGCGACCATTAGATTTTGGTTTAAATTTGTACTGTAGAAAGTCCTCAAGACCGACATTGATTAAATGCACATGTAACAATTTTTTACTTTTTTTAAATTTTAAGGACAGACTATACACTTTAGTGCAAAATATTGTAGTACAAAGTTTTATAGCATAAAATTCCCTACAACTTTTGTTTCAAACTTTTTACAGAATTTCCAATAGTTGCGCCACCAGAGGGCGCGTAAAAAATATGCATGCAGGTTTTCTCTAGTTTTTCTTGATTTTGAGGACAAACAATACACTTTAGTGCGAAATGTTGTAGTACAACGTTTTAGAGTATAAAATTCCCTACAACTTTTGTCCTAAGCTTTGTCCAGAATTTAAAATAGTTGCGCCACTAGAGGGCGCGTAAAAAATGTGCATGTATGTTTTCTCTAGTTTTTCTTGATTTTGAGGACAAATGATACACTTTAGTGCAAAAATTTCTGATTCAAAGTTGTAAAGCATCAAATTTTCTTTAACTTTTATATTTAGCTTTTTATCGAATTCCTCATAGTTTCGCCGCTAGATGGCGAGAAAAATACACATTTATAATTTTTCATTTTTTTAAAATTGGAGGTAAATTATGCTCTTTAATGCAAAATGTTTCAGTGCATCGTGAATACAGCGCAGCAGCGGGCCAGGAACGAAGCTTTCATGGCTACTGACGTCACACGGTCTAGTCTCGCGCACAGGTACGTTTTCCAGCCTCACGCCAATCCTTGATTTTAAAATATTTACAGCGGACGTAAATATTAATTTTTTGCGCACAAATTTTTTTTGTCGTTTTTAAATAACAAAACCTTTCGATTTAAGTTAAAATAAACAAAAATAAGAAAAATGTCGAACCTATCTATTCAGTCACTTGCCTTAACGAACAATTGAGACCAAATGACAACCACGTTTTCTTATTACATAATTTCAAAGATCTTATTTAACTTCTTTCCTATTGTGTCCCTATTGTATCTTGTCTATCCGTTGAGCTTGTTTACTTTCACTTATATTTACTATAACCGCCCCGTTCTGCCAAACGTCAAATGTCAATTGTCTTTCACTTTCTTCTTTACCTCATATCTGACATAGACTTTTTCTTTCTCCTTTCTGTTCTTTATCTTCTTCTTTTTCTCTTTCATATTTTTACACTGAGGCCGTTTCCTCTATGATCTTTTGCTAAAATCGGGTTAATTTGGTATTTATATTCAATCCTAGGTTTTTTAAATTGTCTCAATTTATAATAATGATTATTTGTATCGTCGCCCTTCAGGCATTTTATACTAAAGGAGGGAATCGTTTTAAATGCGTGTTTTCGGTTTCTCATGAAAAAAATTTTTATGTTTCAAAAACTTGAAAGTCTAAGAGAGGAAAACGAAAATTTGTTTTTCTATTAAAACTATAAGTGTAAAATTAATTTCCATTGTGGAAAATTCTAAATTACCAGATATTTAGGTTGTATCCGGACGGTTAAAATTATTAATAAATAAAACATATTTATTGGAAGAAATCTCTTTGAAATGAAAAAAAATACGTAAATTAATTCACTAATATATTTAACACTATTACATCCGCCTGAAAGGGCGCGAATATTTAACAATTTTTAACTGAAAAATTTAACAACTGGAAAAGTTTGACATGTAATATAAAAATCTAAGTTGTTAAACCAATTTTTAAATATGACAACAACGCATGTCTTAACACAGAACCACAGTATAAGCCTTATACAGTGACAGAACTAGGACTTTGTAATTACAAAGGTTATTGTGTCTTTTAGGTGGTTTTCAATTTTGTATGGCTATATATTTACTAAATATGTAATGTAAAGTATTATACACCAAAAAGTGATAACTACTTTAATAAATGTATAAACTTTTTTTACGATTCCAATGCTTTATTTATATTATAAAAACTGTGTTATTGGCTAGAAGTGGAAACCAGAAAATGCGTGATTATATTATGGCTAATTTTATCGTTTAACTAATTGTCAAATATGCAACAAATACAGTAGGTTTATTCCAACAGAAAGTTTACAGAAGTTCAGAACGTGATTCAGAATTGCCCAGAATTCATGCGCGAACTTACAGTTCTAGAATCGATTTGAGTATTGGAACGATTTAGAACCGGTTGACAATTTTGTTTGTATATCCTAACCTATAAAATTAGGAAACAAAAATAATCACTATATTGAGGCACTATCATTCGTAGATAATTTTCATTGTTTTTTCTTAATTCAATAATTCACTTTCACTTGAAAACCCCGAAAACTTAGAAAAATCACTGTCTTCTTCCATTACTAAGACTTATTTAATTAACCAAAATAAAACAACAAAGTGAGGTTAGATAGCGATTCAGAATTTATAATTCTTGTAAAATCCTGGAACTTAAAGAACTGTTCGCAATCAGTTCGGAACACGATTCACTCGGTGTTGGAACATTGCACTAAAAGTTCAGAATTTTTAAATCGACTTGTTAGAACGACAAAATACCTTCGCGCAAACTCTATAAAGTTCTGAACGGTTATGAACTTTTGTTGGAACAAACCTAGTACTTTAGATTAAGTTGAGAGTGAAAAATCGCGCATGTTTTATCCACTTACACTTACTTTAATGTACTATTATGCCAAATGACAGTCGGCCGCCATCTTGCCAAATCCTCCTTGTAATTTTGTCGAAAAAGAGATTTCAAAATTAAAAAAAAGTATGTACCGAGACGATTAAAAAAAAAAAAATTGGGAAATGCATATTTATTTTAATATCTTTCAGTGAGAAAAATTGCGTACGGGGTCGCAAAAAACCCAAAAAACGATACCCTCCTTTATAGATTATATTTTTTTTTTTAAATTATATTTATGTACTGTCAATAATTTTGTCAACGGGGTTCCATAATTCCACTGGTCATTAAGTTTTAAAATTAGGTGGGCCTCTTGGTTACAGTGATCATCTACAATGAAGTAACTTTTAAATTTTGAATTGGAAATGATTCCTTCCACACGAATGAAACTATAACAATAATAAACGTGGACGAATATATTTTTTAATCTGTATCTAGGAGTAACCCAAAATTGAAAAGATTAGAAAAATATTATTTAATCTTTAAATACTCCTATTTCATTTTCCTGGAACCCTTAATCCAGCATTCACGACCAGAAATGATACACCTTTAGAAGTGGCAAAGTATTACATTCATGTGTAACTGACCGCTGCGCCGAAATGGGCTCCACCCATCATTTCCTTTATTTCTTGTTTTGTGGGTTCCGTAATTTTAGACATTTTGTATTTAATGTCCATTTCCATAGCTTTTCTTTCGCTGTCGGCTTTTTTTATACATTAATTGTTTTTTATTCCTGTTATCTGTCATATGCCTCTTTGTCAACACCAGCTTCTTTTCTATTTTATAATTTAACTCTGAAATCAAGAATTAAGCTAAAGATTTTTATCTGTAACACATTGACTACCAACTTGGTATATAAGACCGAGGTTCTTAGTATCTGTGAAGTAGTTAAAGCTGTGTGTGTATCGGACCGGAAGTGACCCGTCAAAGTTTTCAAAATAACAGCAAACTAAAATAGGGTTGGAGAGGCTCCGCAGGGATCATTTAAAGGGGCCCCATACTTAAAGCCCCTTCATAAGTTACGTAATTTCCCACCTATTAGTCTTCCACGTCTTGTAGGGCTGCTCCACAAGGTGCTCCGCATTGGAGAAGCTGCGCTGAGTTCATTAAAAGCGCCCACTATGATTAAGGCTCCAATCTGTCAATCTTCGATGTGTCATACTGTCAACATAACCTCTCATCGTTCGAGAGAGGGCGTGACCACATTCAAGTGACGTTTATATTAGTTAAGTGAGTTGATTAAGTCAGTTGAATTCAAGTGAATTGTATTCAATTTCCTGTTTACACATCAAATCCTAATTGAATGCCTGCGCCAATTGATTTAAAATTACTAAACGAGTGGTAAACGCACTAGTAAACAAAGCTATTTTGCAAACAGTTTTAAATCTGGTAGAGGAAGTAGCAGAAAATATAAAAAAAAAACAACGGAAGAGAATAGACGGTTAACCTTCTATTTGAACATAAAATGGAAGATTTCTAAATTTTTTTAAGACTACATAAGCAGCAATTCGAATATTTAATGGGAAAAAATTATTAAAGTGTAACGAAGTTACGAATTTTGCCAATGTTTTTAATATCTCCGATCTTATTACGTCTTAAAAATAATTATTGTAATTAATTCCTTCTTAAACTACTTGTTATAATTATCGTGTTATTAAAAATATCACAGCTGACAATGAACCGCAAATGGCTGAAATCAAAATGCACCGTGAATACATAAAATATAATAAACACCTTCCTTAGAATTCATCAAACGCGATCCTTTGTACAAAGTTCACACTTCGTATGGAAGGTGGAGCCGCCACGATCAGTCTTCGCGTATCGATAAATACTCAATCAACTCATGGTATAGTACAGCTTGTGATTCATTTAGGCAGTTCGATTAGAGAATCGAACGGATAACAACCGTCCTTCATATCGAACAGATAACAACCGTCCTTCATACCGAAATAGTAACAGCGACCGACACAAGTGTCGTAGCCAGCAGTACCAGTGCCAGCCGTTCCAGTTCCTTACCACACGATAATTACCAGTGAGAAAGTTGTATATGGTATAATACAGGAAATTTTTAAAGAGTATTATTTATTTTAAAGTTGTTATTTAATTCATATTCAGGGGAAAATTTATTATTATACCGGGGGTCAGCGATAGGTAGTATTTCAGGAGAGTTTTCACGATTTACTACTATCGTTTTAAGCCCAGACCGGAAGCAAGGAAGCATTTCAGGCGAGTTTTCTCTATTTACTTCCTTGGAAGCTTTGTTGATAGGAAAAGTAATTTATTATACCGGGTGACAGTGATAGATAGTATTTCAGGCGACTTTTCTCGATTTACTTCCTGGGACATTTTTGATTCGAGGGATTCTTGTACCGCGGTTGGAATTCATAGTTATTTCGTATACCAGTGTTGGACGAATAATAACTTTAAAATAAATCTACTCTCCGACCTGTAAAATTGCATACGCTTCACTGGGAACCCCCACACATTGTTTCAATCGTCTTTTACCCCCGCACGCGTTCATTAATTTAACATTTTTGGCTTAAGTCTTGGGAATCATTTTGCACCGGAAAACTGATTACCGCCAGTTACACACCTTTTTCTGCTTCCTGCAATAAGTTTTGAATTGATTATTTATTTTGTCCCCTCTTTGTGGCTGATGAATCTAGAATAAAATTGGTATTTCGGGTTAATTAATTTTTATTTTTCTGTCCATACGTTAACCTTATAGCCGCAGATACTCCGGAACGCAGTCCAGGAGGGCAAGTAAAGTCTGCCCTACCGGCCGACACGGGATTGGTCCAGACCATAGCGACCCCTGGAGTATTACTTTCTTCACTGAAGCTGCCCGAGCGAGTGGGTTATACAACGGAAGGTGACGCCCGAGGCAATCCGAGACCTGAACCAAAACGCCAAAGTGACCCGTAACAACCGAAGTGCATTGCAAAAACGTGAAACTCTTTCTGTCACTTTTATACCTAATTCTTGCTACTTTTGTCTATTTCTATCTATTTATTCATTACATTAGTTCTTTTGCAATAAACAGTTCGTATATCCTGTTAGCCATTTATTTATTTATACTCAAATGTAATTCGCGTTTTAAATCAACCAATAAGAGATCGTCGGGCACCTTATTCCCCCTTCATTACCAAACAAACTAATTTAGATGCTACATCTAGTCCATATGATCCAAGCTATAATATATGCAAGGCGCGTCTAAGTAGTATATATGGTCGAATGTTGTAATGTCAACAAATTCTTCTCTCCACCTGCCATGTTGTAATGTTATAACCTCAAAAATTCTTCTGTCAACGTGTAAGAGGACTTATAGCTAACTTCAGAGTTCAGTGACAGTCTATAAGACCGATTATTTATATTTGGCGCGTGGACGTTTCGTCAGCCTCACGCCACCTACTCGGTCTGCCACACTTCAATCGATGTAAACAGACCGAGATGGGGTAGTAGAAGATCTGCAACGTATCAGGAAAAAAACATACCAAATATAGTTTGCGAGAAAAGAATGCACAGAACGAAGCGGGTATCCCGATAAATTTATTGCTGGGGGCCAACTCGGTCTATAGGAACGAGACCTTTCCAAAAGATTTTTGTTGTTTAAAAAAAAACGTTTTTCTTTAATAATGTTTATCAATGGTAGCTATAAATGGTATTCATGGCCTGAGTGAACATTGTTTTGGCAGTCAATGTGGTTAAATAATAGTTACAATCTTTTATATTTTTATTCCGTATTTGTGTATGCTTTTAGTTTATTTTAAAAATGTTGTTTAAATAATTTTACTGTAAAATTAAATTTATATTTCAATTCGGTCTAAGATAATTTAGAAAATTATAATTATTTTTCTATAGCACACAACAATTATATCACCATTTTGGATGATATTATTTAAAAAATATATAAATATAATAAAGTAGAAAAAATGAATATTTTATTCTCTCAATATAAAGAACTTTATTTTGTTTATGTCATAACAAGTTACAAGATAATTTAATAACATGCTTCACTAGCTTTAAAATCATTTGGTGGTATTTAATTAAAATATGTTTCTTTTTTGTTCATGTTAATATGATTTCGAAGTTTTGTATATTAAATTCACGGTTAATTACAAGACTCAATTCAATTTGTTTTGGAAAAAGTAAACAAGTTATCGGTATAGGACACCCATGGTTGAAAAATTAATTAAAGTATTTATTTATATAAAGGGTTCGGTTTTTTATTAAATCTATAGATTAATAAGTTATTTGGTAATAAAAGTAAAAAACGTATAATCGAAATGAATAAAAGAACTACAAAATTAAATACCCTGTATTGTAAAACAATATAACCATATGACGGTGCATTTTTGCACTAAGACAATGAACTGAAGCGGGATCTGTGTGTTGGAATTTATAAATACTGGAAATAATCATTGTACTGTTTATTTTTTTTTGTTATTTCGAAAAATCATTTTTCACAATTCAAGTTAAATTTTAAAGTAATTTTTTTGATGTGGAGTATGTGGAGTATTTTTCGGGATATATGTGTGTGTTTGTTCCTGAACTGTAGGTTTATACGGGAGATTACTCAATTAGGAGTTTGCCCAAGAAAACCTGTGAATTATAAATTACTTAGGGCAAATTTGGCTACAGGTTATATTCCAGTTAGCTAAAAAAAAGCCAAAGTTGTCTTTATTCCTAAACATGGGAAAGACTACTCCCTAGCAAAAGCATTACGACCAATATCTTTATCGTCTTTTATGATAAAAACTATTTGAAAACTGGTTGAAATCCATGTCAGGGAAAACTTTCTAACAGAAAGATCACTACACAAAAACCAATATGCGTTTCAAACTGGAAAATCCTGCGAAACAGCACTCCATCAACTTGTGTCAAAGATAGAGGCTGCACACAGGAACAAAGAAATCGCTTTAACAGTATTTCTGGACATATAGATGGTGCATTTGACCACACCTCTTTCAGATCAATGACAGCAGCTGTATTAAGGTCTAACGTAGACGATACCACATGGAGGTGGATACAAACCATGCTATGCCATCGAACAGCTGAAGCGTCATTGTTGGTTAAGACCATGAAGGTGTCAATTTTCAAAGAATGCTCACAGAGAGGGGTTTTATCCCCTCTAGTGTGAGATCTGATAACTGACGAGCTCTTAGTACAGATCAGAAGAATGCAGACGACATACTCATACTTGTAGTGGGGAATTTTAGAAATATTGTATCAGTCCTTATGCAATAGGCACTGAGCATCGTGGAGAGTAGGTGCCTAAAGGAAGGACTTTAAAGTCAATCTTGGCAAAACAGCACTAATCCTCTTCACGAAAAAGAAGCTGAACAACCTCAAATTACCAAAGCTATTCAACGCGCAATTACAATTATGCGAGGAGGTGAAGTATCTAGGTATAACACTGGATGCAAGGAATAAGCACTTGTAAAAAATCATAAACAAGAGAAAAATGGCATTAATGGCTACCAAATGGGAACTACACTGAGGAAAATTTTAAGTCCAGATATAAGGGTAAAACCGTTTTTGCATTATTATGTAAATAAACCCTTTAAATCTGTATCAAATGCCTTTAATACATGCAGAACAACATTACATCAAACATTATGTCTGTTGGTAACACCATTATCTGAAATGGTATTACGGTTTATTACATTATACTGGATGTGGACTCTAGAATCATGGTAAACACCATCTATAAGGACGGTGTATCTTGTTTTATTGAGTTAATGCTAAAATACACAGAAAATGAATGGTATATAACTCTGCAAGGAATATTGCTTGATCCTCTTTATATTGTAGAATAAACCAGATACTACCCGTCTGCTGTCACCTTCCTTATGGATTAAATGCACTGCTTAGAAAGTATTATAGACGTTGATAAATTAACTTACGCCAGAAAGCACAGTGGTGAACACCAGAAAATCAGTTTAAAATCAACGCCATTTTTGACGCAGTCCCAGGCTGGAATACACAGAAAATGCATGGTATCTTACTCTACAAGGCAGATAACTTAATCCTTATTTTATACGGTAGAATACACCATCACAGTACTCTTGCTTTCACCTTTCTTCTGATTGAAATACACTGCTTAGCATGTATTATAGACACAGATACGTTAACTTACACCAGAATATACAGTTGGTAACGCAAGAAAATCAATTTAAAATCCACGCCACTTTTAGCGATAGTTCCTTTTTATGTGCAGGCAGGACACACCAGAAATTACCGTTATTTGCACCAGCCTGTAATTTCATATCAGAGCGGAGGCAAAATTGGAGTGCAGCGGTATCTGGTGTTCAAGTATCCAAGGACATACCAGTGTAACAAAAGTCATCACAAAATGGTGACTAGAAATGAGAAGTGATGAATTGATACAACAAGCAACTTCACGAAACCATTCAATGTTCAGTTAACAGGGGAAGATGAAGACACGTCCAACTGTCGAGAGGTATGGTATACTGATGGATCCAAAACCGTTAGTGGAACGGTGCTGAAATATATGGTGATAAACCCAGATGCAAAAACTATGCGTCAGTGGGAATTTACGCATCAAGACTTGATTTCCTCGAACAATCCGCCGCGGAGAGCTGACAGTCTGTTAATCTCGGAGGTTTGTAGTTTTATCGCGGCAGTAATCTGCGTTTTTGCGACAATTCAAACATGGAACAAAGAACTCAAATAATAGAATACGTTGTCCTATTTCCGATAAAGAAAAATTGTATATTACTTTGAGGTAAACTTTTTTTATTGAATATCAAAATATTACGCAGTACATAACAATAAATATATCAAAGGTTTATTTAAAACAATTTCGAATATGTTTACAATTGTTTAAATCTAGTGATAGGGGTTTCTGGTGAATATTCTGCAGAAAATTTAGAGGGAAATATAGAGGGAAAACAATCCTTATTTATTTCTATAGTCAGGCAGCCCTACAAGATGCAGCTTGCAAAAATATTAGATCAAAACTGGTCTGGAACTTTCTACAAACCCTTTTTGTTCTGGAAAATCAAAACAAGGTAACACTTAATGGGTTCCTGGACACAATAGAATAACAGGTAATGCGGAAGCAGACGTTCTGACAAGAAAAGCCTCAGCGATCAAATTTACGTACCCCGAACCCTTACTTGGCTTTCCGAAATCTTCAGTATAACTCTGGTTGACTAGGTAGCTCAATCAGTCAAGCTGGAATCTCGTGCCGGGTCCAAAACATACCATTTCATCGATCACCCGCCACATCTTATGGTATCATATACAATACTGAATCACCATTGCCATATATAGAACAATCGAACGCCAAGAAAAATGTACAAAATAATTATGATGAAATTGAATAAAATGTTAATATTCACTCATATCTTTCGGTCTTTAACGCAAATTAAAATGTGTAAAATCTGTAATCTGTTAATGACCTTTATTTACTTAATGTTATTAAAATCCTTTCTTCAGCAGTAACAGATTCCCTTATGTTTGTATATTGTCTATTAATAACTGTACTGACAATTTGAATAAGTTCTTTAAATGTTCTCTTGGAACTTTTCATCATTTAAAATTAATTTTTCTGCTGCTACAAATAACCTACAAAGTCTATTCATTTCGATATATAAATGAATCCAAATTCGTTTCTAATCCGTAATCTTTAAGACGTGTATAATAAATATCTTCTTCGTTACTGGACGATATCTTCAATGGAGCTACAACCAACACTGACAATAACTACAAGTGCCGAATATATCAAAAAATGCAAATACTGAAAACATATAGAGTCATTAGGAAGTACAGTATGATACAGTATCAGTACAACATATGTATATTGTTGTACCAATGCTGTACCTAAACCTAAGTAGTGCTTATTGTAAGAGATAAACACTATATTAGTTGACAGACAGAGAATGTCGCTTTGGTTATATTGACAAGTTGTCTTTTTGGGTTTAAGTAAATCAACACTGACCACTTTCTCCTGGCCTCCCTGCAAAATTGTAAAACCTCCTGACAAAAGCTACAATATGGACGAGACGGAAATTCAACCAGGTAAATTAATTGCTACAAAGGGAGTAAAGGATGTGTATACGTTGATATATACAGTGAAAAGGATGAAAATGTTACAGTTGTTTCTTGCTGCCATACACAGGGCAATTTTTTTCCTCTAACTCTGATATACAAAGGTACACACAGTAAACCAAAGTTTTATGAAGGTCTTTCACTTGGCCCTCAGGTTTTTGATCTTTTTTGAAATGGTTTCAAGAAGTGTTCCTAGAGCAAAAAGGCTTGGGCAAAACACTGTTGTTATTAGATGGATACAGTTCACACAGTAAGAATATATAATTATTGGAATTAGCAATTCAACATGATGTCAGCCACTGGAAAGAGCTTTCTTTCGACTTCTTAAGGTATATATTGCCCAAGAAGCAAAAATTTGGATGGTTACAAATAAGGACAAAAAACTAACACGATATGATGTATCAAAACTAATAGGAAAGCCTTGGGGTAAAGTTGTTAGCATATCTAATGGTATATCAGCCTTAAAATCTTGCGGTATGGGTATGATCCAAATATTATTCCCGAATACTATTTGTCATTATCGGATTCCTTTTAGAAGCAGGGTTTGACAGAAAAGAGCCAAGAAATAACAAATAAGAAGCCTGGAAAAACGCAGATAGATATGTTGGGGGCCCATCAGGACTACAACAGGAAATAACTACACCTTAAAAAACACCTCCAAAATGTACTGAAGTGCCATCGCAGTCATTTCTGATGGATGAAACATCAACTAAAATGTTGACACAAATCCATCCAGTACCTAAATTGCCACAATTTTTTTCAAAGAATAAACAAACAGCTCTAATTCTCACTTCTCCTGAAAATATTCAAAAAAGAAAATTCATGGCTGAAAAAAATATGAAAATGAGAAGAAAAAATCAGGAAAGGCAGAAAAGCAGAATTCTGAACCAAAAAATTCATGGCTGAAAAAAATATGAAAATGAGAAGAAAAAATCAGGAAAGGCAGAAAAGCAGAATTCTGAACCAAAAAATAAAAAAATAAAGAAGGTAGAAATTATATCATCGTCTGAAAGTGAAGCAGAAGTAAAAAAGACACGTCGAAAGAAGATGAAGACCAGAATAAGTACATAGAATGCACAGAAAACTATTGTAAAAATTCATCAACCGAAGACTGGGTACAGTGTACTTCCTGCTGCAATTGGATGCACGAATTTTCTACCATGAGACACTCCTTTTTGTAATCGTTGTGGCCGAAAAGCCAAGCGAGATGCCATCAAAAAAAACTGACTCTTTTTACATTTTGTTATACTAATTTTCTTAGAGGCGTTTTGTCATTTACTTAGAGCGTATTGCAAGAGAGCGTGGTGTAAAACGCCTCACGTATGTTTAAGGCGGCGTTAGCAAATGGATAAGGGTAGGGAAGTTTTTGAACATATAAGACGGACCATCCATTCAATAAATATATGTGGATTTGCTTTTATAATGTTCTAATGGTATTAAATTAGTTCCTGAATATATTGAAAAGTCAAAAAAAATTAATAAAATGAAAAAAATAACGGAATTGCGAAAATTTACCATAAAAAAGGCATCAAATATCGCTATAAAAACTAATTCAGGAACTAGATTATATTCCCATAAGAAATATTTCATTTTTTGCTTTCATTTAGAAGTCTTATATGTTCAAATATTTATAATTTGTACCATAGAACATCACAAAAAATACATCAGAGACCTGTTATTCTGGCAAAATAATTATTTTGGAGTATATAATTCATGGCTAAGTAACGCAATGTTGCCGTCATATTTTTAAGTAGCAGAAAAAAGGAAATTCGATATTTTAATAGAAAATGTATGTCTTTGTTCCAATATTTTTAAAAATCTGCAAAAATTACTATTTCAGTATAATACCCAATGAAAATGAAGTTTCTTTTAGAATTAAAATTATATTGACAGATTTCAAAGTTCGAAATTCGGGACGCTATTTTTAATATTTTTTTACAAATAAGAAACAAAAGAGAAAAAAAAAACAAAAAATCATAAAATGCGAAAAACCGAAAAAAAAGTAGAAGAACCCAAAAAAATTTGAAAAAAAAACAGAAAAAAATAAAAAATAATGAAAAAAAAAATTGGAAAAAATTGAGAGAGAAATTAGAAAATATTGAGGAAAAAATAAAAAATAAAATTGTAAAATACGGAAAAAATGAAGAAGTCAAAAACCGAAAAAAGACCGCTAAAAATCGCAAAAAAAAACGAAAAAAAACCGCAAGATATCGAAAAATATCACAAAAATCGCAAAACAATCGCAAATAATCATAAAAAATCAAAGGAATGAGAAAACATGTGAAAAAAAATCGCAAAAAATAAAAAAAAAACAGAAAATAAGAAAAAAATGGGGAAAAATTACAAAAATTCGAAAGAATCTGAAAAAAAAACCGAAAAAAAATCAGAGAACAACCAAAAAAACCGGAAATAACTGTAACCATAAAAAAGTTAAAAAAAACCGAAAAAATTGAGATTGCAAACATTGCAAAAAATCAGAACAAGAAGAAATGAGAAAAAATTAAAAAACAAAAGAAAAAAAATAGAAAAAGAAAACAGAACAATGATGAATAATTAGAAAAAAAAACGAAAAAATCACAACAGAAAAAACAAAAAACATATTTTTTTTTCTTGTTTCAACTTATTATCATTCGAGTTACCAAAACAGGATTCATTTTAACATTCTGTATGAGGCTAAACCAGTCATAGCAGAAATTTAAACTTGACAATTTTTTTTACTTTTGGTAACTCAAACACCATATAAAATTTTCATTAACTTCCACCGAGGGCCAATTTCTTAACATTGTTTTGTCATCGACTAAAGTTGGGTATAAATCTATTTACCCGTGATCCATTTACACTCGATATACCACCATAATAACAATAATAATAAAATAATTTTTTTGCAAAATAAAATATTAAAAATAGCGTCCAGAATTTCGAACTTTATAATCAGAACAAATAATTTCCACAAAAGTAAAGACTTCTGGTACTAAAAAAAATCATAATATAAATCAAACCGAGGTTATTTATTTGGAGAAAAAAATTTAAAAACAATTGTTTACCATACAAATCAGGTATAGATTTAGATAAAAATATTGAAAAAAAATATTAAACGATACCTAAGGGGAGTTTAATGATGTCATAAAATCTTCTCTTTAGGTACCTGATGTCACTAAAATCTCAGTTTCACTAAAATTAAAACCCGACGGTCGTAACATCTGGCAACTAAGCAAGTATTATTGGAGGATAATAAACATTTAAATTTTTACGCAGAAATCGCCATCTATCGAATATTTAGTTAATTAATATTTTTTGTTATGAAAATCATTCCGTCTTAAGAAAAATGTGTTTTTTCGACATATTTTTTGTTTTATTTTAATCTGTTTGCATACCATTTTGTTAATAAAACAATAAAGTAAGAGTGTTAATAAATATTTGCGTAATTATTAATATAGCAAAAATTTTATCAAACATTAAAAAAAAGTGGGTCGTATTGTACAGTTTTACCCTAAGAATTAGGTTTTATTACTCTTTAATTCATAAAAATAAATTATAAATAACGATTCCAAAAACCAGTTACTATGCAGAAGTCCTTATTAGGAGCGATTTCTTTTATATTCCCAAGACCCCCATAAGTTTTTAATCTTATCAAAAAATTCGTACACGGGCTTTTATCGCGAAACGCTGAATCGCCGGCACATAATATGTCAGTCGTAAGAAAAAGAATCCGCGGAATCCTGACGTGTACAATTTACCTATTGAACATAATAACTCAGGTTTGAGATATCCTCGATATACGTGTCCAAAGAGTCGTCTACAAGCTGGCAAAAAGCTTTACGTGGTACTTAAAACTTTATGGACCCCGATAGTGTTCAGTGCAATTCGATGTCCTAACCATAGGCGTCTCAATAACAAAAAAATAATATTCTTCCTTAAAAAAATAAAAAACGTGTAGACAAACAAAGCAATTAAGATGTCTTAAATCAATTAATACATGGGAAAGATTGTGGGAACTGAAGGGAACCACCCCGGCAATTATATCAAATAGTGCGGAGGTGGTTTTTTTTTTAAAGAAATATCTGCAATATGTTGCCATCAGAATCTTGCAAATTATTACTCATTGTATGAAACAAAACACTCCGATAGTCGATGTGGGTTGTCCTCCAATCATTTTTACGAAACTGAAAATCGTGAGCCGAGAAATTATGTCTTGCTAACAGATCATATCGCTCTTTTGATTTCATGAAATTGGTCTGTCTGTTTTTCAGGAAATTAACATTAATTTGATAATATTGGGAATAAAACGTGATTGGATTTCAACTGTAAGTACTTGTTTAAGTTTAATAAACGTTATGACAGCATTTTTGCAATGTCTTGCTTAATCAAGATTATTACAAATCCATAACCTGTAAATATGCTAAATTCTAATTTTTACTGTGTAATGTTAAAATCTACAATAAAAGCGGTAAAGCCCTGATTTATTGACTGACAAAATCTACTTAACCGAGAGACTTGAAATTTTGAGAAAATATTCTGTTCATAATACTAAGAAAGGAATTTGCGAAATTTTTATTTTAAGGGGTAGAAAAGGACGAAAAACGTTGGCTTACATAGAATGAGTATACACGGTGTTGAAAATTTCTATGTACACTATTGGGATTTCGTTAAAATTGACATGTAAGCAGATGTCTTTAAGGTTGCCTAATTCTAATCTGATTCTAAATGACGATATTGACAGTTGAGTACTATCGTTAATTAAATATTTGACTGTGCATGATAATGTGTCAAGATAGATTATTGCTTGTTGTTTGACTGTTAATTTGCAGCTGTCAACTGTCACTATCGTCATTTTAACATCAGTTTTGAACTCAGCAACCTCAAAAACATATATTTACATGTAGATTTTATCAATTTTGATTATTGCCTGTTGTTTGACAGTTAGTTGACAGCTGTCAACTGTCAATATTATTATATTTCCATTGGATTTGAATGCAGCGACCTCGAAAACATAAGAGTATACTTTTTGTTAATGCAGCGAAAAACTTTCGAAGAGATTACCCTTGTAAGTAGGAAATAATGGTGAATACGTGGAGCTTTGGAGCTGCGTAGGAGCCAAAATAAGCAAAATTGAGCTTTGTGTCCATTGAGACTTTTGTTCAGGATGTCAACATATCCAAATTTCAGCCAATTTGACCTGGAGCCAATTTCCATAAGGTTTGTGCGGGGTTCTTTACTGGATTTTGAAAAAAATTATTGTTAAGGTCCGGTTTCCGATATATTTGCTTAAAACCAAAAGTGACGATTTTCGTTTTATTTAATTATCGCCTATATTTTTAAAAATAGAAGAAAACTTACAAAATTTCCTAAAGTACAGTTCATTGTCGAAATTTAATAAAAAAAAAATAAGTGTGATACATGGTTGGATAGAGAACAAAATGGATATTTCAAAGTACAGGTGCGTATTTAAAGAAAAAAATGAGAAATGCTTAAAGACGAAACGTCGTATCGATAAACTGACTAAACTATGTTAAACGATATTTGGTCTTCAACAAAAAAGATTATTTTTAATCTTTATTTTTAAAGGTGATAATTAAATAAAACGAAAATCGTCAATTTTGGATTTTAAGCAAATATCTCGGAAACCGGACCTGCCATCAAAATTTTTCAAAATCCAATAAATTTATTTTGATAATATCCAACTTTTTTCCTATTTAACCAACTTTGTATCTATAACGGTTAACGAAATCCCATTAGGGTACATTGAAATTTTCAACACCCTGTATCTATATATACACGACGGTCTAAAAGTATAGAAACTGTTATGTAAAAATAGGGTAAAATTAGGAAAAATATGGAATAATAGAGAAAAATTGGGAAAATGGGGCAAAATAAAGCAAAATAGGAACAAATAAGGAAAAATAAGGAGAAGTAAAGAAAACAGGAAAAAACAGTGAAAAAAGGGAAAAAATAAAAAGAAATGGGAAAAAAAGGTGAAACTGTAGAAAAATACGGAAAATAGGGAAAAAAAAGGGAAAGTAGGAAAAAATCCACTAATACTTTTTCAGGTATTTAATGTTAATGTTTGAAATTTTGACATTTTTTATTTTTGACAGGTGACAGTTGGAGAAATAATTTTGACTGTTCTGAATAGATATTTTAAAGGGCTTTCAAATGACATATTGCAAGTTAAATTCTGTGACATATTACATCTGTCATTTTTTGATAGTGACACTTTTGTTTGACAGATGTCATTTCTTCCGGCAAATAACCCAAATCCAAATAATTTGAACTGTTCTGTATATGGTTTTTCAAGGGCTTTAAAAATGACATATTGCAAGTCGAATTCCGTGTACATATTGCATCTGTGGTTTTTTGATAGTGACACTTCCGTTTGACATATGTCATACAAAAACTAATGAGTTCTTCCGACGGGTAACCCAAACCCCTGTACCAAATTTCAGCCCAATCGGATTAATACTTTTTCAGATATTTAATGCTAACATTTCAAATTTTGACATTTTTTTATTTTTGACAGGTGATAGTTGGAGAAATAATTTTGAGTGTTCTGAATAGTTTTTCAAGGGGTTTCGTACAAAAACTAATGGGTTCTTTCGACGGGTAACCCAAATCCCTATACCAAATTTCAGCTCAATCGGATTAAACGTGTGGCCTCTATCGTCGAAGAATACACACACATACACACACAGACAGACTTCCATCTGAAAATGGTCTTTATCGTCTCAGGGGACCCGAAAATGGATAGTTCCGTTCTTATCCCTTCTAGGAAGTGGGCCGGGAAAGTAAAAACTAGCAAATCTCGATCGTCTAGGTACTAATCTTAAATAGTAAAATACCGGGTATTCAGCTAATTTGTATATAAATTAAAATAATAATCATAATTCGTAAAGAAATCCAATTTAAATAAGAAGTCTAAAGAAAAGAGGGATTGTATATATATACCTGGGTAAATTTCATTTTAATGGAATAATCATTTGTGCAAATATTTGAATGTTTTTTTGATATTGAAATGTAAAGCTCATTTCTTATTTCCGACGTTGTGTGCACAGCATTCATGGAAATTTAATCAAAAAATTATGAAACAGCACCGCTGAAGGCGGAACGCCGTTTTTCTTATGATCGATGAGGCGAGTTCTTTAAAAATAACAACTCTGTTTAAAATTCACAGCACAATTGGATTAGCTTTTTGTCGGGGACTGGATGCGAAAAAGGAAGGGAAAAAATTTTTTACTTTTTTTTTCGATGTACGACTAATAACAATATTAGTGCAATTTGCATAAGCCAATTAATATTGTTTTTTTCGGTTTCTTGACGTTTAACAACATGACAGATTTCAAGTAAATATGATTTTTCCAAAAATTACAATTTATAATTAAAATATTTTATCCTTACAATTTTTAAATAAATAATTGGCGCAGTCAGTAGGATTCGTACAAGTTAAGAGCAAATTTGTGATTTTTGGTCATAGTCAATTGAAGATAAATTATACATTACAAGAAATTAAATATTTTTTTACGCCAAATGGGGTATTACCTAAAATGTATAATAAACTATGATAAAATAACTAAACTAACAATTGCTTGCTTAAAGAAATTCCAATTATTAATCAAATTAAAAAAGAAACAAAATTTTATGTAAATGACCCCATTTTTATATAAGTCCAGGTTTTATTATTCAAATCAATTTTTTTTTTTTAAATCTAATTTTTGATATAAATAATTCAGTGTATGCTGAATATATTTCAATTTTTGTTATATAAATCCATTTTTTTTTACAAAAAAAATGCAATGCTTGCTGTAAATCCCCCAATCTATGCTATAAAAAAATTCAATTTTTTTTTGAATGAAATACAATTTTTGCGATAGATAATCCTATTTTGCTATAAGTAATCCTATTTTTGCTGTAAAAATTTATTTTTTAACAAAAAAATGCACTACCTTTTCGATTTATGATGTAACTGATTTAGTATTTGTTGTAAATAATCCCTTTTTTCACAAAAAAATCCAATAATTGTTTGCTTAAAGAAATTCCAATTGTTAATTTAATTAAAAAAAAAAACAATTTTTATTGTAAATGAACCCTTTTTAAATAATTTAATTAATTAAATTTTTGGACTAGAAATCCATTTTTTTTGCAACGCAAATCGAATTTTTGCTGCAAGGAACCAAATTTTTACTGTAAATAACTCATTTTTTGTTGCAAATATCCAATTTTTGCTGTAAATATCCAATTTTTGCAAAAAAAACATCCAATTTCTTGGAACAAAAACCTAATTGTTGCTATATAAATCCAATTGTTTGCAATAAAAACGGAACTTTTGATGTAAATAATATAATTTTTATATAAAAAAAACAAAAATTTTTACTATAAATGGCTCAATTTTTATGAAAGTCGATTTTTTCTTATAAAAATCCAATCTTTGTAAAAAAAAAAAATTTTTGCTGTAAATAACCGAATTTTTACTATAAATAATTCAATGTTTGCAGTACAAATTAATTTTTTTTTGCTATAAAATCAACTTAATTTTCAATGTTTGCTTTATATAATTAAATTTTTGCCAATTTTTTAATATAAGTAATTCAATTTTTGCTTGAATTTTTGCTATAATTTTTGCAATTTTCGCTAGAAACGTCCAATTTTATGGTACAGAAATCTAATTGTTGCTATATAAATCCAATTTTTTGCAATAAAAATTAAATTTTTGATGTAAATAATTCAGTGTTTGCTGTAAATAATACAATTTTTATTAATGTTAATAACCCAATTTCTGCAATACTTAAATAATCCAATTATTGATATAAAAATTATTTTTTTTGCTATAAAATCCACTATTTTTTCAGTGCTTGCTGTAAATAAAGCAATTTTTGCTATATAAATCCATTGTGTTGGTTAAAAAATCCAATTTTTGCTGCAAATAGCCAAATTTTTACTATAAATAACTCAATTTTTGCTGCAAAAATACAATTTTTGCTACAAAAATACATTTTTGCTATAAATATCCAATGTTTGAAAAAAACATTTAATTTTTTGCAATAAAAATCCAATTGTTGCTATAGAAATACAATTGGTTGATATAAAAATGGAATTGTTGATGTAAATGATTCAAATAATATAATTTTTATAAAAAAAAAATTCATTTTAAATAACTCAGTTTTTAAGAAAGTCAACTTTTTGTTAAAAAAATCCAATTTTTGTTAAAAAATAACCTAATTGTTACTATAAATCCAATTTTTGCAGTAAAAATTGTTTTTTTTTTTGTTATAACATCCTTTAATTTTTCAGTATTGCTGTAAATAATCCAATTTTTGCATACAGAAATCCATTTTTCTGTTTAAAAAAATTAAATTTTTGCTGCAAATAAGTAAATTTTTACTATAAATAACTCAATTTTTGCTGTAAAATGATTAATAAAAATCTAATTTTAGGTGTAAATAACCCAATTTTTAATATAAATAATAACATTTTTGGTGTAAAAATGATTTATTTTACTATAAAATCCACTAATTTTTCAATTTTTGATGTAAACAACTCAGTTGTTTGCTGTAAATAATACAATTTTTACTATAGAAATTGATTTTTTTGCTAAACAAAAGTCCAATGCTTGTTGTTAATAACCTAATTTTTGCTGTTTAACCCACTTTTTGCTATAAATAACTCAATTTTTGTTGTAAAAATCTAATTTTTATACAAATATCGAATTCTTGTAAGAAATATCCAATTTTTTGATATAAAAATCATATTGTTGCTATAGAAATTTAATATTTTGTCATATAAATCGAATTCTTGATGTACATAATTCTGTGTTTGCTGTAAACAATTTTTATTGTAAATAACTCAATTTTAATGCAGTCGAATTTATGTTATAAAATCCAAGTTTTATTAAAAAAAATCTAATTTTTGATGTAAATAAACCAATTTTTGCTATAACTACTAAAAATTGATTTTTTTGCTATAAAACCTACTAATTTTTAAATTTTTGATGTAAAAATTCAGTTTTTGCTGTAAATAACCCAATTATTGTTATAGAAATCCATTATTTTTTTTGTAAAAAATCCAACGTTTGCTGTAAATAACCCAATTTGTGATATAAAATCCAATTGTAAAAATGCAATTTTTGTTAGAGTATATAAAACTTTTTGCTATAAAAATTGAATTGTTCCTATAGAAATCCAATTTTTTGTTATAAAAATTGGGTTTTTGATGTAAATATTTCAATGTTTACTGTAATGTAAATACTGTAATTTTTTAAGAAAAAAAAAACAATTTCTATTGTAAATAAACCAATTTTTAAGAAAGTCCATTTTTTGCTATAGAAATCCATTTTTTTGCTAAAAAATCCTATTTTTGCTCTTAATAACCCATTTTTTTCTATAAATACCTCCAAGTTTTGCTATAAAAATCCAATTTTTGTAACAAACATCCAATTTTCTGCTATAAAAATCAACTTTTTGATTCAAATAACTCAGTGTTTACCGTAAATACTGTAATTTTTATTAATAAAAAAACAATTTTTATTTATGAAAGTTTAATTTTTGTTATACAAATTCAATTTTTGTTAAGTTAAAAAAATCTAATTTTTGCTGTAAATAATCCAATTTTTATTATAAATCATTCAATTTTTGTTATAAAAATGTATTTTTTTTCTATCAAATTCACTAATTTTTCAATTTTTGATGGAAACAATTCAGTTGTTTGCTGTAAATAATCCACAGTTCCAATGTTTGCTATAGAAATCTATTATTTGTTAAAAAAATCCTATTTTAGCTCTTAATAACCCATTTTTTTCTATAAATACTTCAAGTTTTGCTATAAAAATCCAATTTTTGTAAGAAACATCAAATTTTTGCTATAAAAATGGACTTTTTGATATAAATAATTCAGTGTTTACTGTAAATACTGTAATTTCTATTAACAGAAAAACAATTTTTATTGTTAATGACCCAACTTTTATGAAAGTCCAATTTTTGTTAAAAAATTCAATATTTATAAAAAAAAACGATTTTTATTGCAAATGACCCAACTTTTATGAAATTCCAATTTTTGCTACATAAATTCAATGTTTGTTAAAAAAATCTAATTTTTGCTGTAAATAACCCAAGTTTTACTACGAATAATTCAATTTTTGTTGTAAAAATGGATTTTTTTGCTATTAAATCCACTGATTTTTCAATATTTGATGGAAACAATTGAGTTGTTTGCTGTAAATAATCCAGTTTATGCTATACAAAATTTATTTTTTTTGCTAAAAAATCCTATTTTTGCTCTTAATAACCCATTTTTCTCTATAAATACTTCAAGTTTTGCTATAAAAATCCAATTTTTGTAAGAAACATCAAATTTTTGCTATAAAAATTGACTATTTGATATAAATAATTCAGTGTTTACTCTAAATACTGTAATTTTTATTAATAAAAAAACGACTGTTATTGTAAATAACCCAAATATTGTGAAAGTCCAATTTTTGCTATTCAAATTCAATTTTTGTTAAAAAAAAATAATTTTTGCTGTAAATAACCAAATTTTGCTATAAATAATTCAATTTTTGTTGTAAAAATGGATTTTTTTTGCTATAAAATCCATTAATTTTTCAATTATGCATGGAAACAATTCAGTTGTCTGCTATACAAATTCAATTTTTGATAAAAAAATCTAGTTTCCGCAGAAAATAACACAATTTTTGCTATAAACAATCCAATTTTTGCTGTAAAAATTAATTTGTTTGCTATAAATCCACTAATTTTTCTATTTTTGATGTAAAAAATTTAGTTGTTTGCTGTATATAATCCAATTTTTGCTATAGAAATACATTATTTGCTAAAAACTCCTATTTTTGCTGTTAATAACCCAATTTTTTCTATAAATACTTCATGTTTTGTTATAAAAATCCAATTTTTGTAAGAAACATCCAATTTTTTGCTCCAACTTTTTGATATAAATAGTTCAGTGTTTACTGTAAATACTGTAATTTTTATATATAAAAAAACAATTTTTGCTTTAAAAATTCAATTTTTGTTAAAAAAAATCTAATTTTTGCTGTAAATAATCCAATTTTTACTATAAATAATTTTTGTTGTAAAAATGGATTTTTTTTGCTATAAAATCGACTAGTTTTTCAATTTTTGATGGAAACAATTCAGTTGTTTGCCGTAAATACGTAATTTTTATTAATAAAAAAAACAATTTGTATTCTAAATGACCCAACTTTTATGAATGTCCAATCTTTGTTATAAAAATTCAATATTTATAAACAAAAAAAAAACGATTTTGTTGTAAATAACCCAAATGTTATGAAAGTCCAATTTTTGCTGTTTAACTGTGTCGGCTTTTACTTGATGAAAATCCATTATTAAATGATGAAGTTACTATGTAACGAAACTAGTCACTATTAAATTAATAACTTTTGTTATTATTTTTGTGGAAATCTTAAAACGTTGTTTTATTTATTTAAATTAAAAAAAAAAAAAAAAAATCCAATTTTTACTATAAATAATTCAATTTTTGTTGTAAAAATGGATTTTTTGCTATAAAATCTACTAATTTTTCAATTTTTGATGGAAACAATTCAGTTGATTGCTGTAAATAATCCAATTTTTTCGATAGAAATCCATTTTTTGGTACAAAATCCCAATTTTTGCCATTATTAACCCAATTTTTTCTATAAATACTTCAAGTTTTGCTATAAAAATCCAATTTTTGTAAGAAACATCCAATTTCTTCCTATAAATATCGTCTTTTTGATCTAAATAATTCAGTGTTTACTGTAAGTACTATAATTTTTATTGATAAAAAAAAAATTTTATTGGAAATAACCCAAATTTTAATTTAAAAATTCAATTTTTGATAAAAAAATCTAGTTTCTCCTGGAAACAACCTAATTTTTGCTATTAATAATCCAATTTTTGTTGTAAAAATGGATTTTTTTGTTATAAAATCCAGTAATTTTTAAATTGTTGATGGAAACAATTCAGTTGTTTGTTATAAATAATCCACTTTTTTTATAGAAATCCCGATATACCAGATTTTCTTGTTGACAGTTTCAATTTTCTCTATATTCTGAGGCTTTATCATCTTATATTATAGCGAAAATCCGTATAAACATTTTGATTAATAATAATACTGTTTATTTAATTAAACTTAAATAACATCAACAGAACTTGTTTAGATTACAAAATCTGTTACCCTCCAAAAATAGGAATCGGAGCCAAGGGAATTGTGGTTTCTGAGTTTCTAAAGAAGCCTACAGCGTTTACTTAGGTTATGTCTTCTTCTCCTCGCTGTTCTCTCTTAACACTAAACTCTAGTTTATTATACAAAATTTATACTATTGTAAAATAAATAATTAATCTATTTAAAATCCTAACCTACCTTAAGCGTACTTATAAATTAATACGTAAGTGTGGGCTTAAAACTTGAAGCGGTGTATTAAAAGTATTTACAGATTCTGGGTGCCGCTTGAGGATTATGAAGTCCTTAATTTGTCATGCTTGTAAGAAGAAATTTAATGTGAATCTGAATAAAGCGTATAGACAGGCTATTCCAAATCCAATCGGCCGTAGATATCGAATCTGTATCAGTAACCAAATTGACTTTAAAACTCGAATTAAAGATTATGGTCAAAGGAATTAAAAATCCGACGACTTAAACGAATTTTTTAGAGAATTAGATTGGTTTTTATATGGACCAAAACAGGTCTAGATTTTTCTTACTGTATATATAATTGCTTTCTTACTAAACTTTTTAGATTTTTTTTTATATAGTAAACAACTATAAATTTTGGGGATATAATTTTAAAATTCAAGCTACTAGTTGACTTTAAATAATAAATACTTCATAATTTTTATTGTTACCCTGTATAATTATATTAAGGCTCTGCATGCTGCATTGAGAAATATAAATGAATATTCCACGCGGTCCGTATGAGGCAGTACTGAACGGACATGAATAAATACCAAATTTTGGTTTGTATACCTTCCGCTCGTGCACGATTACTCGGTTATCTTTTAAAAAAATACAATTTTGTTTTTTTTTTAGATTAAAGATAAAGGTTAACTTTAGGATTGTATGCATGTAAAATATTATTATAATTTTTCAGAACCCATAAAAGTTACCAGGAAATTGTAGTATTTTTATAGTTTTTAAATTGTCGTAGTTTTTTCGTTTTTATTTTTGTTTAAATTTGACTTGCATACAATCCTAGCTTTATATTTTGTAATGCCAAGAATATTTAAAAATAAAGTAGAAAATTAAATATGTTGCTATAATCCAGCACGAGCTGGGCCCCTAAATCAGTCCAACAAATCAGCGGACGGTAGAGCCTTAACTATAATATGGTAGTGGTGATGAGGTTTTCCGGGTTTTCCTCCACGTATAGCCAAATGGCGCCATCAATTTTCAGTAAGTACCTCCGGAGCGCTATGATAAATAATAATAATAACCGTCCCTTCCCGGCACAACCCTTTGGTTTATATGGTTCACACTTAAGGGAATGAAATGTAGGGAGGGCATTATATTATTATTGTTATATTATATTGTTTATTATTTATAATAATAATTGATAAAAATAAGTTATTTTGGGAAACAATCCAGAAATAATTTTAATACAGTGTGTTCTAATATAATATTACACATTTGAAATTTCAGAAAATTCATACCCGCAATTTTTGAAAATATTGTAACAGGTCTTTACTTTTATTTTTTTCATATTCTTATTATTTTATTATTATAAAATTAATTTATATAAAACTTTTTTTTATCCGACCAACGAAGGTGAAATTGGAAGGGGTTGATATATTAAAAAAAATTATATCTCCGCCATTTTTAAAAATATCGAAACAGGTCATTAGATGTTTTTTCATGTTCGATTTTTTATTAAATTAATTCGTAAATTTTTACGGTTTTTTACGATTTAAAAAAAATTGGAAAAAATGTAAAAAATCGTAAAGAATCGTGAAAACGAAAAAAAACTCGTAAAACCAGGCAAAAAATCGTAAAATTTCGTAAATAATTTAAAAAATTAAGAAAGAGAAAAATAAATGGAAAAAATCGAGGATTCGTTAAAAATCATGAAAATTCGTAAAAAACCGTAAAAAAAAAATCGTAAAAAAACAGGCAAAAAGTCGTAAAATTTAATTTAGTAATTTTTCCATTTGTTCCAGATTTTTTCAGTTTTCTTTGGTTTTTTAGGGTTTTTTTAAGATTTCTTACGATTTAAAACAGGAAAAAATGGAAAAAACCGTAAAAAATCGGTGAAAAATCTTAAAAATTATAAAAAAACGTAAACTAATCGTAAAGACCAGGAGTAAAGAAACGTAAAAAAAATCGCAAAAAACAGGCAAAAAGTCGTAAAATTTCGTAAGTAATTTAAAAAATTGAAAAAGATCGAAAAAAAAGTGGTAAAAAGTTATAAAATTTCGTAAATATTGCTAAATAATCGTAATAAAAAATCGTAAAAAATTGTTAAAAATCGTAAAAAACCGTAAAGAACTGTAAAGAAACGTAAAAAAAAACGTAAATTTCGTAAATAATTAAAAAAATTAAGAAAGAAAAAAATGGCAAAAAACGTAAAATCGTTAAAAATCATGAAAAATCGTAAAAAAAACGTAAAAAACAGGCAAAAGTCGTAAAATTTAGTAAATAATGTAAAAAATTGAGAAAGAGAAAAAAATGGAAAAAATCGTAAAAAATCGGTTAAAAAAATCGTAAAAAATTGTAAAGAAACGTAAAAAAAATCGCAAAAAATTGCAAAAAACAGACAAAAATTTCGTAACTAATTTAAAAATTGAGAAAGATCGAAAAAAAAATGGAGTAATTTAAAAAAAATCAGTAAAAATCGTAAAAAACCGTAAAAAATTGTAAAAAACGAAAAAAAATCGTAAAAAATTATAAAAAATCGTAAAAAAAAAATCGTAAAAAAAATCGTAAAAAGATCGTAAAAAAAATCGTAAAAAACTAGTAAAAAGTCATAAAATTTCGTAAATATTGCTAAATAATCGCAATAAAAAATCGTAAAAAATCGTGAAAAATCGTAATAAACCGTAAAAACCGAAGAAAACCGGAGAAATCTGAAAAAAATGGAAAAAAAAGAGATAATTTCGGGAAAGATCGAAAAAAACGAGTAATTGGAAAAAATTGAAAAAACCAAATGTAAAATAAAATAAAATCAAAAAAAATCATAAAAAATAGGAAAAAAGTGGAAAAAACAAAAAAATGTATGATGTTCTTTCTATTTTCAGGCCCACGTTTTTCTATTGGCGGTGGAAAGAGTTCACCATCTCATCCCTTGTCGAATAGGTGAGTAATTATTTATTATCATTATTATTTTTTATAATTAACAAAAATATTAAATCTTTGAAATCAAAATTAATTATATCGTGATTATTATTGAATATGATAGTAGAGTACCCATAGGTTCAGTTTTAAAACCGCTTCTAATTTTTTTCCAATATCCAGAAGATTAATTTCCTGCTGTAAACTATAACAATTTTTTTATTGTGGTAGCAAAAAATGTATTAACCCTTAAAATTATGTATTAAAATAAGCAAACGTGCTGTCCTTCAGAATACTAAATTATGCTTTATTATTTCCAAAACTACGATATATGCGCAAAATTAATTTTACAAATATTTTTTAAACTTATCTTATTACACTTTATTATTAAGTTCTCGAACCCATAAAAGGAAAACTATAGTGAACGAGCAAAAAAATTCGAGATGTCAATGGAAATATATATTTTGAGGTCCCCCGAGAAGATTAAGACCATTTCCAGAATAAGATCTGTCTGTGTGTACCTCAAATGGGACCATTAGATTTTGATTTAAATTGGCGCAGAAGAAGATCCTCAAGTACGACATTTTTTGGCTTTTTTAAAGTTTAAGGACATTTAATAAACTTAAGTATAAATTATTTTATTACAAAGTTATAGAGCATTAAATTCCCAACAATTTTTGTATGAAACTTTTTCCAAAGTTTCTATTAGTTGCGCCACTAGAGGGCGCGAAAAAATGTGCATGTAGATTTTCCATAGTTTTTACAGATTTTGAGGACAAACAATGCACTTTAATGAAAAATTTTCTAGACTTAAGTTGTAGAACATTAAATTTAGAATTTCGTAGTTTAGCCATTAGAGGGCGAAAAAAAATACATATGTAGAATTTTTTGCCTTTTTTTAAATTTTGAAAACAAACAATACACTTTTGTGCAAAATGTTCCAGTGTAAAGTTGTAGATCATAAAATTGCCTACGACTTTCATATTTAACTTTTTTCGAATTTCCCATAGTTTTGCCGTTATAGGGCGAGGAAAATACACATGCACAATTTTTTTAATCTTTTTAAGTTTTGAAGACAAACAATGCACTTTGGTGCAAAATGTTTCAGTGCAAACTTGTAGAGCATAAAATTTCCTACAACTTCTATATTTATCTTTTTTTTTTTTCGAGTTTCCCATAGTTTTGCCGTTATAGGGCGAGGAAAATATACATGTACAATTTTTTGCCTCTTTTAAGTTTTGAAGACAAACAGTGCACTTTGGTGCAAAATGTTTCAGTGCAAAGTTATAGAGCATAAAATTGCCTACAACTGTTGTAATTATCTTTTTTTTCGAATTTCCACTAGTTTTGACGTTAGAGGGCGAAGAAAATACACATATAGAATTTTTTGCCATTTTTTAAGATTTGAAGATAAACAATGCACTTTTGTGTCAAATGTTCCAGTGTAAAGTTGCTGAGCATAAAATTGCCTACAAATTTTATGTTTCACTTTTTTCGAATTTCACATAGTTTTGCCGATAGAAACGAAGAAAATACACATGTACAATGTTTTGTCTATTTCTACGTTTTGAAGCCAAACAATGCACTTTTATGCAACATATTGAAGTGCAAAGTTGTAGAGCATAAAATTGCCGACAACTTCTATGTTTAACTTTTTTTCCAATTTCTCATATTTATGCCGATAGAGGGCGAAGAAAATACATATATACAATTTTTTGCTTTTATTTTGTTTTGAAGATAAACAATGCACTTTTGTGTAAAATGTTCCAGTGCAAAGTTGTAGAGCAAAAAATTGCCTACAACTTTAATGTTTAACTTTTTTTATAGAGCATAAAATTGGCTACAACTGTTGTAATTAACTTTTTTTCGAATTTCCCATAGTTTTGCCGTTAGAGGGCGAAGAAAATACACATGTACAATTTTTTGCCTTTTTTTTAAGGTTTGAAGACAAACAATGCACTTTGGTGCAAAATGTTTTGGTGCAAAGTTATAGAGCATAAAATTGCCTACAACTGTTGTAATTAACTTTTTTTCGAATTTCCCATAGTTTTGCCGTTAGAGCGAAGAAAATACACCTGTACAATTTTTTGCCTTTTTTTAAGGTTTGAAGACAAACAATGCACTTTGGTGCAAAATGTTTTAGTGCAAAGTTATAGAGCATACAATTGCCTACAACTGTTGTGATTAACTTTTTTTCGAATTTCCCATAGTTTTGTCGTTAGAGGGCGAAGAAAATACACATGTACAATTTTTTGCCTTTTTTTTAAGGTTTGAAGACAAACAATGCACTTTGGTGCAAAACATTTTAGTGCAAAGTTATAGAGCATAAAACTGCCTACAACTGTTGTAATTAACTTTTTTTCGAATTTCCCATAGTTTTGCCGTTAGAGCGAAGAAAATACACCTGTACAATTTTTTGCCTTTTTTTAAGGTTTGAAGACAAACAATGCACTTTGGTGAAAAATGTTTCAGTGCAAAGTTATAGAGCATAAAATTGCCTACAACTGTTGTAATTAACTTTTTTTTGAATTTCCCATAGTTTTGCCGTTAGAGCGAAGAAAATACACATGTACAATTTTTTGCCTTTATTTTAAGTTTTAAATATAAAAAATGCACTTTTGTGTAAAATTTTCTAGTGCAAAGTTGTAAAGCATAAAATTGTCTACAACTGTAATGTTTAACTCTTTTTCCAAGTTCCCATAGTTTTGCCGTGAGAGGCCGAAGACAAAACACATATAGAATTTTTTTCCCTTTTTAAAGTTTTGAAGACAAACAATGCACTTTGGTGCAAAATGTTCTAGTGCAAAGTTGTAGAGCATAAAATTGCCTACAACTGTTATGATTAACTTTTTTTCGAATTTTCCAGTTTTTCCGATAGAGGGCGAAGAAAATACACGTGTACAATTTTTTGCCTTTTTTTTAAGAGTGCGAAAATTCTGGGTGGACACAGCCGATTTTTTTATATTATTTGTTTGTCTGAGTCATTTTTATAAAATAAATGATAATTACAGGTAATTTTTTTAACTATCTTTTACCTAATAAATTGAATTAATATATAATGTATATTGATTAAAATTATTATATTACTAACTAGATACTATTCTACAACATTTTAACTTCAAAGTAAGGAATCCAAATATACGCAATAATCGTAACCCTTAACGAAAGCCATCCAGAGGTAACTTTTTCTCGTTCTACCTGCCACATTCTCATCTCCATCGGGCCATATAAAAGAGATTTCGTTCCGCTATAAGTAAGTCACATGAAATCATAAAATTCCGTCCGCGATATTGTTGCTAGCAATATGAAACGTACATACTTAGTTACATATGCAAATTGCTTCTCTAACTTATTGTACACATCTCGTAAAGAAACAAGTTTTATATTTTATACTCGCTGTGCTCTTTTACACCACACCACCCCTATATAACCTATCACGCATCACATCTAATAATTTTCCTTGTTATTATCCGGGATAGCGCTTTGGTTATGATATGATTCTGATTTGATTTCATACGTTACAATTTAGAAAATAAAATCAAGAGGGAGTAAACCCACTCAACTTTCCTTTACTAAATAAATTGTTTATAATATGATTTTTTTTTTAAATTGGATTTAAAATTTAAGTATAAAGCAATCTTTTTTGACACCTCGTATATAATAACAAGTTAATCATTGTATCTGATATAACATCCTGCGGCTAGTTACTTTATTTAGCAAATGGAACATATATAAATAACGCGAAGAAAAGTGCACTTGTCATATTCCTTCGATGTAACTAAGTCAGTAGCTGGAATAATTTTAAATAGCCAGTAGGGACTTGCACGGTAGAAGTGGATACCACTTTATAACGTCCACCTACGTGCCATTTTTTTTTTCATGATATATGTAGATACGTATCTGAAAATATTTGCTACTGCGGCGCCAATTTTTAATTATTAATTTATCTTTAGTGGTGTTTGCATTCCACAACAGCGGCGATCGTAATTATGGAAAAATAAACTAAATTAAATAAATGAACATGATATTTGTAAAATATTTAGTGATGTGTAGGAAAAATTAAAAATATCGTAGATAAATAACCAAATAAAGTTGAAATTATTTTGTCTGCGGGACAAATTAAATTGCGACAGCTGTGCAATTTTTTTAAAGCAAACACCTGTCGTAATTTAATTTGTAAATTTCCATTTCTACTACTTGACCAAAATTATTATTTTCACGCTTTCAAAAATTACCAAATGACAATCAAATGAACCTGTGTGGAAAAGTGATATATTTGAGAATTGCCTGAACTTTTTATATTGTTTAGAGGAAGTATTCCTGATTACAAGTTAACATTGAGTAAATATCCAATAAGCAATAGTTTTGGAGATATTGGCCAATGACTGAACAATCAATATTGTAAAATAAATTCTAGAGACTCTCAAACAATAATACAACGTTTCGGGACTTCGGCCCATCGAGCGAAAACTTTTTACATGATATGACGTAATTTTTTTTTAACCTGCAGTGTAATAAATTATCCCTTGAGAACTTGATTTTTTTGGATTATTGTGGGGTAGGTACCAGAATGGCTTGTGCGATACGAGTCAAACTTTTCACATACATTTAGGGGAATATTATACATGATGTGAAGTGAAAAAAGTTCTAAAAATTTGAATTGGAAAAAAGTTTTCCCATACAAGCCACTTTAATGTTTATGGTGGGTACCGGAAGGGCCGGTCCGGTCCTGCTTAAATTCAATAGGATTCTTCATTGGACAAAACTGACTAGGTAAAGTGGAAATCGGAACTCGATAGGAGCTTTCGTTCAAAAGTTACAGTGTTTACATCCAAACAGATAGACAGTGGTAAAAAGCGGGGGTAAAAAATTTTTTTCACCATCAAGAACCTAATACTGACGCTTTTGGGCCTCAGTACGGGAAAATAAATATTTCATGAGTGTTGGGCAGAGTATCGCATTTTTGTCTTTTCACAAGATAAAATCGGCTATCATGAGACTAGAGGTTGCATGTCGCAGTACCATTGTTGCCAAATACACTACAATAACAGCTGATTCACATTTTGAGTCACTTTGAAACTATGTTTTTTTGCTTAAAACTTGTTTTTCTTAAAAATGTTTTTTTTTTCTTAAAACATCAAGCCAAACCGGACCCGGAGCAACTCAGAACTGTCATATATTCCATGTCTTCTGTCATATATGACGGTTCGCTTGCTTTCATCGTTTAAATGTTAACATTTTTCATTTTCAAGAATCACCTCATTCTGAAACGATTATTTTCGTATATTACACATTGTCAGTATTTATTTTGTATGTCTAAACATCTATTATACTATTCATTTAGACTAAACATGGCCCATATTAATGTCATACCCTGCTTCATTTGCCCCGCTACTTTTCGCCCAAATCAAATAGTACGTCTTGATAGTGCCGATGGTATAGATAAGTGCGACATAGCTATCCGACGAAGTCTTGCCAACAACAAACCATTGATCCATATAAATGGTCAATGAGCATGTTCAGCTTGTAACAGGTTGATTGTAAGGGAGTTACGTATTCTTGAGGAAGATCCGACCTGTATGCGTTCTCTCGTGTATGATTTGCAATTCGCCCGATTATCATTGTTTAGCACTTTCCGCAACAGTAGATGTCTTCGTGAGTAGATAAGCTTTGATAGTTCTGGCGCACTCCTTATGGAAATGAACATAGGAAATAGCTAAGGTCCATTCTGGTAATTTTGGGCTCACTTAAGGACACTGCCGGTTCCGGATCACATAGTCTCGATCAGCTTTCAAACAGCTCTTGAACAGGCTTTTAACAGTCCTCGAACAGCTCTTGAATAGGTTTAAACATCTCTTGAACAGGTGTAAATAGCTCTCGAACAGCTTTTAATAGGTCTCGAACAGCTTTAACAGCTCTTGAACAGCTTTAAACAGCTTTTGAACAGCTTTAAACAGATCATAATCATTATCACTACTTGATAATGTTACTGTTCTGTTCAAAAGCTGTTCAAGAGCTGTTTGAAAGCTGTTCGAGACGATGTGGTCCAGAACCGGCAGTGTTCTTGAGTGAGCAAAAAATTACCAGAATGGACCATAGCGATTTCCCATGTTAATTTCCATAAGGAATGCGCCAGAACTGTCATAGCTTATCTACTTTCGTGAAAGTTAATATTTATATTCCCGTAAATACAAAATGCTGTAACTTACATGTCGACATCACTGGTCGACTTTTCCAACGGCTATTGGCAGGCTCACGCTCCGTACTTCGTCCTTGTGTCTTTCCTGATAGGGAAATGCAAAGGTTTTTGACAAAACTGCGTCACTTGGCTAAAAATGGTTTGACGATCGTCAGTGAGAGTGACATTGTCGATGAGGACTTCCAGTGCATTTCACCGGTGAGTTTCACCGGTGACTAAATAGCACGTTTGACGACTCTATCCCCACAGACAGCGGTCTCCGATACGTTAAGAAAAATGAACTTTTAGCGTTTCTCTGCAAGTTGAGGCAAGGATTGTCAGACGAATTCGTAAAAGCTATTCCATTACAGTAGAATTGAACTACTACTAAAAAAGTCTCGTATAATACCAAACCATCAGTTTTACCTCAGGCCACAACATGCAACAACCGAACAAATCCACCGTGTCTGTAACTTTGTTCTAAAATCCTTGGAAGAAAAAAAATATTGTGCAGCTGCTTTTTTAGACATTACCTCGTCCTTCGATAAAGTGTGGCATAAAGAACTATCGATTATTAACGCCGGTATCCCACAAGCGTAATTGGTTCAGTTCTTTACCTCATCTATACTGCAGGTCTACCAACCTTCTGTAATAGTGAAACAACAACTTATTTCGACCACACAGGGGTCATGTCAGGACACGAAAAACCAGAAACTGCATGAGTTAGCAAGAAGCGTCATGTTGCAGCCTGTTCAACGAAGACTAAATAAACATATTCCAACTGACCTGCTAAACAGATTCTACTGTAGATCCTTTATTTCCCACATGTTATTAAATCTTGAACCTTCGTGTTAATTATATACTTCAAAAAATTTATAAATTGTAACCATGTATTGCAGATTATAAATAAATAGGGGTAGTCAAAAAAATCTTGACCTTGATTTTTTGTACTTTGTACATATTTTATTGGGTTATTGCATAATACAATCCTGAATAAAGGTGAATTATCTTTTAACAAATTTAAAATTAAAAATGTAATCTTTAAAAGACAATGTACAAGAACCCTCCGCAGTAGTCATTAAAAGTTTTATAACCAGTGTCAGTATTAGCATCGCTGTTCTTTATGTCAGCCAACATAGGGAATCCATCGGTTCGGCAAACGAGTCCGGACTCTAGGTCTCTCGCGTTCTCGTGCATTCGGCATTAACATTGCTCATTTAATGCCGGGTTGCATTTAAAAATACGATGACAGTCCCCCGTATTATTGGCGCATCCATAAATTTACGATATTAATACTTAAAATTGTAATTTATTACGACTTTTAAAATTCCCTTCATACCGTTTCGTTCTTTTATAACTTTTTAAATATATCGGATGGGTAAACTCAATCATTATAAAAAAAATTTTATTAAATAAAATATTTGAAAAATTGGTTACATATATAAAAAAAATATAGTTAACTAAAATTTATATAAAGATTAAAACAATAAGTAATGAACAATTTAATTTCAGTGTTGATAGAAGGTAGTAACCGAAATCATTCAAATAAATTCCAAAGTAATATGATATATTCTAATTTATTCAGATTTAATGGGGAAACATTGAGAGATGGTATCTATCAGCCTGAAGGTGCACACATAATTTTAAATCGATACGAAGGCAGATGATCGACTCTCAAACTCGACTCGTCGTTGGTTTCCATACCATTCATACTAATTCGTGCCTTTGGGATATATCGAAGGACCATTAAAATGTCCATCAAAAACGGTGATCTTCGAATTAAACTGCTAAAATCGAAATTATGGACTTTTAGAATCGAACTTTAATTATATCCAGCAGTTATGGCTATAAACTGTTTTACTTATTGGTTGCTTAAAGGTTTTTCGTCTGAATTTGTAGATAACATAAAATAATATAAATATTCCTAAAGAAAAGAGCTACTTTGTGACACATTAGCTACTTGTTATTTTATCTCTTTCTGTTTCAAATAGAAACGGACTAGGCAAGCGAGAAATTCCAGAAATAAAATAAAAACACTTTAACACTTTAGCTGCTATTTGATTCTCTGATGCACTGGTGCGTACAGGCACTTAGTTAAAGCTCAAAATACGATATTGTGATGTTTGATGTACTGGAACTTAGCATAACAACGTGGGCAAATCGAGTAGCGAAATATACCATAACTTGTCGCTAATTTATCCCTATTATTGTTCAACATAAAAACTGTTGTTCCGCTAAGTTTATATGGAACTTAGCGAGATATCCTTTGATAGAAATCCCATGAAAAAGAAGAAGATGCAGAAAAATTGTCGCTAATTTGTTGTGAAAAAATAAAATTTGGAAAATAGCGTGACAATTTTTGATAGAAAATAAAGGAAATGCAGAAAATTTGCCGCTAATCTGCCACTAATTGGTTGCGAAAAAATATGATTTGTTGCTATTCTTTTTTAACATAAAAACATTTATTCCGCTAATTCATATAAACTTCGAGTCAACATTTGAAATAATTCCCGAAAAAACAAAGAAAATACAGAAAATTTGGCGCTAATTTGCCATTAATTAGTTGTGGAAAAATAAGATTGGTCACTATTATTTTTCAACATAAAAAATGTTGTTCCGCCAAGTTCATATAAATTTCGAGACAACTTTTGATAGAATTTCAGAAAAAAAAAAGAACATACAGGAAATTTGCGGCTAATTTTCCACTAATTAGACGTGAAAAAATAAAATTTGTCTCTTTTGTTTTTCAACATAAAAACTATTGTTCCGCTAAGTTCACATAAACTTCGAGACATCCTTTAATAGAATTCCCGAAAAAAAAAGGATATGCAAAAAAGTTGTCGCTAATTTGCCACTAATTAAATGTGAAAAAATAAAATTTATTGGTACACTTTTTAAAAATAAAAACTATTGTTCCGCTAAGTTCATATAAACTTCGAACAAGCATTCATAGAATTCCAGAAAAAAGTTTAAAATACAGAAAATTTGCCGCTAATTTGCCACTAATTAGTTGTGAAAAAAACAAAATTTGTTGCTTTTGTTTTTAACATAAAAACTTTTATTCCGTTAAGTTCATATAAACTTCGAGACAATCTTTGATAGAATTGCCGAAAAAATAGGAAAATACAAAAATATTGCCGCTAATTTACAAATAATTAGTTGTGAAAAAATAAAATTTGTCGCTATTGTATTTCAACACAAAAACTATTGTTCCGCCAAGTTCATATAAACATTGAGACAACCTTTATACAATTTCAGAAAAAAAAAGAAAATACAAAAAAGTTGCCGCTAATTTGCCACTAATTAGTTGTGAAATAACAAAATTTGTCCCTATTGTATTTCAACACAAAAACTGTTATTCCGCTAAGTTCATATAAAATTCGAAACAACCTTTGATAGAATTCCAGGAAAAAAAAGAAAATACAGAAAATTTGTCTCTAATTTGCTACTAATTGGTTGTAAAAAAAAATTTGTCGCTATTGTTTTTTAACATAAAAACTGTTATTCCGCTAATTTCATATAAACTTCGAGACAACCTTTATAGAATTAGAGAAAAAAAGTTTAAAATACAGAAAACTTGCCGCTAATTTACCACTAAGCAGTTGTGAAAAGAAAATATATAATTTTTCCCTAAAGTTTTTCAGCATAAAAACTGTTCAAATAAACTAGACAACCTTTGATAAAACTCCCAAAAAAAAGGTAATGCGAAAAATTTGCCGTTATTTAATAAATTAAACTCAGATGCCACTAACGCTCTGGCACATTCATTTTTTCTTCATTTGTGTTTTGTTGTACTATCATAATAAGAAATAAAATCTTCAATGGCGTTGAAAATTGGAAATGAAGAAATGTTACCAATATAACAGGTGAAACCTGACAATTGCAGAAAAAATGTAGCAACGTGTCAGGTGGCAGCCAATTGGTTAATTTAACTCTTTTTTCTTCCAAAGAATCTTAATTTTCTAATATTTGTGTACCTACAGGGTGTAATTGAAATACATGTACTTATGAAAATTGACAAAAGTGTATGATTTCCAAAAACAAATGATACCAATTCTATCAATAGATTCTAAAATTTAAATATGGGTCAATTTCCGCCTATTTCAAAAATTATTATACGCTGGATGATATTGAAGGTTAATTAGACACCTTGACTTATTTATACTGAAACCGCTTTTGCCGGTACATAATAAAATCTGTGGGAAATATTTTTTAATTGAAAAAATACTTACCCTACAAAATCTAATTTGTAGAACAAAAAAATGCAGTACATTTTTCTCGAACGTAAAGTACTATTAAAAAACAGGAAATAATAAATTTTAGTACACTAAAGTAATTTTTAAAATGGCGCCCTTTATTGTTAACGCAGGTTATTACTAGTGTTTGTAAAAAAAATGGGACAAAATAAGTGTAAAGAAAGGAGAGAAAAAGTGAGGCAAAAAATAGGGATAAATGATACAAAAAACAAGAATGGGAAAAAATAGTGCCGAAGAGGGGAAAATTGAGGCAAAAAACAATAGTTGTAAAAAAGGGGGTGAGGCAAAAAAACAATAATTAAAAAAGAAAATCAAATGGGGATAAAAAACAAGTGTAAAAAGGGGGAAGCAAAAATCAATAGTTGTAAACAAAGGAGTGAAAAGTGAGGTACAAACAATAATTTTAAAAAATTGTAAAAAAATGGGGCAGAAAAACAAGTTTAAAAGGGAGAAGAATGTACGACAAAAAAAAAGTTACAAATACTATAAATTACAGTTTAGTTGACAAACGCTGCGGATTTCGAAATAAAACATTAAGCTGATGACGTTTTTATCTCTAATTCAGGTTAAGTTCAACATGATCTCAACTTCAATGGCGTCCGCCTGGTTTAACATATATTTACAAAATGTTATACCTTCTCTAATTATAGGATTTTTTGCACATTCTAGTAGATTAACCTTATGTATATATATTTGAATAACGCCCTGTATATTCCATAAAAAAAATCATTGAATCATTGATGATTTAATATAAACTTAATCCAAATAGGGACTTGTAGTTTTATTTTTACCTAAATTAAGTCAATGTTAAAAAAAATATTTATTGAAAAATTTTTTGTTGTTAAAGTTGACTTTAATCTTAAAAGTCTATTCTGGGCGCTTTCCTTAAATAGTATTATGTTGGCTATGCCAAAATGTTATGTGACTTTAATGACGTAATTTTGACTGTATATTAATCTAATTTTTTTGTTAAACTAGCTGAATGCCCGTGCTTTGCTACGGAGTCACTTAAGTACCTGGAGGAACGAGATTTGCTTGTTTTTTTCTATTTTTGCCAATTTTTTCTATTTTTCCACATATTTTCTTAATTTTCTTTATTGTTTACTATTCATCACCATTTCTTATTATTTTTCCCAATTTCCCCATATTTATGGCTATTTTTTCCTATTTTCTCCTCTTTTTCCTTGTTTTTCCATATTTTTTTTGTTTTTCTTATTTTTTTTTTATATTTCTCCCAATTTAAACTAATTTCTCTATATTTCTCTAAATTCCCCATTTCTTCCTATTTTTCCTGCCTTTCCTGTTTTTCCTTATTTGTCTGTATTATTATCTATTTTTGACTATATTCACTATTTTTCCTAATTTTCCCTTATTTTTCACTATTTTCCTATTTTTACAGATTTTTCTCTATTTATCTCTAATTTCCCTATTTTATTTATGTTTTTCTGATTTTTTCCTGTTTTTTCATAAGTTTCGTTTTTTTAAATATTTTTCCATATTTTCCTACTTTTTCTCTATTTTGCCATATATTTCCACTACTTTCTCTATTTCTATATTTCCCTATTTTTTCTGTCTTCAATTTCTCCTGTTTTTCCCTTTTTATTCCTATTATTTTGTATTATTTCCTAATTTCTTAATTTCCCTTGTTTACCCCTATATTTTTATCTAATTTCCATATTTTTTCATTTTTCTCTCTTTTTCCCATTTTTCACAAATTTCCCTATTTTTCCCCATTTTGCACTTTTTGTAAAATTTGTCCCTAATGTTCCCTATTATTTTCCCTATATTTCACTATTTTACCCATTGTGCCCTATTTTTCCCAATTTTTCAATATTTTTTCCTATTTTTCTCTATTTTTTTGCTATTTTCCCTACTTTTTGCTATTGTTCCGTATCTGTTCCCATTTTTGCCATATTTTCCCCTATTTTTCACTATTTTCCGCTACTTTCTCCATTTTTTCTATTTTCCTATTTTTACCATTTCCTTCTATTTTTTCCAGTTTTCTATAAGTTTTTAGTATTTTCTTTATTTTTCCATATTTTGTCCTATTTTCCTCATTTTTCCCTATTTTTAACTACTCTTTCCGTTTTCCCTATTTTTTCCTGTATCTTCATATTTTTCCTGTTTTTCATTTTTTCCTGTTTTTTTCTTATTTTACTTTTTCTTATATATTTTCTCGTATGTTTCCCTATATTTTTGGCTAGTTTTCTCTGACTTCCCGATTGTCCCTATTTTTTCCGGTATGTTCCAATTTTTACCGAGTTTTACTATGTTCCCTATTTTTCCTATTTTTCACTATTTTCCCCTCTTTTTCCTTATTTTCGTGTTTCTCTTATTTTTTCCTATTTTTCCATTTCTTTTTGTCCCTATTTGATCTTATTTTTCCATATTTTGCCCTATTTTTCTCATTTTTGTCTATTATTCACTAGTTTTCCTTATGTATTCCTGTTTTTTCTATGTTTTCCCGTTTTGTCCCATTTTTTCCCTAAAAAATCAATCACGAGAATATCCGTTAATACCGTAGATATAACAGTCTCTATACCTTTATACCATCGTGTATATTGTATAGATACACTTCTATGTAATCCATTGTTTTACGCCCTTATTCTACCCCTTAGAATGAAAATTTCGCAAAATCCTTTTTTTAGTAGGTATTCATGTTATCAACAGAATATATTCTCAAAATTACAAGTCTCTGGGTTGATTTTTTTGTGCGTTGATTTCAGTCAGTCAGGACTTTGCCACTTACATTATAGATTTTTGTGTGTTAAATATATAAATTAGCTTTTGGTTGTATTTTCATTAATAATTCTTTTAATATCGTTTAAACATTGTAGTTTTCTCATAATAAAGAATTAAACTGCAATTTTTCACTTTATTGTAAACTTAATAATGTTGACTTTAACCAAGTTGGACGCTTTTGGCTTTAAATAAATGTTATAAGTTTTAAAATATTCAATATAATAACTCACTGTAGGATGATCCAGTAATTATTTTTCGCAATATAGAATTTAAGCTTAGTATTTCTTCACTCTAGATAAGTGACATTGAGCAACTGATCCGTATGAATTCAGTGCTGGAATTTAGTATCTGTTAATTGAAACTCAAATTTCCGAAAACATCACAATTAGAAATTAAATAAAAAAGTGCCACCTACCTATATAGTGTTTTTCTTTTCCAAACTTAGTAAAAAACTTGCCAATTATTAAACTGAAAAAGAGCCCAAAAGAATTTGGGAAAAAATGAAACACGGTATTATTTTAATAATTTTGTTTATTTCAATTTTGAATTGTTAACATGTACATCACACAGAGTTTTTCCTAAATCTAAAAGTTCAACCGAATCTCACAAAGTGAAATTTACGGTTAGATCTTTTTTTGGTGCTTAGAAAATTTCAATATACATTTATTTTTTTTGAACAAAATCGCGTCGTACATAAAATACAATTACAACGCTTCCCATTTATAGTAAAACTCGATAGATTTTTTATACACCAAGTGTGTCAGTCTTTAATAAAAAGTTTAACTTAAGGAGAAGTCTATATGACGTCCGGACGCGATATTGTTCTTAATATATATTACAAATGAGTATATATTAAAATTTTCTTAAAATTGTTATAGTACCGGGTCAAAAGTTGTTTTTTAAAAAGATTTAGTTCATATTTAATAAATATTAGTCAGTGTCATTTGAAAACAATTTTTTTTCATTGAACAGTTTTTCTTTCTTTCTAGTCAATTATTCCATGAAACTTTTGTGACTGATACTGATAAATGGTTTTGTTACTTTTATCATTTCTCTTTATTTTTCTTATTTTATTTAACAAAATGATGAAGAGGAATCCGAAGAAGTATTCAGTGATCGTAAAGATGAAGAAAAAAAAAATAATTGGTTGTAATCAAAATGAAAATGTAAAATGGGCAAAAACGAAAACAGATTTAGACCATGTTTTGACTATCAGATATTCTACAGAAGAAAAATAACAAGTTATTGAAGCCTCTAGAAGGACTTATAGGAACCACAAAAAAATTAAATTAACTTATTGGCTGTATGTATAAAGGCATATAAATGTGAAGTTAAAAATAAATTTTTAAGTAACTTTGGATTGGCAGTATCATTCTAATGTGTAGGTTGGCAACGAAAGTGAGGTTAGGATATATTGCGAGACTCGGTCTGGAGCTGGTTAATACCGTTTTTTGTTCATGTTTGTTTAGTTTACTTAATAAAATTATTAAGATTTATTTATAAATCTTACATGGTGTCAGGTGTAAAAAAAAACTGAGATACTTGTGACTACAGATCAAGGTATTCACAATGAAACATAATTTAAGATTACCGGACCCATTAGTTCTTGATAAAAATTAAGGAAATAATTGGAAAGTAGAAGTTGGAGCTAAATTAGTAGTTCCTACAAGCATGAGAAATTTAAATTTTAAAATGACTTCTTTAGCTGATTTATTTTTAATCACTCTCAACTCAAGCCAATTAGAATATGAACCATAAACCACAAGATAACTTTTTGTTCCATAAGGAAAGTATCAACTCTATTCTCTCCCAAGGACGGGATGGTAAGAGAAATGACAGAAGAATCTTGTTCTGATTTTGTGGTTTATGATTCATATTGTAATTGGCTTGAGATAACAGAGATTGAAAATAAATCAGCTAAGTCAAAATTTTTCATGAGAGTGGAATTTTTCAATTATAACAAGAAGTCCTTATTATCCAAGGTCAAATTGGGCTACCTGAACTGGATGTGGGAATCGCAAAAAAAAGATTAAAAAAATCTCTATAGGAAAATAAAGATATATATGTCACTAATGATAGAAACAGTCCACTTAAACTTATTGATTTAGCTCCTTCAGATATTAATGAATAGATTATGTAAAACCAAAACATCAGTGGTCACCTCAAAATAGATCAAAGTCCATGCCACATCAAAACGTAACCACCTCCCTGACTCATTGGCCAAGAAGCTGCACAGTTACTTAGGACCTACAACACAGCAGCCAAAAAATACTTGTCCATGACTAGGCTGAATTTGCAAATTTTAACTGGCATTCTGATTGATCATTGTCCAGTACGCAAACACCTCAACAGCATGGGGCTATCAGACATTGCACTCTCCAGGGGGTGTGAACAAGAAGACGAGACAATCGAGCACATCCTTTATGACTGCCCGACACCCTGGTCAATTAGGAAAACTGTGCGAGTATTGGCTAACACCGGCCTACATAAGAGAGGCACCTCTTGGCGACGTTGTCAACTATATAAAAACTGTAGGCTGGCTAACGAGCTAAGTCCTCAGTTACTTAGAAGGATTCACAATGGGCCTAATGAGGTCTAAGTGCTGTGGCTCAGCCCACGCCCACTTGTGGAGCAATCTACCTTCCCCACTTTACAGATACAGATACCAGTTTCAGCTAACCTATTGATGCCAAAAATTGACTCTAATGTAAATAAAAAGCTATTGTACAGGCAAACGCAAAATAACAAGAATTTCAACCAAAGATCTTGAACCATTATGATCAGGTGATAATGTAACGGTCTATGGTCATGTCAATAATCAAAGGTCTCAGGGCAATAATTTAGCCAGCATAACTCTCCAAGGTCATTCTTAGTTAAAGTAAATGAAAATTTGCCAAGCACAGAATATAAGTCCATTGTCAATGACCTTGGACAGACCATCTAAAGTTAGTCTTCTGAAAATGATCTGCATTTGCAGTCAAAACCTGATAATTTAGTCATTGAGACAACTGAAATGATTCCACCTGTAAATAAATCACCTGTGGTTATATCACGAAGGGAAAGAATGTTAGATAGTTGTTTGTACGACCTAACATATGGGGAATCCAACGGGTTAGAGAGAGAGGTATAGGAAATTCAGCGTGTAAGAAAGAGACAGTGTCATGACGTCACTAGGGATTGCACAAAATGTCACATTTTACGACGCGTATGACGCTTTTTAACGTTCAGTATTTTGAAGTGTTAAAAAGCATTCGAAACGTCACATTTTACGATGTTTACAACGTTTATTAACGCTTCAAAATACTGAACGTTAAACGTCATATTTTACGCCGTTTTCAACGTTTTTTAAGGGAAATTAACGTGTTAAAGAGAGGAATAGGAAAGTCAGCGTGTCAGAAAGAGACAGTGCTATGACGTCACTAGGGAGTGCACAAATCGTTACATTTTACGATGTTTTTTAACGGTTAGTATTTTAAAGTGTTAAAAAAAGTCGTAAACATCACATTTTTCACCGTTTTCAATGTTTTTTAACGTTAACTTTTTGATGTAGAAAAACTTTCACTTTTTTGCCTCAAACGATGCCATATTTCATTGATTTTGACATGTTGACAGACAAAAAAGTGAAAGTTTTTCTACATCAAAAAGTTAACGTTAACAAACGTTGAAAACGGTGAAAAATGTGACGTTTACGACGTTTTTTAACACTTCAAAATACTAACCGTTAAAAAAAATCGTAAAATGTGACGATTTGTGCACTCCCTAGTGACGTCATAGCACTGTCTCTTTCTGACACGCTGAATTTATTATTCCTCTCCCTCTAACACGTTGATTTCCCTATATGTCAGGTCGGACAAACGTAGACTATCTACTTAAGATATGTTGCCTATTTTTAAGTCGTCCTTAAGATTGGTAGTATTATTATAATATGTAGGTTGGCAACGGAAGTGAGGTTAGGGCCAGGATATATGGTGCGACTCGATCTTAAGCAGAAGAGTCTAGATCCTAATTATAAATCGAGTGCCCATTGCTGTTGCCATCGGTCAACCTTGTGCGACTAGTGCATGTGCTAGTTATTGTACGTTAACTTAAAAGATAGATTATTTATCATTGTGATACGGAGTGTGGTCTAGTGGTAGAGTGTATACTTTACACGTTAATGTTCCTGGTCGAATTCCGAGGATTTTTTTTTAAATACACAGGTTAGATTTAGATAGTCAAGACTTTTTTTAAGAAAATAAATATTTTTTTAAATTTTTTTATGTCAACACAACACTTAAACTTGGCAACAGCAGTGGGCACTCGAGTTGTAATTGGGATCTAGACGCTAGTATCTTGAGCCAGGGGTTAATGTTAATACCATTCTTTCTGTAATCTGTTTATTTTTTTATAGGTACTATTATTGTTATTTTTTCCTCTTCTGTTTGTTTTATTATTTATCTCTGTTTCACAATTAATTTGTATTTTAATAACTTTAATAATTCAAACGACACAGACTAAAATTTGTTCAAACTTTTGGTGACGATTTTTCTTTATACTTTTGACCCGATAAAAGTATGTATAAATATTTTTAAGTTAAATTAACTAGTGTTATTTAAATAAACGTCTACTTCTAACAACACTCGTAAGAATGGCACATCACTAAATATAGTAAGTACTAAAATCAACCATTATTTTTTTTTTGACAGAATACTAAAAAAATTCCATCACTGAAAACACCGGGTCAGTTCCTCTATTTTAAATTGCGTGCCCCTTCCAAAAAATTCTAAGCTGTCGGCTCACTAACAATTACATTACTTTTTTTTATTTAATTCAGCTACGTCCATATACTGACGTACGATTGAGAGATTATCCACCAAAAATAGGGTGAGAAATTTGCGCAGAAATGTTTTTTTCGTATATAATGAAACAAATATACAAGGCGTTACAAAATAAAACCGACTAAGTGACAGGAAATCTAGAAGTATTATATATTCGTCCTTGAAGGATTAACTTTAAAAACGGTCATTAATAAATAAAATATGAACCAATTTATCGATTTTATTCAATTTTGAAGTGTTACCAATTGATTTTTTTTCAGAAGACAGAGGTGGACTAGCACTTAAGTAATTTCTTGAATTTCATCCTTGAGGTAACTTTATAGTGTTTTTTTGTGAATTTTATCTGTCTTTTGTCGGTTTCACCTTGAACGTTCCTGTATATGTATTTTCTGGGCAAATTTCATTGATCGTTTGTCATTCTTGATGGGACATCCTTGATACTAAAGTGTTGCATATACCAGTACATGGACTATGTTGTAGTATTTATAGTATATACATCTATAAAAGCTAGACTTATTTTTTAACTATTTTTACGATATGTGCACAATAACGGTGCTTAAAGAATAAAAATTTTAATAAGAAACAAAAAAATTTGTACAGGCGCTAGCATTATCCATATAATGTACAAAATGTGCCAAAGCTGTATGTCTTTTAAATTCTATATTGAACTTTGATTCGGAGAAATAATAATTGTACTGACTACCAATTGTTTCCTATAATTTAAAATTTTTTAGATTTTTAAATTAAGGTAATAACTGTACAAAGACAACTGCTATTTATACAGTAAGTACTACTTTTTAATTATTTATTTTTTTAATATACAAATGGTCATTTTCCTATATTTGAATACGTTAATCGGAGATTAGACTTTATAAATATATCAAAAAGACCAACAGAAATAAATAAACAGTACTTCATCCCTTAAAACATGCGAGAAATATAAAAAAATATTATTAATAAAGTAGTAGAACAATTCGAATTCTGATTTTAATTAATATAAAATAAAATTAAAGTGGGGCCCAGATTCAGGTTATAAGAATTATATACAGTCCATTCGCACCTGAAATTTGAAATCTGCTGGAAATATCGATTTTGGGAACTAAGTTTCTTAACGCGGTCTAACGATCAGAAATTATAACGTAACGTAAAATAGAGATGTTGTAAAAGTAACTAATCGTTCTTTATTAACGATTATTAATTTAAAATGCAAATAGTTACTTTGATTATTTATGCACGGTCGGAAGAATCGCAGATTGGATAGACTGGATGAATATTGAAAACGACGCCGACGTGTACAACGAAATTAATGCAATTTTATAATGGAAAAATAAGACAGAAAATAGGGAAAATAGGAGAAAATAGGGAAAAATAGGAGGAAATAGGAAAAAATAAGGAAAAATAAGTAAAAGTAGCAAAAATAAGAAAAAATAGTGAAATAGGGAAAAATAAAGTAAAATAGGGAAAAATAAAGTGGATCATGGGAAATAAAGCAAAGTAGGGACAAATAGAGAAAAATAAATGTAATAGGGAAAAAATATAAAAAAATAATGAAAACCAGGGAAAAATAGGAAACAATATGGAAAACTAAAGAAATAATAATGAAAAATAAGAAAAACACGAAAAAAAAAGGGGGAAAAGAGGGGAAAATAATGAAAAATAGAAATAAATTGGGAAACAGGAAAAATAGGAAGGAATATGGGAATAGATGGTCATAAATAGGGAAAATAGGAAAACAAAAACAAAAAAAAATAAAATTGTGAAAAATTGGAAAAATAAGGAAAAAAAAATCAGAAGAAATTGAGAAAAAATTGATTTAAATACAGAAAATAGGTAAAAATACATACAATTAGGGACAAATATGGAAAAATAGGGGAAAATAATGAAAATAGGGAAACAGAAAATAATAGGAGAAAAAGAGATAACAGGCAAAAATAGGGAAACACGGGGAAATATAGGGAAAAATAGGAAAAAGTAGTTAGAAATAGGTAAAATAATGAACAATAGATACAAATGGGGATAAAATAATATATATTAGGAAAAGATAGGAAAAATTGAGAAAAGTCAAAAATTGGGAAAAAAAGAGAAATACAGGAATAATAGAGACAAATAGAAAATAATATAAAAAGTAGGGAAAATGGGGAAAAATAGAAAAAGTCTATAAACAATAAAGGGAAACATGGAAAATTAAGCAAAATAGGGACAAATAGAGAAAAATAGATAAAATGGGAACAAATATTGTAAAATAGGAAAAACAATAAACATTAAGAAAAGATAGGAAAAATAGAGAAAAACAGGAAAAAATTATGAAAAACAGGAAAATAGAAAGAAACCAGAGAGTTGAAAAAATAAGGTCCCCCGACACTTTTTATTTTCTCCTTTTCTTTTGATTTTCGACAAAATAAATAATGTTTAAATGTAGAAAATTAATAACAATCTCAGTTTATGAAAAGTAGAATGTTGTCTCAAAAATAAAACAATTCTTTGAAAATGAAAATAAAATGAAGAAAAAACAAAATTTACTTTCAATGCCAACCGACAATAAACTTAATAAATAGGTATACAAAAAACAAAAAAAAAGAAATACGAGACAAATGTTGTTCACGTCACAAGAATTGATAACAACTAGTATATTACATAACTAGTGTGGAAAGTGACTTATTTCGCACGAGTCGCATAGCCAATTTAATAAAAAAAATCCAATTTTGTTTAACATTATCGTTTAAAATATCAAGTAAAAAAAACGACTAAAAATTTTTTCATCTGAACTTTTTCAGTTTCTCTGGTGTTGAAAATCATTGCAGCAGCTTAAACTAAGGTATTTGTGTACCAAGTTTGGTGTCAATCGGCTGAGTAGTTTCCGAGAAAAAGTCTACAGAGACAGACACACAGACGGGATCGTGATCTTATTAGATCTGTTCTGGTTTCGAAAAATATCTGTCCGAAAAAGTCAGGCAAATGTGCAGTATAAGATTCGTGCTCATAATTGTCTACTACACATGCGCGTGCCCTACTGCGCATGTGCCCGACATTCTCGGTCAGATATTTTCGAAACCAGAACCAACCTAACATCTATTTTTTTTACCCTGTACACAGGTTCAGTAGTAAATAAATGATACAACACAGTCACTTTAGTAAAAACCAAAAATCATACAAAAACCTAGCACCAACAGAAGCTACAGACTACTCTGTACGAAGGTTTATCAACAAATTACAGCAATCACAAACACTCAGTCCCCAAAAGTGTTTAATTTTTTTAAACGAAACAAATCTGAAATGTTGGATAAGGAAATCCTGAAAAATTCAGTAAAACTTGACCCATCAATTAAAAAACATTGAAGTGGCAACAGCCAAAAGATATTAAGTTATGATTCCATTATTTTACAGCATTTTTGTAACCTGATATTTTCCAGTACAATGGGAAGTTTCTCAAATTATTACAAACCCCTGAAATCAGCTGATAATGTCGATATTCGTTTTAGGTTAAATTGGACCTATACTCAGGAAAATTAAAGTAACGCCAAGATCCAGATAAAAAACTTACCTGATGTAAAGAAATTGATAAAAGAGGAAACAACTGGATTATTAGATCAAAAAAGACATACCAGATTATTATTATTTACAAAAAAAAATTACCAATCCATACAACAATCAAAAAACCAATTTGGACTTACGAAGCACCAATATGGAGTCTGTGTCCAACTTGCTTGATAAAAAATTCTAGAATGGATCCAATCAAAAGAGTTATGAATAATTCTTAACGCGTCCTAGTGTGTGCCAAATATAAATTCTTACAGTAAAAATATTTGCATGAAAACCATTAAAAATATGACTTGTTGTTATGTATTTTTCTGTGTGTCTAAAAAATCAAGATTTTCCATAGCAAGCTTCAATATTGAAGTCTGTATGTTACAAGGTTTCCGGGTGAGAAGAAGACATAGAAAGGTCACTGATGGAAGACATTTTTTAATATGGTAATAGTAAGAAGAAATGCATAACAATGAACATGAATTGGTAATCTTTGAAAATGGTCTGATACTAAGGAAAAAATGAAGAAAGAAAATTGGCCTTGTAGATAAACCAAAATTTATGATGATGGGACAAACGAAGAAATTATTAAATCCGAAAGGTTATCCATATCTCAAATGTGGTCCAATTGTTTAAGAAATAAAGCACCAAGCCAGGTACCACAAGAATTTAATAGTATAAGTAGAAGCAAGCAACTAGTTTCGGTCCGACCATCATCCGGTCATTATTAAGTACTTTATGATTACAAAAGTTGTTCACATAATATGAAACCCTTTAAGGGTAGTAACATTTTAATGAATTCAAACACTAAGATGGTACTTGAAAATTAGAACGGTGAGAAATTGTGTTTGTAACAATTTTTATAGTTGGTTTTTTCAAATTTGAATTTATCTGTTTAAGTGCGTTTTGCCTCCATGTAGGGTGGCTTTTCTCTTTGATTATTTATTTTTCCGGGAAGCTGATCCTCAAAGTACGTGCTGTCCTTAAGTGCTGATAATTCCTGTCAGCCCCTAGGGAGCAACCTGTTTTGTTTTTTACAGTTTAAACTTCTTCTTCTTCTTCTTCTAATTTTCAAGTAACAGATTAATGTTTTAGGTTACCTTGTGTTACCTGACTTTGTGCTTTATTTCTTAAATAATTAAAGAAATTATCGACAACAGATAATGATAACCATAGCCAATGATGAAAAAGAATTTCGATTTGAAAGAGACTTCAAAAATAAGAAATACCGGCCAAAATAGCAAATTCGAGAACAAATTATGAACATACAGAACTCCACAAAAGCCCAAACATAAAATGATATATATAGAAAGACTGGAACATGTAGAGAGATTGGATGGAAAAAGACTGAGGAATCCAGAAAACAAATAGAAAAAATTTAGTCTATCATCAACTTCTGAACGTACTTCACTAATAGAAAAAAAGAGCGCGTCTGCAAAGGTAGATAAATGAAGTGCAAGTAGACCAAAAATCTAATGGAATGGAGAGAAAAACAGACATAATAGAAAAAAATAGTATTACAGAAGGATTTATGAAGATGGATTTAAATGGGAGAACCACTCACGCCATCTTATAATTAATATTTATTAAATATAATAAATATAAATATTATTTTCTAGCCTCTAAATGTATTAAATAAAATAAACATTTTTACCTAAATAAACTGAAGTATTAACAGCTTTCAAAATAAAACCGGTTAGTTTTCTCAATTCATAATTTAATAGATTTTCTATCTTTTATAATAACTAACCTGAATCTGGAACACATTTTAACTATTCTAAAATATTATAGATTTTTTTTAATGTAAAATCTACAATATTTATTTGGTTCTGAATTTAAGTTGACAGTTTAATAAAAAAGGAACAGTAGTAAAAGTAGATTTTTTGTAATCTTAAAAATTTGATATGTACACATTTTTTTCCTCAATACACATAGGGATTAAAGTAACTGTTTAAATATTTCTAAAACCAACTTTAAATATTAAAAATTCAATAAATATTTACAAACTAAGAAATGACGTTAAACGAGACGTTTTCAACATTTCTGCGTGGCAGCTAAATACATATAATATTGGGCTAATGACAAAAGATACACCATGTTGCTATTTGTACCTTTTTCGTAGTGGATCTGTCTTTCCTGTTGGCGGGCGTTATCAGCTGCGACCTTTAGAAGACCTTGTATGTTCCTGAGAAGCGTCTCCGTTGAAGAGATACTTGGATCTGCGGTGGGACCGTTAGCCTGAGCCACGGCGCTCGCTAATGTGGAATAATTCAACGCCGTATGCTGGGAATCGCTTCCCGGGGCGGCAGGAAGAGGAAGATCGCTATCATCCATATCTGGAAATAAAAAAAAAACAATCAAAATGAATAATTCCACAGAAACCGAGAAAGTAGGTTTTTGAAACTATACACTCCGACCAGTACCATACATGTTTCATCCGTATAAGAATCATCAATGTATCTATTCTGTATTGATGTGAAAGTTGGTTCTTATGAGAAAGTGGGCGGAGTTCTCTTGAAAACTTGAATAGTGTATTCGCTAACTATTCGGGCTCTCACTTCACGTGAAAATTTAGGGAACTTGTTTCCGGGTCACTGACAGTTTCCTAGTTTGCACATGTCAAACCAGCGTCGCATTTAATTTGTTGTCTTTTTTTAGTTTAAGATTTAATTTTGTACTGCATAATAAAGGAATTCATATTAATTATAAATGAAGCAGTAAGAGAACTTTAGGAAGCTAAAGAAGCTGATCAAAAAGACCGGCAGCTGTTACCTAAAAACAATTCCTTCAATTTATATAAAGATTTAGGGCTGCTCGATATGTTGTTACTCTTGTAACTCCATTTATGCGAGCCCCACAAAAGTCTAGAATAACAATTGAGGATAAAGTAAATTCAATGCAATTGATTCCCATACTTTTCTGGCATCTATTTTTGTAAATTTTTGTACTAATTTCCCACTTAAAAGTAGTGACAGAGGGGTTTCATTAGCTCTTCCAAACATTGAGTAGTGGCCAATCTGCCAAGGTGATCAGGAAGATTAAAGCAGGGGCGGGCGATCAAAAATGATAAATTTAATCTGAAAGAAAATGATAAACCTCACGGATAAAAATTATATAAATATCAAGTAATTGTTATTACAAAAGGCGAAAAATTATTGGCAGACGATTTCGTGAAAGAGGAAGGGCCCAAATCAGAAGTTACAAAAAACCAGATTGGCCCCTTTTCTAGAAAACGATTTCTGATAACCTGCCACAAGATTCTTGTATCAATTCTATCCTGGACATTCATAATCTGGCACATTATACCATTTATGTTGCAGTCCCCCTCATCACAATCAATATGGAACCAAAACGTCTCCCCTCAATCATTCTTCAAAACATTTGTCAAAAATGCCAAATCTACAGAATTTTTGTAAGAACTAGATACCTCGTTCGAAAAATCTAATGAAATCGTGTAAATACCTCTTTAGGGCTCCAAAAAAACAACAACAAACAATAGAAATGGATTGAGACTACCTCAAACATAGAGACGGTTCCAGTTTTTGAAAGAAATTCAACCAAGATCTATTTCCAACTAAAGATGAATGGACAAATCCTCCAAACTCTAAAGCAGAAGGTCCCTGCATTCAAAGATCGCCTCCAAGTAAACCTCAGTAACCTTAAGAACCTCAACTTTAATGGACAATTCAAAAACAAATCTGTTGAACAACTTACTAGAAAGACCAAATCCTACACCAAATCCTAAATCACTCAAATGACATTGCTCATAACTTATCGACTGGAAACAAATTCCGCCACTAAACCAAAATAATAGGCAAGTCCTCTAAAACCTCCCTGGTATCATTCTTCATATCCTCACCATCATTATGAATGCTTGCCTACAGCATTTATACTTTCCAATCAGCTGGAAAACTGCCAACACTATCCTAATCCCAAAATCCAACAAAGATTTCTTATACCCAAATTTATTCAATTTATATCGAATTTTTTTTTGTAAGTTCTTTGAAACTCTTATCAAGGATCGTATGTGAAGCTTTCTGGATAAAAGAGCAACGATCTCCAGATTCCAACATAGATTTAGGTCTGAACATACCACCCAAGACGTATTAGTGAGACTCCACAAACTAGTATCCAAATCTTTCAACCTTTGACTGTCCTGTTTGATGTCTAGAAGGTTATTGATCGGGTCTTACATGCTGCCAGCTTTTTGACATCAACTTTAAATTCCCCTTCATTAAAATCATCCACTTCTAACTGAAAATGGGAAAGTTGAAAAGTCTCTAAACGACCCTTTTACTCATCAACCAAGAGTCTCTCATGGTTCCGTACTCGCCCCCTTATTGAAGCTTATGTATACAGACGACATATTCACCCCCACTCCTCAAACTAAAACATTGAGCTCTATGCTGATTATACTTCCATCTCCACCACAGTCCGAACCAACAAATAAATCCTCAACATATTCGCCCAATGGTGCAGCAACTGGATGAGTAGTCTCAAACTCCAAAAAACTCAACTCATAATCTTCAAATACCCCAATAAATCTGAAAACTTTAATCAATCTCTTAATGAAGTCAACCTTCGACTCTGGGAAGAGAGACTCATTTCCTCGGAAGAAATCAACTACTTTGGAGTATTTTTTTCACGTACGGGACTAACAGCTGAAAAACTCTTGATCGAAGAGACATTGTAAAACAAATGGACAGCTGATTGGAACTGAAGAGCTCTAAGCCGCAGTCCAAAGAAAAAAATTCCTTCAATCATACAACATATACTATACAATCTTCCATTACTGGAAAGCTAAATACGTAACGATAATATAATTTATAAATTGAATAATATATTTTAACTTGCAATATGTAAAAGTACACCACATCTCTTTCAAGGTAATAGAAACTGAAGCAGTCCAAGGAGGATTTAGTAGGTATGCACCTGCCTTTATCTAATACCCCACGCGTACAACATAGCATGAGGTGTCTTTAAAAGAAGCTGATCATAGAAATGTCATTTAGCCCATCATTAGAGTTGTCATGTCTGCATATCCGTTTAACAATTGGAAAAAATAGTCTGGCTAATTGGTATTTGCCAAAGAGGAATCATTAAGCCTAAATAGATTTATTTACTTCGAAATTAACAATAAGAATCAGGAGCTGAAGTACAAGGAAGAAAGAAGAGGTTGGAATCAACGTAAGCTGAACTCGGAAAAAATTAGAGCAGTACTTTGTCAAGAAACAGAAGCGATAGAAATTACCAGTCTTGGAGAGATAATAAAAGGCATCAAAGAAACATGGATAGTACCTAAAATACCTAAGGGAATTACGAGAAAAGAAAAATATTGGTGGACGACTAATATTGCCGACAATAGAACAAGATGTAACCAGATTTAAAGACAAAAAAGTAAGAACCCTGTAAGAAACACGGTCGAGAGAGAGAGAAAGAGAGGCTAAATGACGAACTGAAAACAGCAGGAGAGTACTGAAGAATAGTATGGCAAGATCCAAACAAAAAAAATGGAATAAATTGTTTAAACTAGTAGAGGATGATATATGGGGAAAGTCTATAAAAAATAGTCATGAAAAAATTGAGACCTAAGTAGATAAGGTATGACAGTTCTAGCCCACTTCTGATGGAAATTAACATTCTGGTAATTTTTTAGCTCATTTATGGTCACTCGTGACGTCATCAGACGAGAGCTGGTCGATACCTATTCAAAAGATGTTTGAGAGCTGTTCGAGACCTGTTCAAGAGCTGTTTAAAGCTGTTCGAGGCCTGTTCAAAAGCTCTTGAACAGGCCTCGAACAGCTCTCGAACAGCTGTCGAACAGCTCTCGAACAGCTCTCGAACGGCTCTCGAACAGGTCTCGAACAGCTTTAAAAGCTCTCGAACAGCTTTTGAACAGGTCTCGAACATCTCTCGTCGTCATGAGTGACCTTGAATGAGCCAAAAAATTACCAGAATGGACCTTAGCGATTTCCCATGTTAATTTTCATAAGAAGTGGGCTAGAACTGTCACAGATTATCTACTGACCTACACCACTAGACCTATCGACTGAATTTATGGAGACAATAACAAGTACCTTATTCCCAAAGCAAGGGACAAATACATGGTTACCTGAACAGGGAGATGATTAATAAATTACAGCCATAGATGTATAGGAAGTGACAGCGGCTGTTGGGTGATTAAAAAACCGAAATTTACCTGGACCAGATGAATTACCTGCAGAAATAATCAAGTTGGTCATAGAAGAAACACCGAATCGAGATGACAAATGAGACATTTACGTCCAAAAAATACCCGAACCAATGGAAGATCGCTAAATTAGTTCTAATAAAAAATCCCGGAATTAGCTGAACGCATACCATCCCATTTGTCTTCTAGATATATTAGGGAAACGCAGAATACGTAATCGCAACTAGGTTAAACAAAGGACTGAAGGAGAGAAAACCAGAAGAAAAGGGAAGATATGTAGAAAAAACACACCAAAAGACGGTTTTGTGCGTTGGTGACAATGGAAGTCAAGAACACGTTTAACTCCGTCTCCTGGACGTATATTCTAAAGGAATTAAGGAAACACAATATCAGTGGTAATAAAAAGCTACTTGTCCAACAGGACTATTTTTGACGAGGATGAAACGGTGTACTCTGTATTAGCGGAAGTCACACAGGGATTTATTCTTTAGCCTTTACTCTGGAATATCCTATATGTTGGTATCTTACGAATAGAAACATCCCAAAATTCCAAACTTGTTGCATACGCTGATGATTTGGCTATAGTCGTTACCGCCAAAAATGAAGAAATATTAATGCACGAAATAAACCAGACACTGGAAACAGTGAAGAAATGGTTAAGAGACCACGATCTGAGTCTTTCACCTGAAAAAAATGGAAGCGGTGCTTCTTATAGGCAAAAACAGGACAAAAATGAAGATAAGTTTCAGGATAGGAGATCATAGAATAACACCCATAAGAACCTTAAATTACTTAGGCGGCACTTTGGATCGGGGCATGAATTTCAGGGAATCTCTTTTGAGGACCGCCTCTAATGCCAAGAATAGGTGGGGCCTTGGAATAAAAAAGAAAACCGTTAAGCGAAATCATAAACTCCTTTTAATATGGAGATGTAGTCTGGAAAGGGAATACAACCAAACCTTATTCACCAGGTAAACAAAATAGTCGCAATTAGGATATCAAGGGCAGATAAAAGTCTCTATAAAAGCTAGTTTGGTACTCTCAGGATTAGTCCCCTTTGACATTTTAGTGAGGGAGAAAATCGAGATAACGGGGGAAGAGAAAAAAACGCAGGCTATAGAACGCATGAAGAGTAAATGGTAGGATCGATGGAATACTTGTGAAAATGGTGATTAGACCAGGTATTCCCATAATAGGACGATGGAGAGAATGGGGACGTAATAACGGTAATTTCTATTAGATCCAGGACACGGCTGTTTTAAAGAATATATGTGTAGGATGAGGATAACAGAGGAAAAGGAATGTGAGAAATGCCAGCAGATTGATAGAGCGGAACACACTCTATACCAGTAAAAAAGGTGAAGAGAGGGAGACTAGAGACAGGGAGAACACTCGGAACAACTATAACAAAAGAAAATGTAATAAACGACATACTGTCTGGAAAGGAAATTGGGACCTGATTCAAAATTGGATAATAAATGTTATGAAACAGAAGGAGGTGGAGTTACAGAGAAAGAGTAGACGATAGTTTTGCAATACCAAAGCTCGTTCCTCTAAAGAATCGCGGATACACGATACCAGGGGACTAACTTACAGAGCGAATAGGGTTTTTTTAGTGGGTAAAATCCCACATATTTTGCCCGGGCAAACGGGAGGAATCTTTATGAAGATTTTTCTCTTTTACTAAAAAAAACAATTGGTCATTGCCATCAAGTTAATTAAAAAAATAATAATACTATGATACATATTGAAGCTCATTAGGCAAAATTTTATTGTCTATCATTTTCTAGTTAATAAAATACAAGTTAAAAAGAAAACTGTATACTACCTCGCTTTTTTTTTACTAAATATGACATTTAAAACCTAAATTTAAGTAATAAAATAACCTCAGAAGCAACACAGAGTTACAAATTAGCCTGGTCCTCGATGCCAGTCAGTATTTTATTACCGAAACAAGAATCGGATTACTAATGTTGTATAAAATTACCTTAGTGATATATCGAATGACTTTTTGAAGACACACTTCATTTGATCATTTTGTTTTCTCAAAAGGGTTATTTTTTGTTTATTTCAGAAAAATAATTAATATATTTGTGATTGAAAAAAATGCTGTGCTTATAAAAGAATAAAATAAAACAAGTTCATGATGGTAATAAATTAAAACTGAAGATGTTTTCTTGAAGTGTCAGAGGTTCGATTATTAATGATCGGTGAGGTACATCTGACCCTAAAGAACATTAGTCTCGCACAAATTAAAAGCGATTTTCTAATCAATACTCTAAGAGTCAAAATGCAAGAATGTATAACTAAAAAATAACAATAAAGTTTTGCATAAATAATTGTACCATAAAAAATTATTTATTGTTTAAAATAATTTCTTGTAAAACAACTCATGCAAATGTAAACAACTTTAAGATCGCATTTTTCCAACAAGTATAATTAATCAAACATTACAAGATCCAACAAAACGTTGGAGTCATTAAAACAACCCAGGGGTGCCAATATCCGTAAATGTTCTAGCAAAACATTCTCGAAATCAAAGTAAGCCATCAGATGAGCATGTCAGTAAGCCATCTATCTCTTCGGTGTGGCCTTTGAGCCACATTAAAATTCCCTTTTTCATATTTCCCATGACTTAAACAAACAAATTAACCTTCCATAACTCTTGTTGTTTCATCGTTAACATTGGCATCTTTGCACGCACCTTTAATCAACTTTGATTTATATTTATTTGTATTTTAATTCAGTCTAGCCAACTACGGGAATCTTGCTTATAAAATTAATAAGAATACAATTGACATACCATCCAGCCATCAAATATTAAATATTTTATATTCATTAATTCAATGTATATAACGACGTCTCAGAATTTTAATATCTTTGTGGCTATTTTTATGTACCGTAAATAAAATCCTACATCTAGGGAAATTTTCGGAAATTTGGCAATGACGCATTAAAATTCCTGATTTAGAAATATTTTTAAAAGTATCAAAATGTTAAAATTCATTATTTTACTTAAATTTAAAAAAATTAATTTTTTTAATTTTGATATAACTGTATGTATCATTAAAACAGCGTTGCCAAATTTAGAAAAAAATTATATAATCTGAAATTGTTTACGTCATACATCATGTATTTTTTTAAATTTTCCTCAATCTGAAAAATGTTTTAAATAATTTCATAAAAATTATATTTAAACGTTGCCAGATTTCTCAAATACTTATTAAATTTAAATATTTTTCTATCAAAACTCGTTTTAATTTTAGTGATTAGAGAAAGATGTTTTTTGTATCTTCTAGAGCTTAATAAAAATTTGACACTAATATTTTTTTTTTGTTAGTTTATAAGTAATTTTAACATCTCTTTTTTGTGTCGTAAAAAAATCCCCAGATTTAAGGAAATTTTCGGAAATTTGGCAATGATGCTTTAAAATGTCCCTGATTTCGAAATATTTTTAAAAATATCAAAATGTTAAAATTCATTATTTTATTTAAATTTAAAAAAAAATAATATTTTTTTAATTTTAATATAACTGTATGTATCATTAAAACAGCGTTGACAAATTTAGAAAAAAATAATTTTCTTCAATCTGAAAAATGTTTTAAATATTTTCACAAAAATTATATTTAAACGTTGTCAGATTTCTCAAATTCTTCCTAAATTTAAATATTTTTCTATCAAAAATCTTCTGAATTTTTGTGATTAGAGAAAGGTGTTTTTTTGCATATTCTAGAGCTTAATAAAAATTCGACAGGAATATTTTTTTTTGTTAGTTTATAAGTAATTTTAACTTTTTTTCTGTCGTACAAAAATCCTCAGATTTAAGGAAATTTTCGGAAATTTGGCAATGACACTTTAAAATGTCCCTGACTTAGAAATATTTTTAAAAATATCATGTATAAAAATAAATAAAAATAGTACCATTAAAACAGCGTTGCCAAATTTACGAAAAAAATTATATAATCTGAAATTGTTTACGTCACAGAAAAATATATACATCATACTTTTTTATTTAATTTTCTTCAACCTGAAAAATGTTTTAAATATTTTCAAAAAAATTGTATTTAAACGTTGCCAGATTTCTGAAATACGTCCTAAATTTCTGTCAAAAATATCTAAATTTAAGTGATTAGAGAAGGAATATTTTTTGCATCTTCTAGAGATTAAAACAAATACATCCCAAGATTTAGGGAAATTTTCGTAAATTTGGCAATGACGCTTTAAAAATATCAGAATAGTTAAAATTCTTTCCAAATTTTAGTTCTTTCATATATTTTTAATTTAAAAATATTTTTTAGATATTTCAGCGATTAATAAAAAATAATTAAGAATAATTAAAACAGCGTTGTCAAATTTACGAAAAATTATATAATCTGAAATTGTTTACGTCAAAGAAAAAATGTATACAATACATTTTTTTTAATTTTCCTCAATCTCAAAAATGTTTTATATTTTCACAAGAATTGTATTTAAACGTTGCCAGATTTCTGAAATACTTCCTAAATTTAAAGATTTTTTATCAAAAAACTCTTTAATTTTAGTGATTAGAGCAAGAATATTTTTAAAAAAATACGATAGGAATAATTTTTTTTGGTGAGTTTATAAGCAATTTTAACATCTTTTTGTGTTTTAAAAAAATCCCCGGATTTATGGAAATTTTCGGAAATTTGGCACTGACGCTTTAAAAATATCAGAAATGTTAAAATGCTGTATAAATTTTAGTTTTTTCATATAAATTAGTATATTATTAATTTTAAAATACTTTTTTAGAAATTTCAGCGATTTATAAAAATTAAATAAAAAGTGTATATTTAAAACGGCGTTGCCTAATTTATCAAACAAAATAATTTAATCAGAAAAATACATACATCAATCTTTTTTTTAAACGTTGCCAGATTTCTCAAATATTTCCTAAATTTAAACATTTTCTATTAAAAATCTCTTTACTTTTAGTGACAAAAGAAAGATTTTTTTTGCATCTTTTAGAGATTACTAAAAAATACGACAGGAATAATTTTTTTTGTGACTTTATAAGTTATTTTAACATATTTTGTCTATTTTTTTGTGTCGTAAAAAAATCCACAGATTTAAGGAAATTTTCGGAAATTTGGCAATGATGCTTTAAGAATATCAGATTTGTTAATATTTTTTTTTTAAATTTTGGTTTTTTTTTATATAAATTAATATATTATAAATTTTAAAATACTTCGAAATTTCGGTAATTTATAAAAAAATAAATATAAAGTGTCTCATTAAAACAGCGTTGCCAAATTTACAAAAAAATGATATAATCTAAAATTGTTTACGTCACAGAAAAATACATACATCATCCATTTTTTTAAACGTTGCCAGATTTCTCAAATATTTCCTAAATTTAAAGATTTTCTATCAAAAATCTCTTTACTTTTAGTGATTAGAGAAAGATTTTTTTTTGCATCTTCTAGAGATTAATAAAAATACGACAGGAATATTTTTGTTTGGTGAGTTTATAAATTATAACATCTTTTGTCTATTTTTTTGTGTCGTAAAAAAATCCCCCGATTTATGGAAATTTTCGGAAATGACACTTTAAAAATATCAATTTTGTTAAATTTTTGTATAAATTTTAGTTTTTTCATATGAATTAATATATTTATAATTTTAAATATTTTTTTTTTAGAAATTTCAGCGATTTATAAATATTAAATAAAAAGTGTATCATTAAAACAGCGTTGCCAAATTTACGACAATTATTTACGTCACAGAAAAATACATACATGATGTTAAAATCATTCATTTTTATAATTTAATTTTCCTCAATCTGGAAATATTTCAAATATTTTTTTTAATCTGAGAAATTTTATTTAAACGTTGCCTAATTTTTGAATCACCCTAAATTTAAATATTTTCTATTAAATTTAGTGATTTGAGAAAGAATTTTGCACTTACAGAGATTAATAAAAATATAAAATGAATAATCTTTTTTTGTCAAATTTAAAAGTGATTTTCTGGCGATTTTTACATATCGTAAAAAAATCCCCAGATTTAGGGAAATTTTCGAAAATTTGGCATTATAGTAGGAAAAGTTTTATATAAAAGTAAAAAAACAAGTGTGATTTATTTACCTTGATCTTTCTCGTCGTCATCATCAGGTTCTGATATATTATCATCTTCCTCCTCCTCGACCGCCGACCTAGGGGATCTAGGCGAAGGCGGTACATCGGGACCGTCAGCTTCGCTACCCGAATGATCGTTATCTCCTAGTGAACCGGCACTACCACCGCCACTTTTTGACAAATTTAGAACTGGACTGTGTTCAGTGGGTGACACTGAAACAAAAAACAAAAAATCAAATACAATTTTCTTTTTTTCATCAGTTAATTGACCCTTAAGAGCAATTGCTTCGCGCACCTTAACTAAGATAAAGGGGAAATTTCTCCTATGAGACTCCCACCACACATTTTTGAGCGACCGAAGCGATATACGTAAACATCTTATTTAATAGCGTTGTTTTGTGTCGACGTTTAAAATACGGACTCAGAAATTTTCAAGCCCTGTATTGTAGAGATTATTTTTAGTGCGTGTTATTTGCGGATTTTTTAAAATTTTTATTTTCATCTATAAGTATGGGACTAAGGCAAAAACGATATTTTCTTAAGAAAATAAATTAAAAATATTTTTTCTAGACTGTATGTTACCGGAGTTAGTAGATTCCAGACACATAAGAGGGATGATATTACGGGATCCATTGTATATTTTAGATGCAATTAAAGGTTCCGAAGAAAAAAACAAAAATGAGGGGGTAATCCCACCCAACTTTCCGAACACTCCTAGTAAAGTAATTGTTTAATCGATTATTTTAGTTTTTCTGCATCAAAATACATTAATAAAATTAGTTTACAAAAATTAAAAAAAAAATTAATTTTTTCTAAAATTATTTTTAACTTTTTATAATTTTGTATAATTTCTACAAGTATTATTTTAAAATTATGAAATATTTCACACATAATGTACTTTTTGATACCTTTTGGATGTACTATTTACTTTTTTCATTTGTTTTACCATTTTCGATAAAACAAAAGACAAAAAAATATTTTTTTTTTAAATTTTCTTTAGAACAATTACAATGTTAAAAACTAAAATATTTTCTAAATTTAGAGTTTTGTATTACCTATCGAATGGTATAAATCCCATTTTAATATCTTTAATATTTTTAAAGTTATTCAATTTTTTTTTAAACTTATATTAAATTTCAAAAAAAAAATGAGGAATTCTACAATTTTTTGAATAAAATTTTGAAAAAAATCACAATTATAGAGTTTTTTACTACAAATTTAAAAATAATTTTTTTAAAATTTTTAATATTAATTTTAACCCTAAAACAAATCAAACCTCTTTTTGAGTAATTTTAAAATCAATAAATAATTAATATATCATTCAATTTTATTCAAAATGGGAAACAGAACTTTTTTTTAGGTTTCTGGATCAAAATGCATTAATAAAGTTAGTTTAAAAAACTAAAAAAAAAATCAAATTTTTTTTCAAAAATTCATGGGTAAATCCATTGAATTGTTTTAATTTTTTTCATTTTTTGCTATAACTTTTACAAATACTATATTAAAATTATGAAATAATTTACACACATAGTACTTTTGGATCCTTTTCGGATATGCTATTTACTTTTTTTATTTATTTTATACTTATTGATAAAACAAAATTACAAAAAATTAAAAAAAAAATTTTAATTTTTTCTATAATAATTACAATTCTAAATTTTAAGAAACCAAAATACATTTAAAATTTAGAGTTTTATATTATCATTCGAATGGTGAAAATCTCATTTCAATAACTTTATTATTTTAGAAGTTATTCAATTTAGTTTAAAATCGTAATATAATCTTAAATTTCTTAGCCAATTTTTTAAAAATTCCAAAATTTTTGTAATAAAATTGTGAAAAAAAATATAATTATAAAATTATTTATTACAAATTTAAAGAAATTTTTTTTAAATTTTTAATATAAAAATTTAACTAAAAAATAATAATTTAATAAAGATAAAAATTTAAATAAAAATTAGCGGCGAAACTATGCGCAACTTGAAAAAATAGTCAAGACAAAATTTATAGAAAATTTTATGTTCTACAATTTTGATACCATGTAATTTTTCATAAAACTTCATAATTTTGTCTCAAAATCTAAAAAAGTCACAAAAATGTCTATATAAATTTTTTTCACGCCCTCTAGCGGCGAAACTATAAGGAATTCAAAAAACCGGTAATAACAAAATGTGTAGAAAATTTTATGTTCTACAACTTTCATATCCTGTAATTTTTCATAAAAATGCATTATTTTGGTTATTTAAGAAAAATATGAAAAAAAAATACTTTTTGATAAATCTGGCAACAATGGCAAACGTTTTAAAAAATTTTAATCATTCGAAATTAAACTACAACGTATAAAAAATATATGTGTAAAACTTTGTTGCCATCTTGTTTAGTAATGTCGTCATTATTATAGTTAAACAAGAAATGTATCTTAAATTAAAATTTATTCCTGTGTACCGAGCAAACGTGTCAATTTTCATTTTTGGGACATATTGTATACACCGTACAAGAATTTTCATTTTTGCGATATCCTGTATAATAGCTTACAATAATTTTAATTTTTGGGACATACTGTATACATCTTAAAAAATTGTTAATATTGGGACATGTTATAAGAATTTTCATTTTTGTGGCATACTGTATACACCTTACAATAATTTTCATTTTTGGGACATACTGTATATATCTTACAACAATTTTTATATTTGGAACATGCCGATATAAGAATTTTCATTTTTGTGGCATACTGTATACAACTTACAAGAATTTTCATTTTTGGGACATATTGTATACATCTTACAAAAATTGTTATTTTTGGGACATGCTGTTATAAGAATTTCTATTTTTGGGACATACTGTATGCATCTTACATTAATTTTCATTTTTGTGGCATACTGTATACAACTTACAAGAATTTTCATTTTTGGGACATACTGTATACATCTTACAAAAATTGTTATTTTTGGGACATGCTGTTATAAGAATTTGAATTTTTGTGGCATACTATATACAACATACAAGAATTTTCATTTTTGGGACATACTGTATACATCTTAAAATAATTGTTATTTTTGGGACATGTTGTTATAAGAATTTTCATTTTTGTGGCATACTGTATACAACTTATTAGAATTTTCATTTTTGGGACATACTGTATACATCTTACAAAAATTGTTATTTTTGGGACATGCTGTTATAAGAATTTGAATTTTTGTGGCATACTGTATACAACATACAAGAATTTTCATTTTTGGGACATACTGTATACATCTTAAAATAATTGTTATTTTTGGGACATGTTGTTATAAGAATTTTCATTTTTGTGGCATACTGTATACAACTTATTAGAATTTTCATTTTTGGGACATACTGTATACATCTTACAAAAATTGTTATTTTTGGGACATGCTGTTATAAGAATTTCTATTTTTGGGACATACTGTATGCATCTTACAATAATTTTCATTTTTGGTACATACTGTAAACATCTAACAAGAATTATTATTTTTGGGACATGCTATTATAAGAATTTGAATTTTTGTGGCATACTGTATACAACTTACAAGAATTTTCATTTTTGGGACATACTGTATACATCTTAAAATAATTGTTATTTTTGGGACATGTTGTTATAAGAATTTTCATTTTTGTGGCATACTGTATACAACTTATAAGAATTTTCATTTTTGGGACATACTGTATACATCTTACAAAAATTGTTATTTTTGGGACATGCTGTTATAAGAATTTCTATTTTTGGGACATACTGTATGCATATTACATTAATTTTCATTTTTTTGACATACTGTATACAACATACAAGTTTGGGATATACTGTATACATCTTACAAAAATTGCTATTTTTGGGACATGCTGTTATAGGATTTTCATTTTTGGGACATACTGTATACATCTTACAAGAATTTTTATTTTTGGGACATGCTGTTATAAGAATTTTCATTTTTGTGGCATAGTGTATACAACTTACCAGGATTTTCATCTTTGGGACATACTGTATACTGTATACAAGAATTTTTATTATTGGGACATGCGGTTATAAGAATTTTCATTTTTGTGGCATACTGTATATCACTAATAGGATTTTCATTTTTGGGACATATTGTTAATATATTATAAAAATTTCAACTTTTTGGTACATGCTGTTATAAGATTTTTCATTTTTGGGACACACTGTATACATCTTACAAGAATTTGTATTTTTTTCACATACTGTTATAAGAATTTTCATTTTTGTGGTATACTGTATACAACTTTCAAGAATTTTCATTTTTGGGACATACTGTATATATCTTACAAGAAGTTTTTTTTGGGACATTTATTGGTATAAACTTTAAGAGATTTTTTAAAAAGGAAAAATCTTTTAAAGACAAATATTATATACCAACTATTTAGAAAATGTATTCCTAAAAAACCCAGCTTGAGACATACCGTATACATCTACAAGAATTTTATACACACTGTATACATTTCAAAAACTACAACTAATTCTAAAAATTTCTTCGTTTGGTTTGAATTAAAAATTGCTATTTAATTTAACTCTTGGAGTCCGACTCTGTTCTTTAAATACCGTCCCCGATAAACCGAACGAAACCGAGACTCTACGAACCTCGGCTATCGAAAGAATTACGGATTAAGTAGTAGGGATAATATTTGTCTCGTTTATAATTATTTTAGGAACAGAACGATATCTACTATTTTAATGATTGCAAGCTCATGTCAAATTGAATATTTAATTTGTTTTTTGCATTATATTAAGGAAAGATGAATCTGCAGATTGCTCGAATTATTTTTTTTTAATAATACATTTTTTAATATAGTAATTGTAAGGTAATTGTAAGTATTATTTTTAATAATTTCACCAAACCTTACATTTTTTCCAGGCGGAACGGTTAGTTTTTTCAAAAAAAAAATTCGACTAAATTGTAGATTAATCCCTTTTCTTTGTTACAAAACAAAAAGTAGTGAAATTTATTCCGTGTTTTGTTCTCTATCACTAAAACCAAATGCATGAAATTTAAACGTTTTGACGATGTTGGAGCGCGAAGCAATTGCTCTTAATCTACAGCTTAAAATCGAGTTTATACAATTTTAACGAGAAGCTTATTTTTTTAGGGAATAACAGGCAATAAATTTAAAAAGGGTTCAACCAGATTGATGCGTTCATGCGTTGGAGTAAAACATCGGACATAGCGATTTGTTTCGAGAACAATACAGTAGCGTAGATATAAGTTTATTCTAGAAGTGACTAGATATTAAAAACAAATCTTAATTACTTATTTTAATGGAAATTATTTTAATTTAATTAGAGCAATCGGAAAAGGAAAAAATTAAGTCTTTCCTTGTCTTTTCTTTGAGCTAGTTGTAGCAAAATAGTATGTAACAATCGGGACATTATCTCGCTGATGGCATTATCCACTTTGGAAATCATGTTTTCTTTATTGTTAACCGTTGTAGGCGATGTTCCATAAAAGGAGTCCCAATACGGAACCTTGTGGCACTCGCTGCATTAAGTTTGCCGCCGTTGTAGGCGACGTTCCATAAAAGGAGCCCAATACGGAACCTTGTGGCCCTCCCTGTTAAGTTTAACGTCATTAGGTATCTGCTGACTCCTAAGTCCTCAGACGTTTCGACAATGCGATGCCACTTCGAGGTGTTGAACGCATTTTTTATCTCCAGTAGGATAATGCTTCCCTAGACCCACTCTACGCTTGTGGATAGCTTCACCGCTCATTCAATTGCCTGAATGGTGGACTCACCCTTATTGAAACCAAACTGGCGACTATTTTTCCATTTGAAAATCCTTGATGGACATCGGCTACAGGTTCTAACCTTCACCGATAGTATGGGACTCTCGGACCTCGTTAGTAGAGGCCTGGTTCACCCCCTTAAATCACCCCTGAGGTTTCACACTGACCTCCTGGTACTATTTGAGGATGTACATCGTTAGGGCCGGTTGTTTATTCTTAGTTGTTGCCTATGCGCTCTCTCCTGCGTTTCTTTCATTTTAAGGAGTAGTTAAATAGAGTCGTGTTTGCTTCTCCATTCTTTCACGCTCAAGAGCATTGTCACCATCAGTTGCCCGAAACAGCTCTTCTCTCAGAGTGTGCCACCTTTCACAATCCAGAAATGTGTGGCTAACAGTGTCGACTTCTTGGCCATACTTGCAGCTGTTGTTAGTTTTTCCTATTCTCTCCGTGTAACTTCGGAAACACCCGTGTCTTGTGAGAAATAGCGTTAGATGGTAATAGATGCTATCATGCCTCCGGTTGAACCATTCTCGAATGTTTGGGATCAGTTTCTTCGTCCACTGTGCCACATCCGTTGTGTCATCCCATTCCATTTGGTGAGTAGATCCTCCCTGGCTTGTACGCTCACCTCTGCCGTTTTCTCCTCCTGCAGCCTGTATATCTGGCGACTCTCTTTCACCGTCCGGTATGCAGATTCCACCCTCAGCGTCATATAGTAGGATAGAATGTTCCACGCCGCATATTATACGCCTTTTCTACGCCCTGGTCCTCCGATATTTGGTAGTATTTTTGAGGTCACCGAGATGCTGTTTTCTGCCTTTCTACTCATATTCCTAGATACTTTATACAGCACTATTTCCCTACCCTATAAGATAAGCCGTATCTCTTCTTTTTTAGGTTTTTTATGAGCAACTGCCTCTGTGGTCTGTGATAAGAGCTCCAACTTTTTTACCGGCATGACTTCCTTTGCACCTTGACTTCCTTTGCGTTATCCCCCCCCCACTCACGAGTAACGCCAGGTCATCCGCGTAGGCGATCGTCTAACATTTCCTTGGTAGGTTTAATTTAAGGTGGTCCAATGGCAGAGCCTTGGGGATCCCACACGTTACTCCAATCGTTTGGCACTTTGCACTCATGCGGATACAGCTGGCCCTAACCAACCCTTAGACCCTCGATGATCAGCTTCCAGGACGCTGTGTTAAAGGCGTTCTTAATGTCTATGGTGACGAGTTTGCCATCTCCGTCACCTGTTCCACTGCCTGGATTGTGGACTTTCCTCTCCTGAATCCATATTGCATGGATGAAAGTTAATTTTCCTAATCCAGATTTTTGGCTATCCGCTCCCGCAGGATAATTTCGTATAGTTTCCTTAAAACTTCTATTAGGCATATAGGCCGGTGACCTGGGCGTCTCCCTAGTGCCTCTACTTCCTCCTGTAGCCGTAGCTTAATTAACTGTTCTAGTAGCTTACCCATAACAATATAAGAGACAAATCGGCCTAAACTTGCACCCCGCTGTGTCGCCTGTTGGAATTAGTATCAGCTTGATCCTTTTCCACACGGCCAGAATGGTCTGCTGACGTATTAATCGTTCATTACATTCAGAATCACATCAGAAAATTAATTAATTAATAAAAGTTGATACTGTGATTTTTTAATAACTGTTTAAGTAGCAATTTTTTTCTCGGACTGTCTTTTTATTTTAAACTTTCTTGGGTCCAAGACTTTTTTGTGTAGTTTTGTTTTTAATGGCGGTAAATGGTATAAAATGCACTACAAGACATATTTATTGCAGAGCAGTGCTTAAAACTATAAGATTTCTTTCGGAGTTTTGATGCTCACTCGATTTTATGTTTATGACAGCCTTAAACTTCATATCTAATATCTCTGAGAGTGGCTGCTGTTTGATCAATGTCCCATTTATAGGTTTAAGTCCGTGTATCCTAATGTTTAGCACCCCATATTGGAATGGTGTTTTTGGGCTATTTGTAGCCAGAACAAAACATTGGACTAATTAATGGTTTCATCCTATGTTGATTTAGCTTTTAATAGTGTTGAGTGTCCTTTTTTTGACAGTGCTAGCATTTGGACCTTCTTTCTCTAGTTCTGGATGAAGGGAAGTCGTTTGAGGTTTCTCTGTTTCTGTTTTTGAACCTTCCTTCAATTTTAACAAATCTACTCCCATTTTCCACAAATATGTTCCTGTTATCTACATATATAGGTACCACCTATTTATACGTCTTCTTATTATCTTCTTATTACTTTAAATTCTATAGTTTATATTTCTATTTTCATATTTTAGTATTTTATTTTATTTTCCTTTTTTTTATTTTCATATTTTATTCATTTTTTATTTTATCCCTCATACTTGTTTCCTAATTTTCTTATATTCCTTCTCCTGAGACTTCTTAATATCTGGTAAAATACCATTTTTGTTCTTTTCTCTATCTAAAATTTTCCTTTCTTTCAACTTTTTTCTTCTATCTTCTTGGTATATTAACTTCCTGCAGTCCTTAAACTTCCTATTTAAGTTATTCTTACTGATTTCTACTTGAAAATGCAGAAACATGACCACCGAACCTGCAAAAATTGAGAAACGTTCTACTTTTGATCATTCCCAGAATAGGAAAAAATAAGACCAACATATATTTTGTAAAAGTAAGTAATTTTCCCCTTTTGAGTATCCCTAAAAGAGGAAGAAACATGTCAAAGGAAAACAAAATCTATAGCTTGTAAAATATAGTAACATTTTCTTTTGAGCAGGTCCAGAAGCTGGAAGAAATATGACTAAGAAATACATGACCTTGATCTTGAAAAATTGAGCAACTGAGTAACTTTGTAAAATTAAGTAATGCTCATTTGTTTGAGCAGTTCCATAATAGCGAGAAACAGGACTAACGAACAGAAATCCTAGAGCTTGTAAAATTGAATAATGTTCATTTTGAAGAGGAAAAATATGATCAACGAATACAAAACCTGCGTCTTGTAAAAATTGGGTAATGTGCCAGTTTTGAGCGGTCCCAGAAGAGGAAAAGCCCTGACCAATATAGATTTTGAAAAATTGAGTCATGTTCCTCCTTTAAGCAGTTGTAAAAGAGAGAGAAACATGTCCAATAAACAAAAAATCTAGTAATATTTCTCTTTTAAGCAATCCCAGACGAAGAAAAAACATGACCAACATAACCTGGATCTTGAAAAATTGAGTAATTGATAACTTGGAGCTTGTAAAAGCTAATAATGTTCCTTTGTTTGAGCAGTGCCAGAATATGGAGAAAGAGAACCAATAAACACAAATCCTGGAGCTTGTAAAATTGCGTAATGTTCCTCTTGGAGAAATATGACTGATGTAACCAATGAACACAGAACCTGGAGCCTATAAAAATTGAGTAATATTCCACTTGGGATCATTCCCAGAAGAGAGAAAAACATGACCAACATAAATTTTGTTAAATTGAGTAATGCTTTTCTTTTGAGCAATCCTAAAAGGAGAATCCATTGAACCCAAAATATGAAGATTGTAAAATCTAGTAATGTTTCTCTTTTGAGCAGGAGCAGGAGAAGAAACATGACCAACAAACATTTAACACAAAATCTGCAGCTTGTAAAATCTAGTAATGTTTCTCTGTTGGGCAGGCCCAGAAGAGGAAGAAGAAAGACTAATCCTGGAGGTTGTACAATTGAGTAATGTTCCTTTTGAAGAGGAAGAAATATAACCAAAGAATACAAAACCTGGGACATGTTAAAATTGAGTAAAATTCTACTTTTTGTTCCTATGACTGGAATTTCCTACGACTTTCTATAATCGGGAAATTATTTTTTTTATCACCTGTAGTTAAATTTTATATATAATTTCTTATAGTCCTTTTTTGATAAGATCCCTTTTCTGTGTACTCCTTTCTTGACTTCCAGTCTTTATTTTGACTTACTTATTTGCCTGTCGTGCTTTTTTATTATTGGTACTACCCTTGTTTTTCTTTATTAAAAATTATCTCTTTTCCTGTCTTATCTTTAATTTATTGTTATGCTATCAGTAATGTTCTAGTCCACATTTTTATTCTATTTTTTTAGTTTTACAAAAACCATTTTAACGTGTATTTTATCACAAACCAATCAAATTTTGAACATATCTCTTTGATAAAATTCAAACTATAAAATGATTCTGTTTTATTTTTTTGGCACTAAAAAGAAAAATTTTACTCCGTCACTGTTGCTTACACACTCCGATTTATTTCAGAGCTAAGTCTGGGTTATTCGTTTCAATTTCTGCATATGCGTATTTAATTGTGACCCTCCCGGTAATTTATCGCCGACTAGATTGGTTTGTGTCCGTTCGCGTCCGTCGGACTGAAATCCCACTTTTACAACCATTAATTAAATTCACGAATGTGATAGTTAACTTTTTATGTCGGTGGCACATGAGCCTCAACTCAACTCTTAAATGGACACCGGCTGTTTAACCAGCCACCCAAGCACAAAAAATACGGAATAAAAATAAAAATGCGATTTGAATACAACATTACAATTATACATGTTGTATAAAAAAAATTAAATTCACAATTCGTTACGTTAAAGTGGGCGCCAGACATTTATTTGAGAAAAAATGACAAAAACACGATTTTTATAAAAGTTCCACTGTTTACATTTTTTAAAAAACTTAACATGATTTTTTTCACAAAGTTTAGAATCCGGAAAAAAGTCCTGTATCCGGACAAAATTTTCAGTATCTGGTAACAGCTCAATATCGTTCAATTATAATAAAAGGTCCAATCTGCGGTTTTGACATGAGAATTTTACTTCGACATTTTTAGCGAGACTGTTAAAATAAACGGGAAATTTAACTTATTATCATTATCATTTTAACGCTCTCATGGAATTATTCAAATCAACTCATGCATTTAATAGTAGCATACACTAGTGATATAATCAGTTGTGCTTTTATCACTTTAAACTACTCGTGATCATTAAAATACACTTATAATGAGCAATTATAGATTTAATGCACTCATGCTTTTAACATGTTGACGCACTCATGGAATTATTCAAATCAACTCGTGCATTTATCAGTAGCATACACTCGTGATGTAATCAGCTGTGCTTTTATCACTTTAAATTACTCGTGATCATTAAAATACACTTATAATGAGCAATTATCGATTAAATGCACTCATGCTTTTATCATTTTAACGCACTCATGGAATTATTCAAATCAACTCGTGCAATTATCAGTAGTATACACTCGTGATTTAATCAATTGTGCTTTTATCACTTTAAAGTACTCGTGATCATTAAAACACACTTATAATGAGCAATTATCGTTTAAATTCACTCATGCTTTTATCATTTTAACGCACTCATGGAATTATTCAAATCAACTCGTGCATTTATCAGTAGCATACACTAGTGATGTAATCAGTTGTGCTTTATCACTTTAAAGTACTCGTGATCATTAAAATACACTTACAATGAGCAATTATCGATTAAATGCACTTATTCTTTTATCGTTTTGAGGCACTCATGGAATTATTCAAATCAACTCGTGCATGTATCAGTAGCATACACTAGTGATGTAATCAGTTGTCCTTTTTTCACTTTAAAGTACTCGTGATCATTAAAATACACTTATAATGAGCAATTATCGATTAAATGCACTCATGCTTTTATCATTTTAACGCACTCATGAAATTATTCAAATCAACTTATGCATTTATCAGTAGCATACACTAGTGATATAATCAGTTGTGATTTTTTCACTTTAAAGTACTCGTGATCATTAAAATACATTTATAATGAGCAATTATTGATGAAATGCACTCGTGATTTTATCATTTTAACGCACTCATGGAATTATTCAAATCAACTCGTGCAATTATTAGTAGTATACACTCGTGATTTAAGCAATTGTGCTTTTATCACTTTAAAGTATACGTGATCATTAAGATACAATTATAAAGTGCAATTATCGATTAAATGCTTTTATCATTTTAACGCACTCATGGAATTATTTAACTCAACTCGTGCAATTATCAGTAGTATACACTCGTGATTTAATCAATTGTGCTTTTGTCACTTTAAAGTATACGTGATCATTAGGATACACTTATAAAGTGCAATTATCGATTAAATGCACTTATGCTTTTATCGTTTTAACGCACTCATGGAATTATTCAAATCAACTCGTGCATTTATCAGTAGCATATAGTCGTGATGTAATCAGTTATGTTTTTATCACTTTAAAGTACTCGTGATCATTAAAATACACTTATAATGAGCAATTATCGATTAAATGCACTCATACTTTTATCATTTTAACGCACTCATGGAATTATTCAAATCAACTCGCGCATTTATCAGTAGCATACATTCGTGATGTAATCAACTGTGCTTTTATCACTTTAAAGTACACGTGATCATTAAGATACACTTATAAAGTGCAATTATCGATTAAATGCACTCATGCTTTTATCATAAAAAATGATAAATTTAACTGGAACAATAACCATAATAATTATTAATCTTTAAGAACATGCTAATCTGTGGAGTACTAAGAAGACAAAATGGAATTATATTAAATTTCTGACTCATTTTTTAAATATTGTAGTAATCAAAAAACAGTTGTAAAGTAGAAAAAATGATAAAAAATTTGATTTTACTTACAGTTTCGAGGGCTACTGAGATCTCTAGGCTTCTGATCCAAAGGTAAAGGTTTCTCAGGATCGATACGTTCTTCTCTTAACCTGCAACAATAAAATTACATAAATATTTTAAAAAACAATTTTAACAGACCATAATAAAACTAGTTGAGAGTGCGCAAGGTAACATTGCCAAAACGAAATTCTAATATATAAATGTTGGTAATAATATTTAAGCTTATTTTATAATTTCATTATTGTATACAGTTTATAAAAGTATACTAAGAGGAAAAAAGGCGAAAATTTTGCCTCTTCTTTTTTAGAGATCCCTAAATACAATGTATCAGATTGAAAAAAATATATAATGAAATAAATGTTCTGTAAATTTAATAATTAGAGCTATAGAATTAAAATTAATTTCTATAAACTGGCGCAGTCCATAAAAAATCCTACGATGTTTTTAGTTTTTAATATACCGCATGTTTTGTTATTGATACGTGCAGCTTACGTGATTTAGAAGCTTTTATGAAGAATTAAATTTTATAAGAAGTTGATGATAAGAGCTGTAAATAATAAAATAAAATTTTGTTATTTTTTTGAAATAGTGGCTACAATTTTAATTTAAAAAATCTCAAAAAAATTACACATTTACAACTTTTTATTTGTTTTCGAATAGGATAAATCTCGTTTTGATATTTGCAGTAATATAAAAATTAGATTTCCGGTGAATTTGACACTCTTTTCGCTCTTGTGTCTGCAATGGTCATAAATTCTTATTTAAAATTTAACCTTGTGGGACTCCTAAAAATTAGAGATAATTTTTGTTGTCGGTTTTTAAATGAATTTTAAAGAATTTCTTCTAATTAAATATATCCTCAGAAGAGACAATAACAAATCATGAGTGATACAGTCAAACGCCCACTTTAAATAATTATTATAATAAATTATAGAACTTTTCTTTTTTTCTTGCATTTTTCCATTCGAGTTATAAAAAATCACCACTAATAATAAAACGGCCCACAACAAGATTAATATGATCTATGTCGATTGTCTTCCTTGTATACAATATAAATTTATTTTACAAATAATTTACATCTATAACTCATAATCATTATTAATTCATTTTTTACACCTAATATAAACATACATAATAAACCATTAATGTTACTTTTATTACAGCTACCAGTGAGTTAAATATAATTTCATTGAATGCGATTTGATAATTAAATAAAAATACGTTATTGCGTTATTATGCAACACATCGAATCAAATCAGCAATAAATAAATAAATAATATGAGAAAAGCAATTGAAATAAATTAGTTTTAACAACGTAACAACTTACAGGTTACTGAACATATAATTACACCGTGGCAGTAAAAGATATTAGTAGTGTCATGTTTAGGAGGTCACATTATAGAATTAATTTGGTATTTTTAAATAACTTCGATACGCATAACAAGAATAGACAAAAAAACACCATTAATATTATTGACAAACTAGTTAAAAGTGTAGATGGAGCTAGAAAAATGATACTAAAACAATGATCGAAATAAGAAAACTGTTAATAAGTGAACTGAAGTACACAGATTGGGAGAAGGGTTGGGAAAATCCATGAGGAAGGCCATTACTGAGTTATGGAATTATCTAGAATTTATCATGTTACTAACCAGATAGATCGTTCTGCAAGGAATAATCTTAATGACCAAGGTTAAGTCATAGACCAAGACATTGCTGAAAATTATGCACATGGAAGAAGATGACCAGCAACATGTGAGGAGACAGATGCCGTTAGAAACAATTCTGAAGTAGGTAAAAAATCCTGCTAACTTTAAAATAATTCCATTCACTGTGAAACAAGAGCTGAAAGTTGATATTCTAGGTGAGCGTAAACCCATTGATTTTTTTAAGCGTATGGTAGACGGCGAATTTTTAATTTGCTAGTTACACCAACAAATAGTTATGCTAAATTTTTTATCCTGAATGATGAAAACCTTAAGCCAAATTCACGGATAAGTCGCTGGAAACTGATGAATAAGAAGGAATTGTCAATATTTGTAGTGCTCTTATTACTTATGGAGATTATTCAAGTACCAAGTCTTAGAGATTATTAGAGAACAGACCGTTTATATCAAAAATTCTAATAGATTCTTACTAGTTTTACAATGTTTGAATTTTGCTTATAACCCACAAGAAGTCAAACCACAGCCTACTGATAGATTGCATAAACCACGACCTGTAGTATTGTTCTTCAACCAGAAGATGTTAGATATTTATAGTCCATAAAAAAACGTCATAATACGCCAAAAATGTCGATTAAAATTCTATCTCCTCCTGAGAGCAATCGAAGTATATAGAAACTACAGATATACACTTGAGCAGCTACTGATCTGGATGGAAAAGGACATGTTAGTAAAGTTATTCTTCATCTGGTAAGTGATTATTTGGATAAAAGGTTCAGTCTGTACTTAGACAATTTTTACAATTCTGTGGGTCTTACTGGTTGCTCAATTGACAGACATATTGTACAGGAACTTTACGGTTTGGAAGAAAAGAGACTGCGAACATGTTTGTGTCGCAAAATGAAAAGATAAAGGAACGTCTTGTATACATTTCAACTTAACATAAAAATACTCTTCAAAAAGTGACATGTAAGTTTATGAAGACTGCAATAAAACCTGCACCTATAGCGGATTACAATAAGTATTGATCTGCAAGATCAAATGCTTGAATATCATAAGTTGGTAAAAAAAAGTAGAACTTCATATAAGAAATGATGTTGTTCAAATCCTTTATGCTGTATAATAAATATTCTGCAGCTAAATTATCATTTTTGGAGTATCGCCAATCTGTAATTGAGTAATTGTTGCCAGATCCCAGTACTAGGACAGTGAAATCCATAACTGGCGACCTTCATCTTCCTAGTAAATGTGAGGTATGTATGTATGTCGTTATAGAGGCTAATTACACTGATACCTATAAGATCTATTGTACCCCCTCTAGTGCTTAGTCGTTGAGGATATCTCAGTGATTAGAGCACCCCGTCCAATCCTATTCTCCTCAAGAGATTTAGGATGTCTGACAGTTTCAGATTCTGAATATCTCTTCCTTTTATCTAATATGCTTAGTTTTGCAAAGCAGTGGATTCTGAGTTTGTGGATTGAATTTTCACAAAATCTGCAATCTTCTTCTTCTGCTAGTCCAAACTTCTTAAGATGTCCTCTCAGTCGGCAACTTCTAATACATTCCGCATTCCTTGTAGACTACTCCAGTGGTTGGATATTTTTATTTCCACTTCTCTATTTAATTCTTCCTGTATCATGCTGTTACTGATCCCAAAAAAGGGTTCAGGCCCCAGAAATGGTGTTTTAGTCCCTTTTTTGGTAAGTTTATCTGCTATTTCGTCTCCCTCCACCCCGGTGTATGTCTCGGAACCCACAGGAGGGTAACTGTATTATTCTTGATTAGGCCATTTAGTTTTTTTAAGCATTCCTTGACCATCTTAGAGCTGATTACATAGAAGCTGAACACTTTGATGGCTGCTTGACTATCGGACATAATGACAATTTCTTGCCTATGGCATTTTTTGTTCAAAAAATTGTCGAAAAATCCCAAAAAGTGTCAAAAAAATCCCAAAACTATCGAAAAATCCCAAAAACTAATGAAAATTCTTAAAAACCGTGGAAAGAATTAAAAAACTGCACGAAAATACCCAAAAAGTATTGAATAGATCTAAAACTGTCGAAAACTACCCAAATCTGTCGAAAAAACCCAAAAGTGTCGAAAAAACCCGAAACCTGTCCAAAAATATCCAAATACTTGAATTGTCCAAAAATTTTCGAAAAAACCCAAAAAGTGTCAAAAAATCCAAAAAACTGTCAAAAAATCCAAAAACTATCGAAAATATCCTAAAAACTAATGAAACATCTTAAACTGTCGAAAAAAACAAAACATTGTCGAAAAAACCCAAAAATGTCAAAAAAATCCCGAAACCTGTCGAAAAAAATCCAAAAACTGTCGAAAAAAAGCCAAAAATTATCGACAAAAATCCCAAAACCTGTCGAAAAAATCCCAAAAACTATCGAAAAACTGATGAAAATTCTTAAAAACCGTGGAAAAAACTATACGAAAATACCCAAAAAGTATTGAATAAATCTAAAACTGTCGAAAAATACCCAAAACTGTCGAAAAAAACCAAAAATGTCGAAAAAACCCCGAAACCTGTCGAAAAATATCTAAAAACTTGAATTATCCAAAAATTTTCGAAAAACCCCAAAAAGTGTCAAAAAATCCCAAAAACTGTCAAATAATCCTAAAACTCTCGAAAATATCCTAAAAACTACTGAGAAATCTTAAAAACTTTTGAAAAAATCCAAAACCTGTATGAAAATACCCATAAACTATAGAAAAACCCCAAAAAATGTCGAAAAATTCCAAAACGTGTCGAGAAAAATTCAAAAACCTGAATTCTCCAAAAAATTGTCGAAAACTCCCAAGAAGTGTCAAAAAAATCCCAAAAACTGTCGAAAATATGCTGAAAACTGATGAAAAATCATAAAAAATATGGAAAAATCTCAAAAACTGTCAAAAATACCCAAAAACTGTTCAATTTTATTTTTAACATGTTAATATTAACTTATTTATCTTTTTCAAACCAATGTTCAATATCATTAACTAAATTTTGTAGATTGGCCATTGTTGCTCGTACTGTTATTTTGTCATCAGAAAATGTGACTTATTGGATGTTTTCTCGCTTCGGATTGTCAGATGTATAGTACCGGCCTAATACTACTACCTTGTGGGACCCTTGAGTTTATTGGTTTGATCTCAGAGTATTATCTTTTATTCTAAATGTTCGCTGGTATAGGCATGAATGCAATATTTTAACCAGTTGCAGAGGAAAGATTTTCTTTAGCTTTATTATCAGGCCAAAGTTGTGTCTAAATTTCAACCATTTTTGAGTCTCCCACGTGATCTGGTTGCCACTAAAATGGCGAAAATCAATCGAAATTGCCTGATTTAGTGACATTGTCAATGTCAAACTTTATTAGCGTCACATTCGTATTTTGGTGGATTTTCCACATATTATTACATGCTTTATATTTTACTTGGCTATAAATTATTTAAATAAAAGTTCTTTTCAGAATTAACTGATTTTTGTGCTAGATAATATTTTTTCTCTGATTATACAGTAAAAGTGTCAAGTTATTTACATTTGAGCATTTTATTTTAATGGTACATTTTAGAACTCGTGATGTAGATGGAACCTGGTCATATTATTTACAGAGTTTCTTAGACCAATTTGTAGGATATTTTCCATATGTTAAATTTTATTATAACATAAACAAAACGTCCGCCGTATTGAAGAAAAAAATTACATTTGCAAAGGCAAGCCTAGTGGAAGACCTACGTTACTAACGGGGCCAACTATTGGCTAAAAAACTAGTATTAGATGTTTCAATTTATCACATTTACCAGCAGTATTTGTGCAATAATTTAAATTGAAAAATTATATTTTTAAAAATTTAACGTCTTATTTTAGAAAGGATTTTAAAAGAAGGTCAAAGAATTGTACTCCTTGGCATGAATATTTATTATTTATTTATTTATTAAAAATAAACTTATTATTATTATCTCCGACACTGGATGACGTCTAGGGATATTTTTTTATGTTTTAAGAAATGGTGAAATGTCATCATGGTCACGTGGGAGATAATCATTTATAAAGGCACTGTATACCCAGTGGGCCTTGGTAGGAACCTTGCAGTATACATGTTATTGCATACCGTCACATCTATCAAAATTTAAAGGTTTTCTATTTTCCCAAATGCAAAACTAAATATAAAACGTTACTATCATTTCGTATATATTATTTGACCAACGGTATTATCAATATATTTTATATAATCGATGATAAAATCTTTGACTTCATTAATTATTTGCTACCCTTCGTTCGAAAGTTTGTTAATGAAAATAGGTAATCTAGAAAGCGGGGAAGTACGGTCGGCAGTCATCAAATATCGCGAAACTTTAAACGAGAAGGTCGTAAGAACTCCTGCAGAGCACGCCAACTATATAATAGGGAGTTTCGTTAGCTGCATTGCCAGATCTTTAATTCTTAACTAAATCTTATGAAATATCAAAAAAAAATAAAATTTTTCTATTGGTAATTAAGCACAAATATAAATAATTTTTATTTAGTATTATGAGTTAAAAAAATTTGAAATTAATTATAATATAATGGAACTAGATTTTTGGTCGATATTATCCATAATTTATAATCAAAAACTTGGCATCACTGCCACCTACCCCTACGATAGCTATTGGCTATGTCCTAATTAAAACAGATGTATTTTTATAATTGAGGGTTTAATGTAAGGGCAGCTGGTTTGTAAAACAGTGCCGAAATTTACATTTTTGGTAAATACCGAATCGACAGATTGCATGTTTTGAGTTCCAAAATGTAATGCATTTATAATGAAAGTATAATGAAAATGGATCTGGCAATTAGATAAATTTAATTGAGAATCGTCGATTATTTATTATTTTAATATCGTTCATAAATTTGTTTGTAAAAAATGTAGCTAAAAGATAAAAAACAAAATGTTAATTTTCACGAACACCATAATTGTGAAAATTGGCTTTTGGAATATCAAAATATGTTATTCTTCTTTTTTTGTAGCCTCCCATATCCGCCAAAATCCTATTTTTTCTTCTTTTGACAGATACCATTTGTTATGTAGATCAAAATCCCTAATTGTCAAAATTGGCTTTTGGAATATCAAAATATGTTATTCTTCTTTTTTTGTGGCCTCCCACAACCCCTAACCCTATTTTTTCCTTCTTTGACAGATATCATTTCTTATGTCAAACTTCATAATTGTCGAAATTGGCCTTTGGAATATCAAAATATGTTATTCTTTTTTTTCGTAGCCTCCCATATCCGCCAAATTCTTATTTTTTCTTCTTTTGACAGATACCATTTGTTATTTAGATCAAACTGCATAATTATCAAAATTGGCTTTTGGAATATCAAAATATGCTATTCTTCTTTTTTTATGGCCTCCCACATCCACTAATCCTATTTTTTCCTTCTTTGACAGATATCATTTGTTATGTCCAACTTCATAATTGTCGAAATTGGCTTTTTGGAATATCAAAATATGTTATTCTTCTTTTTTGTGGCCTCCCACGTCCAGTTATCCTATTTTTTCCTTCTTTGACAGATATCATTTGTTATGTCAAACTTCATAATTGTCAAAATTGGCTTTTGGAATATCAAAATATGTTATTCTTCTTTTTTTTTGTGGCCTCCCACATCCACTAATCCTATTTGTTCCTTCTTTGATAAATATCATTTGTTATGTCAAATTTCATAATTGTCAAAATTGGCTTTTGGAATATCAAAATATGTTATTCTTCTTTTTTTGTGGCTAATCCTATTTTTTCCTTCTTTGATAAATATCATTTGTTATGTCAAATTTCATAATTGTCAAAATTGGCTTTTGGAATATCAAAATATGTTATTCTTCTTTTTTTGTGGCCTCCCAAATCCACTAATCCTATTTTTCCTTCTTTGACAGATATCATTTGTTATGTCAAACTTCATAATTGTCGAAATTGGCTTTTGGAATATCAAAATATGTTATTCTTTTTTTTCGTAGCCTCCCATATCCGCCAAATTCTTATTTTTTCTTCTTTTGACAGATACCATTTGTTATTTAGATCAAACTGCATAATTATCAAAATTGGCTTTTGGAATATCAAAATATGCTATTCTTCTTTTTTTATGGCCTCCCACATCCACTAATCCTATTTTTTCCTTCTTTGACAGATATCATTTGTTATGTCCAACTTCATAATTGTCGAAATTGGCTTTTTGGAATATCAAAATATGTTATTCTTCTTTTTTTGTGGCCTCCCACGTCCAGTTATCCTATTTTTTCCTTCTTTGACAGATATCATTTGTTATGTCAAACTTCATAATTGTCAAAATTGGCTTTTGGAATATCAAAATATGTTATTCTTCTTTTTTTTTGTGGCCTCCCACATCCACTAATCCTATTTGTTCCTTCTTTGATAAATATCATTTGTTATGTCAAATTTCATAATTGTCAAAATTGGCTTTTGGAATATCAAAATATGTTATTCTTCTTTTTTTGTGGCTAATCCTATTTTTTCCTTCTTTGATAAATATCATTTGTTATGTCAAATTTCATAATTGTCAAAATTGGCTTTTGGAATATCAAAATATGTTATTCTTCTTTTTTTGTGGCCTCCCAAATCCACTAATCCTATTTTTCCTTCTTTGACAGATATCATTTGTTATGTCAAACTTCATAATTGTCGAAATTGGCTTTTGGAATATCAAAATATTTTATTATTCCTTTTTTTGTGGCCTCCCACATGCACAAATCCTATTTTTTTCCTTCTTTGACAGATCATTTGTTATGTCAAACTTCATAAGTTTGCAACATTGTCTTTTTGGAATATCAAAATATGTTATTCTTCTTTTTTTGTGGCTAATCCTATTTTTTCCTTCTTTGATAAATATCATTTGTTATGTCAAATTTCATAATTGTCAAAATTGGCTTTTGGAATATCAAAATATGTTATTCTTCTTTTTTTGTGGCCTCCCAAATCCACTAATCCTATTTTTCCTTCTTTGACAGATATCATTTGTTATGTCAAACTTCATAATTGTCGAAATTGGCTTTTGGAATATCAAAATATTTTATTATTCCTTTTTTTGTGGCCTCCCACATGCACAAATCCTATTTTTTTCCTTCTTTGACAGATCATTTGTTATGTCAAACTTCATAAGTTTGCAACATTGTCTTTTTGGAATATCAAAATATGTTATTCTTCTTTTTTTGTAGTTTCCCATATCCGGAAAAATCCTATTTTTTCTTTCTTTGACAGATACTATTTGTTATGTACATCAAACTTCATATCTGTCAAAATTGTCGTTTGAAAAATCAAAATATGTTATTGTTTTTATTTTGTGGCCTTCCACATTCGCAAATCCCATTTTTCCCTTTGACAGATACAATTTGTTTATGTACGTCAAACTATTTTCCTACTTTGACGTATCATTTTATAATTGTAAAAATTGACGTTTGGATTATCAAAATATGTTACTTCATCTTTTTTTTGTGGCTTCCCACATTTGCCAATTCTGGAAGTGGAAGTACCCCAAGGAAGCGTGCTTGAACCTATTTTATATTTTCATGATTTGTCAATAAAATTTCAAAATCACTACCTTTGACACTTTAGGAGCTAATTTCACGGAGCTACTTTTATAAATATTTTTTACATTTCATACAGATAATTATTTTAAAAACAATATTTATTACCTCATATAAAAAATATATTTCAATTGAAAGACGATTAGGTAACAAATGGCTACGAAATCTGACTTCTTTATTAAATTTTAAACAAGATCAGCATCCCTATAGGGCTAATCAGCGTTTTTAAATCTCCAGTTACTGATTTGATTCGGTTTCAAGCGAAATTGGGTAGATATCCGGCTCGCAAAGTTGGAAAGTTTGCATCGGATGTCATTTGTGTTCACATCATTAGACCTTTTGTGATACAAGATGATTTTTTTTTTTAGTAAAATTGATTTTATTATATTATAACAAAAGTAGCCGAATTAAGTTTGTATATCTAAGAAAGTTGAAAAATTAATTAATTAGTAAATTTCTTAATTCCTATAAACGTCACCTTGTAATTTTAGTTTAAAAAAACAGCAAACTATTATAGGTTCAATTTCGTTATTCTCTAATAAATAGGTAATATAAACGTAATGAACCAGAAAGAAAACAATGTATAAAAGTGTAAAAGTAGCGTTGTAGCAAAGTTCATATGAAGGTTAGTAAAAAAAATAAAAGGGAGTCTCACTCAAATGAGTCTGATTTTAACCATCGTTCAAGATGTATCAATAATAGACCGACTACCTGGACGGTCAAATCAGCGCCGGCTGTCCACCACGGTAATAGAAAAAAACTATTTTTGGGCTCCTTCTATTCGGGAAAGAAATAGAATCATTTTTTTTTGGTTAAAAAGAAGAAATTTCTGCTGAAAAACTAAAGGCTTAAAGAGCTTATTATTTTTTGTTATTTTTTTAGTCTTTTTTCGTCCCCCCCCCCCTCACTTTTTCATTTTCCCCATTTTTGACTCGTTTTTAATATCTCCCCTTTATTTCTTATTTATGCTCTTTTTTTTGTCATTTTTTTATTTCACTCCTGTTTTTTTTTTCATAACTATCCTGTTTTTTCAATAGTTTCACCCCTTTCTTCTCCTATTTTATGTGCGCGTTTATAATGGTTCCCCCCTTCTTTTTTCTGATTAAGTTCTTTTTTTCGATAATTTTTAATGTATGTTTCACCTCTCTCCCTTTCACCTTTCCCTTTTCCCCCTTTTCTTATTTCTCTCCCTTTTCCCATTTTTCCCCTTTTTATATTTTTCCCTTCTTTTCCTCCTGTTTTTTTTAAATCATTTTTGTTATTACTCTTTTTCATATTTTTCACCGGTTTTTTTACTCTAGGCCCAAACCACTTCAAATCCTTTAGGTCAGGTTCGATGTGAGTGGAGCGTCAGTTCGCCCCTCCACTGCGGCCAGTAGAGACCTATTGTGCTCACGCCTACAGAGGCCTATTGTGCTCACGCCTACAGGCTACAATTCACTCCTTCTCACGAAGTCTATGGTTGATTTAGATGAAGCTTCCTTGAAGTCGGTAGGCTCCAGATGTACGATACCAAACGTACGAAGCCTATTCACTTCTAGTGCAGGACAGGAGCATAGAATATGCTCCGCCGTTTCGTCTTCCACACTGCAGAAGCGACAGTCCGATGTTTGACTCAGAGACAGCTTCTTCAGATAGTAACGCAGACGACAGTTCCTTATATGCAGTCCAATTAGTATGCGTAGATCACTTCTACTCCATTCTAGGATCTGCGATAGGGTGCTACCAGAGGGTTTCACTATAAATGTCTTAGAATGAGCTAACCCAGGAATATCTTTCCCGTGCTGGAGAGAGTTTTCCTCTCGGTCCATTTCCAGATAGGGTTTTTGACAGTGATTTTGGCCCAGGTACTCAGAGTAGGGTTACCCTGTTACTGGTATCAATGCGATCCAAGGATTCGATTCAGTTCCAGACCAACTTCGAGTCCAGCCGGTTGGAGCTCAGTGCTTTTAAAGCTGCCTGACTGTCCGATAAAATGTAAATACTTTTGTTCACAAGAGGATGGTTTTCCAACTCTCTTGCACACAATTCTATCTCGAAGACCTACACCTGAAAGATGATTGCATACTTATCTGAGCTTACTGTGATGTCAACTCTCGGTTTTCTGCTATACACTCCGGCTCCCGCATCATTTGAACCATATATTTACAGTACATAAGCCGTCCCTGGAGAGATGATCTCCCCCTTTTCCCATTCGTCTCTTCTCGGAAGAAGGACGTTAAAGGACTTCTGAATGTGAGTTCTGGAGGAGAGCACATCTGAAACCATTCCGGGAGTGTGGTGAGTACTCATCTCTCGCTACCGCGCCATACGTAACCATTGGTTTTATCACCGATTGATAAATCCACTAAATCTGCTTACGGTTCATTCCCCACGACTTGCCGCATACACTTCTAATATTCCAGTAGGGGTGCACTGGCTTTATTGAATGTTTTTTTAAAGCTTACTACACGGAAAAAAAATCCGATACTTAGTATACGAAATTCATATACTTATTAGCTGAATGTCATATACCCGGCGTGACAGAAGAATGCACTTCTAAAACAATCCGACGGAGTCACCTGTTCCAAATATGCTTTGGTATCCTAGAACTAAACTACTTTCATATATTCCCAAACAACCAGGCTAGAGGATCAGATACTCTTGGCAAATTAAGCTAAAAACCCCGTTCTACTAATTTAGTAACCTGGGCATGTGAAAATAAAAATCTTGTCATATAAAGCTTATAATCTCGTCATATTATTCTAGTAGCCTCGTCGTATAAAGCTCGCAGTCTCGTCATATGAAACTAGTAATCTTGTTATATAAAGCTAGCAATCTTGTCATATGAGGCTAGTGATCTCGTTTATCTGGCCGAAATTGATCTGCTCTTATAAATACAGAGTGATTATGGGGGAACGGACCAAAATCTAATAAGTATATTCTACACATAAAAATAATTAAAAAAAAGAATTTAACATTGTAATCATAAGTTTTTTAAATTATTTTCATGTGTATAGAATGTACTCATAGAGTTTGGTCAATTCCTCCCGATTCACCCTGTATATAGAAACATATATAGGTAAGTACATAAATATAGCAGATGAATGTAACAAAAAAGAATTTGATCTTTAAAAATATTTATTGAACGATAAATTCTTTGAAATAATCCATTATTGTTGATGAAATTAAATCAAAAATAAAACAAAAATAAAACAAACATAATACTTTTTTCAGTAACATAAACATATCTGTAAAAGAATGCTGAACCTACCTAATATTTTATTAAACAGGCGTTTCTTTTTTTTAACAAATAAAGAACTTAAAAAGAAAGTATATATAGATAGTATCAGTATTGTTATTGTCATTAAAGGGTAGATACATTAGATCTATTCGGAGAACTGATGGAAAAATTGATTATTTACGATGTGATCTTCCTTCCTAGTTTTTGAGAGTGCAGCGTTATCAAGTCTACTTGACACTGGCATCAACCTCGATATATAAATTGAACACCTCGTACATTTGCAGATTTTCAAAATGTCTATTTGATTTTGCAGCTTCCATCAATTGATTTTTTCAAATAATCTTCGAAATCCTACAAAAAATAAAACATATTTGTTAACATTCTGAAATTACTCACTTTGGGAAAAAGTAACTCCCTATTTTTCTCCCTTAACTCCCTTCTGTTCGGAAAAATGTTAATTTTTTGGCCAGAATTTCTTCACAGAATATTTTGTAAAGGAAGTTATTACAAATTTTGTAAAGAAATTTAGTTCAGATTATGCGACAACGAGGAATTGAACTGGGATAATATTATATTGTGCTGTACTTACCCAAAAAACCCGTTAAACGTATTCTTCGTCTAAATTCAATGTCTCAAAAACTTTTCCATTTTCAACGCTTTAGGGAATATAACGTAATGTTCATAACATATCACTCTCCGAACACTACCAATTAACAAATGATTCCAATTGTGGAAATGAGGCGTTGACCCGACTCGTATTTGATTCGTACATCACCGTGCGCGTTCGGCACAAGAAAATTCAGAAAGGAGTCTGTTTTAGAACACCAGAAGATAACCTTAAATTGCTGTGAATCTTCCATTCATCTGACGAGAATATAATGAGTATGCGAAATTTCCTGTAGGACTGAGCATATAATGCGTATACAATGTATTTTTAAGTTGATATGCCAAAACTCTGCCTTTAGACAACGATTTCTAGTAAGATTTATTTCTTTATCAGTATCTGACAGGGGTTCTGTTTCAATGAAACATTATATAGAGAATATTGGAATTTTATATACCCAGTATATGATACAGTTTTAAAGGATCGTCGTTCTGAGTCATTTTTTTCCGTGTACATGTACAGTTATATTACCTCCCACAGACATCAAAGATCCAATTATACCAATTTTTAGGATTATTCATCGGGATTTTCTTCATTGGTGAGTCAACTTTATCGAAATTGGGAGGAACACTATATAAATGCTTCATCCTCCGTCCGCTAGATGGATATACACATAGCGGCAGTCAACTGACTTTAGTGCTGGTCAAATTAAGACCTTTCATTATTTTTTGGATCTTTGATGAAGACAGCAGCATCTGTTCTTTTACTTTAAGTTATTTAAATAGGTCATCACCTCCTACAAACATCAAAGATCCAATTACACCAATTTTTAGGATTTTTCGTCGGGAGTTTCTTCATTGGGGGTTTAACTTTTTCGATACTGGGCGAACACTTTATAATTCATGATTCATCAATAGTCTGAGAGATGGATCTACACATAGCGGCAGTCAACTGACCTGACGTGGTCCAATTAAGATTGCCTTCATAAATATTTCGTTGTTGTATGTTCAGTTGCTCATTTTACTGACTTTTCATTAGTAATTTGGTTGAATTTAGACAATTGCGCTAACGAAATCGTGAAAAATCGTAAAGAATTCTAAAAATAAGCGTAAAAAAAACATAAAAAAATCGTAAAAAATAGGCAAATGTCATAAAATTTCGTAAATAATTTAAAAAATTGAGAAAGATAGCAAAAATGAAAAAAATTGTAAAAAATGGTAAAAAAACGTAAAACACAGGTAAAAGTCATAAAATTTCTTAAATAATGCTAAATAATCGTAAAACATCATAAATAGAATAAAATCGAAAAAAATCATAAGAAATCGTAAAAAATTGTAAAAAATCGTAGAAAACGAGCAAAGGTTGTAAAATTCCGTAAATAATTTAAAAATATTGAGAAAGAAAAAAAATTTGAAAAAATCGTAAAAAATCGTGAAAAACCGTATAAAATTCTAAAAAAAATGTAAAAAAAAACGTAAAAAAAAAGTAAAAAAAACGTAAAATAATCGTAAAACATGATAAATAGAATGAAATCGAAAAAAATCATAAAACATCGTAAAAAGTTGTAAAATTTCGTAAATAATTTAAAAAATTGAAAAAAAATGAAAGAAATAGTGCAACATCGTAAAAACAAACGTAAAAAAAGGTTTAAAACAGACAAAAAGTCGTAAAATTTCATAAACAATTTAAAAAATTGCGAAAGAGATATTTCTTCCTAAAATTTCTTCAAGAGATTAACGCATGTTGGAAAATATGTTTTAAACTAATTCCTTTATTTTAGAAATACCTCAGGTATCATGTATAAAACATTTTATAAAATATCTAAGTGACTTATTATAGTATAAATATAACTGAATAATAAAAAACTCTGAGTCATACCACAAAAATATAATGGGCGAGTTCCCTCAATGTTGCCAACCTAGAAAAAGGTCTACCAACGGGAAGGATAATTTTTGGTCAAAATCTACTTCATTATTTTCGCAATGATAAAATATGTGTACAAAATTCTATTGGGCTTTTCAGAATATATCGTTAGCGAAATATAATGATTTTAATAAAATCTTACTTCTGATTGGTTGAAATTTCGTTGTCAAATATCATTCCCCATAGAGTAAGTATAACAGAGCGACATGCTTCATTTTTAGATTATAGATTATTCAAACTACTCGCCAAATTCAGTTTAGTCCACCAATCCTCCAAGGCTGTAGGTCAGTCGCTGAAAATGAAACATGTCGCTCTGTTATACTTACTCTATGACGAATGACATTTGACAACGAAATTTCATCCAATTAGAAGTAAAATTTTATTAAAATCATTATATTTCGCCAACGATATATTCTGGAAAGCTCAATATAATTTTGTACACATATTTTATCATTGCGAAAATAATGAAGTAGATTTTGACCAAAAATAATCCTTCCCCTTTTTCTAGGTTAGCAACATTGAGGGAACAACCCCATTGAAAATAGTTAACAAATGATGGGCCAATCGATGGCCATCATCATGCCTATAATACAAAATATAAATTTAGATGAGCAATGGGATAAAGTTAAAAGGTTACTTACAAAAAAAAAATGTTTTTTTTTTAAATTGCATCATGGATATCCTCTATATGTTATAATTCTTGTTTTTAATTTAATTTTTGATCTCTTCCATTATTATACTGTGTGTCTGGTGCCTTCTTCCCATTATTCTTTTCTTCTTCTTTTCGTATTTTCTATTAGTTCAGATTCATATGTTATTTGATTTCTCATTTGTAGTCAGTTGCCGCATGGTGAAAGAAAAAATCTTTTGAAAAGTACATAGGTTTCATTCGGAATTGTTATTTCTCTCAGCCCTCCAGTATGGAGTGGCATTAAATATTTAAGTTTTACTTCTCAATTTTTTATAAAAAAGTTTTTGAATCAAATAATTTAGTCACCATGTATTGAGTTAAAGTTTTCAATGTGTTTTTAACATTTTCAATTTTTATACCATTGTCATTGTACTATTGGATATGATGTACTGCGTAACAAATTTTTTTTGTAAGTAAGCTTTTAACTTTGTCCTATTGCTCGTCTAAATTTTTATTCTGTATTATAGGCCTGATGATTGCAATCTATGGACGAAACATTTGTTAACTATCTTCAATTATATTATTGAATATCAATTGATTTTCTGGTGTAAGTGTCAAATTTTCTGATTCTATAATAACATTCGTATAGTCTCAATGGAACTTAAAACGAATTCGTTACTGTCGACGCATAATTACTAATAATTAGTAGAAACAAAAAGTTAAGAGTCGTTAGTGTCAGACAATGCAGAAAATATGATACTTAATGGCAAGTTGGAATTTTAAACATATTCATCACCAGCGTATCAATAAATATTAAAAATTCTTTATCATTTGTAAAAATAAAATATTGGTTATTGTCATATTTTGAAAGAATGAAATTTCCTACCCTTAGGTCCAATTTATTTCTTATTCGAGTTGCGAATCGTTTAGCGGCAATCCGAAGGGATGTAGACACCCTGATGATTTTTAAAATGTCTTTCTGCAGCCCAAAAAATATGTTCAATAACTGAATTAAAATGCCTCTTCCAGCTGGGACCGAAATTCTGACAAATGACTAACTAAGTTTCGTTTGCGCCACGTTAAAAAGGCTCTGTCAGTATTAGGGGGAGCTTTTTTATGATGTCGGGATGTTTTTATTTGCCTAAGAGGATTTGTTTTTGTGTTTTCGGTTTTAGTTTGATTTTTAAATACTTTTAAAAATAAATAATAAAAATATTTTTATATAGAAACAACGCATTGAAAAATCGATCATATATCCATAATTTTTTAACTCTCCGCATTTTCCATAAGTTACAAATACAAATGAGAAGGTGATGACACCCGACTTGGCGACATCAGGCCATAGCCGACTCGATGGGGGACTGTCAGAAATGTCACCGCCGCTATGATTAATCGCCTCATTTTAATAATAACTCAACTGTAATGCAGTAGCTACAATATCACCTTTATTACGAAAGATGCCGCGTCTTTCCCGTCACCCTGTTTGCTGAAAGACACGTGGATTAGGAGAGTCTGTTTATTAATTAAATGGAGCTCATTAAAGACGGGATAAAGCAAACAAAAAATTATTGTATATAAATTATCAAACCTCCAAAATATACACTATGACTTTGATAAAGAATAGGATATTACGATTTTGTAAAAGTAAGGAATTAAATTGCGTATTATTCGTTTTGCATTTAACTTTGTTATTTTTTTATTTTTATCTTATCAAAATAAGTCTTGACTATCTAAATCTAGCCTGTGTATTTAAAAAAAATAGAAAATATAACTTCCATTTACACGCGACCACTGTACCACACCGTTCACAGTGAGGAATAATAAAACTTTCAAGTTAACGTACAATAAAAGCCGATTAGGGCGAAACGAATAATGCGCAAGCGTGCACCAAGGATTTAGAATAGAATTCGTTTCTCTAGACGCCAGTAACATGAACCATAAAAAATATCTCAAATATGTTTTCAAATATCGATTCAGCGTTAAATTTCACGTCGGAATGCTATTTTTGCAACTGAGCTATTCAAAGCATGTTGAGTTTATTACCGTTGACCGTTTGTCTCCATCTCTTTTCGTTTTTGAGTTATAAATGCGGACAGACAGACAGATAGATGGACAGATAGACAGAGCCGTATTATAAGACTTTAGGGTTTAAAAGTCTAAAAGGATTAGATTGAGCAATGCAAACCAGTCTTTGATTTTATGTATTTTAAAAAAAGGACTAGTAGGAAGAGATTACCTTTGTTTTTTTGTCTTAATTAGATCTAATAAGACATATCTTATCGGAATAATTTTAGTAAAGTATAATTATGAGTAAATTTTGTTTGGAAGGGATTATTTGGAAAAGGATTATCTGGGGATGGATTTTTACGAGGAAGAATTGTCGTGGGAAAGGATTCTCGTGAGAAAGAATTGTCGCGGGAAGGATTGTCCGGGAAGGGAAATAATTTTCCGGGAAGGACTGTCGTGCCAAGGAATGTATATCTAATAGATTTTTTATAGTTGTATCCCAAGGTTATTAGAGAATAACAATCATTAAAAGTGCATTTTGGTATAATGCATGACGTCACTGTGTTACCACTTTGAAAACATTCGGTTGATATCAGAGTCAACAAATTTAGATAAACCCTGGAGTATTGACATGTTTAACGAATATAAAAATAAATATTCATAATAATATATAACTAAAATATCAATTACTGTTAATACTTTTTAATCTCTGTACTCTGAACAATAATTTGAGGTGTAGATTCAATAATGAAAAAATAGTAAACAACAAATAATTAAAAAACATTTTAATTGTAGATTTTCAAAAGCTTGTATTATTAAAAAACACAGAAAAATCAAGAAAATCACTTATATGCAAACGTAAACAAAGCATGTGACGTCACAAATTCCGGCGTTGCCATTTAAGTTTTGCGAATGTGGACATTTATGCATTTTAAAACTAAAGTTCAATATTGCTTTTATGGCAAAATAAACTATTTTTTCAGAGCTCCTACTGTAGCGCGATTTTATTTAAATATATTGATTGATTTTTTCGGTGGATCTGACTGAGATTGTGGCCTCAACATTTCAGCATAAAAATTTGTTGAACTGTGTACATCGCTGATCAAAAACAGAGAGTAAGTTTTTTAAACTATAAACTCCGACCATTAGCATACATATTTCATCCTTATAGGAATCATCAGTGGTACCATATGGTACATAGGTATACAGCGAAGGTTTTTGAAACTATGCATTGCAACAAAGTACCACTGATTATTCCTGTAAGGATGAAACATGTATGGTAATGGTCGGAGTGTATAGTTTTAAAAACTTACTCGGTCTGTTTTTGATTTAATTACCTGGTGCCCACCCCCATCTAAGGCATTATGATGGCGGATGGATTCCATCATCTACCGGCACCTACTTGTACTTGGTTAGACGTTTATACAAAGCATTTTATCCTATTAAGCGGTTGGTACCCATCAACCTACGATAGGTGTCGTGACTATCTATCATTTTTATGGTACATCGCTGTTATTAAATGAAAAAATTTCTTGACTTTATCAGATTTTCTCTTGGATGCTTTTATGTATATTTTGGCCATAAGAGTCTTACTGAGAATTTTGGAATACCAAACACCAGATCGGGGTCAGCAAATTAGTTCACTGGAGTCCGTTTCTTCATTGCCTTTTATCATCTTATGCCCTGAAATTCTTCTAAGTATTACAATATTTTTGTCAGCCAGACTTTTAGGATTTGTAGACCAGTTTGGATTTAATTTCATTATACGCTAACTACAATGACATACCAGTGTAACAAAAGTCATAACAAGTTGGTTATTATAAATGAGAAGTGATGAAATGGCACCAAAAAATAATTTCACGAAGCCATTCAACATTCAGTTAACTTGGAAAGGTGAAGACACATCCAACTATCGAGAGGGAGCACTGGTATGGTATACTGATACATCCAAAACCGACAGTGGAGCAGGTGCTGGAATATATGGCGACAAACCCAATCGAAAAAAATATGCGTTACTGGGGAATTACGTATCAGTATTCCAAGCAGAGGTACATACGTTAGAGCTATGTCTAAGGGATAACATGAAAAAAATGGTCTGGAACTGTCTACAAACCCTTCTGGTTCAGGAAAACCAAAACAAGGTAACACGTAAATGGGTTCCCGGACACAAGGGGATAACAGGCAACGAGTAAGCTAACGCTCTGGTACAAGAGACTCAGAGATCAAATTTACGGCCCCGAGCCGATGTTTGGCATTCCGAAATCCTCAGTACGACTCTGGCTGACTGGATGGGCTGCTAAAGAATATCAGATAAGCTGGAATCTCGTGCTGGGTCAGAAAAACAGTAAACTGAAGGTCAAAATGCCATCAAAAGCACTGACCAATGATATTCTGCAGCTAAGCAGAAATCAAATAAGGCATGTCACGGGACTAATAACTGGACATTGCCACCTTAGGGAACATCTACACAAAATGGGCATCTACCAAGACGAACCCATCTGTAAATTATGTAACATACGCTGGAGGTACAACCTCCTGGGGCCAGAAAACTCACAGGAAGCCTTCCCCAGAGAAAATCTTGTGAAGATGCTGCTAAGCCTGATAACGGTAACAAACACTTTCACTTTATAACAGCGATACAATTGCATAGCACAATAAGTCTTAAGGCTGCAGCGTTGAGGACTAAATCCTTAGCTAATAATATCGATTAATTCAATCAATACGCTAACTCCTCTTTCAATGTTTCCCCTTAAACATAATTCAATGTTATGTTCTTCTACTTATTTCCACTATGGGGTTTAAGTTGAATTGTTCCAATAGTTCATCAATAACGAGTTCCAACAGTAACGGGAATCAAACCCCATTCTATGCAGATTTATACCTCTATGGTCTCACCTAATAATGTTGCTTTAGCTGTTCGATGACATATCTACCTAGAGGTAGTATGATTTTGCCAATATTGCAATTATGGATCTGAGATGTAGTGGAATGTGCTTATAAAAAGAAATGCTGCAAGAGCTATTTCTTTGTTCCTATGTGCTAGTATTTTACATTGGTAAAGTGCTGTTTTACAGAATTTTTCAATTTAATACGCTTGCAAATTTTTTGATAAATGGTCTTTCCCTGACATTTATCTCAACCAGTTCTTCCATTAGCTTTATCATAACGATAAATTGATATATCTAGATGCTTTTGCTTAGGACAAGTCTTTCCCAAGTTTTATAATATTGCTTTGATTCTCCTCCACCTATCTTAAATACAGCTTGTAGCTAAACTTAATAGGTTACAAATCACAGGTACCAACAGTGTCTTGTCCTGATGTAGGAAAGCTGATCTGAGTAATTTGTATGAATAAAATTGTCGAGCGAATTTAGCGTTGGGTTACGGCTTTATTAGTAGTTTCCAGATCCTTTTTGTAACCCTGTAATAGGAGTTTATTAGATTCTGCTATCATTTCTTTTGATTCTGGTAGAGGTATTTTAAAGTACCAAGTGGAAGAGGAGTACTTATTAAGAATTTTTAGTAATAATTTTTTTTAGGGAGTTGGGTTCAGCTCTGAGTAATTATTTTAACTAATTATAAGTTTTTACTAACAATTGTTTTTTTAAGCTGAAGTGGCGGGAACCAAGCGAAAAGAGTTCTTCTCTTAGTAATATTTTCCCACTTTTAGTTTTTACCCAAGTTTTTTTCCTCCATTTTTTTCTCACTTGTGTTTTTTGCATCACTTTTTCCTTCCTTTTTTCTTACTTTTGTTTTTTGTTTCGCTTTTTTTTCATTCGTTATTATTGTCCTACTATATCTCTCCTTTTTTTCCAGTATATTTTTTGGCCCACTAGTAGGTAGTCTACGTTGGTATGAATCCAGGTATAGGGAATTCAATGTGTTAGAGAGAACGTATCTATCTCAGTTACTATTGGTCCAAATTGAAATTTGAAAACGAAGCTCTATTTCAAATGTGACGTAGAATAAATACATAATGAAAAATAATGTGCAGAAGCAACGCCAAAAAGGCACTGGCGTAGTAGACACCAGAGGATGCTGAAAGGGTAGAAGGGACTGCCGGGCACATTGAATTCCATATACCTGGGTTCGGACCAACGTAGACTATCTACTTCTACTTTTTTTCTCCCTTTTTTCCCACTTTCGTTTTTTGCCTCACTTTTTTTCCATTTTTGTTTTTTGTACCACTTTTTGTTTTTTCCCTCTGTTTTTGTCATACTTTTTCACCCTTTTTTCCACTTTTGTTTTTTGGCTTACTTTTTTTGCACTTTTGTGTTTAATTCCACTTTTTTCCCCTTTTATTTTTTGCCACACTTTTTTCCTTCAATAAAGGCAAGTGTGATTCTGGATTTTTTATATTATACAACAGCAATTTAAGCACTATTATTAATTTAGTTTTAAATAAACTGTATAAATAATAATAAAATCTGCATAGTTTAAAATTAAACGTGGCAACAAGCAGTAATAATAAAATGACAAATTTATATATTAGTCCCTCCGACAAGAAACTTCTAAACATAATGTTTTAATTATGTGAACCCCTCTACTCGTGCATATACCCAAGAACAACTCCGCTCCTTACTTCTTTTACTAATTACCTTCACTAACTCCGAGTGTAGGTATCTCCGGAAATGAGATTTCAATGTATCCCTAAGGATTTCTCCTTTCTCTTGGTCCCTGTATTCCCTCTAATTAAGGACGAAGATTGCAGACACGACTGTCAACAGTTAACGTGGAATCAGTTAACTGGATGTAGCATTTCACAAAATACAATTATAATATTAGATTAGCGTTGGAAGATAAGATCGTGGAACTGCTCTTAGCTTGTGTATGGTGCTGTTAAGTGAATTCTCAACTCTTGATAAGATATTGTTAAGTTGTTTGATGTTATGGCTGATATAATGCAGTTTGGATACTGGGAGTTTGTATATTTTCTGATAATACATATTCTAAAGGCTGGTCTGGTCATATCGTCTTAATTATTATATAACAGTATTTTTTCAATTAAAACATATTTATGGATTTCTAAAAAGATTGATACCTTTTTTATTGGTTAAATCTTTTCAAATAAATTGATACCTTATGGACCCGTATCAATTTAATATAAAATTTAACATTTAAATTTTATCCCAATGGAAGGAAAAGTGTTTTAGGTCCTGTCAGTGACGTATAACATATAACTCCGGGCAAAAAAATTTACATATTTCAACAAAAATCGTCCACTTGAACAAATCTCCAAGTCAGCGGATTTTTGAGTGGATTTCGTTTACTTTACAACTCTGGATAGATGACATAGGGAAAGATGAATTAATTTAGTAGGGGAAAGTGTGGATGCATTCTAAACTAAAATACAATCGATATTTGAACAATTTCGATTTTTTTTAAATAAAGTAGATTACAAATGATATATTTTTATACTAAGTTAATTTCGATTGTGTCTGTCATTTTTCTATTTTCATGCATCGTATATTCGATGTTGTTATGAAAAAGCAGTTTGTTAGACGTCGAATCAAAGTCTATCGACTAGTGAAAGAACATTTATCAAATACACGTTATGTCATCACGTATAAGAAAAACGTTACCTATATCTACCGAAAACAGGGGGCGATGTGAAGTCAAGAAAAGGTTTATATTCAATCAATCACATTTTGTATGAAATTGAAAATTTTATACGTGATAAAGCAACTCCTCTTTGAATATTTCCTATTATTGTGTTTGCCGTTTTACCATTTTACCTCATTGTAAGAGGAATATGCGATTTCGATTCGTTTCTCTTATCGAATTTCACACACCAAATACATTGTTTGGGTAGGTATATCGATTTTCGGCATTTTATAAAAGGAAATATAATTCCAAATCCACCAGCGGCGCAACAGCAAATTATTTAATCATTAAACATATTTAATAATAAAAGCAGAGTAATTTCAGAATAAAAAAAATAACAGTAATTAATTACCAATAAGTCAATAAACTAGTATTGGAAACAGTATTTTCATTGCTGCAATATTGTTACGATTGAAAATATAAAATTTACATTTAATATTATTATTTAATTTCCCAACTTTATTTAAAATTTAAAAACAAGATGAAACATTTTCATTTAATAAACAAACTAATTTTGATCAATTGTCAAGTTAATTTTAAGAGGGTGTAACGCTCTTTGCGTAATCACGCGATCTTTGTTAAAGAGTGGCCACGAGCGCCACCTTTGAGTTATTATGTGAGGACTACTTGCTCCGGGCAGTGTCAGTGAAGAAAAATAATCCAAGGGTCGTTGTGGTATCGACAAATCTCTTAGCGGTCAGGAGAGCGGACTTTAATTGCTTAGTACCTGGGTACAAAAGCAGAAGAGTGACGTCAATTCTCGTGAAATCGACTTATAATTGACCTCATTTTGACGTGTCTTGAAAACGTGTTTAAATAGACGTCATTTGACGTGATTCAAACGTGACTTCTGTACCAACCAAATTCGGAGGAATCATGTTTAACTCAGAATAAAATACCAAAGCCAATTAAGTAATTCAAGGAACCAGACATCTTGTGAAATAGGTATGTAAAAACACCTGGATTCTTTCAATTGATGAAGAAAATATTGGAATTGAAATATTAAGTGCTCTTCATATTTCATATTACCCGCGTAATGTCAAGCATCGGATGCTTTTTCGCGATTGGTCGCGTATGCTTTTTTATGATTGGTCAATCCGTTCTCTTGGTCGCTCGTGCGCTGTAAGCTCTTTTAACCTTAAGCAAAGGAAGCGATGAATGTAATGGCGGTTTGATGGTTTGGTTTTATATCATTGCATCTGTTTTATTAAAGTTTTAAAATGTGTTTATGCATATTGCAGTTTAGTGATAAGTTTGGTGGACGTTATTGGTGTATTTTAGCATAAGTTTTTATTGAATTATTTATACGAAATAAAATATTTATTAACTAAACTATAGATCTTTTAAACCATTTTGCCACCCAAGTTGGAATCATCTGAAAGTATTTGACTTTATAGTTTTATACTTTCTTGGTGATGCCAACGGCTCAAACTATATGAAAAGTTCGTAACTTTTAAACGTGTAGATGATGTCCTTAATGACGTGTAGAAGACGTCGCTTAATGAGAGTGGATGACGTCGCTTAATGACGTGTAGAAGACGTCGCTTAATGACGTGTAGACGACGCCGCTTAATGGAGTGTAGACGGCGTCGCTTAGCTTTAAAATTTGATTGATTTTAAGTGTTTTCTGGTCGTAGCATAATATCTGGTTTGCACGTGGATGTTTCGGGTTTGATTCCTGATCATATCAACTTTTTTCTAAATAAATACGAATTATTTAAAAAAAAAAATTTCCAAATAAAAACGGAAATTAGTTTCGAGGCCACCAGATGAAAGTCTGTCTGTCTGTGTCTGTCTGTGTATGTATGAATTCTTCCACAATAGAGGCCATACGTTTAATCCGATTGAGCTGAAATTTAATATATGGATTTTGCTTATCGGAAGAGAATTAGTTTTTGTACGATATCTGTCAAACTAATGTGTCACTATCAAAAAATGTCAGAAGCTATTCTTGTAATATGTCATTTGAAAGCACCGGCATAACCCCAATCTATATGCTTAATACGCTTAGAATATATGGTTAATAGGAAGGACCATTTACCATCTAATATACGTGAATAGTGTGAGAACAGTCGGCCATTACTAAGAACCACGTATGCTTAGAACGTTAAATATATCTATATCAGTTTGTTTACATTGGTGTTGTGTATGCTACGCTATAGAGGCATCCGCCATTTGCAAAGTCCATCGCGTCCACCGAGCGAAAGCTAAATGCTCCCACTTAGATATTCTAAGATATAGATATAAGTAGTGAAAATTGATCACTTACGTGCCTGAGTGGTGTCGATAATGCATGCGCATTGTGTTAGTCATATTTGCCTTAAAGGCTAGTAACTGACATTGGCGTACCTCAGGGAAAATAATTAAGCGCGAATTAAAATAGTACGTGTGTCACACCGATATTACCTTTAGGTTGGAATTAATTTACCGTTGGCGTTAACCGTTAGTCACAATCAAGAGAAGGCCTATGAACAAAAGAAAATATATTTCTTTGATTTGACAGATGACAAGATCACTAGTACCTATTGCGCAGATGCGTTTTTAGAATGTTCGATTGGATGAGTGTTTTTGTTTTGTGGGTATATGTATATCAGCGGTCTAGGTAAAGTTAGTGTCAGTGTTTAAAAGCCCTTGCAAAACTCTATTATTCAGAACAAGATTATTTCTCTATCACCTGTAAAAAATAAAATAATGTCAAAGTTTGAATCTTTAACATTAAATATACGATTCGTTTCTGGATACTCGTCGGGAAAGTTTTTGGGCGGCACAACCGATTTTTTTAATTAATGGATAAACTATAAATAAAGAAAAATTACGAACTCTTCTGAACGTTTAAAACACTCGGAAATAACTTGGAATGTAGTTCCCCATGTCACTAAACGCTTGTCGTTCTAAGTCGGTGACGTGGCGCTCTTATCTGATAGGACGGTTCCGAACAACTTCCTAGATTTCGGTACCTCTGGACAAGTGTCTCGCTGTCTGGTGCACGGGCTTGCGGTCGACTGAGCTAGACTGCGCTGTAGTCCAAGAACCAGGTACTTTTTTTTCTACAGATTAGATCTAATTATTGGAACATGTTCAGGTGTGTTGCCTGAAAGTAAATTCAAGTTGGTGGGACGGTGGGCGCGATCTACAGCCGCCGTATTGAAAAACAAGTTTTGTGAAATATCTCGTAAACTGTGCATCGTATGAGATAAATATTAAAGATCATTTTTGTAGAGGAAAACATTCTTTATATGTTTTATTTTAAACTTTTTTCTGTACAATGCGTAGCTTTTTATTTATAGGGCTCCAAACTTGCGCAGTAAACATGCCACGTTTTTTAAAAAAAATTAAATTAAAATTTATAGTTTCAGAGCTATATATTTGAAAAACTTGCACCACGTAAATTATTAGTGGAAAACTAGCTCGTAGTTCACAGAAAACATTTCATAAAGCATAAAACACAACGCAATAATAATAATAATAATAATAATGGTAATAATGAGAAGGAAAAGGTCTAGAAGAACATAAAAGAGCTTAATTAATGCAAATTAGTATTTTAAAATAAAAAACGAAATCAAACATTTATTAATTTTAAAAACGTAGCACGTCTAAGTTTGGAACGTTATAAATAAAATCATATGCATTATACAGAAAAATGTTTTATATAAAAGTTGTATAGAATGTTTTTATCTGTAAAAATTATTTCTACTATTTTTCTGGTACGACGCAGTGTTCACGAGATATTTCACAAAACGCCGTTTTCAAGATGGCGATTGACACTCGCGCATCCCCGTCCCGGCAACCTCAATTTACTTTCAGGGGATAGTACCCCTGAACATGTTCCAATGATAAAATTTGATCTATAGAAGTTTGAGTTACGAACCAATTGTTTTGCTCTGGCTCTTGGACTACTAACCGAGAATGAATCGTGTCGGAGTATAAGATAATGTTCGTTGCATGTGAGACTGTCTCCAACTTTAAGTGAGGATCTTTACTTGTACAACGCATCGCATTTGATCGTTAAAGGAAGGTCACGGTATTTATTATAGTAATGATCTATTTATTATCTTACTTCTAAACTCTTCAGCGCTTAGTAAGTTATTCAGATCAATATTGGAAATTAACGATAAATTCGCAAAATAAATAAAATTGGAACAATGTCAAATATAAAAAGTCATTTATTTATTGAAGTAATTTATTGACCTCCACTTTTTATCACTTTTCTCGATGTTTTTGAGCCCCGAAAATTCAAAAAAATATCCTGTCTGTCTGTCTGAATGTAAATGGAGCGGAGCAGAGCTCAGATTTTTAAACACCTATAGAGCCAAATGGCGCCATCAATTATCAGTAAGTTGCCCCGGAGCGCCACGTCAAATAATAATAATAATAGTCATCCCTTCCCCTCACAAATGTTTGGCTTCTGGGGTTCACTCGTAAGGGTATGAAATATCTCCCTCTATTATGATTATTATTATTATTATTGTTAATATAAACACTATAACTGACGAGTGAAAGATCTGATCGACTTCCGATTTTCACTTTACGGGTTAGTTTTCTCCCTATTGAATTTGAACAGTATCGGATTGGCCCTTTCGGTACCCACCATACAAATTAGTGTGCATAGGAAAACTTTTTTGCAGCTGAAATTATTAGATTTAGATTTAGTAAGTAACTGATTATTTTGTTTTTCACTTGTGCAGTCGATTCATATCTAAAGCATTTGATGCTCAAAAATGTGTTAAGCCACCGTGACACAAATTCCAATATAAAATTAATAATTTAACGTTTTAATAATGGATTAAATAAAGAACAAGAAATTGTATTAAAATCTAATAAATATATTATACCGTGATTAATAAATAAAAGTAGGTACCTCATTTATTTCTATATAATTCATAAAAATATAGCGAATATATATTACTCCTTCAGTTTTCAGTCTTCTCTGAAGCAATAAAACTTGACAAATACATCAAAAGGAAAGATCTAATGAAAATTCATAGAATATTAATAACTGCAAAATGCTACCTGTAAATATCAATCTTAATTCCCCCACCTACACCACCCCGCTTTCCCCATTTACGGCCGTTACATGTCTCGAGCAGAAATGAAAATAATTAAATAATAATGAAACAAGCATAAGAAGGGAGTAATGATTGTATCAGAGAAAAGGGTTTAAACTACTGAAAAGAACAAGGAGACGTGAACGTATTCAAGCGTTTCCAGATGCCGAAAAGACAGTACCGGCTCCAAACACATTGGTAACTTGGAAAAAAAATTTATAAGTAATACAAGAAATTAAAGTCTAGTTTTTGATCCTTTAAGTTCAAACGTAGCTTGTTATTTCACTTCTCGCTATCGCTGTGGTCTGGATCTGAAGGAATGTATGGGTGGAAACTAGAGGGGAAGCATATTCTTGTTTAATTATAAATATTCTTAGTCTTTAATAAATTTTAAATGTTAAAAAACCTTGTGTTTCGGAATTACGAAATTAAAATTTTATTTTATTATACAGAAGATATGATCTGGTTTAAAGTTATTTTTAGGTCGATTACGACCCTGTAGAATTCTTCCAATGTACTTGGGTCGATTCACGAGGCTTTCAGCGGATTTTGATTAGTCATAGACATAATTTAAATGGAGGAATAGAGATAGAAATCTAAAATATATACGGTAGCGGTCGACACGATTGAATTTTTGATTGTACTAAAATGAAACAACTTCGGCTTTCATTATGACTGGGCGTTAAATTATTTTATCAAGATGATTATTACAAAATTCTCTTGTTAATATTCCTATTATTCTCTCGATGGTACAAGCACAAAAATAAATGTGTTATTATTTTTTTTATATTATTGTTTTGTTCGGAACATAATTAGTTTATTTAAAGGTTATGTTTTTTAAAAGTTGATTAAACTAATTTGAGGTTAAAAAAATTAACTATGGCTTAGCAAATTACGAAGCGAAATTGTAAATAAAGGAAGTAAAATTATAGATCGGTAATTAGGTCAAATGTTTAATCAGAAGAATAACTTTTTTTTTCATAAAATTTTTCCAATAGTGAACTTTAGTAGACCTACTGTATATTGTTTAACTTAATTTAATTAAACTGAATTTCTTACAAATATAAATCTTTATTAATATTCAAAGTGAAAACTTCAGACCCCTTTTCAGGAGTAATGCGCGAACGGAGAAGTGTGAGATTTTGTATAGTTAAAGTTTATATACGGGAGTAGTACAGAAAGTTAAAATTAATGTATATTATGTGTTATATAAATTAAATTATATATAAAACATTCATTGTTTATCCCAAGTATTCCTCTATTTTTAATTATCGGTACGATAGCCGATATGGGCTGATATTAGAATGCTAGTTTTTACTTTTCTTTATTGTAATTTTATTTTTGAAGTAAAAACATTCTTTAGGCGTGGTGAACGATTTTTGAATAGTAAAAAAATATAAAAATACTGGAAAATATATGGAAAAATTGGCAAAATTTGGAAAACTAGATAAAAACAGAAAATACAGTAAAACATTATAAAAAAACTGGAAAAAAGAAAAAAAGACCATAAACAGGAAAGGGAAGAAAAATAGGAAAACTCGGGAAAAAATTGGAAAGAGTAGGAAATGGGGCAAAATAGGGAAAAAAAGAAAAAATTGAAAAAATATAAAAAAATGGGTAAAATAGCAAAATACGGAAATACAGGCCATAATAGAAAAATGGGAAAAACAAAAAAGAATACTAAAAAAAAATAGGGAAAAACACAAAAAAAATTTAAAAAAAAATAAGGAAAATATAGGAAAAAATTAAAAAATAGGTAAAATGGAAAAAAGCATAAACAAATTGTAAAAAATAGGAAAAAACAGGCAAAATAAGAAAAAATTTAAAAAAATAGAAAAAAGTAATTAAAATCATAAAAACGGAAAAAAACGAAAAAATAAGTCCCTAAAAATCGCAAGAAGTCGCAAAAAAAATTTCAAACGAATATCGTAAAAAAACGCAAAAAATTGAAACAAAATTCCAAAAAAAAAATTGCAAAAAAAAACTCAAAAATAAAACGCAAGAAATCGCAGAAAATAGCAAACAAAAAATTTGAAAAAATATGGGAACAAAAATCAAAAAAAATTGCAAATGCAAGTCGGAAAAAAAATTACAAAAAAAGCAGAAAAAAATCAAAAAATCAGAACAAAACCGAAAAAAAAAGAAAACATTGGAAAAATATTGGAGAAAAATGAATAACAAAATTGTAAAATACGGAAAAACGAGAAAGTCCAACAAATGGAAACCGAAAAAAAGAAAAAACTATAAAAAGACGCTGAAATCGCAAAAAACTAAAAAACGTCGTTAAAACAGCAAGAAATCGAACAATATCGCAAAAAAATTGTAAAAAATTGCAAAAAATTCAATAACCGAAGTGAATTAAAAAAATAAAAAATTTGAAATAAATCGTAAATAATTACAAAAAAACCTCAACCAAAACGGTAAAAAACAATATAAAAAATCGCAAAAAACGCAGAAAATTGCAAAAAAATCACAACAAATTTCAAATGGGTAAAAAACGGAAAAAAATGCGAAAAAATAAAAGTAAACGTAAAAAATGTTAAAAAATCGCAAAAAAATAACCAAAAAAACCGAAGATAATTGTAACCATCTAAAAATATTGAAAAAATTGGAAGATTTAAAATCGATCAAAAAATCAGAGGACCAAGGAAAAAATAAGAAAACGATAGAAAGAAATAGAAAAAAAATTAGAATGAAAAAAAAATCAGAAAAAACAATAACAAATAAAGAAATACAGGCAAAAATATAAAAAATGGGAAAAAATTGAAAAAAAAAACTTGAATCAAATTACAAATGCAAATAATCGGAAAAAATCACAAAAATGTCAAAAAATCGGAAAAAATGGCAAAAGAAACAACCAAAAAACCAATTGTAACCATCTAAGAATTTTTTTTTTATAATGAAAAAATTCGAAAGAATTCAATAAATCAAAAAAAATCGGAGGAATAAGAAAAAAATGAGAATAAAATCATAAAACAAAAGAAATAGAAAAAACAATGAGAAAAAAATGAGGAAAAATTAGAAAAAAAAGCAGAAAAAACACAAAAAATCAGAACAAAACCGAAAAAAAACATTTGAAAAAAGATAAAAAAAAATACGGGAAAGAAATCGGAAAAGAGCGAAAAAGACGAAAACATTGGTAAAATATTGGAGAAATATGAAAAGCAAAATTGTAAAATACGAAAAAAAAGAGAAAATAAAAAAAATAGAAACCGAAAAAAAAACGCAAAAATTAAAAAAAAACGCTAAAATCACAAAAAACGAAAAAAACTCAATAAAAACCGCAAGAAATCAAAAAATTGAAAAAAACAGTAAAACTTTGCAGAAAAACACGCAAAAACCGGTGAGAATTGAAAAAAAAAATTAAATAATTTGAAATAAAGCGGAAATACTTACAAAAAAAACTTCAAACAAAAATGGTAAAAAACTAAATAAAAAAAATCGCGAAATAAAAGTAAACGTAAAAAATGTTAAAAAACCGCAAAAAAACAACCAAAAAACCGAAAATAATTGTAACTACCTAAAAATATTTTTAAAAATTGGAAGATTTAAAATAGATCGAAAAAATCAGAGGAATATGAAAAAATTAGAAAACGATAGGAAGAAATAGAAAAAAAATCAGAATGAGGAAAGATTTAGAAGCAATCGAAACAAATCAGAAAAAAAAATCAGAAAATTGAGAAATACAGGCAAAAATAGGAAAATGGGACAAAATAGTAAAAAAATAGGAAAAAGAGGAAAAGTAGAGAGCAATCAGAAAAAAGGGAAATATGGGCAAAAATGGAAAATGGGGAAAATTTAAAAAAAAACAATAAAAATAGAAAAAATGTAGGCAAAAATGAAAAAAAATACAGAAAAATTTGAAAAAATAGATACATAAATTTAATGAACTACGCTCGAATGTCGACCACTGGGCGAACACTAATAAATATAATTTTCTATAATTGGAAAAATCAAATCCCATAGCTTAATTACCATAAACCTCGTCAAAAAAATTAATTTCCCTTTTTAATTCGAATCTGGAAAAGAAAGCGAAAAAAAAGGGCAAACGAGACAAATATAAAGGAATGCAAATCTTTGCAAGCGGACAAATTCTATTTCTGAAAATGTATTCAAAAAGTACTAAAAACCCAATTTAAAATCTCCGTTGTCAAAAACTAATCACACACCTTTAAAATAAAAAGCTCAAGCGTGAAATCAGATTTCCGTTCACGTTCCCATTATTAACTTTCGCGAATGTTACTCTTTATTCAAATCAACACCCCTCTTTCCCGCACGCTCTTTCATTCAGTGGTGTATCCTATAGATTTTCATACTAAAATGTTTTAGCAGCAAAAGCACTAACTCAGTCATCCGTCTTACACATTAAATTGACACATTTAACGGTATCCATTTGAGCTGAAATTTTGCACATTGACTTGATCACGATCATAAAAATGTATTTTCTATCATTCGAACTGACTACATTTTTTATGTTTTCGTTTTTTAGTAATTTTTGTATTAATTAAGATTTTTTCTTTAATATATCTATTTTTGTTAATTTGGATTTTTGTTGATGAATAGATGCAAAATTTTGTTCTTAATTAGCTTCTTTTTTGTTTAAATTAGTAACAATGATTTGTTCTAAACGTTAAAACTTTTTTCAGTACTTTTAGATATATCAGAAATTATTATTATTTTTTTCAAGCGCCTTCACTGTATAAAACTTGAAGGGGTGGGCGACGTCTACGATTCTCGATGTCGGGAGAACTTAAGCAGTCATTTGTCATCCACGGCTTATGACTTTTGAGTTTTTTTTATGTCTCTAACTTCTGCGACAAGTTTTAAGCACTTGGAAAGCATCCCTCAAAGGTCGAATTTATGGATTTTAAGGGAGAATTTTTCATTGGTTTAAAATTTTAAAAGTATTCCATAAATACTGTGAGTGTTCTAAATAATATCTACTTACTAAGGATAATTAAATAATCCGATTCCTTTTACGAACGAAAGTTTGAATACTATTGACTGCGCCATGATAAAAATTATTAGTTTTACATTTTGAATTGGGGATTTGGAAGCATTGGATTTCAATAATGTTAAGGAATATTAAATAAACAGTTTATCATCAACTCCTGATGATGTTAACATAGTTAGCGAAACGTGCGTAGAGTGATAAAAAAGTATAGTTTTGTTTAGTGGTGATGAAGTTTTACAGAACATTTTGTATATGTTTAAAGAATATCCATTACTGCAAAGTAGACAAAAATAAAGTGAAAGAAGATCTCAAGCAACAAATATACTCGTATAAATAAAATTACAAAGAAGTACTTATCCATGCAATTTATAGACCTGAGTGAATATTGAGCTGCCTAGATCTACCAGAGCCCGATGTGGTAAATCCAAACATACTAGATTTATAAGTTTCTACCTTTACCCTCAAAAGAAAAATTAAATACTAGTAACCAACAAATAAAAGTTATCTCCGAGTGCAACTTTTACACAAGTTACAGAAATTAAAATATTGAAACTGAAAGGCAATCACAACAGTCCAAAAAAAATTGTCTTCAACATCCTTTGGACGTTTTTCTCTCTCGTACTCGTACCCATTATAATCTTTACATATTTGAGTACCACTGCTCCCATTATTTTCTGGGCGCAGGAAGGTACAAAGGAGGAACGTTAATATCTCGGTATTGTTGGTCCAAATTGACTAAAGAAACGCTACTATATTACAAATATAACGTAGAATTAGGGCTTCACACGAGAATGATACTTTTCTCATCTCGTAAAACCGAGACGAGAGCGAGACGACACCTTTTTGAAAATTATTTAGACGATACTGAGACCACATATGGCGAGAGTCTCGTTCATATTTCTTCAGAATTTGTTTCTGAATTTTCGATAAAAATAAACTAGCAAGAAGTATAAACATTTAATTTTTTTTATAATAAAAGAAAGGTCTGCATAGGTTACGATAAATTTACGAAATCTAAAACTGGTAACCACCTGTGAAATATTTTATTTTATATAAAATGACACTCTCAATGTTTCGAATTTTTTAGGACTTCCAAACAGTTTGAGGGTAATAAAATTTCATTACCCAGTTAAGTCTTAGGTACCCAAAGGGTACCTAGAAACTACATTTGTTGTTGAAGGTATGTGTGTTTGCGAAAATATTCTAATGTGTATGAATGAAAAAAAGTGGTATTTTATTATATAACAATATGTTTATAATTAAAATTTGTATAGATAATGATTTAGTAACGTCCAAATAAAAAACAAAAATAAGTAAATAATCACGCATTTATAAATTACAATAGAATTAATAATTACCTCGATTTGTACTATCTTAGTAATTAGTTTTAGCAATAACGAGATTTGACGGTTACGAGACGAGACCGAGACTTATTTTTTTCTCAACTAACGAGACCGAGACGAGAGTTTTGAAATTCTCGCCTTATCTGGTCTCGTGTGAAGCCCTACGTATAATATATACAAACGAAAACTTATGCGTAGTAGCAACCAGAAAAAAGCACTAAAACGACTCTATATTATAAATGTAAAGGTTCAACTTGAATGAAAAAACACGACTATAAACTCTCCTTAATACAACCCAGTGTGTCCCATTCAAATTGAGTCAATATTAACGAAGATATGCTCTTGTACTTTTTTGTTGTTTCTACTGCTCATATTTTTTCTGTAAGTACTATTTAATGCCATATTTATAATATAATTGTGTTCTTTTCATTAAAATTGGACTATTAACGGAATAGACGCTAATGCTCTTTTAACGTTACTTCCGCGCAGTAACCTAACCACATTTATAATACAAATTCGTTTTTTTTCATACAATTGGGCTAATAGAAACGAAGATGGGCGCAAGTGTCCTTTTGTTGTTGCTATCGCGCATTATTTGTAATATATAATAATAATAAAATTAAATTAACTAAACTAAACTGAATTTCGCCACTGTTATAATGTCACTCTGTTTTAAATATAAAAAATAATTTAAAAAACAGTATTTGTTTGGTCATAGTAGATAAATTTAAAAATGACTTTTCCGATAAAATTATTAGACATTTTTTAATTTAAACTAACATTTTTGCTGTTAATAAAAAGAAAAATTTTACTTCTTCCATTAAACATATTTATTGTTGTTAATTCCTGATCTTTGCGATAAAATAAAAACAAGCAACTAATCACAAGGGTGTAATGCGACGACTACGATCCCCCACCCTTACCCCGTTTCTTCCGCATAAACATATTTTGCACACATATTGAAACTTTGTCGAGTAGAAAAAATACTAAGCTTATATTTTTGCTTTCTTTTATCCTTATACTCGTCTACTTAAGAATGACAAAAAGGAGGGTTTAATCTCACTCTGTCTTTTCTCTCTCTCACTTTCCCTATTTTTTTTACTTTTTTCCATATTTTTAATTTTATTTTTTTCCAACTTTTCATTATATTTTTCATTATTTTTTTCCATATTTTTCATTGTTTTTTTCCATATTTTTCATTATTTTTTTTTTATATTTTTCATTATTTTTTCCCTATTTTTCTTTATTTTTTCCCCATTTTTCATTGTTTTTTTTCCATTGTTCATTATCTTTTTACCTATTTTCAGATATCTTTTCCCTATTTTACATTATTTTTTTCCATATTTTTCATTATTTTTGTCCCTATTTGCCGATATTTGTTTCCCTGTTTTTCATTATTTTTTCCATATTCTTCATTATTTTTTCCTATTTTCCGATATTTTTTCCCTATTTTTCACTATTTTTTTCCAAATTTTTAATTATTTTTTTCCATATTTTTCACTATTTTTTCCCCTCCTTTTAATTACTTTTTTCCCTACAGCAAAAGAGTACTTTTGACATTTTTCGAAATTCCCCCTCGTTTCCAAGATTTTCGGAATTTAATTTCGATAAATTTCTTTTTTTTATTTTATTTTTTTCCCATCTTTTTCAACAAATTTCGGAAAAATACTTCAAATAATACTTGTTGAGATATTTCAGTCCTACATTTACGTATTTTTCTTTCACGGTTTCAGAGATATCTACTTTTTAAATTGATGACATTTTCGGAAAAACAACCCGGGAAAACACACAATGAATTTTCCGATTCATCCGATTTTCAATAGGCTTCGTAACAGTACTTCAAGGTATTATGTTTCCAAATTTGAAGCGGTTTTCTCAAAAATTACGACCTGCAGCATGTTTTCTGTAGAACTAGAAAAAAAAGTGAGGAAAACCCGGAAAACCCTGTTTATTCATTTTCCGATTCCGTTCATTTTCTAGTAAAATGTAGTACTTGTAGGTCTTAAAAAATGGTGAAAATTTCACGTCGATTGAAGCATTCAAAAGTTATGGCATTTTTACGGTTTGTGGACGACAACCAGACATACAGACAGACAGACATACAGACTAGAGAAAAAAATTAGGTTGTTCAGAATACGATGGGGATCATTTCTCCGGAAGATACTATAGCCCGTTTTTGCTTAGTTATGAAGATAGCGATTTCATATGGGTCGTAGTAAGCAACTCCCTATTGGGTCGTCTCTGACAAGACAAGATTAATTTCTACAATGTGTAACGCTATATTTTAAAATTATTTTTATTTATTATTTCCAACCTCTACTTTTACCCATTCTAAAATGTACTATAATTAAGTACCGCGACTCGATTCGTTCTCTTTTGTTAAAATAACTGCAATAAAAATTTGTTATTCATAAAATTTTATTGTCGTTTGTGATATAATTAAAATTCTCCTTAGATTTAATTTTTTACATATTACTACCCACCTCTATTTTTACCCATTCCAAGATAAATTGTCCTCTTTTGTTAAAATAACTACGGTCAAAATAAATTTTATTATTCATGTTTTATTTTCTTGTGTTCATTTTTTTTTAATTATAAAATTATCTTTAAACCAAGTTTAATTTTTATTTAGTTACGTTAAAGTGATACTACAGTTTTTTAGTTTTTATTATCACTATTTAATTTAGTTTAATTAATTAATTTTTTTTTAAACAAACCTAACTTTTATTTTAAGTAGATTTCAGCAAGATTTATATAAATATAAAGAAATAAAAAATTTAGAAATGATCTAAAAAAATCTTTTATACCAAAAACCGTAAATTCAAATTTTTAAAAAAATTGTGGATGTTTATTTCAGCAAAATAAATTATTTCACAAAAAATAGTTGATATCGAGAAAGTACTTCTTTAGCATACTTGGGAAAAAAGTGATTTTCTTGATTTTTTCGAAAACCACATTGCAGATTTTACGGAAAATTTATTAAAATACTAGTCATAATTTTTATTGTAATTTTTCCGGGGATCAACTTAAACCTAATGTAACTTTTTATTTCTAGATTACCCTGTATGTACGTCTATAATGATATATTTAAACTCGAACGTTGCCATCTCAATCAAAAATACATTTTTCGTGAGTCAAACTTAGAACTTAATCATCAACGCTTCGGTTCAATATATAAAAAAAAACCTTATTAGTTTTAACAAGACCACTATCTTGTTAACTGTCACTTCGCCATGATGAAAGAGCCTCATTTCATGGCCTGTTCTTCTCTGTTTTCATCTCATTTGTCTTCTAATTAATCTAGCTCGTCTCTTGTCATTTTTATTTTTTTAATTTTTGTATCCACACGTTAAGTCAACATATTAGAAACCATCTATTAATAATTGTGAGTACCGGGTGATACGTTTTTGCTTTAAAAAAAATCGAGCACTTGGTAACATCAACATTGCATGTCGGAAGTATATAAAAGAAAATAATTTCTAAATTTACTAGAGAAAACTGCAGAAGAGATATAAATCTATCTATTGTTTCCATTGTGGTGATATGATTGGGTTATATATTTTATTCTTAGTAGTTACAAAATGACACGTATAATCTATAGAGAGGAAAAATTTATATTTAGTATCTTAGATTTTATTACAAGATGCAAGAAAATAAAATAAATGAGACCAGACTAAATTGGGGCGAAGGAAAAGGCGACCACAGGTGATGGTCCTAAAATTACTTAAAAAAATTAATTAAAATAGAAAAGTTGTGAAGCACAAAAAATAAGTTTAGCCGTCATGTGATAAAATGGAGAGATTAACAAATTGACAAGTGACAGTCTACACCAACAAAATTAAATAACAGTAAAAATAACGAACATTAAAAGTTAAGAGCAAATAGTTAACAATTATGATTTTAAATAGAATGGTTAGAGGCCATGTAGTAAAGAAAAAAAGAAGAAGAGAAGATTGATATATGACGAGTGATAGTAGGGAAGAAGAAGATAGGTTAGGAAATGATTGAGGAAATGTAAACAAAGGAAAGAACCAGAACTCTTGATTGGAATGGTGAAGGAAGGAAAAAACTAAAAAGAGAACTAAATTATTGATAGGTAAAGGAACTTGATGGAGAGTTAGAGGCAAGTTAGGAAAGAAAAAAAGAAGAAGAGGAGATTGACAGATGACGAGTGACAGTAGAGAAAAGAAAAATATGTTAGGAAATGATTGAGGGAATGCAAACCAAGGAAAGAACCAGAACTCTTGATTGGGAAGGTGAAGCGATAGGAAAAAACTAAAAAGAGAACTAAATTATTGATAGGTTGAGGACAGGATTTATAAAGGTAAGAGGGAGAAAATATAGCTTTAAAAATCAAACAGGCATGGATACGTGAGTACCTAAAAAGATAGCGAGCCAAAGTTTTTGCAGATCGATCCGCATGTCTCTCTGTTCGTTTTGTCTGCCCATTGTTTTACCATTCCTAAAACTTCCAAACACTTTTAACGAACGAAAAAAGCTCAAGTTACATACAAATATGAAACTACCAGACCGAATTTCATATAATAATAATAATAATAACATCTTTATTTACATTAACAAAAACTAGCGAAAATAAGTTTATAATGTAAATTATTAAAGCTCTAAATAAAGTTGATTTAGTTGGGAAGTATTTAACCAAAAATAGGAAAAAAGTAGGAGATAATAGGAAGAAATTGGAAAAATTAAGAAAAATCAGGAAAAAATATAAAAAATTGGAAAACAATATAAGTATATCTTCCTCTTTTTTTATCTTACCTGTTCTGTAAGAATTTTTCAGTTTTTTGTCTATGTTTTCTATTTTTCTATTATTCGCTATTTTTTCTTATTTATCCTATTTTCTGCTATTTCTCCCATATTACTCTCATTTTTTAAGATTTTTCACCTAATTATCATTATTTTTTTCTATTCTCCTCATTTTTCTCTATTTTTCTTTATTTTTCCATGTTTTTCTATTTTTTTTCTATTTCTTTCCTATTCTTCCTATTTCCTATTTTTCCATCAAACGTGGCGTTCAAATTCAATGCACGTGATCGATATTTGTCGTTAATTTTCCTTTTTTCCTATTTTGTTTTTCCAGTATTAACCAAACGGTTTGATCTGCTTCCATCGGGTATTCTTTTGACATCTTCATACATTTGGACATCGCCCGATGGGTTTTTGTTGACCCTGAGTCAAAAAGTGGCGAAGCTGTGCCCCTTGACAATCAAAACGAACCGACTCTGCAGTATTTTTACAGTTTTATAAGCGTGGACTCTCCCCCTTTCAACCTAGTCAATTTTAATTTATTTAATTTTTCCACCGACGCTACTGAATTAAAATTTTTTGATGGAATATTAAATGTACCTTCTGTCGGTCAAGTTTATTACACTACCGCGTAGTTGGATTTTTTTTGTGTCTTCTCAGTATTTTCTACTGGCTACCTCACGAAAATTATAGCGTTTCATTGCTGACCAAAATTTTGCGCGTTTTGACTGAAGTCAAAAAACTCAGCAGTGGTAAAAATACGACTTGTATAACATGGATTGTTCTGTTTATCTGGTTAAATTGGATTATTTTGATCTCAAAAAGCTTTCGACCATATCTGGTCGAAAAGGATTGTCGTTGTATAGTGACCAATATTGATAACTTTGGAGTCTCATCTTGCTTAGACCTAAATCCATGTTGGAATTGGTGAACGTTCCCATATTATTTAGAAAGTTCCATATACAATCCTTCAGAAGGTTATCAAAGACTTTATCCAGAATATTCGTAAGAGATACAGATCTGTAGATGATCGGGGATGTGGAATCTTTGTCAGATTTTGGGATTAAGATGGTGTAGGTTTTCTATCTGAATATAAATAATCAAAACAGCATAAGGATGGTTGGGACAGCTCGCTTCTTTACTTAATCACAAATGTAGGATGAAGTTACCTTATTTCTATATCGCGCACGGCACCGAAGTAGAATTAACTTAAAATCATTGGAACAGCAATCTTTCTTTAAATAAAATGTCAGTAGTAAACCCTCGCCGAAAGATGGAGTCACTCATGTACGAGTGTCGCATACTCAGCCAACCTTATGTTATATCGCGGCCGGAGTCGATCTAGTGAGTTGCAGTTTCAGTCTGAGTCCCAGTGGTAGTCCCAGTTTAAGTAGGAACTCGATCCGAGAACTAGAACCAGTGATCTTTAGAGATAGATTGAGTTGAAGGGAGTGAAGCCGAGCGCAGACAACCGCAAGTCAGTATAGTGTACCAGACAGAGAGGACTGAGAAGGACCGTATACAGCCAAGCAGATAAAGCAGGCCACTCACGCAACGGTGGTCCTGTGCAGGTATATCTGTATAGGTAAAAATGTGCAGATAGGCCTGAGACCTGAACGACCCACACACGCTATGGTGAGTTTTAAATATTTCTAGAATCACTGTGACAATGGCATCGAAACATGACGACACACGTTGACAATGTTATGCTTCGTATTTGTTTAAAAAAAGTGCAAAGTGTGCAAGACAAAATGAAAACAATGGTGCAAAAATTAAACGAGTTGATATTTGAACCTAAAAATATCCAAAAGTTCTATAAACTCTGTCAATATTTTTTGTTGGTCTTTAATTTCTAACGCAACCAGTAGATAAACCAATCTAATTCAATAATAAACCCGAACTGAATGCACAAGTCGCAACCTGTACAGGCAAGTAGTCCCACAAGCGCTCCGGTACACCGTAGGGTCGTACTCTGGCGTAGGTTCACAGAATCGATTTTCGATACTGTACCGGACCCTATAACTGTGCAGGTTCGTACACACATTCTGTGGTAAATTGCATTTTATTTAATAACTTAATTATTTCCACATTCCCACGGTTTATTAAATATTAACTTCTACTAAATGAAATTTATTTGTCAACATGGCACCCGAGTTACCCAGTTAAACATAAATAAACAACAAAACCAGTTTATTCTACTAGTTTTAGGCTTGTTCCCGAAGCGAGTTCCTAACTTGTTATAAACATATTGAGTGTGCGCAGTATAAAACAATGAAACAGGAGTCTGCGCAGTCCGAAACAGTTATTTTATACTGCGCAGACTCAATATGTTCATAACATGAGGAACTCGCATTGGGAATAAACCTTTTGTGTTATTGTGTCGCACGCTGATTCAATATAATTTCTATGGAAATTAATTGGAGGTATTATTTTGTATTTGTATTTGTTTAACTGTTGTTTTTTTAGAAATAAATATTTATGTTCCGGACTGTCATTTTTTTAATATTTCTGTTGTTTTGAAAATCAGAAGTGCAAAATAGAAATAGAATGTGTTTTACTTCTTCTCTCAAATTCAACTATTTCCGATTTAAGGTTTAATAATTCCTATTTTTTTTAAGTTGGCAACAACATTCATTTTTAATGAAGATCTCCTTTGCCGATTTCCTGAAATTCGCGATAACGTCGGTATGTATTTTTTTCTCACTCACTGCATTTTAGTAACACTGAAACAGAGATGCAAGGATTTTGTGAGGAATTTTGTTGTGTGTGAGTGAAATGGAAACATTTTAAATACCAAATTGGAGCTTATTATAATTAGTGTGTTGGCAACGCTAGTTCTGGTTGTCCTGAACAGGTTACATGTATACGCAAATCTGCACAGGTCCAACGGAACGCGAGGGGACCGACACCGAGAAATAAATAATCCGTGAAAGATGCACACCTTTCTTTCGGATTTTTTAGGCTAATTAAATAAATGGTTTTATTTACTTAATGATTTTTATGGTGATGCCAACAGCAAATACCCCGGTACTCAATTAACTAACCCAGTAGACAAGTAAAGGGTTTTGTCGATGCAATAACAAGCCCTGGAGTATTTTTCTCCGCTGACGCTGCCCTGTACAAATGGCCTTCACACTATAAACGGAAGATGTCACCTGAGGCAATTATAAATCTGGACTAAGGTGCCTGACGATCAAAGAGCCTTATAAATAGGAGCGGTGTCTTTTTCCAGCTGGAAAGCTATCGCTATAGCATCTAAAGAAAAAGCATTCAGGATTTGGTGTTTTATCTTGATTTAGAGTTTCGAGGATTTTCCCCTTAAAGCTTCTCTATGGTTGAACGCAGTGGAATTCTGCTTTAGGGTATGGAAAATTTGACAACTAATGTTCCAGTAAGATTGGTACTTGATTTTTTTGTGAGTAAGAATGTTGAATTTGTTCCAAAATCGTCTCTGTGGCCGAGGTTTGAAGTAGCATCAATCCATGAATTCAGTAAGACCGATACTTAATTTTTTGACCAGTAAGAATGTTGAATTTATTCCAAAACCGTCTCTGTGGTCGAGGTTTGAAGTGGCTTCAATCCAGGAAAGCAGTAAGACTGGTACTTGATTTTTTGACCAGTAAGAATGTTGAATTTGTTCCGAAACCGTCTCTGTAGTTCAGGTTTAAAGAGCTTCAATCGAGGAAAGCAGTAAAACTGGTAGTTGATTTTTTGACCAGTAAGAATGTTGAATTTGTTTCAAAACCGTCTTTTCGGTCGAGGTTTGAAGTGGCATCAGTTCAGAAATGCAGTAAGACCGATACTTGATTTTTTGACCAGTAAGAATGTTGAATTTGTTCCAAAACCATCTCTGTGGTCGAGGTCTAAAGTAGCTTCTATCCAGGAATGCAGTAAGACTGGTACTTGATTTTGTGACCAGTAATAATGTTGAATTTATTCCAAAATCGTCTCTGTGGTCGAGGTTTGAAGTGGCACTAATCCAGGAATGCAGTAAGACTGGTACTTGATTTTTTGACCAGTAAGACTGTTGAATTTGTTCCAAACCCGTCTCTGTGGTTGAAGTTTGAAGTGGCTTCAATCCAGGAAAGCAGTAAGACTTGTAATTAATTTTTTGACTAGTAAGAATGTTAAATGTGTTCCAAAACCGTCTCTGTGGTCGAGATTGGGACTCAGTTTTGTTGACCAGTAAGAATGTTTTTAATTTGTTCCAAAAAACCTGAAATTGTCTCTACGGTCGAGGAGTAAAGTGGCTTGGTCTCACTTTTCTTGTTTATAGACGAACTAAAGCGTTAAGACGGTTCCATTCGATTTTTAGAACAAGGTGTCTGGTTGTAACAAACTTTCTATATATTTGGCATTCATTTACTTTAAGCCTTATCTTTTTAATAATATTTTTTCCATTATTCCACGTACAACTAATTTGATTTTTAAAATAAAAAAACCCAGTAAACCAACAGTATCCAAGTAGCTCAGCCAAGGACAAACAAATGGTTCTAGATGACTTAGGCTACGGAAAATAGTAGATGGGCGAGTTAAGGTAACCAGCTTTCGATTGCTGACAACAGAATTCCAAAATTTGAAACCGTTATCGCTATGACAGACAGACAGACGGACTTTGTAAAGTCCGCTACTTAATAATGATGTGCTGATTCTTAGTTCACTTAGTTACATTTTAAAATAAAAAGTCCAGTTTTTGTAGGGTAAATAAATAGATAAAATTTTTTAATTTATTTCTATCTAAATATAAGATTTTTAAAAATTGTGTCTTACTAGACACAATTTTTAAAAATTGATTTACTATATCTCTATAATATTCCGAAATATACAAAGATAAGAGGTTGATAATAATCAATTTCAGATATTTCTGGATCTTAGTTATGAGCTATAGAAATAAAGAGAGCATCAAATTTCCGGAGCACTGCAGGGGATCAGTCGCATTTCAAAAATCAAACTATCAAGATGGGGTAGAATACATGAAACCAATTTATTGACCTTTAGACTATAAAAAAGGGCTTTTTGGTACACAATTTAGTAAAACAATGGTTGACTAATTTATTTTTAATTATAAATTATTTCTAGGGCTTTTAAAGTATAAAAATGGCAAATTTCATATACTTTTCAATAGATTTAATTTTTCTAAAAAATGGTATAAAAGTATATATTTTTTTAATTGGAGTTTTAAATAAGGGTTACATATGTATAAGTAAATTTTTACCCCTCTCAAATAATTCCATATCATCACATTGCGTCGATACAGAGATACGGAGATTCAAATTACATTTTAAGATTTAATTTAGGGCCAGAGATATGCACGTGTATCCCTTTTTAGCTAGACTTGATACACAGGGACTCCGATCCGAAACGAAACCGTTCTTCCTTCTCCTTCGTCTCCCTCACTCTTTTTCCGGCAATTAAAGCTCTGCTTTTGTTAAGCTCCGCAGCAAACAATGCGTGCTTTTGCCGATAGTCCTTTCTGATCCTTGCGGGATGGACACTGTTGAAGTAGTACGTTTGATTTATAAGTACCTGGATCTTTCGTTAATTAAAATTTTAGTTTGTTTTTACGCTTTGGAAGAGAGTGTCCGTCCCTTTGATATACAATACTCAAGGAATTGTGTCGAAATGAATTTTTCGCCTTTGATTGTCTGTTTGAAGATATGAATTTTTTTGTAAGATTTAGATCAAACATAGTAGGATTTTTTTATAAATTAATTCAAATATTTATTTTGGATTTAGATGAAAATGAGCAAGTACTGATGGATTAAATGAAATCAAAAACATATATTTTTTTAATAGATCCAATTTTTTTTTTAAATAGATTAGTTTAAAATTTTTTTTATTATCGTCAGCTTTAATTAAATCATCTTCAGTATCAACAAAAAATCGGTTGTGTCGCTTCAAAACTTTCCCGACGATTATCCACGAATACTTTTTCAGATATTTAATGTCAAAGTTTCTAATTTGGACATTTTTTTATTTTTGACAGGTGACAGTTTGAGAAATAATTTTGACTGTTCTGAATAGAGATTTTCAATGGCTTTCAAACGACATATTGCAAGTCGAATTCCGTGTATCTGTCATTTTTTGATAGTGACACTTCGTTTGACAGATATCATACAAAAATTAACAGGTTCTTATAGGAAAAATGGGAAAAAATATGAAAAAATCGTAAATGCAGAAAAAAATTGGAAAATCTGAAAAAGTAAGAAAAATAAACAGGAAAAAATTGGAAACAATAGGAAATGGGGAAAAAAGGAAAAAACAGAAAAAAGGAAATAATAGGGAATAATAGGCAATATGGGGAGAAATACAAAAAATAGTCAAAAATAGTAAAAGAGGAAAAATAGGGAAAAATAAAGAAAATGGGAAAAAATCGGAAAAAGAAAAAAAATGGCAAAAACAGAAAAAGTAAGAAAAATAGGAAAAAATAGTATAAAGTAAGAAAAATCTGTAAAACCAGAAAAAGGAAAAAAAATAGGAAAAAAAAGAAATTAATGGTAAAAAAACGGGGAAAAAAAGGGAAAATTAGAGAAAAATGGGAAAAAATAGAAAAATGAAACGCAAGGAAAAATATTAAAAAATAGAGGGAAAAATGGGAAAAGACAGGAGAAATAGGAAAAAATAGAGAAAAATAGGAAAATATACGCAAAAATGGGAAAAATGGGTAAAATAGAAAAAAGATGAACAAATACTAAAAAATAAGGAATAGAGATAAATAGGAAAAATAGAAAAAACAAAAAAAATATAAAAAAATGTGCAAAATAAAAAAATAGTGAAATATTAGCAGAAATAGAAAAAACAGATAAAATGGAAAAAAAGTAAAAAAATACGGAAAAATCGCAAAAAAACAAAAAAAATTAAAAATTGAATTGGAAAATATTGCAAAAAAATCGAAACAAAGAAAAAATAGAACAATGAGAAAAAATAAGGAAAAAACAAAAAATGAGACTAAAACCAAAAAAAATTGAAAAATGAGAAAAAAAACCAAAGAAAATATCGGAAAAAATCGACGATAAAAAAGAATACATTGGAAAAAGTCGAAAAAAATCAGAAAATGTTGGAAAAAAAATGAAGAACACAATTGTAAAATACGCAAAAAACGAGAAAATCAAAAAATTGTAAAAAACCGTAAGAAGAACCAAAAAAAAAACTAAAAATTGTAAGAAACGAAAAAAAAGTCGCTAAGAAATGAAAGAAATGGAAAAATATCGCAAAAAATTGCAAAAAAAATCGTAAAAAATTGTAAAATATCGCAAAAAACCGGAATGAATGAAAAAAAAATAATAAAAAATTTGAAATAAATCGCAAATAGAAAAAATCTCAAACAAAAATCGAAACAAAATCGCAAAAAAATCGCAAATAATCGGAAAAAATGTTTGCACAAAAATCAAAAAAATTAACGCAAAAAAAATGAGAAAAAAGAAAAAGAAAATATCGGAAAAAATCGAAAACAAAAAAAGAAACATTGGAAAAATCTGAAAAAAATCAGAAAATGTTGGAAAAAAATGAAGAACACAATTGTAAAATACGCAAAAAAAAACGAGAAAATCAAAAAATTGTAAAAAACCGAAAAACCGGCAAGAACCAAAAAAAAAAACTAAAAAACGAAACGAAACAAAAGTCGCTAAGAAACGCAAGAAATGGAAAAATATCGCAAAAAATTGTAAAAAAAAATCGTAAAAAATTGTAAAAAATCGCAAAAAAAACCGGAAAGAATGAAAAAAAAATTATAAAAAATTTGAAATAAATTGCAAATAGAAAAAATCTCAAACAAAATCGCAAAAAAAACCGAAAAAAATCGGAAAAAATTTGCATAAAAATCAAAAAAATAAACGCAAAAAATGGTAAAATTCGCAAAAAAACAACCAAAAAACCAAAAACAACTGTAACAATTAAAAAAAATTAAAATAAAAATGAAAAAATTCAAAAGAATTAAACTTAATCTAAATAAATTAGACGCATAAGAAAAAAAAACGGAAAACAACTGAAATAAATAGAAAAAAAATGAGGAAGATTATCAATAATGGGAAAAAATCAGAAATAAACAAAAAATGGGGAAAAATGAAAAAAAAAATAATAAAAAATTTGAATTAAATCGCAAATAGAAAAAATCTCAAACAAAAATCGAAACAAAATCGCAAAAAAAAACCGCAAAAAATCGGAAAAAATTTGCATAAAAGTCAAAAAAATAAACGCAAAAAATGGTAAAATTCGCAAAAAACAACCAAAAAACCGATAACAATTGTAACCGTTTAAAAAAATTAAAACAAAAATGAAAAAATTCAAAAGAATTAAACTTAATCTAAAAAAATTAGAGTCATAAGAAAAAAATCGGAAAACAACTGAAAGAAATAGAAAAAAAAATGAGGAAGATTATCAACAACCTACTAACCACAAGGGTGTAGTAAATGCGACGACTACGATCCCCCTACTCCGTTTTTCCGCATAGACATTTTTTGCTTATATTTTTCTTGTAGAACAATTTAAGACTGACATTTCCTAAAATAATTCGAAAATTAAACTGGTAATTTTGGACAATTTTCGAAGTGTCTCAAATCCTATCAAAATTGAAGGAAAATGGATAAAGCTTTTCATAGGATCTTTGCATGTACAGCAAAAAAGTACTCTTGGCCTTTTTTGAATATTACCCCTCGTTTCCGAGATTTTCGGAATTTAATTTAGAAAAATATCTTTTTTTCATATTTTATTTTTTTTCTCAAATTTCTTGACATTATTCTGGAAAATGCTTCATATAAGACTTGTTGACCTATTTAATTCCTACATTTTATTATTTTTAAATTTTGAATACCTTTCACAGCTTCGTAGATAACGGTTTTTTTAAATAATGACATTTTCGAAAAAACAACTCGGTATAACTCACAATATTTTCATTATTATTTTTTTATATTTTTCATAATTTTTTCCCATAATGCCGTAATTTTTCAGGGTTTCAAAAAATTAAAGTCACGAAAACAAAATTCTGTATGTATGCTTGACTCTTCGAGTTTTTTTTTGAAAACTAAAATGGACAAAAATAGAGTGAAATAGGAAAAAAGGCAAATATAGGGAAACATAGGGAAAACTAGGAAAATATAGGAAAATAGTAAAAATAGAGATAAATAGAAAAAACCGAAAGAATAGAAAAAGACAACTCACAATATTTTCATTACTTTTTTTTCCTATTTTTCATATTTTTTTTGAATATTTTTCATTATTATTTTTCCATATTTTTCGTTTTTTTTTTCATGTTCATGTTTTTCATTATTTCTTTCCATATTTTTCAATATTTTATTCCATACTTTGTTTTTTTGTTTAGTTCGCTATCTTTTATTATTTTTTTTTTTTCATATTTTCATTATTTCTCTCCATGTTTTTCATTATTTTTTTCCATATTTTTCAATATTTTTTTTTATATTTTTCATTATTTTTTCTATATTTTTCATTTTTTTTTTCATGTTTTTCATTATTTTTTTCCACATTTTTCATTTTTTTTCCATATATTTCATTATTTTTCATATTTCTTTTTCCTATTCTTCATTATTTTTTCCTATTTTATAATATATTTTTCAAAATTTTTCAATTTTTTTTCATTTCATAGGATCTTTTTAAGTACAGCAAAAAAGAACTATTGACATTTTTCAATATTCCCCCTAGTTTCCCAGATTTTCGGAATTTAATTTCGAAAATTTCTTTTTTTTTTTGCCCAACTTTTTCAAAAAAGTTCGGAAATATACTTGTTGAGCTTATTAAATCCTACATTTGCGTATTTCTCTTTTTTGAATATATTTCACGTTTTCAAAGATATCGTTGTTTTAAAATGATGGCATTTTCGGAAAAACGATCCGGGACAACCCGGAAGAAATTTTCCGATTATTGCGATTTTCAATAGGTTTCGTAACAGTACTTCAAGGTATCTTTTTCCCAAATTTGAAGCGATTTGCTCCAAAATTACGATTTGAAGCGATTTGCTCCAAAATTACGACCTGCAGCGTGTTTCCTGTGAAACTAGAAAAAAAGTGGGAAAAACCCGGAAAACCTCGTTTATTTATTTTCCGATTTCACTCATTTTTTATTAAAATGTAGTACTTGTGGGTCTCAAAAAATGGTGAAAATTTCAAGTCGATACATCAATGGATTCAAAAGTTATGGCATTTTTAAGCTTTGCGGACGACAACCAGACATACAGACAGACAGACAGACAGACAGACAGACCACAGAAAAAAAATTAAGTTGTTCAGAATTCGATGGGGATCAATTGTCCCGAAGATACTATAGCCCGTTTTCTCTTAGTTACGAAGGTAGCGATTTCATATAGGTCGTAGTAAGCAACTCCCTATGGGGTCGTCGCTAACAATGGGAAAAATCAGAAATAAACAAAAAATGGAGAAATATAGGTAAAAATAGGAAAATGGGAAAAAATTGAAAAAACATGAAGAAATAAAATAGCAAAAAATGCAAAAAATAAAGGCAAAAAATGGTAAAGATCACAAAAAACAATCAAAAAAACGAAAACAATTGTATGTAACCATCTAAAAAAATAAAAAAAATGACGAAATTCTAAAAAATTAAAAAAATTAGAAAAAATGGGAAAAAATTGAAAATAGACAAAAAATATGGAAATATAAGTAAAAATAGGAAAAATAGAAAAAAACATAAAAACATGGTAAAAAAAACGTATACTTTTTCAAATATTTAATGTTAAAGTTTCAAATTTTGACATTTTTTTTGACAGGTGACAGTTGGAGAAATAATTTTGAATGTTCTTTCAACGACTTTCAAATGACATATTGCATGTCAAATTCCGTGAGATATTGCATCGGTCATTTTTTGATAGTGACACTTCCGTTTAATAGATGTCGTACAAAAACTAATGAATTCTTTCGACGGGTAACCTAACCAAACCCCTATACCAAATTTCAGCTCAATCGGATTAAACATGTGGCCTCTATACTAGCACTACTAAAGCAACAATAAAATCCAGATTGTTTTGTAGTTTCAGTTATATTTAATTGAATATATTTCCCACATCCTTTAAAAGGAGCTGATGGATCTCTTATTATAAATTTATTAAAGGATAAAATAAAACAATTTCTTCTCTTAGTGTACATTTCTGTAACTGATGTTCGAAAATTGCCTAACAAAATGAAAGGAATTCGTCTGGACTCAGTGAAGTGTTCTCTAAGACGTAACCTCAAGAACTCCACTTGGAATTTCGATTACAAGAAAATTAATATTGAATCTTAACCCTGGGGTGATTAATATCTACATTAAGTACTTACTAATCATTATTTAATAACTCACATTTGCCGGTAAGGTCCTGATTGACTTCTAATTGCCAACAGCTCTAATTAAAATTTAATTAGGGAGTTATAACTTTGATTCCAACTTCAAAAAAAAAACAAATATAAATTTTGTAAAATTAATTTTATAAAATTTTAATATTGTATTCTCTGATCTACTATATCAATTATTTTGAGTTACCCCTTTATTACCAACTCAATATTAAGATAATATGAGAAAAATTGTATGTAACAATAATTATAAACTTTCAATGGTGGTAATGAAGAATTTTTGTTATCCTAACTTTCCTCCACCGTCATTGAACTTTCATTTTTCCAGCTTTCTTTGTTTTTTGCTATTTTGCTATTTCCTCCTATTTTTTTTAAATTTTTTCTTATTTTTTCCCTTTTTTTCTGTTTCCTTATTTTTTCCTATTTTTACCTGTTTTGTTTTATTTTCTCCTATTTGTTCTCGTATTTCACCATTTCTCCTTATTTTTCCCAATTTATCCCTATATTCTCCTATTTTCCCTATTTTTCGCTGATTTTCAATATTTTTCCTGTCTTTCCATATTGTTTTAATTAGGTTAGTCTTTGTTTCTTTTTATCCATTTATAAAGCATTTTTTTTATTTTATGACCTATCCTATACATTATAAAATGTCAAAAAGGATTAATAAAGATTATTATTATTATTATTATTATTATTTATATTTTCCGTATTTTTCTGTATTTTTCTCTAATTTCTATATTTTTCCTATTTCATCCTATTTTTCCTATTTTTCCTTTTTTTCTTCAATTTTTACTACTTGCCTATATGTTCTCTTATTTTTCCAGATTATTCTCTATTTATCTCTAATTTCCCTGTTTTCTCTATATATTTTTCTGATTTTTTCATATTTTTGCTGTTTTTTCCCTATTGTGCCTTATTTTTTCCTATTTTTACCAATTTTTCATATTTTTTCTGTTTTTCATTATTTTTTCCTGTTTTCCCTATTTATTTCTATTATTTTCAATTTTTTCTTATTTTCTCTTCTTCCTTTATTTTTCGCTATTTTTTCCCTATTTTCTATTATTTTCCCATAAACTTCACTATTTTTCTTTAATTTCCATATTTTCCCCTATTTTTTTCTATTTCTACTTATTTTTCTCTATTTAGACCTATTTTCTTTTTTATTTTTTCCATATTTTTTCCTATTTTCCCCTACTTTTTCCAGATTTTTAACTATATTTCCCATTTTTCTCTGTTTCCCTATTTTCTCCAATTTTTCCTTTTTTCTTTATATTTTTCCTGCTAATCGTTATTTTCGTCTGGTTTTCCCTATTTATCCCTATTATTTTCTATTTTTACATTTTTTTTTTATTTTTTTCCATTTTCAATATTTTTCCCTTTTTTCCTATTTATTCCAATATTTCCTAATTTTTTCATGTTTTTTAACTATCTTTACCCAATTCATCCATTTTTTTTTGCTTTGCACTATTTTTTCCTAATTTTTCATCTTTCTCCAAAATTTTCACTATTTTCCCCATTTTTCTCTATTTTCCCCCTTTTCACTAATTTTCCCAGAATTCCCTATTTTCTACCATTTTCCACATTTTCCATATTTCTCCTGTTTTTCAATATCTTCCTGAAATTTTCCAATTTTTCACTGTTTTGCCCCATTTTCCCAATTTTCTATTTTCCGCTATTTTTTATTTACCCCATTTTTTCTATTTTTTTCCTATTTTCCTTTATATTTCAGTGTTTTTCCCAAATTTTTCTATTTCTCACTATTTTTCCCATTTTCTTTATTTTTTACTATTTTTCCCTATATTGCAACATTTTTCATTATTTTCCTATTTTTCTCAAGTTTTTCTATTTATCACTATTTTGCCTTATTTTTCCAAATTTTTCACTATTTTGTAAATATTGTAATAGGTCTTTACACTTTTTTCATATCCTAATGATTATATAATTAAGATGTATAAAACTTTTTTTTTCCGTCCTACGGGAGGGGGGTGAAACTGGAGGGGATTGAAATATCCAATAAAAAGTTATAGCTACGCCATTTTTAAAAATATCGGAACAGGTCATATCCGTAAAAAATCGTAAAAAATCGTAAAAAACACGCAAAAATCGTAAAAAACCGTAACAAGTTGTAAACACCCGTAAAAATGATAAAAAAAAACAAAAAACCGTTAATAATCATAAACACCCGCAAAAAATCGTAAAAACCCGTAAGAAGTTGTAAACACCCGTAAAAATGATAAAAAAAAAAACATAAAAACCCGTAAACAGTCGTAAAAAACCGCAAAAAAATTATAAAAATTTCTTAAAAAATCGTGAAAAATCGTGAAATCGTAAAAAATCGTGAAAAATCATAATAAATCGTTGTATATAAATTTTTCGATAATACCGTAAAAAATCGTAAAAAACCGTAACAAGTTGTAAACACCCGTAAAAAATGGTAAAAAACATAAAAACCGTAAAAATCTGTGAATAATCGTAAAAAACCTCAAAAATTCTTAAAAAATTGTAAAAAACTGTAAAAAACCGTAAAAAACCGTAAACAATCGTAAAAACCAACAAAAAATCGTGAAAACTCGCAAAAATCGTAAAAACCGTTAACAAGTTGTAAAAACCCGTTAAAAATGATAAAATAAAATAAAAAACCGTAAAAATTCGTAAATAATCGTACAAAACCGAAAAAATTCTTAAAAAATCGTAAAAAATCGTGAAAAATCGTAATAACTCCATAAATTTTCCGATAATACCGAAAAAAAAACAGTCTATACCTTTATACCGTCGTGTATATACAGGGTGGTCCACCGATGACGCCTCGGTCTGTAGACCAAAAACTAAACACTTTTTTTTAAATGTGTTTTCACAGTGAAATTTATATCAGAAAAGACAACAACCCAAAAATATTTTAAATTATACAGGATGCTCCAGGAAAGTGAAACATAAAATAAATAGTTTTGAAAATAACATTTTTTCAAGTTTAAGTGATTGCTCCGGCCAAACGACATAAAATCGGATAAAACAGCTTACATGTCCCTATCTTAAGTTTTTGAGTTCTACTTGATGGCATAAGAACAAAATGTATAGAGTGATCAAAAGTATGCAAATTTTAGATATTTTAGATATTTCTTATTCTTAGTGGGTGTTTAAGTTATGAACAAAATATATTCTCAAAATTTCAAGTCTCTGGGTCAAAAAGTTGTTGCTGTGCGTTGATTCTATGTCAATCAGTCAGTCAATCAGTCAGGACTTTGACGCTTATATTATAGATTACTCATTAATTTTATAAAATTCTAATATTGCATTCTCTGATATTAATTAAATTAATATTTTCATTATAGTAATTTTAAGAATCTTAATAATTATTATCAATCTAATATCAAAAAAACCTCATATGACCGAGAAAAAAGAAGTCCATTTGAATGTGAGTTTGACCCTAAAACATCTGCTCGACTACCTTTTTCTGTACATTTTTTTTGATTGCTATTATTTTTTTAATTTTTGAAATTACCCTCTTATTCCCTTATATATCAATTTTTTCTGTTACCCCTTCATTACCAAGTCAATATTGAGATATTATATGAGGAAAATTATATATAACAAAAATTATGAACTTTCAGTGGTCTTAATTAAGAATTTTTGTTATCCTGATTTTCCTCTACCATCCCTTAAGCTTCATTTTCTCTAGCTATCCCTAAATTTTTATAAAAAATACGATTTTATATTCCCTGTATATTGAACATATATCAGGACACCCTACGTCTGCCTCAGTTGTCTTACATGGTACATAAACGAATATATTGGCTGGTATTGAACACGCGATTTGTCAATAACAATAATTAACTAATTGGAATTGGCACATTTGCATACCTTTACGAAATGTCCGCTAGGGGGATCAATAATTAATGACGACATCTATGTAACCATCATAAAACAAAAATTATTGTTTTGTTGTTTATAAAAGAGTTTTAATTTGATTTATTCTTGATTCTATATCAAGTAATGCTTATTTAATACGAATAACCACATCGGATGTTTTGTGGGAACCGAAAAAAAATATTCAAGAATATCTAATTAGACTTAACGGATTGATTGTATTCGTACCAGTCTATACGGTTTGAGTTGTTGTAAATGTATTTCCAAGTTAAATATAATGAAGTGTTTCGACAAATCGAATCTTTATTCACGATTGAAATTGAAAATAAATCAATACAACAGTACTAAACAAAATATATTTTTATTAACTGTAAATTGAAGAGATACACGATTTATATTTTACTAATAGTGCTTTTTTGGTTTAAAATTAAAATATTGAAACGATACTTTAATTTTGTTGATAATAGTAAAATATTAAATAAAAAAAATTTTGGACGCCAGTCTAATTGATTTTTTGATGTAGGTAGAAACAATGGACAAAAAACTATGATATATTTCAAAATCTGTCCTTTCTTTATTTTTGTGGGATTAAATTAAACGTTATATTTGTTTTGTTTAAATAGATAAAAAGGAGAGTATGCTTTTCTGGGCTATCTGCTCCCGGCCATAAGATTTTGCACACTTTTAGATCTATAAAAAGGAAACATTTTCCCAAAATTTTAGGTTTCAAACCATTCCGGAACATCTTCAAATAAGCTCTTCTTCGGCAAAACTTTTTAAGGCAATATAATAAAAAATAGATAACGCCGCTTATGTGCGTATAAAGGTGAATTTCCACTCCGCGATCTGCCATCGCAGGATTTGGCGATATCGCAAGCGTTTTGAGGTTACAAATTTGAAAATGTCCTGCGGAAGTCTTCGTGGATATTTAACCAACAAGTTGTCAAAGGTTGTTGGGGACATCCTTAAGTAATTATAATACTTGCTCTGGTCATTCAACCTCATTTCCTTTATTAAGGTGTTATAAACAACATATTGGCTTCTTCGTTGGAATATGCCCCTTACCCAAAATTTACATTTCCTTTTAGCATTTTTCTTTATTTGGTTTCGAATATATGTTAAAAATACAACATCCTTCTGCCAGTTCATGTACTGAACATATTCCTCAGGAGTCATCGTCACAAAGAATGCCAGTAATATCAATTATTATTATAAAATACGCGTAGAGTAATCAAATTGATAAAAACACGAAAAAAAGTTTGACAGATGTCAAAAACAGAAGAGCTGAAGAACGCACTAAAAAACACTAAAATCCCTAGTTATATTTAGTAACATTATCGCCCATTTTCGCGATTTTATGGAAACGGGTTTTGCGATATCGCAACCTTCGCGCATGCGCAGATTAAAATCGCAAAATCCTACGATGGCAAATCCCGGAGTGGAAATTCACCTTAAGGCAATCCAGAACACGTGACCAAACGTCATCAAAAATGTCCGCTGGTAGACACACAAATTATATTGCACTGCATTTTTCATGTTTTAAGTTTATTTGAAAAATTTGTGCTTTTAGAAAGTGTTTGAAATAAAAAATAATTGCTTTTTCAAATAATAAGCAAATAAAAAAAAATAACAGCTTAGAACACACATAATGAAAGTATAAATAAATACATATACAATCTTCCTGGAATTGATGTAAAACTCGAGAAGATGACTTTCCATCATCAGTGACTGCTTTACTGCTTTCCACATATTCTAATATTTGGTCCTGACACTTAGTTTTTACATCAAAGAACAAGTCAAGGTCTACAAGAGTTTGTCAGCATATAAATATTTTTCCGGGATTTTTAGAGGTCATTCCGTTCTGGTTTGTGTGTAATTCACTAGGGTATTCTATAAAATTCTATAAAATCTAACAGAACAAGTAGTAGTTCTTTCTAACAAACAATATTTTTTCTGTACACTGCCACTTTATTAAATATCGATAATGCAACCCAAGTAGTCAGTCACACAACTGTTCTAAATTAAAATGTCCGTTTTAAGCTCCAATAGTTTCACATATTAAAATAAACTGCATGAAAGACAAAGATTTGTGTGCCTACCAGCGGCCATCTTGAATTTCAACTGACAGCATCTTGGATTGGTGTATTCTGTAGTTTCGATGTTGTAACAAAGTTACTTTTTTCCGTATTATTTAAAATATATAAATTAAATCGCGCACGGCACTGGAGTAAAATTAAATTAAAATTGTGAATAAAAGGCCAGTCGTACCAGTTGGACCGTCGCCAGGCAGATGGAGATACTCTCGTCTCTGCTTCTTAGACGCTTAAGTTCGTATCGAGTAGGGCAATTCAAACCGTTGTCAGCAGCTGCAGAGGCAGCGAGAAGCCAGACTTGCTGTGGCCGTCCCAATTGGAACAGCAGTGCAGTCCGTCGACCTTTGATATGTCAAGCTGAAGCCAAGTTCAAGTTGTACCGGAGTCTTAGAACCGTCAGTCCGACTACACCACGCCGCCAAGCCAATCGTCCGTTACACACCTTTTCTCCGCCGGATTTTATGGGTAATAAATAAAAGTTTTATTTATTATTATTTGTTTCTGTTTTAACATCCAATCAGCTAATACCCAGGTACGCAAACCCAGCAGGGCAAGTAAAGACCGCCCTTCTGGCCGCCAGTGACTTTGGTCGATACCATAACGACCCCTGGAGTATTTCTTTCTCCACTGACGCTGCCCGTGCAGTGGCCTTCACACTCTAAACGGAAGGTGGCGCCCGAGGCAATCCGAAACCTGGACTAAGGCGCCAAAGTGACCCGCAACGACCGAAGGGTCGTCGCAAATTTGGCGCCCGAGCAGGGACCGTTTTTATGGTGTACCAAGACCGCTGATTACCGAAATTGTGGAAAAATCCGATTCCGAGGCCAAAGATTGAACCGACCATCCTAGAGAGCCAAAACCACCGTAGAACGCTTCAGAGGACTGAAATATACGGATATCCGTCAAAAACCGCTGACCTGTCATTTTGACAGATTGTCCATTTTTGTTCAAAGAGAGCCCGCATCGCTTCCACACCCGTCTAGAGGTCAAAATACAGAAAACCCGTTGAAAACATCCGACCTGTCATTTTGACAAACTGAAAAAGGACACCGAGTGACCCATCGTTTAATAGGTTTACGAGGTCGTAGAATCGATTGGCAATATCTGTTTTCAAATCTGGGAAGCCGTTCTCAAGATACAAGGGTATAAAGCCGTAATTTTGAATTAAAACGAGAAAAAGCGATGAATTCCGAGTAATACCGAATCAGATAGACTACAGAGTGCGCAGAAGTACAAATATTTACCTCATAACCGCCGATAGACAAATTTTTGTGCGTTGAGAGAGAGAGAGAGTTAGCATTAGAGACTCGACCGAGTAAGACGTCCGAAGCACCGTAATGCTGCCATTGATGGTAGAGGACTGGCGTGTCACTTTCGATGGTACTGACGATCCCGCCGCATTTCTAGAAAGACTAGAGGAAATTCAAGAGTATCATGGAATCACCGCTGACCGACTCCTGCAGGTCATGCCCGACCTACTACAAGGGACGCCCGCCATGTGGTTTAGGAACAACCGACGATATTGGTCCACCTGGGAAGATTTTTGCACCGCCTTCCGAAGTTTCTTCTTCCCCCTCAATTACCGAATGGACCTAGAGGTCGCCATCAGTAGTAGGACACAGCAGCTGGAGGAAACCGCCACTTCCTATATTACCGACCTGCAGACGCTTATTCGCCGACATGGAGGCATAACGCCAGATCAAGAACTGCAGTGGCTCTACCGAAACCTGCATCCTGAATTTCGACTTCATATCCGCAGAACCGACTTTAGTGACTTGAAGGAATTTACCAAAGCCGTTCGAGAATATGAGTCACTCCGATCAGAAATCGAACTAGCCCAGTCGACCGTTTCACCCACCCCACACCGCTTCACTGCCCCACTTCAGTACATATCTTTCCCCCCTGCTCCGTCTATTCCGTATTTTACCAATTTTGCCCCTCAGTCTGTCCCGTTTAGAAATACTCCTACCCCCCTACCACGAACATTTCCTACCGCCTCCGTCACGCTAGGAAATAACGTAGACCGTACTGAGACAAACCAGCAGATGTCAGCAACCCCAATCACTAGCAGATCCACCGAAAGGAACGAAGAGTGTTGGCGTTGTGGCCAGACGCGACATGTGAGAAGCCAATGTAGAGAGGCGCCCCAGATCTTTTGCTCGAGATGTAAAAGAGAAGGAATCATGTCCCGTGACTGCCCTTGTCCGCGGTCGGAAGAATCGCTAGAACGCTGCCGAGAAATGAGACCTGTGCAGCAACGCCCGTATGATGCCGCACCCATAATACCGTATGAAGACAGTCACCCCCAGTTACCCGTCGACATGCCACGTGGCACCAGTGATTCCGTTATGGAAAATGATGCTACGACTTCCTATGTAGAAGATCGGATAGCCGAACAATGGAAGTGTAGAGGAGAAGAGCAGAATGCTCCCGTTGACACAAGTGGTGCCCGATTAATAAACACAGAGACCGGAACCATTACAGAGATCCAGCAAGAGGATTACCGTATAGAACAAACTTCTGACGATATTTTGGTGGACAACCGCTCCGTCGCGTTGGATGCCTGGCCCGTACCATGCTTCCCCATCGGTGCCACCGAAATAGGATCATCCTTAATGTACTCCCAGGACAATAGACAGCAAGAGATACCGCTTCAACCTCCCAGCTCCAGATACAGAGGGTGGAAGTATAGAAGAAAACAGCACCGTCAGAAACCGGATCGACCTTTTCCAAAGGCAAACCTCCTTCCGACGCTACCAGTATAGGACATGTTCACATCCCTTCGACCGAAGACACCAGCCGAAGACGCCGTAGAAGTTTTTTATTTTTAGTTATTTTGTAACAGGCGTACCTACCCCGAATATAGGGTTCGACCACTACAGGGGTAGGCACCAGATAGGATTCGTTTCACTTATTTCTTTTTTCCAAATATATAGTTAAGGTGTAAAAAAAAATGTATATAATAATTTTTTTTTCCCGAAGTAGGAAGGGTGTGTAACAAAGTTACTTTTTTCCGTATTATTTAAAATATATAAATTAAATCGCGCACGGCACTGGAGTAAAATTAAATTAAAATTGTGAATAAAAGGCCAGTCGTACCAGTTGGACCGTCGCCAGGCAGATGGAGATACTCTCGTCTCTGCTTCTTAGACGCTTAAGTTCGTATCGAGTAGGGCAATTCAAACCGTTGTCAGCAGCTGCAGAGGCAGCGAGAAGCCAGACTTGCTGTGGCCGTCCCAATTGGAACAGCAGTGCAGTCCGTCGACCTTTGATATGTCAAGCTGAAGCCAAGTTCAAGTTGTACCGGAGTCTTAGAACCGTCAGTCCGACTACACCACGCCGCCAAGCCAATCGTCCGTTACACACCTTTTCTCCGCCGGATTTTATGGGTAATAAATAAAAGTTTTATTTATTATTATTTGTTTCTGTTTTAACATCCAATCAGCTAATACCCAGGTACGCAAACCCAGCAGGGCAAGTAAAGACCGCCCTTCTGGCCGCCAGTGACTTTGGTCGATACCATAACGACCCCTGGAGTATTTCTTTCTCCACTGACGCTGCCCGTGCAGTGGCCTTCACACTCTAAACGGAAGGTGGCGCCCGAGGCAATCCGAAACCTGGACTAAGGCGCCAAAGTGACCCGCAACGACCGAAGGGTCGTCGCAATGTAATATAGGTAGAAGCCAGATTATTTTAAGCACTTCATTGTAATAAATACGTAAATGTGCGTGGATTTGAACATATCAAGATATGAAAGTGTTCAAATAAAAAATATGCTAACAAATAGATATTAAAATTAAATAAAAATACTGACTAATAAGAAAATGTCAGTTTTGACAATTTAAAACCATTTAAATAATTATTGAAAAGCAATGTTGCCGTTTTGCATTTTTTTAAAATAATTGATCAGAAGTTATTATTTTTTTATACAAAAGATAAAATTATTCTAAATTGAAAAAAATGAAAAGTATTACTCATTTATAAGCATTTAAAAGCATTTAAAATTGTTTTCAGAAATAGCCCAAATTGTCCTATCAAAAGCATACCCTCCTTTCAGAGATCTTTTTTTTTCTTGTTTAAAAAAACTTGGTTTGTTCTTGGGGTTTTTTTTCTTATATTTTTCTTCTTCCAAGGAAACTTGCAGCCAGATTTGCTCCGAAAAAAAATGGTTTGAGAATATTGACTATTGTGGTCCAGGAAATAACCAAACTTGGTCCAAAAGAAAAAGATACTCCAAGAAGGAAAATGTATCCCAGGAGAAAAAAACTTATTCCACAGGAAAAAAAGTAATTCCCGGGAAAAAAAAACTTGGTCCACAGGAAAAAGTAATTTCCAGAAAAAAACCCCTATAAAATGAGAGGGAGAAAAAAAGAAATCTTTAGTAAGCGACACGAACGATATAAAAGTCAATTATGTTGACTGAATGGGCAAAGAGAAGAACATTATTAACATGAGAAAGACATTTTATAGGAATACCAAGAGAAAAGAGGGATATGACGCGAGGAAATAAGAAGGGGATCTCAAGCGAGTATGAAATTAAAATATATTGAGTACAGGAATAATGAAAATTAAAGGCGGTACAAAAAAACGTAACAATTTCAGATCCGGTTTCAGAGATATTTGGGAAAAAAAGAAATTAACCATTTTGGTTTTTTTATTGAAGGTCAAATATCAACATTTTTTTTAAATAACGTTTTGTCTTTGAAGAACCACCCCTAACTATTTTTTATGAAAATACGGACTTGTTTTCATTTTTGATATTAAAATTTCACTAAGGTAGAATAAAGAAAACTTGGTAAAAATCATGCAATAATAGCGTACATTTTTATATACAGGATGGACCAATTATCTCTTCGCCGAGTGTAACGTCGAAACTAACAAAAATATCGTAATAAGAAAAAATACGGTTTATTTGATTCAAAAATTCCGATAAACAAAAAATAGTTACATTTATACAGAGTGCACCACATTAAACTCGCAAAATAGTTTGTCACTCTATATATTTTTTATTGTTAAATTCGTCATGATTTTAAATCCTATTACGCAAACTAAAGTTTTGAAGCTGTAGACAATTAGGGCAAAAAAGTAGGACAAATACAATAAAAAAGGGGGGAAAGTGGGTAAAAAAAGAAGTGGGACCAATAACAAAAAAAGGAGAACAGTGAAACAAAAAATTATGAAAAAAGGGGAAGGGAAGATGGCAAAAAATTTGAAAAAGTGGAGTAAAAAAAGAAGAGAGTGAGAAATGGTTCAAAAAAACAAGAGCGAGAAAAAAGGGGAAAAAATAAACGGGACAAAAAACATTGTGAGAAAAAAAGGGGGAAAATAAATAGGGTAAAAAACAAGTGTGAGAAAAAAAACGTTGGAAAAAAGTGGAGCAAATACCGCAATTGGTAAAAAATTGGGTTAGAAAAATGACGCAAATAAAAAGAGGGAACACAAATAATCAGTAAGAGAAGAACTTCGTTTCAATCGTTTTCCCCCACTCCCAAAAGAAATTAGGGCCAAAAAAATGTTGAAGAATGGGGCAAAAAATAAAAACAAGGAGGAAGTGGGCCAAAAAATGTGGAGCGAAAAACAAAAAAAGGGAACAGTGGAGAACAAAATTATAAAAAAAAGGCAAAAAATGAATAAAAAAAGTGGGGAAAAATGTGTCAAAAATGGTGGAAAATAAATGGGGAAAAAAGTGTGAGAAAAAAGAGGAAAAATAAAAGGGATAAAAAACAAATGCGAAAGAAAAAGGTTGGAAAAAAGTGGAGCAAAAACGAAATTGGTAAAAAATTGTGTTAAAAAAATTAAGCCAATTTCAAGAGTGGGATAAAAAGAGGGAACACAAATAATCAGTAAGAGAAGAACTTCGTTTCGCTCGTTTTCCCCCACTCCCAAAAAAAAGTAGAACCAAAAAAATGTTGAAGAATAGGGAAAAAATAAAAACAAGGAGGAAGTGGGCCAAAAAATATGGAGTGAAAAACAAAAAAGGGAACAGTGGAGCACAAAATAATAAAAAAGGGAAAAAGGCAAAAAATGAATAAAAAAAGTGGGGAAAAATGTGTCAAAATCGGAGGAAAATAAATGGGAAAAAAGAGTGAGAAAAATAAATTGCGCAAATAACAAGTGTGAGAAAAAAAGAGGAAAAATTAAAGGGGCAAAAAACAAATGCGAGAAAAAAAAGGTTGGAAAAAAGTGAAGCAAGAAACGCAATTGGTAAAAAATGGGGTTAAAAAAATGAAGCAAAAATCAAGAGTGGGATAAAAAGGGGGAACACAAATAATCAGTAAGAGAAGAAATTCGTTTCGCTCATTTTCCCCCACTCCCAACAAAAAGTAGGACCAAAAAAATGTTGAAGAATGGGGCAAAAAATAAAAACAAGGAGGAAGTGGGCCAAAAATGTGGAGCGAAAAACAAAAAAAGGGAACAGTGGAGCACAAAATTATAAAAAAGGGAAAAAGTAAGGCAAAAAATGAATAAAAAAAGTGGGAAAAAATGTGTCAAAATTGGTGGAAAATAAATGGGGAAAAACAAGTGTTAGAAAAAATAGGGGGAACACAAATAATCAGTAAGAGAAGAAATTCGTTTCGCTCGTTTTCCCCCAATCCCAAAAAAAACGTAGGGCAGAAAATTGGTGAGCAGTGGGACAAAAATTTAAAAAAACGGAAGAAGTGGGCCAAAAAATGTGGAGCGAAAAATAAAAAGAAGGGCAACAGTGGAGCAAAAAATTGTAACAAATGGAAGAAGTAAGGCAAAAAAAATAAAAAAGTGAAAAAAAGAAGGGGATAAAAATGGAAAAAACAAATGGAGGAAAATAAATGGGGCAAAAAAACACGCGTGAGAAAAAATAGGAAGGAAAAATAAATGGCGCAAATAACAACTGTGACAAAAAAGGGAAGACAAATAATTGGGGCAAAAATAGATGTGAAAAAAAAATGTTGGAAAAAAGGGACACACAAATAATTACTTAGAACAGAACTTTGTTTCCCCCAAAAAATATGGGACAAAAAAAGTTGAGAAGAGGGGGATAGAAAGTGGAAAGTGGGTCAAAAAAGTGGGGAAAAACCAAAAAAAAAGGAAGAACAGTGGAGAAACAAATTATAAAAAAATCGGTTGTGTCGCCTCAAAACTTTCCCGACGAGTATACTTTTTTAGATATTTAATGTTAATGTTTAAAACATTTACATGTATTTTTTATTTCATCTTCAAAATCTCCATTTTCTTTATCTAAGATTGTCCATGGCTCATTATGAATGAAACACTCTATATTTCTGTTGAAAACTCTGTTTTTAACTCACTTATGTAATTTAATGTAGTCTTGAATGGAAACTCATTATTACTGTTTATGAACAATTAGGTATAAAAAAAATATATAGCTGAATAAACATACGGGCGTAAAAAGGTGTTAAAGGTAGGAAGGAGGGACCATCAAAATAAATGAGAGCGGCCGAGTGTTGATTTAACATTACGAATTTATGAAGTGTTAGGTTGGTCAAATAACTGACATGTAGATGTAACTACCTTCCTCTGTGTAAATAATAATTTCGGTTAACAAACACAGAGTTTTTTTATTTTTCTTTTTTATATACACACACTGTGTTTTACGATTTAAATGAGATATACAGTGGGTCAGCTGCAGTAATATTAGTTACAAAATTATGCGTAAGTTAATTAAGAAACGTTGGAAATAATCAAAGGAAAACTAAGGGTAGAACAGTATCCAGTTGATAAGAATCTATTTATTAGTGTGTTAAAACGTTCTAATGTATTCTCTAATCCAATTATCTTACTGGGAATCGCCAGCGTTTCTAAATTAAACGCCATTTCTAGGCAAATTTGCCTACACGGCATGCTTCCATTTGTATTTCAGTGCTAAAATGGTTCTTGTCCCTTTCCTAAAACCGTTACTTCTTAAATCTAAGAAATCAACTCCGATATTAGAAGGGTCTAAGTTGAATTTATGATAGAAGACAATTTTCATACCTTAAATTAAATTTGACCCTAAAAATTAGAATATAACAATGAATATTAAATATCAGAAATATAATAAATCAAAATCTTAATTTTTATTTATTGTTATAGTATTTATCATTCTTAATAACAGTATAAACAAAAGAATAATTATTTAACCTTCTCGATTAATAAATCATTGCTTATCTCTGGTGTAAAAATTCTCACAAGAATTCTACAATTTTATTTATTGTCTTGTTATGTTTCCTTTTTCAACTTAAAGTAACGCGAATTATTAAAACAAATGTGTTGAAGTATTTGTATTGTTTCCCAAGAGGTCATTAGTACATCTGAGAAAGTTGGTCAGTTATAGGTTTATTAGGGAATAAGTTATAAGTAGCCCAATAATCCATACAGGATGTTCCAATTTTAAAGGGATAACATTTATAGCATAATAAATTTTCTTAGACACACTATCGTCATTTTGAGATTATACAAGGAAAATCAAAATTAATTTTTTCATTTGCGCCGCCTATTAACTTTATATTAAATAATATCTAGAAGAATGTCACTGAAAAGAATTGTCACGAGGAAGAATTATCGCTGGGAAGAATTGTCGCTGGGAAGAATTGTTGCTGGGAAGAATTGTCGCTGGGAATAAATGTAGCTGAAAATAATTGTCACTAGAAAGAATTATCGCTGAAAAGAATTGCCATAGGGAAGAATTGTCGCTGCAATGATTTGCCACCTGGAACAATTTTCGCTGGGATTAATTGTTCCTCAGAAGAATTGTCGCTGGAAAGAGGTGTCACGTGGAAGAATTGTCGCGGATAAGAATTATAACTGGAATGAATTGATACGTGGAAGAATTATCGCTGGAAAGAATTGTCACTGGAAATAATTGTCGCTGGAAATAAATGTCGTTGGAAATAATTGTCACTGAATTAAATTGTCAGGGGAGATAGTTACCATGGAAAATAACTGTCGTTGGGAATAATTGTCCCTGGTAAGAATTATCGCTGAATATCAAAAAAATTACAAAGAAAAATATCTTCAATGCGACCTTTCGTTTTTTCAGGACTACCATCATCATAGCAATGTTATATCTTCCAATTTGAGACATCCTGTATATAATATAAATATGATTCATTTTACAAAGGCTCAGCGTGTCAGAGAGAGAGAGAGAGTGCTATATCGATATATCTCCATTGCGTGAGGTAGGAATTAATACCTAATGAAAAATCATGCGTAGATGCAGAGACAAAATGGCAATTGCGTCTATCTTCGTTATTAGTGGTCAGATTTAAGCGGGACAAACGTAACTGTATTGCAAATATGACGTATATTGAATTTTTTCAGTTGCACAATAGCATCTGCATAAATTAGAGGAGTTTGGTGCGAAAGTTCGAAAACCTACAGGATTTAATACTTTACGAAAATAAAGGTAAAGTAGTTAAACTGTTAAATAGTCTATGAAGATTCACCGTGGGATAAAGTGTTTAAAGAACGTCAACTACCACTAACTCAATATAATATCAGACGACTTCAAGCCACAGCATAGCCGTATTAAATAGAGAGAGTGCTATATCATGACGGAGGAATTAATACATAATAAAAAATCATGCCCAGATGCAAAGACAAAATGGCACTATCGTCTATCTTCGTTATTAGTGGTCAGATTTAAACGGGACAAACATCACTTAATTGAAAATATGACGTACATTGAATAGCTTCGGTAGAATTTTTGTCAGTTGCTAGATGTCATCAGCATAAATTAGAGCAGTTTAGTGCGGAAGTTCGAAAACCTGCAGGATTTAATACTTTACGAAAATAATAGTAAAATAGTTAAATGGTCTAGGTTCAGATTCAGCGTGGGATAAAGTGTTTAAAGAACGTCAACTACCACTAACTCAATATACTCTCAGACGACTTCGACTCACAACATAGCCGTATTAAATAGTATATTGTGACACAAGCGAGCGTAGTGAAGCGAGGGCAGATAATATCCAAGGGCTGCTAAAGCGTTTTCTGCATGTGTGACATACAACTGCTTTTCGCCTACCAAAAAAAAAGGAAAATATAACACAATATTTTACGGATTTGTTATTTTGATTTCAGATTTTAATTTACACTGCCGTTTAATGAAAATTTATGTGAAACGTCAAAGTACGCGAGTGACAGTTAAAGGTGTCTAGATATAGTGAAAAACTACGAAATCGTGTTTTTATGACTTTTGCATCCCCAGGGACGATAAACATTACTTTCGGCCTAATTTTTTTGGGTTAATATGAGTCATTTTCACATAAGGTAGGCAAAAAAATAGTTTTGTAATACTAACAGCGGTTTTAAATAATATATTGTACACGAACCCCACTGGAGTATGATATAATGAAGAACATGAATGTAGTAGATCAGAGTGGCAGATTATGCGTCTCAACAAAGTAAGTAATGGAATGATGTCGGTATTTTCAATTAATGCACCAAAAAATATTTCATGATCGAACCAAAGATGATGTCGAGATATGGTAATATATCTCATTATCCCCCATGATGGGTGATTTAAGAAGAATTAATGAAAGAATAATAATAAAATCATTTAAAATGAAATTTACAAAATATTTTCAATATTATGTGTAATATTATCGGCAGGTTTTCTCCTGATCTTAAAAATTGCAATAAAAGTTTGTTCAGTGACTCCTGACCACCCCTACATCATCACTAGGGCTTGTCTTAGTAGCACAACAAACCAGATGGTACAAACAATTTGCATCTAAAGTGATTGTCTTAAATAACTTCAACAATCAGATCAAATTTTATGGTAGTTTTGATTTGACATTTACGTATTTAAAAAAAAATATAGCGATATTGTGAAAAAGAATAGTTTATATGTATTGAAATATTTTGATTATTTTTTAATGGGAAAAAGATGCCGGAAAGACTCTTTTGCCCTTGAGTTCGGTTTGACCTTACTGCCCTTTTGGAAATCGCGTGGCCTGACCTTTCAACACACTCTGTATATCCTGATGTCCCAATTCAAATATAGCTCCGTTCAATCTGAACCAATAATAATGAAGATAGACCATAATACCCTTTTTGCGTTGATTCTACGTATGAATTTTCTTTACGTATTTATTCTGCGTCACATTTTAAATATAGAGCCGTTTTCCGCGTTCAGTTTGGACCAATAGTAACGAAGATAGACGTTTGTATCTTTTTAGCGTTCAATTTGGACCAATAATAACGAAGATTTACCATAATACACATAGCGCTGTTTTCCGAGTTCAATTTAGACCAATAATAACGAAGATACAAGTACCTTTGTGGCATTGCTTCTGCGCATGATTTTTGTTTACGTATTTATTCTACGACACGTTTATAATATAGTGACGTTTTTCACGTTTAAATTTGACCACTAATAACAAAAATAGACGTCATTTCTGTGCATGATTTTTCATTATGTAATTATTCTACGTGACATTTTAAATATACCGCCGTTTTCCGGGTTTAATTTGAACCAATAGTAATACGGAGACGCTGAACCTCTGCATCCTCTCACTCTAACATATTCAATTCCCTAAACCTCTTTCAGGATTTGCTTAGTATATCTGCACAGAAATTAAATACAGTAAATTTTACCCAGATTCTTGGGTTAAAAAAAAGTTTCGGTTAGTTATCAATTTCTGCAAATTTAATAGATTCTTCAAATTGTAGACGAAAATTCTTGAAATTTTTTTATTAAAATTCAATGACATTTGCCTTCTTTCAAATATAAAATATCGATTCAGTTGATTTAAAACCGTTTCCTGTAGCTTCGACTATATTAAAGCTTGTTTTTCATAAAACAGTAACAGACGCTGGTATTTGCATTTAATTAAAATGAAACCTGGCAAATTAATTTTATGCCTGTAGTTCACTTCACTTCACATTTACGATTAAATCGTTTTAGAATCGGCTACTGTAAACTGTTGTTACGATTAATATTGCGACATATGCATTTTTAAATTGTTACGAATATTAAAAATTTACAATTATACATCTTTTCTTTAATAAATATTGGATACATTTCTCGTTTTCTTATTATAATCATATTAAATTCAAGTTCAAACCATATTTTCAGTAACAAAAATAAAAAAATGTAAATTAAATCATCCCAACACGACTTGATTTGTATATTACTACGTCATTGTAAAATTTCTAGAACGATCGAGCCAACCATTAGGCAATATTGTTAAGGCGATTAAGTCTTTCGCTCCTGTATGCTGCAACAAATATTCTATCGAAAATTGTGCATATTACGAATCTTAACCTACAGATGTCCTCTCAAATATATCACACCACTTTTTATAAGCCAATCAAATTAAACATATCGCCAGACATTCAATGGCGATTAAAATAAAAAACCGCTAAAAAGTTCACTTCATCATTAACTGCCAAAGACAAAATTGCTCTAACGAGACATGTATAAATGCGCGATAAAAAGCGCTGGTAATAATATATAAATTTTCTAAAGTAAGCTATTCATTTTAATAATTTGCGTTGTTGCAATTATGATTAAAAAGGTGCAGTAACCTCTAAATTAAACACATCTAGTGCCGGTAAATCAAGTGAGAATGAAAGTGGATTTGTCTCATTTACTGGTATCATTGTTTGGTCATGTAATTATAATAAACATTTGTAATCTTCTGTAAACTTAGTAATGAAAGTTTTATTATGAATAAACGAGCATCTAAAAGCTTCGCAGTTATCTAAAAATTGCGTGGTCCTTCAAATTTTTTCATTTTCATTTTGAGATTAACTAACTCGTTTCTCTCGTTATGTAATACTGGAGAAAATTAACTTTCATTTATAATTACCTTAAAGAATAACAATTTTCGTTTAGTACCGATGAGTAGATAACTCTTTTTAGTTAAATTAAACTTTTTTATTGATGAAATCAACGCAGGCAAATTTAAAAAAAATTAAATTTAACACAAAAGATGTAACATTACTTAAAATATACTATAAATGTCTCATCGAATCTCATCCCTCACTTGAATACTTGTATAAACTTATCTTCAATCTCACAAAAACTCTTCCCTCTCTATATATAGAGACAAAACAACAATTATCCAAAATGCAGGGCAACCTACCAAAATAAATCTCAATTCAACTACTAGAAAATCAAAAAGAAGTGGAACCAATAAAGTATTGAAGTTACAATCAAATGACCAGTAAAACATGCAACTTTAACTTCATGTTGGTGGTATTTCATGTAAAGGGTGTGTTGAAGAAACAATTAACACGTTGACTTCCAACTACCAAATAACTAGTAGTCAAACTACAAGATATCTCGTAATTGGCAGTCAACGTGTTAAGGGATAAACACAGAAAATACTAAATGCAACTTCTGGGATTAAGACAGTCCAAAGCACTTATAGAAGGTCCACCCAAGAGCAGGGACAATCTGGTGTTATGCCTAAATAGACGGGAGCTTTAAACTGCACTAGATGTCCTAAAAGGACACTTCAGGCTGAAAAGACACCTGAGAGGTTCAGGTAGCGGAATATTCCCTATGTAAAAAATGTGATGAAAATCCTCATGATATATTATGCTATTGCCAGTATCCTGAACCGAAAGAGATAGGGAAATTAAACATTCGAAGTATTCTGGACTTTGTCAAGAGTACTGGTCTGATGTGAAAACTGGCGGTCCACAATAGACCAAGAACCTCAGTGCAGGTGGGACCTCCCAAGCCCGATTTAATATCGGACGAAGTTTCAAAACATTGTAAATAAAATATTTAATAATTTAAGCATACTGTAATCAATAAAAGAAAATGAAACGAACAAATTTTCCAGGCACTTCATGAGGTAACTCTATCTTAACGTCTTATGCAGGATAGGCTCTAAATAAAAGGTTCACTAAAGAATAAATAGAGAAGAAAGGTCAGACCAATCAACAGGACAGAAGAGTCACACTAGTACAAAGTGCTGGTGTGGAGCAATCAGGACTCCACAGACGAAAATGCAATTAGTTGACATTTTCTTCAAAAATGATAGACAGTAACACCATCTATCGTAGGTTGATGGCTACCACTGTCTTGATTTAGTTCTATTTTTTTTTTGTTTTTCGTACAACTAATCGTTAAATTAGAAACAGGTATTGGACATACAGGACTAATACTCTTTTTTTCGAATAAAACAGTTATTCAATATAGATTAAATTTCGTAAGCCACATAACAAATAAAATAATGTTTTTTTACATAATTAATGAACAAGTAAATCATGTATTCGACTGCAAATAAACTGTATTACTTTTTTACAATACACACATGTAAAAGTGCCATTGTAGCCATATTCCTATGAAGACCGGTAAGAAATTGGTCAACGAAACTATCTAAGGTCATGACAGTAGTTCAAGTAATAAACCAGTCATCACAAAAATTAGTGAAATAATAGCAAGTTAGTCTCAATTTGTCCATTGAGTTAAATCAGAGCCGAGATTTTAACCGCAGTAATATAAAACAAGTGAAAACGGCAATATATTTCAAATGATACCAAAAAATAACTTCACGAAACCATTCAACATTCAGTTAAAATGGAAGGTGAAGACATGTCCAACAGTCGGGAAGGAATACTGGTATGATATACTGATGGATCCAAAATCCAAAACAGGTGCTGCAATAGAGTTACGTCTGAGGGAGAACATTAAAAGGGGCTATAGAGGGAAAACAATCTTCATTTACTCTGATAGCCAGGCAGTCCTAGCATGCAAAAAACTGTATACAAACCCTAATTGTTTTTTCAAACTAAAACAATTTAATACTTAAATGGGTTCCTGGTTCCTGATATACAAAAAATTAAGTAATAAGGTAAAGGGCAAGATTTGAAATTTTTTTTATTATTAATCAAGGAAGAACAATTTATTATAAAAAAAAAACAGATGAAAAGAATAATAAACAAGGTATTGTCATTTTGGCAATTTAAAAAAACTGTCAACGAAAGAATTTTTATAAGAGAAACTTTATTGAAAGGGAATGTATGGAATTTTAAAATAAAAAAAAATATACCAATGAATAAAAGGATGTATTTGGTTTTATTAAATAAAAAATATAAAATAGAACTTTAATTTAGCGAAGAAGATAAGTTGAATTAGGGAGGTGATCTTTTAAAGATATCAATTTGTATCAGTAGAAAGATATAGACATCTATATAGTAATTTTTCAAAGACATTGAAGAAAAAAATATGTGTCAATGAACACGACAAATCAAAAGTTTTAATTTTATAATATTTATTGTAATGTTTATTATTCTTTATAGAAATGAGTTGTTTTTTTAAATTCGCAAACCATAACAATATATAAATATATACAGTGTGTCTCAAAAAGTTTGTACCGTATTTTTATTATTGATCAGTTTTTTTTAATGATTATAATTAAAACAAAGATAATACGAGAAAAAAAATTAAAAAAATAACATTATTTTAAAATTGATATATTTATTGGGCATCCTTGTATATACTAGTTTATTATAGGGGTTACGAATTATGACGATTTAATGCTGTTTGCTTCCCACGTACGAAGTACGTTTACTTAACGTCAAAAAATAACAATTGAACTGTGGAAACGTCCTCAATTAGGGACTTTGCACGTTAGAGTGCAAATATATCATTATCGTTTTATTCGAACGCAATAGTTTGACAATTTAACGTTTATAGAAGTTACACATAAATATTTATTAGGGAACAAGTTATTTGTAATCGATAAAAATATTTTGAATACTAATTTTACATTAACATAACAATAGATTTATAATTTATAAACTTTTTTATTAAAATCCAAATGTTGTTTAATACAACTGATCAATTTTTTTAAAACAGCGTTTAGTCCTGCTTTTTATTATGTTTTTTTCTGATTTCTCCATCGCTTTCTTCATTCTTCCATTTAACAATAAATTTAATAAAGAAGTTTTACTAATTAAACAACTACCTGTAATTTTATTTTCAAACGTAACTTGATACAGAAACACCCTGTACACTTTAAATCTTCCAACCAAAAATTCCAATGTAGGGAGTTCATGTTATAAAAATATTATTTCGGTCCTGTGTTTCTTCTATTTTTTTCCTCTCTATCCTTGGCCTTTTTTCCCCTGTCTCTGTCTCTTATAGTTTTACTAAACTTTTCATCTTTAAATTGCCACCTTTAATTATTTTGTTTTAAATACTGACCTGTTCTTTTGATTTCATTTTTGATATCAACAATATTTTCTTTATCCAGCCATGTAGAATATTTAATTATTTTGGAACGGTTCTGTTCATTTTTACTCTAAATGTTTAGCAACTCTTTTAACAGTTTTTCAATCATCCTGTATATCCAGTATTGCGTGTGTCCGCCATAGCAACTCAACATCACGCATCTACATCCGAACAGGAGAAAAAAAATTGACTAACAATTTAATACTGGCATTTTGGTTTTGGATGAAAGGTTTGGCCCGCTTTGTGTTTTTTTTTTTTGTTGACTGGTGGGCATACCATCGAAGTAATCAATGAGGTCTTAGATCGGACCAACGAAAAGAAACATACAGAAAACAAAATTGGTGTGATTAAGTAGTTTTCGGGCCCAGGAAATTTCTTATTTAGAGAATTTGCATAATTTCGTTTGATGAATGAAATAAATCAAAATGGAAGATAAAAGTGAATGATTCAGGTAGGTATTAGATTTTTTTGTTGGGCACCACTTTAATTTTATTATGAACAAAACAATTTAATAAAAAAAGCAAAATTTCTCACTTCCCAATAGTAAAATCTGCCAGGGACTATTAAAATTTTATTTTTATCAACTAACTGATAATAAAGAATTATACTGATTTTGTATATTTTTTATAGATTCAAGTCGACCGATGTTAACATATGGGTAAGTATGACAATGACTTTTATAAGTTGATATTTTGTCTAATAAGATACGCTTTTATATTCATGTTATATATTTAATTCAGGTCAAGTTCAACATGACCTCTCAACTTCAGTGGTGTACGCCAAATTTAACATATATTTTCAAAATTTTATTATTCTTTCAATAATAACAAAATAATGACAAAAATGGTATTTTATATTAATTATTTACTATTCCAAATACGTACTGTTAATTGGTATAATGAAAGCTTTCCACGTATACAGGGTGTTTCATTCGTAAAAGGGCATAAAATAGGGGTGGATAAAGGTCATCTAGGTAGTCCTAAATATCTCATATTTAATGGATCTTACAATATTTATAACGTCTATATAGAGCGTTTTATCAATTTTGCTTATTTATTTAAGAGCCATAACTTACGAACTACCCGGTATATTTTTTTTAATATTTAGCACAGATTTTGTGCCTCAATTGATATATTAATATTTGGACAAATTTAGATCCGGCTTCACGAAAAATTAACAATTTCTTGTACTCACAAAACATCAAATTTTTTTTAAATCCGTTTGAAAATTTAAAAAGAGAAAAAAAATATAGTCAATGTGTAGACTTCTTTAGTTCCGCATTTAATTCTACTTCAAAAATTTTTAACTGATAGTTAAATTTTTAGTAATTTTAGGATAAACATTTTGAAAAAAAATCGTATTAAAAGATTCATTTCATTCAATTTATTAAAACCTCAAAAATTTTCATATTTGAGTAATTTCTTGTCATTAGAAGAATAAAAAGTATAATTGCAGAGTAATACTTACAACAAAAGATTTGGTTTTTGTTAAATATACACAGGGCTGAAAGTATCTTTACTAAAGAGATAAAAAAGTATCTAAGATACCAAAAGTCTCTTAGATACTTTTATTTTAGATACTTTTTGGTACATTTAATAGTTACTTTTACTCTAGATAATTCTTGCAAGTATCTAGCATCTCTTATCTTTAAAAGTATCTTTAGATACTAAAAATATCTTAGATACTTAAAGTATTTTAGATACAAAATAGTATCTTAGATACTCAGAACCTGAGAAAAAGATGTCACGCCGGCCGTAGCGGGAGAGACGATGTGCATTAATTTTTGCATCCAGCCGCATTATACGTTTACATTTGAAAATATAGATTTACTAAAAGCTAGTGGTTATACTAGTAATTAGCTAACAGCTAACACAAAATGTTATTTTTTACATCCTATTGTATTTAAAAATTCAATTATGTTGAATGTTTTGTTTCTAATGCATAATGCATCTTATGCTGTTTTTAACACACTAATTTATGTTTATTTTATATTGTTTTGAGAATTTAATGTTTAATTTTTGTTTTCAATACATATTTTGTAGTTTTGTAATTTCTTATTTCTTATCTACCCCAAAAGCCCAAAATATACGAATTCACAGTACCTGCTGGCTTAAACTTAAATTGTACTATAATTTAGAGAGTTAAAATGATGTTTTTGAAATAGAAGCTTCGTAGTTAGTGTAGAGTACCTTTATAGCCTAAAAGTATCTTAGTTACTGGAAAAGTATCTAAGTATCTTAGATACTGGAAAAGAATTTAAGTATCTTAGATACTAGAAAAGTATTTAAGTATCTTAGATACATAAAAGTGTTTTAATTAGATAATTAAATGGATCTTAGATACTCAAAAGTATCTTAGATACTTGAAAGTATCTAAGATATTTTTACTCAAATACTTTTCCGGTAGTTTTTATCTTTAGATACTTTCACAAAAAAGTATCTTAGATACTAAAAGGGTATCTAATTATCTTAGATACTAGAAAAGAATCTAAGTATCTTGGATACTAAAAAAGTATCTACGTATCTTGGTGTGTCTTAATTAGATACTTAAAAGTATCTTAGATACTCAAAAGTATCGTATATACTTGAAAGTATCTAAGATATTTTTACTCAAACACTTTGCCGGTATTTTTTATCTTTAGATACTTTCACAAAAAAGTATCTTAGATACTTCGTATCGTAAGATACTTTTTGCCTCAAGTACCTTAAAAGTATCTAGATACTTTTAAAAAGTATCTATTACAGCTCTGATTACACCTTCAGGCAACTTCGATTCTTTGAAGACGTTTTTTCTCGTACGTTTTTAACTTGATTATACTTTGAACGTTAAATGGTGTAATCACAGTAATTAAAATTTGGTGACCTTGGAGGTCAAGTGTGAAATCCATCCCTGCTTATTCACAATTATACATTTTATTCTTCTAATGGCAAAAAATTACAAAATATGAAAATTTTTAAGGGTTCAATAATTTAATTTAAATGAATCTTTTAATATTAATATCCGATTTTTCACTAACTTGGAGGTTAACTAACTTCTATTTGAAGGTTAACCTCTAGTTAAAATAAGAAGCGTTTTTCAATTCAAATTGTAAGTAGGTTCTGTGGTATTATTTGTTTTCATACTCAATCAAGGAATAAAGTTTAAGAGACGCCGACCGAGAAACCGAAATGGAAAAACTAGAAAAAGAGCTTAGGAAACGAGGGGAACACTTTACTCATGTAGTAGAAGCTCTTTTTTTTAACGCCGTAGAAAGATACAAAGAAATAATGGAGAGTAAAAAAAGTGGTGCTACTTCTTGGCAGGAGAAGAAGGCTGCATGGGAAAATGTGGCTAACGATTTTTCTATGAACAGTGGGAATTTTCGCGAATACCAAACCTTAAAACAAAAATATATAAATGTGAAAAAAAACTAAAAACAAGACTAGTACGAACAAAACAAATATGATAAAAAGTGGAGGTGGAATATTTTCACCAATTGAAATGGATGAAATAGATATATATAAAAATTAAAGATCTCATTGGAGGGGAAAAGATGTGTGGCCTTAGTAATACTTTTGATAATGATGCTGTTCGTAAGTAACCATAAATAATAATTCTACACATTCGTAAATTTTTTGCATTTTATTTTTGAAGTAAAACACACGAACCTGTATGAAAATAATACATAATTTATTTTTATAGCAGGATGCTCCTGTGAAGAAGGTATTGAAAGCCAACATCATGGTGCTAATAACAAGTTACTTTAATAATATCATAAAACCTAAATTATTAAATTAATATTCATCCTGTTCAAGCATTATATGTTCAGACGATCGAAACACGCATTTGTTATTGATTTATTTATACAGACTGTAGGTGATGAAGAGAAAGAAAAGAATACTGGCTGGGTATCTTACACCCTAAAAGATTGTATAAAAAGCAGAAATTAGAAAAATTAAATGTAAAAAAATCAAGTTTGTCATGTGCCAATCATAAAGTTAATACGAAAGATAAATGTAATTTTAGTTGTTAGGAAAAAAAATGTTCCAAAAAAAAATATGTACCATTAAATTACGAATTAATACAAGAAAAACTACGGATTTTAATGAAACAGCGGTAAAAATTCATAAAAACGAAAATTTATAAGAAAAAGTTAGAAATATTAAACAGACGATTAACTTGAAACTAAGTGCAAAAATACTAATTAAGGATAAATTTTGTTTTTGTATTCCTTGAAAGAATCCTTTTTAGTTATTTGTTATTTATGATATAAAAATAGAATTACAGATCGACTCATATTTTTAAACGGATTTAAAAAATTTGATATACAGTTGTTGTTTTGTGAGTACAAGAAACAATTAATTTTTTGTAAAGCCGGACCAGGATTTCCACAAAGATTAATATATCAATCGATTGGTCAATTGAAGCTTAAAATGCCGAATATAAAAAATATATACGGGGTGGTTCGTACGGGGTGGTTCGTAAGTTACTGCTTATTAAATAAATATGCAAAATTGATAAACCGTTCTGTATCTTCGTTATAAAGGTTGTAAGACCCATTAAATACGAGTTATTTAGTACTACTTAGATAACATGTATCCAATCCTAACATGTGTCCGTTCAACAATGAAACACCCTGTATATATATACAGGTTGTCCCAACTAAATTTTGCACCCCCAAATATTTCGAGTTTCGATCTAATTTTAAAAAATGGTAAAATGAAGAAACTGGCTCGTGATCGTGAGCGTCCTATCAGAATTGACGCTGTTGAAGTAGCTGTTCTTGGTCATCTTCTAATGGATAACAGGCAATCATTGAAAAAAATAGCTTATGTATTTGGTGTATCAAAAAGTAATTTTAAGCGGATTGTCGAGAAACATAAATTTCATATGTAGAAAATGGTTTACCACATAAACGAAGATGATCCAGATCGACGTTTACAGTTTTGCGAAAGGTGTCTTCGTTGAAAGTACCTTCATGTTAAATGGTAAAGTGAACAGGCATAATTGTCGTTATTGGAGTGATACCAACCCACACATTTTCAGAGAAACTCATATACAAACGCTCCAAAAATTGAATATTTGGGCACTTTTTCTTTATAGGAATTTGACTGGTGACATTTATTTGGACTTGATGGAAGACCTTATTAATTCTTTAACGACCTAAATACTGGAAGACGATGAAAACCACCTTTTTTTCCAACAGGATTGAGCGACTCCACACTATGCTGAACGAGTTTTTAGATAATCTTTTTCACGTACAATCAATAGGCCATAGAGGCTTTATCGAATGGCCAGGTAGGTCACCCAATTTAACTCCTATGGATTTTTTTGTGAGGCTACTTAAAGTCCAAAGTTTATGCTACACCACCTAAATCTCTTCAAGATATTCCACAATAATTGTCACAGAATGCGGTTTAATTACACCAGAAATATTACGAATAGTTAGAGAAGCATTTGAGAACAGGCTGTACCATTGGGCACTTTGAACAGTACATTCGTTAAAATTAAATTGTTTTTTAGAACTACTGTTGTTTTCTTTCACAATAATCTAAGCAGTTTTCTCAAAAAAGAGTCGTTAAATGAAAGCAGCTTGATGCCCCTTGCCATTTAAGGAGGAATTAAAAAAGCAGTTTGAAACTACGATAAAAATTCAGTCCCCAAAATTTGAACAAAACTCGAAATATTTAGAGGTGCAAATTTTAATTGGGACACCCTGTATATCTCAATATTCATTTAATATGCATTGACACTATTTACAAAACCGAACCGATTCGAATCAGTCAGATCGCAATTGATGCCACAGGGGCACATATATACAATATATACACCGAGAGAGGTACATCAGCATTTGTCAAATGTCAGGCGCTTAACCGGCTTTGCAGGGTCCCAGTTCACTAGATCCCAGCTTAACGTTGACGCCGTGCAATGATTTGTTGGAGTTGGAAAACGATCTGCCACCGCACAACTCCATCTGACGGCCTGAATAATCACGGTGTCACACCAAATAACGATTCTCTCGCTTCGTGCACATGCATTTTTACCAATGGTAATCTCTCGGCCCGCGCGACGGACGAGTAGCTACTCTCAAACGGATTAGTTTATATACGAAAAGGGCCTACGTTACAAAATAAATGTATAAAATAATAACACACGTAACCTAATTGTTCAGTCATAAACAAGTATGCGAAAAAATGAAACGGTAATCTGTAATGGAAAGTGACGTTAACGACATTGAAAAACGTATCATGTTACGTTGTCAAATAAATTATTATAATAACTCACCGTAATTGTCTTTTAACATAATTTTCAATTAGAAAACTAATTATTTTGTCAATATTGGAAAAAGTACATGTAAGCTAAGTAGGTACGTATATTCGATTTACAATTTTTATAAATCTGATACATTAAAGAAATTATGTAACATTTATATTTTCTTTTCTAAAATTTAACTACTTAAAAACGTTTCCAATTCTTAGATTTTATTTAAATATTGACGACACCACTGGTAACAATGTCACTTTATATAATGCGGTTAATAAGCCGAAAATTCTGAATATGTTTTGAAAAACGTAAAAAAAGAAAGTTAAGACTGGATTTAAACTTGGCGAAAAAATGGTCACCATGGTAACAACATTAAGGTTACCAGTACCTAATACTTTAAGGCCATGTTTGCAAAAATGTTTAGTTGTGTAAATTGACCACTTTTGTAGTGGAAACGTATTATGGGAAAATTATTACTATGATTATTATGGTAACAAGTATTTCAGGGTACTACTTCTATGTGGTTGTATTTTGGAATAGCTGGAATGCATCATAATAAAACTGCTGTCATGGTAATTGTTACTATGTTATGGTAATGGTTACCCTGTAAATCAATAGTCCAAGGTAATATTCCTAAGTTTACGATATTATTTTTTTGATATTTAATAAGAGTACGCTTAGCCGACGTTTCGAATTTGCGTAATAATGTTGGTTGCCATAATACCTTTGTCATAGTAGACTATGTGTGAACGTGTAACTTTCAAACTAGGAATTTCCACTAAATCAGAAAAGTAACCTGGAATATTCTTTACCGCAATAAAGTTTAAAATAGCGACAGTTTTCCCTAAACACATTTTTGCTAATTCCAAAGAAACGCATAACTTTGTGATTAGAAATAATAACCTGGAATAGTGGTTATCACATTACCATGGTGATAGTCTTCTCTTAATACATTTCTGCTATTTCAAACGTAACGGAAAACATCGTTATTAAGCATTTCCGCAACATAGGAATAGTCATTTGGAATACTGGTTACCACAGCAAACGTTGCCACGTTGCCTTTAACAGATTTTTACTATTTCACAGTAAGGCAACACTTCATTATTAAGCATTCTCGCAACATAAGAATAGTAACCTGGAATATTATTTACCACGGTAAAGGTTGCCATGCCAACAGTTTTCCTAAGCAGATTTCTGCGATTTTAAAGTAACGCAAAACTTTTTTGTTACCCATTTTTGCAACATAGGGATAGTAATCTGGATTACTGGTTGCCATATTAAAGGTTGCCATGGCAAAAATTGTCCATCCAAATTAACGCAAAACTTCAATCTTATGCATTCTAGCAACAATAAGAATAGTAACCTGGAATATTAGTTACCAAGGTAAACGTTACCATGACACAGTTTTCCCTTAGCAGATTTCTGGCATTCCAAAGTAACACAAATCTTCTTTATTAAGAATTTTCACAACATAGGAATAGTAATTTGAATTATTAGTTACCATATTAAAGGTTGCCATGGTTAAAATTTTCTTTTAACAGATTTCTACTATACCAAAGTAACGTAAAACTTCGTTATTAAGTATTCTCGCAACATAAAAATAGTAACCAGGAATATTAGTTACCACGGTAAAGATTGCCATGCTAACAGTGTTCCCTTAGCACATTTCTACGATCCCAAAGTAACGTGTTATTCAGAATTTTCGCAACATAGTAGTAGTAACCTGGATTATTGGTTACGATGGCCGAAATTTCCCTGTAACAGATTTCTACTATTCCAAAGTAACACAAAACTTCGTTATTAAACATTCTTGCAACATACGAATAGTAACCTGGAATATTAGTTATCAAACTAAAGACCATAACAGATTTCTGACATTTCAAAGTAATGCAAATCTTCGTTATTAAGCATTTTCGCAACATAGAAATGGTAATCTGGATTATGGGTTACCATATTAAAGGTTGCTATGGTAAAAATGTTCGTTTATCAGATTTATACTATTCCAAAGTAACGTAAAACTTGGTTATTAAGCATTTTCGCAACATAGGAATAGTAACCTGGAATGTTAGTTACCACTATAAAGGTTGCCATGCCAACAGTTTTCCTTAGCAGATTTCTGGCATTCTAAAGTAACGCAAATCTTCTTTATTAAGCATTTTCGCAATATAAGAACAGTAACCTGGAATATTAGTTACCACGGTAAAGACAACCATAGTAACAGTTTTTCCTTAGCAGATTGCTACTATTCCAAAGTACCGCGAAACTTTGTTTAGGAATAGTAACTTTGAATGTTAGTTACCAAGGTAATGGTTACCATGACAACAGTTTCCTCTTAACAGATTTCTGCAACATAGGAATAGTAGTCTGGATTATATATTACCACAGTAAAGGCTGCCATTGTAAAACTTTTCCTTTAACAGATTTCTACTAATCAAAGTAACGCAAAATTTCATTATTAAGCATTCTCGCAATATACTAATGGTAACCTGGAATGTTAGTTACTACGATAAAGATTGCCATAGCAACAGTTTCCCTTAGCAGATTTCTGGCATTCCAAAGTAACGCAAATCTTCTTTATTAAGCATTTTCGCAACATAAGAATAGAAACCTGGAATATTAGTTACCACGGTAAAGGTTGCCGTGCTAACACTTTTCCTTTAGCAGATCTCTGCGATCCCAAAGTAACGCAAAACTTTGTTATTTAAAATTTTCCCAACATAGGAATTGTAATCTGGATTATTATTTACCATACTAAAGGTTGCCACGCCAAAAATTTTCCTTTTAACAGATTTCTACTATTCTTCTACTTCTTTATTACACATTTTTGCAACATAGGAATATTAATCTGGATTATTGATTACCACAGTTAAGGCTGTTATGGCAAAAATTTTCCTTTAACAGATTTCTACTATTCAAAAGTAACGCAAAACTTCGTAATTAAGCATTAGCGCAATGTAGGAATAGTAACCTGGAATACTAGTTACCACGATAAAGGTTGCCATGCCAACAGTTTCCCTTAGCAGATTTCTGGCATTCCAAAGTAACGCAAATCTTCTTTGTTAAGCATTTTCGCAATATAAGAATGGTAACCTGAAATATTAGTTACCACGGTAAAGGTTATAAAGACCATAACAGCAGTTTCACCTTAGCATATTTATGGCATTCCAAAGTAACGCAAATCTTCTTTGTTAGGCATTCTCCCGCAATATAGGAATAGTAACCTGCAATATTCGTTACCACAGTAAAAGTTTCTAATATTCCAAAGTTGCGAAAAAGTTTATTATTATGAATTTCCGCAACATAGAAATAGTAATCTGGAATAGTAGTTACCACAGTACCACAGTTACCACGGTAACAGTTTTCCAAAAGTGGGAAACTTAGTAACTTCCGCAAATCTGGACTTGCATTTTGGTTAGGTTACGATGATAACGTATTTACCGTATTTTGTGTACCGACAGGATTTATTTTGGAGGTGCTTCGGTATGTAAGAAAGATATATTTTTTATTGTAGTCAAATTTATAAATTCCATGTCATGATGTGCATTAAATTATTACAAATTTCATTTAACTACTGTCATCCAAAATCACTCTATACCACCTTGTTTTCATTAAAATTTAAATTCTGATGTTTAATAAAGGAAAACAAACAAATTGAAATTTTCCTTTAGCCAGTCATCGCTAACGAAAGATAAGCCATGATTTATGTATCGGAGAAAATAATGAATTGCCCCCACCTCGTCTTTTTCCCACATTCCCTTCTCCTCCTCCTTCGATGCTGACATTCAAAACTGACTTCCGGTTTTGGTTTGTAAAAATCCTTAATTTCGCATGACGTTTGCAGATTTGTATTATAATTAATGATAACGCCGACATAAGATTTGAGGCGCTAACACTAATTTTACTTGAATTTCACCCTTATTTTGCCAGTCGTAAGACTACAGGACCGTACTAAATACGCATCAAGGCAGTGGCGTCTTAACATAATTATTAGCTATAATATTCAAATCTTTCTATTTGGTAACCTTAAGCTAAAGAAGGCCATTATTTATAATAAATTGGTAGCTATTTGAAAACACGGAATTTAATATTGGTAGTACTGCTTGAAGTATCATTCAGTTTTCATAACCTCAAATTTGTATTTAGTTTTTAAAATCAAGCTTAATTATTGAAACTAGAAATTTTGCAGGAAAATTTTTTAATTAAAAAGCCAATAAAATTAACATCATCCAGCCTGTAGAGACTAGGAAATAAAATTAAAGTAGAACCAAGAATTTTGGTGGTAGCAGTTCTGCAGCTCAAAATATCATTGCTAATTGGTTACTCTTGATGCTCCGAAAAATATTTTTAGAGTGTCTATAACCTCACAAATCAAAGTATTAGAAAAAGAAGAAAATAGGAATTATCTCCGCCCATGGAGGAGCTTCGTATTCGGCAAACAAGCAAGCAGGATCAACTTTCCAGCAATGACTGGTGGTTCGTGATTCGTGATTGTTTGTATAGGACGGCGCTCGGGACGGAGCATTGCGAGCTGATAAGACTCCGATAATTAATCTTAATATTACATTCTTCAATTGTTCTCGGTCGGTAATGTAATGTTTTACTGTTTGCTTTTTACTCCCGGCTTTTCGAACAGCGCGCCTTCGACTTTATCTGCATTAATAGATCTGTTAATTAAAGTTGCAGGAATTCCTCTTTACGATTTGCTGACGGTCACTTTTCAACACAATTAGTATGTAAAGTAGTTTTTTTCGAAGAAAAATATATTCGAATCGAAACGTGTTAACAGGTAAGGGAAAATCTAAAATTGAGCTTTGCTGTTTAATTTTACCTTAACAAGCAAAAATTGGTAGTGCGCAAACAAAAAAGAATGAAGAGTATAGATGACTTGAAAATAAAACATATTGAAGATAGTATCAAAAACATTAAGCCTAAAAATCTTTAAAAAACAAAAAACGGAAAACAATAGTAAAAGGAAACAATATAAAGTAGTACTAAGATATTGATAATAAATGCAAAGATAGAAACTAACAAGAAGAACACATCACATAAAATTCTGTCGACAATAATAGGAAGAGAAATAACAAATACAACAAATAAACCAATCGACAAAATATGTCGAAAATAAAGAGATAATTGAAGCTAACAAACACTACATGAACCTAGATCTGTTAATTATAGACTTCAAGAAGATCTTTGACGCAGTAAATTAATACAAGTAATAAAGGATAATCGAGTAACAGCAAGGCTAAAAAGATATCTACGAAAATACGTATTTGGAGAAACTGTACAATTTAAAATATACATGAAGAATCCTTATCTAAAAATATTAAAAATATTGAAAAAGGTTCATTGACAACTAGAAGGTCTAATAACACAGTGTTAATAAATAAAAGAAGGGATAGGTTCCTTGACAATAATAACTGAAATAGGACTAAAAAAATTTAAAAAACTATTAATTGATTCATTACTTTACCGGTCCTAACGAAGGGAAAGTATATAGTGAAGAAGAAAAAAAATTCGAGATATTGATGGAAATATCCATTTTGAGGTCTTCCGAGAATATTGAGACCATTTCCCGAATATGGTCTATCTGTGTGTATTCTTACACGATAACTGCTGAACCATTTGACCAATCAAGTTGAATGAAGGGTTGGTGTGTGCCCCAAATGTGATCATTAGTTTTTGGTTTAAATTGGTTCAGTGGAAGGTCCTGAAGTATGACATTGATTTTAATCATATTCTCCACAGCCGAGCTGTTCTGGGGTGACATAGCCCATTTTTTTTGACGAAGAAAATGAACATATAAAACCTAAAAAGCAAATAAAAAGCAACAAATCCAATACACAACATATGAATAAAAAAAAATTTAAATTGAATGAATAGTAGAAGAAAATAATTGATTAAAAGGGCAAATAAAATAAAAGGTTCTACTAAAATTGAGAAATATAGAATACAAAAAGAAGAAAAGTAAATAAAATAAACCAATGAAAACAAAATGGCATAACAACAAAAATAGAAACCAAATAAGGGCACATAAAAAAGATTTAGGTAATATTAAGAAAGAAAAAGAGAAAAAATCATGAGAAGAAAAAAGAGTTAGGAAGAGGGAATTTTAATTAAAAGAGGAAATACATACATATAAAATGAAAAATATAGAAGATGAAATAAAAGGAAAGAAGACATAACAGATTCGACGAAATATTAAATGTCAAAAAAGGAGAAAAAGAAACAGGTTGAAGAAGTGATAAAAAGACATAACAATCGAGGAAATAGAATAGAATAAGAGATATGAAATTCTAAAAATGGAGAAGAAAGAAAATTGAGGGAAGAAGAGATGAAAAGATATAACAACGAAATAGAATCCGAAGAAAGAAACAGAATAAGAAATATAAAATGTCAAAAAAAGAGAAAAAATAAAAAGTAGGAAAAAGTGAAAAAAAGACATAACGATTGAGAAAATAGGACTCGAAGGAGAAAATAAATTAAAGTTACAAATACAGGACTAGAAGAAAATAAAAAAAACGGCATAACAGAATTGAGCACATAGGACTTGAAAGAAATAGAATAAGAAATATGAAATGGCAAAACGGTAAAAGGAATAACAAAGGAGGAAGAAGATAAAAGAAGACATAACAGAAACGAGAAAATAGGACTCGAAGGCTAAAATAGAATAAGAAATATGAAATTGTAAAAATGGAGAAGAAATAAATTGAAGGGAAAAGAGATGAAGATACAACAGAATCGACGAAATAGAATCCGAAGAAGGAAATAGAATAAGAAATATAAAATGTCAAAAAAGAAGAAAAAAAAGTAGGAAGATGTTAAAAGAAAATCGAAGAAATGGGACTCGAAGGAGAAAATAAATTAACAGATATAAAGTTACAAAAATAGGAAAAGAAAAAATAGAAAAAAAGGCTTAACAGAATTAAGCAAACAAGACTTGAAAGAGCGAATAGAATAAGAAATATAAAATGGCAAAAACAGTACAAGGAAGAAAAAAGGAGCAAGAAGAGAAAAGAAGGCATAACAGAATCGAGGAAATAGGAGTCGAAGGAGTAAGTGACATGAGATATCACTTGCACTTGATATCAACAAAAGAAAAAAGAAGAATCCCATAATAAATTGTAAAGTCGAATATTGACAGTTAACAAGTTAAAAAGGTTTTATTAATTATTTAGGTACTGCTTCAATTATTTTGATAAAATTTTGGTAATTGAGGTTTTTAGAGGTGAAAAATATTTACTATATTATTTTAGGACCACGCCATCTAATGGAGATGATATTTTTTTGTTGTAACTTTTTTATGTTAAAATATAGGAAAAATTTCGATGGGCTAGTTTTATGCACAAAATTGTTGTTGAAACGAAATTTTCCAATAGGCACGTATACCTCTATTAAAACATATACAGGGTGATTCATTAAGAGAGTCGGAAATCGTTAGTCCTTGAAATTTTGGCGAAAAAATTCTTATAACAAAATCGGCCATAAAAAAATGCTTACAAATGTTTTTAAGGTTGTAAATTTTCGCTATGCTTGATTATTTATGTTAATAAAATATTGTTCTGATGCCTTTTTACTTACAACTTACTAACACACATCAAAAATCAAAAATTAAAAAAAAATACCAAAATATTTCGAATGACAAGTGACACCAGTTTGCGGTTTTGACAGGTCAATAATTCACCTTATTTGTTTCTTTAAGCTGGTTATAGCATTGCATTTTAAAATTCACCAAAGAAATATGAATATAGTTAGGTATCACATAACACCCTGTAGTTTCCGATTGAAAGATTAAATGTGATATTGGTTTTTGTTTCTTAAATCTTCCTTCGTTTGTCAAAATCGGTTCACTAAGTTACAGTCCTTTTGATGTTAATAAAAGTACACATCCCCCACCACTTAAGAATAGGTGATACAGAAAAACAACTTAAACAAAAGTTGTAGAATAAGGATAGCAGAAGTTAATATTTTTTACCAAACTTAATTATGGAATATTTTGTAAAAACCCAAATTCTAGGACAAACGATTTCAGAGATACAGCCGGTCACCATCCTTAATGAAAAACCCTGTAAAACTAACTGACGTAACATAACACCCATTAACTATCAACATTAGATAAAACGTCAAATTGTGTCGCCAGGATTCTACCATTGCTTGTATGAGACATCCTGTATAAATAATGGGAAATTATTATGTGAGCCGCAAGTAGTAATTTTAAAATCAATTTTAGTACTGAAAATATTGTATGTCTCCTTGAATTATTATTAGAAAAGTAGTTCAAAAATTGTAATAATATACAGGGTGTTCCATTATCAGGAAATGAAAATCATCTTGGACCAGAAACCAAAAAATTACTCGTACAAACTCTGGTTTTTGAGTTTTTTTGTAAGGGATAATAGGTGGAATATTATTATTACTGTTACACAAAAAAATAATAAAATTGTAGATTTTTTAAATCAAAAATATAAAAAGTATTAAAGGACACTCTATATAAAATACTCATTAACATTAATTTTAATTTTAAACGACCTTTAACAAATGGCATGTAATATCAGTTGTAACAAGTTTTTGTGCATTAGTAATAAGCATAATTAGTTTTTATCATTTATTTGCTACAAATGTAATTGCAAATGGTTAAATAATGTTGAATTGGGAAATTAATGCTATTACATATTTCTGTAGTTATTAGTTAAAGTGGACTATTAAAATAATTACGAACTATACAAAATATTATTAATTGCATTACCGGATATTTCGAAAAAAAAATGGAACTGTTCCTAATGAGCAATTTTTTGGGGGGAACGTGAAAAAATAATTCTTGAGTTTTCCACATCCTCCGTGATTCGGAACATTTTTTTAAAAAAATAACGTTTGTTAAATATTCTTGTTCAGTTTTTTGTAAATATCTTAAGTATTCATAAAATTGCCTTAAAAAAAATATGAGAGAGTCGAGTCGGAAATCTTCATTTTTCATAGAAAATTAAAAAATGTATACGCATGAATAAATATTGATTTGATCCAGTATAAATACAATAAAAATTATTAAACAAAGGTAAATTTTAATTTTTTTTACTAAAAATCAAGAAAAATAACTAAAAAATATTGCAGATTTAAAATTGGAGAATATATGTAGGTATTCTATACGTGGTTAAAATTTCAAAACAAGAATGAGATTTTTACGGAATTGTTCCAAAAAAAAATTAAAATTTCCCTCATTTTCCGCCAAATCATTTTTTTTAATAATTTTTTTTTGTACATAGCAACTGTAATTTTGTCAAATATTTATTGTTTTAACTAAATACAGAAAAAGCTCTCTATAAAAAAAAACCAGAAGATACTCTATTCATGTCATAAACTTATATATATATTTTTTTAGTAATCATTTTCAATTTAAATTTCCGCACTTTTCTCCCATCAAGAAGACTTTTATAAAATATCACCGCAAATATTATTTGTAGACCATGTGGCTGTGAAGATAAAGCGCAATAATTTCTTGTTATATTCTTTTCCCTTGCTACCTTTCTACTTATTTCTTTTACCCAATGCTCTTCCTCTAAGCGGTGTTTTCTCTTAAAGGAAATCAAATTTCTGACAAACCGCACCTGGGATCGACGTTTTGTTGCTTCCATGAACGTACCGAATAAAGTTTTACCAGAAAAAAGAATTATTTTGAAATTTTAAATATTTAGCTTTTTTATTTATTTTATTGAACTCGAATCAGTTGTTTCTGCCTTTTAGGTGTCATCCATCATTGTCTTAATATTTCCCACCAATGATTAATTTTTATTTTGAAATATATAGGGTGTTTTGATATGAGAAAAATAAATAAACACGTGTTTCACCATAATTAAGTTTTTTTTAAAAAAATAAATAAATAAGTATTTCACCATTTTCCAAAAATTTAGTTAAATGTGGTGAAAACAGGAAAAAGGGGTTTTTTATGGGGCTACCTATATCTGGTGCAGGGAAAATGTTAAAAATTTGAAAATTGGAATTTAACTTACTCTTAAAAAATAGATAAACACGTGTTTCGCCATTTTTCAAAAATCCAGTTGGATCGGGTGAAAACGGGGAAAAGTTATTTATTTATGGAGCTACCTATATCGGATACAGGAAACATTTTAAAAATTCGAAAATAGGTATTCAACTTATTTTTAAAAAATAAGTAAAATTCGTATTTCACCATTTTCCAAAAATTCAGTTAGTTGGGGCGAAAACAGGGAAAGGAGGTTTTTTATGGGGCGTGGCTACCTACCTATATCTCGTAGAGGGAACATGTTGAAAATTTCAAAATTGGAATTTAACTTATTCTTAAAAAATAAATAAATACGTGTTTCACCATTTTCCAAAAAAGCAGTTGGAACGGATGAAAACGGGGAAAAGTGATTTTTTCTATGGAGCTATATCTGGCATAGGGAACATTTTAAAAATTTAAAAATTGGTATTTAACTTATTTTTAAAAAATAAATAAATACATATTTCCCCATTTTCCAAAAAATCAGTTAGATGGGGCGAAAACAGGGAAAAGGGATCTTTATGGGGCTACCTATATCTGGTGCAGGGAAAAAGTTGAAAATTGAAATTTAACTTATTCTTAAAAAATAAATAAACACGTATTTCACCAGTTTTGAAAAATCCAGTTGGATCGGGTGAAAACGGGGAAAAGAAATTTATTTATGGAGCTACCTATATCTGATACAGGAAACATTTTAAAAATTTAAAAATTGGTATTTAACTCATTAATAAAAAATAAATAAATACGTATTTCACCATTTTCCAAAAATTCTGTTAGATGGGACGAATACAGGGAAATATTTTTTATGGGTCTACCTACATCTGGTACAGGAAACTTGTTAAAATTTTAAATATTGGTATTTAACTTATTTTTAAAAGATAAATAAAAATTTGTTTCGCCATTTTCCAAAAATCCAGTTAGACGGGGCGAAAACAGGGAAAAGGGTTTTTTATGGGGCTACCTATATCTCATACAGCGAACGTACTAAAAAATTAAAAATCAGAATTTAACATATTTTATAAAAATTAATAACTACGTGTTTCACCATTTTCCAAAAATCTAGTTAGAATTGACTAAAACGGGGAAAAGGCGTTTTTACGGGGCTACTTATATCTCATACAGCGAATATATTAAAAATTTGAAAATTAGTATTTATCTTATTATCAAAAAAATAAAGAAACATGTGTTTCACCATTTTCTGATAATACAGTTAAAGGGGGCGAAAACGGGGGGATTATCGATAAATCCAAAAATTAACTACGTCTATTGGCAAAATAATCAGAAACTTTTTAGTACAGTAAGCAAACGATAAAAATCTAGATGAGCCAAACATCATTTTTCCCCTGATCAAAAACATTCAGGCGCATATACATATACATATACCAGGTTGCCAAATAATCAATCAATCGTTATCAAACGGAGCCGTAAAAAGAAAAGAAGATTTAAACAGACCTGATGATCGTCTATAACCTTTATAGGAATAGGTAAGTACAGTAAGCGCCAACTAGGATCAGTTAAAGCCGCGCATTATTGGCTGAGTACAATAAATTTCAGGATATGCTAAACATCATCGTCCTTGGAGCTTCCTGTAAAATTCCTCCAGTAAGGTAAGTTTAGTATCATGAGTGAAATTTTTGGAGATTATCAAAAAAGTTTGACGTTTCGAGAATTACCTCCAGTACGTGGAATCTTAATAAGAAAATCTAACAGTTATGAAGCCTAATTGTAAGGCAAATGTTCAAAATTTGAATTTCTTCGCTTCAATAATATTTAATTTAAGGTTAAAATTATTGTTGTTTCGATTTTGTTAAAAAATTTATACATAATTATTTGGTCTTTGAAATGCCAAAAACCAACGAAAACAATTTAAGCGTCTTTCCTATTTCCTAATGCCAATTTCCCTTCCATTTACCGTAAGCAATAAAGTATGCATAAAATAATAATATATAGTACAGCGGCCCTTAATTTTTTAATGGCCAAATGCTTTTAGAGACGTCCTAACTTGGCTGAATATTTAAAAGTAACGCGAAGACTGGGAGAGCATTAGGAACGCGCAATTGAGTAACATCTACCGCATAAAGACAATATACTGTTGTAATTTTCGGGCTAAATGTAACACAGTGGTGTACACGTTTATCTTTTTAACCGCTAAAGTTATGAATCGCTTATAAAGATTAGAAAATACTATAAAAAGAAAATATTTACCTTGGTTGACATCTGTAAAATAAATTTTAATTAGTTAATAACGTTATTTCCAACCTAGAATAGGGATACGTAAACATAATTTGAATAATGGAGGAACTATAATTGGTGCCACCATCTACAAGTTTTGGTCGGTTCCAAAAATTCGGTAAAACCCACCTGTTTATATAAACCTGAACACCTTCAACGACAGTCAGTCTCATTCATTATTATGAAAATCAGTTCTTAATGCGTTCGCTTCACGTTTATACTTGTAATGTGGGATAGTCAGGTAGCCATGTAGAGTATCTCAATGTTGGGAAGATAAACAGTAGTTACTTTCAACAACAATTTTTTTCACTGGTACATGTCTACTACAATATAATAAATCGATAATGAATGAAGAATAAATAATGAATCAAGAATCAAGAATCCAGAATAAATGAATGCTTTCAAACTACATATATGCAAACTCAACAATAAATAGTTCGTGACCTATGGGCAATGACCGGCGTTCAACCTGTCGATGTTACCTTGCTATATCACGTTATGTATACCTCATAATGTTTAAATTAGTTTAATGATCTAGGATATATTATTATTTAAGATTATTCTGTGTGTTCCGAAAGGAATCACACACTGGACGCACTCGTAATAGTTATTTACTGTTACCTATTTGTCTTAAAATGGATAAGTGAGGAGTTCCCAACAAAAATGCAATCAACGATAATATGTTACGGATTCTTCTGATTCAAAAAAATTAATTTTACAAAGGTCTGGACAAGAAAAAAACACAATATGAAGAACTGTAACATGTAAACATGTTTGTAATAAATTATCATTTTTTCAATTTTAATTAATTAATTAATTAATGTTTAATTTCAAACATGGTATAGATCTTTGCCTTGTCAAATTTTTGAACTAATAAATAAAGAGTTTTATCAATCTGGAGTAAATACGTGATATACCTAATTTTTATATCAAACATGAAAGTGTTTCCTTAGTAATTAGAGCTTTTATCCTGTGAATTTGCAAAAACTGTGAAAAACGGGGATAAATTTCGATTTTGGGACACATATTTCACCTTTCATCTTGGATTTTCATCAAAGATCCACCCCGGCATGAAGGTCAAAAGTTGGTTGGTGTATGCGTTGATGATAAGTGCTATTTTTAGGTGGATTTCGAAGAAAAAATCTACCCATTGAAATTACTCATTAATTCTATTAATAAGTTATCTGCTATATTTTGGCCTTCAGATATCTCCAAATGTGATAATCCACTGGGTTAAAATCTGGCGACTGATGAGGTATGGCATGGGTTTCACCCCTGCCTATCCACGTATTTGTGAAATTATATTCCAAAAAAAAAGGCATCTTCTAACGGAACCGGTGACATATTTTTCAAAAAATCAAAATAATCCTCCCCAGTTAAATTATGGGGTAAGATAGTTCATTTTTTAAAATTCTATGTTGTTTTGGTATTTATCAAATTTTACAAATTTTTCTTAAGACGACCTGGAATTTAGCTTAAGCTCTTACATAGGGCGATTGGGCTTTTAAAGCAATGCAAATATGTAAGAAATCTACGGGTTGTTCTAATGTTATGGCTCAGGAAAATAACAATAATGGATTTAATGAATTTTTACTTTTAGTAGTAGAATGAAATGTGCACTGCTAAAAATATTTCAGTGTAAATTAACTTTTTCGTACTTCTTAAATATCCGGTCCAATTTAAAAAAAATATGATATACAGGGTCTTGTTTTCGGAATTATCAAATTTTACAAATTTTCCTTAAGACAGACCTGGATTTTAATTTAGGTTTTCACCGTAAACGACTGAGCTATTAATGGCATACACCTATATCAAATATGAAATAAATGAACAGTGTGGTTCCGAAGAAACAGGGGTTGGAATATTGACAAAACACCCTGTAATTCAATTATAAGGCGATTTAGACCCATCATCTATTGGTTTTTTGGAATCTAACCTACCCTAACTGCAGACAACGTATGTCGGTTTACGTATGAAATACTCTGTATATATATGTACATATATATACCGAGTCATTCAAAAGACTAGAAACGGTCCTTCGTGTTTTAAAAGACGGTAAACGGTCCCGGGATTCAAAAACTACTAAATATACATTGTCCAACTTCGGGATTTAGTTTTCATGCGCTTAAAATTCAAAAACATTTATTTGTTTTTGTTACAGGCTGTCATCTTGAATTTTTTTAAAAGCAAATATGATGAGAGGATGCAGACGTTTAAAAGACCCTGTATATATACACATACATTAAAATGGGTTGTTCTTATGAATAATTTTGGTGCTGTTTTATGTATTGTATGGTTGGAATTGTATGGTTGAAGTATGACAGGAATAAAAAATGAAAAAAAAGTTATAAAAATAAAATTTAAGGTGTTTATGCATGATAGTTGAGTATAGATTTTATTTCGTTTTGACAAAAAGGCAAAGTTGGTGTAAAAAAAATTGAAAAAGGTTGTTGTTGAATGATCATTATTATTGACAAGAGATTATATACAAAAAAATACAACATAAAAAATTTAAAAAAAAAATATTTATGTAATATTCAAATAAAAAAGGTTAAAAAGTAATAGAAAGAAAAATAAAAATCTACTAGAATTTGAGAGAAGAATATAAAGTTTTAAAAAATGGATATATAAACATAAAAGGCATAAAAGAGAATACAATGGTTGAGAGAGAGAGATTGGATGTATAAAGGGGACTAGAAAGAATTGAAGAAGGGTGATTTATGGAATCAAATATTTATTTTTATCAAAATTGAAGAAGGAGTGATAATAAGATAAGTTTTTTTTTATTTTTGCCTTAGTATTTTTTTTTGTAAACCAGAGAAAAAAAAATAACAGATCTAGCATTTTTTTATGGTCAAAATTCCCCAAAAAAAATATTTTGGTCATTATAATGAATTTGTGATACTTGATGGTAGTAAAAGAGTGTGAAAGATATTAAAGCCGATTTAGTAGTGCAATACATTTTTTATTTAATTGAACTCACGCTGAGAAAATAATTATGATTTCACAAAGTAAGGTTTCTGAAACCACAAACGAATTTAATATATATAGATATCACACTTTCTTGTCACCACGATTACAGCCACAATTATGAACCGATTGTTACCAATCTTGCACCAAAAATCGGGAGGGTGAAAGGAAAGCTAAGTTCGTTAATGGACATGGTCGGACCAAGAGAGGGCCCAGAGAGCGGGTTTTACGAAAATCAAAACAATCGCCATAACTTGATTATTAACAGTAATTTTGAAACCTGGTAAGATTCATCATATTCGCCCACTAAGGACACACATCTTTTGTATGATGAACTTTTTTCTCTGAGTTATCAATATCAATATGTCGGACAAAACTGACTTTTTTCATAAAAATATTCCTAGCGCTTGTCATACGATCCTCATGGACCGCTTCCACCCAGTTTAATTTATCTCTATTTAGTGCATTTCCTCAGTGGTACTAGCGTCTAGATCCCAATTGCAACTCGAGTGCCCACCGCTGTTGCCAGGTTTAAGTGTTTCATTGACGAAAAAAAAAATATTTATTTTATTAAAAGAAGTCTTGACTATCTAAATCCACTTGTGTATTAAAAAAATAAATAAAAAAAAACTTCCTCGGGATTCGAACCAGGAAGTTTTATGTGTAAAGCATACACTCTAGCACTGGACCACTTCGTATCACAATAATATATAATCAAACTTTCAAGTTAACGTACAAAACGATGGCAACAGCGGTGGGCACTCGAGTTGCAATTGGGATCTGGACGCTTCTCGCAGTGGTACGTTATTTTTCCGGACGCAAATACTCTAGGAGCAAAAAATTATAATTTACTGAAAAATCACTTTGACATGTTCTAGCTCGTTCCACGAACAAAATATCAATAAATTTCTTCAGAACTTTTTAATCAACCAATGTTTATCTACAAAAAATGAAATCCGAAATCAAGCAAGTCTTTAACTGTATCCTGTTCCAGTTTCAGGGATGAGACATTTTCCAGAGCGGGGTAATTGGGGTTTTGCTGGAGGATGTATTTTGTACGAGAAGTATATTGCATCTGTTGTTTCAGCTCAATCTGATTATGTCAGAGAAAGTTAAAAAATCCAGTAGGTGTGGACGCAATGAGGTCACTGTGATCCAAAAACTCGCCCTGGTATAATTGAACAGAGTCCTCCCAATATCTAATCTTCTCCCTATGCTTTTACCAAGTCTCAGCTCAATATGATTATTTTAGAAGAAAGAAAAACACAGTGGGTGGGTTAGGCACACGTGGCCAAGGTCTATGTGACCTTCTCCATACACGTCTGAAAAGTATTTTTACCTAGTTCAAACTCTTTTTCATCCCCCATCCCCCAGTTTGGAAAATTCTCGGTTTATTTATGTTCATAACAATAAATATTGTGAGCACGGTAATGTTAGTTCTAACCAGATATCACCAAACGATATCCATCTACACCGGTGTATAATATTGTAGACACGGCGAACGGACCTGCTGCTTCAAACTTGCAACGTGAAAAGCGGGTACTGATTTTGCTAGTTAGCCATGCTTGTCAAAGGCTATCAACACAATGAAATCACTTGGAATGCAGTCAAATTAAAGAGATAGGTCAGTTTTAAGATCAATCTCAATTTTCTTACTTTTTCTATTATTTACCTTTTTAATATAATTCGAAATCTACGTCAGTGATCCGGGGGGCTGCCGAAACGGACTTCTTTAAATGGTCTTTGTTTATTTATTCTTTGCGACTCACACGAGAAGAGATAAGGCGAGAATTTCAAAAATCCCGTCTCGGTCTCGTTAGTTGGGAAAAAAGAAGTCTCGTTTCAGTCTCGGTCTTGTCTCATAACCGAATGTCTCGTCTCGCCAAATCTCGTTATTGCTATAACTTATTTACTAAGTACAAAACGAGGTGAATAAATGTCTTTTCATTCATTGTATTACTGTCTTTTCTGCTAATTACTTTTCTGATTCTAGATTTTTCACACACTAAACATATTGCTTTTTTTTTCATCTTTAATTATTTCAAATTTAAATTTTTTTTCAAATTTTGATGCCACCGAAGTATTTTTTATTAAATACAGTTTATTAACTGCTTCAATTTTACTTAACATCACTTTCACCTAATATTGGCTTTTTATTAGGATTAATATTACTAGCACCTGAAGTCCAAAATTATAAAATAAGATTTTTCACAGATGGTTATACCAGATTTTAGATTTCATAAATGTATCGTAACCTATGCAGACCTTTTTTTATTATAAAAACATTAAATGTTTATACTGCTTGCCAGTTTATTTTTCTCAGAAATTGAGAAAAAAATTCTTAAAAAATACGAAGGAGTCTGGGATCTCGCCGTATGTGGTCTTGGTATCGGCTAAATAATTTTCAAAAAGGTCTCTCGCTCTCGTCTCGCTCTCGTCTGGCTCTCGTCTCGCTCTCGTCTCGCTCTCGTCTCGGTTTTGCGAGACGAGCCGAGATGAGAGGAGAAAAGTATCGTTCTCGCGTGAAGCCTTATTTGCGACTCAAATAATTACAATACACTGAAACCCTTTAAACCCTTATAAATGATTTATCCCTATATGGTATAATTAAAACGAAGTTCTATATTAAAGGTCTGAAACCACCCATAAGAGTACCAAAAGTCAATTTTCAAATTATCTAGCTTTATTTGAAGCTTTTTTCCACGAAATAAGCTCAAGCGTCAAATAGATTAAGAAATATGTGAGGAAGAAAAAGTTGAGGGAGAAGAGGTACTCAATTGTGTTGGTAATAGAAAGACCCATTATTATATTATTAAAAGCAATATTTAATTAAGATTTTATTTCAACAATACCCACTAAAGCTACATACGAAATAAATGCCCATTTCGCTTTAAACTAAAATCTAAAACCATTTAAATCCTCAACTGTTCTGTTCCGTTCCGCCGTGGCAATTAACAAAGCGGAATTAACAAAACATTGGCCGATTTAAATTTGAATTAAGGCCCCGAAAAATTAATTAATCCTCGTCACTACACGGACTCAGCCAATTAGTCTGACACGGCGAACTCAGTTAGAGTTTCTTCCAGTTCCAAAACGTTTCTCGATTTTATGAATATTAATAGTTATGATACCGCAGGGGTCCTTATTTTGGCCAGTCATATATATTTATTATAAAATATTGCGAAACTTACCTTTCTAGATGCTTTACAATATCTTCGTACGCTGCTCGGCAATTTTCCCAAATTCCAGACCTGAAATAAAAAAATATATGTATATTCGTATCCTTTCTATAAAATTCTCGTCGCCTCCCTTGTGCGATTAATATTTGATTATTACCTTGTGAACATGTCTTTACGAGCGTAGATTATTCTAAAGTATGTGAGAAATAACTGTAAATATACCAATTCATGTCAATAAATAACAATCTTCAGCTTTTAAAACAACTATAAATAGCAACAGCTAAATGAGTATGGTAGGTTAGGATGTTTTGAGTTATTTCTGTTATCCTTCACTGACATTACTTATTAAATCCAAACAGTTTAACGATTAACCTGTCAGTCTTCTCTAAGTTGTTAAGAACTTTTTTACTCGTTATTACTTATATATTTTAAGACATTGTAATTAGGAAACCAATTGTCGATAAATTTGTAATTAAAAATAGAAAAATTAATAAAAAATAAAACAAAGTACATGTAAATATGGAGCTGTAAAGAAAATGTAAAGAAAAGGCAAATTAGGATTAAACAAAACTTGCCATTAAAAAAATGTAGATATTGAGAGGGTTTTTAATTTTGAATTACTAAAAATATGGAGGAAACAACGAAGAAATAAAAAGAAAAGAACAATGTTGAAATCAAAAAATTTTAAAATATGTAAAAATTCATCAGCAGATAATTATTCCCGGACAATTCGTCCCCACGATAATCCTTCACCGAGACAATCCTTCCTCACGAGGATCCTTTTCCGCGACAATTCTTCCCCAGATAATCCTTTCCCAGACAATCCTTCCCCACATAATCCTTCCCTAAGACAATTTACCCACAATTTCGGATTTAGGGAAGCGTTAGCAAATGGATAAGCATAGAGAAATTTTTGAACATATAAAGCAATAAATATATGCGGATTTGCTTTTATAATGTTCTAATGGTATTAAATTAGTTCCTGAATATATTGAAAAGTAAAAAAAAAATTAAGAAAATGGAAAAAACAATGGAATTGTGAAATTTTAACCACAAAAAAAGGCAACAAAAATCGCTATAAAAACTATTTCAGGAACTAGAGTATATTCCCATTAGAGACGGTACATAAGAGATATTTCATTTTTTGCTTTCATTAAGAAGACTTATATGTTTAAAAATGTATAATTTAAACCATAGAACATCACCAAAAATACATCAGAGACCTGTTATTTAATTTTTTAATAGAAAATTTATGTCTTTGTTCCAATATTTTTAAAATGCTGCTAAAATTACTATTTTAGTATAATACCTAATGAAAACTAAGTTTCTTTTAGAATTAAATTTATGGTGACTGGATTTCAAAGTTAAAAATTCGGGACGTTATTTTTAATATTTATTTTTACAACATTTAGAAGAATAGAAAAAAATTGAAAAAAAAACAGGAAAAATGGGAAAAAAAATTAAAAAAAAAAAACCAAAGAACTTTGGAAAAAATTGAGAGAGACATTAGAAAATATTGGAAAAAAATGGAAAATAAAATTGTAAAATACGGGAAAAATGAAGAAATCAAAAATCAGAAAAAACGCTACAAATCGCAAAAAAACTAAAAAAAGAGCAGAAAATAAATGCAAGAAATCCAAAAATATCACAAAAGATCAGAAATCAATCTCAAAAAAACAGCAACAAAATCACAAAAAAATCGCAAATTATCAGAAAAAATCAATGAATTAAAAAAAGAGTAAAAATTAGAAAAGAATAGCAAAACAGAACAAAGATAAAAAATGAGGAAAGATTAGCAAAAAATTGAGAACAATTAAAAAAAGAAAAAAAACAAAAATTATAAAAATGAAAAAAAAACGAGAAAAATTAAGACTAGAAAAAATCTGAAAAAAAAATAGAAAAAATCGGAAAATGATAAAAAACAAAAAACTTTCAAAAAGAGAAAAAATTTGAGAGAGAAATTAGAAAATATGGGAAAAAAATAAAAATAAAATTGTAAACTACGGAAAATAGGCAAGAAATCGAAAAATATCAAAAATCGCTAAACAATCACAAAAAAACCGCAACAAAATCACAAAAAAAATCAGAAAAAATTAGAAAACGAAAAAAAAACAGAGCGATTAGAAAAATGAGGAAAATTAGAAAAAATCGAAAAAAATCAGGAATAACAACCAAAAAACCGGAAATAGCTGTAAGCATAAAAAATGAAAAAATTAAAAAAATTTAACAAATTGCAAAACTCGCAAAGAAATCCCAAAAAAACTCACAAATAAATGCAAACAATCAGAATAATAAGAAAAAATGAGAAAAAAATTAAAAAACAAAAAAAAATAGAAAAAGAAAAACAGACCAATGATGAAAAATGAGAAAAAAAATAAAAATCACAAAAAAATCGCAAATTATCATCAAAAAACAAAGGAATAAAAAAAAATAAAAAAAATTATAAAGCAAAAAAAATTGAAAAAAAACAGCAATGAGAAAAAAATGAGGAAAATTAGAAATAATCGAAAACAATTAGGAATAACAACCAAAAACCGGAAACTGCTGTGACCATAAAAAATGAAAAAATTAAAAAAAATTAAACAAATTGCAAAACTCGCAAAGGAATCCCAAAACACTCGCAAATAAATGCAAACAATCAGAATAATAAGAAAAAATGAGAAAAAAATTAAAAAACAAAAAAAATAGAAAAATAAAAACAGACCAATGATGAAAAATGAGAAAAAAATTAAAAATCACAAAAAAAAAAATTGAAAAACCAAAAAAATTAAAAAAACCGAAAAACCACAAAAAAAGAGAAAAAAGAAAAAAATCAGAAAATGTGAAAAAACTAGAAAAAATAAAAAAACCTCTCTTATAATATATATAAAAAAAATTATAAATAAGAAAAAATCATACTGTAGGAAAAGAGTAAGAGAAAGAGAGGGATGGAAAAATACAGAGTGTTATATGTAACATAATATTGAACTATGGTGCAGAAGTTTTTATTTGGAGCAATCTGTATAAATCAAACTAATTTAAAATTGTACCTGCAGTAAACATTTTTTACACAATCTTCCCGTTTTTCATATAAAGACAAACGCTACGCGTTTAGGGTCCTTCAAAACTTGAATAAATTTAAATAATATTTAAAAAATAATTAAATGGTTCTGTAGTTTTACGTTTCATATTTTAAGCATGATTTTAACTGTAAAACCAAAATATATAGAAAAATAAACCCATTTCGAAAGCGATCTTATTCCGAACCTTTCTGTGTATAATACCTGGAGAATTAATCATGGCGCTTCTTCGTGACGTGTACACGCATTCGCCTGCTTCGATTTGCATTTTAATTACGAGCAGCGAGCGCTGAAATGATAATGACGACTCCAACAACCGTGTAAACAACTAGAGTTCTTTTTATATACTCTCTATGGTACATATACGCGACAAGCGGTGTTGTCAATCGTCATACCAATATAAAAAAATCACTATAGGAATTTGCTAATATGGAAAAGTAAATATGTAAAATTAACTAATTTCTATATAAACGTTTAAAAAATGTTTAAATGAAAATAATATGATTTGGCAACACGGTAAGTTAAATTACAAATTGTGAAAAAATCGCAGACAACTAGATTGCAAGTTATCATCGAATTGGTACGGGAATGGGTGGCAACGGAATCATGGAAGGAGAGAAAAAAGTAAAAATTAAAAACCCGGCATGCGAATATTTGCGTGTACGTATTTTTTTTTAGTGACTCGATATTTAAAGCCAACTAACTACTAGTTATGGTAATGTAACGCTAACTGCGGCTATGAATTATTAATCTTTCGTCTGCTCTTGTACATTTTTTTTTAGTTATTAACTTGTGTTTTGCGATAGTTTTAGTAATAGTCGTGTTTTTCAGTGATTTTGAATATTTATGATGTTTATCACTTAATTATGAATACATCATAATTTGAACACAACTGGACGCTCATTTTCAAGCATAGTAACAAAAATTGAAAACAAGCAAGAAAATAAAAAGAAATTTTTGATTCTTCTAACTAGAAATCTTATGCTGATGAAAATTTTCTTTATATAAATATAAATCTAAAACACAAAAACAATTTTCTTTAACAAAATTCCACTAATCAAGTTGTAATTATTTTATAAATATAATATGAATCTAGAAATAAAAATGTAGGCTGATGACATTTAAATGTCTAATTCAGTTCAAGTTCAACATGACCTATATCAAAATGCAATTACATTAGTTTCTCTGTATTTTATGTCACATTAAAAAGGTATCATTTCTCCCAAAACTTATTGTGTTCCTTGATATTTTTTAACCAAAAACACTTTTGACTATTCTCCCTATTAAATTTTTATTCGGTACAATTTTGTATTGCAACGAAAAAAAACCGCCTTTGTTGCGCGAAATAGGGTGGCAAGCAGAGGTAAATAGCAGAAAAATAAAAGACAGGGGTGAAATATCCGAGGTTAATCGTGAAAAGAGGGTGATAGACCGACGTCGTACGTCTTCTTGCCGCTCTAAGAAGATTACTTGACTTCTTTTGGCCTCTAACTTACACTTAAATTATCCAATTTTCACTTACAATGGATTAGGAAAGATATTACTGTATCTCTTTCTGTAATATAAACCTTGCCCAATAGGTGCTGAGCTTGTTTATTGCTTGGATTGTGAAATGAAATTTACGAACGACAGAGTGTGAATGTAATTTTGTTCTAATTAAAAAATAATATACCAAAAAAATACTTATTTATCTTAAAGTTGTTGGGAAAATAATTTTAATAATTAACTTATCATTGCTAGTTCCATCTTTATCATACCTTAAGGATCATCTATATACTTAGGGTTGTACTTTTCTTGTTTCCAAATACGAAAATATCTACTCTTACCATATTTAACACGTTGTAATATATAATCTCAAAGTTAAAGGTCATAAATTATAAGTCCAGTAAAGTGAAAGATACGCTACGCCATCTAGCAGGCGTCTTGGACCTAATCCCTAAACCCTTTCGTGTCTTAACCCCAGAGCTGTAGGATTTTCGTTTCAGAGATCTCGCCAAGGCAATCTTTGTTAACTTGAAAGTAGTTGGAGTTTATGAAATATTTAATATTATCAAACAAAGGGATTAGCTACTGAGAGATGCTGACGAAATTACAAATTAGTTTTCAGTATTCGTGAAACACCTACATAGATACACGGTAAGTCCATTGTGTACTTAATAGTTATCAAACTAACTAGTGCAGAAGATATATACAGAATGTTGTATGAAAAATTGTATTTAATCTATAAAAAAATCATCAATCAGTATTTCGACTTCTTAAGATCTGTTCATATTTAATTATTTATATGAGCACTTCGTAGTTCAAATTTCAAAGAAGATATACTGAAGTGATCAGATCAAGAAATTAGACTCTTATATACCAAAAACCAGAGTTAAAACCCTTCACAGTTTTGTGTCTGAAAAATATCTCCAATATTTCAACCATTCCATGGCATTAAGAAGTACTAAACCAACATAATCACCCGGCGATCAATAAATCAATTTAACAGCCACTACCAACAATAGAAGTATCAAAGTAATGAAATGAATGGTGAGACACAAAGGTCTTAAATTCTACTATTATCCTCTTCCTCTCTTGCATTCCGTTACTGCAATCGAGAGGAGGATCCTCAGGAAATGTGCCTAATTCCTTGGCACTTACTTTCAAATGATATTCACTAGTATTCCTCCAATAGTTTCCAGGGAAGATACAGATACGTCAAGAGACAACTGGTCAGCACCAACGTCCTCATGAAAACCTCTCCAAACCAACTGGGACAGATGTAAGGAACAGAAGAGTAATACCAAGAAGACCCAAGAAGAAATTCCCACAGCCAAATCTCAAGATTCTAAAAAATGCGATGGATCTTCAGGACGAGCTTCTAGATCTCCTCAAGGATGCACCACTGGGTATTAGCTGGTCCCCTACTGACGTCCATGGACACCACTCGCGCTGAGCCTTCCACAGCAGAATCTTATGATTTTAAAAGAAGCAATAGATCTTCATGACGAGCTCCTAGATGTCCTCGAGGATGCACCTCTAGGCATCAGCTGGTCCCCTACTGATGTCTATGGAAACCACTTGCGCTGAGCCCCATCCGGGAGGCTCGTAAGTATCATATCAATAATTGTCAATTAAATATCTTAGGTTTTTCTAATATTTTTACTTGTTAGAACAAAACCTTCCAAAGTATCTCCGAATAGGAGTAAATTACTCCTATAGCAGGAAGCGGGTTTAACAGGTTTGCCCATGACTCTGCTTGCAGAGCGATCAGGGAGCCTCCGGCACTACCTCACGCAAAGAACCTATCGTGAGATATCTTTAAAAGATTCCGGCCTGCACGACTCGGGACAACAGTAAAAAAGACTCTAACCACCTAGGTCAAAGATCGCAATTTAGTTTTAGTATTCGTGGCTAATGATCAAAGAATATTAGATCTGCTTTGTTAAAAAACAAAACAAAAACAATCTTTATTTAGCGAAGTCATTCTTCATTTTCTACAGAGACAGCACGGACCTATTCTCATCGAGAGTGGTACTGAATACGTTGGAACTTTAACAAATTAAACTGGCTCACTTTCGCCACTAGCCTTGAAAAAGCCCCAGAATCATCCCAAAAACGAGCGCAAAATTATGAATAATTTGTAAGATCGATAATAAGCACAGCCAAGAGGATTATAGAGGACTTACCCAAGTGAAAGTGTTTTTAGACTTGTGAACAGGATAAGAAAATCAGCCTTTAAATAGCCCAAGTGGAAAAAAGATGGAAAAGAGGTTGATATCAGCCTTTATAATGCCTTGAACTAAGTGGAAAAAACATGGAAAACGCAAAGAAAACATTAAAAAGTAGGATAAAAAGAAACTGAGAAAAAAATAACAAAAAAAAGTTTGAACATAAAAAAAAATTAAAAAAGTAGGGGGAAAAAGAGTACGGAAGAAACAAAACAAAACGCAAGGGAAAAATGAGTATGGGAAAGAAAGTTGGGAAAAAGAAGTTTGAAACAAAGAAACCAGTAAAATGTAGGGGGGCAAAAAAGTGGAAGAAAAAAATTAGGAAAAAAATGAGCAACAATATTTTAACAAAGAAATTAGTAAGAAGTAGTGGAAAACGGGAAATGGAAAAAAAGAAGGAAAAATTGGAAAAGAAAAATGTTAAACATAAACAAAACAGTAAAAAAGTAGAGGAAAAACATATGTGGAAAAAAAGTGGGACAAAAATGAACAATCCACTTCATGCTGACCGTAACAAGGTACGGAGCAATCAAGAAATCAGTACATATATTTTTTTATGACTTCCCCCAACTGTAGTTCCCCACCCTTTAACAAAAAAAAGTCGACCAACAAAAACTTAGTACAACTTTCACTTTGCCACGTAAACCAAAACTGTTGGGGCTATGGACTTGATTCAGCAGTAAAGCGTGGTCCCCTATACTAAAACTAGTAAGTAGAAAAGTGCCGATCCCTAACAATCCTGATACACCAAATGCCATTTCCTCACATATCATCTCTACTTCTAAGGGCATCTAGCACACAATCTAAAATTTACAATCGAAGTACTCTTGGCCCTCCACTCATAAAGACAATATAAAATCACTAAGGGATGCCAAGCCTAAAAAAGATTCAAGTTTCGTTGGCCTACACAAGGAGATTCTTTTCATTAATCTAGGAAATGACGCTAACTAAGTTCCTCAATAATATTCTAAAACCAGGAACTACTTAACAAACAAAAATAATAGCGAACCTAAAACCTAGAAAACCAAAGACAAATGAGTTATCGCCTCTTCTGGTTACAAACTATTAAAGAGGCTTCCATACAATAGAATAAGTCAAACGGTCCTATAGAAAGCATACCAGATGAGTTAAATTCAGACCAAAACGAAGCTGCGCTGTTCAAGTCATGTAACTCACGCAGGATACCAGAAGCAGTTAAAATTGTATTGCATCTACCTAACTGCAGCATACGACACTATCTAGAAACATGGATTGCTCAACAAACTCATGGATAATACTCTGAACAACTGACAGAAATAGGCTTAGTTTTGGCCCCACTCATGTACATCTACTATATTGCTGAGATTCCCACCAGGATATCCAAAAAAAATTTGGCTATGCTATTATAAAAAAAAAACAGGAAGAAGATGCATTTTCTGGTCTATTCAATTGGGTTAGCTGTGACTTTAAAAATACGAATAACTTTGTTAAAAAGGGCGGCTTCTAAAGAGGGAAAAATTGAGTAAAAGATTTGGTGGTGCATGAGAAATATGAGCTAAATTTGACCAATGAAGAACCTAGAAATGGTTAGAGCGCAGGTTTTTAATGTCAACAACGTGGGACATACAACGGAATAAGTCAAACGATCCTAGAAAGCATACCAGAAGAGTTAAATTCAGACCAAAACGAAGCTGCGCTGTTCAAGTCATGTCACTCACCCAGGATTCCAGAAGCAGTTAAAATTTTATTGCATCTACCTAACTGCAGCATACGATACTGTCTGGAAACAAGGATTGTTCAACAAACTCATAGATAATGCACAGAGCAACTGGAAGAAAGAGTAATAGCCTTTCTTAAGGCTCAGTTTTGGCCCCACTCAGCTACTATATTGCTGAGATGCCCACCAGGATATCCAAAAAAAATTATCTATGCTATTATAAAAAAAAAACAGGAAGAAGACTCATTTCACAGGTTGTTCAATTGGGTTGGCTATGACTTTAAAAATACGAATAACTTTGTTAAAAAGGACGGCATCTAAAGAGGGAAAAAATTGAGTAAAAAATTTGGCGATGCCTGAGAAATCTGAATTAAACTTGACCAAATGGTTAAATCGCAGCTTTTTAATGTGGGTCAGTGAGGAATGATAAATATTGTTAACAGTGATAAATAATAAAAAAATTAACTATAATTTACCTTGCAATAGCTTCCATGGTAGGCATGCCTTGGTTCTTGATGACGGATCCGTCGGGCCTGGCCAAATTGTGCGGCATGGCTGGAGAGAGTAGCGCCGAATGTGCGGCGGCGGGGTGCGGCAATTGCATGAACTGCATATGACTTAAATGCGGCGGGTGATTGTATCCATTTGCTAATAAAGGAGATTTCTCTAATCTTGACATATCTGAAACAAGAACAAAATATTGAAGTATTTTGCAATAAAAATAGAACAACTTTTAAAATTTTAGACCCTATAACTTTTTTTGGGTTTATAGGTACAAACTTTTTGTAATATGATTTACTAATTTTGAGCTAAATTCCAACAGTTGTTAGATTAATGACAGTTTAAAGTTTAACTAATTCTGCGGCTTTATACTGACTCTTAACACTTGATTATAATGTCAAATTAAGTCACGTGGTGCAATTACAAATTTCGCGCTATATACAAAAATGTGAGGACAAAATTGAAAGCAGTTTAGCTCTGAAGCTTGGAAAGGAAGAGAGTGAAATTTTCTTAATACACTTTTTCATGTGGCGGGAAATTTTAAATTACACCAGGTGACTTAATTTGACGCTTAGCAGCATAAGGCCAGATCTTAATATTTCAAAATTTTTTGTTTCCACACATTTAAATGAATTGGGAGTGTATTTTAATGTCAAGGTCGAGTTATTAAAAGCTTCTTAAGAAACCGAAGCCAGTCGCATGGCACTCTAGATATTAAGAAGAGGCCGTTATCTGTCAAATGGATGCTTGAGATAAGCTAAGCGGATTCCGGTTGGTCTCTTAAAAAATATCACGTATCTTCCTTTCACTTTCGCTTAAATTTTTGGGATTTTGTGTTTTGCTTTATGTCAGCCTCGAAATCGTAATTTTATATACAGAGCAACATTTAAAAAAAATCTATCGTTTATATTTTTTTCACTAACTATTAATTATATATTTAAAATACTGCTCCAATTAATATTTAACAACTTTATGGTTTGGTTGTTGTAATTTAAAAGATCAGAGATGCCGATTATTGAATGATTTCACCCCCTGCTGTTATTTATTTCAATTTGAGCGTATTTGTTACTAATCGAACAGGTAAATCTGTATGTGCGAATCAAAACTAATCGTAAACCAATTCCAAGTCGTAATAATTTTAAGTTATTTGTACCTCGTTCAGCGGCGGAGATCGGAATATAATAGTTAAGAATTGATTTTAATTAGTTATTAAAATTTAAATAGATTGTTAATTAGTTGTTTGAAAATAGAAATTTTTATTTAAACTTGATAGTGAATAAATAATGTATTTGATACGAATACCAAAAAAACAGAAAATTACCCAAGCACCAGTTTAAAAGAATGAAGATAAAAACTTAAAATTCAAAAATAGCAAAAAAAGTAGTATGTTGGCCACAACACTTTTTGCTGTAGGACAATATTTCTTGATGTTGCTTAGACATTTGACAGGGTATAGCATAAAGACCTAAAACAGAAAATGTGCAAAATTTGTCTTTTATTTTTAACTATGGGACTGATGCCATTCGAAAGAAAATAATAAGTTGTAAAAATGTGAATTTTTAAAAACTTTTTATACCAAAATGTAGGTGGAAGAGAAAAATTAAATTTTGTCATGATGATGATGGCCATCGTTTGGCCGAAACATGTCGCCTATTTGATATCTTCCTAAACCAGTAATAAATTATGTGGTATGACTTTTGAGTTTTAATTATTCGTTAGAAAAAATAAGTTTTGCCTTCTATTTTTAAAATTTTGCCAATATTAAGGGATTTATGCCAATATTAAAGGATTTATGCCAATCGAAGGAAGATAAAATGTGAATTTTTAAAAACTGTTATAGAAAATTGTAGGTGCAAGAGAAGAATTAAATTTGTCATTAATTTTTAAACTGATGCCAATGCTAAAGGACTTGTGCCAATATTAAAACGAGACTTGGTTCATTTGTAGGTTGATAAGATTTTTTTTTAAATGTTTTATAAAAAACTATAGGTGTAAGAGACAAAATAAGTTTTGCTTTCTGTTTTTAGACGACTGCCAATATTAAAACAGCATTTGTGCCAATATTAAAATGGGACTTATACCATTCGAACGAAGATAAAAAGTTGTAAAAACGTAATTTATTTTAAAAAGTTTTGCAGATAATTATAGGTGCAAGCGACAAAATAAATTTTTCTTTTCTATTATTAAACGGCTGCCAATATTAAAACGGCATTTGTGCCAATATTAAAACGGGACATATGCCATTCGAAGGAAGATAAAAAGTTTAGGAAACGTGAATTTTTCAAAACTTTTATAGAAAATTGTAGGTGCAAGAGAAGAATTAAATTTGTCATTAATTTTTAAATTGATACCAATGCCAAGGAACTTATGCCAATATTAAAACGAGACTTATTTCATTGGAAGGTTGATAAGAATTTTTTTAAAATGTTTTACAAAAAATTATAGGTGTAAGAGACAAAATAAGTTTTGCTTTCTGTTTTTAAACCGCTGCCAATATTAAAAGGGCATTTGTGCCAATATTAAAACGGGACTTATGCCATTCGAAGGAAGATAAAAAGATGTAAAAATCAATTTTTTTTTTAAATGTTTGACGGAAAATTATAGGAGCAAGCGATGAAATAAGTTTTGCTTTCTATTGTTAAACGGCTGCCAATATTATAACGGCATTTGTGCCATTATTAAAACGGGACTTATGCCATTCAAAGGAAGATAAAAAGTTGTAAAAATGTAAATTTTTTTTAAATGTATTACAAAAAATTATAGTTGCAAGAAGCAAAATAAGTTTTGCCTTCTATTTTTAAACTGCTCCCAATATTAAAACGACATTTGTGCCAATATTAATACTGGACTTATGCCATTCGAAAGAAGTAAAAAATTTGTAAAAATGTGAGTTTTTCAAAAAAATTTGTAGAAAAATGTGAATTTTTAAAAACGTTTATAGAAAATTGTAGGTGCAGATGCAAATTAAGTTTTGTCTTCAATTTTTATTAACACGGGACTTATGCCAATATTAAAATAGGACTTATGCACTTTGAAAGATGATAAAAAGTTGTAAAAATTTGATTTTTTTAAAAATAATTATAGAAAAATGTGGGTGCAAGAGAAAAAAATTCCTTCAATTTTTATATTACTGCCAATATTAAAACGGGAATTATGCTATTCGAAGGAAGATAAAAAGCTGTAAAAATGTGAATTGTTAAAAACATTTATAGAAAATTGTAGGTGCAAGATGCAAATTAAGTTTTGTCTACAATTTTTAAACTGATGCCAATATTAAAATAGGACTTATGCAATTTGAAAGATGATAAAAAGTTGTTAAAATGTGATTTTTTTTTTGTAAGAATTTATAGAAAAATGTGGGTGCAAGAAAAAAATTTTCCATCAATTTTTAAATTACTGCCAATATTAAAACGGGACTTATGCTATTCGAAGGAAGATAAAAATCTGTAAATATGTGAATTTTTAAAAACGTTTATAGAAAATTGTAGGTTAAAGAGGCAAATTAAATGTTGCTTTAAATTTTTTAACTGATGCCAATATTAACACGGGACTTATGACAATATTGAAACAGGACTTATGCCCTTTGAAAGAAGATAAAAAGTTGTGAAAATGTGAATTTTTTAAAAACTTTTATAGAAAATTGTAGGTGGAAGAGAAAAAATGTTGCCTTGAAGTTTTTTAAACTACTGCCAATATTAAAACGGACCTTATGCCATTCAAGAGAAGATAAAAAGGTTGTATAAATGTGAATTTTTAAATCCTTTATACAAAATTGTAGGTGCTAGAGAAAAATAAGTTTTACCTTCAATTATTAAACTGATCCCAATATTAAAACGGGACTGACACCATTCGAAATAAGATAGAAAAAATGTGAATTTTATGAGATCATTTATAGAAAAATGTAGCTGCGAAAGCAGAAATAATTTTTCTCTCTATTTTTTAACTATTGCCAATATTAAAATGGGACTTATACCATCCAAAAGAAGATAAAAAGGTTTAGAAATGTGATTTTTTTGGATTATTTTGTAAAAAATTATTTTTACAAGAGTATCTAAAAATAAGATTTGTCGTCTATTTTTAACTGTTGCCAATATTAAAAGGGGACTTCGAAATAACATAAGATAGTGTGGTAGGTTCAATTCTATAATTATTATACATACATATCTTATAATAAATAATGATTATTCTAACGATAAAATTCCCCATTAAAAATTTTTTTAGGTACGCCCCGTTAGTAATCCAGAACGATTTTTGTGTTAATGAGGGTAGTGGAAACGTAGGTCACGTAGAAACCGCGGGAGGGCGTTCGCGTTATCCCGCTGTGCTCCAAATCGCCTTCTCTCATAGATACACCAAGTATTTATATACCAACATAAATATTGGTCGTTTTCTTACCTACCGGACTGAGAACTCACCGAAGTGACTTGTTCCTTATTGCTTTGTGATTGTTCTACAATATGCGGTCGTTGTTGTTACGTTTTTACCAACAGGTTGGCACCACTGAGTAATTTATATCTGTCTATTTATTTTTGTTGTCTTGTTTTTAATAATTACAGAAGAATTATTTGAACGTCTATATTTTCTGATTATTATTTTTTAATATGATATTGATATTGAAAAAAAATTAAATTTTATTAATGTATCGTATGAAAAAAATAGGCCACAATATGCTACCCTGTGGAACTTTTATCGGGTGTAAATGGATCATGGATCACCCATTTAAATTTTAACCAGGTCAATAGATTTATACCAAATTTTGGTTAATTATAATAGAGCTATATTTGGATTTTCTTACATAAAAATCCAATGTAACCGACATCCGGTTTGACCGGAAATGACATGAAAATTGGAACTCCAAATGGAACACCCGGTACATTTCTACATTTTTGGAATCTACGACTTTAAAAACGTACAGATCCAACTGTCAAATGTTTTATTTTATTTTATTTTTGAATTTTTTATTCATCCTAGATACTGATGATTTTTTATAAATTCATTATATTCATACTAAAATTACCTCTCAATTTTATCAATTATTTATTTTTGTTTCTTAATAATTATTTATATGTAACATATGATTTCGTAATTAACAGGGATGTCTTCAGGAGAATTTTGTTAATGGTAATTGAATGGCCGATTTTTACTACTATGTTTCATTTAAAAAAATGAGGGGGTAATCCCACCCAACTTTCCGAACACTCCTAGTAATGTAATTGTTTAATCGATTATTTTAGTTTTTCTGCATTAAAATACATTAATTATATTACCTATCGAATGGTATAAATCCCATTTTAATATCTTTAATATTTTTAAAGTTATTCAATTTCTTTTAAACTTATATTAAATTACAAAAAAAAAATTAGGAATTCTACAATTTTTTGAATAAAATTTTGAAAAAAATCACAATTATAGAGTTTTTTACTACAAATTTAAGGGTAATTTTTTTAAAATTTTTAATATTAATTTTAACCTTAAAACAATTAAAACCTATTTGTGAATAATTTTAAAATCAATAAATTATTAATATCTCATTCAATTTTATTCAAAATGGGAAACAGACCTTTTTTTTAGGTTTTTTGGATCAAAATGCATTAATAAATTTAGTTTAAAAAACTAAAAAAAAATCAAATTTTTTTCAAAAATTCATGGGTATTGAATTGTTTTAACTTTTTTCATTTTTTGCTATAACTTTTACAAATACTATGTTAAAATTATGAAATAATTTACACACATAGCACTTTTGGATCCTTTTCGGATATGCTATTTAATTTTTTCATTTATTTTATACTTATTGACAAAACGAAATTACAAAAAAATTTAAAAAAATTCTTAATTTTGGCTGTAATAATTACAATTCTAAATTTTAAGAAACTAAAATACATTTAAAATATAGAGTTTTATATTATCTTTCGAATGGTGAAAATCACATTTCAATAACTTTAATATTTTTCAAGTTATTCAATTTAGTTTAAAATCGTAATATAATCTTAAATTTCTTAGCCAATTTTTTAAAAATTCCAAAATTTTTGTAATAAAATTTTGAAAAAAATTACAATTATAAAATTAATTATTACAAATTTAAAGATATTTTTTTTAAGTTTTTAATATAAAAATTTAACTGAAAAATAATAATTTAATAAAGATACAAATTAAAATAAAAACTAGCGGCGAAACTATACGCAACTTGAAAAAATAGTTAAGACAAAATTTATAAAAAATTTTATGTTCTACAATTTTGATCCCATGTAATTTTTCATAAAAATCCATAATTTTGTCTTAAAATCTAAAAAAGTCACAAAAATGTCTATATAAATTATTTTCACGCCCTCTAGCGGCGAAACTATGAGGAATTCAAAAAACCAGTAATGACAAAATGTGTAGAAAATTTTATGTTCTACAACTTTCGTATCTTGTAATTTTTCATAAAAATGCATTATTTTGGTTATTTAAGAAAAATATGAAAAAAAATTACTTTTTCATAAATCTGGCAACAATGGCAAAAGTTTTTGAAAATTTTAAACATTCGAAATTAAACTATAACGTATAAAAAATATATGTGTAAAACTTTATTGTCATCTTGTTAAGTAATGACGTCATCACTTATAGCAACTGTCACTTCCGGTTGTCCGATTAACTCCAAAATCTATACAGGTCGTCTCCTTGTTACCCTAAATATGTATATAAAATTTCATCTAAATCGGTTCAGCCGTTTAGACGCTATCGTGTTCACACACACACAGACACACACACACACAGACACACAGACACACAGACACACACACAGACAGACATCATGCTAAAAATGGTATAAATGGATTCAGGTGACCTCAAAACGTAAAGATTCGTTAAAATCTGGGTATGGTCAAAATATCATGATCGCAATACTTTCCTTCTATACAACTCTGTTGTTCGGAAAGTAAAAACTGAATTTCAGTTAAAAAACTGTATTTGCTAAATTTTATGTTTACTAAAAGAAACAAAAATAAATAATTTTCAAAATTGAGACATTTTAGGTAATTCTAGTTTAATTATAAGTAATTTAAACCAAACATGACCACCTTGAATGGAAAAAAAATTTGAAAATAAAATAAAAATGGGGTTTCAAGTGACATTCAAATATGTAGAAATGTACAGGATGTTCCATTTGAATTTCCAATTTCCGGTCTTCTATGTCGGCCATATTGAATTTTTATATAAAAAAAATTAAAAAAAGCTTTTATAATGGAACAAATTTGATATAAATCAAGTAATCCGTTTATAAGTTATAGGGGTGGCCCTTGACCAATTTATAGCCATTTACACCCGGTATATCATTTCTTTATTAGCCCAGAATTTCAGGCAAATCTTTTTAACCTCTAATAATTAAAAAATAAATTGACCAATTCCTTATAATTATAAATTATTAGCACTTAAATAATCCACCCTGATTATATTTTTCCCTTTGTGAGATATTTTTGATATCTTAACTTTCAAATTAAAAATGTGTAGCATTAAGTATTACTAGAATATGATTCTTCGGTGCGGTCTACTTGGTTCGTACTACAGCGTGTATTGTACCGTTCTTTTTACTTTCTCGCTACATTGTCAAGTAAAGAAATCAATTATTTTATATGTGACACGAAGATAGGCTTAGAGGTTAAAGATCTCAGTTCCATCAATATCGGTAAAAATCGGAAAAAACAGCAACAATTTGGAATAATCGGAAAAAACAGAAATAATCGGAAAAAATCAAGAAAATCGGAAAAATCGTAAAAACCGGGAAAAATTGGAAAAAACTAAAAACCCGGAAACAAAGCCGAAAAAGGTAAAACCTAAAAAAGTCTAAATAAATCGAAAAATAAACAAAAACAAACAAAAACTTTGAAAAATTCTAAAGAAATACAGAAAAAAATCAAGAAAGGTCGAAAAAAACGAAAAAAAGATCAAAAAAATCGAAAATACCGAAAAAATAAAAAACCGGAAAAACCAGAAATATTGCAATTATCAGAAATATCGAGAAAATCTGAAAAAATCATTGGTGACTACTGTCCCGACCCACCATCCAACATGGAGGGAAAGTATTGTGAAGGCGCTAAAAAAATTCTCAAAATGAAGACTTAATTATCCATTTCGAGGTCCCCTGAGATGATTAAGAATATTTTCAAATAGAAGTATGTCTGTCTGTGTGTCTGTCTATATGTATGTATTCTTCCACATGTTTAATTCGATGAACCCGTCACTGTCAAAAAATAACAGAACATATATCAAGCAATTAGACTTATAATGTGTCAGTTAAAAGCGCTTAAAAAAATCTATTTAGAAAAGTCAAAATTATTTCCACAACTGTCACTTGTCAAAAATTAAAAAATGTTAAAATTTGAAATTTTAATATTAAATATCTGAATTTTGGTAAAATGTGTTTCGATTAGTCGTTGGAAAAAAAACCGTTTGTGTTTGTTCGACATCTGTCAAACAGAAGTGTCACTGTCAAAAATGACAGAAGCCATATGTCAAGAAATTTGACTTGCAAGAAGTCATTTCAAAGTCCTTGAAAAGCTCTATTCAGGACAGTCAAAATAATTTCTCCAACTGTCACCTGTCAAAAAAATGTGAAAATTTGAAATTTTAATATCATATGTCTGAAAAATTCTAAAAAAATAAACGGTAAAAAGAAAGGCAACAATAATCGTTATGTATATCGGTTGAAATTTTTAAATTCATTTTGCCTATAATTTTGAGGTTAAAAACGAAAATTTTGCCATTTTTTAATCAATTGACTTCAAATTTAAAACCAATAGCAGACATTTCTATCAGTTTTTAAATTTTATTAGGTTAAACATTTTTCCGAAGAGACACCACCTTCAAAATTATACCATTAGTCTCTCTAATTTTGGAGCAATACAACCGATTTTTTGTTTCGGGCAAATATAGTTTTAGATATAAATAGGTTAAAGCAAAATTTTACTTCGGTCCGCACCGAATTACAATCATGAAAAAAAAATCTGAAAATTAATTTCTTTTGCCTAAAATGACTTTTCTCGACGATTTAAACCACTCACAATACGATTAAATAAAAAAATCATGTCCGTCAGTCTGAATGTATGTGGTGGCGATAATCAGTCGCCCGATTTCAAAAATTATTCTTTAGCCAATCGTCTTCTCGTGTCTAGGAGAGGAATCTTATTGTTTTTGAGGTCTGTACATTTATTATTTCTGATACCTTTCTTGGAATATAAAACAAAACAAAACTATTTTGTGCAGTTTCACCACATCCGGGTTTGGAAAATGATATCAAGTTACCTATAAAAATCGTGAACAATGTTATTCTGATTACGTTTATTTAATGTCAACATAGATTTATGGCTATAAATTTAGTGGTGCGTATAGTTCTTGTGTTTAATGTTTAAGTGAATTTCTCGGGCCGAAGTACTAAAAACATCATGTGTAATATTTTTATTTCAAATTAAATTAAAAGAAAGCTTTTGGAAAAATAAAAATTACCACTTACTTTTAATTTGAAACTTCTCCTCAGCCAGCCAATCTTAAAAAGAAATTAAGTATTTTAGTTTAAAAATATATATAAAAGTCAATATTTATCGGTTTTAATATTTAAATTCACCAATACAATTTGTTTTCTACAAGCGATTTATAATTCGTTTTGAATCAAACCACGCTTCAGATCTGTAAATTTATTACTCTTGTAAAAAAAAGTAATAAAAAAGAGATGATCAAAAATAAATTGAATTTCTCCAAACATGACGAGTATATGAAATATCGTGAATAAAGGCAATTAAATAAAATAAAAAGCCAAATCCACGTTCATTTAGCATTCATTTGGAGCGCGAAATAGCACTTTTCGCTGTGATATCATCTATAACTGACATGTGAGCAATGAGAAGGACAGGACCGTTCTCGAACGACAACCGGAAGTCAGTTTACGGTTAATAAAATTTAATATATACAATGTGAAACTTTTATTTGTAGCTAAACGGTATAAGTTATAAAGTACTTAAATAATAGGATTATGAAGGTCCTTCAAGACTACAATTTAAAAAAGTTCAAGTATAAGGTTCCATTATTGACTATAAAAATTCATTTTGCAAAATTATAGTATGAATAATAAAAATTTTCTAAGCATCATAACAAGGTATTCATTTTGTTTCGGAAATTTTGGGGTCCGGTTCTGTTTCTAAGTACAGTGGAAACGGAAGTACTCACCTGTTATTTTTTGATAAAGCAGCAAGTAGTAGCCGCGAGTAATTCTGAAATATTATTTCTTATTTATATTTAGTTCTTAATTTAAAACGTGCATATAAAAACGGTTATCTGCACGAATTGCATGTTCCGTAATAAGAAATGAAGAAAATCGGTTTTTGAAATCGATAATACGAAACGTTTTAAAAATGATAAATGACCGAATGACCATTTGGACTTTATATTTCGTTTAGTTTATTGCATGAATGTTTTTAGGGTAAAATATGCAAAACACAGTTATAGAATTCTGAAAATCATACATAATAGAATCTACAGGATGGGCCACTTATAAGTTCCACTCGCCATTATCTTTGTTATTTACTGGGATATCAGATTAGATAAGTTTCTCGTAAAAGGATCCCGCACTTTTCTTATGCAAAGTAGTTCTTGGTGAAATTCCATAAATTTTTAATAGAACATTCTTTTGGCCATCCTGATCAAAAGTGCCCATGGGCACAAGCTTCAATAATGGGCAGTTCTTTTCTACAGGGCGTTGAAATTTAAAATTACAAATAATCGTTAAATTATTTCTTTATTGCCACATAAACGTTCATTAATACTTCAATTATGCATTAGACCACAACCATTACCAAAATTGCAAGAAGCTACAGGATGGGTCAAGAGTAAATCGGGTGCTATTTTCACGGTACCTGTATTTACGCTTCTAACAAAAAATAGTAGTATACAACGTGTACCTTGTATACCTTGTCTATGACAAATCGTAAAATAGACAACGCCAAAGGGAAAAATTACTGAAAGGTTGGTCAAAACGCTGAAACTAGTGTTTGGACAAATCGCTGAAAGTGGTCAAAACGCCGAAAATAATGGACTAATAGACAAATCGCCGAAAGGCTAGTCAAAACGACGAAAGGCTCGTCAAAACGCCGAAAAGCTGGTCAAAACGCCCAAAATTTTCTTACTACAAACTGCCGAACGTGGACAAAACGCCGAATATAAGAGTTATTTGTTTACAAGTGAGAACATTTTTTAATAAATATAGAACCACCTGTTTTTTTTTCTGCAAGATATGAAAGAGAGTAAAATTTCATCTAACAAGTTAATAAAACATATAGGTTAAAATTGTAAAGTAAAGATAAAATATAGTTGTTGTTTAAAAGGGTCAATTAACTAAAACATTAGAATCTGTTTGTGAGGTCATACGGGGTGAACCTTTTAAGTCTGCGTCTGATAATTGGTTCAGTCACTAGATTTTTGGCGAGGCTATTGGGATGAGATTCCAGTCTTTTGATGTATTTTCCACTAAAAACTTTAATTTCTTGTTTCACCGAGGAAACTTGAATATCATCCTTAATACTTCGGATTGGAACTTCTCAATAATGTCGATATTTGAGGAAGATGCTCCCCATATAGCTGAATTCCATATGTCCAAATGAGTTTGAGTGCGACTTTGTAAACCAATACCTTATTCCAATATAATTGTCTTAGTTTTATTCCAAGCTGTTTTCTTTTTATGAAGATATGTTTCTTCCAGGAAAGTCTTCTATCTATATGGATTCCAAGATATTTTGCATCTTCTGACTGTGGCATTTCTTGACCATTTAAAGTAACAGGTGGACAGTTTCCTCGTCTATTTATGAAGGTGGTATGATTAGATTTGCCTTCGTTGACTTTGATACGCCACATTTTTAACCATTCATGTAAATTGTAAAGATTTGTTTGAAGAATTTGCGATGACATTCGGGGGTCTGAGCGTGAGGCTAGTAAAGCGGTATCATCGGCGTAAGTTGCAGTAAATAATAAATATAAAAGCGGACCCAAAACGCTGCCTTGAGGGAACCCTAATTTTATCGGATGAAATTTTGAATGTTCGTCTAAATATTTTGCCACAAAATATCTGTCTACAAGGTAGAATTTGAGGATGAGGAAATAGTTTAAAGGAAGGAGATTTTTGATCTTGTATGGCCCAGTATGCCAAACTTTATTGAATACCTGGCTAATGTCTAGGAATATGGTAGAGCAAAACTTTATATCTTCCAGATCTTGCATGATTTTGTTGGTGATCCGTTGTACCTGCTGAAAGGTGGCGTGTTGTTCTCGAAATCCGAATTGGTACAATTCTGGTTTTGATTATTTTTCCAACAGTTTTTCCATTACTGGGAGAAGACTAATTGGTCGGTAAGAAGTGACTTTATCATAGCATTTTGAACATGTTGTTATTTTTTCAAGAAGAGGTTGATTGTATTTTTTTAGAATTTGTTATTCGAGTAGGGAGTATTAAGAAATACAATAATGCAATCGAAAATGAAATTTAGGCAGTGTCGTACGAAATAAAGGGTCCCATACTGCTCCGGTACGTCACTGAAAAAAGTGAGTAAAGGGTTTTGTGTGCAGTTACATTCTTTAGGATATTGTACCCTAAAGTGCCATTCCCTTTCCCTGTTCAGGTCCCGGCAATGGCATAATATATAAAGGGGAGTTTCGTACTTTTCCTCACATTTTCTACATAGGAAATCATCCGATACCTTTATGAGGTTCAGGTGTCTTCTGAGCCCACGGATTCAGCAAAATTTATATTACGAAAAGTTTGTGTATATTAGAACAAAAAAGTTGTAGGACTCTAAAGTCGGTGCTCACTGGCATAACAGAAGCAAACGAAATCAGCAGAAATAACATGGAAGAAATATGCTCATCTATACAGATAGCAGGCAAACACTACTTACCCTGGACAGGCCAAGAATTTGCTCAGGCTGACTCATTGGCCAAGAAGGTATCCAACCAAAAAATATTTGGATCTTGCTCCTTCATTGGACAAACGACATCGATCGTGATGAATCTATTAAAGGATCACTTCCTTGTAAAATTCAAGGAAAGATAGGATGAAACAGGAAGCTGCAGAGTTACTAGGGACGTCGTAAGTAACCCTGACAACACAACAGCCAACGAATACTTGTCCATGACTAAGCTGAATCTACGCTTCTAACAGGTCACTGTAAAATACGAAAAGACCTCAACAACATGGTGCTGTCATACATTGCACTATGCAGAGGGTATGATCAAGAAAACGAGACAATTTAGCACACCCTCTATGATTGTCCTCTACTCTCGTCAACTAGGAAAACTGTGTTCGGCGAGTATTGGCTAACACTGGCCACCATAAAAAGAGGCACCTCTTGGCGACGTTGTCAACCACATAAAAACAAAAACTGTAGGCTGGCTGATGAGTAAAGTCCTCACTTGGTAAGGAGGATACACAATGGTCATAATGAGGTCTAGGTGCTGTAGGACAGGCCACTTGTGGAGCAATCCACCATCCTCATCTGACAGATACAGAGTCTAAAGTTTTTAAATTTGTATATTTTTCTTATTTGTGTAAAATTTTAAATTCTGGTTTCAGTTTTGGATTCAGCATAAAAAAGTAAACAAAAAATTATAGTACAAAATGTTTGTGCCTATTGAGACAAAAAAATTATTTTAGTCTAGTCAACAACAGTGATCAATTCCAACCAGAGCTTGTTATCTCATTCTACAATTGATCATTATCAAAAAAATCAAATTTTTAATCTCAACAAAAAAATCGATAATAAAAATAAGACACAACAGTGACCCCCATTTCCCTCCTTGAGGTACACCAATTATGAACAATCATTTTAGTTTACTAAAACTGACAATAATTTAAATTGTGTTAAATATTTAACAAGTTAAATCGTTGAGGTACATCGGAAAATGTAACATAAATGGGAAAAACTAAAAAAACAAACACAATTGCACAAAAAAAAAACAATTAATGTCATAGCTCACTGATCTATACGATAGAATCTGATAATAAATGAAAAGTCTAATTTAACAATTTAATTTTCTTTTTTTCGTTCAATAATTTCTTTACAAACAAGATAATAAACAAATGAATAATAACCTATCGGATTTCATATGCGCCACAAGTCATAAATAAAGCATTGCTTACTTTTTTAATGAACTGGCCACACCTTTACAGTAAATTAAATTCGCTGTCCAAATATTACACTTTGTTCTGTTCTGGCCTTTACCTTTTAAATTTATTATTTGTCAGCCAGTAGAAAGAGAAAAGAATGAATAAAAATGTGTTAATTGGGCTCTCATATTTTGCTTAATAGATTTGTTCAATAAATACAAATTAAAGTGGACAATTAATTAGGAATTTTTCTAAATTCGATCCTGTTCTATTTTTCACTGTAAATATTTATAAAAATATTTCATTATTAAATTGTGTTCTTTCTAAGTTGCAACTTTCTTGAAAATTTAAATCCAAAACTTGCTCAAAATCTAAATTGTATAAAAAAAAATTAAATACACAGGCTAGATTTAGATAGTAAAGATTTCTTTAAAAACAGTCAAAGTAAAAATAAACAGGACCGTATTTAGAAAAAATTACAGATCATTATCAAAATCTAATAAAAATATTAAATATTCCATGTAGTTAAACGAAGAAAAAAATGGAGATTTCATAAATAAAGTAAAAAGTACAGGTTCGTATTTAAAAAAATTGTTGAGCCTGAACTTTTAAAACTATTTCATTATTAAATTGTGTTCTTTCTTAGTTGCAAGTTTCTTTAAAATTTATATCCAAAACATGCTCAAAGTCTAAATTTTATAAAAAAAAATTCAGAGTGAAAATAAACAGGACCGTATTCAGATAAAATTACAGATCATTCTCAAAACGTGATAAAAAAATTAAGTGTTCTATATAGTTAAACGAAGAAAAAAATGGGGATTTCATAAATAAAGTAAAAAGTACAGGTTCGTATTTAGAGAAATTGTTGGATCTGGACTTTTAAAACTATTTCATTATTAAATTGTGTTCTTTCTTACTTGCAAGTTTCATTAAAATGTATGTCCAAAACATGCTCAAAGTCTAAATTGTATAAAAAAACATTCAGAGTAAAAATAAACAGGACCGTATTCAGATAAAATTACAGATCATTGTCAAAACGTGATAAAAAAATTAAGTGTTCTATATAGTTAAACGAAGAAAAAAATGGAGATTTCATAAATAAAGTAAAAAGTACAGGTTCGTATTTAGAGAAATTGTTGGATCTGGACTTTTAAAACTATTTCATTATTAAATTGTGTTCTTTCTTACTTGCAAGTTTCATTAAAATGTATGTGAAAAACATGCTCAAAGTCTAAATTGTATAAAAAAACATTCAGAGTAAAAATAAACAGGACCGTATTCAGATAAAATTACAGATCATTGTCAAAACGTGATAAAAAAATTAAGTGTTCTATATAGTTAAACGAAGAAAAAAATGGGGATTTCATAAATAAAGTAAAAAGTACAGGTTCGTATTTAAAAAAATTGTTGGACTTTTAAAACTATTTCATTATTAAATTGTGTTCTTTCTTACTTGCGAGTTTCTTTAAAATTTAAATCCAAAACATGCTCAAAATCTAAATTGTATAAAAAAACATTCAGAGTAAAAATAAACAGGACCGTATTTAGATTATTGTCAAAACTTAATAAAAAAATTAAGTGTTCGACATAGTTAGAAAAAGAAAAAAATGGGGATTTCATAAATAAAATAAAAAGTACAGGTCCATATTTAAAAAAATTTAAATACGAAACGTTTGAAAAATCAAATACCCGAAAACCAGATCTGTTACTTTAAATGAAAAAAATCAATCAATTAATTTTGAAAAAATGTATATTTTACAAAATCCCTGTATATCCAAGCAAAATTTTAAATTATAACGAAAAATAACTGTTTCTAACGGAAATGTCTGTGGAATATTCGTCTGGGTGACTATTGGCATTGTTCAGTGGAATATGAAAAGTAAACAGAGCGAAATGCAAGCGAAGTATGATATCGTGTTTCATTTCAAGGGGATGCAACTTTTCGAGTGTATACGGGTGGCCTCTTACGTCAAAATCACCGTACAGGTACATTAACCAGAGACGTAGACCAGATTTTTCTTTCAAATAATACCCAAATAAATTAATACATAAAAACGTGTCTTATAATAATGAAATTCACAAATATGTTTTTTAATAGTGCTAGTTTATTTTGGTAAAAATAGAGATGGGAAGTAACTTTTGAGATACCGTTACATAACTTTTAAATTAATAAAGATTCCTATCAAAATTGGATATAAAAGTTTACAATTATCGATATTTCTGGGTAGGGAAAATAATTTTAAATGGGAATACTGCAACCACAATGAAATTTCAAATATGTCTTTGATACTGTCGCCGTAATAATTATAATTGAAATCGTCGCGTTCGGTAATATCCAGCACAGGTATTGCATGCCGATAGAATTGAAAGTTCGAAAAGTATTTCCAAAATCCGGCGTTAATTGTGCCCACAAAGGGCATAACGAGGTAATATTCAAACAAAACGGCGTTTGTATCGAAGCACATATAGACACAAACACATACACACACACACAAAGATCGCCTAGCATTGTCCTCGATATTAATATATTCCAAAAATGCCGTTCGGTACAGTGCAAATTCCACAATATCGCCTTAATTATCAATTGTGTCACAACAAAAGGCTTTAATAACTCACATACCTGGTTAGAAACATTCTCGCGTACTTTGCTGGACGCTGTTTCGGTCGGGGATTTAATTTGGATTGGATAAATGAAACGTGAAAAATGGCAATTAAAATGCTTAAACGAGATTAACGAGAATGAAGTGGATGATGATTGTTTTAGGATGGTGCGGTGTGGTTCATTTGTTTTATTGCTTTAATGAAAATAAATACATTTTTTTTTTATTATTATTGAAATATAATTTTTTAATATTTTTTTTTATTTACAGGAGAAAAATAATTAATTAAAATTGTCTAGAAAAATAACGATGGATATTAATTTTAATAAGTATAGTGATTAAAAATATTTTAGATCGAGAGCCCTCTGTAAAAAAAACGGTATATATAATAGAATCTGGCTTCAAGATCCCCTATACACAAGTGGCACGGAAGTGGGGGAAAGTTTCATTTGAATTTTTTTCGGCCCTTTCATGGAAAATAGCAATGCAGCAAGCCCCAGAGGGTGGGTAAGAATGTCTTAAAAACCACAATAATGGAGGAATAAAGAATCCAAATTCAATGCGATTGATGTAGGGTAGCCCCCTGGTGGCTAAAAATGTGATTTGCTGCATTGTAATGGTGCTAAAAAATGAACGATTTATAATTTAGCTGTTTTTATAAACATCTTGTTAATTAGGTAATAAACTAACAAAAAACAATTTTGCTGCACGACAGAGCGCCCACCCCTTATCTGCCACAAATTTCCTACAGAAAAAGCGATTTTTGTTAGTTTATAACCCAAATAACCAGATGTAGGTACAAAAATAGCAAAAGTTTAAATCCTTCATTTTCTAGCGATGAGCAAAATTTTGCAATTTAAGAATTTAAAATTTCCAATTTTTATCTGGTGTGTCCAGAGACTAATTTCTATTACTTTCTGCAACTTCCTCCCTAACGGGTTTGACCATTTCCGGTTGCAGCAACTGCGTATATGGATTCTTTAAGACACCTTAACAATCCCTGGGGCTTGCAGCATTACTTTTTTTCATGGAAGGACTGAAAAAAATTCAAATAAGATTTTTCTTCCGCACCAGTTGGGTATAGGCGTCCTAATGCCAGATTCTATTATATGCTCCCCTCTATGATTGTACCCGTTTTGCGGGTATTTACGGGTTCTTTTACAGTGGGCTCCACGTCTATTTTAATTGTTTTTTCGAGCATTTTAAACAGTTTGGAAGACCACAAAAGTAAATAAAAATTAAAGACTAGTGCAAAAAAGTATATAAAGCAATTAAGAAAACGACAAGAAAAAGGACTAAATTTAGAGAGAGTTAGGGTAGTTTCGGAGTATCAAGTGAAAAAAAAACAAATTTGTGCAAATTTACAATTTTCAATTTCCAATTAATAATGATGATTAAGATAATAATTATATTTTGAGAAAATGAAGGATTAAGTGAAATATTTAAATCGGGCAATTAAGGAAGTAATGAAATGGATATGTTAAAAGTTGAATTAATAGTTGTATGAATGGTTTACGTTTGTGCTAATAATTTATAGTTGTAAAAATTGAAAAAATCGAGTGAAATAAAAAAATAATGAAGTATAATGAAGTAAATTGTATTATTTTTTAAGTGGATCAGAATTCATGTCTAATTTCTTTTTATAAGCAATCCTGACGAAGGCAACTCACAAATCACAAATTTTAAAATTTCAGACCAATATAATTTTTTCTTCTAAGAAGCTCTTTATCATCATCATCATGGCCATTCAATTCCGAGAGATTATGACTAGCTTAAAAAGAGCTGTATTAAATCCTATTGACGAGGTGAATAACTCCTCTTCTAACAGTGTGCTTATAATCTTTTATCTGCCTTGGCCTCTTCTGTTATGGTTTTCCATTTTTTTCTGTCTCTGATTTTCAATGGTTTTATATCTTTATTCTTGATCCCACCATCTACCTCGAGGTCTTCCTCTTGCTCTTGTCTTTAAAGGAACCCATGTCGTCATTCTTGTTAAGATTTCTGTTGGTACTCGTCTCATAATATGTCCATTCCAGTATTCTTGCTCCGGTTATATATATTACCTCCATCTAGGTCCTTTTCTATTCCTTTGTTTCTTTTTAGTCATCTTTCTTCATCTCTTGTTATGCCGGGTCCAGATCAAGCAGACAAAACAACGACATTCATGTTTCGCGGTAAAGATCAAAGGATCTCTGTTTTGTCTGCATATTTTACGACAATTTGTCGGCGCAGTATGGACTATGCGCGTTGATAAAACTAGTTATTGCTAACATTTCTGTTACACTTATAGGATTTCTGTAGTTAGTATGTCTTTTGGTAACTGCAGGACCAACAATGCATATAAGATTCTCGAAATTGTTGGTGGATGTTCTTAGAAAATTCTTAAAGCTTGAACGAATCTCACCACTTAGTCCAATTTCATCCTCACGTAACTGAACTAACAATTTATTGATGGAATAACTTTCTCGCTTTTTTAAGCTTGGTCAAAAACGTTTGCGTTTCATTTTTCCAACATTTGATGACGAGGAAAGAAGGATATAACAATTGGCGGCTAGCAATAAGTCTTCATTTTTTAAATGTTCCTCCTGATGGAAACGCCACATGGTTAAACAACTGATTTCCAACAACTAAATTTTGTTCCACATTTGTTCTTGTGGTATGGACAGTTTGTCTTAATTTTGTCTTGTCTCACTACCTAAAATTTTATCGCAATCGTATTGTTCACAGTATTATCCTTTCTAATATTTTTAAATCTTCTTCTTTTTTGTTAAAAATGTTGTTTCTAGGGCGTAAGTAATCGCTAGCCTGATCGAAGTCTTATCCATTTGTATCTTTGTTTTCTTTTGCTGAACGATTTGGAATTCAATTATTTCCTATTTATGCCAAAAATTTGGGTTCCATTTAATATTCTCTCTTTTATCTTGTCTTTTCGTGTTTGTCCTATCATGTTCCTAAGTAGGTGAAACTTATTGGTATAATTTCAAACTTGTTATTTTTTATTCTTATAGGTCTGTTTTCCTTTCCTCATTCACATACGTTTTGTTTTGCCTTCATTTATTTGTAATTCGAATTTTTGTGCTGCTGTGTCCAACTTCTCTACTGAGCTTCTTTGTGATTCCTCGTGTTTTTAGTTCTCCTATTATCTTGGAACGTATGATTGAGTCAAATGCGTTCTTGAAGTCTATAAAAATTACGTGTAAGTAGTCGTGTGTATGTGTATGGACACAACGGAGACCATCGACCCTAGTACCCTGGATCCTTGCCCTGACCCTCGCTCTGATCCGCGCTTAGAAGTGGTCACATCAAGGCACGTAGCACCCACACTTTTGCACCAGTTAAGCCACAACGATCATTTCATAAACATGGATTTTGCGGCATCCTCTTCTTCAGGCGAAGAAGATATTCTGAATTCAAGTGCCAAAAATTGGTTCCTGTTAGAGGAGGTTTGTATCCTGTTAAGCAATTTGCCAAATTTAACATTGATGTTTCCCTAGACTTACAAATCCTCCCAAATCTAGAACTAGATACGCGGATACAGTGTTGTTTTTGATATTTTTATATTGTGCTTGACCTCTTGTTGCAACTTCTAGATTATGGCGTTCTAAATCAGACAAAGAATACAAACCTTGTAAGAAAGTGTCTTCAGGTGACAATTTAAGATAATCATGATCATTTTTCTTTCTTCCGGGTACAAAGTCTAGTAGCCTTTTATAAGTCATTGTCTACCTTACAATTAAATATTTACTTTCACAGGTCACCGATGGTATTTTTTGGCTTTTGGAATGTCAGTACATGTTTCTTGCACATTTATTATTTTTTGGCGCCATAATCTAGAAGAGCATAAATAACGATAAACACATGCTTTCAAAGATCAGTAGGGCTCCTACCTGCAGTACATTGACATAGTGCTTCTAAAATGGAATTGCTGCTTAACAATATATGAACTGAATACAAACTTCGTTTACGGAATTTACTGGCAACACGACCATATGTGTAAAATTGGTTATTCTCAATAACACTTCTTAAACAAACTAAATATTTTTCTTCGTACATTCGTTTAGCTCTTTCATTGGATAATTTATTAGGCAGAAGAGAACCTACATTGGCATCCTGGAATTTCTCTAAAGAAGGTATATAGGTACATAGTATATGTATTTTCATCCACAGATACTGTAGGTATATAATGCAGGTTGTCATAGGTCTTCAATCTAAAGTAAATTATAAACATGGCAGTTTAATTACCTCCCAACAAGATCAGCTTTTTTTGTATGAATTTTCGCATTTCTTCTCAGTAATTCATCTTTAAGTTCGGTAAGCGACCATGACCCATAATCTTTATTAACATTATCTTCAAAATTTAAAAAAAAAAAGAATTATTTTACACCAAATAAAGAAGCACTTAATTACGTTACCAATTCATTTATAATAAAAACAATAACTATAATAAAACCGGACACGGTGGCCAGGTTGGTTAGGGCATCGGCCTTTATACTTGGTCATTATTCGGATGGTGGGTTCGATTCCCATGAATCTCAAGTGGAATTAAAGTCAAATAAAAAGTTTGGGCAACTGCAAAAAGTTATTTTTGTCATGCACAGTTTCATTCACGTCGGTAACCAGGCCGGATGAGATCGGATATGTCGTGGGACTGATAGGGGGTTGGTGGTACAATTACACAACTGCTAGTCGGTAGATCACCTAAATGACAAAGGCTTAGTCCTGGGATAGGGTGATTGAGGACCGTGGTTCGGAGCCCACGATAAGGTGTAGGTCCCATCCAGATTAGCCCTGGTAGCAAAAGAGAGACGTTAAAATTAATAGCAAGCAAGCAAGCAAGAACTAATATTAAGACATATTTGGTTATTTTTTCTGGATCGTATTTGGCGCTGCTGATGCCTAGTGGCAAAATTTTGAAGTTACCTTGAAAACTCCCTATTGTGCTAATACACTGAGCTGTGCGTGTGGTAAAGTGTTGACACGCAGAAATTTGAAGTGTTACCCATTACTTCGTGTAGGTCATTATTGTATTCCAGTAATTTTTCGACTATCTGCTCGATGGTCTGTATTGCAGTTACTGTTGATTTTCCTGTTCTGAACAAGTTTTGGTAGTCTCCTATTATTTTTCTTCAGCCTTCAGCTTGTAATTTATAATATTTGCAAGTAGGGTTATTGGTCTATAATTTTTACAAATTTCCTTATCTCCTTAGATATGCGATTATGACATTTTTATAAAAAATTATAATATGAAAAGAATAAGAATTAATAACATCTATTGGATATATTTTAACAATAGTAATTAATAAAATAATATATAATTGATGAAAATCAACACCAATTTATAATTAAAAAAAATTAACTCTTATACTAATTACACCGACGAACCCTTTTTGAAAATCTATCATTTTAATAAGAAATATCGATGCGCAATCATTCAGTGTCCATTTCATCCAACTGTTAATGTGGCACACACGGCTTAGGGAGAAAGATTAACTTTACAACACTCATCAATCATAACCCCCGTCATACAGATTGACCCAAAGATGGACGTGTTTCTATATTTTTCGGTCTACTCGTATTTATAGACGCATCGTGTAATTTAGATTGCATCTGATAATAAATATTGACCAATATGGAAATTTAGATATGTTTAAATGTAAGCAATATAAAATTAGATTCAGCTGAAAAAATTAACTAAAGTTTACCAGCTCTTCTGTGGAGAATAGGATTATTTTAATTAAAAAATACAAAATTCCTGAAAGGCAAAGTAAAATGCTGTAAAAATGAAGTAAATTGCTGAAAAGAAAATGGGTAAATATTGGTAAAATGCACAAAAATTAATCAAAATGAAAAACGACAAAAGTTGTTAAAAATCTTAACAAGTTATTATAAATACTAATAAGGTACCGAATTATTTCCAAAAAATTGTTAAAAATGATAAAGAATTGCTAAATTTCAGCAAAAATTAAAACTATAATAAAAAAGAGTGAAAATAGGTAAAAATCAAAAATTTGGTTAAAATCATAATATAAAGATCAAAAAAAGATACCTAATAAAAGGAAAAAACGGAAAATAAAGTAAAAATGAAAAGGAAGCCTAATAAAGGCAAAAAAGGAAAAAAGGGTAAAAAAATCAACAAAAAGGCTAAAAACAAGCCAAATAAGAAAAGGTAAAGGGAAAAAAGCAAAGAACGCCAAAAAAGTAAAAAAGGTTAGAAAAGGACAAAAAAGTAAAAAAAAATTAAAATACTATTAAAAGAAAGCAAAAAAATGCAAAAAAAAAGTGGTAAAAATGCAAAAAAAAGTGGTAAAAATGCCAAAATAAGGAATGAAAAGCAAAAAAGGCAAAATAGAGACAAATAAAGGCAAAAAACGCAAAAAGCTCAAAAAAGTTAAAAAAAGAGCAAAAAATAAAAAAAACACAAGAGAAAGGTCAAAAAAGAAGAAAAGCAAAAAAGGCAAAATAGAGACAAATAAAGGCAAAAAACGCAACAAGCTCAAAAAAGTTAAAAAAAGAGCAAAAAATTAAAAAAAAGCAAGAGAAAGGTCAAAAAAGAAGTAAAAAGGCCAGAAAAAGGAAAAAAGCAACAACGCAAAAAAAAGGGGTAAAACAAAAATCAACAAAAAGCCCAAATAAGACAAATTAAAGGGAAAAAGCAAAAAACGCCAAAGGAGGCAAAAAAAGGTCAGAATAGGCCAAAAAAGTTCAAAAAATTAAAAACAATTACAAAAAAGTTTAAAATATTTTAAAAAAAGACAAAAAAGTGGTAAAAATGCCAAAAAAAAGGAAATAAAAGACAAACAAGTTTAAAAAGTTAAAAAAAAAAGACAAAAAAGTGGTAAAAATGCCAAAAAAAGGAAATAAAAGCCAATAAAGTCAAAATAGAGACAAATAAAGGCAAATCAGGCAAAAATTTCAAAAAAGTCCAAAAAAGAGCAAAAAAATAAAAAAAAGGCAAGAGAAAGGTCCAAAAAGAAGTAAAAAGGCCAGAAAAAGTAAAAAAAGACAAAAACGCAAAAAAAGAAAAAAAAAAAGGGTAAAACAAAAATCAACAAAAAGCCCAAATAAGGTAAATTAAAGGGAAAAAGCAAAAAAAACGCCGAAAGAGGCAAAAAAGGTCAGAATAGGCCAAACGTCTAAAAAATTAAAAACTATTAAAAAAAGTTTAAAAAAAAGACAAAAAGTGGTAGAAATGCCAAAAAAAGGAAATAAAAGCCAAAAAAGTCAAAATAGAGACAAATAAAGGCAAAACAGGCAAAAATCTCAAAAAAGTCCAAAAAAGAGCAAAAAACTAAAAAAATCAAACAAAAAAAGCAAGAAAAAGGGCAAAAAGGGGATAAAAAGACCAAAAAAAGAAAAAAGTTAAAAAAGGCAAAATAAAGCCAAAAAAATGGTACAAGAAGGAACACATTCTATAGCTACAATTAGGATATCCTAAAATCATTGGTGAAAACTATTGGAAGTTCGGAAAAAATTCGATACAAAAGTTGTAGGAAATTTTATGCTCTATCAACTATGCACTAGAACATTTTGTACTAAAACACATTGTTTGTCTTCAGAATAAAAAAAAGACGAAAAGCCTAAATGTGTATATTTTTCGCCCTCTAGCGGCGAAATTATGGAGAATTCGAAAAAAAGTTAAAATAAATTTGGTGCTCTACAACTTTGCACTACAAAATTTTACACCAAAGTGCATTGTTTGTCTTAAAAATTTGGAAAAACTAGGGATAAAATATACGCACATTTTTTACGCGCCCTCTACTGGAGAAGGTATTGGAAATTCTGGAAAAAGTTTGATACAAAACTTATAGGAAATTTTATGCTCTAAAACTTTGCATTATGACATTTTCCAGTAAAGTGTATTGTTTGTCCTTAAAATTTAAAAAAATGAATAATCTTACATATTCATTTAATGTCGGTATCATACCAAATTTCAGCTTGATTGGTCAAATCGTTTTTCAGTTATCGTGAAAGATTACACACAAACACACAGACAGACCATACTGAAAATGGTTTCAATCTTTTCCATCTCGATTTTTTTTTATTCACTATACTTTCCCTTTAATGGGACCGGGAAAGTAAAAGTTATAAGAGTTTAATATTTCTGAATTTTTTTACTTATTTGTATAAAATTTAAAATTCTGGGTTCAAATTTGTATTCAGCATCAAAAAATAGCTTTATCAAAAATTTGTAACTACTAAGACAAAAAAAAAATTTAATTTGATTCCAAACATCTTTGGGGGTCCTCCGTATTCAATTCTAAATCAACGCTTCATTGGGCAATTATAAAATAAATATAAGTACCCACCCCAGTTAAAAATAAAACACGTAGATTTGAAATCGAAGTAACCCTTGTGAAATTCAATATAATATACAGGGCAATCGAAGCGTTACAAAGTTCGGAACTCATGTACCCATTTCGCCATATTATTTTTTATATTATTTTATTGACGGATGGTCGGGCAAAAGCTATTATGGCTTCGTATTGTCCGTATGTTGTCGATTGCAATCGCTGTATAAAAGGTCTTCTTTGCCACACGTAGGGTGTTAGCAGGACAGGACTCAAAAATAACAATCAATCTCTAAAAATTCATTTAATGTATCCCAGTTATTTTACATAAATAATTTAAATATAAAATAAATAAATAAAAAATCAGTTTGTGAATATTGCAGCTATTAAACAAAAGTGCACTGAGTGTTAATTAAAAAAATATATATATACAAAAATCAGTACAATTTAGATTATTTTTATTTTTATTTTTAGTTTTCTACAAGTTCAGAAATTATTTTTCTTTCAGTTGGGTGTAAAAAAGACTTTATTAGGCTACTAAATATTTAAGATAAATTTCACGTAAGATTATTGCGTTTTTTTAAAACTAAAAAATCCTTAACACACGTCACTAAATTTTATAACTTGCTAAAAAAAACATGGTTTTATTTCCGTAATAAACTAATCTTGAAATAAAATAAAACACTACTCAAAAATAGCGAGAATGTGTTATGTTGGCAACAAGCCATTTTTTAACATTTTTTTTTTCTATAAATATGTGGTTAAAAATTATTATGCATTTTGTTTGTTTTCTTCCGAGACAGTTTCGATTTTTGAGCCCTAAAAAATCTTTAACACATGCCACTGAATTTTATTTCTTGCTGAAAAAAAATAATGTCATTCAACTGAAACATTTTATTCGGTTTTTACTTTGAATGGTCTAATTTCCGCAATAAACTAATCTTGAAAGAAGAAATAGCGAGAAAGTGTTATGTTGGCAACAAGCCATTTTTTAATTTATTTTTTCTCTCCAATTCTGCATATTTTTATAAATTCTAACCCTCTGTGGTTAAAATTTAACATGCATTTCGTTTATTTTCTTCTGAGGGTTAAATTTCACGTAAAACTGTTGCCATTTTTAAGCCCTAAAAATCCTTAACACACGCCACTGAATTTTATTTCTTGTTGAAAAAAAAACAAGGACATTCAACTGAAACATTTTTTTCCGTTTTTAAACTTTCGTATGGTCTAATTTCCGCAATAAACTAATCTTGAAAGAAAATAAAATACTACTCATAAATAGCAAGAAAGTGTTATGTTAGTAACAAAGCATTTTTTAAATATTTTTTTTCTCCAAATCTGCATATTTTTATAAATTCTAACCCTCTGCGGTTAAAATTTATCATGCATCGTTGCGTCATTTAGTTTATTTTCTTCTGAGGGTATCGAGTATTTTGTGCCTATTTGACATTTTGTGTCGTTTTGCATTGCTTAATAAATCTTGTTTTTTTTTTTCAATTTATTCTTGTTGGCTACGTGGCATGATTAATTTTAACTATACGAAGCATTAAAGTTTAGTTAATATGTTTAACCCATTATGATATAATATATTACAATACGTGACATGAGATGGAAATATTGTTGCACGAGGCGTAACCCGAGTGCGACAATTCCACAAGTATGAAAAAACATATTCACACAAGTAATCTACACTATTTTACCTACGACCACGCGATAATTTTACCAAATAATATACATTTTGAGTTTTTTGGCAGATTTTAGATTTGTTTGTTTTTAATTTATATAAACAATCACTTTCGTATTAAAATACACATAAATATTTGTAATTAACGTTGATTAATAACAAAATTAATAACAACTGGGAACTGAAACTGAGAAAAAAATTGAATTATTATGAATTGCTATAAAATTTAAAAATAAGCTAATTATTGCTAAAATCTTTAAAATTTATTAATAAAAAAGATAATTTTGGTTTTAATGAAATAATAAAAAAATATCGATGTGGTAAATTTAAATAACAATTATGCATTTTTCCAAATATAAATTATGCATCTGACACTTTGGACCGTATTTTCCGCACACGTGCGGACAGTAATTTCCACCCGCGTGTAAATAAAAGCCACTTTCCGTTGTGCCATAAATGTTACTTTCCTATGGGGTCGTAGATAAAAATATATTTCTTGACCTTACCAAGGCACTCGATTCGGTTTGCCATAAACAGTTGTAGAATATCTTGGAAATTTGCGCACAAACTGATGACGAACTATGCAAGTAATCGAAACATACAACTTTAGATTTTGGTATTGTTTGTGCTATATTGGGCGTGACATTGTTTATAATAAATACAAAATGTTTAATTATTAATTGTCCATACTGTAACTGAAAAATCCTTGATTCAATTTTTTACGATTTTAGGTTAAATCGTAAAAAATATGTCCTCTTTAATCGAGATACAGGGTGTTTTTTTTATTTAAAAATGATAATATCTCATAACTTTAAAATTGGTATATACAGGATGTCTCAAATTATAAGGGATAACATTACTATATCAGAAACAGATGTGATTAATTAGGAAAAAAGTTAGCTATTTTGGTTGAAAAAAATCTAGAGGGATTCTCACCCTTACACAGGGAAAACTAAAAGTGTTATTTTAGGTTTTTTACATATAGAATTTTGATTTAGAAAAATATGAAAAAAACAGAAAAAATAGTTTAATTGTACTCAAATTTGCTAGAAAATTTTACTAATAAATCATCGATACGATGTTTAGTGTCTTTACGGGAACCATAGAGTTTTTTTTTTTAAAATTGACATGTCTTTTTCATTACAAAAATTGATAAATCGTTAAAATTCAAATTCGTGATATATCACACTTGTTATTTTAATGACGTTTTAGCGGAAATCATCAGTAACAATAATTTTTAATTACGGTCCTGTCGTAGTTTTATAAATTCGTTTCTAATTTCATTTTTTTATTAAATCGCTGGAGCAACTTTTACATAATAACAAAAATTATTTTTAAAGGAATAAAAATTACGATTAAAATACTGTCCACTAAGGAAATTTAAAAATACGACCAGAATTAAAATTTAAACAGTGTCGTACATAATAAGGGGAGTTCTTTACTGGTGCTGTACTTTGTAAAAGTAAATTAACGATTTCTTTGTATTTATCGGTCATTTAGGGGTAGAAAATGGTGATAAACAGTGGCTTACATACAGTAAGTATATCTATATTCCGGGTGTAAATGGATCATGGGCCACCCATAACTTTTAAACGTGTTAATAGAATTATACCAAATTTTGGTCGATTATAATAGAGCTATGTCTGTGTATTTTTAAATAAAAATCATATATGGCCGACAACCGGTTTGACCGGAAATAGCCTGAAAATTGAAAATTCAAATGGAACGCCCGCTACATTTTTATATATTTGGATTCTACGACTTCAAACACGTATAAATCGACGTTCAAATGTCACCTAAGATGCCATTTTTATTTTATTTTTGAATTTTTTTTTATCCTTCCTAGGTGCAAATGATTTGGTCTAAATTCATTATAATCAAACTAAAATTACCTAAAAGTTATAAATTTTGTAAATTATATATTTTTGTTTCTTATGAATTATTTATATTTAAAATATGATGTTGTAAATATCTCTCAATTTTTTTTTTAACAGGGATGTCTTTAGGAGAATTTTGGATCGAAATTTAAAAAAATAACATTCCTTCTTTATTTGTGAAAAAATATACCGGGTGGCCCATCTATGTTTCATTGAAAAAAATTGAGTTTTAAATAAAGAACTAGATTTGATGAATTAAATGTTTAATAAAAGAAATTGACAAAATTGAGATTTTTAGGTAATTCTAGTTTAATTATAAGTAGTTTAGACCAAATCATGACCGCCTAGGATGCATAAAAAAATTCAAAACTAAAATAAAAATGTCGTCTCAAGTGATATTTGACAATTGACGTGTACATATTTGAAGTCTTTAAATCCAAAAATGTATAAACATACCGGGTGTTCCATTTGAATTTCCAATTTTCATGGCATTTCCGGTAGGACCGGATGTCGGCCATATTGGATTTAAAAAAATCCAACAATAGCTCTATTATAATCGACCAAAATGTGGTTTAAATCTATTAGCCGGTTTAAAAGTTGTAGGGGTGGCCAATGATCCATTTACACCCGGTATACACGACGGTATAAAGGTATAAAGACTGTTATGTCTTCTGTATTATCGGATATTCCCACATTTGGATGAACGGGAAAACATAGGAATAAATAGGGACAAAAAAGGAAAGATAAAGAAAATAGGAAAAAATAATCAAAACAGGAAAAAATAAAAATAAATATATTAAAAATAGGCAAAAATAGAGTAATGGGAAATTAAAAGATGGAAAAATGGAAAAAAGGGGATAAATGAAAAACAAAGGAAAAAGTGGGGAAACAAAAGGAAAAAGGGGAAAAGGGAAAAAATTAGGAGAAGAATAAAGGGGTAAAAACGGTGTAATAAGGAAGAAATGGGGCAAAAACAATAGTTTTAAAAAAGGGGGAACAAAAATATGGGACATAATGAAAAAAATATTTATGAATTTCAAAGTTATGGGAAATAATTTTTTTTTCACATTTTATTTAATGTTAAATTATCATATTTTGGGATTCTCCAGTTACAATATGGACAATTATTATTGAAACACCCTCTATATAAACAAAATCTTAGACATTAAATCTAAATTCACATATAGAAATTTATTTTGTGTTTATTTGATGTTTTCATATATTCGGTTTTTTTACTTTACCTGTAATTTTTATTTTTTCATCCGTTTTCATATTTCTTCTCTATTGATGAGGTAAAATGGTTGACAATAAATAAAAACAATTTTTTCATTAGGTTGTAATTTTATGTCAATTTGTTTTTTGATTGAAATTTTTTAAATTTTTGATCAAAATGTTTAAATTTTTTATTGTGAAAAATGTATAAAACCGTTTAATAGGCTGATTCCAGCCCTGTCGTCGAAGAGGAAGCTTTATATACGGATAATTCGAAATGGCATCCCACTTCAATCCATTCCGAACGGATGCAGTTGCCGAAAGATTACAAAAACTTATTGGTCATTACTCGGTTCATAAAATTCCAATAATTATTATTACCTATTAGCGAAATTTTTCGCTGTATGACGTTTTTATACCTATATGGTAAATAATGAGAACCGAGAATTTTTAATGTATTCCGTTTCATGGTCAATATAGCTAAGTACCATACTGAGAAGTAATTGAAATTTTTGCCAATTGAGGCACTAGTGTTACCGCTCAGGGTCGGTTCGTTTATTTAAAAAAAGGAATATACTTTATTTTCAAAAAACACAAAAAACACTTCAAAAATATGCACATTACTTTTTTTAATTAATATAAAACTTTTGGTGTGTATTTAATTGTTTTTAATCATAATTTTATTTTTTTGTGTAAAATTATACAATGTGGATTAGTCCTACTGGGGATACCAAGATAAAAAACGCGCCACTTACTCTACCTCATGGTAGTGTGGAAATGAGTCTTTTAGCCAAAACGCATGATGATTTTGCGACACTCGTACGGTAAAACTATTGATTTTACAATAAAAAGATTAGGACATAAAATATAGTAAATTGTTTCTACTTTAATTTGTTATATACTATTTTTGTCGTTAAAATAGCCGGAAAGCAGATATTGTGAAAATACTGTTATTATGATTTTAAAAAACATTTTTTTTTATTAATACATTTTTTTTTCGGGAATAAATTTGGAGAATGGAATTAAGCTTTTAACGATCAAATGAACAGTCGAAATTGTAAATGTTATGTCTTTACCAAGAACCAATCATATTTGTTGCGATTTTTACTACCGTTTACGATATAATAAATAAAAACATCCGACATAACGATGATAGTGAATATGCGAAGCAATAAAACGGTTCGAATTGTTATGCAGGGACGGTTTCAGCAAACAATATAGATAATGTTTTTATTTAAAAAAAAAATCACCTTTTTATCGTAAAATATAGTGTCCAATCTTCATTAAATATGATGCTCATAATCCGTTTTCGGTTTTAGGATCATTGAAGAAATAAGGAATAAAATAAACACTTCTCGGGTTCGTTTTTACGACGTTAAGATCTCATTTAGAGTTCCAATTACATTTTGATGATTCCCTGAATCACATCTTTTTATTGGATACTTTAGTAATTAAATCTCTTTTATTAAATTCACTTTAGGTCTTAGCAGACGACAATCTGGTTGTTTATTGATGTCGTAAATGGCGATAAGTGTAATTATTTTTCCGAGTTGTTGTTTCATTGGATTTGTATTGGTTAATGCACACTTATTTTTCTCCACATGAATTAAAAAAAAAAAAAATATATTCACAATAGCTTTGTTCGCAGGTGCAATTCCGAACCAGTTCAAGGACTATTCGCATGCGCATTCTAACAATCAGCGATCACGGTTAAAAAAATCTGAATTTTTAATAACAGTTCCCCGTTCGTGGATCGTATGGAACTGATTCATTATTGATTCAGAATCAGTCCTAGCGGTCCTTGAATTTTTATTAGTACCTTAATTATCAGCTGTTTTTATTTATTGATTTTTGTTTTAATAATCTAATAAATTATAGTAAGTTACACATATTTAATGTTTTTTTTTTATTAATACGACTATTTTTAGTAATTTTCAGTAAACCGACCTGTTCCCGGTATTTTTTATACAGCTTTAAAAGAATTAAAGTATTCTAAGTTCTCTAAGTTTGTTGAAAAGACCAAAAATTCGGATACTTTTAGAAATGTTTGTTCTTAGTATAAAAGTAAATTAATTAATATTGTTATTTATTTATAAAAAATAAGAAACGAAAACGGCAATCGTCTGTCGTTTGACATTCGAAGTTTTCGTTGGTTCCGAAATCGTTCGCGGTAAACAAAATCTAGAATCGGTTCATAACTAGGCATGCGCTCTACGTCAATTATGAATTAGTTCTGAATCGGTTCAGAATCAGACCCACGAACAAAGTTAATAAGTTTATTACTGAGACTTCTTTCTTTTTTAATATTTTTTTATTTTAATTAAAGTTGGATAAAATTGTTATTTATTAATATTTTGTTTTCTATTTTTATTTTTTTTATATTGTTATATTTTACTACTATTATTTACAAAATATAAATATTTCTTTGTCTCTTAATTTCAATTTTTTTACTTCTTTTTAATAATTTTCTTACTAATTCTTCTAATTCAATCCTCTTTATATACATTTTGTTACTTTTTTTAATTTTTGCTTATATTATATACCTTATCTTTTTTCTTATTATTCCCCATATGTAGACCTAATCTTTCTGTCAAAATTACGAAATTATGAGACTAAAAAGAATGATTCCAGGATGTAAATTATTGCTCCCTTATTTTTGTGAATTTTTCTAAATTATTAAGTTAATTTTTTTTTAATATTGTACCATTTTAATCGTCAATATATCAGATAAAAATTTTGATATATAATTTGTCCCAAAAGTAGTTATTTAAAATTTAATTTAATTTTAAATCAAAAGTAGAGAGAAGAAGCCATTTGTAGTCAATAAATATTCAAGTACTCGTGATTAATATAAAATGAGGTTAAACAAAATTAGTATTTATTATAATAATTTTTAAACAGTCCAGATAATATGACGTCATTTATTGTTGCCGAGAAAAATAATATAACTATTATTTATAAGAAGGATACAAAGAGGAGAATAAACAGACAATTATCAAGAATGGCAGTGAATCTGACTTAAATTAAAAGCGAAATTGTCAAGATGTTTAGTAGTTAAAAAATAAAAAGTCAAATTTTTCTTTTGTATTTGGATACGAAATTATTATAATGACAAATCTGGGGTCGAAAAAAGTACAATCTGAATCAGAATTTTAACTCTTGAGTTTAAAGAATTATAAACTAAATACATATTTTTTTCCTTTCCCACTTTTTGTCACCCTTCCTTGTCCCTTTTCCCCACTTTTCCCCCATTTTTTCCCAACTTTTCCCCCATTTTCCCCTAATATCACCTACTTTCCCCACTTTTTCCCCTTTTCTACCTTTCCCTCTTTTTTCCACATTTTCCACTTTTTTCTAAGTTATCTACCGGAGCAAAAGTACTCCCTGATGTAAGTTACACTATCCTGAGCTAAATTTTTAATTTTTTCCCATTACTACCACTTTTTTCCGTTTTTTCCATTTTTTATCCCTTTTCCTTGTTTTTTCACTTTTTTTCAAAATTACTCTACCCGAACAAAGTAAGCTAATTTTCTATTTTTCCCCTTAATCCCCTTTACCTCGTTTCCCACTTTTCCCATTTTCCCCCTCTTTTACCCTCTTTTCCTGCTTTATTCCTCTTTTTTCCATCTTTTCTTCGTTATTTCTCACTTTTCTAGCATTTTTAAGTTTCCCGACCGACTATCCAAAAAGGGAAAGTATTGTGAACAAGCTAAAAAAACTTTCGAGATAAAAACGGAAATATCCATTTTGAGGTCCCCTGAGGCGATTAAGACTATTTTCAGATGGAAGTCTGTCTGTCTGTCTGTATGTGATTCTGTGTGTCTGTCTGTGTGTATTCTTCCACGATAGCAGCTACACTCCATCGATAGAACCCATTAGTTTTTGTACGACATCTGTCAAACGTAAGTGTCACTCTCAAAAAATGACAAAAGTAATATGTCACGGAATTCAACTTACAATATGTCATTTGAAAGTCCTTGAAAATCTCTATTCAGAATAGTCAAAATTATTTCTCCAACTGTCACCTGCCAAAAATAAAAAAATGTCAAAGTTTGAGGGCGACACAACCGATTTTTTAATTTTTCTTTCCTTTTCCCCCCTTTTGCCATTTATCTCCGTTTTTTATTTTTTTTTCACTTTTTTTTTCATTTTTTTTCCTATCTTCACTTATTTATTCCCCTCATTTTTCTTATGACCCAGAGTAAAGTTACTCTACCCCGAACAAATTTAGTCTGCCCTGAGAAAAATTAAAATACCCCGAGCAAATTAAGTCTACCCTGTGAAATTTAATCTACCTCGAGCAAATTTAGTCTACTCCAAGCAATTTTAGTCTAGCCTGAGCAATGTATTCTACCCCGAGCAAAATTTAGTATAGCCTAATAGCCTGAGCAAATTTAGTCTATACCGAGCAAATTTAGGCTAATGTGAAAAGTACTAATACAGTGTATAAAATTTAATAATTTATTAAAAATTTGGCTGAGGGTATTCGGCTTACAAAGCCATCATCAAAGCCTTCATCAGTAAGATACTTACGCATTCTTTCCACTCTTCACCTTACATTTAGTGTGTACACCATCCTCATTCTTTAAAATTTAGTCTACCCTGAGCAATGTATTCTATGCTGAGGAAACTTAGTTTAGCCTGAGAAAATTTAATCTACCCCGAGTAAATGTAGCCTACCCCAAGCAAATTTAGTCTACCCTGAGCAATGTATTCTACCCTGAGCAAATTTAGTGTAGCTTGATAAAATTTAACCTACATCGAGCAAATTTAGTCTACCCCAATCAAATTTAGTTTAAGCTCTATCAAATTAAGCCTACCCCGAGCAAATGCATTCTACCCTCAGCAAATTTAGTCTAACCTGATTAAATTTCGTCTATCCTGATTAAATTTCGTCTATCCTGATTAAATTTAGTCTACCCTGACCCATATATTTTTCTATTAATAAATTGCTACATGAGCTGATTGAATTTATTTTAAGAGATTAAAATCCCTTTCCAATAGTGATTTTATTTGTCTCAAGGAACAACTTCATCCCACTCAAAATTATTTATTTCTAAATTTACGTTTCTAATTATTTCATTTACCTCTTTCTTCGTCAATTTATAGGTTACCTTCTTCTTTTATCAATTTCTTCGTCTTTTACCAATTTCTTCTTTTTATTTAATCTATAAATTTGGCCCGTTAATTTTTTAAAAAACTTATCTTTCCTTCGGAGTGAATCGTAGGATGCACTTTGATGTTTATTTTACTATTTGTGACTCTCTAGTTTAGGGGTGGATACAGTTTTTTTTTTTAAATATTTTACTATGTTAAAGTGGTATGACTTGGAGTTTCAATTATTCTTTGAATAGTTTTACCACGTTTGAGTTATGGATAATCTTCTGTTTTTGATGAAGAGAAATATTAAAAAATTAAAATTATTACAAAATAAAATAAAAAATTTCAATTTAATTATAATTATTTTAAATCTTCTCCTATTTTGTTCGTTTTTTGTATAAGCGATCTTAAGAACGGCTCGACGGATTTCTTAAAATTTGGCCTATAGACTCCTGTTGGGCTTACTGAGAAAAATGAGATATCGCAGATTTCTGGAAAAAATTCTATAACCCCCCTCCCCCAAGACATGAGATGGGGGCACGAATGCGCTCAGTACTCCTTTATATAAAAGTATTTGAACCGTTGAATAAACATTCTTTCAAATAAGCTACTAGTCGACCCCTGTTACCATTTAAAATTTTCAAGGGCGTAGCTATTTTGCACAAAGGGTTGGAATAAGGGTAAATTTATAGTGTAGAAACATGTTTCAAGAAAAATAAACATCGACCTGTCCAGATATTTTATATCATATAGAAGTTAGTAGGGAGTGTAACACTTTATGTTTTCACTGTATATTTACGCTTTAAATTCCTCGTAATTGTTATACGTAATGCAATATTAGTAAAAATAAAATTAATAAAAAAAAGTACCATGATCACGGTGCATTCTCACTTGGAGCCGCCTTCTCGACTTGATGAATAGAATGCAGCTAATGCTCAAACCTTCTAATTGCAGGTTGTCATTCTATAAAAAAAAACTTGCTACGTCTATGTGCGTTGCCTTTTGTGATATTACTCACGAGATTATTACTAACGTGAATTTCTCTGTCTGTCTAGGGTGTCTGTTAAAGCTGTCACTCAGATTGCTTCTCGGAATAAAAGCAAACTTTAATGATATTTGTTTTTTTTTCGTATTGTAGCAATCTTTTATATTTTATTTACTATGCGGGTATGCGGTTATCAAGGTTGGTATAAGTGTGAAAAAAAAAATTTTTTTCATTACTAGACATTCTACTTCTAGTAACATGTTATCGAATATTAATTTTAAAGTTGATTAAAAATCTTCAGTACACAATATAAAAGCAGTTGACATGTATATTGTAAATGACAGCTCGCAAAAGAAACGCGACTACTGTGGCGCTTGATCAAATCGAATTGTAGAGGAAAAGCTTTTAGCAAATCGTCAAAGTACATGTGAAAATTATTCAATTTCGTGCTTTTTGATTCCCCCTTCCTCCGATTGTACGTCCCTTGCACCAGCGACACATTAAAACAAAAGCAACGGTCAACAGCACACACACACATAGCCTTCGCTGATTTATTGATTAAAAGCAGTAAAATAAGTTCGTCCCCCCCGGCCAAACATCTATTCAAATATACATTTTACTTAATAGCTACACATTATTGCTGTCAAAGCTTTCACGTCGCCTAAATAAAATTACAAACATTGTGTATAATACGTGCCAGTATATAAGTCATGATATAAAATTTCAAACTTTTACATTTTCCGAGAAAACTACTCACTTTTACCCAATACAAGTTTACGCCGGTAATTATCTAACATTTGTAAAAAACGGCATGCAAATCGGTTGTTTCATTTTCGAGAAATACCCAAAAAATGATGAATGTCTTTTCTAGTTCTTCTTGGTTGTCAACATATAAAATTAATAAAATAATAACAAGAGTTCTTAGTACAGATGGTAAACGAGATATTTAGCGAGATACCCGAAGCAATGAAAGATCGCTAGGTTAGTTCTAATAAAAAAGCCTGGAAAGGAAGAAGATCAGCCGAACGCATACCACCCCATTTGTCTTCTAGATACATTAAGGCACGTGCTCGCGGCTAGGCTTAACAAAGAACTGGGGGAGAAGGGACCCCTCGAAAAGGAAGATCTACTGTAAAAGCCTTTCAGGAAGTAGTAAATAAGGCAAGAGAGAAATCAGGAAAAAAACACACCAAAAGAGGGCTATATACATTGGTGATAGTGGACGTCAAGAACGTCTTTAACTACGCCTCCTGGATAGAGGTTCTCGATGGACACCATATCAGTAAATAGCGATGAGTGCCGATAAAAAGCTACTTCCCCGACCTGAGAATCATAAGCGAGGATGAAACGGTGTATTCTGTAGCAGCCGGAGTCTCCTATTGATCTGTTCTTGGGCTTTTACTCTGGTATATCCTGTATGATCGTATTTAACGAATAGAAACATCCCAAAATACTAGAGGTAAGTTTCAGGATAGAAGGTCATGGAAGAACACCCAAAGAACCTTAAATTACCATGGATTTGAAGGACCACCTTTAAGGACTGCATCTAAAGCTACTAGCGCAGCTAATTCCTTGGCGAGACTAATGCCAAGAATACGTGGAGCCTCCGAATATAAAAGCAGGCTGTTAAGCGTAATCATAAACTATTCTCTATGCGGCAACAATATGGGTATGCAGTATGGAAAAGGAATAAAATCAAATCTTATTAAAGAGAGTTCAAAGAATAGTCGCGATTAGGATAAGCAGATCATATAAAACAGTCTCTACAGAAGCTAGTTTGTTACTCTCAGGATTAGTAGAAATTTACTTGTGTTAGTGAGGGAAAGAATTGAGATGGAAGTGAAAGAGAAAAAAGCAGGGTATAAGTCGCCCGAAGAGTAAATGGCAGGATTGATGGAACACTTGTGAAAATGGTGTTTGAACGCGAATGCTTATTCATATAAGAGAACGATGGACAAAAAGGGAACATGGCAACGGTAATTTCTAATTGACCCAGGAACTCACAGGACAGAAGGACTGATACAGCGGAACATACTCTATACCAGTGTGAAAGATAGAGAGAGGGAAGAAGAGAGATCGAGAGAGCACTAACTATAACAAGGGAAAATGTAATAAACGCCATGCTTTCTGGAAAGGAAAATAGAACCTGATTATAAATTGGATAATAAATGTTATGAAACAGAATTAGGTGAAGAAATGCGGATTCGCGGCATCAGAATACTAACTTTCAGAGCGAAGGGGGGTAAAAATCCCCCATATCTTTGCCAGGGCAAACGGGAAGAATCTTTTTGAAGATTTTCCTCCCTAAAAAAATTAGATAAACCTAGAATGTTATATATATATATATATATATATATATATATATATATATATATATATATATATATATATATATATATAATGCAAAAAAGTAGGCGATTTTAGCTCGGCTATCAGGCAGCGAAAAAATGTCTAGCTTGGCAAAAACAAGAAGAGGTCTTATTCTTGCTTTCAACCAAAACCAACGGATTTTGGTACTTATAAAATAAAAGATAAATTATTTTACTTTATTTTTCATTTGAGATGTGAATCATAAATTTTACTCAGTAGCCTCGTCGTAAACGTTATATAACTTAAAATATAGTAACTAGATATTCACAAAAAGATCTCTCACTACCGCAGAGACACGAACCTACCGTTTCAGTCCAGTCAGAGCTGTAGAGGTGGAAAAATCCTTTTTTTGAGCCCCGCCCAGTTATTTTTTATTACGGTTAAAAAATAGCACATTTTACGTATCTTTAATGTTATATTTTTTCTGTTGTTGAAAAAAAATATATTTATAAATATACCGCAACGGATTTTAATCTATTTTTGATTTTTACTATACTCTAAGTTGATTTGTTACTTTATATCACGATATATTTTGTTCATTTAATGATATATCGTGGACCTGCAAAATACCACAAAATTTTTGGTTCCTCTACTAATGTTATTACTTGAATATCTGAACTAAAAGAATTAGAACAAACTGTCAACTACCATGTATACTGTTCTGATGACAGTCTCTTTAGTAATAATATTTACTGGTCTAGACAAAATAATTAAGATCCCAATTTGGAAGGTGGGAGTGAACTAAAACTGGATATTGAAGCTAACACGATATACAGATGGCTCCAAGATAGAATCAAGAGTAGGCATTGGAATTTTAGAACCAACCAATCCGTCGCATATGCTCTAACCGTCTTTGAACAATAATTGCACTAAATATTTGTGCCCGAGAATATATAAAGAAAGGCATGAAAGGAGCAAATATCTTTATAATATCAGTCAGTTCAGCTGCACTAATACCTCTAAAGTTATACACTTTTGTTAGGTTTACAAAAGGGCATAAATAAAGGGATAGGACCGAGCATCAATTCCAGTATTAATGGGATCTCAAGCCATCTTATTGGTTGTATGCCCTCTGAGGTATCACCTTAAAAAGATGAGCAAGACGGATACAGAAAGCTGGATATTTTGCAACTAACAAATGCAAAGTTATCGTTATTTATACTACGAAAACAGTCAAGTCCTTTTTATAAAAATATTGACAGATTTGCATTGCCCATTCAAGTCGTTTTATTTTAAACACAAAAAAATAGTGTCTGGTTTACATTGCCTAGTCTAGTCCTTTTTTTTAATACATACAAATAGTGACCGGTGAGCATTGCTCAGTAAATTCCTTTTTCTTAAGACATATAGAATTGTTCGTGAAGGATTTTCCGGAAAGAATTCTCTGGCAAGGATTCTCCGGGAAGAATTATCCGGCATGGATTCTCCCGCAAGGATTCTCCGGCGAGGATTCTCCGGCAAGGATTCTCCGACAAGGATTCTCCAGGAAGAATTATCCGGCAAGGATTCTCCGGCATGGATTCTCCGGGATGAATTATCGGGCACGGATTCTCCGGCATGGATTCTCCGGCAAGGAGTCTCCGGCGAGGGTTCTCGCAAGGATTCTCCGGCGAGCATTCTGGCAAGGATTCTCCGGCGAGGATTCTGGCAAGGATCCTCCGGAAAGAATTCTCCTGTTATGGATTGTCATAGATTCTTCCTAAACCATGGTGAGTATCGAAAAGGGTTTATTGACTAGGAAAAAGTTAATAGTTAAATTGAAAGTTGTTCTAACTGGAGTAAAGCTGGTAGACACGCAGATGATAAATTTTCTCACAACTTACAAGTATTTAACACTTGTTTGGGGTTTCATACCCTTTGGATATGGGCCTTCTGTCGGTTCTAGTTAGTACTGGCGCTTATTACACAGGTGGAATCTTTTCCCTAAGTAATAAGTGACACTGTGTCCTATAGGTTTTACATACTTTTTACTCAATATTACGCTATTGTATTTCGAGGTCAGATTTGAATGCTATGCATCTGGGCACATTGGCGCTGATGAATCCTTAAGGGATGAAACAGTTGTCTAGTATACAGCGTGGATGCATAAAAATCTAATTATCTCAACTTACATTACAAGTAAGTATATTTGTTTGCTTCACTTAAAAGGCGAAAATAATATAAATTTCAACCTACTTTTTTACCAATTCTTATTTTTTAATACCAAAGATGGCAAAAATGTTTATTATGATTTTAGCGTGCGTACCAAAACTGTACGAACAACCTGATATTAAATTAAATAATCTTGCAATATAAAATATTTACGTTCTACTGGCACATTGTTACTTTCCTTTATCTTTGTTGCACACTTATAAAAAGGCAAAAATGCCGCCCTTTTGTTTAGGGAATGTCCCTACAGTTAAACAATGTTCTGTGATTTCTTGTTTAATCGTTATATAGGCTTTTATATAGTTAAATTGACCGATTGCGTGACCATTGAAAAGGGTTAAATGTTACGAAATTGTTTTTTCCATATTTCATTGTGATTGCGAAAAATACAGAATCATTTAACAAAGATCAATAAAAACACAATTTGACTGTTTTGTCTGGTAGGGGGTAAATGTTTTTGATTGACTCTCCATATCTATCTTATTAGGTTATTAATAACTATATAAGTTTGTTTGGTACGCCAATGACATTAAGCTCACGAGTACCAGTGCGTGTTACCATTACAAAATTACAAAGGTGGTCCTTCCATTGGCATTTCTGGTCGAAAACCACAATCGGCCCATAACATACCCACCACTTAAACCACTCAAACTGTTAGAGACCCGAAATCATAGCAATTCAACTAATTTCTAATAAATAGTCTCTACAAATCGTCCGCGAACAGTGTCGTAGAATGATAAGCTTATAAAATTTAAAAAAAAATTGTCAATATCATCAATAGATACAATTATGTGAAAAATATCATATCAATCGGTTGAACTAATTTATATAAAAACAGACAGACACACAAATTCTTAAAATGGTCGAAATGGATAATACGGAAAATCAGAATCAGAATAATATTTATTATACAGGGTGATTCATAAGGAATGGTTAATGATTCATTCACGACCTTGAAATATTAATATACTAAATATACAATGTCAAATGATACAGGGTGTTAAAGTTAAAAATTTAAAAATTATTTTATTTCCCATAACTTTTACCAGGAGCATAGTGCAGCCCGATTGGACTCCTTAATTCTTCCTATTTTGATTAAATTTCAATTTTTGTCATATTTTTATATTTTGCACTGCTCTCATTTTGTTTTTTATGGGAAGTATCTATTTTATAAGATTAATACATGTAACTATCCTTCTTAGGAAGGCTCTGATGATGGTCGTTGGCCAACACCGCTCAGTCAAATTCTCCACTCCATGGTTATATTACAAATTTCCAATATTATTGAAATTTTTTTATTAAAAACATTTTTTTTACTTATGATATGTTTTTCCTACGCCACTGTCGAAGAATGACAAGCACCTTTCGGACCGATTTCGACCTAAGGCCATTTGATATTATGGCCTAAGTAATTTTCCTACGATCCCATTTACAATTTGTTTTGCGTTTAGCGCAGTTATCTCGATGACTTTAAACGTTTGATTATAGCAATTTCGAATAATTCGAGCTATTATTATTTCGATTTGGTTTAAATTATTGTTTATAAATTTATCGTTTAACGCCGAACAGATTTTTGGGTTTTGACAGAGGATTTGTTTTTTTTTCTTTTATATCCGTTAAATTAAACAAGTGGTTTGGTCAAATTTATCTATTTATTGAAGATATAAGTGGTTTGTGGTATTCCACAAGGATTTATACTGAGGACTTTCTATTTTTAATATATTTAAATTATATTTTTTGGTTGGCGTTGTTATTGATTTTTTCCTGTTTTATTTTTAACTATTCTAGTGAGTATGTGTGAGAAATATAAGTCACAGGGAATATTTACATGAGGAAGGATTGCCATAGGGACGAATTGTCGTGGAGAAGAATTGTGCCTGGGAAGAATTGTCGCTGGAAAGAATTATCATGGGAAAGAATTATCGCTGGAATGAATTGTCATGGGACCGGGAAGAATTGTCGCTAGGAAGAATTGTCACTGGAAAGAATTATCTGGGAGAGATTATCCGAGAAGGATTGTCCGGATAATGTTTTTCCAGGAAGTATTCTCCAGGAAGGATCCTCCAGAAAGACTTCTTCGAAAAGGATTCTCCGGGAAAGATTCTCCAGGAAGGGTTCTTTGAGAAGGATTATCCGGAAAGGATTCTGCGGAAGGGATTATCTGGGAAGGATTCTCCGAGAAGGATTATCCGGCCAGGATTCTCCGGGAATGATTCTCCCGTAAGGATTCCCAGAGAAGGATTTTCCGGTAAGGATTTTCCGAGAAGGATTCTCCGGGAAGAATATTCCGGGAAGGATTCTTTATTTTTAACTCTGGACATGGTTCTATATCTATTTCTTGTCCGGGACGAATTTTTCGAGAAGAATTATCCCGGAAGGAATCTCCGAGAAGGTTTATCCTAAAAGGATTCCCAGAGAAGGAATCTCCGGTAAGGATTTTCCAAGAAAGATTCTCCAGGAAGAATATTCCGGAAAGGTTTCTCCCGGAAGAATATTTCGGGAAAGATTCTCTATTATTAACTTTGTACACAGTTCTATACCTGTTTCTTGTCCGGGACGGATTTTTCGAGAAGAATTATCCCGGAAGGATTCTCCGAGAAGGTTATCCGGGAAGGATTCCCAGAGAAATATTCTCCGGTAAGGATTTTTCAAGAAGGATTCTCCGGGAAGAATATTCCCGGAAGGATTCTCTATTATTAACTTTGGATACAAATCTACATCTGTTTCTTGTCCGAGGCGGATTTTTCGGGAAGGATTCTCTTAGAAGGTTTATCCTGGAATGATTATCCGGGAAGAATACTCCGTGAAAGTTTCTCCGGAAAGAATATTCCGGGAAAGATTCTCTATTATTAACTTTGGACACAGTTCTATATCTGTTTCTTGTCTGAGACAGATTTTCCGAAAAGTCTTGTCCGGGACAGATTTTCCGAGAAGGATTATTCCGGAAGGATTCTCCGAGGTTTATCCGGGAATGATTCCCAGAGAAGGATTCTCCGGTAAGGATTTTTTGAGAACGAATCTCCGGGAAGAATATTCCGGGAAGGTTTCTCCGGGAAGAATATTCCGGAAAGGATTCTCTATTTTTATCTTTGGACACAGTTCTATATCTGTTTTTTGTCCGGAACAGAAGGATTAACCAGAAAGGATTCATCGAGAAGGTTTATCGGAGAAGGATTCTTCGTGATGGGTTTTCCAGGAAGGATTCTCCGTGAAGGATTTTGGGTTTTGAATGAAGCTTTGTTTTTTTACCTCTCGCCCTTCAGATAAGAGAGGTATAGGAATCATGCTAAAAATTGGTTAGTCAGTTTTCAATGGATAAACACGTTTTGGGGTCCCTAGAATACGATTTTAATATTTTCGCGATGATGTCTGTGTGTGTGTGTGTGTTAGTGTGTGTGTGTGTGTTAGTGTGTGTGTGTGTTAGTGTGTTAGTGTGTGTGTGTGTGTGTGTGTGTGTGTGTGTGTGTGTGTTTGGATGGATGTTGTAGTAACGATAACTCAAAAACTACTGAATAAAAAAATTTGAAATTTTGCATACAGGCTTCTGATACCCTAGATTAGATCTGATTAGATTTTGGTTCCAATCGCACAACCGGAAGTGGCAGTTGCTATGGGTGATGACGCCATTATTATACAAAACGGCAATAAAGTTTTACACATATATTTTGTATACCCTACAGTTTATTTTCATCTCATTAAAATTTTCTAAACTTTTGCCATTGTTGCCAGATTTACAAAAATATAATTTTTTTTCATACTTTTTTGTGTCAACCTGTAAATTTTTGATTCAAAAATGGCGAGAGGTCATGTGCTGGCCACATCAGATTTTTTTCTTTTATATCCAAGTTAAATTAATTAAACAAATTTATCTATTTATTGAAGATAGAAGTTGTTTGTGGTGTTCCACAAGGATTTATACTGAGACAATTTTTAATATATTTACATGATATTTCTTAGATCGTGTTATTATTGATTTTTTCCCGTTTATTTTCGTTAGGAAAGATTGTCATAGGGAGGAATTGTCGTAAGGAAGAATTACCGCCCGGAACAATTGTCGTGGGGAAGAATTGTCGTTGAGAAAAATTGTCGTGGAAAAGAATTATCGCTGGGAAGTATTGTTCGGATAGGATTGTTCGGAAAAGATTCTCCAGAAAATATTCTCCGGAACGATTTTTCAGAAAAGATTTTCCGTGAAAAATTGTTGCTGGGACGAATTGTCATGGGAAAGAATTATCCGGGAAGGATTGTCCGTATAGGATTGTCCTGAAAGGATTCTCCAGGATGGATTCTCCGGGAAGGATTATCCGGGAAAGATTCTCTGGGAAGGATTCTCTGGTAAGGATTCTCCGGGAAGGATTTTCCAGGAAATATTCTCAATTTTTAACTCCTGACACAATTTTATATCTATATAAAAAATGTTAACTTACCGCCCATATGTCCGTTCTCGTATGGATAGTCGCCGTTATCCATGCGTTGCTTTTTGAGTTGCTGCTGGTGCTGAAGGTGCGTGGCCGCCAGACTAAGTCCCACGGGAGCTCTCTTGGGGGGACGACCGGGCCTGGAACTGCAAAATAGTAGAGAATTACTGTTATAAAAAACAAGGTGTAAAGTTCAAAACTATTTACTACTAATTTATAACTAAGAAATCAATTGTTACATATTTATGGTCCACACTTATAATTTTAGAATATATTATAAAATTTAAAACCTTAATAAAATATAATAGAAAAAATGAGCTTTTTTAATAATTACAAAAAACCAATGAAACAATTTCGTATTCCAATCACAGTCCGCAATTCGATTTGCTGACAGCAAAGCAATAAACTTAATAGAGCGATAACCCCCCACGATCAAATAAAATACCAACTTTCTAGTAATTGAGTTGTATATGAGACGTATAAGAAAGTATGACAGCGGAAATGAAGCTAATAAATCAAAGAAGACCAAGATGCGGGGGGGGGATATAGAGTTCGATTTATCGTCCGGTCGAGAACTGACCGCGAGATATCTGATATTTGCGACCGGACGCCATCTAATGGATAGAGCTGTCAACAAACAGACGAACCTATACTCCGTTGCTTTTGTGTATTATTTGTTTTGTTTGATGGCGGATCGAGGTCAAGGAAATTGTCTTTAATATTTTATTACTTAAATGTATTTGGATAATACGTCTAAATATCTTTTTATTTAAATTGTATTAAATTTACATTACTAAAATTATAAAGCAATCGCGTATCAAAATGTTTATTATCACTGTTCTGATACTAATAAACTGTTCCACAAAAGTTTTTGAGAAGTTACTGAAGAGAAATTTAATGTTTATACTCTCTTATCTGAGCGATTTTTTATTCCTCTCCTCTATATATTTGACAGTTTTAAGCAAAATTTTATTTTTGTGTTTTTAGTCAGCAGTTTCCAAAAATTAAACGTCATGTGTCCACACAGGCTTTAATACCTTTTATTGTGAACAGTTTGCTGAGACTTTTTCCCCATTAAATTAAATTTTGAATTAGAATATTTGAAATTTTTTATGGGAATTTTTGAAATTTTTTAATTGAATAACTGAGACCAATACTTTTTCCATGTTTTGAATGAAAGTTAATTCCTAGATCTTTTAGGTTTTTCTTATTGGATATCACTGGGGCAATATGAATTGACTTTTTCTACTACTCCACTTTTTCGTCTTACCACTTACTTTTTGTAGTTTCTAAGTTGGTGTTTCCTGGTGTAAAAACAGCTGTGTCATCAGCAAATGTATATTCCATTGCTCTGGCTGGTGTATATAAGATATAATAATGAGCTAAAGACACACTCCTGTGGTACCTCTTAATTAATTTCTTTGATTACTCAGTAACGGTCTTCTAGATATTATTGTTTTATCTTTTCAGTGATATTAGTAATCCTGTATACCTGGTCAATTGTCAAATATCCTTGCAATTGATGTTTAGAAATAATCATTTTTTTCTTAAATTTTTTTATACTGTTTAAAAATTACTTTTAGTAATGGTATTGGTCTACATGAACCTAACTCGGTTTGTGGCTTTCCAAATTTGGGTTTCATTATTATTTCCGCCATTTTCCAATTATCTGGAACGTGTCTGAGTCTTAGTACTGCATTTATGAGATTGTTTATAATAATAAAATAGCTCCGTAACAATGTTTAATATGAAAAAAATTGTGTGAAATTATGGTGTTGGTTTATAATATGTTAGTTTATAAAAAATGCACAAAAGTTGGCAAGAAGAAATAAGATAATAAATATGATAAAAGAGTAACATAATGATTGGTGTAACATATCCATAGAATTCACAGTTTGTGAAGCTGGAGTACAATGAAAAATAAAATAGGGAGATCAAGAATAAGATGGGATGAACAAGTTTAACAGGTAGTTGAAAAAAGGAAAAAACAAGGGATCGGAGCCCTGTTGGCCAAGACCAATTTTTTACCTTGACATAGCAACAAGATTGGTTTAGGTATATCAATTTTAAATGTAGTTAAAGCATATCATATTGAAGAGAAACATCCCATTGAAAAAATCTTCCTGCAGGAAAAAAGTATTCTGAAACTTAATAATAAATAATCTCCTTCACGAAAAAGCATTCTGAAACCCTAAAATAGAAAATATCCTTCAGGAAAAAAGTATTTTGAAACTTTATAATGGAAAATGTCCTTTAGGAAAAATATTCTGAAATTTTTTGATATATAGTAACTTCCAGGAAAAAAGTATTTTGAAACTCCATAACAGAAAATGTCCTGCAGGAAAAAGTATTCTAAAAGTCTTTAATAGAAAATATCTTTCAGGAAAAAGTATTCTGAAAATCTTTAGTACAAAATATCTTTCTGGAAAAGGTATTCTGAAATATTTAAATAGAAAATGTCATCCAAGGAAAAAGTTTTCTGAAACTAGATAATAGAAAATGTCCTTCAGGAAAAAAGTATTTTGAAATTATATAATAGAAAATCTCATTCAGGAAAAAAGTGTCCTAAAATTCTATAATTGAAAAAGATTTAATACAGTATACACAACTTAATAAAGTATTTTGAAACTCCATAATAGAAAATATCTTTCAGGAAAAAGTATTCTGAAATACTTTAATAGAAAATGTCATCCAAGAAAAAAGTTTTTTGAAAATAGATTATAGAAAATGTCCTCCTGGAAAAAAGTATTTTGAAATTATATAATAGAAAATCTCATTCAGAAAAAAGTATCCTAAAATCCTATAATTGGAAAAGATTTAATATAGTATACATAACTTAATAAAGTATTTTGAAACTCCATAATAGAAAATGTCCTGCAAGAAAAAGTATTCTGAAACTCTTTAATAGAAAATATCTTTCAGGAAAAAGTAGTCTGAAAATCTTTAATACAAAATATCTTTCAGGAAAAAGTATTCTGAAATACTTTAATAGAAAATGCCATCAAAAAAAAAGTTTTCTGAAATTAGATAATAGAAAATGTCCTCCAGGAAAAAATATTCTAAAACTCTATAATAGAAAAATGTCCTTAAAGAAAAAAGTATTTTTGAAACTCTATTGAAAATCTGTTTGAGAAAAATAGTATTCTGAAATTTTATAAAGGAAAATGTCCTCTAGGAAAAAAGTATTCGAAAAATATATAATAGAAAATATCCTTCACAAAAAGTATTCTAAAATTCTATCATTAAAAATCTGTTTCAGGAAAAATGTATTCTTAAACTGGATAATGTAAAATCTTCTTTAGGAATAAAGTATTCTGAAACTCTATACTTAAAAATAACCATCAGGAAAAAATTCTAAAACTGAAAAAAGTACCAAAAATTTTTATATTTAGTGACACATTGCTGAATCGTTTTTTCAGCTACATGTAAAAGTTAGTTAACTCGTAATATAAGATTTAATATAGTATATATACATAACTTAATAAAGTATTCTGAAACTCTATAGTAGAAAATATCTTTCAGGACAAAAGTGTTCTGAAAATATATAATAGAAAATGTCCTCCAGAAATTTTTTTTCTAAAACTCTATAATAGAAAAATGTTTTTCAGAAAAAAGTATTCTGTAACTCTATAAGATAAAATGTCTATCAGGAAAAAAGTATTCTGAAACTTTATTGGAAATCTGTTTCAGGAAAAAAGTATTCTAAAACGTTATAAAGGAAAATGTCTTCCAGGAAAAAAGTATTTTGAAAATCTATAATTGAAAATCACCTTCAGGAAACAATTCTGAGACTGAAAAACGTACAAAAGTTTTAATATTTTTTATTCAGCTGCATATAAAAGTTAGTTAACTCGTAATACAAGATTTAATGTATATATACATAAGTTAATAAAATATTTTGAAACTCTATAAATGAAAATGCGCTTCAGGAAAAAATTATTCTGAAACTCTATAATAGAAAATATATTTCAAGAAAAAAGTGTGCTGAAACTGGATAATAGAAAATGTCTTCCAGGAAAAAATATTCTAAAATTCTACAATAGAAAAATATCTTTCAGATAAAGTATTATCAAACTCTATTTGATAAAATGTCTATCAGGAAAAAAGTATTCAAGCAAAAAGTATATTGAAACCCTGTAATAAGAAATGTTCTTCAAGAAAGTATTCTGAAACTTTATTGGAAATCTGTTTCGGGAAAAAAAGTATTCTGAAATTTTATAAAAGAAAATGTCCTCCAGTATTTTAAAACTATATAATAGAAAATTTCCTTTAGAAAAAAGTATTCTAAAATTCTATAACTATAAATCTGTTTCAGGAAAAATGTATTTTGAAACTCTATAATGGAAAATCTTCTTTAGGAATCAAGTATTCTGAAAATTTATACTAAAAATCTCTGCAGGAAAAAACTCTGAAACTGAAAAAGTACCAAAGTATTTATATTTAGTGATAAATTGCTGAATCTTTTTTTCAGCTACCTGTAAAAGTTAACTCGTAATACAAGATTGAATACAACAGTATGCATAACTTTATCGTATTTATTAAAGAAAACAAGTTTATAATTAATGAATTATCAAGTTCATTGGACACAAAAAAAAATTACGTTCATTTTTTTTTGGTTGCAATTTCTTCTGACCAGAGCTTATAAAGTCATATCAAGGGGCTTTAAATGCGCGGATAAACGTTTAATATGTGTATTCTCAGTAACATTTTACAGAAAATTATCCAACACCACGATATCTTAGACACTAATTATGGGTCTACCATGATTGACTGCCTTCATCCAATAGCAGCTACGAACTGTGGGCCCTTAACTTACCGGTTTTAGTTTTGCATTCACAATAAGGAGTGGTTATTACGGTTTTTTAGAAAAAAAGTTAAGAGCTCCAAATTTCGCCATATGATGTGATTCTTATCGAAGAATCGAAACGCCTAATTGGTTCAAAGAAAAGGAATTTTATTCACCACTTCCTATATAATTTTTTAACGATATAAAATAAATGATATAATTTTTCTTAAGAATGAAGAAATATATAAAATCATAAAATGTAACGTTGGTATGATATGGGGATAACTTATCATCCGGGACATTCTAGCAGGAAAATAAAAAAAGCAATTTGAAATATTGCGTGTAGATAGATATAAGGAAGTTTCTTTCATCTCAAACAAAAAGAGATGTGCACAAGAAATTCAAAAATAACGTTATAAAAATAGCTTAATTATTAATAATAAAAATAAAATAACTCACACTTAAATTGCTAATTATACAGAAAAAAAATTATAATGTCAAAAATACAAGATATAAAAAAGAGTAAAAGGAAGCAAAGAAAGAACATGGAAAAAATGAATGATTCATTATTTATTGATTTTATTCCATAAAAATAATAAGTAGACATCAAAATTATTAAATTAACGAATACATTTGAGCAAGATTAAAATTTTAGGGAAATAATAACGAAACATTAAAATCAACTGTGAAAAAAAATGGAACAACATCGAAATTATAATTTTACGATAAATGGGACGTATTTATACTAGTGACGAAATTCAACCGTAATTTAAAATTTATATATACACATTTTTTTTTATTTTCTTTCTATTTTTCTCATTTTTTCATATTTTCTTCTGTTTTTTTCCATTTTTTCTATTTTTAATTTTTCCCAATTTAATCTATTTTTCCTTATTTTCTGTTTTTTGCTATTTTTTTCTATTTGTACATATTTTTTCTTTTTTTTGCACATTTTTCATTATTTTTTATCCATTTATGGTATTTTTGACTATATATTCCTATTTTTTCCTGGTTATTTTTAATTTTTTCAATTTTTTTCTAATGTTTCCAATTTACTATATTTGCCTATGGTTTTCTATTTTTTTCCTTTTTTTTTCCTATTTGTTCCTGTTTTTTTATTTTTACCCATTTTTACTATTTTTGCATATATTTTTCTATTTTTCTCTATTTTTGCTTTATATCCTATTTTTTCTGTTTTTCCTTCTTTTTCCCATTTTTCCATTTTTTCCTATTTTTACCTATATTTCAATATTTTTCCAAAATTTTTTCAATCTTTCCCTTTTTTCCTGTTTTTTCTGCTCTTCCCTGGTTTTTTATTTTTCCCCATTTTCCCAATTTTACCCCATTTTTCCAGGTTTCGATTTTTTTTCCAATTTTTCCAATTTTTTCTTGTTTTTTTTTCCAGTTGTTTCTATTTTTCCCCTATTTTATACCTATCCAACGCGTCTAAAGGAGTTTTTTCCTGTTTTTTCCTGTTCTTCCAAATTTTTTTCAATTGTTCCCATTTTTTCCTGTTCTTTCCTGCTCTTCCCTGTTTTTTTTTATTTTTCCCCAGTTTCCCAATTTTTGCCTATATTACCCTATTTTCCTAGATTTTGATTTTTTTCAATTTTTTCCATTTTTTCTTTTTGTTCCCAGTTTTTTCTATGTTCCCCTAATTTTTACCTATCCAACAAGCCTAAAGGAGTTTTTTCCTGTTTTTTCCTGTTCTTCCCCGGTTTTTTTATTTTTCCCTATTTTGCCAATTTTTCCCTATATTTCCATATTCCTATTTATTCCAAGTGTTTTTAAATTTTTCCTGCTTTTTCCTATTTTTTCTGGTTTTCCCATTTTTCCAATTTTTTTCTATTTTTTCACATTTTTCTTATATTTTGATATTTTTCTCTTTTATTTATTATTATTTTTTCACGTCTTTTTTTTATTTTTCCCCATTATTTCTATTTTGCCCTATTTTTCCATGTCTTCCTTTTCCTTTTTACTTAAGTATTACTATTTTTTCATTTTTTTTTGTTTTTTACCATTTTTTTCTATTTTTGCTTATATTTTTCTATTTTTCTCTGTTTTTGCTTTTTTCTGTTTTTTCTTTCTTTTTCCTATTTCCCATTTTTTCTTGTTTTTTCCCAGTGTTTTCTATATTTGTCGTATTTTTTACCTATCCAACGAGCAATAATGAGTTTTTTTCCTGATTTTTTATTTTTCCTCATTTTTTCAATTTTTTCCTATATTTCCATATTTTCCTATTCTTCCAAATTTTTTTCAATTTTTCCCATTTTTTCCTTTTTTTTCCTATTTTTTTCTATTTTTCCCCTATTTTTTACCTATCCAAAAATCGTTCAATGGGCTTAAAGGAAAAATAAAATTACAATAGAGAAAAGTAAAAACTTGTTTTTAAAAAAATTGACAGGGTCAGAAATCGAGGCATGTTAATATCACCCATTCGGCTATTGTACAGATACTTAAAAATAGTCTGTTTGAGTTAAACAATATATTCATTTCGATTTATTTTGAATTTATTTGTAATATATATTATATATTTATTATGGCTTTCTGCACTCCTCCTATACATAAACTTTAACTATGCAAAATCTCACTCTTCTCCATTCACGCAAAACCCTAAAAAAGGGATCCGAAATTTTCTCTTTGCGTATTAATATATAGTATATTGGAATACCTTGTTCTGTATGATGAAACTCTCTCTCTTATCTTTCGGTTGGGTTCCTTTAAAAAAAAATAATAAACATTACAAATAAAAAAAAATCAAACAAAATGTAATTGTGAGCGCCTAAACAAAATTCTTTCACTTTTCCATATCCTGTCTACTTTTTCTTCTTAAATTATTTCAACACAAATAGCGTCTTCCATTTATTTAGTTAGCTATTGTGTTATCCTCTTTCTTCAAATTTTTTCCTAATTTGGTTACTTTGATAGAATCCTGGCTTTAATCTTTTTAAAAAAATTCTTTTATTTTTAATTTTTGGCAAATTTAACAATAGTTTTTCTTCATTTGGTATTTAATTCCTTTTTTTATACAATTTCTTTTATTAACAACTTTTTTTTAAATCGTATATTGTGACATTTTTTTTTTAATTTCAAGATAATGACAATTCTTAAAAAAAAAGTTGTTAATAAAAGAAATTGTATAAAAAAAGGAATTAAATACCAATTGAAGAAAAACAATTGTTAAATTTGCCAAAAATAAAAAATAAAAGAATTTTTTTTTAAAAGATTAAAGCGAGGATTCTATCAAAGTAACCAAATTAGGAAGAAATTTGAAGAAAGAAGATAACACGCTATTTTGAAGAGGTAGAAATGGTACAAAATTAAAAAAACAAACAATTTGTGTTGAAATAATTTAAGAAGAAAAAGTAGACAGGATATGGAAAAGTGAAAAGGAAGAACCGAAAATTATATTTTGTTTGATTTTTTTTTATTTGTAATGTTTATTATTTTTTTTTTTAAAGGAACCCAACCGAAAGATAAGAGAGAGAGTTTCATCATACAGAACGGGATTCCAATATAATAGATAATAATAAATTTTTATTGCATCTGAATTTCACACTGTTTTATAGGCACAATATGAAATCCTTTAAGCCGCTTCAATTTCTAAAGATCAAAGTCACTACCCAAAAACCCAAATTGTACTAATTATATATATATTTAGCTCTGCAGGCCTAAGAGGCCCATGGCTTGGTTTGTCATTTCTTTCCATTTCTTCCTATTTTTACATTTATTCTTCCAGTTTTGTACAACTAGGCTTTCCAAATCCAATTCCACTTCTCTCTTCCATCTTTCCTTTGGTCTTCCTCTTGTCTTTTTTCCTCCTATACTTCTACTGATGATCATTTTTGGGATTCTATTTGGCGCCATCCTTTCTAAGTGCCCTAGCCATCTTAGTCTTTGTGCTCTCACAAATCCTGTTATGCTTGGTTCCTTATACAAGTCCCTAAGCTCTTGGTTTTTTCTTCTTTCCCATATTTCATTGATTCGTTTCCCTCCAAAAATTTTCCTTAATACCTTTCTTTCCCAGACCTCCAAGGTATTTATATCTGCTTTTCTCAAAATCCATGTTTCGCAGGCAAAGGTAACTATGGTCCTTATTACAGTTTTGTACAGTTTAATTTTTAGCTTCCTTGTTATTAGCTTACTTTTTAGGAGATGGTTTAGGCTATATAAATATTTATTTCCCTTCCTCAGTCTTGTTTTTATTTCTTCCTTCGTATCCGGTTTTCTTGTGAATGTTGATCCCAGATAGACAAATTGCTCGACCTCTTCAAACTTGTACATCTTACCGCTGTTTGCTTTTACTTTCAAACAATCTACCTTGGTAAAACCGTCATCCGTCCATTTCATATATTTCGTTTTTTCCTCATTTATTTCTAGGCCTTTTTCCTTTGCTTTCTCTTCGAGCACTTTAATAGTTTGCATTAGTTCACTTTTACTTCTACATACAATAGCAATGTCGTCAGCGAACGCCAAACATTGATGCTTCCTATTATATAGTAAACCATTTCTATTTAAGTTTGCTTCACGGATTATATTTTCTAATACATAGTTGAATAGAACTGTTGACAAGGGATCCCCCTGACGCAATCCCACTTTCACCTTGAACTTTTCAGATTTTTTTCCTTTCATTCTTATTCTATTTTCCGTATTCTGTAGCGTCAATCTTAATAATCTTATGAGTTTTTCGTTAACTCCTAGTTCTTCCAGTGCTTGGTTGGATACTGCCGCTCTTTTGATCGTATCGTATGCCTTTTTAAAGTCTATAAATACTACATACGTTTCTTTTTGATGCTGGTAGCTCTCCGCCTGAATCTCTCGTAACGTAAAAATTTGGTCCACTACTCCTCTTCCTGTTCTAAACCCACACTGGTATTCTCCAATCCTTTTTTGCATTTCCGCTGATAGTCTACTTTTTATGCAGGTCGCCAGGACTTTGTATCCAACATTCAACAGTGCTATTCCTCTATAGTTTTCAAAGATTTTTGTATCCCCTATTTTCCCCTTTTTTATATAATGGGCTTATTACTAATTAAGCCACATTATTTTTTTTTAATTGGCTTTAAATAAAAATGTTTAAATAAATAAAACATGTTTTAAATATGTTTTATTTTATATAACTTTGTAGTTAAAAAAATATTGATCAGGATGAAAGTAATTTAAATGAAAATATCGAATCGTGTTGCTAAAAATCGGTTAGGGTTAAAGTAACTAAGTTATTTCAGAAAATAACTTTCCCAGCTCCGTTAGCGGTGTGGTGTGGCGTGGTATCGCAATGAATCAAGACCAGCAGAGTTGTGTTTGGATGGCCAGAGGGCCTTATTGTTTATCAGCTGTCCGGTAGCTCGGTCTCCCCGAGCTTTAGCCGGTTATTGGAGCCGTTTGTATCATTCTGACAACATAATAGAAAACCACACTGTGCTTAGATTAAGGCCGCGCACTCTTCTTTTACCCATTTGTGTCACGACCAGTGCTTTATTGTCTGCAATCGATAAGTTTTCAGTCTTATATAAACCAAACACGCTGGAACATTTTTCTCTTTTCAACATTAACTGATAGCCTTCAGATAGTCGCTCGAAGATTCTTGGGCGTTTTTACTTGAAATATACTTACACTATATATCGGATACACCCTTGTTTTAGTTAGTTATAAATATGATAGCGACTTGTAGTTCAGAAACAAAATGGTTCAGTATTTTTTTTTCTATTTAGGGACTAAATTAGACGAATATATAGTCAAAACTTTTTAAATCCAGTCATTAATTTATTGTCAACTTAATAACAAAAAATGGTTTATTATCAATAAATGCTCTTTAGAATTAAAATCAGTTGTATCTTCAATTAAAAACAAGTTTAGCAGTTATTTTTTAGTGTAGAGGGGAAATTTAGGTCCAAAAATTCAAAATTTAAAGAAAAATTGAAAAGACAAAGAACTGCGTTTTCCGAGAGAAAAAGAAGAAATTTAGGTACAAAATGCAAATTTTTGATAAGCCAAAAAAGTGCATTTTTTCGAGAGAGAGATAGGGAAATTTTTGAGTGGAAAAAGGGAGAATTTTTGAGTGAAAAGAGGGGAAATTTAGGTCCAAAAATTCAAAATTTAGAGAAAAATTGAAAAGACAAAGAAGTTCATTTTTCCCAGAGAGAAGAGGCAAAATGTATGTACAAAAATGCAAATTTTATGAGAATAAAAGAGAAACAAGTGCATTTTTTCTAGAAAAAAGTGGAAATAGAGTGGAAAGAGGAGGAATTATTGAGTGAAAAGAGGAGAAATTTAGGTCCAAAAATGCAAATTTTAGAAGAAAAAATACAAAAAAATGCATTTTTCGAGAGTAAAGAAGAATTTTTTGAGTGGAAAGAGAGGAAATTTAGGTACACAAATGCAAATTTTGAGAAAATAGAAAAGCTGAAAAACTGCATTTGTTCGAGGGACAAAATGGAAAGTTTAGATAGAAAAATGCAAATTTTGGAAGAACAAATACAAAAAAATGCATTTTTTCGAGACAAAAGAAGAAATTTTTGAGTGAAAAGATGGGAAATGTAGGTACACAAATGCAAATTTTTGAAAAATATTGAAAAGAGAAAAAACTCAGTTTTCTAGGGAAAAAAGGAGAAGTTTAGATAGAAATATGCAAATTTTGGAAGAAAAAAAGAACAAAAAAGGGGAACTTTTCAAGAGAAAAAGGGAAATTAAGGTCCAAAAAGTGAAAATTTGTAATGAAAAAACAAAACGGTATAAAGTATCATTTTGTGAAGAAAAAGGAGAAATTTTCAAGAAAAAAGGGGTCCCAAAAGTGCAAATTTGTAAAAAAAAACAAACTTGTTTCATTTTGTGACGAAAAAAAGGAGGAATTTTTAAGAGAAATGATGGGAAAAAAATGCAAAAAAAAGTTTCATTTCATGAAGAAAAAAGAGGTAAAATTTTCAAGAGAAAAGAGTCCATAAAGTGTAAATTTGTAACAAAAACCAAAAAGGGAAAACTATCACATTGTGAAGAAAAAAGAGGGGGAATGTTCAAGAGAAATGAGGGGAAAAATACCGAAAAAGTATAAAAATAATTATCTAAAAAAGATTAATTTTTTTTAAGAAAAAAAAGTAAATTTTGTAGTAAAAAGAGGAGAAACAAGTAACAAAATGTGGTCATGTAATTGTAATCAACATTTCCCTTATAGCACAGAGACGTTTAAAAAATGTCTTAAAAACGTACACGACCGACCGTCGGGATGTTTTAAAAACGTTCGTTACAGTATACCCGAGAACGTTTATAAGACGTTTTTCTCTAGTGCAAATGTCACAACTTCTAACGTCATATAGACGTCGAAAAAAGACGTTTCAAAACGGACTAAATAAATGGCAACAATAGACGTTTTTTAGACATATTTTAGAACGTCCACCAAAAACACAACGTCTTTTGAACGTTTTTTTTTCAGTGGTTATAAAAATGATTTAGGTACAAAACCGTTTAAAAAACGTAACTTTCCAATTACCCAAACAAAATGTTTTTATAAAGTTTGTAACGGTGGTTTTAAAAACGACTCAAACAAAACGTTTAAACTTTCTTTCTCAAAATATACTTTTGTGGACATAAAAACGTTTTGAACGTTTTTTTTACAGTGGCTATAAAAACAACTTACAAAAACGTTTAAAGAACGTAACTTTTTGACTTTTTCTGAAAATATACTTTTTGATCGTTTTTACTGGTGTATTTAAAAACGACTCAAATAAAACGTTTTAAAAACGTCCCTATTGTGACTTTATAAGAAACATTCTGACATGGACGTTCAAAAAGGTTTAATAGCCGTTTTTTATCGTACTGTAGCATACAAAACGCTTTGTTTTTAATTTATGAGTTTGGACGTTTTGTAGACACGTTTTATTTTGATCCTCGGACGTTCTGACGTTAAATGAACCATAAAAAATGTCAATCGGACCTTTTGTGCTTTTAGACTTGTAACGTGTAACATTAATAACAAAAAATGATTTATTCTCAATAAATGAGCATATAAAAGCTCTTTAGAATTAAAATCAGTTGTATCTTCAATTAAAATCAAGTTTCGCAGTTATTTCAAAATTGCGTGGCCACTATGAGAGTAACTAACTCGTTTCTCCGGCTATTTTACATGGAGAAAACTATGCACTTTCGAGATTTCCATATATTTACAGAAACAAGAGAAATTGTCATACCCTGTTTATAAACATAATTAAAATGTACAAATATCATCTGAGTTCATAGTCGCGTCTTGATCGGTTTAACTTTTGAGATACAATTTTTAAGGACTTAATATTATAAGTACGATTAGTTTAATTTATGAATTATTGATTATTAACTAACACAGATTTGTCACGAAGAATTAACAGCCACCAATTTATTAATTTGTGAACAAAAAAATATTAAATTTCTTCAATACAGATTTTTATTTGGATTTTCTCCTACTATGATCAAATTATTCAATTTCTTTTTAGCCATTGTTTTTCTATATTATGTAAGGTTTTTGGTAGGCAGCAAATAACTTATTCTAATCACACATTTTTTTTTATTTAATAATTCAATGTTGAAAATCAAGTTGACACTTTTATTTAAGAGTAAAGTTATTGTTCATCGGGAGTGGCTCGACATTTCGAATCCGCCATCCGTGAACGTATGTATACGGAGCTTTAAATTGCATCATTGGTCATTTGATTGATTGAATCGCGCAAATTATTGGTAAACTGATACCAATTGGGTTGAAATCGCGCCCTCAGGCCAGTGATTAACTCGTACGCTGATTCGTAAAATGAGTATTTCAACAATTAACACTGGAATCCATTAAAAATATTAACCGGGGGCGGTTAAAACGCGTCATGCGACGATTCAATTTGCGACCCTATTATCAATTTCTTATTTTCAGTTTTCTGTCGCTATTTATAATCGCTCATACTAATAAAATGTTTCATTTCGTTTAATATTGCGACCTACTCTGTATATGAAAACTATGGTAGTAAATTAAAGAAAGGTAAGCAATAATTTTATGAGTTGTTGAATGATTCAAAAGGCAGGCAATAAACATGGTAGTAAAACATATATTTTGTGATCAGTATAGGCAGGGAATATTAAACAGTTTTTACAGGGTGTTTCATCGAGTCTCACAGCAAAAATTACATACAAAATTGTTACTTTTAAATAGCAGTGTCAGTAGCATATATAACGATTGGACGAAAAAAATTATTTTTAGACTGCAAAATGAATCCTTACAGTGACGTATCGCGACCACAAAAAGGGGGGGCACGCCCATACAGCAAAAATTTTACCGAAGGAGCAAAGAAATATAAAAAAATTAAATTTCATATTTAAACTGAAAAATATTAGCATCATTTAAAACCTAAAAAAAGTAGAAGGACTCGGAACTCCTTATGATACTTTATTCTGTCTGAAATAATTTTTGGATGCGCTTCTTAGGTATTAAAGATAGGAAGCTTAACATTGCGTATCCAATTTATTAATACAACGTTTGGTCTTTGAAGGGCCAACATCAACAATTTTTTTTTAATACGGACATATACTTTTTTTAACTAACAGATAACTAGAAATTAAAATGTATTAAACTAAATAGTCATTATTTTAATTTTGTAAGAATTACTCAAATTGTCCTCCTCCTGGTCCAAGTTATTTTATAATTCTTGTACTCATATTTGAAGGGTAAAAATTAACAGGACCGTAATTAGAAAAATTCTTAAACTTCAATTCATTGTCAAAACCTAATAAAAAAATTAACTGTTCTACATGGTTGGATAAAGAAAAAAATGGGAATTTCACAGATGAAATAAAAATTATAGGTCAGTTTTAAAAAAAAATAGTTGAGGGTGACCCTTCAAAAGACAAAACGTATTTAGACTTAAAAAAATGTTTATTAAGATTTTTTCTATCTTTAAAAGCAAAGGTGAAAATCGTCAATATCAGTTTTTCCCAAATATCTCTGAAACCGAACCTGATATTTTAATTTTAAAAAACCAATTAACCAAATTTTTATTTATAACGGTTTAAGAAATTCAATTAAATTTACGCGACCCTGTATAGTATCATTACTGTAACGAAATTTTGTGAAAAAAAAATTATTTTAGTAATTTAATAATTATTTCGATTCGTTAATGATTTATTTAAATATTTAATAAGAAATTGATACTTTTGATTGGTTTCATTCAGTCAGTAATTTATTTCCTAATACTTAAAATAAAACACAAAAATCTTAAGAATAAAAATTAGAAAAAGAAATTACATACACGCAACACTATACTTTTTCTAAAACCTGCACAGTTACAAGATTGTATAAATTATAAAAATGAACAAGAACATGAAAATTATACCAATAGTTACATAATTCAGAGAAAAAAATTGTATATGTCACAGGAGGCAGCTAATAGCTGTCACCAGTGAAATGGGGGGGGAGGGCTAATAGTTTAGTTGATGTAAGGAGTAATATATTTTTACAAAAAAATAGTATTTGTATCGTGATCGATGGTATAATTATGAAATACTTTATAATAATCAAAAATTTAATTTGTACAATAAACGGTAGTATTTATCCACAATAAATGTATTCATGGGACATGTAATAAAGTGGTCTTTCGAGGAAACACATTTTTGACCATTTTTCAAGTTCCAAAAATCAAAATTACCTCCACACACTACATTTAACTCGACCCTGATGAATAATCTTGAAGGATAATCCAAGAAATTTTTCGTCATGATGAAACAAAATTTTTTTTAATATTTTACTGATTAACTACAAACTAATAAAGTTATTTAATCATGTTTGATTAATAAAAAATATAAGAAACCGATTCTATGTCATTTCTGGACAATTATTATGACACTTTTTTCATTGTTCCATGTTCTACTAACTGCTGACTAATTTTGGTTTTTTTAAGTTGCCTTTAAGTAGCGGATCACTGCTCTTGATGTAGAATTGCTTTAACTGCATTTCAACAAACTTTATCTAATTAAAATTCTAAAAATTTAAATAATAGAACAAAAATATTCACTAATTCACTTTCTTATTAGCACAATTACGTGAAAATGGTCAGACCTTAATTTACATATGTCACTCTATATCCGTGTATAAACATGCATCAATAGATGCTTAACTAGAAGCAAAATTCCATGGAGATCAGGAAAAGATTTGTAATGAAAACAAAAGAAGAATTGGAGGCCCTAAGCCAAGTTGTGAATGTGAAATATAAAAAATGCGGAACTATGCAGCGGTCTAGTCGGTCTAGTAGTAAGTCCAGCACTGAGTAGAGCATTTCAAGTTGTATTATATCGGTTAGAGTATGTAGATGTAACTAGAACGAACTGGTATTAGGTATTTAGGTATTTTTAAAATCATCCATCAGAGTATATAATAAAAATAACGTTTATTGTTCAATAATTCCTTTAGACAGATAGAAAATAAGGGACTGTGAGTACCAATACTTTTCCAGCGCGACCTTTTTAGATCTATTGTGGTTGTCCTCTCAATTAGAAAACCTGCCATTACGTCATACATTGTCCATCTTGATCTCTTAAACATGAAATAGATAAGACGGAATTATGACGTCATTAACGTAACGAGCAAAGTTTAATTTTGAAGTTGATTAATTACTTTTCAAGAAAAAGAGATGCACTAATACCGCTTTTACCGTTAAATGCAGTCTACAACGTTTGGGTTCACTCCAAAAATATCTTCTAATATATATTATATAATTCGCCATTCAATCAAGATTCGGTCATTCGTAGTTTTTTAAATTTTGTCAAAAATCATACTCGGGGACCATAAACATCCCTAAGCTAGAAATTCGAAACAAATCAGTTAAAAAAACGGAGGTTTCAAGTTAAAAAAATTATTAAATTATGTAAAAAGGTACGCAACGCATAAAGCAAAATACAATTTTTGGCACTGCCAATTTATTCATACAAACACACCTTAACATGCGTCATTGAAAACAAGTGTCATTAGCTATATTTTAATTTTGAGGTTAAGTGTAAGTTATCTACGATTTGCTCCTCTTCCTGACAAAACCTGCAAATATTTTCATCTGCTAGACCTATTGTATTCATAAGTTTGTTAAGCCTACAGTACTCTATATAAGAAGACCTACTATTATTCTGATAGCTCCTCTGTTCTTACTTAATAGATACTCTGTGAGTTTTGGTGATGGTTCTATGATGAATACTTTTGTCTGTCTCTGCCCTAATGAGTTATTTCACCACCATTGAAACATATTTAGCTACCATCGATTGATAGATATCCTGGTCCGGCCCGATTATAGAAGGTGGAGCTCCTTTTCGTGCCAGTTCATTTGCTTCTTCTTTGCCCCGGTATCCTTGATGTCTCAATATCCAGTTTATTGTTAGTCTTTTTAGACTACCAAGCTCTGTTATAATGCTGTTTGGCTGTCTGAGTATATGGCCTTAGTTTTTGATGTAACTTGTTGCCTTAATGTCTCTTTGTACAATATTGTATAGCAATTAAATCAATCTTAAACTATTGCATGGCTGCCTAGGCACAGTGAGACTTTTGTCTTTGTATTAGCATTGTAAATATACGCTTCAAGTCCTTCATTGGTTTTGAAGGAGTCATCTTATACCAGACCATTTCTGCTTGGATCGGATTTCCCTCTTTCCAAACGCTTCGATCTGGTATATGTACTTTAAAAAGTTTTTCAAAGCTGTTTTGGAAAGCATTTCGTCTATTGGTACCCCTGGGTCATTTTTAACTCTCTATATAATATTTTATAGTCGATATAATAATAATAATTCATTTACCAAATATGCAGAATCCTAACAGAGCCTCGCAAAACTACAGGACCATCTTATAAATCTGCAAACCTGGCTAGAGCGCTGGAAAATTAAAGTAAATTCACAACAAGACCCGCCAACTGCCCACAACTCAGAATAAGCAACAGTCCCGCTCCAATAAGAAGCGAAGTCAAATATCTTTTGCTGCACCTCGACCAAAGGCTCACTTGGAAACACCATATTAAAATCAAAAAGGTTCAACTATCGCTGAAAGTCAAACAAATGAATTGGTTGCTTGGAAGGCGATCACAGTTATCACTGGAAAATAAACTCCTACTATATAAAATTATTTTAAAACCTATTTGGACATATGAGATCGAGCTCTGGAGATGTAGTAAGCCCTCCAATAGAAAAATCCTCCAATGTTTCCAGCCAAAAACACTCCGTATGATAACCAACGTGCCATGGTACGTTTCCAACGCAACAATACACAACGACCTAGGGATTCCCTTTATCAGCGAAGTGATAGCAACCAATGCCAAAAAAGCTAAAGAGTGAAATGCTGAACACGATAGTGACATAATAAGACAACTTTATACTTTAGAGCACAGAAGGCTAAAAAGATCCTGGCCAGAAGACCTGATTGATTAGGTTGAAATGGCGAATCGTTGCTGAACGGTACCCACTACAAGTCCTATACATCCAAAACATTTACTAAATACTTAGTGTTAAAGTAGTTGTAAATTTGCTATACATTCCATTAAAAAAAAAAAAATTTACCAAATATGTAGAAGTATGAAGAAAAAAAACTGCATTATGCTGATTATTTGAGGTTAGAGATAATTATGTCACAGGAATATCCAAAATGACGTCATGCAATATGGCTGCCGTTGGCTTAGAAACACTTGATTATATTTTTTTTTTGATAATATGAAGTCTTAGACATTTTTTGAGCGTCTTTAGCATAACATTGTGTTTGTGCTTTAAGTTAATTATTAGTTAAGTATAAAGTAAACAATGGTATTATTAAATTCCAATATCTGATCAAACGATGAGGTAATAAAACTCAACCTTATATACCTCTAATTTCTTCTTTTTCCTTGCTCTTCTTCTTTTTCGTCACATTTTCTTCTGCACTTGATAAGTTGTCTTCTACGTACTTGTTCTCAGTTCCTTCTGGGTTAGGTCTAAGAGTTTTAAATTTTGTTTTTCACTTAAAAATATTTTAGTTTAGTTTAGTATGATTTATTACTATTTTATAGCCTCTCGGACCTTTTTTAATATTGTTGAATTTAATTATCAAAGTTTTTAAAAAACTTTATTTTACAATTTTCAAAATTCCCGCGTCTAATAATTTTATGTCATTTGTCAATTCAACCATTTACTTTTAGTTATCATATTCACGACACAGTGTACTCATTTCGATGTGTGTTAAGAATATTTTTATAATTATTATGATGATTTGCTTCATCAATCTGTTGTTAACCTTCCATTTAATAAGACGAGGTCCTTTTGATGGTTGGTTAGGTTAGGTCGTATAAAAGTTACCATAATATTGTACCCTACAATGGGTTTCTTTTTGATAATTTGCTAATTTCCTTTTCACGGTTGTATCTCATGAGATCACCCCTTTACCTTCTTTGGTACCCGAATATTGTCAAGTTCTCATATTTCTTCCTAAGCAATCCTTTTATGGATAACCCTCCTTATTATTATAAAAATTTGTTTAACTTTATCTAAATTTTATTTCCTTATTATGTTTATTCACGTATTTTAGTACCACCTATGTCCCCAATATCTTTTATTTATTTTCCTAAACCTGTGCGCGCACACATCTTTTAATTTAATTAATACAATTTGTAACTAACCATACATTATTATTTTCTTGGTAAGTTTGAAAAACATTGTAACTTTTTCCCACTGACACTTATATTACACACCTGAAGATGGCAGTCATGCCGAAACTAGTTGACGTCCACTTCTAATTTTTTTAACTTCGATGAAATATATGTTATGTGGTACTAGATTTTGGTATTATTATTAAAAAAATTGTATTGATAAAAATTTGTTAAATTTATAAATGGAAGTGGACTAATCTGCATAAAGAACCAAATTGTATGCCAACAACCGCCATGTGTTTGACAGCTAGATCACTTTTTCTAGAATGTCTAATTAAGTTGAAGTTATTGCATAAGTAAGAAAAGAAAAAATTGAATTGTTCTTATTTATTAATAATTAAACTATAAATACAAATATTGTGTTAATTTTAAGATAACTGGATCACCCTGTACTAATATGCCAACATCAAAGCAGCAATAGCAATAAGAAATGAAAAAGGAAGGTTAACAGTCTCTGGTAGAAGCCTTAGTTTTGTAAACAATGTGTACTTTTCATCTTTTGATTTATTACTTTAACACCGTGGCGCCTAGTGACTCCCCAAAGCGACTTTGTGTACTCATTTTTTTCCTGATTTTATTATATCTCTATTTAGAGTTTGTTTGTATGGGATGTTTAATTAGATATTCTAATTTATAAAACCAAAACAGGAACGGACTAAATTAGTAATCAACTAGATAAAATCTAATTTAAATAATGTATTTTTTTACTTTTATATTGTTTTCTGAGTGTAACTAAATTTCCGACAAACTTTACTAATCGGACAGAGAAAGGTTCTTAAAATATTGATCAAGGGATTAAATCTGTTTTATTATGAGACCTACTGGCCTAGTGCGATGCCCCAGCGTCATTGAACGCCACCCTCACTCTTCTCGCTAAGGGTAAGAATGAGTTGGGGCATAGTTGAGGTATATGATCACTAAATTGAGGTTAAACCCATAGATAGCGCCACCGGTTTTAGTATTTTAGTTTCAAATTTATTATACAGTAGATTAAAAATATTTACCGAAATAAATTATAGTGTTTGTTTGTTTTTGCTCCTGTTTTGGAATGGGAAAATACATTTTATTCTTCCGGTTCTTTTAAGTTTATAAATTATTTTTAGGGTACTTTAAATAAACAAGGTAAAGAAACACGGTGTCTTTGATACAATAATATACAATACAATTTATTGTACTTAGCGGAAATTATTTTTTATGAATATAGAAGTAAATGTGTGAGAAAATATTATGCTCTCTCTGTTCATAAAATTTAAAAAAATTAAATACCATACAGGAAAAATGTAATCCGGTTAGTTAATAATTCCGTCATAATCGTATTTTCTCTGTAAATTTTTATAATTAGTCAAATATTCCAAAAAATTAATTAAAAAATATCAATTCCCTCCTGATAAATTATGTAATATAAGGAAGAAATTTAACTTCATTGAAAACTAAAAAAAAATTTTAAATGCCTAATAAATTTTTTATCGCAATTACATTTGCAGTATTTTTAGGCGACTGAAATAATGTATTTATGAAAAACAAAAAAACTAATATATTAATATGAACTGATTTAATAGAGTTAAAGGGTTGAATTAAAATTAAGTAGGTTTAGGTTTATTCACCTGACAAAATGCATCATCAAAATTCCGGTTAGATATTTTTAAGATTCTCCAATGTGTATTATTGCAGTCAATGCATTAAACTTCAGGGTAGTCTATATTTTGTATATTCCTCGTATTCCGTTAATATGGTTATTAGTGAATAAACAATCCAGGTGACAGACAAATATATCATAATTTTGACCATAAAATTCCTAAACAAATTTATAAAGGTTAATTTTCTACAAAATTAAGTAAGTATGTTTCAAAGCGAAATTAAAAAAAAACACATTTATTAATATGAATATTATATGGAATAAAAGTCGATAAATCTGAAATATAAATAGTATTTAAGAAACGTAAATAAGTAAAAGGATCATTAAATAGAATCAAGGTTTTATTTTCAAAGTATTAATTTAATTGTAAAAAGAAAGATCATGGCAATACCTAATTTAGTCTTTTTAAAAAAGAATTTTGCATGGTTGCTAGGTGATGATAAAAAAAGAAGGTTTTATTAGGCAGCTTAAAAAAAAACAGGGAATAAAAAAAGTTAGTTCGGTACGATTGATAATTTATAGTATATTATATACCAAGGGACTAAAGTGCATCTTTTAATCCCGAGGGTGAATCACCTGAGGTTCGTTCCAATTTTTATCATAGAAGTGTTTAATTTTAAAAGATACATCCAAATTTTAACATTAGGTGGTACATGATAGTTTTAAAGTATTTTGGTTTATCTTATCAGATAATATTCAGATTTATTTACTTTTCTTTGCGATTGTCACATTTACTGTTTTGCTTATTATTAATTTTATTTTGGTCTTGCTTTTTTTGCACAATAAAGTTTGATTATTTGTTATTGTCAACTGAAGTGTTTAATTTTAATTATTCTTGATTCTAGAACTCACTACTGGGGTTAAGATAGTATATGCTCACAAATTTTTTTTTTTTTATTTAAAAAAAAAATAAAAAAAATTATTTGGCTCCCATCAAAATTTTAAATTATACAACGTGAATACAATACAAAAATATTGCACATAAAATTCAATTTTTGTTAACACGTTGTCTGATTTGTTTATGTTGAAAGTAGTTTTTAATAAAAAAAAATTTCAAACATAACAATATTTTCGTTATTTTTTGGATGATTCTGGTTTAAGTAAATCCTCAAGCATCCACCCTTAACAATAACATCATTTTTAGGGTTCCGTACCCCAAATGGTTGAAACGGAACTCTATTGCTCTCACTCGCGTGTCCGTCCGTCTGTCAAGCAGCTAAACCGTTGGAGCTAGAGTCTTCAAATGTTCACAGTATATGCATCTTATTGACCCAAAGCCATATAGATTATAAAAAATATTTTAAATATTTTCAAGGGGGCTCCCATACAGCTAAAGGGGGGCGCTAAAAAAAAATTGACCAACCCCATCAAGTGAGGTATCGTTGAATAGAGCTCAGTGAGTAGATAAAAGATGTATTTTTTGTTTTAAAAAATATTGCGAAACGTAGGCATGAGAAGCCGCCTAAGTCAGCATATTTTACAAAATTTTGTTCCGAAGTATTTTTTAACTTTTCATTGACCTATGAATTTGAAATTTGGTGATAATGTTTATTGTCACGTATATTTTACCAACAAATACCAATATATTAATAAATATGATTTTTTCATTGCCATTCCCTCAGTTTTAGGGTTCCGTACCTTTGTATTTATGCGAATTGTGATATTCGATATTTTATTATTTTTATCTATGCAATCGTATTTGTTTTATTAAAAAACACCTTTTTCATCTTATAATTTTTTTTCTATCTTTATCGGTTACGCTGATATTAACAATTTTGTTCGTTGCATTTCAAAATTTGTTAATATATCTAAGTATATATGCGGATTGTGATATTCAAAAAAAAATTTTTCTTCGTCGAACGCACATGCGCCAGATTATTTTTCTTTTCACTTCTTTAAATCTTTTTACAAAGTATTTTTGACTTATTAGTTCGATTAAAGTCATTTAAGAATCCTGCCTCTGCACAGCTGGCTTATATTCTACATTTGATACGGAACCCTAAATGTGCGAAGTCCGACACGCACTTGACCGATTTATTTTTGTTTTTCTTCTTTTTTTTCTTTCTTCAGAATTTGATTCCTATGAATCCAAGCCGTGTCCCATTGGTAGATGGCGTTCTGATTTGATTAATTTTTTAAGAATAAATTAAAATTTATACAATTATCATTAATAATAAATTTCATTATATATCTGTAATTTGTTTTTTCAGATTTATTTAATATTAAATTAATTATATCTTGTAGTAGTATAATTTGTGATATAAAATTAATTAAAAATAAAATATTACAACAAAAATTAATATAATAGATTTCTCAATTTTCTCTTTATTTAAGTAGTTTATGTAGACCATAACGAAAAACAAAACAATAATGGAATGATTCCATGCCACAAGCTTCGTTCTCTCGTTCGCAAACACAAAAATAGGGGTGGATCATATTTTATATTTGGTTAACGAATGAACCGAATGTCTTGTCTAAGCATAAGGCACGTGTTTATGAGAAAATATTTCTACAAAAAATATTAGTCTTTCATTTTGTTTGAAACATATTTTGTGTAAAACAACACAATTCTCCTCGCATCTATATACGTTAAAATGTTTTCTCTTTTTTTTTAGTAAAGAAATATTTACGCAGTCATTCAGACCGAATTAAATTTTATGTTTCTTGATGCGAAACCTTATAAATCAATTTATTAATTAAACGCTGAACCAATTTAATTAAAGGTAAATAAGTATTTTTTCTCAGTGGTATTAAGTTTGTTTTTATAATTTTTAAACGACTAAGAATAACTAAAATATTTATACAATACAACTTTCTATAATGTGCCGCCCATGTCAATATTTTGTACTGTTCTATACACTTGGAATATTCTAAATCAAATTTCAATTATCGATCGTTGTTGGCAAAGTGCTGAAACTCTCTAGAGATAAATCCTGTGTAAACTGAATTAATCAAGATGCCTTCTACCCCATAATGATAAATGACTAACAAATTGAAATTGAAATAAATGTGAAATGAGCAAAGATGGTAAATATTTGCTTACATCAGCTTGTTCCTATGAATCTAATTCCCCCCATGGAATTCCAATTACACGAGTTAATTATGCACATTTTTTACTTTGACGACAATCATTTCATTCGATATTATTTTTTCTGATCAGTTGGGTTTTCTAATTAAACGAATTATTTCAAACATTTTGACGAGTCTATAAGAACACTGCCATAGAAGAAGTTTCCAACAAATGATCAAAATAAACATCGGCTTATCACTATTATGTAAAAAGTTACCACTACAGGTTTTGTTCTTAATGTTTTTGAAGATGCTGGTGATCTTATTAACTCTGCGATTTCATTACGATTTAATATTGTTACGATAATTTCCCATCCACGTCTTAGATAAGCGATAATTAAGATTCGCCCTGTACATGACATTATTTAAATTTAATTTATTTACAATTTCCAACACACTTTAGAATTCAGAACAAAGAACCCCGCACAAATTTTATGGGAATTGGCTCCCGGTCAAATTGGCTGAAATTTGGATATATTGTTCGTTTCGGCATCCTGAACAAAAGTCTCAATGGGCACAAAGCTCAATTTTGCTTATTTTGGCTCCAAAGCTCCACGGATTTACCATTATTTACTACTTAAAAGGGTAATCTCTTCGAAAGTTTAGTATTTGCTGCGTTAACAAAAAGTCCCCTCTTATGTTTTCGAGGTCGCTGCATTCAAATCCAATGGCAATATAATAATATTGACAGTTGACAGCTGTCAAACAAGCAATAATCAAAATTGACAAAATCTACAAGTAAATATGTATTTTTGAGGTTGCTGGGTTCAAAACTGATGTCAAAAAGACGATATTGACAGTTGACAGCTGTCAATTAACTGTCAAACAACAAGCAATAATCTGTCTTGACACATTATCATGCTTAGTCAAATATTTAATTAACGATAGTATTCAACTGTCAATATCGTCTTTTTGGCATCAGATGTGAATTAGGCAACCTTAAAGACAAATTTCGAGTGTTACATGCTGTTTAACAGTTATTTGACAGCTGTCAACTATCAATATCGATTTCTTAACATCAGTTTTGAACTCAGCAACCTCAACATGTGGATTTTATCAATTTTGATGATCACATGTTGTTTGACAGTTAGTTGACAGCTGTCAACTGTCAATATCGTCTTTTTAACATCAGATTTGAACTCAGTAACCTCAAAAACAAATACTAAACTTTCGAAGAGATTGCCCTTTTAAGTAGTAAATAATGGTAAATCCGTGGAACTCAAATAAAGAAGTCCTTTAACATCCTTTTTCCGAGAAGATACGAATGGAAAAAGGGGAGATCCTCTTTCCAGAGATGGCTTATGTACTGTTCACAGATGGTTTAAAAACCTTAAGTGGTAATCCGGAGTGTACAGCAGAAAACCGAGAGTTGACATCACAGTAAGTCTCGCCAAGTATGCTGCCATTTTTAGACTGGGGCCTTTGCGATAGAATTGTATGCAAACCATCATTGTCAACAATTAGATTTTGTCGGACAGTCAGGCAGCTTTAAATTCACTGAGCTACACTGCTAGACTCGAAGCTGGTGTGGAACTGCACCTAGTTTTTGGATCGCATTGCTACTAGTAACAGAGTAACCCTACTCTGGGTACCTGGGCAGCAATGGTGGAGGACAATGAGAAAACCGACACTTTTGCGAGAAAAGGTGCAGGATCCGAGTTAATTGGACCGGACCCATTCTTTGACATAGCCAAAAGCAGTGCCAAAGACACTATATGGAAATGGACCCAGTGGAAAACTCTCCAGTATTTCATTAGCTCACTCTAAGGCGTTCATAGTTAAACCGTCAGGTAGCTCCCTATCGCAGAGTAGAAGTGATCTACGTATCCTAATTGGACTGCTTACAGAGCACTGTCATCTGCGTTACCACCTGAAGAAGCTAGGTCTGAGTCAAAAATCGGACTGTCGCTTCTGCAGCGTGGAAGACGAAACAGCAAAGCATATTCTACTCCCATATTCTGCCTTGGAAATGAATAAGCTTCGTACGTTTGGTTTCGTACAGCTGGACCTACCGACTTCAAGGAAGCTTCACCTAAATTAACCATAGACTTAGTGAGAAGGTGTGGATTGTATGGTGACTTGTAGCCCGTTGTGTGAGTCACAATAGGCCTCTGCTGATCGCAGTGGAAGAGCGAGCTAACAGCCCACTCACTTCGTTCCTATACCTATACCTTGTTGAATGGATTATGGAACAACAAGTGAATGCTGATTTTTGGAATAAAATCTTCTTCAGCTCATTTTGATCTTCATGAATCGTCAAAATTGTCGAATTTGGAGTTCAGAAAATCTACGAGTGATGGTCATCAACTCCTGATGATGCTAACACAATTAGCGAAACGTATGTAGGGTGATAAGAAAGTGTAGTTTTGGTTAGTACTGACAGTATTCTTCAACATTAAAAATAAAAATAAGAAAAGACAATAAGTTGTCGTTGGTTCCGAAATCGTTCGCGTTAAAATAAAATCCAGAATCCGTTCATAACTAGGCATGCGCTCTACGTCACTTATGGATTAGTTCGAAATGGGTTCAGAATGGGATCCGGGAACAAATCTAATGTCTTCTACCTATGGCCGTACTATTTCCACGGACATCCTGTATATAAAAAGAAATGACCTGACTGACTAACTAAGTCATCAGCGCCTAGCTCAAACCGCTAAACCCAAAAATATGAAATTTGTAATGAACATTGTCTTTATGACGTCAGCACATAGTAAGGAACATTTTTTTTAATTCTGAAGCGGGAAAAAGGGGGACAATTTTTTTTATGAGAATACCTCCATACAAGTCATAGAAGATGTTGCAGTCTTAAATGCGTATTTCCCAATTTTTCCAAAAATTCAATTAGGTTGGGGCAAAATAGAGTGGAAAGGGTTTTTATGAAGCTACCTATACCTGATACAAACATGTTACAGACTTGAAATTCGGTATTTATGATATTCATTAAAAATAAAAAAATTCGTGTTTTATCAATTTTCTAAAATCTAGTTAAGTGGGACAAAAACGGAAGGAAGAGGTTTTTTATGAATTTACTTATATCTTATACGCGAACATGTTACAGACTTAAAAATTGGTATTTAAGCTGTTCATAATAAATGCAATGAAACTTCAAGTCATGTACCACACAAATATATTTGTTAGAACGAGGGAGGGAAAAACGGCAACTAGTTTCGGCTAAACAGCCATCTTCAGGCCTAGAAATACATTAGCGATGAAGATATGAAGGGGCTTATACAAAGTGTAACAAAAAACAAGCTTACCATATATAAGTAATAATTAAATTGAAAAATACAATCAATCTATGTGAATAAATTTACCTAATTTATTAGGGGGTAAAGAGAAGGGTATCAGATGATGTAAGATTAATGGAAAATTTTAATTGAAAACGTAAATGAAAATTTAAAAATAATCCGGTTTTAAATAGACCTTAGAACAATAAGGGCTAATGCAGAAACTGATTATTGGTGGAATTATTGGATTAAAAAGTAGGAAGCCTGTGGTTCTAGGTACATTGTTGGCGTCAGGTTCATGTTCCTTGAATTGAAAAGTCCACCAAACCTTGAAAAGTACATCAAATTTCAAATCAGAACATAAATATAACAAAATTGTTCAAACTGGGACTCTGGTGGTATGGATCACCATGTAGTGGTTCCAGAGGACCAAAATAATTAATAGGTTAACGCGAAACAATATCGCCGCGTGAAAATGTCACATCAAAATGGCGAAGAATAAAGTGACAGTTGACAAATGGTGAACGGGAAGAGTGACAAGAGTGGGGGAGGGGTAGAATTTTGGGAAAGGATTAACAATATTGTGTCTTAAATTTATTAAAATTATACATTAAATATGAGCTGAAGTAAAACAATGTAAAAATTATTTACAAATAGTTGACATTAATAAGGTTATAGTCAAAATAAGAAATAAGTTTCAATTTAAAAACTATTAGAGATTGGGTGCAAGTCCAGGTGTAACGAAAAGAAGAACAAAAAGAAAAAAGAAGAAGAGGGCTAGTTCAAGGGAAAAATGACAAGAGTGACATTTGACGTATGAACGAAAAAAAATTTACTTAGGTCAAGTTAAATTAAACCAAAACAAACACGACTATTACATAGGAAGAAATTATATTAACATTTGTGATATGGATATCCTCATGGATTTAAATACTACATGTTTACCTATTTTCCAAAAATCGAGTCAGGGGATTATCATAATATCCAAATATTATTTTTTAGTCACGTCTTTGGGAAATAAATAACCAGAAACTTTCTTACTACAAATAAGCAATTTTCTAAGAAACTCCGTAGCAAATGACGAGTATTCTGCTAGTATATAAATAAATAAGATTAATGGCAAGAATTGATCCTTTGTACCAGTTTGAGAAAGTTCCAATTATTTATTTCCAGTAAACTTCGCCTGGTTTACCGATTACTTTTATCTCTTTGCTTTGTGTTTGCGGAAATCTCACATAATTAAAACCACGTGCAGCTCATCCCTATAGGTTACCCCTTTCTACTCCTCCCTATTGTACCCTAAACAAGCAAAACTAAAATTGTGATTATTTAGAAATAAGGGATTTTTACTGTAAAGAAATGAAAAATTTGTGCGTAGGTTTTAGAACAAGTTTTTAAATTAAAATTAAAAAAAGGTACAAAATTGTTCTCCGAAAATATATAATCTTCTAATCTTTTATCAATTATGATTTTCAATATTAGATTTTTTTATTTTATAATATGGTCTTGCTCTGGCTTAGGCTAAAGTACATTTTGTAACTTTCTATAATTCAAAATTTTCACAATGTATAATAAAATAATGTTTGGAATTAACATTTTTCATTGTTATTTGCTTTTTTACTGCTTTTTCTCTTTTTTCTTGATTTTTCTTAATTCTTCGCTATTTTTCCGTATTTTTCTTTATTTTCTTCTATTTTTCGCTATTTTTCCCTATAATCAAAATAACTATTCAAATTTTCGTTACGTTACAATTTCTACCAGTAAAATCCTACCGAAATGATCCATTCATAAGTTTGCATTTTTAAGCTCAAACATTCTAAAACTTAGAATACAAAAATATTCAGTTTCACATGGATAAAATAGCTCAAAATGAAACTGATTTATCGCTAAAAAAACGAAATATATTATTCGATTAATAAGCCATATTCAGACCTAAGAGGGGATGATATCGAAAATTATCATTCATTTCTAGGTCTGAAGATGGCTATTAGTCGAAACTAGTCGCCGTTAACAAGTTTTCTTTCTTTTCTTAATATTTTTGCCTTAAATAATACCAATTGCTTTTAGTTAAGTGAGTAATAAATTAAATAAATGTGTATAAAATTAAGAGAAAAGATGGTAATTTCAGACGAAAAAGTGACAAAAATGAGAAAAAAGGGGTAATTTTAGAAAAATAGGGGTTATTTAATAAAAAACGGGGTAATTTAAGATAAAAAGGGCCAATTTAGAAAAAAGCAGTAATTTAACGGAAAAAGTGACAAAATTAAAAGAAGAGGGGAATTTGAGACGAAAAAGTGACAAAAATGAGCAAAATAGGGAAATTTTAGAAAAAAAAGGGGTTATTTTATAAAAAAAGTGGCTAATTTTTTAGAAAAAGGGGTTATTTAGGAGAAAATAGAGTAATTTAGGAAAAATGTTGTAATTTAAAGAAAAAAAGTGACATAATTAAAAGAAAAGAGGGGAATTTGAGACGAAAAGGTGACAAAAATGGGAAAAAAGGGTAACTTTAGAAAAAAAGGGGTAATTTTATAAAAAGAAGGGCAATTTGGGAGAAAAGGGTTAATTTAAGAAAAAAGGGAGTAGTTTAGAAAAAAGGGGTAATTTAACGAAAAAAGTGTCAATTAAAAGAAAAGAGGAGAATTTGAGAAAGTGACAAAAATAAGAAAAAAGAGTAATTTTAGAAAAAAGAGTAATTTTAGAAAAAAGAGTAATTTTAGAAAAAAGGAGTTATTTTATAAAAAAAGGAGTAATTTGGCAGAAAAAGGCGTAAATTATAAGAAAAATGAGTAATTTACGAAAAAAAGGATAATTTAAAAGAAAAAAGTGACAAAATTAAAATAAAAGAGGGGAATTTGACTAACAAAGTTTATGTCAGCTGTCGTATATAAACGATTTGCTGTGGTGAGGGGAATTTTTGATATTTTGTTATTTCTTTACAAATTTTTCTATAATTTACAATTTTTTACAAATTCATATAATTTTTACAATTTTTGAAATTTTTACAATTTTTGAAATTTTTACAATTTTTGAAATTTTTACAATTTTTGAAATTTTTACAATTTTTTGAAATTATTTAAATTCCTGACATTTTTGAAATATTTAAAATTCATGAACTTTTTAAAAAAATTTTAATGTTTTTTGAAATTTCGAATATATTTTTGAAATTTTGAATATATTTTCAATGTAGTTTGACGTTTTTAACATTTTTTTCGAATTTTTTAAATTTTTTTTGAAATTTTTGATATACTTTCGAAAATTTAATAAAATTCAGTTTTTATTAAATTTTTGATTTTTTTTTGAAGTTCTTTAAACATTTAAAATTTTTATAGTTCTTAAAATTTTTCTAGTTCTTAAAATTTTTAGAATTTCCAAAATTCTCGGATTTTTTAAATTATTAAAATTCTCGGAATTTTTGAAATTTGATATTAATGTATTTTAAAATTTTCGTTATATTATCAAATTTTTTGAATTTCCAAACGTTTTTATTTCATTATTTTTTAAATTTTTGTAATTTTTCAATTTTTTCATATACTTTTGAAATTTTCGAAGTTATAAATTTCTAAAAATTGAGTTTTTTTTGGTACTTTTTAAAAACTAGTAAAATCACGTTTATTGGTGTTTTATTTAAATTGACTCAAAATTCAACTAATTATATGTATGTTTATTTATTTAAGGGTATTAAATTATGAATAGTTTTTTATAATAATTTTCTTGAGTTTTTGAATGGTTTAGGGCTTTTTATTTTTATTTTAATAATTCGATTATACGGTAATGACTATATTATAACTTTTTCATCTTTATAATAAAATTTTTATATAGTTTATTAATATTGATTCCAATATGTTTTTTTAGCAAAGCCGATGCAAAATTTTACGCGCAGTTAAAGGGTTAAATACCAATTTAGTCTATAATTTTATACTTAACGAGTTATATCGAAACTTATTAAAAATTATATACTAAAACACCCTGTATAAATATTTGTCTGATAAGACCATCTTTATCGCTCGGGGCGCCACACTTTAAATATCTACAAGGGATGATGAATACCAAAGTCAAGTGGCCAAAATTATCTCTCGAACCACTTGAATAAATACATTCATCAGTATCATAGTTCTCTTGTTGTTTATTTCCATTTTAAATGAATATTTAACAGATGAAATTAAAACACTCTTGTAATTCACACGGTATACGGTACGTGATATAACAGAGAATTTAATTTAATATTTTACTAAAATCTTTACATAAACAACACTTTCTGTGATCCTTCACTCAACACTGAATACGTTTCTGTAGAATAAGCAGAACTTCCATCATAGGCGTATCCCACAGAAGGTAAATGTTTAGCTATATTACATTTCAATTAAATTAACTCCATGTCTCATGATTATATCTGGTTTTTCCCCTGAAAAATATACCCAAAAAAAGGTAGCCTTATAAATACTGGGATATTTGTCCAGCTCTGTTTCTGTCAATCCATGCACAAATAATTTATTAATAAAAATACGTTACAATTCATGAATTTAAGATATTCATATCCACAATCTTGAATTGTTCTCCTATCCCGCTTTTAGGGTTTTACTGAGAACGATATTTAAGTATCATCAGAGCTATGGCTAGGTAAATTTTGGCGTTAAATATCCCTAAAAAATGACCAAAAAACAGGGTTTTTCCCTTGATCAAGTTTTATTTTACTTCGGTATTAGCAATAACCTTTCCCTAATTTTATCCAAAAAAGGTCGAATTTTGAACAAATTATCATACTCTACATTACACGGAGCAGTCAGAGCATTATTATCAGTAAAGTGCAGAAATGTTTTTATTTCTTCACAGCAGGAATTGCCAGTGGAAGGAGCCCAAAATGCCAGACTCAACCGTCCTCGCCGACCAATGAGAGATGCCTGTCCCCAGATTCAGTCTACCGTCCGACTGTTTTTGGGTACACACAGGGATGCCGAAGCTACTCCATCTGGAGTAGATCTACTCCCTTTAATCATTTTTTACTCCTCTACTCCAAAAGATTGATTTCTACTCCGATTGAATGTACAGATGAATTTGTAGTTCGAAAGGGACAGTTGCCGATTCTGCAATTATTTTTCGAACGTTGTTCGCCTAATGGCCGAATGCCTAAAGAGAAAATAACACGAAAACCTACTTTCTTCTAGTTTTCTTTTATTTTCCTAGAAATCACTTTGGACGTTTGACATTTGGTTAATAGTTGTGCAAGTCAAACAATTTGAGTTTTCCCTATTTTATTTTAATTAAATATTTGATAATTTAGAAATCCATTTCCTCAAGAATAATCTAAACAGAAAACTAAAATGAGACTCTCACTTTTATTTCAGTTATAAATCTAGTTGCATACATAATTTTGACAGATAAAGAGGAAGACGAAAGGTCTGTGACCAATGAAAATAACTCTTACACCCTTTAACGATGACAAAAAAATATCAAATTGATCCATATTCATAGTGATTCTGTTAGAATCGGTCTGTGGGAATATCAGGGAACATGGTTATTTTATATACTATTCCGCTTTGGTTTGAATCTACTCCAAGTTTAATCTCCAATCTACTACTAATTTCGGGTCTGATGCGGCAACTCTGATCGCTCATTCGTCACCGCTCAGTCAAGTCCAATCATTTCAGCTGAAAAAATTATATTTTTACTTTTTATTTTGGTTTATTAAATTATTTTTTTTATTAATTTACTAGTTTACTAATTCATTTATTATTATTGTTTGGTTTATTTTATTATTATTTTTAGGGTGATATTAGCGAAATTAGATTTTTATTTAGTTTTTGTTTATAATTCTTTAAGTTTTTATTTTTAACCTTTTCGTTATAGTAAGTTTCTGTTAATCCGCAAATCAGGACAAAGCACACTCTCCGGGGTTCAGTCTAACGTCCGAATAAAATTGGTAAACCTCTAATGTTTACCAAGACTGGTCAATAACAGAGAAATTGATATTTTTAATAAAAACATAGAATGGCAACGTAAAATATAATATTTAAGGATAACGGTCGACGTTGGTATAACGTTTGCGAATATGTGAAAACTATTGTAAATAAAACCAAACAGGGAACAGCTCTCTTCCAGTTCCTTATAGGAAGGAGAGGCAAGTTTGCTAAAAACCAAACTAAAACTGATAAACTCTATAATAACAACATTAATGACAAATGCCTCTGGCGTGGAGACAGACATGCTACACCAACCGGAACAAAATACAAAATCAACAAAATATCTGTTTATGACAGGCCGCAAACCAACCTTGGTATGTGGCCAACTGTTGGATGTTTAAGGATCTAAAATCTACTAGGGTTTTATATACCCTGAATGACCGAGCAGAACGGATATTTGGAGACCTGATGACCCACCCTAAGGAGGAACTTCCGGTAACCATGGGGCATATACACGCCCAAAGAGGCAACTATTACGCGATTAAAAACTTGGTTTTGCTAAAAATAGCTGACAAGTCTCCTCGCCGATGGAGGCGAACACGATTATGGGGAAATATAGTTAAGGTAAATTAGGTAACAAATAAGGAGAACTCCAATAAAGGACTCAGTCCAACAAAAAAAATGGAGAAATCCACAAAACTGGAGAAAGCCACAAAAAAAACAAGAAACACAAAAAGACAAAACGGAGCTTTTTCCACCAATTTTTTTTCCGTTCAGAACTCGACTTACACCAAATTTATCTGATTCAGTTTAATTACATTATTTCTAATAATTTGTTTTAGGCTTTAGGTGAGTGGATTTTCAGCGATGACCACACAAGGCGGCAAAATAAAGGCAAGATGCGACGTATGAGCAATAGCATACGTGACACAGTATGACATACTGACACAGTGGCACGTAGTAATAACACAAGCCGACGGGCGGCGGGAATCTAGGGTCCGCAAGCGGCATCAGTGTGGGCGAGTATCAATCACTACTTGTAAGCGTATCAGTATCAGTATAAGCGTCACTGTGTTGGAACCGTGCTCATATCTTGATACTTCGGATACTTGACGACCGAAACCCAGTATTGATGTGTTGCGCAAATTACTCAATAATCTATGGCACAGCGGATCATAACACAATTGTGCTGATAATGTGTGTTGTCACATACAAACAGTGTCAGTGTTGTTGTATCAACATCAGAAAACCGTGGAGGATGAGGATCGAGGATCGAGGAACGTAGTTCTTAAAAACTCCCCCCCCCCCCTAATATGCTGACAATAGCAGGCCTTTGAGGGGAGAACCCGGACAGGGGACTCGGGTATCAAGTGCTTATTAGGTACATTATCCCCTTGTCTCGGGCGCATACCGTGGATGAATAGAACTGGTCAATAAACCCAGGATCAGCTAAGCTCGTACTTTGCAATGCATTCTCCACTGTGTTTTTATGTCTATGTTGCGTTTTTTATATATATCGTATATTCCTTCGGTTTATCACTTTGAGGGGTCTTTTTCCCTCGATTTGGGTTTTTTTCGTCCTCTGAGAATATAGCTTCGGTAAAGTGTATTGACCCAGCTGTCACCTCTGAGGCTAGTCTGAGTGTAGGTTTCCTAATGACTTCTGCTTCTTGTCCATACTCTGAATTAAAGTCTGTATCTTTGAAATAAGAAATTTTGTTTTTAAAAAGTTCTCCCTACTTTTCTAAATCTTGAAAAACTAGTAGTTATTAATTAATTGTCTGCCCCTTATTTCCCTGATATCTCTTTGTTGTAGGGTCTCATTTTTGCTTCTATTGGAGCTTGATTTATGATTATTTCACCATACTTTTTTCTCTTTTGTTAAGATTCTGGTTTTTGGGGTTAGGTTGATTATTTTGGGGTTTTTTACTACTAACTTTTTTTTCTTTGTTGTTATTTTCTACTTTTTTGTCTTTTTCAGACCGTTTTGTGTTATTACCTCTTTAGTCTTCACTTTCGGTCTCCACGATCTCCTATTGGGTATTTTACCTGATTTCGTGATTTTTAGATTTTTCTTCCTCACTTTCGTTAACATTAGCAGGTGCAAAGTCTTTTCTATACACTTTCGATTGTACTTGTATAACATTCTTCCTCTTGTATAACATTCTTCCTCTTTTCAATCGTAAAGTTCTTCTCATATGTGTTTAGATGTCGTTTAAGAGTTTTTGTTCACTTTGAGGATTTTCTTTTCTGTATACGTGAGTTTGTACTTGTATAACTTTCTTCCTCTTGTGCGTTGTCCCTCGTAAAGCCGTTATGTTAGTTTTCTGCGAGCTTTCCTATTCTCATTTATGCTTAAATGCCGTTCAAGAGTTCTTTTCACTTTGATGATTTTCTGTAGTAAGAGTTTTCCATTTACTTTAGTTAATTTATCAATTAGTATGTTTGTTTTCTCTTTACCTCCGACTTTTAGTAGCTGGTTTTGTAGGGTATAAAATGTTTCTTTTTTCTTTTGACTATTTTGAAATTCTTTCATCGCACAGGAATTATTTATTGGATTAATATTTATTCATTCGTACCTCCCAGTACATTCGCATTAAACTTAAATGCCACTGGGGTGGTACTTTAAAGCCTGTACCTATCACGGCATTTTTTTCCTCACTTGAGTATAGGCTTCTAGGGTCTCAGTGTTAGTATTGAGTTAAACCATTCAGTCTTCCGTCCGACTAGAACCAACGCCATCCGTGTTCAGTCTAACCAAAATTCGTAACTAAGTTAGCCACTTGCGTAAGTTATGATTAATTTAATTATTTATTTTAGTTTGTTTATAATTCTTAAAGTAATTATTTTATCTTGTTATTTGGAATTATGCTGTCATAAATTATGTTTAATTTCCCACCTACGCTACTGGTTTAGTTAATATGTCGTTTTTATGTCATATGTTCGGAAAAGTTTATTTTGAAGTAATATTTTAATATAATCTACGTTTTCATAATTACAAACGCATTCCAGTACATAAAATCTGAGCTCGTAAAAAATTTTTCTTAAGAAATATTAATATCAACTATTTCCCAGTTTATTCTGTTTTCATTCAAAACAACGTAAATAAACTTTAACGGAAATGTGTTAATAATAAGAGATATAAATATGACTGCAGAGAACAACTTAAAGTATAAACATTTATTATTACATAAACCATATTTCCTATGTTGATATTAATAGTAGAATTATTAAGTGTTAACTTAAATGAAACGTATATTATTGTCATCTGGTTTTGTCGTCTAAAAATAGGTAAACGTAATTCACTTATTAAATACAAAAATATAAATTTGTAAACAGTTCAAAACGAAGAAATATCACTTAGTACGAGTCGTTATTGACTAGAAAATGTAGCGTGATGCTAAAAATAAAATTAAAGTCTACCACATAGTTCTAAGAGATATAAGTAATGGTCCTTCAAGACGGATTATATGTATAAAAAATATTGATTGTTTACAACATGATAATTAAAATTTAAATAATAAACAAAATTTATTTATTATAATTTTGAGCAATATAACAAAACTTTATTATTTAAGAATGTTGACATGAAAAATACAAAAGTACAAAATAATGTATATGCTATTATGTTTAGTAATATTTTGTTTTGTGAATTCAAAAATGTCTTTATACCTAAATCAACGCTACTGAAAGCTTGCCTACAAAATTATAGTCATTATTGAGGTACATTCAAAAATAAAGTCACGTTTTACAAATCCTCGGCTTTTACTTGAATAGACGGATGAACCATATTATTTGATTCTTAGAAATCAATGGCACAACCAATTTAAACTAAAAAAAATAACAAAAAAACTTACTTGATTTAAAAACACGCAATGGAGTTTAAAAATTAGTAATTTCTAAAGAAATTTTAGATGCATTTTTGCAGCTGGCCAAAATTTATTATTTTCACTTATAATTTTCCGGGTAATAATTTAATCACAAGTACAATCTATATCCTGCCCAAAACCTAAGCTCGAATTGTATTTGGGAAGATAATTCTATTAATAAAGAAATAATTAAATAATAATTATTTTTAGATAAATTAAATGTTTAAGAAAAACAAAAATAAATCATTGATAAAATTGAGACTTTTTGCGTACTTTTAGTTTGATTATAAATAATTTTAACCAAATCATGACCACCTCGAATTGATAATACAAATCAAAAATAAAAGTAAAATGACGTCCCAAGTGATATTGGACAGTCGAACATTTAAATTTCCAATTTTCATGTTATGACCGGACATAACGGATGTCGGCCATATTGGATTTTTTTTAATCGAAAAATATCTTTATAGTAATCGACCAAATTTTGGTCCATTTAAAAGTTATAGGGGTGGCTTATAACCAATTTACACTCTGTATTTTCTATGGTAAAATTATTAAAATAAAATTGTATCCCATGGAGTTATAAAATTGTAGTTTCAGATTTAGATTCATCATAAAAAATTTTAAAAAAAATCTTGTTACAAAAATGCTGTGCTTATTAAGACATCAAAAGTTATAAGGGGTTTAAAATTTTTGAAATTTGTTTCTTATTTTTGGGCTTGGATTCATCATATGGAAATAAACAAAAATGTTACAAAAAGTTTGTGATTATTAAAACAAAAAATATTTTGGTCTGAAATTATAAAATTTGTGAAATTTTTTTCTGTTTATAAATTAAAAGTTCGTCTTAGCAATGCTGGCTTGCGCATTTTCAAATAGTTTTTTTTATAAATAGTACATTTTTATCTTAACGAATTCATATTTTATTATTTATATGTAATATAAATATACAAATACAACTAGAATGAGTCAGTTTTTGTCAAAAATACATCTGTTATCCTCTTTAAACGAGAGCTTACATAAGTACGGCGTTTCAAGGGTTGAAACCCTTCAGTTTTACAAGAGGGTGCATTATATACTCGTCGAAATATTTGAAAATAATTTTCAACCTAATTGCAAATAGTTTATTAAAATAACTGAGTAAGAAATATTAAATACATATTTTATTTTCTTACTTTGGAACTTTAAATCTTAATAGTATTTTATATTTTGAAAACGACAGATACACTTTTGATTAATACGTCATGTGATGTCTGTTCTTTGTACTTGTCATATGGCACCCCAAATAATGACTTAACGATAAGAGTCTTAAAACCAAACACTTGAAATTTAAAAAATATACCCCAACATGTGTAAGATATGAATTTTTCAAAGCACCAACCAGTTATAAATACCCTACTACTGATATTTTCATTTTTTATTGCCTTTTTAAAACAGAAGTAGTTATATATTATGAGATATTAAAATTATTAATAATCATCATAGATTGTGTATATTTACAGTGTTATTTAATATAAATTACTCAGTCTTTATCATTGTTTTGGTCGCCTATAGAAAAAAACTAATCACTTCAAAATTGAGATTTTTCAATACTCAATGTATTTTTTATATGGTTTTCACTAAAGACTTAAGTAGGGTCAGAAGTTTTATAATCTTTACCGGAAATTAAGTTTTAATTTTCGTTAAGAATAAACAAAAATGGTGTCATTTCAAAGTTCATAAACTAATTTTCTTTAAATCGAACATCCTGTATATTAATACATTTTTGAAAAAATTCATCCTTTATCTACATAACGACGTGCTTAGTTTAAAATTTTTTTTCTAAAATGTCTACGAAATTAGATAAAAGAAAAAATGCTTCAAATTTTAATCTTAAATGTTTATTAGAATTATATAGGAGACTATGAATAGTTTATGTTTTGCAATTGTTAATTTTATGAAATTGTGAACTGTTGTTTTCAACCTTTATTGGTTCATTTTAATAAATGTGCGCATAAAGAAGGGAACATTTACATAGACAAGATTTTAATTTACTTTTTTTATTCCATTTTTACATTATTTGTTATTGTTCTTTTATAATTCGAAAATTGTCGCCATTTTGGTTTTTTCTTCGCGGAAGTTAAAATTTCATTTCCGGTATTGAATAATAAAATTTATGGCCCTATTTAAGCTTTAGTGAAAACTGCATCGAGATATCTTAATTGGTTCAGAAAAAAAATGTGGAAAAATACAGTGAGATGCCTGGTATAATACCATTACAACGTGGGGCTCTCTAGAATTAAAGAAGATATTGCATTGGACTGTAACCAGTGAGGAGGCCCGAAAAAATACTTATTTTACGTCAGATATGTGATAACATAACCAAATCATTTTTTTTTTATTTTTTGTACGAAAAATATCCACATTTACCAGTTGAAAACCACAATTTAATATTATCAAGTTCTAAAGCAAATATATTAACAAACTTATCACAACAAGTAAATTTAATACATACACGTGTAAATAATTTGAACGAATAAATCCAAAAGTTCTATACCACAAGAGCTGAACGGACAAGGCCTAGACGACAATAATTAATTTCCTAAATAGTGACATTTATGAAATAATCAAAATATAGAGAGTATTATATAAAATTTTTAAATTGGCACTTAAAAGCCTGTTATCAAATATGCCTAGAAAAAATATTTATAAATTTTTTAAACCTACATGTTATTTAAAAAAAAATAAATTAAAAATATCTACATTATTTGAGAATACTGTACAGAGATGGCATTATATACGAACTGAATTCCTTATTAAATAGAGGCCAGATGTGAAAATGAGAAAAGAAAAAAATTGTATTGTTTTTATTTTCGCCGTGACTAGCAGTACATCGAATCTACTTGTTTATATCGTAGATCGGAAAAATAAAATAAACCATCTAATTTCTACACCTCGAACTTTGAAGAAAAAAATGAAGAAAAAAGACACTTTACTGTATAAATGAAAATAATTACCAGTCAATATTTTTATGTAGTTTTAAAGAACTTAAATAAGCGAAATCTAATAAACATTAATTTTGGAGAAAAAAATAGAAAATATCGGAAAAAATTTAAAGAAAAATCAGAAAATTTGGAAAAGAACGAAAAAATCAAACGCTTAAAATCGCAACAACAAAAACGGCGCAGAAAAACCGTAAGAAATCGAAAAATATAGCAAAATAAAACACAAAAAATTTAAAAAACATTAAAAATTCTAAATAATTGAAATAAATTGTAAAAAAATCTCAACAAAATTTCAAAAAAATGAGAAAAAAATCGCAAATAATCGTAAAAAATTAAAAGAAGAGAAAAATGAGAAAAAAATAGAAAATAAGATTAGAAAAAATGTGAAAAATCGCAAAAAAACAGAGGAATAAGAAAAAATGAGAAAACAAAAATGAGGAAAAATTAGAAAAACTCGAAAAAAAAAACCCAAAAAAAAACCGAAAAACTATTAAAAAACTTTTTGTCTCTTGCAAAAATAAGAGAAGAAAATCGTAAAAAATAAAGGAATAAGAAAAAATTAAAAAAAAAAACAACAATGATGAAAAAATGAGGAACGATCAGAAAAAATCGAAAAAAAAATCAGAAAAATGTGAAAAAGACGAGAAAAAATTTTAAGAACCCAAAAAATCACAAAAAAAATCGGAGTAATAAGAAAAACAGAAATCAAATTTAAACAAAAATATTAAAAAAAATGAAAAATAAAATTGTAAAACACGGAAAAAACGGAAATACCAAGCGCTCTAAAAATCGCAAAAAAACGATGTAAAACAACGAAGAAAAAAAAAACAACGAAAAAACCAGAAAAAATTGTAATGAAAAAAAAATCGAATGAATTAAAAAAATCGAAACAAAATTCGAAGAGAAAATGGCAGAAAAATCACAAATAATCACAAAAAGTCAGAGGAATAAGAAAAAATAAAAAACTTTCTCTCCCTATAAAATAGCTATAAATAATAAAAAAAAATTAAATGAGACAAAACTCATATTGTGGAAAGAGAAGGAGTCGCTTGGAGGGGGCACAACGCTTTTTTCTTACGTGACGCTTTGTGCCGGTTAAATTCTACCACATCGCTCCCAAAAAAATATCCATTTTGAAAAAATGTACCGGACTGAAAAAAGGTACCGAAACGCCGTTTCGGCATATTCCGGCCCTAATATATCCACCACTGGAAATACTGAACTATAAATATCATTATATTTTTTACCTCAATACAAATAGCAAACACCCCTTTTACTACTGATCAGTTTATTATCTTAATTCAATTATTACTGTACAAATCATACCGGTTACCAATGACTGTGTTTATGTTATTTTTAGGAAGCTAAAAAAATTATCAAAATATAAAAAAGTTGGCCGTACTGGGAAACAAACTCCGGGCCCTTATACACCGAAACCATATAATATACGTATTACGAAAAAAACAAAGTGACAAAAATATTATCAAACTTATCAAGCAAATGCGCAAACATACTTCCATACTTTGTAAACCTTAAAACGCAGTGAACGACCGATATATAAAATAAACGTACATCCGATGTACTGCTAGTCACAGCGTTTTACTTGTCACTTTTCAGTATAACATAAACTATTATTTTAATGTTTATGTGTCGCCTATGTGTTTTGCTTTTTTCTTCTTTTTTATTAATAGTCGAAGTCGCCTAAGGCTATTTGGTTTAGTAATATTCGACAGATAACTGTAAATTATGCCTTGTCATGCCATCTACATTACTTTAAATAAATTAATGTAGCTGACGTCACTTGAAGATTTTGAAAATTTATTTCTTAGTAATCGTAGTGTTTCAAAGTTAGCCAAGCCTATCTTTGTGAATAATTTTAGGTATATTTTCATATACTACAAATGAATTTGCTGTAGCTACCACATCACACGTCCCCATTGTTATAATAATAAAATTATTATTGTTAGTGAAAGTAAAAATGTTAGTGTTAACTAAAATAAAATGGATTTAAGAGATGGTAAGAAAGTCTCAAAATTGGAAGAGGAAAAAGATCTTGGACAAGGTGATACAATAGAAGTTAAAAAACACAATTTAGATCAAATAGTAGAAGAAACTGATGGAGAAAAAGAAGAAATCCAATAAAAAAGTGACCATTCAAGATTGGAACAACAAAAACAAGATAAAATAGAGATCATAATTCAAAAAATGATAATTCAGAAAATGAATGAAAATATCAAGAAATTGGACAGTAGTCAGAAAAAATGCAAGATATGGGAAAAGACTTGGGAAAGAAGATTGGTGAGATAACACAAGAACTGAAACAAAATAAAAATGAAATAATTCAGAAAATAGAGGAATTAACCCTTTCAGTCATCCCCTTACACAGAAAGATATAGATTCAAAAAAAACCCTACAGCATCAATCGATATTATCGCCTTTTTGTCCATATGTGGGTTTAAGCATAAGAAAAGGATTGAACACATTAACAGCTGTCTGTTAGTCAGTTCCTAAAGCCATACAAAACGCAAAACAGATTGTAGTTCGCAGACTTCTACCAAGGTGAAAACAGGTGTTTGTTGATGAAATGATTTATATAAACTTGCTCTTCCTTGCAAGTAATTGATAATTTAGGTAAGTGGATGGCACTATTGTATTGTGCTTATTTTAACTGTTTAACTGTGTCGGCTTATTTTACGTATCAATCTGTTGATTGCAGAGTTAGACAAATTGACTTGTGCATATAAAAATTAATTAATTAGTGTTTTTTCTAGATATCAATGAAATGGAAAGATTACCTTCAGCTAGTAAATGAAAAAGATGTCAAAGTCCCTTAAGTGAGTAGCAACTTCTGGAATTACTCATGAAAGATGATGGCTCAGAAATATTCGGTTTGTTAGGTGATGATGACGCAAACAGTATCGCGGATCTATATGTCGTTTGCTCAGAATTCGGCGACTCTTTTTGATAGATTGATCGAATAACAGATAGAAACAGAAAGCTGTGATTTAGAAAATCCTGAAAATTAGTTGTTTCTATATAAAAATATGAGAATTTTCCAATTACTGGGAAAAAGTGGTGATTGAAAGGGTTAAAAATAAATACAGATAATAAGAAAGAAGAGATAAGAATAGAAATAATAGAAACAGTAATAGAAATAGAAAAAGTACAAGATGAAAATATTGAATGCTATAAAAGACAAGAATGAAAATTTAAAGATAATAGACAAAGTAAAAGTAGGAATACAAAATACTACAGAAAGAATGAAAATTTTGGAAAATAAATGGATAAATACTTTTACGAGGATGGATGGTACAGTGTGTCCAATTAAGTCGGAACCATATGGGGAACTTTTTTATTCTTAAATTTATGAAAAAAAGTCATTCTTTATAAAAAGTTCTACATGATCTAGAACCCAAAATGCAACTGTCAGATAATGCATCTTTTTACCCGTATACGAGGGGCGTCAAAAAATATAAATTTTGCTTAAGGGTAAAGTACCCTTATTTTAAAAAATATAGAAAAATATTATTTGGAAAACTTGTTTAAAAACAATATGTACATACCAATATGAAATCACAGCCTCCTATCTCAAAAAAATTATTTTTTCCAATTTTTTTCTTTGAGCAAAGTTCGAAGTGAACTGTTACGTATAAAATTAGTTTCCACACATTATTTTAACACCAAAACCGTTAACTACGCTTAAGAAAATTGTCAAAACTAATTTTTTATGTAACAGTTCACTTTGATCTTTATTTCAAGAAAAATATTAGAAAAAATATTGTTTGGAGATAGGAGGCTGTGATTTCATATTGATACGTACATATTGTTTCTAAACAAGCTTTCCAAATAAGTTTTTTTTCTATATTTTTTAAAATAAGGGTAATTTTCTCTTGAGGAAAATTTATACTTTTTTACAAACTTTATACACAACTCAAAAAATTTGATACTTGCTGGTTGTATTTCAAGTTTTAGACCATGCAGAACTTTTTATAAAGAATAAAAAATTTTTCATTAAACTAAGAATAAAAAAATTTCCCATATGTTAAACTAAGAATAAAAAAATTTTCCATATGGTACCGACTAATTGGAGACACTGTATAATAGAGAAGAAGATCAACGAATCAGAACAAAGATAATAGAAAAAAAAAATATACAAGAAAAAATTAAAAAAGAAACTCAGAATATATTAATAATCGGAAAATTATACAGTGCGTCCATAAAGTAACGCATAAATTCATTATTAGCTAAATGAACGATTAAATTAGAAATTCCCGAAACAGGTCGATTTTTGATTTCAATTTACTATTTTTTCAGATCATAATCTAATATACAGGGTTGAACCACCTTCGTGTAATGACGTCATCACCATTTTTTTTAAATGGAACCCCCTTTTTTTCAATTTCCGGATTGCCCTTGCTGAGCTGATTCCAAAAATGTATAATATGTTGCTTCAAATTGGTACAGTGTGGGCAAAAATGCAAAAAAAAAATTATGGAAAGTTATACGTTACTGAATGTAATAAACAAATTAAATGGAATTACGTAGTTATGCACTACCAAAAACAAAGAAACGAAAATTTACAATCAATGTTCAAATTGTTCTCCATTGACCATTATACAATGACTGAACCGGGCATTACTTTCACCTCTAACATTCTGTAACATAGCGGGTGTTATGTTCTCTATTTCTTGTCTAATTCGGTCTTGTAGTTAAGGGATATTTCCAGGTCTGTTGAAGTAGATTTTAAATAACCCCATAAAAAGAAGTCTAATGGGCTCAGATCAGGTGATCTAGCAGGCCATTCCACTGGTCCCCTTCTTCCTATCCACCATTGTGGGCTTGGATCACTAATAAAAGCTGTTAGATACAATTATTAAGAATAATGTAGGATGTTTTTGATAGTAAATTTTCGCATTTTTGCCCACCCTGTACCAATTTGAAGCAACATATTATACATTTTTGGAATCAGCTCAGCAAGGGCAATCCGGAAATTGAAAAAAAGGGGGGTTCCATTTAAAAAAAATGGTGATGACGTCATTACACGAAGGTGGTTCACCGTGTATATTAGATTATGATCCAAAAATAGTAAATTGAAATAATCGACCTATTTCGGGAATTTCTAATTTAATCGTTCATTTAGCTAATAATGAATTTATGCATTATTTTATGGACGCACTGTATAGAAAAAAGATATAAAGAAATTGCAACAAAAGTAAAATGAAGGATACAAAAATGAATCAAAGGGAATTTCAGAAAAGATATAAACGACGTATAAAATTTAAATATAGAAGAGAAAAAAATTAATGGCTTTACTGAAGAAAACCATATCAAAGAAAATGGATATTAGAACAGGACTCTAGGAAGTCAAAAATAAATTTAAATTAAAAATTAGTTATAATAAGTATTTAGTTAAGAGGGAAGGATTATAAAATTAATAAAAAAAAGAATGTAGAAGAATTTGTTAATGGACATATTATGGGAATAAAATCATTAAATAGAATAAAGTAAGAAAATGTAATACCTCTATATAATTTTTATATAAGACAACTAGAAATCGAAGTTGATTACTTTATATATTTTCTTTTTTTACCAATAATCTCAAGTTATTTACAAAAATAATAAAAATCTTGAATCACTTTGTTTAAGTCGAATTTAACGTATCCAAAAATCGACAAAGGAAAAGACAAAACAATTCCTTACATATAACGATACTGTTCTTACAGTTGTTATTTAAAAGTTAGTGACGGTTGAGTGGAGATGCCTTAAGGATCTGCTCTTCTGTGCGGAAAATTAAATAATTTGTAAATGCACCCATTTCAATCATCGGCTTTGGCCTTAGATATTTTCAATTTGGTGTATTTCGACTGATGTTTAACTAATCTTCCGGTTTCATTCGAACAGAAAATTATTCAAAGAGATTAAACAATTTGTTTTCGTTTGAGACGCTCCAAAGTCTTTGCGTCTTCTCGATTAATTACTTTTGTTAGATTAGAGTTCGGAATTTGTTTTTGGGAAACTTAAAAGTGCATCGCTCAAAACCTTTTTACTTACTAATCTGATTTAATTATTTTTATTTATTCAAGAATAAATAACTAATTTTTCCTAAACTGTATAACTCTTAAAATCATGTAACATTAATTTATTTCCCCTGAAAAAAAATCTTTTCTTACCGTCTCAACGGTACAATTGTAATTCTAAAACAAAAGAATCGTTTTGTCAAAAGAAATGGCTTTTTTATTCGTAATCGCGGATTATGAATCTTTTACGGTCTCCCTAAGGTATACCTGGATGATGATGGCTTCTTTCTTTTCTATGGGGGATTCGTTATTACAGACGTTTCGTGTTTTAAAAGAACTTTAATATCGCCTAAATTACCCTCTCTAATCTAATGAAAGCATATGTGCTTTCTTGAGCACAAGGAATCCGTTGTTATTAAAAAATTGTTTTATTCAGATATTGATTATTTAATGTTACAGAATTTTTTTCCATATTTAAAAAAATTAAAGTAAATAATCTTTATCTATCATCATAACTGCTAAGAAGGGTTCCGTTCTTGTTTCTATAAAATCTAAAAATATGGAATTTTAAAGAGCATGCACATTTTTTAAAAAGTCGCTGTCTTTCCTCGATACCAGAAATACACACAGATAAATATATATCATTTTGACACAAGCCATAATTCGCTTATCTAAAGTGCACTTTCTGAAAAGTACATCTGGTTAGAAGCCGTTCACATATCCTTATCGCCTTCAAAAATCGGGCAACATTCAGAAGAACTCCGTCCCGTGAGAGCCATAAAACGTGTGTTAAATGGCTTATACAAAAACCGCATAATACGAAATTCATACGTCTATATATTTATAAAAAAAAAATTCGATATTTGATTCCACCCTAAAAATATTGGAAATTGAAAGGGGTCACGTGCTGAACGTCAGTTCATTGTAATTCATGACTTTGTAGTTTTATCCCTGCAATCATATTGAATAGATATAGTTCGCCAGTTAAATAATTACTAAATATATTGATTCACAGTACATCAGAAATCGATGCTAGTAATTCAGGTGAATATATAAATCATCCACCTTTAATTAGAATTTACATCCCCCCTCCCCACCTATATCTTCACGAAAAATTTTGTTTTAAAATGGGTAGGGTTTTATTTTTTTATTCAAATATCGATATAAATAAATACACAAACCCGGTCAGTTAAAAAATGTTTATATTTCGTTAATCTCTATTTAAAACCCTATAATTAAATATACAGGGTGGCCCATCATATACGCGTCACGTGGGTCTTTATATGGAAAACGGTAAGCTTGTATAAAAGATGTTTACTGCAGGTACCATTTTAAATTATTTTGATTTATACAGGTTGTCTCAATAAAAAGATCTTCACCATAGTTATATTATTTTAAATGGAACACTGTATTTTTTTACATTTTTATATTCATCCTGAGAAGCTGATTTTACTCTTAAATAGGTTTGAAGTCATAGACAATTGAAAATCGTATTTTTTCTACTGTAAGTAAATGTTACGGCCAAACGACATAAAGTCGACAAAAATCAAAAAAAAACAGAATTATAATATAGGAAGAATGAGAGAAAATAGGAAAAATTATGAAAGAATTTGAAAAAATTAAAAAACAACTGAAAAAAATCAAATAAAAACCAAAAAAACGAAAAACCTAAAAATTAGAAAACATAAAAAGAATCAGAAAAAAACAGAATGAGAAAAAAATGAGGAAGATTAGAAAAAAATAAAAAAATAAAAAAACAGGAAGAACAGAAAAAATAAGAACAAAAAAAACCAGAAAAAATAATAAGAATAGAAAAAATATGGAAAAAATCGGAAAAAAAAGCAGAAGAAAACGAAATTCTTTGGAAAAAATTGAGAGAAAAATATTGGGAAACAATGAAAAGTAAAATTGTAAAATACGTAAAAACCGAAAAAATAAAAAACTTGTAAAAAAGCCGAAAAAATGTTAAAAATCGCAAAAAAAAACGAAAAAAGTCGCAAAAAATCGAAAAATATCACAAAAAATGCAAAAAAAACCCAGCATAATTCCGTAAAACCACAAATATTCACAATAAATCAGAGTAATACGAATAAAATAGAAAACGAAAGAAATAGAAAAAACACAATAATAAAAAAATGTGGAGACGTTAGAAAAAATAGAATAAGAACAGAAAAAAAAACCAAAATACAGGAAAATGAGAAAAAAATAACGACAAAACCCCAAAAATCGAAAAAATCAGAGGGATCAGAAAAAAAAGAAAAAACTCTAAAACAAAAAAAGAATCACAAAAAAACAAAATACTTTGGAAAAAATTGAGACTAAAATATTGGGAAAAAAATGAAAAATAAAATTGAAAAATACGAAAAAATCAAAAAACTTGTCAAAAATCCGAAAAAGAACTTAAAAATCGCAAAACGAAACAAAAAAAATGTCGCAAAAAACGCAAAAAATTGCAAATATTCACCAAAAATCAGAGGAAAAAAAAGAAATCGAAAGAAATAAGAAAAATGAGAAAAAAGAGGAAAAGTTGGAAAAAATGGAAAAAAAATCGATAAAAAAAACAACATAAAAAAACAAAAACCAAAAAAAATGAGAAAAAGAGAAAAATCGAAAAACATCGCAAAAACCAAAGGGCCAGAAAAAAACGAAAACAACTGTAACCATAAAAAATTTTTAAAAAATTAAAAAAATTGAAATTAATCCCAAAATATCCAAACGAAATTAAACAAAAAATGCAAAAAACAGAACAATGAGGAAAAATTAGAAAAAACCGAAAAAAAATCATAAAAATGAGAAAAAGTGAGAAAAATCGAAAAACATCGCAAAAAACCAAAGAATCACAAAAACGGAAACAACTGTAACCACGAAAAAATCCAACAAATTGAAATAAATCACAAAAAATCCCAACGAAATCCAAAAAAAATGGCAAAAAATCGCAAATCGTCGGCAAAAATCAAAAAAAAATTTGAAAACACAAAAAAAAAGAAATAGAAAAATAAAAACAGAACAATGGGGAAAAATTGAAAAACATCGCAAAACATCTCAAAAACCCAAAGAACCAGCAAAAAACCGGAAACAACTATAACCATAAAAAAATTCAAAAAAATTAAATAAATCACAAAAAATTCTCAACGAAATCTAAAAAAAGTAGCAAATAATCGCCAAAAATTAAAAGAAAAATTAGAAAACTAAAAAAAAGCAATGGAAAAATAAAAACAAAATAATGAGGAAAAATTAGAAAAAACCGAAAAAAATGAGAAAACATATCAAAAAAAAAGAGAAAAAGCAAGAAAAATTGATAAACATCGCAAAATGTCGCAAAAATCCAAAGAACCACAAAAAAACGGAAACAACTGTAACCATAAAAACACGTAAAAAAATTCAAAAAATTGAAATAAATCACAAAAAATCCAATCGAAATCCAAAAAAAAAATTGCAAAAATAGAATAATGAGGAAAAATTAGAAACGCTAGAAAAAATAGAAAAAAAAATTAGATAAAAGCGAGAAAATCGAAAAACATCGCAAAAAAAACCAAAGGACCACCAAAAAAACGGAAACAACTGTAACCATAAAAAAACATTAAAAAATTCAAAGAATTGAAATAAATCGCAAAAAATCCAAACGAAATCAAAAAAATATCAAAAAATCGCAAAAAATCAGAAGAATAAGAAAACGAAAACAAGAAATAGAAAAATAAAAACAGAACTATTAAGAAAAGTTTAAAAAAATCGAAAAAATTAGAAAAAAAACCAGAAAGGACAAAAAAAATAAAAAACCAGAAAAATGAGAAAAAAATTAGAAAAAAATAAAAAAAATCTCTATAAATCAAAATTAGAAAAAATTCATATTGTAGAGAGTAAGAGAAAGAGGGAAAGGGAGCGTAACGCATTTTCGTTACGTGACGATTTCTGCAAATTAACTACTACTGCAACCGCGTTAAGGAACTTCCTGCTCCGTTTAAAACATTATAACTATGGTGCAGATATTTTTATTGAGGTATAAACGAAAATAATTTTAAACTGTGTTCTAGTATACGTATGTTTTTTTTTTCATTTTCAGTATGGTCTGTTTTTATTTTAATATCTAGAAATATTTTATTTGTTTTTTTTTTGTTGAAATTTAAAAAAATACTATATAAAATATCTATAAATTTTCTTATAAAATTGTCTTATAAACATATAAACAAAACTGTAATTTTTCCCTACTCAAATTTATTTCTATTTCCTTTCCTAAAATACTCAATGGAAAAGTTAAAGTTAGCATAATCTAAAATTATAAATTGCTGGAAATTCGTAAGATGTTTAAACACAACTCCATTTACCTAATTGATACAAATTAGGAAAGAGCTTTCCTTTGAACTGAAAACTGTTGGAAAAGATAGAGACGGGGGATGGGGCGGTTCCAAAAAGCGCAATTCCAGCTTATTATTCTTGTTCCGCTACGAAATGGCTTCTTAATTTCGAAAAACTTGTTAACCGCAATTTAAATTTGTGTGAAATTTCATTCGGATCGCTTTGCCCGATGTTCCCTTTACTTTCGAGGCCCCTAATGCACCTTTGAAGATGAAATGGAAGAGATTATTAAATGATAACTTTATTATTTACATCAATTATAGCGATTTCAAAACATTTTCAAAGTTACTATCCTTAATGTATCTATTCAAAAACTTTTTGTACATTTTCTATTATAATTTTTTAACTTCGAAATATTAAGGGATAAGAGACGGTAAGATTGTTTAAAAAATGTTTACTGAAAGTACATATTTATATATCTAGTTTAAACATTGTTCTTTAAAAATCAAATTTTAAACTTAAAAATATTACATTTATATTCATTGAACCTTAATAATCATTAAACCTTATTATGACCCTCTAGCAAAGAATAACTAAACAATTGATCGCCTGTCCCTTCCATTATTCTAAAAAAATATAATATCTAAATACTGGATTTCTCAAATAATTGACAATCGATAATTTTAGTTGTTTGGAACGAGTTTTTTCAAATCAATTGAATTTTTTTAAACCAATGCTTGAAGACGGAACAAATCTTTCAAGGCCAAATTTCCCGTGGCCTTATCTATTCTGCACCTTTCGCGGTGAGCGATTTAAAATTTTAAAGAAATGTTAATTTGATTTTTGGATTCAAGTTTGCTGATTAATTAACAACAAATAATTATTTTTTATTGTTGGTTTTTTTGCCAATTAATTAATAAGTACTGTAGATACTAAATTATAAAAATCTAATATACAATGAATTTTAATACTATAATCTAATTATTGACCAATTTAAACAATCGCGCTGCCTTCTTAAAACCAACAAAACTATAATTTCTGTTAAAAAAAATAAAAACTAATTTGTCTAATTTATTCAAAAATTTTAATCTAAACAGGAAACTAAAATCTATCGTAGTTTATGGCCCGCTCAGTCTGTTATTTAACATCATATTTTTTGATTAACAACCCGAATACAATGTTAACTAATTTGTTTTACATAATTTTTAATAATTCGATTAAAATCTGGTATCATTCAGTTTAAGGTACTCTAATAAAGATATAAGATGAGAAAAGTGGATATTAAATTTGGTACAATATGTGATAAATCATAATTATGGTATCAAATTAAAATTTCAAATTAGTATTTACAAACCAACGTAATTATACGATTATAAAAATATTATATCATTTCTTTGTATCATAACAAAAATTTAAATTATAATTCTCATCTAATTCGTGAATAATTATTTTGCAATTCATATCTCAAATTAAAATTTAGTAAATTATTTAATTATAACAATGGGAAAAAACCAGCTATATTTCAAATCATTAAAATAACCATGATTCCATTTTTTTTATCACCTCACTTCCTATAAAATATCATCATCATCAAATCAAAAAGAATAGAAAAAATCAAGAAGAATAAAAGAATTTAAGATAACTCAAGAAGATTAATTTTAATCAAAAAGAATAGAAGAACTCGCGAACAATAAAAGAATTCAAGAGCACAAGAATAATTTTATTAAAAAAGAATAGAAGAACTCGCGAAGAATAAAAGAACTATAGAAGAATAAAAGAATTTAAGAGTACTGAAGAAGAATAATTCTAATCAAGAATAATAGAAAAACTCAAGAAGAATAAAAGAATTTAAGAGCACTCAAGAAGAATAATTTTAATCAAGGAGAATAGAAGAACTCGCGAAGAATAAAATAACTATAGGAGAATAAAAGAATTTAAGAGTACTCAAGAGGGATAATTCTAATCAAGAAGAATAAAAGAATTTAAGAGCACTCAAGAAGAATAATTTTAATCGAAAAGAATAATAGAATTTAAGAGCACTCAAGAGAATAAATCTAATCAAGAAGAATAAAAGAATTTAAGTGCACTCACGAAGAATAATTTATCGAGAAGAATAGAAGAACTTGCAAAGAATAATAGAACTATATAAGAATAAAATAATTTAAGAGTACTCAAAAAGAATAATTTTAATCAAGAATAGAAGAACTCACGAAGAATAAAAGAACTATAGAAGAATAAAAGAATTTAAGAGCACTCAAGAAGAATAATTCTAATCAAAAAGAATAGAAAAAATCAAGAAGAATAAAAGAATTTAAGATAACTCAAGAAGAATAATTTTAATCAAGAAGAATAGAACAACTCGCGAACAATAAAAGAATTTAAGAGCACAAGAATAATTTTATTAAAAAAGAATAGAAGAACTCGCGAAGAATAAAAGAACTATAGAAGAATAAAAGAATTTAAGAGTACTGAAGAAGAATAATTCTAATCAAGAATAATAGAAAAACTCAAGAAGAATAAAAGAATTTAAGAGCACTCAAGAAGAATAATTTTAATCAAGGAGAATAGAAGAACTCGCGAAGAATAAAATAACTATAGGAGAATAAAAGAATTTAAGAGTACTCAAGAGGGATAATTCTAATCAAGAAGAATAAAAGAATTTAAGAGCACTCAAGAAGAATAATTTTAATCGAAAAGAATAATAGAATTTAAGAGCACTCAAGAGAATAAATCTAATCAAGAAGAATAAAAGAATTTAAGTGCACTCACGAAGAATAATTTATCGAGAAGAATAGAAGAACTTGCAAAGAATAATAGAACTATATAAGAATAAAATAATTTAAGAGTACTCAAAAAGAATAATTTTAATCAAGAATAGAAGAACTCACGAAGAATAAAAGAACTATAGAAGAATAAAAGAATTTAAGAGCACTCAAGAAGAATAATTCTAATCAAAAAGAATAGAAAAAATCAAGAAGAATAAAAGAATTTAAGATAACTCAAGAAGAATAATTTTAATCAAGAAGAATAGAAGAACTCGCGAACAATAAAAGAACTATAGAAGAATACGAGAAGTTAAGAGCACTCAAGAAGAATAATTATAATCAAGAAGAGTAGAAAAACTCCAGAACAATAAAAGAATTTAAGAGCACAAGAATAATTTTATTAAAGAAGAATAGAAGAACTCGCGAAGAATAAAAGAACTATAGAAGAATAAAAGAAATTAGGAGTACTCAAGAAGAATAATTCTAATCAAGAATAATAGAAAAACTTAAGACGAATAAAAGAATTTAAGAGCACTCAAGAAGAATAATTTTAATCAAGAAGAATAGAACAACTCCCGAAGAATAAAAGAAATATAGAAAAATAAAAGAATGTATGAGCACTTAAGAACAATAATTCTAATAAATTCTAAAAAAACTCAAGAAGAATAAAAGAATTTAAGAGCACTCAAGAAGGATCATTCTAATCAAGAAGAATAGAAAAACTCCAGAAGAATAAAAGAATTTAAGAGCACTCAAGAAGAATAATTTTAACCAAGAAGAATAAAAGAACTCGCGAAGAATAAAAGAATTTAAGAGTACTCAAGAAGAATAATTCTAATCAAGAAGAATAGAAGAACTCAAGGAGAATAAAAGAATTTAAGAGCACTCAAAAAGAATAATTTTAATCAAGAAGAATAGAAGTCGCGAAGAATAAATTTAAGAGCACTCAAGAAGAATAATTCTAATCAAGAAGAATGAAAAAATCGCGAAGAATAAAAGAAAATAATTTAAGAGTACTCAAGAAGAATAATTTTAATCAAGAAGAATAGAAAAACTCCAGAAGAATAAAAGAATTTAAGAACATTCAAGAAGAATAAAAAAACTCAAGAAGAATTAGAGAACTACAGAAGAATAAAAGTATTCAAGAGTAATCCGGAAAAATAAAATAAATTAGTTAAAAAGAATAAAATAACTTAAAAAGAATAAATGTATTGAAGAATAATAAAAATACGCAAGAAGAATAAAACTATTCAGGAATAATGAAAATACACAAGAAAAATAAAAACCAAAACGCATAAGTATAAAGAAGCGTTAAATACCAATTTAATTTGTCTTGGACCATATCAACTTCAAGATAGATAATCGACGTTTCGCTTCCATTATAAGCAGCTTCTTCAGGAATAGAGACGAATACGTACGTACCAGACGGAACTTGTATGAGACTGCAGCGGTTCGTGGGGTGCTTATGTACGTACTCTGGTTCTGGTTGATTTATGAGGAGAGGCGAAAACTGTGTAGGTGGAAATCTGAACAGCTGCAGCTGGGTTGGTGTTTTTTCAGGATGCTGGTCATTTTTTCCCAATACTGTTCTACAGCAGTCACTAGTCCTCTGTATTAGTCTGTACAGGTTTTTCACCGATTGGATGTTGTATTGTTCAGGTTGTAGCCTAGGTTATCCGAATACAGCTTGTCTTTTGCGTTCTAAAGCCTCAAATTTTGACAATATATGTTTGGCCGTTTCACGTTCCTTTGACGCATTATCTGCAGGAAAGTTCTCCGTTATATAGTCATATTTTATATAGTTGTCCTCTCATTGGACTGTACCAATGAGAAGTCCCGTTATAGTTCTAAAATGGTTCCTACTGATTTTGAGCAGTTCTTCAGTTTTCTGTTTCGATAGTTCTTTAATGAATGTTTTCCCGTGGTGCATGAAAGAGGCCTTATTACATCTCTCTCTAGTCCCGTATACATACTCGGATGGCAGATTTTGTGATTCCACATATGGAGTTGATGAACCTTTTTCTGGCTAGTTCAACAGCTTTTGTGTTGCCCTCGATGTCACAGTATCCTGGAACCTACGTCAAAGTTATTTTATTGTGTTCTAATAGGACACTGAGTTCTTCTCGTCATTCCCATACCAGTCTTGATGTCACTTTTGGGTTCATAAGATATTTTAGCGACGTCTGGATGGCGTTGGTGGTTAAAGAAGTAGAGAGCTTTTCTCTATTGACTGAGTTTTAATTTCTTAATTAATGTTTTGTAAGTGTTGTCGAATTTATACGGAATCAGTTTAGTATTTTCATCAAATAGGATGTGGTGAGTAGTCGGGTATTGCTTTGATCCTTACATGAACTGATATAAGGTAAATACAAGACTCCATGAGAGAAAAGGTAGGATTTTTTTTTGCTGATGGAAGATACTGAACGATTTTGTTGGTTGGTTTGAAAGAGTCAAGAATTTTTTTTAAATACAAAAGCTTTTATGTCCTATATTTATTCGGTAACAGATTAAAATAATTCTCGTTCGGTATAAGTAAATGCAAAGTTTGTATTTTTTAAAATAGAATATGGATGAAATTGAATAAATACAATGATAGTAGATGCAGGTTAAACAGTGATAGTAAGGAAAAGAAGAAAATAAAAGGAAAATAATTGATATGAAGAAAAATGTGACGAAGAAAAAGCAAAATAAGATTACCAAATATATAGAACTTTGGGAAAATAAGAAAAATACAAAATTCGATGTTAATAAGATGAAAGAGGTCGAAGAAAATTAACGGAATAAGGAAATAGAAGAATGACGACGAAAGAAAAAACATTTAAAACCATGAAAAGATAATTTTTCCAGCGTAGAAAAAATTGACATGCAAGAAGAAGAACATAAGAATGACAAGATGTTCAAATATCAACAGAGGATGAAAAAACAATAGAATAACAAAAACCTTGTAGAAAATAATATTACAACCGAAATGATAGCTATAAACTTTACTTATTTTTGATTTGATGATAGCTTTTGGATAAAATTCGTTCCCCACTTCATCTGCTCTTTCTTTGCCTTTATTTTCATTTTTAAAAGCCGCTGATGACGTTTTTTAAAGTTAAGCGATCCAGGTGTAAACCGACTTTTATCCCATTGACAAGTTATGATCGATCTATACAGGGGGTTTGCGCTTCGCTAACCGTTTCTAATGCTAATGCATGTGCGTTGTTTAAATATTCTAATTGTTACTTTTTCGCCACCCCATAATAATCTTCGAAATTTAAGCGCGGCCCAGAAATAAAGCTTTGGGCTTTAGACTTTGATTGATCGGTCCTTTTTGACTGTGTGTATACGTCTTCGATACATTTGAACCGTTTTAAATCCGTTGTGCAACCCCTGGAAAATGATCAGTACAGTACGTAAGAAGAATTTACATATTTATGCGCGTTTCATATAATCATATACACATAATGGTTGACGTTGATCAATCAGTGCTTTAGTTTTATATTAAAATCGCATTTGGATGTGGTATTAATTCTTAAATGTAATAAATATGGAAATTTTTCTTATTTGTCTTATGAAAAAAAAAATAAGATTATGTTAGAATCAATTTTGAAGGAAAAGCTTTTTTTGATAAGGGAGATTTAATTTAATTTTTTTGGTTTATTATAAAACACAATTTCTCTCCCATTTACGCACAAAGTAACAATAAATTGGAGAGCATAAAGTTTTTCTTATTATATTTATCTTAAATCGAACAATTTATAACGTTTTAATTTTCTAGGCATTCTGAAAAGCGTCTAAAAATATTGAAATCGAGTAAATATTATTTTTCAATCAATTAGAGTTCTGCTTAGCTTCAAATAGTACTCCTAGATATCAGATTTCAGAAAAGGAATATCAGATAACATCTTCTGAATATCGGACAATATTGTAAACAGCTGACGAAAAAAATATCAGGTATTTAAAAGAATGAAAAAAGAGAAAACAGAAAGAAGGCAAAAAAGAAAAAAATTGTATGGCAAAATGTTGTCCTCAACAATCGGTTCGAAATGCCTATGGTTTGTGTTTAACATACGTTTTAATGTCCTGAGAACGTGGCTAAACGTCTGGGTGTAAGTATCCATTTTACTGTTCTTTTTCTTGTGATTTTTTTCTTTTCTTTTCAAAGCGATTTTTCACTTTATCTTCTTTTTGTCAAAAATTTCGGCTATGGTCGAAGATGTGATAACGGCGATGTCGAGGGGTGAGAGATTTTTGTTTGTCGAATATCATTGTCAACACCTGATGAAACAATAAAAATGGATTGCAGTAATAAATCGATTATCACTGTAAATCTTACCATTTTGTCTCCATTCAAGCTAATGTTATTTTGATCAGAAAACTACTCAAGTGTCTAAGAAATAAAAAATGAAAAAGTCGTATCCAGGCTATTGGATATTATCAAAAGAAAGATGAAAAGAGAGCAAATGAGAAAAAAATTGTAACGTTAAATTTTTGCTCTGCGCAATTTGTTCTGCGTTTAATAAACGTTTTGTCCATCTAAGAACATGACGAATCATATGGGTGACTGGAGTTGCGAGTTTAATCTTCTTTCATCTGTGAATTTCTTCTTTATGATGCGATTTTTTCTTTTTTTTTATCTAAAATTTCGATTACGAAGTTACAACAATCTTGGCAGGATGTATTTTATCTGGTGTAATGTAAAAGTCTAAAAGTATTTAAACATTGGTGGACTTTTAATATCATTATAGATGTAGTGACTTGGA